>JAWNPC010000284.1:0-1429360 GCA_035045365.1 Drosophila leonis | reverse complement strand
GCCTTCAACTGACAGAATTTCTGACATACCGGCGGATGGATTTTCCGATTTGCCACGTCCATAGTGGGCGTATTGGGAAAATCTTGACACTATATAATTCGAGAGTATACACGAGTATATGTTCCAAATGTCAAGTCTCTAGCTTCAATAGCGGCGAAATGGGTGGCGTTCATACGGACAGACGGTCAGACGGACAGACGGACAGCAAGACGGACATTGCACAAACTCAATATACTCATTTCACTTTCGTGAATGAGTATAATTATGTTTCTTTAATTGATAAATCGCATATCTATTTTGATATTATGCTATTATTATTTTTACTATTATTATTAATATTATTTTGTTTACTTATTCTTTTATTTAGCTATTCATTTATTTTGTTTTCTACTATTATTATTATTTATATTATTTTGTTTATTTATTTTATTTGTTTGTGATATTTACTACTCTTCTCATTCCCTTCAAGATGATCTCAAATTAAAAAGTATAAACTCAACTATAATTAGTATGATTTAATCATCTATGAAACTTGACTGTCACTGCAACGGGCAATGGGTGTATAAGAAATGTGTTTTCTGGTTTACTTCACTTCCGATTAATTGCCAGCGTGTTTTTTTTTCTTTTTTGTATCTTGACTCGTTTTCTGTTGCTGTTAGCCAAGCAAGAAAAACAAAGATCGAAGTCAAGTTTTGTGTGAATTACATATTTATTCGCGGCGGAACCCTTGATGCTGGACCTCGGACTGTGGACTGTGGACTGTGGACTGTGGCCGCCTTTGTTTTGTTTCTTCTCCTGCTCATTAATTGTAATTGAAGTTTGTAATTAAAAAGTTTTGCGCACAGCATGGACTGGGTCATTAAAACGGAATGATTTCAACTTGGCTAACAGCACGAGAGACTCGCAAGTTTTTGATTTAAATGGTGTGTAAACATTTTAGGACTTTCTCCTTTCCACCTAAATAGATATATTTTATCCGCCCACAATTAAGTTATTGGCGTAATTAGCTTGCTGTTTGGCAACAAAGTCAACTCAAATGAAGCTATAAATTGGCTATGGAATTCTTATAATTGTAAATTTATTAATATTGTGAATGCTCGAGTGGCCTCAACTCAGGTCGATCCTTAAAGACTTTAGCCATTAACAGCATTTCACATATTTACCTATATCTAACTCCAGCATAAGACATCTAAGGCAGCGCTTTAACAAGCCTCAAGAACGTGACAACGACGACTCAAACCCAATCGCAGCAAGGCAGAAAGTTGTAGTCGGGCATTATCGGCAGGTTAATACATGTTCTTAGTTAAATTGGTATAGAAATGTCGAGCTAACAGCTCCTAACTCTAAAACTGAGGAAGATAATGTCTTTTCCGACTTGTTACAAGGGATGGGCATATATGTTTATAGTATTTGATAGACCTATTGAAAAGCTGCAGAGTAAGGCTTCCAAATATGCGTTGCTATATTGACAATAGAAATTTGTATATATTGGTTTTGAGTAATGTCTATTTACATAGACAGCCCTTTGCAGTATCTCAAAGTTGTTTGAATGAAGGTAAATTTGAGAGACTTCATTCAGGCTGTCGTCTAGATAGACATTACCCAAAACCTATATACCCCTTACACTTTATAAACAAGTATACCAACTATCAAAGCTTGAGTCAACATTGTCAAGTCAATTTATTCCCACAAAAACAGCTCAACAAACTACCTACACCAGTTTGTCAATAGATAGACTCATATGCAATAGATTCTCAAAGCTAATATACCCCACTCTTAGGCATATTACAAAGCATGCTACGGCATAAAGTTCAAGCAAAAAGCTGTGCTATAAAAGCCAACGGCATATTAAATATGCGTGTCATGTGCATGTGTTTGCCTGCCCTCTGTTGTCACCTTTCGATGGGCTGTTTACTTCAGTCAACACTGAAGAAGACTTTTGTCTTTTTTATTAATCAAAATCAAAATCAAAATCGAAATCAAAATCAAATGCAATCAGTTCACAATAAGGGTCAACATTTGATTGAAGCCATTGGACTCGACGTCTGGTTTACACACATTTGTCAATATGTCCATGCATGGGTTAAAAAGTGTGAGTGAAGTGTGAATGAGTTTATTGGCTTTTGTGGCGTGTTTGTATTAAGGTGAGAGCTAGAGACTTACAGCCTGGAATAGATATGGATTAGATAGATATAGATGTGTGAAAAGCGAGATATGTCATAGAGAGATAGATACATTCATGGGAGATATATATATATATATATTTAAATATGTTATTTGTAGATATCGAGCGAGTATCAAGCAGTCAAATCTGCCCGACTGCCACACTCTCAGCTGGTAAATTCTGTATAATGAGAATAGAACTGGAAATTCACGAATTCCCGACTTAGTATTGTTAATAGAAATGAATTTTAACATATGATTTGAAGGCACTAGCAGATGGTTTCACATTGCGTATACGTAATTTAATTTATATACGTAAATAACAAAGAGAGAGAGAGAGAGAGAGAGAGAGAGAAGGAGAGCGAGAGAGAGAGGGGGAGAAGAGTATGCATAATGCAGGAACTTATTTAAATGCGAGCATAAAGTAAATGCTGGATTCAATGTTTGCTTGTTTAGCGCCCACTGCTGACCTATGGGAAAATATCCGAATAAATCAGATAGTGAACAATTTGGCTTGGCATAAATAATTTTTATTGCCTGTAGCTTGTAGCTTGTAGCTCGGAGAATGACAGCGAGACAAGATTTTTATTATATTTTGTGCTTTTTTTTACCATAAATTATAGGCAGAGCCATTAAGGCGTAGAGCTGAGAAGCAGCAAATTCTTCAAGTCGAGCAGCCAAATTTCCTTTCTTTTGGCACAACTATTCAATCATGGCTGAAGCTAGTGAAATATTTTAGAATATTCACATATTATTCGAGGCGCTTCAGGCTTGGCTGAGCGCGCTTAACAAATTGTGGCCATAAGGCCGAGTAATGTATTCTCTTTCTGTATAATATGCTAATTTGATTAATCTGCATTGTATGGCCTGGGCAAGCAAATTAATTTCCAGATATTCGCGTGCGCCCTCAAAAATGCTAACTACACGAATATGTTTGAACAAATGTGAAGCATCTAATTCGAATTTCCTAACATTTTCTTTTTCATTTTCTTTGCTTTGTTGGCTAACCAAGTCATGTAAATCAGTTGGCTAGAGTCAGCTGGGCTTGTGCCCAATTAGGATAAACGTCGCGTCGCGTCGCGTCGCTTCAACTGGTGGGAGTGGGGATCAGAAAGGGAAATGTTGATTTAAACGTGAATGATGGTTTCCATTGCCTATAAAATTGCCTTGTGGCCGAGTCGCTGTTCGTGCTGTGACAGTTGCGTGCGTCGCACGGAGGCGTGTGATCAAGTCAAAGAATGCCACTGACTGCGGTAATGCGATTGGATTGTATACGGCGCTTGGCTGAACTTCAATTTGAATTAGATTCTCTCGTGACAAGCCGCAATGAACAGCAATCACATAATTTATAGCCATAACATGCAGCCAAACAAGATAGCTGAAGTGAGTGCCAATGCAGCATCAAAAGAGGAAAACTTTCTTTATATGGAATGTGGAATATGGAATATCATAACTTCAACTAGTTGCTTAAAGGCCCACATGTAAGTCTTAGCCAGGTTGACATACATTCGATCTAATCACATGTCTCCAAACAGCCAGCTTGAGTCTGGCCAAATCTTATCGCTTGACTAACGAAGTAACGCCATTAGCCATTTGCTTGGGGCGCAACGACAAATAATAGCATAGTAAAAAAAAAAACAACTAGAAAACGCCAACAAGCCGGACATTAGGCAATAAGTGGGCAGCCGTGGGTGGCAAAGTCTAATGAAATTCCGTAGAAACATGTTCTCGCCTGATAAGCGACCATTGGTCAACGGGCTGCAGGATAAAGCAAGTGGCATGCAATGCTCGGCCAAATGTGCACCACGCAGGCGAAGGCGCGGAAGCGAGCGTGACTTCTGTTGAGCGAGTATCATGACTAAAGTCACATAAAATATAAACAGCGCAGAGAGTGAGCGAGAGTTGAGAGTGAATGACTAGGAGATGCCCTTTGTGGAGCAGGTCATAGAAATAACTCAGCTTATGCTGCACATAAGCACATAAGCACATGCAGTATGCAGCGCCTGCTCTTGTCTTTAAGATAGCTCCTTACTATACGAAATAGCTTGATTGAACTTGGCTTTTGGCTGTACGATCTTGATGAAATTTTCAGGGCATGGCTTTGACAGTCATTTGTGAGTGTATACCTAATATCAAATCTCTGCTTTAGTTAATTTGATTTTTGAAGTTTTTTTATTATAATTGGAGAAAGTTATCTATTAGTATAACTATTCATAACATGAGTATTCATTACTAGCATCTACATACCAAATTTGGTGTCTCTAGCTGCAAAACTCTTCAGGTTATGTAACAAAAACCAGTTAAAAATATCGATATCTATCGATATTATACAAATTTGATGAGTTATCGAGCAAAAATATTAAGGATATACTGCATATAGCTTACAAGAGTATATATATCAAATTTGAATTCTTTATCTTATACATTTTACGAGATAAGCTTAAAGACAGAGGTATGTACAGTAGAACATGACTATAAAGACTCAGCTTGTTTAGTCTAGATACAGCCTATACATGCATTTATGATTCGGATAAACTTTCTTCTGCCTACCAGAAACATTTGCACAAAACTAATATACCCTATTTGAACACTTCGCAAGGGTATACAAACCACAAAGACATACAATTCAAGTCGGACACACTCGCATATATATATTATGATATAATGAAAGGTGAAGGGCTATAGTCGAAGAAAAGAAGAAACATCTGCGCATTGAGTTGAGGCTGAAAAGGATTAGCCATTTTCCTTGAAAGCATCTTTGACAGAATATTTCAGGTTGTTTGCCGCTTGTTTTTATTTAACTCGCGCACCGCCAAACCCTTTTCGCAACTGGGCCAACTTTGAGGCATTTATGTTAATGAAAAGAAAACGCTTAACGCGCGCTCAGCACCTGGGCTGTTCAACATAAGCTTCATTGTTTTATTTGAAATGGGCAGAAGCCGAAACGTTTTCCGTCGCCAGATCCTGCGCTGAATTTTATGCAACGAAATGGGGTATACCAAACAGACCGAAGCCCCAACTCGCTCAGTTCCATTGTGTTGGCCCAAACAAAAGTAAGAGATAAACTTTTGTTCTGCGTGAACTTTTGCCGCGCTGTCGCTGATGCTGCCGTTGCCGCTGCCGCTGCTGTTGCTTTGACATTTTTATATATTCACCTACACAAAGTTTGTTTGTTTTTTTTTTGTGCACATTTTAAAGAAACTGAGTTAAGCATAATTCGTGGCAGCACAAACGGCTGAGTGAGTATGGAGAAAATTCTTGTCAAGTTTGTATATTGGGTGACCCAATAAGCAGAGTAGCACAAGAAATTGTAATACTAAGAAAGTGGTTTTAAATAAGACATTGTTTTTAGTTTTATTTTAAAGGCATATTTATGCCAATATGTTTGAAATAATAAATGATTTGAATATCAGTTGAAATTTTTGATAATTTGGTGCAATATGTTGACTGTCTGTTGATGGGCTGTTGGACTGTCAGCTGTTGGGCGTCGCATAGACTTTTCTTTGTCTGCTTACATACTGATGGCTATATTTTGGCTATATTTTCTTTGTCTGAATGTTGATAGAAGATATATAAGAGTCAACTCAAGCTCAAACTCTACAACTGTCCAAGGAAATCGACTGCGCATTGAAGTTATGAGCAGGAGCAACTTCATAACGAAATTTACGCTGCGTATACACAATTAAAATGGAATTTTGTTAAATTTTAAGGTTATTTTTGTATTTTTAGCTATTATTTTACAATTTATAATAAAATGGCAAACATTATTGTATATTATAAAATTGTAATTGTAATAATAACCCAAACAGCTGCCAAAAAATAATTATTATAAATAGTATCACTCTTGCCTGGTCATTCCTCACAGTCTTTAGCTGTTTATGTTATCTTTAAGCCATGCTGATTTATTGATGCATAGAAGTAAGTTTTCATGTTGAAATCGAATATAGTAACTTATAAGTGGGAGTATGTCTAAATTGTTTATTATTCAATTTGGCAATGGCAACAGCAATGGCTGAATGTATTACTCGTTGGCAATCAGGCGAGAGGTGAGAGAGGACGCGCGATGCGAAAGGCAAAAGGCGTTCGAATGCCGCCAAACACCAAAGCAATGAATTATGCAAAAATCTCAAGCGGCTAACGTGTTACAGCCCTGAAAGCCTGTCGAGAGAAGAAGGCATAGGAAAGAAACAAGAGGAAAAAATCAAACAAAATCGATTGATGTACAAATTTTTCTTAACATCCGCAAACAATTTGCTTGAGCTGGGGAGCAGGCGGCCTTTTGATTTGTGCCTGACTTCTTCATTGGCAGCCAGCTTCTAAATTATGTAGATTTGTTTTACCATAACGCTTGCCTGAGTGGGTGGGCGTGGATGGGTGTGTGTGTTTATGTGGTTTTTTTCCTCGAGTATCTTTGCCTCTGCTTCGACGTACAACATTTTAAACCGTCATTAAGCTGCACCCATAAATATCAGGGCGTCTTTTGCTGCTGCCGCTGCTGCTGCTGCTGCTGCTCTTCCTTTACGGCTTTTGCTTTTGACTGTAAAATTATGTAAATTTATTTGGCCATAGCATTGCCCTTTTGCTGTTGCCTTTAGTTTAGAGCTCGCCGGGCCAACGAAACTTGTAAATTTTTGCTGAATTATGGCTAGGCGTAGACATCGGGCTAGTTAACTTTGTTTGCTGCTCTGCTCTATGTGTCACGTGTTCCAACTTCGATATTTAGCCAACGCGCCATTCTCATTTTCCCATTTTCTCGTTCTCTCGTTTTCTCTTTCATTTCCATCTTACTTGTTCATGCACTACATTTGATAGCGAAAACTTTTCCATCTGCTTAAATCAGTCGAAAATTAATTTAATTCGCAGTTTCGTTTAAAAAAGTTTTCCTTTCATGTAGCTTTATGATTTGCCGGCATCTATTTTTTTTTTGCGTACGCGCTTGATGTAAATGGGGTATATTGGAGTGGCAAAAATTAACACGAATGGAGGCTAGGCTGATAATATAAGTTATTTCTGATCGTATTTTTGTGCCGATCTCGAAAAGTACATAAGTTATCCATTTGAATATTAAAATATATATTCTTGCATATCGTATGCAGTAGAAGAATTTTATTTTTCTTCGATATGTCATCTACTTTTCTTATAATCGATAAATATCGTTAATTTGATTTGGATTTTCTGGCATAACTATAAGGTTATTACAACTAGAAATACCAAATTTTGTATGTAGAATTTTTGAATGAGTACACATATAAAGAATATTTCATATTTAAGATAACTTTTCAAGTTTTCTTAAAATTACAAATAAATATATAATTTTTTAGATTGTACAATCTTGCAATTTAGTATGCACACACGAAAGACTGTATTATTCACGTCCAGCAAACTTCATTAACATCGTACGACTAGAACCCAAGTTCAATCAGCCTACATCCCAAAATATAGCGTTGCAAGCAGAGGAAGTTCTAGCTAAAGTTGTTTCAGCATAAATCATGCAGTTAACAGCCTCACCGAAATGTGTACATCCGAATATATATGTATATAAAGCTAGTAATGAGGCAAACTGTACTGAGCAGGCTGCCGGGTATCTGATAGTCGTTCACTTCCGTATCGAGCATTGAACGAAATAACCAAGATGCAAAATTTTTAATTATAAAAGTTTGAATCGCAGTTCGCCTTGTCGCCTCGCCGCCAGTCAGTGCATCAGTCCATCTGTCAGAGCCAAAGACACAATGCAATGCTGAAACCATTTGAAATTGTTGCCACTTTTATAAAGAAGCAGCGAATCGCTGACGCTGATGCCGATGCCGATGCTGATGCTGATGCTGACGCTGTTGCCCTTGGCCTGCCTTGCCTTGCCAATTTTACCAATATTAATTATGATTTCATTTCAGAGTTGAGTCCGGGTCCGGGGGTACTTAACAATTGAGTGTTGAAAGTTTTGCTTCTTGATGCACTTGCCGTTAATGCAAATGCGAATGCGAATGCGAATGTGAATGTCCTGAGAGAGTTTTGCTTGTGGCGTAACTTAATTAATTTTACATTGCTTTGAAATTCTGCGCGCTGGCTGTCAGAAAAGTGTTCAAATGATAAACGAGCTAATTAATATGCGGTAAAAAACTTTTCGCACTGACTGCAAATTAACGCTTGTGGCGCACCAATTATGCATTGTGATATGCAACATAAAAAAAGTAGTAGAAGAAGATGAAGCAATTGCTGCAGCCAAACCATAAATGATTTAACAGCTAGAGTTGCTTTGGGTCGGTCAACGACATTTTAACATTTTAACTCTAAGCTGTTGTTCGCAACGGTTCGCTTGGGCAGCTGCATACGCAAAAATTGCATTAAAATTCATGTGAAATATATTGAGACTTGCATGCATAATGGTCACCAAAGTTTGAAATGTGCACAAAACTTGCGTCAAGTGTGCCACGCCCACCCGTTCCCACATACCTACGTACCAGTGGCATGCCTGTGCTCAAATATGCAAATAGGCAACGTCGAGGAACACACTCACAGAGGGAGAGCAACAGAACAGAAATTTCCGGGTAGCTCTAGCCCACCTTCGCCTTTGCATTTGCCATCCTTTTAGCTTTGCCTTTTTGCGTTTTTAATGCATTTCTCTAAAAACGAAGCTCAAGTAGTTTTGCGCTCTATAAAATTTCATGCATAAACTTTAGCAAAGTTTTTATAATTTAAGCCCAGCACGTATGCGTTGTCCACTGTGTGCAGAAGCTTAGCAACTGCTCGAGGCAACATACATATATATAAGTATATAGTATATATATATATATATATGGTAGCTAAAAGCCATTGCTAATACTTAAAATATCATTCTCAATTATCAAAGAACTTCAATGAGACTTGTTAATAGGCTTTAAGTGACCATATAAAGCATGACCATAAATTTGAATTGGACCATTGAACTGTTTTGTATTGGGCAAATGCGAGTAGCTGGAAGATTGGGACAGCGCATTAAGTGGCCTTATATATATATATATATATATATATATATATATATATATATATATATATATATGTATATATAAATAAGTTTATATATATTCAAAAACAACTTCATAAAAGTCGCAACTGAATGAGCCCATACGTTAGGGTGGCTCAATTATTTTCTTTAATGGTTTTGTAAAGAATTAATAATACAAGTTCCTGTTCGAATATCGTACAAGTAACATAACGATTTTGGTATAACGAATATCGTATGTTGAATATCGTATATCGTCCGTCTATTATGTTGAATGCCTCTGTGACGAACAAATATATGTATATCAAATATCATAATAATAAAAATCTATAACGAATATCGTATAAAGAATATCGTATAATGAGTATCGTATAACGATTATCATATAACAATTTTCGTATAACAGATATATCCCCATGCATAAATGCAACTTATATGATTTAGCAGTATGGTGCTATTTTATTTTTCGCAACTTAATAATTATTATGCATTTATATATATTTGTTATAAATTTATATATATAAATTAATAAAATAAATTTTTAAATTTTTATTTTTTGTATACTTACGTATTTTTATAAAATTTATATTTTGTATATTTGTTTCTGTATCAATTAAATATCTCCAGTGAATACCTGAAATTTCCAGACAGTTGCCACGCATTTACCTTTCCACACGGCGCATTCCCAGTAAAACAATTTGTGAAATTTTTTATTTATTTTACATCTAATGCTTTATTTTGTATTTGAATAATTTAAAGATTCTTTCTTATAATGTTTCTTATGCACAATTAATTTAGCATAGTTCTAGTTAATAATTAGTGAATTTTATAGATACGTTTTGTTTTTTGTTTTTTGTTTTTTTTTTTGGTTTCGCTTAGCACTGAGAAAACTCGATTTGATGCATTTTTCTTTTCCGTTTTGCTTTTGTGGTTAATTATTTATTCATATATGCAGTAAATACAGTCTAGTGTTAATATTATATTACTTGTCTGAAAGTTGTCGATCGATTCTCGAATGGCTTAAAGCTAATACATATTCCTAGCCATGATTTCCATGATTTGGTTTATGAACACATATATAGTTAATATATGTAACACATTGCTCAATGGGTTCCAGGGCTTGACTCATAGATGGCGCCACAAGGCCATTTGCAAATATGAGATGATTTGAATGGAATTTTAAATGGTTTTTAAATTTTAAGTGATGTTCGTAAATGAAAGCTGAATGCAAAAAGTGGATAGTTGTTCAAAATAGTATAGAAAATTCCAGTAAATAATATTGGTTTATTGTAGATATTGAAGCAGTTGAAGATATCATTTGAGTATGCAGCTGTGCTCGAAGTGGCTGCCCCGGAACTTATTGACATGATGTGCTCTATAATATACTCTTTTTACTTCAAGTACTACTACACAGAAATCGTAATTGGATGTGCTTACTTGTTAGCTTGGCCTATTTGTTTTAGTGGCTTTATGACGAATGGATAATATACAAGTATAGACGAATATCGTATAGACGAATATCGTATGACGAATATCGTACAGCGAATATCGTATGGCGAATATCGTACAGCGAATATCGTATAACAATTTATTGTATGACGAGTGTCGGACAACGAATTTCGCATTGTGAATATCGTATGGTGAAGATCGTAAAACGAATATTTCATTGCGAATATCGTACAACGAATATCGTATATCGTTAGGTGACAAAGCTGCACAAATACAGCGCCCCCTAATGGCTTTACTCTACACGGTAATTGTAATTTTGTAAAATGCATCAATTTGTATTTCATATTTTTGGGTTTATTTATGGTATTCTTGATATTTTGGTGGTACAACATGGTTTCTTAAACACTAAAAACTGTCCATTGAGAAACTTGACGCTATTAATAAATTAGTGATTTTTGAGTGCGCTTAAAACTAAGTTGAGCGAAATAAAAGAAAACGAACAAAACGAGAGAAATATAAACAAAAGAAATTGTTTTTGTTTTGTTTTGTTTTGTATTTAAAAAAATATCTTATGGCTAAGGTTTTACAATGGTGTTTCAATTTGGTATTCATGATTTTATTTTAACTAAATAATATCACTATAAAATGCTGGCTTAATTTACATATATATTATTTACGCAGTGTAGCTTTTGTTTTTTTCTGGTTTCTGTTTCTTTTTTGCTGTTTGCTTTAATGAAATACATAAAATGTAATTCACATTCAAATATCTAATGCATATTTACATGACCTACTTCGACTGGATTATCCAACTATGGAGTTACTGCTCTTACACATAAACACGCACATACATATATGTATAATATATGTATACATATATAGATATATATGTATATGTATTCTATATTCGTATATTGCATTTCGCATTTTATGTTTCCGATTTTATATTTCTCGTTGGTTTTTCGGTTTTCGTTTTCTTTTTTTGTTTCTGCTAATTAAATCGCTGACAAAATGCTTGATAAATTATTTACATTGGATGTTGTTTAGTTGTTTTTGTTTTCTTCTTTTTTCTTTTTTTTTTGCATAATTTTTACATATATTTTCACAAAAACTCATGTGGCTATCTCTTTGGTTTGTTTTCCATGCGAAAAAAATAAATTAAGGTATTCATTGACAAAATTTAATTAAAAGTGCTTTACTTAAGCTGAGAAACTATTGCAGCAACTGGAAAGCGTCTTACACAGCCCAACAAAATTTAACAGCCTAACAAGAATCAAACTTAGCTAATGCATTTGAATTTGCAAGCTGATTAGATTCAATATGTTGAGATATACTTTCGTTTAAAGGTAATTTCAGAAATAGTTTATAGGTTCCAATGTTCAGTTGATCTATGCCAGCTTTGTCTGTCTTACTCTCATCTCACTTCTGCTTCAGCAAACGATAACTCAGTGATGAAAAAAGATTTTTTTAAAATTTAAAAAGGGTTTTAAAAAGGTAGAAGCAGCACATTCAGAAACCATAAAGTTCTATTTTAATAAAAATTAAAAACTTGCATATTACAGCACCTCAAATATGCTTATAAAATGCGCTGTTTATGCTCATAGATTAGGTCAGATATCTCTCGAAAGCCTGAAGTGAAAGTTGCATTCTATGGGTAGTGTTGGCTATGCTATTATCAGTTTCAGACTCAGCATGTTCAGTTTGTAGAGAAGAACAAACCAAATTTAGTTTGCCTATTCTCACATCAGATTCATATTCAGTTTATCAAACGCAAAAGAAAGTTTGTTGCTTGTCAACCAAAAAATTCTGTTGGACTGTGTAGTGTTAGCCTTCATATGCTACCCGATCGTAGTTAGCAAATAAATACAATTTAACTTGAATATGTATGCAAGCTTTAGTCAATGCAGTTTTTGAAGAATGTCCATGCTTACCCCAAGCCCAGTCGCAGTCTATCGAACTGACTATTCCGCAAGCCGAAGAGCAGCAACAAAGCGCCACGCAGCAGCAGGCAGTGGGGCAAAGCAGTTTGTAGACTGCTCAGAGCACCGCTGTTGCTTCTCGACTTCGAACTGGCCACAACTTCCGCATCCTCGGGCGCAATATCCATGCTATTGCTGGCGACAATAAATTGAAAGATATCGCTAACCTAAGAGAGGCAAAAGTCAAGTAAAAAGTAGAGAGAATATATTTAATATAAATTTAGAAAATATTTATTTATATATATAACAAAGGAATATGAATGAATATGATGTAAGAACTGAAGCTTACCTCATTCCAACCATATCGATTCTTAGCTTGAACAATCGCTTCGTAGTAGGCGCCTGGATGCAAATGCTTAATGGTGTACGACATGATGTGAGTTAGCGGCTCAGAGGCTGGACGATGTTCGGGTGTTAGTATAAAGTCATGCCATCTGCCTGGCTGCTGGAACGTATCGTTCATCTGCGAATCAGGAGAGAAATCAAACTGAAATTAGCCCAAAATAAATTTGATTATTGAACTTTCGACTTACCAGCACACGGCGATAGAGCAGACGCACCTCCTCGAGCGGCGGATAGCTGTCTATTTTCCATGTCAAATTGTAGCTGTCCGATGAGCGACCCCACTTGGGCGAATAGAACTCAGCTGGGCCTGGCCGGCCCGACAGCTCCATGTATTTGCGCGAACGTCCCAAAGAGTTGTCAGCAACGCAACTGTTTCAGATGAAAGTTGAGTTAAGAAATTGTTTCACATGCCTAACTGCTCTTGTCTACTCATAACTATGCTCCTTCAGTATGTAAAAAGAGTCTATTGGGTGCGTAAACAACTCACCAGGCAGTGACTCAAACTGGCCAAAACTGTCAAGCCAGCCACTTGCCAACAAAGACAGTTGACGACGGCTGGGTTCTATGGAGTCAACTCAACTCAACTCAACTCCAGACTAAGTAGTCTGTTGGCAAAAACAAAAACTTTCATGCTATATGTGAAATGTTTTGTCAACGTGGCTAAAGTTTCGGACAGACTGACATTGATGGGCTGCAAACTTGTTTGTTTCTATAAATGGTCAAGAGATGGTCGAATGGCAAGTTGGGGGAGCAAACATGATGATGTATATGTGACTGCAGTTAGCTGTCCTTCAAGCTCTATGATTAAGTTGGCAGTTAAAGTTCTCTAACTCTCACCTGTAGTTGCCAAAGTCCTCCTGCTGGATGTGCCTTATGGTCAAAGTGTGTCGATTGGCTCTGGTATTCATAATCCGTCGATCAGTTGTTTGTATTGGGAATGAGTTTTGATACCAGGACACCTGCAGCGAGAACATGATAATTATGATCGATGCACATGATTAGGTTGCTAATTATGGGCAAAAGATATGCTGAAGAGCTCAACGCACCGTAGCAACTGGATCAGCGTAAACAATGCAAACGAGTTTCGCCTCGAAACCTTCGCCGGAATGTATCCAGGACTTCTCCACCTGAATATCGGGTGGGTCTGCAAAATGAATTTAGATTCAAAGATTTTAGATTCAGTTAAATTTTAAAATAAGTTTAATTTTAGTTAAAAAAAATTCATTTAAAAAAGAAGAGAAAATAAATTAAATATGTTATTTTATTTTTTAAAAAAATCGAAAATATCTAACACCTAGTTTTTTTGTTGCCTTTAGTTGAGGAGCATTCATTTCAAAATCATGAATATTTCATAGCATTCGTGCACACTCAAACTAAATGTTTTTACTACTAATTAAAAGTATAAAAACATTTCTATATAGCAGAGAAAGCATTAATCCAAACTAAATGTGAGCTGAATTCTAATTATTTAGAGAAACATTTATAAAAGCAAAAAAAAAAAACTGTTCAAACAATATTATAAAATTTATATTCCGCATTGTGTTTAGACTGAATTAGAAAAAAATATTTATTACAATATGCTCAGCTCTAAATTCAATTATATATTTTAATGTTTGACCTGTTTTGTTCAATGAGTTTGCTGAGCAACACTGTGCAACAAAGTTGCGGCATTCAGTAAATTCATTCAAAAATTGTTTATAATAAGAACTCAATTTGCTTAAAATTTCTATCAGTTTCAAAAACTGCATTAAAAATGTTTTCAAAACTTGTATTAAACTAAATTGGCAAAGCCAAAGTAAAATTTTGGTTAAACAGTGTAAAAATAATTTGCAAATTTCATAGTCCAATGCACTGTTAAATATATATTATTTATGCTAAACTCACATAAAACATCCAGACGCATATCGACGGTAACTGGGTCACCGACTCCATTGTCGGCGGTGCATTGATAGACGCCCGCCTGCTGGCGCTCCAATTTGTCCAACGTTAGGATAGGTCCATCGCCGATGCGGGCTGGCGATTTACCCGTGCCGCTCTAACACAAAAAACAAGAAGAAGAAGAAATGAATTGCTTGGCAATAAATGTAAAGTCATTGAGGGCGAGAGTAGGAGATGTCAAAAAGTCAACTACAGTTGTCAACAGAAAGTGCAAAAAAAAAAACTGAAAAAGGAATGAAATAAAGACATTCAACGACTTCAAGATATGTAACAGAGGAGTTAACCCGTTGTTCCTACAACTAACTGTAAGCAAGCAACTCGAGAACAAGATGAAAGACACATAGAGAGAGAGAGAGAGAGGGCGAGGGAGAGTGTCACTAGAGGCCATGTATATGTAGCCAAGTCTGCCTTTTGGCTGAGACAGTTGTGTCTTGGGCCAACGGGGAACACGTGTCGATATCAGCTCCAAAAGCAAATAGAAAATCGAACTTACATGCTGTGGGTCGTGTTAAGGTTGCCGGAAATGGCACTAGATTGAAGCGAAATTAAATGACATACAACTTCTACTTCTACTTCTTCTTCTTTTTCTGGGAATACACACCCACACACACAATCGCATCGAGTGATTGAGCTTTGCCCATGTCAAGAGCAAAGCATGCAAGCAAACAAATCGAACGGAAATGTCTAAAAGTGCAGCAAGCCAAACGTTGTCTCTGCATGCCAAGCAGAAGCTGAAAGCTAGTAGCTAGCAGGTGGAAGGTTGATACTCAGTCAACTACCTAGACACAAATATATATTCTCTCTCTCTCTCTCTCTCTCTCTCTCTCTCTCTCTGAGCACATTTTGTCACTTGTTTCATTGAAAAGTTGCCAAATCTCTATTTCCATTGTTGTTAGTGGAATATTCTTTGGTTGCATTTCCGTTTAGCTGCAGTTGAGGGCCTGAAACTTTAGGGCCAACTTGACTTCAAATGGTATTTAAGGCTATGAGTTTGGAAAGAGTATATTAGTTATGAATTGTCTTAGAACTTGTGGAAATAGCGGCTCAACTGTTGCGGGTTGCTAGGCTGGCAGTTGTCAAAGATAAATTTGTTAACTCTGCTCAGCTCACAACGAGTGCTCTTATGAGTTCTCTGTTAAGCGTTGCTATCAATCAATTTGATATACAATAGCCTGAGCATATTGATATAGGAATAGGAATAGCAGCTCTAGGCACTGCTCAGGGTATTTCCTAGTCGTGCACTGCCCACTAAAGTACTCTTACTTGTTTTCTCTATGGTTACAACAAGTTCTTAGCTTAAAACTTGGGCAGAGCTCGAGGCCAACATTCGAGTTGTTATTGTCGAACTAACATTGCACCTATTGGAATTGGTTTCTTAAGCTTGCAGCGCTGACAGCGAATCGACAAGGCGTTCCTTTCAAATGATGTGCAGCTGATATTAACTTGTTTCTGATTGTATACTGAAACTACATCCATGTTGTTATGTGTCAATGAAACGGCATAGTTGGTGCTTGCAAATATATTCAGAAATAACTTGATAATTGTAACTATTTTTCCAATTTTGCAATTTGTTTTTCGTAGCACTCTTATTGGGTCACTTGACAGCTGTCTGGCTGTTTGTTCGTCTGTCTGTGGATATGCTGGCAACTTGAAATTTAGAATATGCCTATATAAAAGTGCCCTTTATATGTTGAGTGGAAGCATGGCAAATTGTAAAATCTGAATTCGAAAATAAAATGAAAGTTTTGAGTTACGTTTGAATCTTGATGTAAGCATAAGACTTGCACTTCTTGGGACAATGATCAAATATATGCCTAATTTTCATTAATTGTTATCAGATTAAATGTTACAAATCAGATGAGAAGCTCTAATGAATGTCTTCTCTTACTTTACTTTACTTTAGACTCTTATATTATTATTTAGGCATGAATTTGCTCAGCTCTTTTTGTAGAAAATGCCAGCCTTTTTGCTTATCTAACACTTGCAGCGACCACACTTGATTCACTGGCTCTTAGACCTATGTCCAGCTGCTGACAATGAGTCAAAAGTTTCTCATCTCTGTTCATATAAAACAAAATCCAACAAAAATCTTCATTTAAAGGCCCAATACAAACCTTTTTGGTCCAGTAAATGGATGGCACCGGATTACCCGAGCCCTTGCACTCCAGCGTAATGGGTCCGCCTTTGCGTGCCTGCAACTGTCCCGATGTGGGTATGGCACGCACGCTGGGCGGCACTGTTTATAGAGTAGAAATATAAGTTGAGCATATTTTTATGAAAATCCATTTCAAGTTGAGTCTGTTTGCTCCAAGTAAACTCACCCAATATTTCCACCGTATGCACTTGATCACGATTGATTTTGTCACTGATTTGGCAGACGTAGTCGCCAGCATCTTGTGGCTCCAAATCGGATATCTCGAGATTATAGCCATCTATCAGTCTAACGCGCTCATCCCGTGTCACCATAATGTTCGAGGCGGTGAGCACATTTGTGCCGCGGCGCCACAACAACACGAAATTGCCTGCAAAAGGAGCATCGAGCACAGGGCAAAACACACACATAAAATATATGAAAAGGCGTTAACAAAAATGTCAGCGTGTATGCTGCTCTTGTTCTTCTAGTTGTTGTTGTTTGTTGGAAAATTTATTGTTAAATACCGCAATACAAATATTAAGAGACATACATAAGGCGAGGGTGGTATGTAAAGAATGAGGCGCAGAACATTTTGAAGAACATTTTTGAAGATAATTGACTTTTCTTTTATTATATATTATTTTCCCAGTTATGATTTCATTTTAGCATAGAGAACTGTCTAGCTGCTTTAATCTTGGCAACTCTTATATGCCTAAGTTTTTTTAATACTGTTGATGAAGTGTTGATCTTCGTCCTGCTCTCCGTCAGACTATCCCTATGAGCACAAACCATTTCATCGCTATTGAAGCTAGAGACTGATAGTGTGGAATATATACTCATTGGGTTTCTAGTCTTACGCCTACTATAGCTGTAGCTGAAGTTGTGTCTTCCACGGACTCACTCTTAAGATTGACCAAAAACTATGTTTTCACGCCAACTGAAGGCGTGGCAAATCAGAAAGAGTTATATACCAGAGTTTTGCTGTCAAAATCAACCCATTTCAATTGGGCTACCTACTCCATAGATAAATCTTTAAATTATATGGAATTCAAATTAATTTTTATTTAAACTCAACTATTTTATATAGTCGATCATGCCCGACTGCAGCTCTAAATGCTATAAAATTCACAAACAGAATTCCCTTTTGTTGTTCATGAAACAAATACCAAAAGGCATTTAAAGCTTTTCGACTGTAAAGTTTAAGCTGCTTAAAGTTTGCACTTTGCACAATAGTAAAATCTTGAAATGACAATCAACTTGGATTATGTCAGGCTGCATACTGTTGAGACAGCCCTCGCACTTTCAAAAAAGCTAAATAAATGACATTCAAGTGGGCAGCAGAGTTCAAATTGTAGTTGTGTTTGTAGACTAGACACACGCACAGAGAGAAAGAGAGAGCAAGAGAGGGAGAGAGAGAGAGAGAGAGAGAGATAGATATATATATATATATATATATATATAATATAAAGCCATCTATCTAATATGCTATCCGCTTTTGGGTCTGTCTGCTAAGCTGTGTACAGTCTCTTGTTTGGCTATCCAATTGGATGCTGTCTGTTGTCCGTTGTCTGTTGTCTGTTGTCCGTTGTCTGCTGTCCGTTGTCCGTTGTCTGCTCTGTCTTCTGGTGTTTTCATCTATTTTTTAGTGTGTTTGCTCATATAAATGACATAATTTCACAGATGTTGCCAACAGATTTTTTGCCTTTCCTTTTTCTTTCCCATTTCTTTTTGCATATTTTATATAACTTACGTTTCTTTATGGCTGGCAAAGCATAAATTTGTTAAACGCGTTTGCCTGCCGCATAATTTATTTATTTATTATTGTCTGAGCCGCTCCACTAGGCCATCTACATTAACAAAACATTCTAAGGCATTGAACAATTTACGCACCATAATTCGGTTTTCAGCTTTAGAGTAGATTTTTATTTAGTTTTTATGCTTTAACAATTATGCGTTTATTTCTGAAGACATAAGCAAGTCTGTTGCTGACATCTTCTTCATTTGTTTTAAAATAATAATAAAGTAAAGCAAAAATTTAATATAATTTAATATACCCTGAACCCTGCGCGTAGCTACTAGTACAATCTTTTGAGTTTTTATTAATTGTTGAATAACTTTTGTTCTAGTTGAACTGACTTAATTAAATTTTCAGAGCTCTCTTCAATTTGAAAAGGTTTTTTTAGAGGTTTAAGTAAGCAAGAAATAGATTTTACTTTGCTACAGATTTTTCATGTGCTTTAAGCGAAGCTGAATTTCATATTGAAAGAATTCTATGGCAGATTATGCTAGTCTAAGAGAAAATGAAAATGGTTTTTCGATTACTTTTGGTGTTTTACAGACTTATATTTCATATACTGAAGAGCTTCCTTATACCAGGTCTTCCTCTCATGCTGACACAGCAAAGCTCTTTTAGTAAAGTATATCTCAGTCATAAAAAAAGATTTTATTAAAATTTCGAAAGTATTTTTCAGCCAAAGAGTTGTATTTTCAGCTACCATAAAAGTCTTATAGGAACAAAATAGTGTCTTCATATTAGTAAAGACAAAATATAACTGAAAAAAGTTTTTTATATCTCTTGATCTAGGAGACGAGCTGAGTCCATATAGCCATGTGTGTCTGTCCGTCCGTCCGTCCGCTTTCTTACTTGTTTTTCTTTGCAATTTTAGTTTGACATATAGAACTGAGAGCATTAAGCAATTACTGTTTCTGATTCATGCTTATAAGTCTTCTGACTTCGTTTCATTTCTAGAAACATTTAGAAAAGCAAAGTCTAACTACAGCCCTCTTAACATGTCTAATGTAAAATTGAAAAATTGAAAAATTGAAAACTGATGATTGTGGTTGCCTGCAGCATAAAATTTCCTTTTTAGTTAGTTTCAATGCAAATTGTTGCTGTAATCCGATTATTTATAAATAAAATAATAATTGACGGAACAACGTTATGCAATAAATGGAGAATTTAATAATTTTCCAGCATGCATTTAAGGCAAAAGTTGTCAAAGGCTGCAGACAAAATTGTAATTCTAACTGCATTACATATTGTAAATGCTAACAACAACTTGAATTGGCCACAAAATTTGTGTGTGGGGCGCACTCTAACGGGCAGCTTGACATAAACCTGTTAAGAATACAAACAAACAAACATATATGAGTGTAAGGGACAGCACAGTGCAGGGCTAAAGGACCGCCAGAAGAGGAAGAACAAAACTGTCTCTTATAAGCTGTTATTTGTACCCTTCCCTATTCCAAGGGCCGCCTATAAAATCGACTTAAACGCACACAATCATCTTTTTATGACTTTGATTATTATTGAATCGGATTGAAATTTCGTATTGCTCGCTCGTAATTGTTGAGGGCTGGCGAAAAGGGCAAAAGGTTTGTTTCACTCAGCTCGTCAGCCTGTGTGCCCATCCCCCATTTCAGAGTGTATTCATATTATTGAGCTCAGCGCACACATTTTGGCCAATAAAAATTGAGTTTTATTTATATTTTATAACTTTTTTATTTGTAAAACATGAGTTTGTGCAAAAGTTGTTAGCAAATTGGATGCCTTTGTAAGACCTGAAGCTGAAGTGTTTGTAACAGTTGGGTTTAGCTCTGAGCAACTTCGATTACATGCTAAGGGTGCAGAGGGGGGAGTGAATGCATAGCAGATACCCGGAAATTTGCTTAGAGTTCCGCTCTTCAGTCGTATATCATATTGTTAATGATAAGTTACAGGGTATTAGTAAGTCAGTTTCTGTGATCAATTCTCCCTTTCAAATAGTTTAATTGAATTTCTTGTACAACTTTATACACCTAGTTGATACAGGCTTTTGCCTCATCGATCCATTTGTTGTGTTTTCTTTATTCTTGAAACATTTGCATGACGAAGGGCTTCGTCGACCATTTGATACTTAATTTCTTTTATTGGATTAAATACTATTTTGCCTCGAGCCGGCTTGTCTTTCCTTCTCAATTGTGTCAATTAATCCATGTTTTTTTTCCGCCCTTCCCTCGCCTCCATTTACCATTCACCGCACTTGGCAGGTAATTTAATAGCGCAATTAAACCGTCCCGTCTCATTCGCACGCTTTAAAGACTAATTGGGGATTAAATGCAGCAAAGCAAAGATAATAGTCAGAGTTGCAATAATGTTTGCCATCTACACATCGATGTTTGTTTTGCTATTAGTTTATTGGCTAAACACAAACATATGTCACGAGACTTGCTTATTTTAACACTCATTGAAGACGGGAGGTCAACAATTAGCTGTGTTGAGGTTACCTATAGAATCAATGTTGCCTTTAAATGGGGTATATTGGTTTTGTGTGAGTAGGAAGAGGGCTTGGCAGACTATATTTACCCTAGTTTAAGATCAGGATTAACAGCTGATTACCTATAGTCATATCTCGCCTGTTTACCTGTTTGCTCTGCTGTATAAACGAGTCAATCTCCAGAACTACAAAAGCTAGAAACTTGATATTTTAAATATATCTTCTTATATGCCTAAGGCAGCACAAACTTTTCATTTTTATTCGAAAACAGATTCTGTTACGGTAA
Organism: Drosophila leonis; assembly: GCA_035045365.1. NCBI lineage: Eukaryota > Metazoa > Arthropoda > Insecta > Diptera > Drosophilidae > Drosophila > Drosophila leonis. Next base: position 1,407,834 of record JAWNPC010000284.1, on the reverse strand, counting down.
TATCGATAAAAATCGAAATTTAGACTTAGTTTTGTAAGCATTACTTGAAGACCCTTACAGCTAGAGGCACCAACTTTGGTATTGATGTCCCAGATTAAGCTTATTTTTGATTACTTTAAGTGAATCTCTTCCAAATTTAAAATCAACTTCATGCAGAGTGCAGAGTATTTTTTAGTCTGGCATATCCCACCACCACCAACACTCATTTGTAATAACAAAAATATGAAAGTTGATTAAATTCACACATTTCAACAGCCAGTTCAACAATATTATTTAAAATATGTGCATAAGTAGCAACTGTGTTTGATTAAACAAATATGCATGGAACGGTAATATTTCAGCTGTTGATAGAATGTGTAGCATTTATCTCCTGCTGCTGCTGCTGTTGATGCTGTTGATGCTGGCTTCCATATGGGCCAATGATAACTGACAGCCTGAACAGATTTCGGTCGTATTGTCGTCGATGCCGTCAATGTTCAATTTATTTTCATTTCGCTGAACGACCAAACTACCAAACGACCAAACGAACGAACGAGCGAGCGAGCGGTTGGTTAATTGCATTTTATTTATTGGCTTGTCAACGGCAGCTGCAATTAAAACTCTTTGCAACAATTTCTCCCTTTAAACTAGGTCATGTTTAAGTGTGTGTGCGACCAGCCCTATGATAAATGATTTTACTACATTTTTACATATATTTTATTTATTTATTAATGCTTAAAATGTTTTTACCTTCACAGGTGTTTAAGCTGTCGCTCTGTGAATTTACAGAAATTACTTTTGAAGTATTTGCAAATTTGTTTGCTTAATGTTTAACAGCGAAGGGACATGCTTGGAGATCATGTATTGAAAGTTGAAAAGCTGTTTAATAACTCATTGAACCAAGGCGAACCAATTCGGGCAGCAGATTTATGTAAAGTTTCTTTGTTTCTCTCTTGCTTAAAATGAATTCAATATATTTGTATTATTTTCTAAGCTTGTCAAGCTTTTTGGCTACAAAATGAAAAGCGATTTCTGTGTGTGACATATAATCTGAATCTGTTTGATAAATGATAATATATAAAAACCTAGTTCAGTTTGAAATAAATTGCAAATAGTTTGTATAGTAGCTGAAACACGCTGAATTAGATTCATTATTGAACCAAGCTGCAAGCCACACTCAACTTTCGATATGACTCAATGGACAATTTCCAAGCTTCTCAAGGTTATCTTTTTATATACATAGACAAGGAAATTAAGTTTCCCATGAAGTCAAGCCAAGTTCTCTACGTCAAAGACAACCTTGAAACTGTTTTCAGCATTGCAATCGTAATCGAAAATTGGATTTACTTGAACAGCCTCAAAACACAGAAAATCATGGGTAATGCAAGGTCAAGCATCAACTTCAATGCCCAAATCGAATAGACATGCCAAAGGAGCTAAGGCTGTGCATCAGCTTCAAGTAAGCTGAGTTGAGCCTGCTAAGCCTAGTAAAACTTATACAGGAAAACAATACAAAATACTGTCAAAGGTGTCATATACTAAGGTATATGAGAAAAACATGACGTATAAATTGGGATGTCAAATACAATTTATATACTATGCTTAGGCTTTCTCTAGCTCTGAGTGAGTAGCATTAAAAATGATTCTAAGAAAAGAAGTCAAAAGAATCAAAACTGACAAACAATCGATATTGTTAGATAGACGGCTTAAGATCAAAGCAAAGCTTCCTAAACTTAAAAGATGTTATACCTCAAATATTCAATTTTCTATGAATTTTAGTTTATATTCTTATAATATAGGATACAGTTTTTTGTATTTTTTAAGATATACTTTAAGAGTTTTAATGATTTTTAAAAAAATTCATGTATCTAGCTCTTATAGGTTCTGAGATCGATGCGTTCATACATACGGACAGACGGACGGACGGACGGACAAATGGACAGACGGACATACAGACAGACGGACACGGCTAAATCGACTCAGCTCGTCTACCTGATCAAGAATATATATACTTTATGAGGTCTGCCACGCCTCCGTCTGCCTGTTACATACATTTTAACAAAACCATTTCCCATTTTCAGGGTATAAAAAGAAATTTTCCAAAATGTCGAGCGCGACTTTTTTACTGAAAATTTCCGGCTACTTTCCGGTCTGAAGGTATTTGTTAGTTGACAAAGTTCACTTTTATGTAAACTAAATCAAAAACTTCATATCCCAATGGACACGCTGCCTGGCAGCACTTAAATTTTAGACGCATTTTAATGTTAAAGCAAAGTTTGAATTTTTGGCACGCCCATTTGTGACTGCCCACGAATGACTTTAATTATCGCATTCGATTTGTGTTTATAAATTTATAGCTGTCATTTGATAAATATGTTGCTCGTTGGCCTGTGCAGGGCAACGACGAGCGACAAGCTGTTGACAGCTGTTGGTTTTGCATTGTTGCTCAGTTGCCGTTGCTGTTTCGACTCTCTTTCTCTCTCTGCCAGCCATTGTTTATGGATGTTTTTGTAAAATTTATGCAGAGCGACATTTTGGCTAGAAACATATTTGCATATTTGTTATTTGGCTTTGCGGCTTACGGTAATCGAACGAAATGCGATTGGAATTTACGATATTTAATGCCCATAACAATGATCTATTAATTATGCGAATTTCTATTTAAATTTTATCTACGTATATATTGTATATTGCTGTTGTCTTACCCAGATTTTCAACCTGACAGGGCAGCACGAGTGTGTCGCCGACGACAGCGCGATAGGTGTGTCCGCGCGACAGGAAACGCGGCTGCGCTGCAGTCAATGAGGTGGAAGAGGCCGCCAGCGGCTGAGCGGCATTGTTACCTGAAAGTAGAAGAAGCAGAAAATAAATATATAAGAATATAGATATAGCAGAAATGTACGTTCTTATTGGTTATAAATTTATATTCCATTGAAATGTCTTTCAATTAGCATAAAAATATATTACCATACTCCCGGGCTGCTCGTCAGCATTTGCCGTGGCGCGTATGGATGCCACCTGATATGCTCAACGTTAATCGTCGCCACACTCGGTCGGAATAGCATATTGAACCATTTGGTTTCCTTGGGGCATCGTTTGGTGTGGCGAGAATGCCTTAAGCCACTTTCAACGACGTTTTAAGCTCGTTTGACTTAGGCCAGCCAGCCAGCCAGCCAGCCAGTTAGCCAGTTAGCTTGCTGGCCAAGACATGTTTGGCTTTTCGCATTGGCGACAAATGTGCGCGACGAGGCAACTAAAGTCTGCCCTCAAGACCCTAAGCGAACTTTCAGTAGTTGCTCAAGTTCTTAGCTCAAACACCAACGCAGCGTGACAAATTTGATTACAATAGCTGCAACAACAACAGGATTCGTGAAAAAATAAAAGTTTGCCATCAAAAAAGCGCCCCAAGGAGCAAGTAAGACTGTTGGCATTAAGCAGGCAGGCAGGTACTGGCAAAAAAAAAAACAAGTTGGGAGTATTTCAGTTGAGAGTGCACGACTAGCAGATACCCGGCACTTTGCTTAAAGCAGCTGTCTAAAGTGTTGTAGGTTGCTTGTATGACAGACAAACATATAAACATTCATGAGCGATGTTGATTGCAGTCTTTATGTGGTTAGTGCGTTTATTCTGCCCTACTATGGAAACTAGACCGTTTGAACTTGGGTTCTAGATGTCGAATCTGAATGAAATTTTCAACAGTTGAATAAGACATCCTTATGTATGAGTGTAGCAAAGAGTCAAGACTCTGCTTAGTCAAATGCTTTTTCATATTGCAGAGATAATGGATGAAGATAATCGAACTCTGACATTTGTAGTTTATGCACATACGGAATATTGGCTATATCAACTCAGCTTATTCTTTTGATCAAGCATAAACAGCTTATGAAATCAGCCATGCTTGCTAAAGCTTTAAAGTATCATACCCGTTTTCAATGGCTACAGGGTATCAAACTAGCTACATCAGCAAATTTGTCTTACGCTTTTCCTCTGACGCGCTCTCTCTCTTCCTCTCTCTCTCTCTCTACTAAAAGAACGCGTATACGCACTGACTGCACTTTTGCATTTTTATGACGCTCAGAGACACATGGTCTGGACATTGGCAATGTTTTCAGCGCACGGCCAACATCTTAGTTGCCGCCATGGCACTGGCAATGGCAGGTGAATCTGCGTTGGACTTCACCTTTCTTCGCCTAGTCTGCTATGGCTGCACATTTCTCGTTTTATGGCCACAACACGCAGCAAATAGCTGGGAAACTCGTGTGAAATGCACATTAAAATTGTGGAGAGCTTTAAAGCTGCAGCGGTTGAAATGTGAATGAAGTTTATTTTGTTAAGTTATTCGATACATGAAACTACCCCAAGCAACTCTGTCTTAATCAAAGAAAGCAGACTTCACTTCCTTTGAAGTTGCTGTCAAACTGTGCTCACCGCTCACAGCGGGTGGCATAACATCAATATCGCCTTCTATGTCGAAAAAGTGGAAACTACACTGATGAAGATTACTTTGAAGCGAGCCACAGATATAGATAAACATTTTGTCTTATATAAATACTTAATTAACTTGTTCTTCTTCGAGCAGGAAATACTGCTCCAAACTTGATTGTCTACAGCATTTTGAAATGGCTTGTAATACGGCGAGCTAGAAGAAAGCTTTCATCAGCTCAGCAGAATCATTCGTGTCAGTGGAGCCCCAAACGAAATATGTCAGAGCCTTGGACACATGCACTGCATGCCGCATGCCGCATGCCGCATGCAGCTGGCCCTAAATTGCATGCATGAAATGCATAAGAAATTTAAGCAATTTAAGTCGACGAAGCTGTGCATAACTAAGCGTGCTCTAGTCGGGTATGCACGACTCTACAAGTTTTCTTTTTCAATTTGCAAGAGATTCAGTTAGAGTATTTCAAACTAAGTGAGCTCTAGTCGGGTATGCTCGACTAAATAAGTGTTTTTTTGTGATTTCCAAGAGTTACAGTTGAGGTATCGGAATCTAAGAGGCATGCCCTTGTAGCAAATGCGTAAGTGTCGCTGGCATCCCTTGAGAAACCAAGTCAAGCTATCAATATCAATGCAGTTTCGCCTTCTTCAGCCTGTCGCATACAACGGCAACAGCAACAGCATACCCCATTTACCAACTTTAAATGGTTTTCCATGCATAATGTCTTGTAACTGCAATGCATCCACACACTTTCAAGGGGCGCACACCTTGCGCACACTTAAGTGGAGAGAACTTTCATCAGTCTAAGTGTGTTCGTCTGTAAATCAGTTTGCCTCGTCTCTTAGTCATAGAACTTCGGCGAGTTGCTTAAACTTGGATTTGTTAAGCTCTTTACTACATTTTATTGCTCAAGCTTAGCTGCCTTTTGGATACTATAAATGATATTTGAGAGACAAAAGTAAACAGTTTCAGATGCGAAATCTACAAAACGAGATTCTCAGACACAAACTTTGTTTGACAGTATTTCCACTTCGTTCAGCTTCAGTTTCTTAGTTTTTTGTTAACTTTGCACGCTTCTGCACTGAGTATCTGCTCCAGCGCTGAAAAATGAGCTGCAACGTCGCTCGCTCCCTTTTCTTTTTTGGTTGCATGGCTAGAATTGGGTCACACACACACACACACACATACAGCGTAGACAGTTAACGAAAACAAATGCACACCTGCTCAGTGTGTGTGTGCAGGTTTCTACTTTAGATTTGTGCTCGAGTGCTTACCACAAATGCCTGTCGTCTGCGTCGTCACACAACAAACTCGATTTTAAAAAGCGCAGTTGTTGCTTGAATAATTTATCTAAAACATACACACATACACACTCACACACACACACACTCTCACACACACACATACACATTTTGAAGTGTTCAGGTAGGCAGACAGGTGAGTTGGCAACACAAACACTACATAGCTCTGCTGCTTTCACTCGACAACGTAATGTGGCGCTGTGGCTCTGTGGCTCTATGGCTCTCTCTCTCTCTGTGTGTGTGTGTGCCAATGTGTGAATGTGGTATTAGCGCTTTGCTTTTGTTCATAAAACGCAGAGCCATCCTTCTGCCAAAGGGCTTTGTTAGCAGCACGCACCTTTCCACAGCAGCTGTAGAAGGAGACAGACATTTCAATGCGAATGTCATTCATATCGAGTGTTCACGCAGCTCCAATTTCACGTACTTTCCACTGTACCTCTGTGGTTTCTACTTCTTTTTTTTTTGTGAGATATTTTGTAACTATTGCTGAAAAACAGCTGCTCCAACAGATGATATGCTTGTTCGCGCTTAACCGCGGCGCTAGCTTTGAGTTTTGTCGAAATTGAATTTGCAATTATTATGCCCTGTAAGGGGTTTAAAAGAGGGCATCAAATTGTATGTAACAGGCTGAAGTAGACATGACTGAGTTGATGTATTCTTAGCCAGAAACAACATTTCTATTCGTCATTCTATGACAAGTGAAAACATTTATCTCGAGCACTTCAAAAGCTAGAGACTTGAAAGCTTAAATTTATATTTTTGATTAGCTAAGGCAATAAAAACTCAATATTTTTCTTCGTTACTTCACTCCATTTTCATAATAACGATAAATATCTATATTTTATTGTGAGTTTTTGAGCATAAATCAGGGATTAATAAAGCTATGATGCATCAAATTTGGATTGCATGTTGTCGTCATAAGTACACGAACTGTGAATAATTTCCATATTGTACTATTTATAACAACTCTGCATTTTGATAGAGTTTTTCATCCTTCTTTAGATAGAAAAGTCTTAGTCTTTGGTATATGCACACATATAGATGTCATACTCATGCTCTTCAAATTTAATCAAGATCATACATCCAGAAGCCAAGTTCCATCAGGCTAGTACTCATGGTGGGTTGTTCTAGAAAGAACTAGGACTTACTTAAGTGTATGTGTTTATGTTAGCATATCAAAAACATGCCTAGAATCATTCAAACAGCAGTTTTACTCTAGCTTCAGGGTATCTCCTAGTCGAGCACTCCCCTAGTAACACTCCTACTTGCTCTTAGCTGCTATATCTAAGTATATCTGTTATATCAAAGTTAGCTGTTATAGGTAAGTATATATAAAAGAAGTCTAGAATCATTCAAATATAATTTCCACTTTAGTTTCAGGGTATCTACTAGTCGAGCACTCCCTCACAATAACACTCTGCTGCGCTGTCATATCGGACACAAATACAATTCGCGCTGTGAGTGTTATTTCCTAAAATGATTCATTTTATTTAACATACAAAGGACACGTTGTCCAGCTGTAAAATAGCGAATTCGCTTCATCATTTTACTCGCACGCGCTCACCTTTGGAGGTGGCGAGCACCTCACCTGTACAGGTGAATCATATGCATATTGCAACATACCATTCCGTTGTATTGGTATCTTTTCTCATTTCCTGTGGCTGCGGGTGCGGGTCTGGTGCGGTGGCTCTAACAAACTTTGTTTTGGTTTTTGCGGTAAAGTTGGACGCGACGACACCTTTCAAACTGAACATTGGCGATGCTCTGGGCAAACGCTAGGTGTTGAACTCGCTCACCTGTACACAGGTTATACGTTTACACAACACACGTAAGCGCCACATTTTGTTTCATTAAAACTTTGGCCAGATATGCTTGGCTGTGTGTATGTGTGTGTGTGTGTGTGTTTGCGATCAGCATCTTTGCATGTTTTGCTATTAGTTTTGTGTTTACTTCTCTTTAGCATCCACCTGACGGCGCTGCTCTATCTGCAATTCACAGCATTTTAAATTATGCACGGAAAAAACGTCGAGCAGCGAGAAAAATAACAAAAATATGCTGCAAATTTCTAAATCAAATGGTGAAGACTGAATACTCTTATGGAAAAAACATCTATTTGAAAGCAAAGAACAATTTTTGCTGCTCTGATTTGTCGAATTACTATTGTATTTTAAATACTATTATTATATATTAAATATTATTATTATATATTAAATATCATTTTAGATTTGAAATATGCAAATTAAACAGAAAATACTTAAATTATTTGAAGCCTCTCTTAAGTTGAGTTTAATCAGCAGGCAAATTTCATTTGGTATTTGAAATTTCTCAGACTTGAACTTCATTTAATATTTTCTATTGAATGTAGTTATCTTAGCTTATAGTAGCTAAGATAACTACATTGATTTATGATCTATGTCAAAGTTAAAAATATTTTTGATACAGCCAAGTCCAAGATATGTTTTATGTGTCAACTGATCTATCAGCTCTGAGTTCAGAGTTAGCTAGTTAGAACGGAAATCATTTGAATTTTAACTGAAATATGTTATCTATATATTTGTACCTTAGCTAGATCTAGAGATCTTACAGCCATTTAAATTCATGATATGTTTTCTGTGTCAACTTTCAGCTCTCAGTTCAGAGTTAGCTGAAAGGCGATTAGTTCAACTTTAAGTGATGTTTGCTATCTAGAGATCTCTCAGCCATACAAATTCAAGATATATTTTATATTCCAACTAATCAACCAGCGCCGAGTTACCATCGTTCATCATTCTACTTCTGCAGATCTATCTGGATATAAATACTATTTCTCTTCAACAGCAAGTCCAAGATATGTGTTAACTGTTAGCTTTTAAACCTGTCTGAGTTCTCTCTCTCTCTTTCTCTCTCCGGAAATACTTCAGCTGATATATACCATTTAAATCTGTAATAGTTATTCCATCAATATCGTATTATCTGAGTCAATATCCCTTAGACAGCCATCTCTAAGATTTGCTTTAACTGCCAGTTCATCAGCTGGTTTACAGTTCTGAATCAGCTTTCCTAAGATACTTAAATTTCAATACTGATTGATACTTTCTATTGAATGTATTGATATATCTATATAGAGAATGTAGATAGATATAGAGAGCATAACTATACTCTCTATTCTCTTTCCCTTCTAGATCCATATGCCATTACAGAACTCTCATGCAGCCAAGCTCAGCCCTCAGCTCAGTCTCACCTTTCGCCTTATTAAGTTACCTGCTGCATGCTAAAATTCGAATGCCTTCAACATGTCCCGTATCAAGGTGTGAGCAAAACAAAAACAACATTTTCATTTTGTCTGCAGGCAGAATGGTCTGCTTGTTAGTTGAGATTTCCATGCACAAGGGCCGCGAGCTAAATTGCCTTTACCCTGGCTGTTCCTCCTCCATCTTCTTCTACCTCTTCGCTTTTTTTTCACATATTTTTCAAATGCATATTAAATGCATGCAAATTATTAACGCATAGCAAGCCACTTCGAGCTGTTCATCAGCGGAAAATAAGAAGAAGAAGTGGACGAGGAGAAGCTCTGCCTGTTTCTCTCTTTTTCTATTTTTTTTTGCTCCAGTTTTATTGGTCGTAATTTAGCAGAGTAGCTGATGACATGACAAAGGCGCCTGCTGGCTGTCAGTTGCCATAAGATGATGCCGTTTTGGCTGACTCACTTGACTTCTCCATCGAAGCATTTATCAAAATCCGCTTTCACCTGTGCACTCGCTGGGGCAAAAACGAAAAAAAAAACTAAATGCCAACGTCAGGTGCCAAAGTCGGCTTTCAAGCGCTGACTGCCAAGCGAATCCTGGCACACAATTTCGCTGCAATTTCGGCAACACTAGTGCAATGTCATTCCAACGTCGAATGCCACACATTCATCTACATATGTGGGCGTGTCTAATGGGGAAGGGCAAGACCATTTGACACCCAAAGACGTGAGTATGTTGCTGTGGAAGCATTGTCGACTTTGCAATACTCGTTCATGGCAGAAAGCTCAATTGATTTGATTATACAATAGTTAAATAGAGAGATATGTAGATGATTGAATAGATAGATGGAGAAATAGATAGATAGATAGGTGGATAAATAGATAGATAGATATATAGATAGATAGATCGATAAATTGCTAGATAGATAGATAAATAGATATTTCGATAGATAGAGAGGCAGATGGATAGATAGATAGATAGATAGATCGATGTATCGATATATGGATAGATAGATAGACTGATAGATCGATTGCTAGATAGATATATATAGAGGAGATCAACAGTGATTCAACTGCAAAAGTTTGTAAACTCTGAAGTATTCCTTGAGCAAGGTATAGTATACATAGGCTGACCAGGCAAGAATGATACTACTTTCGATAGCTCAGTTTCAGAATCTCTTAAAGTTATCGATAATTTCAAGCTGTTGAAATATTTTATAAGACTTGCCATTTAATCCAATGTTATTTTGCATTTACAAACTTCCGCTCTGAATACGAAACGAGATTTCCAACGTGAAGACACAGATAAGTTCAATCGAAGCTGCCCAACAGCCGAATTGTGCATGGACAAATAGTCAAAACATTGAACCAAAACATACAAAATTGAAAAGCAATTTGACTGATGTGTTTATTCATAGCTAATGGCATAGACATAGCTTTAATAAAAAGCTAAAAACAAAGTAATACCTCAAACAATATTTTATTTATTACAATTCCTTTGACTGCTGCTTTGATTGTGTCACTCTAGATCTTGCACATCAAGACTCTAGCTTCAGTCGGAGTCATATCTAAACACTTCATCAGTCGAGAGTATACTCAAGTCTACTCATACTACCAACTATGCACTCACTCAGTCTCACATACGAAAGCAAATATACTCCTTTCACTTGAGCTGAACGAGCATGGAAATATGCAAATGTTGCCAGCTTGTGCTTTGCTTCCGCATCAAAGTTCCGAGCCGCGCGCAGACCGTGAACCTGTGAAGCGTTTTCGCATGTTGATAGTCAATCTATTCATCTTTCTAACTGGTTTCACATTTGAAAGCTGCCAGTCATTTGGTGCAGTGTATGCGATGGATGCTGTTGTCAGCAGTGGATCGATGGGTGGCTCTCTAAGTTCGGTTGGGTGGTTCAATGTTTGCTGAATCTGCTGACTTTTATGCACATATCATTTGCATAACATTATTTATCTATCCGCCCAGCGCATTAAATTTTCAGATTCTTCTGCTAAATCCGCAAGTGAAATGCTTTTCACGCCATTTTCTTCTGCTCCCCGTTTTTTTCCAGTTAACTCTGGCTTCCTGACAGCGCGTTGCACTTTGCCAAGTTGCGCTGCATCCGCTTGTCGCTTCTTGAATCCAACTCAACTTTGCTTGATTCCGATTCCAGGTGAGCTCTGACTCTGACAGTTTCTTCATTTGCATCGCAAGTTGTTGATGCTTTGATTTATGCCTGTTGTTGCGTTGTTGTTGTTGTTGTTGCTTGTTTGGCCTGCAACTGGGCCAATTGCTGAATGCGCTTAATGGAAATAGATTGCTGCATTTGAAGTGGGCGTAGTGCTCTCATCGCTAGCGACTAATCGAAATACTGATAAGATTAGCTATAGCATCATTTACTTATGAACTTGAGCTCAAGAAGGAGCATGAAATAATGTCTGGTATAATCTATGTAGATAATCTATAAAGAAAGGGCGCGTGAGGCAGATGAGCACACTAATTAGGCCAAACCAACTTCGCTCTTCATGCAGATCAGTCATAAATAGAAGCATCGACCACATCTACTCCTATCTATTATGTAGGTATATATTATATTAGGTATATGTTAGGTGTATATACTGTACCTAGTCTATCTCTCGTCTCTATCTAATAACCATCTAAAGTCAAAGTCTTATTGCAGCAGTTGATAGCACTTTCAAATCAGTTTCTTCTTCAACAACTTGTAATTGAACCTGGCCACATGCTCACTTTAAAAACTCTACTTAAAGCTGTGAGCCGCATTGAAAAAAACTTCTTTAATTGGTTGGAAAATGAGTTCGGCAGTAAATTTGGCGCTTTGGCTGTCGCCCGCCGCACGCCGTTGGCTATTCATTGGCCACGCCTAAAAATTGTTTACTCAACATTAAACAAATGCAGCGGCAGCAGAAAAAGCAGCAGAGAGAAAAGACTTCATTGCAGGAGTCGAGCATTAGGCTTTGGCTTTCACACAGTGGCAATGCGAAGGCGGCAAAATATCGCATTAAGAATTTAAATTAATTAAATTAAAATGCATGGTATATGTGGTTACACTGTTGTTGTTGTTGTTACTTTCTCTCTTTCTCTCTATCTCAACGTCAGGCAATTGGCCACATGGTTGGGGTCTGCTGATGCCACGAGCTGAGGGCATTTGCCTTTGGGTTGTTAAAGCTGCCACAGCATTTGCATAAAGTATAATGGCCAGCCAGCATCCTGTCTCGCTTTCTCTCTCTTTTTCTCTCTCTTTCGCTCAGTGGGCATTCAATTTTCCGCTTTTATTTTTCCCTGTCATCGTCTTTGAACTTTTCACATTTCCTCGTCTTGGGCTGTCGTGAAACATTTGTTCCACACTTTATACAAGACGTTTCCGTGCCGCATTTTCAGTTCCTGGTCCGAAAACTTACTCTCAAACGATTATGCTCGCTCAGCAATTTGAAGTGGAGTATATTGGTGCAGTCTTTTGCTCGCAGCTATTGACTTTGATATTTGATATGCATCAACTTTTCTCTCTTGTGTTGTCTGCTGAAGTGTAGAGGTTTTCTTTGAATTTGTTCACAACAAAACGGATCTTCTTCTATTTGCAACATTATTGCTGTATGAAGTTAGAGACTTGAAACTTTATATATAGTATATATAATAAGTCTATTATTTAATAGTATAGAGGAGTATATAGTCGATTACTATATAGTAGTATATAGGGAGTATATAGTAAATTAATTTAGTTGTTCACCATTTAGTGCTCAATCGCACTGCTATTTTCATGAGCACTAATATTTTTATGAACACTACTATTTTCATGAACACCACTATTTTTTATGAACACTATTATTTCCATGAACACTATTATTTCCGTGAACACTACTATTTTTATGAACACTGCTACAAGTATTTTCATGAGTATACTATTTTCATGAGCACTATTATTTTCATGAATACTACTATTTTCATGAACACTACTATTTTCATGAACACTACTATTTTCACGAACACAGCTGTATATAAGCACTATATAAGAAAATCAAGCTGATATTTCCATAACTTTTGAGTTATGGGAAAACAGAAAAAGCTGTAACTTATACAGTTTTTCAGCTTTGGTCTTAGAGTTCGATATGTGAGCTACTATTGAACTGCTCTATGTAGGGGCAACTACTCCTACTACTGTTGACCTTCTTTATAGACTAATCGAAAAATGTTATACATACGCAAAGGCATTTCAATTAGGTTCTACCTATATACCTACCTATGTATATATACCATATATCTTACATAGTGTTTTTAGTCATATACTCCTTCATGTGCTTCACAGTTATGCAACTGGAATCTAAGAGTGCGACTTGTGAACTAGTGTTGACTTTCTCTGTAGATTGATCAGCAAAGGTATAAAGGCATATCAAATAGATAGAAGAAGAAACTAGAGTCTCACAAGTTGGTCTATATAAACCCTAATGCCTTTAACAATTGAAAAGTTACGTTTGAATCTCTCTAGCTATATCTATACATAACATATATTTATATATTAAATATTTCTGATAATATATCAATACATAACTTTCAAAACTATTGGAACGCGTATTGCACAGTCAATTGGACTCGCCAGCCGCATTCTTACTTGTTTTGCATTTGGCTCTGTTTATTTGCAATTTCTCTGTCCATTTCAGCTCCATCCTCTATTTGGCTTTGTTTCCTGTTGTCTGCTGCTGTCTATGGCGCGTAAAAATTCAATTCTCTTTTATCTGTTTCATGCGCCATTCAAAGCTAATTAATATCATTTCTTCTCTCTCTCTGTCTTTCTCTCGGCTGGACTACAGCCAAGTTAGCTCGCTTACCCACTTAGTTAGCTTGGATATATGAGAACACGAATCTGAAATGTATTTCAAATGCTTCACACTTATAACTGAGCTGCCTGCTGCTGCTCGCATATCTAATTGCATTTGTTCATTGAGGTTCCTTGAGTAAATATTCTAGATAATTAAGTTTTCTATTTTTTCTCTATTTGCTTTAGCTTTTGACGAAATGCTGTTTGCTTGTCTTGCTGCTGGTCACTCGGTTTCGCTTTAGGTTTCTGCTCTGTTTGATTATCGTGAGCAGCTTTCAAGGCTGCACAAATTTTAATGTGGGGATAATTTGCGGTTTGTTTGTTTGTTTGTTTGAATTGCATTTGATGACGTCCACTCGTTTGCCCTAATGACGCGAATAAACAAATTAATTGTAGCCATTCGTGTGTTTGTTCATTATTTAGCGATAAATTCAAATGAGAGATGCACTCAATGAAAACTTTCAGCAAATGTAAATTGAATAATATAATATTTGAGGAACTGATTTGCCAGCCAGGCATACTAAATGATGAGCTTAAGCTGATAGATGGGTAAATAAAATGGGATTTCATATGTTTACTTTAAAGAGCTGACAATACATGAATCAAATGGAAAATGAAAATGAAATTGAATGGAAATTTCGTTCATTTCAGTCTCAAGAGCTCTGAGAGAAGTTTGCTAAATGTTTTTTCTGTACTCTGAACTAAACTAAAATCATTTTTCCAGCCTTTGTGAATAGGTTACACTTCGAGTGCCATACTTGGTTTAGGAATATATGAACTTAAGATAATTAGGCATGAAATTTCTATTGTTATACCTCTCTATCTCTTTCTATCTCTCGCCTCTCATCAAATGTTTACTCTGACTTCTTTGCTCACACAGCTTTTATATTAAACCGCACTCAAAGCCTACTCATATACCCCAGAGTTATCCCGATTAAACCTTGTCAACTCATGCTTAACTACATCTACAACTCTATTTCTCAACTGAAAGTCCATCAAAGTTTACTTTAAATGCCGCAAGCAGTTGCTAATTGCTCTTAATTCTGATCCTTATTACGAAATTATTTGTTGGCTCAGACCAAAGTTGTGGCAATTCAAATTGATATTTGGCAATAATATCGAAACTGGGTCACATATTCATAGTCAGGCACTCATTCATACATAACGACGTGTGTTTGTAGTCTGTGAGGAGGAATGTGTGTTACGCATTCAATGGCGACTGGCCAAGTTCTGTCTGCACGGGAAGCGGAAACGGAAACGAAATGCTGCACATAAGTTGCGAGGCAGGAAGGAAGCGAGCGCACCATTCGCAAAGTCTTTCGGGCCATTCCGCAAGAAACCAAACAGATTTCTTGACAACCTGCTTACTACAACTTACATATATATACATATATATATATATATACTATATATGTTAGCTGCTTCATCGATATTCCCTTCAGCACAGCATATCAAACGAAACTCAAAACAGTGCCAAATGTTTAAGCAAACATAAATACCAATTTCGACCACTCACATTGCGCCCAATGCACACAGTTAGCTGCTTGATTTGATTATTTAAACATGGCTAAGGTTAAGTGGGCGACTGTAGAATACTCGCTAGCAATGAAAAGAAACAAAAAGAAGAGCTCTAATAGGTAAAGTTTGTTAACGTTTTTAATCGATAACATTACATAAACATGAACATATCAAGGACATACATAAGGACAGACGGACGAACGGACGGACGGACAAACGGATTTTTAATGGGCTTGGAGTATACAAAAAGCGAATTTGTTATGCCTAAGTAGGGCCACATCAACAAGAGTATATATATTTATATATGAGAGACAGCTGAACAAACAAGAGAAGTTCATTGCACACACCTAATATACTCGTTTCACGACATGAGAAAGGATCATAATTTGATTGATTTTGAAGAATTTATTTGCTATGAAGGTTGCCCTCAATTTCATTTTGCACTTGCATAAACATATGTGAATATATATGTATGTATTATATATATATATATATATTTGCTGAAATATGTATATATATATAATACATACATATATATATTGTATATATGTATATGTATATATATAAGCTTCTGTCATTGACAGAAGCTAAAGCAAAATGCAAACGGAGCAAATTAATTACACTTTTAATTAGCGAATTGTTGTTTCATGGACTTGTGGGCGTGGCAGTGTGTTTTATATTTGCAAAAATATGCATATAGCATTCTGCATTGCACATATACAACAAGCCACAAAAAAGAGGTAAACAAACTGCCTTCAAATAAATAATTAATAATGTCAGCGCATGCAATTTATTTATTTATTTTTACTTTTTTTGTTGCTTGGTTTTTGTTTAGTGTTTTTTTTTCATTTTGTAAATTTAATTAAGTGCTTATTTAAACATTATTAAATAATAAATTGAATGAGTGCGCAAAAGTCGCATGCTGAGTATTCAAATATATATGTGATCAAAGCACAAATAGCTCTTGGCTAATTATTAAGCTATTGAAAGCATTAACAAACTTACACAAATTTTGTTTGAGTTTCAGGTTTCAATTGAAATTGAAATTAAGAAAGTTTTAAATTTTTTATTAAAATTATATATAATTTATTTAAATATATTTAATATGATATATATTTAATATGATTTCATTTCAAATTTTATGAAGACTTTTAGTGGGCATTCAGGGTATATTGGTTTTGTGAAAGGATATGTTACAGGCAAAAGAAGGCGTGTAGGAGCCCATAAAGCATATGTGTTCTTGGGGTGTACAATGAGCTGAGTCGACCTAGTCATACCCATCTGGCAGTCCGTCCAGCCGCCCGTTTGAACTTCTCGATCTCAGCTAAACCACAAAAGTTAGAGACTTGAAATTTTAAACATATTCCATTATACCATACACACTATGAGCTTAGCATTATTTATCGATAACTGATCGATATATATCAATCATATGATTTGGTCGTTTCGGTGTAGCTTAAATAAGAGAAAAGCTTGCAATTTACAATTTACTCTCTAACTCGCTTTGATGAACACACAATTTTGGAATATTTTGGATTTTTGCCAACTCCCCCCTTTACTCCCAACAAATGTGTAATCAAAAACGTATTTCATTGTAATATAGACTTTCGCTTTACCAAATATGCACTTCAGGAACTCATGATTACGCTCTGATAATTTCATTTAGAAACTGCATCTAGAACAAAAGTTATTGAGCAATTCATGAGCAACACTTCATATAGTAAAGCCTATGTAAGTGTGTGTGTGTGTATGTGTGTATGTGAATAGATATGTGTGTGTGCTATATGTATGTATGTGTGCAAGAACTTGTTGATAAACTTATATGCATCAAAGAAGCATAGAATAATTGCAAGCAACAGTTTCTTAACTAGTTCAGGGTATTTGCTAGTCGCGCACTCCCCACTGGCGCACTCTTACTAGTTTTTGCCGTTATTTTTGGCTTATCCATCATAATTGTACTTTACTGTGCTGCCTGTCGCTTCTGTCGTTTCACATTTCTATAAAATATTCGCTCTTAACATGCACGCTTAATTTGTAAACGCAAAAAATTCATAATGTATTGTTTTTTTTATTTTTTCTGTATTTTTATTTTTTTTTGCTTAGCTTGCTCATTAACGTGCGCCGTAGGCTGATTCCACTGTGCGATTGCCAGCCATTTTTTCTGGTGCTGTGTACTGTGCCTCCCACCGAAGGCAGTTTAGTGTGTGACGGCCATTTATCAAAGCTCAAATGGTGCCTTTTGTTTGGCACATCAAAGGGTTAAATCTAGCTACCCCTATACTAAAGTGTATATATATATGATGTATAAATATATTTAAATTTATATATATGTATATAGTCAGGTGCTTGTGTATGCTTTGCATATGAACAATAATCCTGCGGCTAATCAGTGACATGCGTCGATTAATACTACAGCAATATAAGGGCTCTCGACTTGAACTCAACTGTTATGAAGGTTCATGAAGTGCGGCAGGGTATATTGGTTGCCTGGCATGTTCCACTGGGTGTGTGTGGGTGAACTAGAGATTTGAAATTTACTATATTTATATACACTATATATATAAATATATATATATATATATATATATATATATAATATACTTATGTGTACTCTTGTCTGATCGTTTAATGAGGTGGGTTTCATTGCATAAACAGCTAAACCTGTAGACTTAGAGCTACGATTACCAAAACAAAACAGTTTTAGTTGATCACTTCTACAGACAGTCTTATATGCCCTGGCTCATTGGGTCATAATAACTCGAAAATGACAAATTTTGTTGAACTCTGAACGCGCATTATGCAGTCGGCTACACTCGATTTTCTAGCAAATGGACTTGGGCATACATCGAAAGCTCATGTCAAGCTGCAAGCATTATAGTGCGGCACATTACAAGCACGTTACAAACCACTTTGTAAGGCCCACGTTATGTGCAGCAGTTGCCTAAGTAGTTTACACTGACAGAAATTCCATATGAGTTGCTTTGAGTCCAGTTAAAGTGAGTTATGATAGTTGCTTAAGGCAAACGCTTTATTGATTTACCATCATTTTTATAGCTTACTTTAAGCACAGATTAGACTGTTCAACAAAAGATAAGTTTGATTGACAAGTCTGTGATACATTTTCATATAAAAACAACTGTATAACAGTTTACATATTACGGTGTTCAATGCAAGATAAGCTTCCTGGCCAATTCTGTGATACATATGCATATAACAACAACTGTATAACAGTTTAAATATTACACTGTTCAATGCAAGATAAGTTTCCTTGCCAATTCTGTATTACAGATGTGTATAACAACAACTGTATAACAGTTTTGTATATTCACAATGTACTCACTTCACTATGCACTCTACTTTGTATGTGGACCATACTTAGCTTTATAGAAGTTCTTTAACTAGTTACACTGCAAGAAATTGCCCATGAGTTGCTTTATTGTTAATTGAGTCTAGCTAAATTGAGCTCTGATAATTGCTTTAGCAAAAATATTATTGTTTTTCTATAACATTCTAAAAGTACCTAATTTACACTGGTCAACATAAACTCAGTTTATTTGTCAATTCTGTTCATACATGTATAACAACTGTATAACACTTTCTTGCTTTCAGATTCCGCTCCAGTTTATGAACAGTTTAAGCCATAAAAATTGAGTTTAAAATGAGCAAAACACTCTCAATATATTTTGCTGCTTTGCCTAGCTCGAGCAACAGCTGCACTTTGAAGTGGGAACCTGAGGCGCTTTTTTATTAGCTGCAGCCTGCTAACAAATGCCTTCAAATTGTTTGCTTATGTTTTACAGCGGCCCACACTCAAACATGAGAGAAATGTGTATGTGTGTGTATAAAAAACCGAAAAGCCATTTTGTTTGACAATCTCGGTCGACTGGTTGGCTGACTGGTTGGCCTGGCTTATTCAGCTGTGCCTGTGTACTTTGTCTAACAGGAAACTTCAATATTTTTCCTTTTGCGCCCCAACAATAAACAGCAAAAGAGAATGTTAGAGAATTGGCAGAGAAAAGCAAGAGAAAAGAAAAGAAAAGAATGCAAGGCAAATATTAACTCGAGGCTATTCATTAAGTAGTCTTTTGGCTCATGTGCCCGTGCCCAATGCCGATGTCCTATGGCCGCTGGCAACATGTGTTCAAGTTGGAGTGGGAACACTTGAAGCCCCCTCTTCAGGCACTGAGGGGTCTCCACTCGTTTCCCCAAACTTCATTTCTAATTTCATTTTGCCATTCATTCGTTTTGTCACTTTTCATTTGAAATATTTCTGGCAACTGCCAACTTCTTCTTCTTGCATTTATTATTGTTGTCGTCTTATCATAATGCCTCGTGCTGTGTACAGCTGTGTCGCCTGGCGGCATTAAAGAGCTTAGTTGTCATTGCTGTCCGCCTTTGGCTGTTTGCTCTGTGCTCTGTGCTCTGCGCGCTCCTCCGTGGCGCGTCTGGCGCCCATAAAACGCACCTGATGTGCAAAAATTGCTTAATTGAAACATAAGCCGCTATAATTTTGCCAGCATTCAGAGACAAATTATTCAAATTTGTGCTCTGCATATTAAAAGGCACGTCTGCTGCCTAAAACCTGACGATTTCGTCTGCATTTTCAAGTTGATGCGTCTGAAATTTAACAGCTGGCGGCAATTAAGCGGACATTTTTGTTCCATTTTTGTTCAGTTTTGATTCAATCGATTCAATAGCAGCAAAGCTAAACATTTTCAAGTTTTCAATTCATTGAAGGGTAAGAATTTTCAACAAAATATATTGTGATTTTTTAAGGGCAATCAGAGCTTACTTTTAGCTTTTGTAACATAAAAATCTTGTTTCTAATAACTAAATTTTTAAATAAATTTAATTATATTTTTCCTAACTGTTCGATGTAGTGCAGCTTTCGATATAGCTCACATTTCTGTTGGTATTTTGAAGCTTCCATCATATCAATATAAAGTATTTTTTACCTCAAAAGAAATAAGACATCTTAACGTATTACGTCTTTAGTCTTCAAAGAGTTTTAAGTATTTAAAAAATATTTTTTTTTTGTGAATATTAAATTTGATTTCCTCTCACATAAAAATGCAAAATATTTGTTCAAAAAGTATTTTGATATGTTTAAATTTACTAAATATAAATCAAACTATACTTTTTCCATGTGCTGCAGCAGAAATTGTAGATATCAACTTCATTTGTTCACATTATATTTTTTGTGTTTTTAAGGTTCTATCAAATCAGTAAGAATTTTGTTTTGTAACCCAAAAAGACTGTTGAGATATCTTTAACATAGAAATAACAAGTTTTCACCATAAAAGTTGTTTCTAAAAATGTTTTTGTTACATCAAAGTGCTCAAAATTCTCTCTTTTTTTTGGTATTTTTCTGTCAAATTCATTTTTTTCCTCCAAAAACAATGAGAGGATGATACCAGATGTTCTGCTAGCATAGCTCTATAAACTGATGTGATAGCTCCGCTCTGGCTTCAGCTTCATATTCAGCTCATTCAATAAGCCTTCTACAAAGTATAGACAGTTCGCTTCTGGCCCATCAAAATGCTGGTGGCCTGCGTAATTCCAACCAGCGAATCACTTTCGACAGCTTCGAGTCATAAGCATTGTAATAGCTTTTTGGCCGAGTTTACTTGCCTTAACTTCTGCTCTGTCAAGTTTGTTTTAACTGTTTTTCTCTTTGTTTGTTTTTGGCTTTTTTCCTTTTTTTTTGGCTCAATGTCAAAGGAAATGTTTTGCTGGCGCGTCTAACATAATTATCGGAGTTTTGAAAATGTGCCCGGACGGCGAAATTTTGCGGGTTATCTCTCGTGAATATTCCCCGCAGCAGTTACACCTCTTTGCTCTCTTTGTCCCTTGACGGCTGTTTTTATAATTTCTGTCAAACGTTAAATCACAGCGCATTTCGCCTGCGACGGGGGCGGCTTTTGATTGTAGCTTACGTAATTTATATAGCGCCTTTGTCATGAATACGCACGCGTTGCCTTGCGTCTGCTTGCGATTGTGGTCCATGGCAAAGGTAAAGACTTCGCTCTGCTGCTTAGCATCTCAATTTGTTATGGGTTGCTAGCTATCTAAAGGCATTGACAACTGCGTAGCTCTCATTGCGATAAAGAGACACTCGACAGCAGACGCCCACCCCCACCCTCACCCCCCATCCGACTGCAGTCCCTGGGGTGTGCCTCACTTTAACGCCTTGGCACACTCAGACTCTGATTTCTCTGATTCAGCTAAAGACACCTCAGACCGCATTAGAGACTCAATTCGAAATTTATACTCGCGTCTATGGAGTGTGTGTGGGCATCATAAACTCGCGTGAAAATCTCTCTATAAGTAAATTAAGTTTAGCTAAAACCTTAATGTAGCTTTGCGGAGTAGATGGATAAGTAGGTCTATCTATCTATCTATATCTCTCTCTCTTTCTCTCCTTCTATCTGTCTCTGTCTCTCTGTCTCATTATTTTGATATCTCTAACTCTCCTTTTATCTCTTTTCTACTCATATCTCTCCTTATCTTTTATCTATTTATTTTATTTTCTCTCCTTCACCTTGATCTTCTTCTTGTTCTGCATTTTGTTTTCCTTCTCTTTTTCTGTTGGTTTTTCTCTTGTCACTTCGTTTTTCCATCCTTCTCCCTCTTCTTTTTCTTTTGCTATTCCATTTGTCTTGTCTCTCTCTCTCTCTCCCTCTCTCTTCTATGTTCTAAATTATCTCTGCTCTCTTGTTTCCTTTTACTTCTTCCCCATTCTTCTCTCTTCTCTTTTCTCACTGCTTTCTTCTCGCTAATTTATCACTTGTTTCGTTCTTTTCACTTCTTTCTTCCCTATTTATTCTTTTCTTCCTTCTTCTATCTTCTTTCATAATTTTCTTTTTTTCCCTCCTCTTTCGCTTTTCTTCTCTATTCTAGCATTTTCTCTTTTTTTCTTCCTTTCTTTCTCTCTTTTCTTTTCTTTATTAGCTATTTTTCTTCGCTAGTTTTCCTTCTCTCTTCATTCTCATTCTTTCTCTTTTCTTTCTTCTTTCTCCTTTCTTCTCTTTCTCCTCTCTTATTTTTCACCACGCTGCTCTCTTGTCACTTTTCACTTGTCTCTTCTCTCATCTCCTCTCTTCATATTCCTTCCTCTTCTTCCTTCTTACTCAATTATTATATATTTTCTCCTCTCTCTCCTCTATACTCTTTCTTCTTTCTCAATTCTTCTATCTTTTCTCCTCTTTCCTTGCTCTATCTTCTTTTACATCTTTCCTTAGTTCTCTTCTCTCATCCTCTATCTCTCCTTTTTCTTATCTATTCATTTCATCTCCTCTCTCTCTTTTCTTTTCTCTTCCCTTGTTTTTCTCTTTCTCTTTTCTTTTCTTTTCTTTTCTCTTCTCCCCCGTTTGTCTCTTCTCCTCCCACTCTTCTATAGTTTTTCAAAATTGCTCGTGTGATGAATATTAAAGTTGCCTTGAAACTAAATCTCTTGAGGAAAAAACTAAATACAAATAGTGAATGTGGCCGCAGCAGGAAACTTTTCCAATTTGCGGACATAGACCAACTAAGCATTGAGTAAATACACAACTACGTAGACATAGAGCAAACACATGAAATGCACCTGTAGACACACGTACATACATATACATACATACATACACATATATATATATATATATATAACAATATATATATTTTAGGAAACTTTTCATTGGCAATCAAACGAATGCTGACCTGAACATGGCTTGGCCTAAAATCGAGCAACAAACTAATCGAAGTAAAATGCTCGTAACGAATGCCTGATTTCTCGAGAGTGCCCAGGGCTGAGCTGCTGCTGCTGTTGCTGCGGCTGTTCGACACAAATCCCACAATTCCACAAAGCAGAAAAAACTATTGCAAAACCATACAAAAAATGTTGATATCTCTCCGATTGTTCGCTTGGCCATCAGTTCTCTTTATAGATTATCTCTTTGCCACTTAGGCATAACGTCTAATTAGCCAAAGTAGAGTCTGAGCCTCGACTCAGCCTGTCATAGGCATAGCTTACCTCTGCTGTAACTGTAACTGAAACTGAATGCAAACTTATGAAAAGGGTTTCCATCAGATTTTGCACCCAAGCTTGCGCGCTAATTAAATTGTAAAAAACCCAATTTTTGCATCATTTGCATTTTGTGTTACATTTCTTATACTTGTTGGAGAAGTGAAAGGAGTATATGGGCTTTGTAAGATTGTACTCGCAGTAGGTATGTATGCATGTAAGCCTCATCTCATGCTGTGCTTCAAGTTCTGTGGACTTGGCCATTGCGGGAGGAGCAAATGGGAAGTAACTAGAGACTTGTAATTGAAAAATAATATATATTAAGCTGTGTTCATAAAAATAGTAGTGCAAAATTTCGTGATAGTCAGTTCGATATAATCATGTTAAGGTTATATATCAACTTCTTCTATGCCAGGTGAAATCAGTAAAGGTTTTGTGCTTAACAGCTGTACAGCTCATAAAACTCCTCTAAAGATTACCTCAAAATTATACCTATACTGGGAATCTCCCTAAACGAAGAAACTAAGTCTACCATAGTTTTTGAGACATGCTTACCTTGCCTTGCCCTTAGGGCATAGTCAAGCGGCAAAGAGTTTTTGACCCCTGAACAAGTATTATACAGTCGCTAAAGTCCATCTCCCACATACTTTCTCTTAATTTTCTTGACCTTAGAGCCCTGATACAGAGTCATTTAAATATTACGAAAAATATGCAGTCAGTTGCCCTTTTTTTATCAGGACATTAGGCTTAAAGCAGGTTCAGCATATTGCGGCTTATAAATGAGCGCAAATGCTAAGCGCTCAGTGAGCGGCAACCGAAAAAAATAACAATTTAGCAATGTTTCTGGTCATTTTCGGTGTTATGCCAAAGGTTTCTCATATTTGAATTGCCAATTTCATTTAATACTATAGGACAACATCAACTTTTTGCCCACTATACAGATTTGGTTTCTGTATATTTTCGGTTTGGGTTCCGGGTGTTCGCCCGTTTGGCTGTCATTGCAGACGCGACTCTCGCAGCGGCGTGGCAAAGTCGTAAAGTACATTTTTTAATTAGAGTCACGAGTAAAACAAAGCAATTAGAAAGGCTGTCAGAGCAATCCTTTTACATTTCCCTTCTGTCCCACAAACATTTTCATAGCATTGCGCCGTATTTTTAATTTCATTGCAAGGTTTTTCTTCTTTTCTTTTCTCTTTTTTTTTTTGTCAAAATTTACGCGCGACTGTGTTGAATTATTAAAAAACAAAACAGAAAAGGAACAGCAAATTATGTGAAAAGCGAGCAAATTAAAGGAGCAGCAAACTGACGGGTCAAACCATTTCGAATCCTTTTCACTTAATATACGAAATGAAAGTGTAACACTTGCTCAACATTGCGGCGGTTACTCAAGCTGAGTGATTGCGGACAAAGGTAAATGTCGCGGCTGGATGTCTGTGCTATGCATTTTACAACTTGATTAAGTTCTATTAGCTCCAAATGTGTTTACTGTCTGTCCGTTCGTGTATAACGTATTAAACAGCTTAGCCTGAGCTTTAGTTTATACAAATTTCCTTTGACACAATTCATGGTCGAACTAATTGAATATAATGTAAGGAAGGATTACATGAGACTCTGCCTAAAAGCTTGGAAAATAATATTATGAAAAGTCAATCTAAAGTGCAAACTATAAAATATTAGAAAATTTATAGAGATTACGAAAAATTGATTCTCTTTTGACAAAGCTATGTGAGCGTTAGCTATGGCTTCAAAATATAGAAGTCTGTATGTAGCTTAACGCTAAGTATAAAATCCAGAGTAACTTCTAATCAGGCAGACTAATCTAGACACTATTTTCTTCAACTCAGCTAGAGTTGGGAAAAAGTTAAGTATGACGTGCCGAGTAGCTTCTAGTCGGATATTCTCTTTCAGCAACTCTTTTCTCACACTCAGCTATATCTTGTAATACCAAATCAGACAATCTTCTTTAGGGACTACTTTCTCATACTCTTATATTTATGTTATATATAGGATAATAGACTCCAAAGTCATACCAAGTCAGGCACTCTGTAGGGACTCTTTTTCTCAGAGAACTGAGCATGGAGTGCCGAGTAGCTTCTAGTCGGATATCCTTTTTCATGAACTCTTTTCTCACACTCAGCTATATCTTTAGGGACTCTTTTCTCATACTCTTAAATCTATGTTTTCTACAGGATAAAGTTTAGTATAGACTCCAAAGTCATTCCTAGTCTAGGGACTCTTTCTTAGAGAGCTAAGCATGAAGTGCCGAGTATCTTCTAGTCGGATATCCTCTTTCAGGAACTCTTTTCTCACACTCAGCTATATCTTGTAATACAAAATCAGATAATCTTTCTTTACTTTCTCATACTCTTATATCTATGTTATCTACAGGATAAAGCTTAGTATAGACTCCAAAGTCACACCTAGTCTGGCTCGCTCTCATCAAGGAACTCTTTTTCTCAGAGAACTGAGCATGTAGTGCCGAGTATCTTCTAGTCGGATATCCTCTTTCAGGAGCTCTTTTCTCACACTCAGCTCTAGCTGTATACCGAGTACAGTTGAGTGTGGACTCCAGAGTAACTCATAATCAGCCTGTCCCGGCCAAACACTATTTTCCCTTATATTCGTTTCTATATTAACAAATTTGCATATGTTTCCAGTGTCCATTAGTGTCACTACTTCACACACTTTGCCCTAAAACCGAGTATTTTATAGACAGCAGCACTCACACTTTTTATTATGAATTTATATTTGTTGGTTCGATGGAAATTGCATGAAGCTTTGGTCCAGGTCGAAACAGAGTTGCAAAGTTTTGGACTTGGCCACAGTTGCGTGGCTTGCAAAAAAACTAAGTTATTAAGCACAAACTGTGCGCTGGGCGAGGGTTTGGTTGCTGTGGGTGTGTGGTCTGCTACTTGTTGTTGTTGTTCTTGTTGTTGTTGTTTTTAGTTTATGTTTAGTGCATTTTGGGTGCAAACGTGCGGCAACAGCAACAACAACAACAACAACAATAGAGCGCAACACATTGACATTTGCAGGAAGTCGCTTGGCCCTGGACCCACTGAATTCAAGCAATGGCTGTATGAAGCATGTCGCATACCGCGACGACCATAGCGCTCTGCTCTTTGCCTGTTTCAGTTTCTGTTTCAGCTTCTGGTTGCAGCTGCAGCTGCAGCATCCGCCCGTGTACCAAATTTATTGCACTTCCACTTGCCACCAGTAAAATATTTGCGGTGTTCACAATTTACATATTACTTTTTTCGTATTAAATACTTTGTTTATTTACGAGCTTGGCCATGATTTATCATGCAATTTTGCCATCCTGCGAGTTCTTATTAGTTGCAAATACTAAACTTTAGCATATCTATACTTCTTTCAAATGCTCATCAAAACTCTGCTTGACAATGAGATCTTTGCTGTTAATGTTGGGCTTGGCATGGCAAAGTTCAATTGGTATTTAGTTAGCGAGCATTCATAAGTGAATAAGTAGTTGGAAGTGCACGACTAGGGCATACCTGTACTACCCCCAGAGCAGCTGTGTTAAATATTCAAGCTAAGATCTGTTCATACTTTTGCTCTCACATGATTAAGCTTTAAATAATTTTCAAAATTATGAGAAATGATATGATTATCTAAGATTTTATCTATTGAAGAAGTGTTTTATTTATCTATCTTGTTTAGAATTCGAAGTGTTTGCTAAAACTTGTGCTTGTAGTAAGCAATGCCAAATCAAAGTTACAATTGACATGAAATGCACTTCAGTTTCAATTATAATACTATTTATAAATTTCTAATAAGAATATACCATTAACGAGAGAGAGAGAGACAGAGAGAGAGAGAGAGAGAGAGAGAGAGAGAGAGAGAGAGAGAGAGAGAGAGAGAGAGAGAGAGAGAGAGAGAGAGAGAGAGAGAGAGAGAGAGAGAGAGAGACATAGAGTAAATACTTCAGCTTACTAACTGTCAATATAATTGTAACTTAAGTTAATAACTTCTAAATAACTTGACGAACTTAAAAAAATTTTTAGGCAATTAATTTTAATATGTACAAATTCCAACAAATGTGTATCAAGGTTTTTCCTTTGATTTCGACTATATAAAAATTGGATTAGATTTGCCATTGACTTTGAGTTGATTTGATTTGTGAATATAAGAAAAAGATCTTACAGAAAGTATATGAAACTGTGTTCATTAAAATAGTAGTGCGACATTTTGTCATAATATAAGAAAAAGGTCTTACAGAAAGTATATGCAACATGTTAATAACTAGATCCAAATGAACAATAGGTATATAATTACGTGTCCTCTGTTGTATAAGCTGCCATAAAAGCATTTACTCTATTCATTTTCCAGGGCATCTGAGGGAAGCTCAAACATACTCAAAGAAGAACTACAACTAGATCAGCTCAGCTGTTGATCCAAAGCAACTATTCTGCTAGGTAGGGCCACGCCTACTCTGCCCCATTTCAACAGTAAAATTTCACTCTATTCATTTTGCAGTTGTTTCGTGCCCAAATGAAACTAAATAAAATGTATTTCAATTTCA
This sequence comes from Drosophila leonis, assembly GCA_035045365.1. Classification (NCBI taxonomy): domain Eukaryota; kingdom Metazoa; phylum Arthropoda; class Insecta; order Diptera; family Drosophilidae; genus Drosophila; species Drosophila leonis. Next base: position 1,380,007 of record JAWNPC010000284.1, on the reverse strand, counting down.
GTGATTGTAGTTTTCTCTGCGTTTTCCCCACAGCCATTTGCCAGCCTCAAGGTTTTTCCTTTTATTTCGACTATAAAAAACATTACAGTTGCTTTCATTCGTTTCGCTGTAAGTGGCGCCTACTTCCAAGGACTTAGTTAAAGTAAAGGACTTAGTGCAGAAGTATTGCTCAGTTATATATACTATATTGTCAAAAGCTTGGTAACTGCAGCTGAGCACAGACTTTTAACGCACTAAGCAGAATTTGTAATATTTTGAATCGTTGGGACTGTGAGCAAAGTCTAGAAAAGTTCAAGCGCAGGCAATTGAAATCGCCTTTCGTAGCAGCACTTGAAACGAGTGCGGATAGCCAAATGGACTCAAACGATGCACGAAAAATTCAACTGTATTGATTTATGATAAAGGTGTGTGCGTGTGTGTGGGTGTGTGTGTGTGTGTGGTGCGAGCACTAAAAACTTTGTCCTGCAATACAGAGCGCAGGCGATTGCGTTTGGCTTGTTCAAAGTTCAATGAAGTATGGAACTACTCGAGACTCCGAGACTCAAGTCACAGCATGGCCACAAGTTGAGGGCGAAAGAAATTGATCAAAGTTGCGTCGCCCTATTGGCAGATTGGAAACTTTGTCAAAGTCAAACACAAAGTCGCCTGAGCACACACAGCACAGTTAGGGTATCTGTGAGCGAGGGCGTCAACTTGTCCAGCATTAGCAGTGCATTAGCTGCCTTGCTGCATTATTAATGCTCTCGCATGCTGCTTCGATTAGGCCAAGACCAAGTCCAACCAACCTCAATACTAATTGGGTTGGACTATGTGCCAGAGCATATCATGACTTGGCCAATTACTGGACATAGATAAGTTTCAGCGTGTGCGTGTCCAACTCCGACTCCGACTCCAACAGCTGACCCCCTTAACCTGTTGCATGATGACCCAAAGTTAATTACTTTGATTTATTCGTTAATTATTTAGTTGCCGTTGTTGTATGCGTGTTTGCCTGTCACAGATTTCAAATTGCACTTAATTACGATTCCATGTACTTACAAATTAACAAAATTGCTTAGGGAGTGAGTGCACAGGTGTTTTTTTGAGGGGTAACTGCAAATGCTCGACGAGCAATGAGAGCATATTTAAAAGTATTTAATATAAAGTTGTGTGCTTTTAGTTGGGCCTGCACGACTAGCAAATACCCTGAAGCAGGCTTGAAGCTGCTTAGATCAGTCTAGGCTTCCGGGTTATAGACATATATGAATGCACATGTATACAGCCATACATATGATATGTCAGTGAGGCAAGCTACGACTCCTTATAGAACCCACTACTCTGATAAATAGCTTGACATAACTCAGTTTCTAGTTGTACGATTTGCATGTAATTTTCTGTGTTTGAATTAGACAGCCAAATTTGTATGTGTACCAAAGTTCAGGACTCTAACTCTATATATACATGAATATATGACTGTTGTCTCTAGTTTTTTGTAGTTAACCAGCTTGAACAGCTCATACAAACAGACGAAAGAAAGGCTGAACGGAGGGATAGATGAATGAAAGGATGGACTGACGGACGGACAGACAAATGAAAAGATGGACGGACGGATGGACGGACTGAAAGATAGACGTATATGTCTTGCTCTACTCTGCTAATTCTGCCTAATCAAGAATGTACATATATACTTGCTGGGATCGATTTAACCTTCTTCTACCCATTACATACATTTGCACAAAGACCTCAGACCCTTTCAGCGAGTACAGGGTATACAAGTTATATGCATTTCCCACTGGATATGCCATAAAAATAATATACTATTTACATATACGAGTATATGCATATATATACATATATATAATTGTAAAAAGTATTTAAGACCGATATAATCTCAATTAAATGAAATTATAGCCGAGATAATGGCGACAACAAATTTGCATTGATGAAAGCGATAAAAATGGTTAAGCGCTTTAAATCTGTGGCGGAATTAAGGCAAATGGAAACGAATGAAAAACTGCGAACTATCAAATTGATATTAAATAATTTACAATACAAAATTTGCATTCACTTTACGCTGCAGATGTAGTTGATGCTTGTTACAGTTGCCATTGAAGATGCCAAGAACATTGTCGTTAGCTCTCTCTCTCTCTCTCTCACTATCAGTCCATCTCTCTCTATCTCTGAACATGTCTTTTGAGTTTCCGTTCTCAATATTTACGCTTGGTTTCGGCTGCCGAACTTTATTATTAGAAAAGTTTTAATGTATTTGGCAGCAGCAAAAGGAAACAAGGCACGAAAAACCCGAAAAACCCCAAACAGCAAACAGGAGAACAGGAAAAACATGTAGGCATCCATATTTGAAGTGGGAAATCCAATGATTATCGATTGATTGCTCGGAAAAACTTAATTCAATCAAGGTAGCTCGGAGCTTGCACTCTAATGGAATTTGTTAGCGCGCTCAACTCAAGGGCAGTCAAAATGATGTTTATTCATATCGGGTGAGCTTGGACCGACAATGTATATTGTATATGTATATGTATATATCGCTGCATATTTGAATATTTGCATAGATATAGGAAAACTTGGAACTTAGAATTTAACTTTGTCGCAGTCGAACTCAACTCAGTTTCGGCTTTGCGTCTGTTGCGTCTGCCGCCCTCTTGGCCTTGCGTATGTAGGTCTTGTAATAGAAGTCAAAGAACATGGCGAACATGAAGATGTTCTGTATGAAGCCAATGAACGCAATCAGAACTGGAAACTGGCAGGGATTCCGCACGATGACGAGCAAAAAATGCAGAGTCAAATAGCCGAACTGCAGCAGCTGCAGCTGTGTGATGTGGCGCTTCCACCAGAGCAGATGCTTCACGGCGCCCAGAGAGCTGGCAAAGTAGTAGGCGTACATGACCGAGTGCACGAGCAGATTGATCACGCCCAGCATGGTGCAGTGCGAGCCCGCCAGGAAGGTCATATAGATGGAGACGCCGAAGATCATGCCGGCATGATGATACACATGCAGGAAGCTCACCTGCGAGTTCTTCTTGCGCAGCACGATGAACACCTGCGAAAGAGGAAGGAAACGAGTGTCAGCTCGAGTTTCAGCTAACTACAGCCACTGACCGTGTCGAAGAGATCGAGATATTTGAGCAAATAGTAGCCATAGGAGGCATAGATCAATCTCATCATCTGCGGCGTTGAATTGTGATGCTCCACTGGCTGGCAGCTCAGGCTGAAGGCGGGCTGCAGCAGCGAGTAGTAGACGCCATAGACGAACAGTATGGAGTTGGCCACCACCTGGATGACATTGTAGAGCTGCATGACGAACTTCAGCTCGAACGGCTGTCGCTTCTCCATCCACTTGGGTCCGTAGTGCAGCACAAAGGCTAAATATCCTATGATGACCAGTGCCACGCTCCACATGTCGCCAGTGAGCGGCAAGTGGGCGATGCGTGGATCTTTGTGCTGATCGTACAGATCCCGCAACGCATTGTACAAATAGGCAACAACATTTGGCGCCATCGCTCACTGGACAGGACTCTCTGCTTGTGCTTCCGCTTCTACTTTGATGTCAACACGAAATTCCACAGTGTTTCGCACAGCTCGAACGTCGATATTCTTCTGTGGCCAAACAGCGCTTACATGCCCACGTGCTCAGCTGCTCGCTCAGGCAAGCTGCGGTATGGTAATGACCGCTAAATGAGAATCATTAGCAGCGCCCACTTGACCCCGAAGCTAAATGTTGCCAGCAATGGAATTTCAGCGAATGCCCATTGGCCCTTGAGGCACCCGAAGCTTTAATGACAACAATGACGACAAAAACAGTGACGCCCAATACTTTTTCGTTAATTCTGCTCAGTATTTGTTTATTTGTTTCATTTCTTTTGCTGCAACTATTACAATTTGCTACATTCACTTTAGCTGTTTAGAGTAGTGATAGAGGCGGGTATATTGGTTTTTGTGATATAGTTGTCTTGTGCGTCTGTCTGTCTGTAGAAATGTCAGCTATGATCTCTTTTACAGTTCGACTTCCAACTTAAAGTGTGAGGCACTCGAAGTGTAACCAGCTTTAGAATGTTATTGCGGCTGTTCTTTGGCAGCTATCTATACATAATGTTGCTTAATCATAGTTCGGAGTATTATTTATAAGAATTTTGGCAAAAACTCGAGCTGACGTACATCTGCGCAACGAGTGCGAAATCATTAAAATAGTTCACTTATATTTCGATTCACTTGCGCATATTCAAGTTCAATTTTATCATGAAGTCGCAAATCGTCATCAAGTCTTCAAGTTCCAGGCAATTTGTAGTACAAATATTTCAGCTTATATGCATGCTCTTTGGGCTCTTAAGTCAACATTCAGCTGAAGAATCGCATTAGTCTCCAGAATGTAGCAGGTCAATAGCAAAAACTCGATTATTCTGCTCATATTGCCAACACTACATAGCTAACCGAGATTATACCTAGCTTTAACAGTATTGTGATTGAAAAGTTGGCTAAGTAGTTCTCTTACTCTAGCACATGAAATCAAAGGAGCGATGTAACTCAATCAATATCTGATGTATGAGACAAGGCCATGATAAGATTCATTTCGAGATACAGCAAGCGAATGAAGCAGACGCTACAAGAATTTTGTGTATTTTTCATGAATAAATGAATAAGAATAAATCCAATAAGAAGAAGATATAGAATATATATATGAAGATATAGAATATATATATAAAGATAATATAGATGTCATGACAACTAGTATTGAAGCAGACACAGAAAAGTGAATTCAATGATAATCAATTGAATTTTTGCATAGACAAAAAGTTAAAATATTGAACTGACTTTGCCAAATTGAATGCAAATTTGATCAACATAAGCATATGTACATAGATTGTGCTCATATGTACATAAGGGCATAGATTGAGCTTTGATATAAGTTCCTAAACAATGTAAGATAATAAACCATTTTGCTTTTATGGCTTTTTCATTTGCTATAGCTCTAATGTGGTCACTCCATATAACTGCGACAGTTTGAAAGCTAAAGATCAGTAAGTTTTTCAACTGTTCAAGCAAAGATATTTAGTGTTTATAAGCTTGACGAATACAAGCCACAATCTGCTTAGAGCAGCTTATTCAAGCAAAAACACTTGAGATATATAAAGAGAGTACATAAGATACGACAAACCTTACTCTAAGCAATCAACAAATCGCATCCGATATTAGCCGATAAAAGTCTTAAACTAATTATATAAGACAGGCACAGAAGTGTAAACATGAATGCAAATCTGATCCTTGCTGCCTTGCAATGACCCTTCTAATGATTTAGAGTCATTGCAATGACTGGATTCTATCGATAGATTACTAGACTTGTAGTCTTTTCGTATTTAGTCAAGCATTAAATGCTTGAATTCATCGAATGTAAACATATTCGTGTTAGAACAGCCAACAGTAATTCAGCTGCCCTACAAATTCACCTGTAAACTGCAGGACCCACTCATTGAGGCATGTCAAATTGATAAACTTTGATTTCTTAATGAATTTAGTTGCCATTTGAACCATGAAATGAGTATTAAATGCATCAACTGCCGCTGACAGACTACTCTTAGGTCGCTTAAGCTCAACTGAACATGGAGCACTCTAGATAGATTACACACGCACATACATATCAAGGCCTGACCTTGTTGTTGTTGTTGCTTTTGCTGCTATGCCTAGCACCTTGTTGGGCCAAGGGAAACATTTGCATTTAGCTGGCAGCTGCCGAGCGGAATATGACAATAAACGAGCTGCAGCAGCTCATTTGCACAAATAAGCCATAACCGCATGACTGTTGGCGGCCATTCGCCATTCGCCATTCGCCGTTCGCCGTTTGCCATTCGCCTTGGAAGGTGGCTTGTTGGCAATGTAAAGTGTGCCGCTGGTAGTGTAATAACCATAATGCCAACGTTTATGGCCACAGCAAACAACAAAAATAATAATGGTAATCATTTCGCCGTTCGCCGGAAGTATGCAAATATACGAGACGACTGCGCTGATGATGGCAATGTCGATGTCGATGACGATGTCGTTTCAGCCTGGCCAAGGCCAAGGAACTGCTTCAAGGATGTGCGAGTATATGGTCAGTCGTTTGGCCATCTTCGACAAGCCCCACCTTAAGCTGTTTCTCTGCCATTCCGTTCGCTCCACAAATGATGCGTTAATGAACGTGACACAGAGACAAACATATAGTCAAGTGAGGCAACTGACATTGCCTCTCTCTCTCTCTCTCTCTCTCATGGCTCAGTGAATGAAAATAATAATAATCTCTCTTTTGGCAGGAAATGAAGGGAAATTCAACAGGAAACTTTTGTGACGTGCCGCAAACATTTCGTGCCACATAGCAATTCTCTCTGTGATTCTATGGCTCAGCCTTGCTCTCTCTCTGTGTGTGTGTGTGAATGCCTCTTTGGTGGCATTGCAAATATTTAATTTTATACACGTTCACAACTGTGAGAAGGGAGTATATGAGTTTTAAGTAAGGTCTGCCTGACGGTTAGTTTAACTACCTCTAGACTTGGGTTTAAGCTGGTCTGATGTTGACTACGCTACAGAGCAGAGCAGCTGGCAAATCGAGCTAAGTTTTGTTGCTATTCAAGTTAGAGACTTGAAATTCGCAATGCTTGCTACGTGGATAACTCTGCAAGCTGCAAATTTGAAGTGTTTATAGTAATGAGAATTTGAAAAGTTGCACACACTATGCTGTATCTTCAACGACTAAAACTGTACCTTGTACTACCATTGTACTACTATTTAACAAATGATCTTTTCTATATCAGCTGTTGTCATGAATCGAAATTACTTAGTAAGCGACCCAATAATAAAATATATTTATGTACATTGATAATAGAGAAATATATCACGAACATATTGTATATTAGCTTGGAATTGCCTTTGGATACGAGACAAATCTTCTGTATCTTCTTAGTTACTTAGTGAAGATGTTTATACAATAGATGGACTATCAATTTGCTTTAAGTTTGAATGAATTTAGCTGCGCTTTTAGTGGCTACGAAGAGCACCTTTTTTTTTGGAAAGGCTCGAAGAACCAAATGTGTGGGGCACAACAAGTTCTCTTCCTTCAAACCTTTCGAAAAGGACGATGAATTCAGCAAAGTTCTCGGTAGCTCAAACAAATTATATAATATATGTAGATGTAGCATATATACCTTCTGTTCCCTCTCTAATCTCTTTACTCTCTATAGCATCCACAGCCTCTATTACTTGTACTCTCTATACTCTCTAAACCCTCCACATCCTCTATACTCTCTATACTTTCTATACTCTCTACACTCTGTATACCCTCAATACCGTCTATACCCTCTATATCATAGATTCATCGAACATATTTGATAAAACTATATACTCTAAAGTTGTACAGCATTGACGTACTTTTGGGTATGTAACAAATCTTTTGTATCATCCTCACTTTTGCAGCTAGAAGCCTCTAATTCGTGCAGTAAGCTTTTGATGTACTCCTAGATTGACTTTAGATTATATATACTCCTATATTCCAGTTCGCATTGTGGTAAAGCTGATAAGACTATGACTTACACAGTTTTAGAGCAGGCATAACCAAGTTTTGCATTTGACTCGCTCTTGACCTACTCCACGGATAGGCTTTAAAATGATAGAGTTCACTCGTTGGAATGTGTCGAATATGAAAATATGAACTCAGCTGTTCTAAGATCAGCAGTTAGCATTATTATCAAATTCTTAGAATAGTTCCTTACTTCTGCTCTCACTGTGTCATATACTTTCTTAATTTTCATTTTACATATCTTGTCACTAATTAATCAACTTCAACTGTTGATATTTTAAGCTCTTCAGCTACCAATCTACAGCTCTTTTTCGAGTTCCTCTTTTAGCTCCTTTCCAGCTCAAGTCTGTTCATCTATCTATAGCTCTTTTACCAGCTTCTCTTTTATTTCCTTTCCAACTCAAGTCTGTTCACCTATCTATAGCTCGTTTACCAGCTCAAGCTGTTCACCTGAGTCTATAGCTCGCTTTAAAGTATTGTATTGCTATCAGCATATTATTTTCAATGAGCGTGTTAATTAGCTCGCGCTGCAGTCCGCCTGCAAGACAATTGCCAGCAACAACTTTCTCTTAACAGTTTTAACAGTTGCTGCAACAGTTGCTGCGACTATCGCCTAAAGGCAATAAAAACGCTTTCATGCTGTCGTCATTACACAACCATTTGCATTTTAAGAATGCCAACGTAAATATAAACGTGCAGCTGTTCGTAATTATTGCCTTGATAATGACTTCAGTTGCGCCAAGACGAAGTGAAATGCTTGAAAACTACTGAGATTTTCCATGTGCTTACGGCAAGTGGCAATTGCCATTGATTTTTGCCTCCAACTGAATTTTACAAAAATTTCGTTTATTTTTTGTAGCATATTTTTAGGTACAAACTAACGAGGCAGAAAGAGTATTCAATGACGAAACATTTCGCTCTTTGTGCTCGTTGCTACAAGGCAGGTTGGCCCTGAAACAGCTTAGCTCATTGAATCGTAGGGAAACGGAATGATGAACATGCTTTAAGAGTTCTTTTTAAAGCAATAAAGTTGATCTAGTTGGATGTGCTCGACTAGGATATACCCGAATGTATTTGAAAAACTGAATTTTTAAGCATTTTATATAATTTTAGTAGAACATTTATATATTCTCTGCTGAATATGGGCTAAATTGTATTTTTAAATTTTAGCAAACTTTAGGAAACTTGAGAAATGCATTGCAAAGAAAGAATGAACTTGTTCTGTGTATACTTTGGGGAATCTATGGAGCAGATTTTTGATTTAGATTTCAGATATGAGAGATAGAGCTCAACTCTTAAGGCGTACAAGGTATGCTAACTGTTGTGTATACCAATATTTATCGATTCCATGCATGTGAAAAATGTTATCGATAACTTTCTACAAACTTCAGAGCAAGAGTCAACACTTAATGTGTGCAAGGTATGCTAACTGCGGTGTACATCTATATTTATCGATTTCATGCATGTGAAAAAGGTTATCGATAACTTTCTACAAACTTGTGTGCAAGGTATGCTAACAGTTGTGTTTATCGATATTTATCGATTTCATGCATGTGAAAAAGCTTATCGATAACTTTATACAAACTTGAGGGACATTAAACTTGCTCTGGGACATAATACTTGAATTCTAACTAGACTATTAGATGGACGTAGTCATATGCCTATACATATATACATATGTATTCACATAGACCTATTCATATTGACGTATTCATATAGACATATTCATATAAATGGACAAACAGACAGGTAAGACTAGCTAGGCTGTGAGATGGACGTATTCATACAGATGGACAGATAGACAGGTAGACATAGATACATATGGAGGTAGAGGGATAAGACTAAAGAAAACTTGACTGTTATGGCCATTCAGTAATATCTATACCTTCTGAAGTCACACATGCTTGCTTCTGTCTGTTACATACTTTATATACATTATCTACAGGGTATTCAATATCGCCAATGTCTGCATGTGTTCAGTGATCTCAAATAAGTATGTCTACAGACTGACGCGAGGCGAGATTAGCACCAACTTAGCCAACTAATCGTTGAGCAAAAGTTGAGCTAAACTTAAATTTGAAATAAAATCTTATTAATTTAGCTTACTCCATAATCACCTTTTACAGATATGCATATACAACTACCTATACCACATACCATATCGATATCTATATGTATATACAGCTACCTATACCATATACCATATCCCATAAGCCCATATCTATTCACCTCTGTCACCACTGAACACATTTTTAGTGCTCTAAAAAGACAAAGACACACAGCTGATACTGATACTGTCACTGATATAGCCTACTATTAATTCGAAATCAATCAGGTTTATTTCGTTATCGCGCAGGACACAAGAAGCCAAATCCCTGAAACACAGCACGAGGGCAGTAATAGAAACGATTTCGTAAAAATATGACAAACAATCAAATCGCATTCGTAAAAAGCCGCAACAAAACATGCCAGCTGAGCCAGAGATTTGTTGCGCAGCAGCTTCAGCTAGAGAGTTGGAACCAGCCTAGTCAACCCAAGTGCTGGGCGTTGGTTGTTGTTGCTGTTGTTTGTTAGTTAATGGTGATGGAGGCGCGGTTGGCGTGAAGTAGGAAAAATAGCTGCAACAGCAACAGCAACGGCAGCAGCAGGAAGAGGAAGAGGCAGAGGCGGCAGAGGAGTTGTACGACTGATGAAAATTTATTGCTGCCAACATACCCAAAGGGATTCGCAAATATAATACTACAACCACAGCGGGGCGTAGCCCAGCATTTGGACGGATGAGCGCGCGAACAGATGGCAAGCAGGCGTCGACGTCGACGTCGACTGAGGCTGAGACTGAGACAGCGACAGCGACAGCGACAGAAGGCAAGGCAACTGCATATAAACACGTACAACATGTCATGCAGTTTGCTTGTTCCCTGTTCGCTGGATCTGAATCTCTATATATATGGTCTATGCGCTCGTTGCTATGCTAACATGTTTCTCATGAATGTGTTGTGTGGGTGTGGGTGTGCTGTGTGTGCCTGGAATGTGTGTTGCAGGGGCGTGCGTATGGCAAAAAACTAAATCTATGAAAAAAATTTTACAAAAGCAAAACATATAAAATGCGGTTTCGCAGCACAAGAAATCTGTAAAAAAAATCTATACAAACAAGAGTGTTCTGAGGTGGAAATGATCGACTAGCAGATACCCTGTGCAGTTACAGAGCTTGTTGTTTCTGTCTTTTAGATATATATATATGATCACACACTTGCTTACGCTTACATAACTATGTGAAACACAAACTGTAACTGCTCTTGTTCCTTAGACAGCCCTCCATCATGAGCAATAGACTGATTAAACTCAGCTTCTAGGTGTGCGAATCCAGTGAAATTTTCAGGGTAGAAATGAAATAGTAAAATTAGTGTGTATACTAAGTCACAAGTCTGTGCTACTTGAAGTTAACCTTTTCGACCTAACTTTGCTGGAAATGGGGAAGTATCCGAAACAGGAATTATTTACATACATTTGCAACATTTGGTATCTCTAGCTTTCATGGTTTTCAAGTTTTGTTGAAAAAAATTAAATTATCAATAATTTATTGATATTATTAATGTGAGTTCAGATATTGAAAAAAAGTTTTTAATATCAAATGCGTATAGTATATAGAAATATACATTTCAAATTTCAAGTCTCTAACTTCTATACTTTTCGAGATATTCAAGTTTTATCAAGTATGTATAGCCCTTTTGCTATGTGTCAAAGCCTCTTACAAGTGCACAAAATTGGCATACCCGCTTCATTCTTTACACAAAGGGCATACAAAATAGTTGTATACATATATAATACATGTGTGTATGACAGCTAGAACATGCATGTCGAGGCTCATCCTCTCACCTCGACTCTCATCCAATCTCAGCCAGTGTTGCTGTACATCGTGCTCAGCATACACGAGCGTCAGAGCACGCACTCTTCATGTTTTGTTATGAAAATTTAAGTGAAATCACTTAAAATGCCAAACAAAACTACCAAATAGGCAGGCAGTAGCAAGAGCTGGGGGCGGATGCGAGCTCTACGTGTGATGCAGTTTACTATTACTATAATACAACAGTATAAACTATTGTCACTTGATGTGTGCTAAGTGCTTCTTTGCTTCAAATGCAAGGAAATATGACTTTGGAAATGGGTCAGGCCACATGGATGTGGCACAAATCTGTAACCTCTAAGTTAAGGACTTTGCAGCTAATGCTGTTTGGCTGCTCGATAAGCAACTTTGCGGCCACCCACCTGGAGGCGATGCCGGCAATTTGCAGCGGAAGCTCGTCGCCTTGCGTCCTTCCCATTCCTTCCTTCCATCTATATATTTGTTGTTGTCAATAGCTACGTTTTATTGCCTTGTCCTTTACACTCAAGAACAATAGAGAACTTTCGCAATGGGCATGACACTCACGCTCACGCAGCTAGTTCAAAAATTTATGATCAGTGACAAAAGCACATTTCCACCTGTGATATACCTTTACTGCTGCTGTTCACTTGTTTTGTCCGTAAGGGCGAGTGAAGGTGTGTGTGTGTACGTCTATTATTGTTGTGTGTTTTTTCGTTTTTGTTTTTTTTTTTGTCGCAGCGTACACGCCTTTTCAGTGCCATTGTTACGGACACGCCTCCCGCCTACAGGTTGACGAAAAAAAAAACGTTGGCAATTCCATGCTGCGCCACGCATCGATGGTCCTTTTATGCGCTTCGCAGTTTTCACATATTTCTCTTCTCTTTTTTTGTGCGTGATGCTCGCTCGTGGCGTGAGCATGGGTATATAGGTTTTGGGGCAATAATCCCATATAAAGACTTGATATATTTGGGAACTTATAGATTCATGTGTAACCTGATCTTATCATGTCTTCAAATTGGATTTTGGATATGCCTATTCGAAGAGTGGCAAATTCACAGTAGGCACTTTGCATGGTAGAGACTTGCAATTTGATATACTGCTGTGTTCATAAAAATAGTAGTACCAGTTCATGAAAATAGTAGTATTAGTTCATGAAAATAGTAGTACTAGTTCATAAAAATAGTAGTACCAGTTCATGAAAATAGTAGTACTAGTTCATGAAAATAGTAGTGCGACTTATAGATATTTTGAGAACAATTTGAATACATATATAATAATCTTATTATTCGTTTCGAATTGTTTTCAAACTATTTTTTATCACAAAATTTTACTGTACAGCACTTCAGTCGCACTACTATTTTTATGACAACATTTCAGTCGCACTACTATTTTTATGAGCACAGCTGTATATGCTCTTAAAAATAAGTAAAATATAAGAACTGTATTTATTAGTAGTTTTAGGGGCGTGTCTGAGAGACCAGAGATAGGAAAGTGTCTTACTCTTGACCTTCTACATAGATATCTAGACATCAAGAGTTTTAGACACACATCTGCTGTGGGCGTGGCACAGTTTTAGAGCTAGCCAACCAAAGTTACTGCTCTTACTATTCTACCAATACATCCATATACATATATACTATCAGCTAACGCGTATTATGCAATCAGTTAGACCCGTCTGCCATGGCCTTTACTTGTTTTGTTTTACGCGCGTTTGCCTTGGATTTCAGCGATAATGGAGACAAATGTTGGGCTCTTAAATTTATCGATTGGTCGGGTCGCTCGGTTTTTGTAGAAGTTGCTAAGGCAAAAAATATGGCCCTGGCATGTGAATTTGTTTTTATAGCCCAGCCAGGTGCCAGGTGGCAGGTGGGCTAGGCCGGCTTGCCGCTGCTGTCCAGATTTAATGCTTAAAGTCGCACACCTGAACTTTCAATTTATTTTGTGTTTTCCATTGCCTAATAGAAGAAAAGCAAAGTCGTCGCCCAAGATAAACTTGCGGCCAAGATAAGCCAAACTATTTGCGCAATGTAACCATCATTTTCTCTCTCTCTCTCTCTCTCTCTCTCTCTCTCTCTCTCGGCATAGTTTCAAGAATTTGCAATTTTGCGACTGCCAGGCCGGATGCTGGCGTCTGGCTCTACGTCCACAGGTTCGGCTCCTGTTATAAACTTTCAAATTGAAAGTTCATCGCATTTTGGCAGCTGTTCTGGCTCGCAGCTGGCAGGCAAATTTGTTGAAACATTTGTTCGGTTTCATCTCAGATTCTTAAATTTGTACTTCCATTTCTTGAACGCTTTTTATTTTCGGTCAGAGCTCCGCTTTGTGTGTGCTTAAGCGAAGTTTTAATGTTTTTTCACGCTTACGCAGTTCAAGCATTGCGGTTCGGTTCGGTTCAGAGCGATTAGGGCAACGTGCTCAAGGGCCACGCCACACGGATTTAGTTAGCATTTAAATATGCTCGCGATAGCTTCACGAAATGCGTGCTCGCGTACTTTCTATTATGCAAAAACACAAATGCAACTAACGTTGGCTGAATGTGGTTCGGGCGGGAAAAAAGAGCAGCAAAAATTGCAAATTACTTGGTGAGAATGATGGACTTTGAGATACCCGGTAAGCGGGCTAAGCATTAGGTATTTATATTATAGTAATTGTAAGTGAATATATGAATTTATATGGATATATATGTACAAAATTTTGAGGTATATTATCCACTTCATAGCTACAGACTAGACTAAAAAGGATTTAGGATTTCAATTAAAGTGACTTTTTCATTAACGAACAGCCAAATTCGCTGGACAGACATATATAAATAAATATAAATATATATATATATATTAAAATACATTATATTTTAAAGAGCACTAAGATCAGAACATATTTTCGGCATATACTTTTCAAATAAATTGAATTGAATTGAGTTGCTGTAGGCGAAAACTTTCAAGGCAGGAAATTACAAATTTCAATAGGGAAATTATCATTTTGAAAATAAGAATTATACAAGAATCAAACAACTTTCAAAGACAAACAGAAAGGAAAATGCCATTGAAAAGCTGAACTATTTGAAAAATCAAGAAATTATGAAATCATGAAATAAAATAAAACTTCAATTGAAATTGAAAGTAGATAAAAATACTAAACTCAATTGCTGAGAGCTTCAAATAAAGACTTGAAGCCAATTTTCAATGAATAGGAAATATTTAAAAAATTTTATAAATAGAGTCTCAACTGACAATGGCGAAATGCCTGAAAGATTCCCTTAATTTTAAGCAACTTCAATGAATTGCCTCTCATGACACAAGTTTACAGGGTATACCAACTAGTAAACGCAAAGTGTTGTTGAAACATGAATATGAAAAAAATGAAAAAATATGAAAAAAGAAATATATACGAGTATATGTGCTTGTATACGTTAAATGCATAAGCTCTGGCACAGAGCTGGCATCACTTCCAGTTCCCTAACTTCACCTAAAATGCCAGCGGCCACTCATGCTTTTAGTGGCATGAAGCAGCTTTTGTTCAGGCAAGGCAGCCATAGAGAGTGGAAGAGCGAAGGAGAGTAAGGGAGATAGCCAGCTTGTGTCTACTTACCTCGATTCGAAATGGCAGCATCGGCATAGCAATGCGCGTGTAGCAACCATCCTAGGCTAATTACAATCAAAATGGAACAATTCATTTTGCGGGGGCGTCGGCTCGTTGAGGAAGTCGCTAAATTCCCGCGACGTATGCTACGTAAAATGATTCTCATTGTTTTGCGTTTGCCAGTGCAAAACGCATACGCAGACACAGACTCAGACGCAGTCGCAGTCGCAGTCGCAGTCGCAGCCTTTGGTTGTAATTGCTTGAAGTGGTCTCGCGTTGTGTCAACTGTAATTGATATGGTTTATAAAATACTCGCTGTCTGCTGTCTGCTGTCTTTCTTTTGCTTTTTTAAAAGTCCTCACATCATTTTTGCACTCAACTTTGAATTTGAATTCAATTTATTGGATTGTGGGAAAATGTTATTTTATATTCTATTTGCTTGTGCAACTAACTCGCAATTTTATTTATCATGAATTCACTTTGCTTTATGATTCAATGTTCCAAAAGTCTTGGAAATATCTGAAAATAGATGAGAAATATTTTTATATTTCAATTGTGTCTAAGCTGCAAATAAATTTTTTCAAAACAAAATTTTAATTTTTAATTTATCACTAAATAAAAAATGTTCAAAAATTCTTCTTCTTCTTTGTCAACAAAATTTGTATTATATAAATTTAGAAAATTTCAGAAATATTCAAAAATATATTTGAAAAATTCAGTATTAGATATATTCAAAAAATCTAAAAATCATTTCCAAAATATTAAGAAATATCAAATCTATTTAAAAATACTCAGATTCATATTCATAGTTATAACTGAAGACATCTTTAATCAATGTATTCATTTCAAAGCATTTCTAGCCTTATTGACACTCCAAGAATTTCATCACTTTTATCAAACGAGCTTATTTACGCAGCAAAGGTTTGTTTTTTAATAATCCCTGGAGAGCAAACTTAAAGTGAACTTAAGAAGCATGTGCAGCACATATTGGGGGGAAGTAAAATGCCTAACGGAGATGAGGGCCAAAGTAAACGAAACTTTAACAGTAAAGCTCATAGTCAAATAACGAATTGCTCTTAAGGACATACTCATGTATGCACACACGACCCTAACCAGGGTCTGCTCAGCTCAGCTCAGCTCTACTCTGCCCTGTTCTGCTGTCATATTTAAAGACAAAGTTTTACATAATTTAATGAGTTTGCCTCTTGTAATGGGCAAGCAGCAGGACCAAAAGCTGGCCACACTGCATGTGTGACCCTTGGCTGTGGGTAAGCCCAAGAAAAATAAGCAAACAAAAAAGTTCAAATTATTTCATTATCACTTTCGAGCAGAGCAAAAAAACAACAGAAACTCGAAAAAAGTAAACGGCAAAAACAAGAGTGCTGATGTGGGATATGCCTGACTAACAGATACCCTGACCGAATAGTCTTTCTGCGTGTGTATAGACAAGATGCATAATTAAGCATATTCATTTAATGGCTTTACATCGACTCATTACAGTAGCTATTCAGTATCTGCCACGCCTCCCTCTACCTCTTACACACACTTGCACATATCCACTATACCCCACTTTCTATGAGTACAGGGTATAACAATTGCTTTAAAGCTATAAAATTCGCTTCTTTTTTTTTTGGGTAACTTAAAGTTGAGAGCTGCGGGCGAGACGCGACTGCTCATAAAAAATAAAGTTATAAATTTAGATTAGTCCGTGCCGAGCCGAGCCAATAGAACCGAAGGCACAAAACAGTCTACAGTCAACAGTCTACAGTCTATGAAGGGGCCGGGCGCCTTGCAGTTGGCAAACCCATTAAAGTCACTGCGCTTGTGTTTAAGAGTACGTCATGTATATAATTATCTATCGTATTCATTATTGCCATGGATAGCCAGAGGCGGCGCAAGGCTTTCTCTCGTCTCTCGTTGCTTCCTCGCTTCATGTCCTCGAGGAGCAATAAAATATTTGTATCTATTTCGTACGCTGCACAGCTCTCAAGCGAGGTGCTGCCACACACACACACACACATATATATATATATTTATATGTATCTGTGCTAGCCCTGTAATTACTCAAAATGATGTAAGGTATTTTATGGGAACGGAGGTCAGCAGGATGTTGGAAGCTTTTATATGCCGGCCCTTGGTCTTCTGCTGGCCGAAAAAGCTTTTATCACGTGGTGCTAAAGAGTCATAAACAAAACCGTCCAGTCTGCCATATAAAGAGGCAGCGCAGCGGGAGACTCTACAAATAGCCAGCGTCCATTGTCCATTGGCCACTGGCCATTGTCATCTTAGACGGTTCAGCATTAGGCGATGCTGCTGCTGGCCAAGGTTATCAGTTTTATGGTTGCATGGCCTACAGATTTATATACCCTGTACTACACCTACTATATGAATGGTAAAAGTGGGGAATATAGGCTTTGTGATAGTCGAGGTTAAAACGTGGCAGAGGGTTTGGCTGATGCCTTAGAGTATGGATAGACTTGATTAGAATGAGCAGCTGAGACGATCTGCTAAGACCGGGTATTTATGTGTCTGTTTGAATACGTAGATCTCGAGAACTATAAAAGCTAGAGACGTCAATTTGCTTCTGTATATTCTTGCATACACTACGTTGTAAAGGTCGTTTATTTTCATTCGATATCTCATGCCACTTTCATTATAACGATAAATATCGATATTTAAAACTGGCTTTTTATGCATAACTTGAAGAGTGCTGAAGGTAGATATATCTAAATTGGCATACAAATTCTTGTAATGAATACACAACTAAAAAAAATAATTATTTGACTTTAGATACTTCTTCGAATTGCCCCAGATATCGAAAAAATCGTATATTAGATAATAGAGTCTTGAGTTTTGGTATATACCTTTATTATCAAGTCTTATTCATATTCTGAAAATTTCAGTAAGATGCCACATCTGGAACCAGAGTTCAATGAGTCCATTTCTTATTATGGATGGCTGTTCGAAGATCAATTGAATAGATAATGGTGCTTGAGTGCATATTTTGGTGTATGCAATAATACTAAGAGTCTTCAGTTCTTTCAAGCAGCTGCTTTCTGGTTTCTTACAGGTATCTCCTAGTCGAGCACTCCCAACTGGACCCCACTCCTACTCGTTATATACTACATACATCTATGGCCACATGCTGAGCGCGTAATTTCCTTTAGCTTTAATTTATGACACAGCCTCACTGGGCACTCGCTGGCCGGACTTATTGCTCAGGCAAAGATCTTGACTTTGATTTCAGCCTTTACAAATTTAGTTGAAATGCTTTGGTCTAGCAATTGTCGCCTCCATCGCTGCTGCCGAGATTAACTGATTCATTTCCATTGGCTGTCCCAGAATTGAACTCGCTCATCTGGTCGTCGCATCATCTTTAAGTGTTTCGCATTAGCATTTTACGTGCGATTGCAGTTGGTTTTAGAATTTTCGTTCAAGTCATTTGCTATCCTTAACTTTTTTGGTGACTTTCGCTTTTGGCCAAGTTGTGTTTGGTCCTTCTGGCCAGCATATAAATTGCACTTTGCGGTATAATTGCGAGCTACAAGTTGCCTGCGCAATTAGTTTTTTGCTGGTTAAACTGATTTTCTGCCAGCAGACGCTGACACAGGATGAGCCCCAGTGGGACGTGAATAAAGGCGAAACAGAAACAGAAACAGGCGGAAGGCAAAAGCCAAGTCTTTTGTCAGTCAGTTTGCTGTGGCCGACAACCGAAACTTTAAAATGGGTTAATTGCATTGTAAACTAGACAAACAAATGGCAAACAAGTTCAGAGCCCTCCAACTCCCCCCCACAACACACACAAAACTCACAAAAAAAAGTCACTGAGTAAATTGGAACAGCTATTCGCTCGACTCAGATTCGATTTAAGCGAGTTGAGTTTTAAACTGTCCTTGTCCTCTTGAGGCATATCGAATGAACGATGCTTGTTCACGTTCTCAAATATATTTCTTTAACAATTGAAGTTTTATGAGCACAAATATCTAATGTCATGTTAAAGATATATATATATATATACCATATGTTAGACATAGAATTCTTGATTTGCGACTTATCAAACACAACTTTATCTATATGCACAGTTTCAAGTCTCTAGCTTACCCTGACCTAGCCAAACCCACATCAAACTCCCACACTGAACACAACCAATATACTCCTCTTTCACTACCTGAGCGTAATTAGCGGAACCTTATTTGCCTCAGTCTGCTAAAGACAATAAATAAGCAAAGCAGAGCTCATTTCATGCTCGGCTGCAAGCACGTTGAAGCCGATTTGTGCTGAGCTGTGCAGCAGCCTATGAATGCATTAGCAGCGCAACTAATTCGCACTGCGAGCTCCTGGCGAGTGAAGGACACCGAGCAGAGAGCATGTGATATCGAAACCGATTTCAAATGCCGTTCATTTCTGGCTGGGCTGAGGTTAAAAGTTCAAAGTTCGCGCCACAAGTTCAGCCAGTCAAGCCGCACACCGGCGACAATGCGTGGCCCTGCGTGACAGGCCTAATATATCTAGGCGAGTCTAAGAACTTTCTAATACAAAAGCAACTGATAAAAGATTATTAAAATTTTCCAAACGAATGTGCACAAGCTGCAGTGCAACAGTTTTTCAAGTATTTGGCTGGCTCAAAAGGTTATCTGCCGCTGTCGCCATATGCCATAGAGAGATGCCATCGAGAGAGGGGCGGCAGTGGGCGAGAGTTGCCTTCCACATACTTCAGCTCTGAGTACTCTGAGTCTGTAAAGTTTTGTAGCCAAGCGACGACGCACACATGAAATTTGCTGAGCTATGCGATATGCTGCATATTTATTAAAGATTTCTATAAAGCGAATGACTTAGTTTAAGCTTGAGCTAGAAAGCCATTCCTGACGGAGCAAAATAATAACTTGATACAGTTAACTGTGACCAAGCTTTTGACCTCACCTAACTCATTTATAATCTGCACTAGTTCCATAGTAACCTGAGAGTTTTGCTCCAAATCAATTATCCTTTATTCACATGCAATTTCCTGCTTGCATTGCTTTTGCTGCTAAAGCTTTTAGGTATACCTCATTATGCCTATGCAGCTATGATAGACAGACAGACCCCAGATTTATTGTTAAAAATTTACTTGAAAACTTGTGACGTGACTTTTCACCTCACAGACTAGGCAGCAGCAGATGAAACTTTCCACACTTTTTTATACATGTTTACGAAGTGAAAAGAGTATATTAGTGTTGTGCAATGTATATTCTGTTTTTGTTCATTTATCATTTATGAACACATGCTTAATAACATACTTTTGTGATGTGCTGAAGTTTTAAATTTGCACTCAGAAGAGACCAAATGCAGCAAGTTTTTGAGTAATTCAGAAATAAGAGAAACTCATATTCCTGTTTAATAAAGCAAAAATTCATAACAGACATAATTTTTCTGCAAAGAAACCACGATGATAACTGAAAGCTCAAGCTCTGCGCTTCAATCCTCTTTTATAAATTTCTAAGAATTCTTTATTTATTAACGAGATATTGTCATCCGAAAGAGACTGGTTCTTAAGAAGTGGGTATGAGTTGTGGCAGTAAATGGAAGGACTTAGAGCAGCTGTTCAGTAAAGTCAACAGACAATTTGTCTTTGATGTAACAGCTGCTCAAAAGAAAAGCAAAAAACTCTGTTCTTTGATCTCTTAGAATAGTATATCTTATCATATGACTATTCTCATTTCAGATGAGCTTTCAGAACTGTACAAAATCTTACTTGGTAAGTAAGTGCTATAATCAAATAAAGTTAGCTTGTTTCAAACTTCCCAAATTTCATTCAATTTAGCTTAAACTGTTGCATTTTCATCGAATCCCAATTATTTTTTAGAAATATTTAATTCAAATAAAATGTATATATATATTTATATATACATATATATAAACATTTATATATATATTAAAATATATGTAACAGAGCAAATAGTATTTAAATATAAATGCAACTCTGTTCAATTGCAGATTCTAAATTGCTTTAGCCATTTGACCAATTCGTTATTTGACAACCTGCTGACCTCCGAAATTGGAAAAAAGTTATTGAATGACATTTGTAACAAAACAAACAAGCAATAAAAATCCATAAATCAAACAAAAACCCAAAACCTAACAAAAAATGCATAACATAAAAAACAGCAATCGTAACAATTATTTGAAATTTATGCAAGGGCATAAAAACTCTTTGTTTGGGCAGCTTAAAAGGCTTTCAAAAAGAATCAATATTCGGTATTTAAAGCTAATTTAACAAAAGAAAGAATCAAAATATAAAATGTGGGACAAAGAAAATGAAAATATTATTCATATTTGAGATGCATAAAGCTGTGTTCATGAAAATAGTAGCGCACTCACACAACAAAATTTAGTGATAAATGCAACATTTTTTTTAGTTTAGATGTTCTTTTGTTACAAACAAAGAAAAATTTAGAAAATTTAATTGTTCATGAGAATAGTAGTGTGTACAAAAAATTAAATAAAAAACTATTTAAGCAGAATAGTTGATATCAAATTTTATAAAAATCTGGTTTAAACAACAAACAAGGAAGTGTACATTGAAACGGAATTGACTTACTAAAAGATACCCAAACCTTTCTGTAGTGTGTTTCAGACACACTTCTGCCTATTCACTTGAATACTAATAATTGTAGCCAGAAATCCTATTTTCAATACCTTCAAGATATAATTAGGAATTCCAAGAGCTAATTTAATTAATTGTTTATCAAAAGCTTTGACCTTAGCAACAACCGTTGACTGGCTAACTAATATATAAAGCCCCATCAGATGAAATTGAATAGGAAAAGTCAGGTCGGGCCGGGCTAGACAATGTAATTATTCTATTCAACTCATTAATTTTCAGTGACAGACAGACAAGTCCTGTCCTCAAGTAGTGTGTGAAGAAGTTCCTCAACGATTCCTTACAAATAGCCAATAGCAAGAAATGCCCTGAGGACTGTAATTTACATGGGCTGCACAATAACCGCGCACCTGTCACACCTGACAGCGCAAATTGAGCCAAGGGAAGGGCGAGTGCGGGCGAGAGCGAGTGGGGTAGCGAACAGCTATAGGATAGGCAAGTG
Organism: Drosophila leonis; assembly: GCA_035045365.1. Lineage (NCBI taxonomy): Eukaryota > Metazoa > Arthropoda > Insecta > Diptera > Drosophilidae > Drosophila > Drosophila leonis. The sequence goes on along the minus strand of JAWNPC010000284.1, from coordinate 1,357,944 downwards.
TCACGCCCAGACAGTTAGACAATGTTCACCTTTTGTTTACAGCCACAGCGACAGCTCGAGCCCAAAGTGCACGACATACAATGACACTTGACAAATTGTGTTGGCAAAGAAACTGTTTAGCTTGACGAACAACTTGTAGATCAGCTTGTCAGATTGGCTTTACATATCAATAAGCAAGGGTAGGTAGTCGGAGAAGAGTGGGCGAAGTAAAAGAACAAAGAAAAGATTCATATAACTCTTGAAATCATGCTCAATGACTTACAGAACAATTAGGACTTGATTGGTTTAAGGCAATAAAAGATTTCCCTTTTCTCTATTGGCCACGACTCAAATATTCATAATTTTTAACACAATTTATAATAAAGTTCTTTATATACTAAAAGCTGCAAAATTATACAGATTCGATGCGGAAAGCGACTTAGCTTTGATTGGCTTTTATGGAAGTTATTTTTATTGTAATTTTAGAATGTAATATCTTTTTAAATACGAATTTATTCAGATGATTATATAGTCAGCTTACAAATTTTTCAAGATTTTTATAAAACTCAGAAAAAAGTCTTTGATTCCAAAGTCTTTTTCATTGAATTTTGCATTAGTTTAAATTTGTTTTTTCTCGTCTTTTATTATTATTATTAGAATAATTAATAAATTTAGATTAATATAAGTCTACGACTATTAAAGAATTTCATTACTAGAATTTTGACCTTATTGACAAAGTTGTGATATAGCCCTGGATTCCCAAAATTAACATTACTGACTTTAACTTATTATAGCTCGAGTACTTTTCAGCTGATTTTAAAATGTGAAACTTTTTCTTATGAAGAAGGAAAGAAAAAAAGTTGTAAACTCTAGGTATATGTACTCCAGTCAGTCAAAGTTCAAATGATCAAAAATTAATATTTTTCATTCAACTTGGATGTGTGATGTGACTTTGTCAGATGCATATTGAATCAGAGTTTATTTATTTATTTATTTTATTTCCATTATTTCTATAAATTGTGAAGTTTTATATTTGTTTACTACATAAACATAATTATTCGTATATAAATACTCATATCTACCAACCCAGACCAAGTTTTCAATGCAATACAGCTACGCTCATTGGGAAAGTTGCAAGCAGGTATCACTCTACCTGCCAGCTGAGGGCATACACAAGTTTTCATATCGAATTGCGAATCTCTCTTTAGCACTAAGTCAAATATATTGAAGAAAGCAACTAATTTAATGCGTCTCTTATGAATTCATTCACTTGCTGCAAGTTAATTAATTGAAGTTTCAATCGCAGTTGCTCCGAATGGGGCGTATGTTAAGGACTCACTCAGGAGTAGCCTTGCGGCTATCTTGCTTAGGCAAACAACTCGCAACTCGCAGCTCGCATGCAACGTGATGAATTCACTTGCCTTGGCACAAAACGTGGCAACTTTCTGCAAGACTTTGTACTGGTTGTCAGCAGCACTTGTTAAACGCTTTTCCTGTTCTCGTTTCTCCCTCTCTCTCTCTTTCTTTCTCTTTTGTTATAGTAGTTTTCATAAACTTTCCCTCCGTGTGTGTGTGTGTGTGTGTGGCACAAAAGCTGTTGCTTGCTTTGCTACTTAGGCGTTAGCTAAATGCTTTGCCCGCTGGGGTCAGGCACCAGACACGTCGTAGGGCCCTTGTGCCGCTCACAATGCATGGATAGCTCTTGGCCATACCCAAGACTTTGCCTCGCTGTTTAGCGGCCATGTTGCTTGTCGCTGGATTTTTTCCTTTCTCTTTTTTTTCTCCGCTTTTCAAACAACGTTGACTTCCTTGCTGCTATTAACTATAATTACCGCATTAAACGCCAAAGTGTCTTAATATTCAATTATAAGTTTCTTTTTTCATCGAATACATTGTGCTATTTGTGGCACGATGTGGGCAAACTTTTACTAATATACATTTCAGCTGACTGTTCATATACCCATTAAGCAAGGGGTATATTGGTTTTGTGCTCAGTTTTGTAAAGGAGGCCTGGCTGAAATCATATGTGAACAGCTAGTCTTATTGGCCTGTCCGTCCGATCCCTTTTCATCCGTCCTTCCGTTCGTCCGTCCTATTGTGAGCAATCTTTACAGGTAGGTTTTCTTATGCCACATACAGCTTAAGTTTTTTTCAATTAATCGGTAACAAAAATCGACTAAAATCGATGACAAGCCTTAGCTATTTGTCCATCCATTCATCCATCCGTCCTTCCGTTCGTCTGTCTTTATAAGAACAAACTTCAATCTTAGAGATATAGTTTACAGGTGGGTTTACCTATACTATACACAGCTCAAGTTTACCTAAACTTATCGATAACACACTACGAAATCGATAAATATCTCAACGTCTCTAAGAGTTAGGGTTTCTCTATGTCTATATCTAGAAGTCAAATGACAATAATGCCATAAAAAAATCGTATGACCGTATATTACAGGGTAACTCCTAGTCGCTTACAGCTACATGGACCAGCGCACTCTCTCACTTGTTCCACGTTGTCTTTGTGTACTCTGTTAGCCGCCTTAATGACGCTTGAGTGCGTACAAATTATATCAGTAAATCTTAATGCTTCTATTGCTTTTGATTTTGTGCCAAGGCAAAGGCTGGCCGAATTTCTGTCCACTCTTTGTACTCTATCTATTGAACGCTTGAGCTCGGGCAGAAGTATGTGCGCCATTTGTTTTATTGCCGCATCGATAAAATAAATTGTATGTGTGGCCCTTCCGGCACGGCTAATGGCCACAAGTTGAAAGTTTCGACATCGATGGCTGATTTTCGTTACGTTGCCAAAAAGATAGGAAGAGAGGGCGGATGAGAGGGAGACTGCCAAAGATAGGTCTAATGAAATTAGAAGTTTCTGCCCCACACAGCAGACTCGTTATAAGTATCTTGGCAAATTGTCATAGGAAATTCAATTCGGGTTGACTTACACGCACTTGACTAAACTAATGAACACTCTTAAAGCTAGAATCTTAATTAAGGAATCGTCAAGCCCTAATTTTGCATATTAATAACTACGATACTGGAGTTAGCTTTAGTCGAGCCTTAAATTTGGTACGGGGACTGGGACTGGGCCTGAGTCTTCGCAGCACCTGCGACACGCACACGCAGCCAATAAATAATGCGCGCTGTATACAAATTTGCTAGCACGCCTCCAATTTAAGTTGAATTTAATTTCATTTCAACTCAATGCACACGAAACAGCTTCAGCTCTAGCTCAGCTCAAGGCTGCCAGCCAAGAGATAATAATACGAATATTTATTACATAGATACACTCTGTCTGTCTCTCTCTCTCCTTCTCTATCTCTCCCTCTCTATCTCTCTTGGCATTGAAGAGCTTTCTTATTTGAAAGCAAATTTTATTTAATTTTACAAAATTATTTTTGATTTGCGTCTCGAGCTTAAGCTGCCCACACTGCCGCCTACTGACTTTTGGTTTATGACTATGAATTTCCTTGGTTTGCATTGTTTTGAATTTTGACTAGGAGTTACCCTATAATAGCATATGATTATACATACGAAAGCATATGTGCTTCTTCCACTTAAACTAGTCAGATATAGATATGTGTATGTACATACAGATGTGGTCATAAAAATAGTAGTGTGACGGAAATGTTAAACAGCAAATTTTTTTGATAAACTTAATATTTTGAAATCAATTTTAAACGAGTACTAAGATTAACATATATATTTCTAAATATATATTAAAATAGTTTTAAAAATATTATGTTCAAATATCAAATATTAAAATATTTATTATTTCCACAAAATTTTTCTGTGCAACACTTCAGTCGCACTACTATTTTTGTGACCAGAGTTGTACATGCCTCCATTTAGCTACATGGACACTAACTTCTTTCTTCCATACTCGTTGCAATAGCCATTGTTGAATATCTTCGTTGCTTATAGTCTTATATCTTAGTCCAATTTGCACAGCATGAATAAATCTCATATTGTTATGCCACAACTTATTGAAAAGGGGAACTCAGGCAGAAGCAGAATGTAACAGGCAGAAGGAGGCATGGCCTAACCCATAAGGTCTATCTACATATATTGATCAGAAAGATGAGCTAAGTCGATACAGCCATGTCCGTCCGTCCGTCTTTCCATCTGTCCGTCCTGTCCGTCACCTGTTCGTACATGTGCGTATGTGTGTCTATGGGCAGCTATAGCTTGTCATAATATCTCCTAGTCAGGCACTCTCAACTTATATGTCTATATGAGCCAAAACACAAATTTTAATTGTTTTTATTTTTGGAGAATCAGACAGATATTGAAAAGGACAACTCTATTTGCGAGAATCTTTTGAGTCATATATATATATATATATTATAATCATACAGCTCTAGCTTGTGCGAGCTATGCTCAAATAATTGAAATTTTAAAATTAAATATTATAAATTGTATGGAAATTAGAAATGTTTTTGATGATTTTAAATAAATATTATATAAGCTTGGCAATGAATAGGAATTCAAATATTAAAAACAAATATTTTAAGTCTTGCTCTTTTAATTTCCCAGATCGACACGTCATGTCAACGGACGGAAAGACAGATGGACAGACCAATGGACAGACTGATGGGCAGGCTGATAAATAGACAGATGAAATTAAGTTGCTTTGACATGATTGACCCCAATTAAGTGTATTCCGTGGGTTAGGTCATGGCCTCCTACTGCCTATTACCCTCAATTCCTCAAGCTAATATCCCATTTACATATTTACACTGGATTCAAAGTATAAAAATTTTATTATATTCAAATACTGCCATTTACACTTCAGCTTCAAATAACTAAATAATCATTAAAGTAATTCGCACTTAAAGAAAACTGCCTTTCACAAAAGCCAAAAACTGCTTAAACACACAAAAATCTGAACGGATTTCTATATATTCCAGTTAAAGGAAAACTCTAAAAGGAAATGAAGGTGCACATTTGTGTGTTATTTCGATATTTTTTGGTTTGCCTTTCAAACCTTTTCATCTGCACAATAGAAGCAATTCGGTAACAGCAACAGGAGAATAAAAAAAGGTTAAATAGCATTCGTTGAGGCTTATTTCGAGGCTATAGAAATATTCTTGGGAAAATAATCTAAATGCAAACAAAACTATTTCGAGACGATTTCCTGCAACAATGGAGTTTCGCAACAATAGCGGGAATAAAACATAAATTTCATAAATTAAAGCTAGCTTCTGCATGGACCCGAAAAGTATGCAACAAAAGAAAGTGCAAAAATATATTTTGTATAATAAAATATAAATACAGCTGTGTTCATGAAAATAGTAGTGCGACTGAAATGTTGAACAACAAAAAAATATATATATATATATATATATAAAATATATTTGTGGCAAACATAATTTATATATCTATAACTTTTTTTTATGTTTCACAAAATTTTGCTATCCAAAATTTCAGTCGCACTACTATTTTCATGAACACAGCTGTATATAAATATACGAGAAAATTTACATATATATAAGTATATATATATACTTATTTACATGTAGGGGTATCTAACGGAATAGAAATGGAAAACGTGTCTGTCAATCCGTCAGCTGGTTTTGGTAACTGAAGCCGCCCCCGCCGACAAAGATTTGTTGAAGGCGAAAAGTTTCGCAACATAGAGAAATTCTTGGCATAGAAGCTGTCAGCAGCGAAAAGACGCATAATTAGTGAACAAACAACAAGCAAACAAACAAAAAAATGCTAAAAAATAGCCTACAATTGTGTGAGCGTATGAAAGTTGAGACTAAAGAGCAAGCTGAGGCCTTAAAGTCCAGCTATATCCAGTTTTATAAGCCAGCAAATTAGGCAACAGGCTATAAATGTTCATAGGCAACAATTTGCAAGTAAATAACTTGTTTTGTCTCGGGCAAGGAGTTCAAAATGAAAACGCTCCAGCTGCTGTTACCTTCTTAAACATTACCTAAAAATAGGAGACGAACAAGAAGAAGAAGACGAAGTAAGCCAACAGCTGCCGACCTACTGAAAGGCAGCAAATGCCATTCTCAGTTGCCAAGCATTTCTGCTTTGTAGGCAAATTATTCTTTTCTTCTCCTATTTTTATTTTTCTTTGTTTATTTTTTTGGGTACAGCCTCTAAATATTCTGCTCAGCTTTAACAAATATTACAAATAATGACAGGCAAGTCTGTAGCAAGACATTACTTCTGCCACTGGCAGCAGACATTTGCCTAACTTCCTGTCTTGTCTTCCTTCCCTGCGCTCAGACACTCCTTGTAGCTCCTTTTGAAAATAGCTAAGAGATAAATGCCCATCATGCCCAACGTGCACACAAACATTTCGAAGACATTCAAAAGTCGGCATGAAATTTAATTAAAAATGTTATTACAACTACAGCTGAGGTTGTAGTCAAACCAAAAACCAAGTCTGACTATTTATATTGCTCCTAAGACATGTCAGAGTGATATGGAAGATGTCCTAAAGGCTGCTTGTTTACATGCACGCACATAGGCAAGTGCATTGCTAACAGCTGCTGCTTGCTCTGAGAAATTGTCTGATTGAACTCAAATTCGGTCTATTAGAACTTAATGAAATTTGCAGGAGCTGCATATGACAAACAAATGTTTGTATATACCTAATATCAAGAAATACATTAGCTTTGACTAATTTTGTATGAGCATGAGGTATCTGATATCATAAACAGTTACCAGCTGTGTATTTATTGCAAGAAACTGTTTACCAAATTTAAAGTCTCTAACTCCAATGGTCTTCATGTTATGCCTACAAAACCAATTTGATGTATCGATATTTATCGATAGTATAGAATATGAATGTGATATTGTATAAAAATAATAAGCTCCTCTGCGTAAGGTAAACATGTTTAAATGTTTCAAATTTCAACTCTCTAGCTTTAGTAGTTCCAGAGATTGACGCATCGGACGGACAGGCAACCCAAGAAGGGACAGACCAACATAGGCACATGGAGTCAGCTACCCATACTCAATCAGCTTTGCCTGTTCTGAAATAGTAAGTGAATAGACAACATTACATTTCAACTAAAGATAAACTCTCTTTCCAGCCCATATAATGGGCTGTGAAGTGTGCCCAACCGCTCCACACATTTCAATGAATTCGTTTCTGTGTGCCACTTCCAAAATTGTCGATGTTTAGTGGTTGAGCATATGCTGCTAGTTAACTGACTAATCGCATTAGATTAACACATATACAAATAAAACTCTTGACGGCCAAGAACAAAGCCGCAACAATTACAAGGCAGATAGTAAAGGGCAGCTTAAGCAGGCGATGAAAAAAAAGCCGAACCAAGAAAAAGAAAAAACCGTATAAGAAGAGAGAACAAAAAACCAATCCAATATAGTTGTTATTGCCTTTGTGTTGTGCCTCGCAAAAGGCGTTTATAAATTACTTAAAGCACTTAATGCGGCACGAAAGAAAACTGGCAGAGCAACAGGAAGGAAGGAACATCCCAGCCCCAGCACCAGTCCCAGCACCAGCCCCAACCCGCAGCCCGAAGGCCGAAACCCAAGAACCCAACAACCAGAACAGAAAACAACTTGTGGCATGACCAACCCATACGCACCAGTGCAATATGCTTTCTTTCACTCTCTCTTTTTTTTTTTTTTCATTTTTTTTTTTGCTGTCTTGGCCAGATTAAAGCGTATCATGTTAGCAGCAAGTCCAAACCGCAGGCAGTTGAAGTAAGCACAGTTCAGTGGGGCGCAACCGACTGCCCAATGCCCGTTGATAGTGGAAAGTTGAACAAATTAATATCTTCAAATGTGATAAGTAGACATAGTAGACAGCTATATAACTGTAGAAGAAATAGTATTTCCGATCTATAGTCAAACTAGAATTTCCTATAGGGATATAGAAGCCCCAGACCAAAATGCAGCTCTGTAAAAATGTATAGCAAGGAAGGACAAGCACACGGACATCCCCCTATACACGGACATAGACAGACTTCAACTCACAAGTCTCTCTAGGTCAAACATTAAACAAAACCGAATCAACTCCACTTTGCTTCACTCATGAGCGAATATTACTCCGACTAGAGCAAAGGAGCCAGGCGTGCGCCTGCTATAGGCATAAGAAAATCCTCTCAATTGATTATCAATCAATTTCTGTGGCAGTGTAGCAACCCACACCGTCCAAGACTTGTGCGAAACAAAAGGCGAACAAGCATTGGCCTGGCATTGAGACTGCTCTCAGTCATATATAAGATTGGGCTAATGGAATTAAAACTGGGCATGAGACAGTCGAGTAGTCTTAGCCAACAGTAAAAACAATAAAAACGTGTCAACACAAATCAATTGCATTAAACAGACAGCTGGCTAGCTGGCTAGCTGGCGCGTGAGTCCTTGTGGTTTGGGCCCGTAAAACGATATTGAGTCGCCTAATCGGGTGCTCAAATTAATGCTAATGCCAACAGCTGGCAATGCATTGCCAAATTTCTGCTGCTTCTCATAATAATTAAGGATTATTTTGTGCGCTGCCTCAAAGCATTTTGCTCAAATTCCACACATTCCGCACAGAACATAATGGAAATATCTATCTCTGTGTCCCAGTGTGTGTGGATGTCTCTCTCTCTCTCTCTCTCTCTCTCTCTTTCTCTATGTGTGTGTTGGCACTTTTAGAGTCAGCCACCAAAAATATTTCCTTTGGCCATTTTTCCATCCAAACATCCTTTGCCTGAGGTCTCCATCGTCATCTTGGAATTGAATAAAAGTCGTCGCAGCACATGCAATATCCAAGTTGAGACAAAGTCGCCCATTGCTTTATACCCTCAACCCTCATTGAAAAGGGTATAATGTTTGTGGTAATGTATGTATGTGGGCCAAAGCAGCCTGTACTGAACCCATATATACTTGATTGGGGTCAAATTACCCCTGTCCATCCGTCAATCAGCTTGCCCACCTGTCCGTCTGTGTAGCTTTATGTATGTGTGTGTGCCTTTGAACTTCTAAGAGCCAGAAACTGTAGATTTTGCGCCTAGATCTTATCTGAAGTGTGTTTCAAAGTATCGATAACTCTTTCGACTACTATGAAATCGATTAAAATCGATATCTAAATTGCGTTGCATCTTGCAAATAATAGGAGTTAGAATTGGATTAAGTTAATGGCAAGTTTATAGTAAGTCTATGGTAAGTTCATGGTAAATTCATAGTAAGTTCGTGGTAAGTTTATGGTAAGTTCATAGTCAATTCATGGTAAGTTTATGGTAAGTTCATGGTAAATTCATGGTAAATTCACGGTAACTTCATGGTAAGCTCATGCGCCAAAAGTATACACAATAAAAAAAAACCCATTTATTCATCTTATTCTATTTTAAAAATTTTAAATCATCATAATTTTAAGATATTCCCAACAAATTGGTAATTTAAGTGACATTTCAATGAAGCTTTTATCTGAATTAGTTTTTTTTTTTATTAAAAATCAGTGTAGTTAAGTAACTTAGAAGTATGGATCTAACATATATCTACATGCATATAAATGGGATATAGAAAATAGTTAGCAACTGATGGGTCACAGGTCCAAGTCGTTTACTCCCCACTGTAACACTATCTTTATCTTAATTTTCTCCAAGTGCTTCAATCCAGACTAGAACTCTCTTTCCACCCTGATTTTTTTTCAGAGTGTAATTCCAAGTCGTTGACTAGCGCCTCGATTTCCATTTTTCTTAAGAGAGTAACTCCAAGTCGTTCATTCCGTATTTGTCTTCTCTATCTGTCTTCATTTCCCCTTAGACCATAACTCTAAGTCATTTACTCCAAAACTCTCTCTCTCTCCCTGTCTTCATATCCCTTTACAGAGTAACTCCAAGTCGTTCACTCCCGACTCGAGTTCCCTGTCTAACTTGATTTTCCTTTTCACACGTCGACTCATGTGTTTATTCGCACTTCGCACAGTTTAGCTTCCTTTTTGGCCTTTCTTTTTGTATTTTTCCGTTATTTTTTTCCGTTTTTTTGTTTTCCTGTTTTGGCATTTGCACAACAATTTCTGCGTCTTGAATGGAAATTCTCCGTCAAGAAACACAATTCGCCGCCTTAAGCCAACGCAAAACAATGAAAATTGGTTTTGTTACAACGTCTGTTGGCCAAGTTTGCGGCTGGCTGTTGGCGTCTGAGCCTCAGTGCAAAAGACGTTCGCGTCTTTTTATTGCCTCAGTTATTGTTGCTGTATTTATTTGGCAACAGTAAATGTGGCCAAGGAATGCACATTTCTGTTTATGGTGTTGGGGGATATTATCTCATAAAATATAAAATGTAAACACTGGTAGGCTGTCAGACAGACAGACAGACGGAGAGTCAGTTAGCCTGGCTGCCTAGCTGCTTGGCTGGTTTTGGCTCTTTAGCACGTACACGTTTATAAGCCTTAATGTGATATTCAGTGTCAAGAGACATGCCAAAAATCAAGAGGACTTTTAATAATCGACCAATATACATATAAAAATAATATTTTATTTTTATATTTATAATATATTTAATAATTTTTATTATATTTATGCATAAATATGTTTTCACTCTCTCATAAATATTTATTACCTTTTTTATAGCTGCTACTCGGTGCTCCGTTATACACTTGCACTTTCTAAACACTTGCAGTTATCAGCGAACCGTTCACAGTTATCACTTAACAGTTATTCATTCATTTAACTACCCAAAGTCGTCTTATGTCCATAGTACTTGGCTTTTGCCACTCAACATCTTAGCAGCTGTGTGCACAGACAGCAACTAACACTCACACACACACACGCACAATCGCACGCATAAAATGGTGCTAGAGTAACGGTATCTTTAACTGTAGCTTGCTTTTAAGCATGCACCGTTAACATACAATATATGAATACGCGCGCGCCACGTTTCGCTGTGTCCGCCTTGTGTAAGAGTTCACTTTCTACTAAACACTTTGGTGCTGAGCGCGTGCTGCCGATTACCGTTCAGCGTTCGGTTCGCCTTTCGGCAAAGCTTCGTTTGCGACCGAGACATCGTTGTCGTTCGTCGTGTCGACAAGGCGACGCATCGGCTGCGCTCTCAACTGTCATGCGGCCAAGGTACGTTCGTGTCGCGGCAAATTGAGTATGCGGCGAATTCAGATAGTAAGAAGTTTGTCCTGAAGAGGGGCAATGACTGGCTTAGACAAAGCGATCGCAGTTAGTTTATTTGAAATATTTGCCTTAGGTTTTGTAATTATATTTTATATGTATAATATTTATGGCAAAAATATAATGAATATTATTTAGTCTCAAGCTTCTGCTCAGGCAGCAGGCAACGGCAACAGCTTGGCTGCTTTGCTTGTCTTGCATTTCCCCAGGCAAGACGACGGCACTTGAGTTCGCAGGGGCGGCTGTCGCTGGCAACATGCTCGCTCGCAACATGTTCGCAGCAGCAGCAATGCCCGCTCATACATGTTGCAGCGGCCGAGTATCAAAATACGGGCAGAGGCGCTCGCTGTGGATCAGAGTTGCGTGTAATTAAAACCAAACAGATTCGCGCTCGCCTCAAACCCACGCGCCTTGCCGTGGGTCAACCTGATAAGGCAACTGTTGCCACGAAGACAGCCAACCGTACGGTTTGTCAGCATTTTGTTGTTGTTTCTGTTGTTGTTGTTGTTGCTGGAGTAACAAAAGCAAAACGTTCACATTCTGCGCTTTATTATGCCGCAGCGTCCAAAGGTCGCGAATTAAAAAACTGTTCACAAAATTTTCGCTGGCTCTGCAAAAGCATTAAAAATAGGCAAAATATTAATTTAAATTTTTTTTTATGAACTGAAATTATATGGAAATTATATGTTTATAGCACAAGCGAAGCTGTCATGAAAATTAATTTTAACATTTATCAATCTTTCGCTGTTCTCTAGGAGAGCATGAACTTGGCTAAGATGGAGTCAAGTGAAATGCCTTGACTTTTGTTAGATTTTGAGTCACGAATCTACCCGTTTGCTTCATTTTGTTTGCTAATTTGCATATAAAGCTGTGGTCACAAGAATAGTAGTGCGACTGAAATGTGGTCATGAAAATAGTAGTGCGAGTGAAATGGTCGAGTAGTAGTGCTAGTTCATAAAAATAGTAGTGCTAGTTCATTAAAATAGTAGTGCGACTGAAATGTTGACAGCTCAATATTGGGATAAACATAATATTTTGATACTATTACTACTACTATTTTTATGAACACAGCTGTGCTTAGTTTTATATTTAACAAAAAATACGAAAATGTGAAATTTTTGTAAGCTCTAAAGAGAAGCTTACCTCAGCTTAGTTAATGTCATTTCAGATATTCTCACAAAAAAAAAACGGATTATCAGGCAAAACTTGACAGATTCATTATAGAACAACTCTAAGTAGAGGAAATGCGTATGCTGAGCTGCTTACAATGCAGGTTCATTGGAAGTTGAGAGAGTCTATTAGTTTCTTCTACTACAATACTTCAGTTGATAACAATTAAGAAAACTCTAGTTGGTGACACTTGACTTTATCGAAGATTTGTTGGACTTCTAAGCTTTGATTACTTCTACATTACAGGGTATTAATAAGGGTATCTAGACTCAAACATTAACATTTGCACAGCTCTACGATTCAGATATTTCTTGCTTTCCATTTTCCTGCATTATCCTTATCAAAATTTGCTCGATTTTATGATTTAATCACTTTCCAAACCCAAAGAGAAACCATTTGCACTCATCAATACTTTAGTTAAAGTCCATTAAAAAAGTTACATTTTGTAGCAGAGTGTAATTAATGAAAATATTTGAATTATAGAATATTATAAACTTTTAATCAATATAAAAAAAACTCCAAAAACTTTTACTTTAAAGGCATAAAACGCTTTGAGCTGAGTTTTTGGCTCTGTCCAAATCTTTGTTGCGCAGTTTAAAGAGTTTCGTGTTGGGCAGTTTAAAAATGCATAACTATGAGAACTTTTGAAGTTCTCAGTGAGCTTATCTCTCTGAGAGAGAGTTGAAGCTGAAGTTATTGTTGCACTCAGCTGCACTCAGCTCACAGGAGGCCAATGTCGGATTATGTGTCGATTTCAATTTACTTGGCACTAGGTGCATATGGGCTGGCTGCTGGATGGGTAGGCCAGTGGCCATGCCGGAAGTCACAGGGGGGTGGGGGTGGCTGAGGGCAAACAGCGAGAAGAACTACAAACAGGCAAACAAATAAACAAGCGGCAAACAAACATGCCTTCACGCTACGCGCGCGCTCCCTCTCCCCCTCTCTCTCTCTCTTTCTCTCTCTGATTGCCGCACATTTGCGCAAAAAGGCAAAACAATTCAATTCAATTGACAACAACAGCCTGCAGCGAGTCCAGAGAGAGTGAGAGAGAGAGAGGGAGAGAAAGAGAGGGAGAGAGAGAGGGAGAAAGAGCATGTGAGTGGCCATGGGCTTAAGAGAACTGGCTGACAACGCTGCTGATAGCATTAAAACAAGTAGCAAGGCCTTGCAATCAGGCATAACTGACTGTCCAATACACGCTCAAGGATCACCAACTGTGGAAGAACTTATAAATCTAACTGTTTATATCAATATATAGAAGATCTTTAGTAATCAAGCTGTAAATCTTCGGCAAGCTGAGATATAGTTTGCCTTTGGATATGCCTTTCCCATAGTTAGACCATGTAGATAGACCCCAAGATCACTAGGAAGATATAGAGCTTACTCGATTTGCCATGCCTCTTAGGTAAGTTATATCTACATAAACTTGATCTGTTGCTGTGATCGAAATATACTCGATTGTTTATATAGAACTTCAAGTCGCCAGTAGAGCTAAGCTCTTGTGACTTCATATAGGCAGAGGCAGTTTGCAGCTACTCAATATACTCTTCTTACTCACTGAACGGGTATCAACAGGCCACGACAAGATATGCTCAATGTCAATTCTAGTTTTCATATAGACAGATACTAAAAGACTTAAGTGCAACCAGATGAAAAGTGCAAAAAAACTAATATACCCTTCTGCAAATTTACGAAGGAGTATAACAGATTAAGCACTTTATCAGATGACTTATAGGTATATGCCCAAATGCATATGCTAAATTTCAAGACTTTTGCTTTCAGGCAGACATTCAGTAATGGATCAAGCTGAGCATTGCACAATAAAGCCAATATACTCTCTTCACTTAAGGTAAACGACTATAAGAGACTGAACACTTTAGCAGACTAAGATCTACACGAGGTTTTATGCTCTAAGTTTGAAATCTTTAACAGGGCAGACAAACAGATTTTATAGCGCTAAGTTTACGCACGCTCATTACCAGACTAAAGAGTATATTGGTTCGATCAGGAAGTGTATTTCTGAGAGATGAATATACTTCCTGATAGAATCAATTTACTCTTTATTCTGGCAATGAGCGTGTATAAAATATGCGCTATGCAATCCGGCACAGATGTGATATGAGTATTTTATAGCTAATTTCAGTACTTTAGCTTGCCCTTACAGATAGGTAGATCTATAGGCAGACCTATAGTAAGACAATCACAGAAAACTAACATACTCTTTGCTCTGGCAGTGAGCGTGTATCTATGAAATCGGCCAAATATCTAAGCTAGTATATACACTAAGCTAGTATATATACACTGAAGACTCTAGCTTGCCTTCAGACTCTCAGATAGACATATACAGAGGCAGGCAATCATGTCACAGAAAACCAATATACTAATTCTCACTTCAAGTTAGCGTGTATAAACATAACTCTATGAGATCAGATACAGATATTGCAAATCTCTCAATTTTCCCACATCAGATGGATCCATAGCCAGACTCTTAAATAACACAAAAAACCAATATACTCCTCTCACTTCAAGTAAGCGTGTATAAGCATAATTCCATGAGATCGTACTTAGATATACATAAGAGTATCTATACCAAATCGCAAATCTATAGCTGGGCTACACATAGAGAGACTCATAGAGCAATCATGTCACAGAAAACCAATATACTCTCCTCTCTTGCTGTGAGCGTGTATAAGCATTCCTCTATGAGATCGGCTATAAATACATGATTAGATAGATAGACCAAATGGCAAATCTCTCAATTCATATCCAGACTGTTAAATAACAATGTACTCCAAACCAATATACTCCCTTCACTTCAAGTGAGCGGGTATAAACATACCTCTATGAGGTCGCCTGGTAAAATGCGTGCAACCGAAAGTCCTAGCCACCAGCATTGCATGACCAATCTGTGCGTTGTCTGTTGTCCATTGTCCATTGTTGTTGTTGTTGTTGTTGTTTGATGTTGTTTGCGCTGCACTCGAATGCTTTTTGCAATGTAAACAGTCTCTGCGAAACACCCTCCATTCCTGCAGCCCTGCACCCCGCCACACTCTACCAACCACTCACAGATATGCCCACTTTTTTCCGTTTTCTTTTTTTTTATTTTGATATATTTTTGTTTATTTGCTTTAGTGTGGTTAATTTCCCTGCCTCCCTCCCTCCTCTCTCTCTGTAGTTGTTCGTTTGCCCGCAAATTAGTTGAATTTCAGCAAAAGCCGACAAGACTCATCTACACTTTGTTGTTTGAGTTTTGGTACGAACGAACCAGCTGGGACATAGGCCTGCCTAGTTCACCCTTATTTTAGCTGGTCTCGCCTTGAACTGAGCTCATCGGTCGTCCGTTTCGGAACTTAAGCCGCTTAAAATTTGAAAATGCTAATAGTTTTTCATGTTGCATCCCCCTGACTTCGAGGTTGACCAAAACCATCCACTATGGCTACACGCTTTCCCAACTTCTTTTTTTACCCCAAATAAAAGGTGTTAAAAGCCAATAACTTATGCGCTTAGCATTTTCATTTAAGGCTGCCTGAGCCTGGCTATGACCTCATCTCCAATCATCTAATCACAACATATATGCTTTGCAATAATTGCGTAACTATTTTTGTTTATCTCAGCTACCCCCAAGGCCATATGGGTGAGGGTATATTGGTCTTTGTTGATATGTGTGTAATGGGCAGAAGTAGGCGTGGCTGGGTACATACTTTATATTATTGATGGGTTTTGTTAGCTTAGCCTGATCGATTAGTCTGTTTGTATATTTGTCTGTCCGTCCGTCCGGCTGTCCGTTTGTCCATACTACCTTGAACCCATCCGCCTGTCTATAAGATTTTGAAACTGGTCTTTCGGTACCAACTTCAGCTGAAGCTCGCAATCATCAATAACTTTTTTCATCCTTTCATCCGTCTGGCTGTCCTTTCCTCTTTGTGGATATCCGTCCGACTAGCCATCCCTTTGTCTGTTCGTCTATAAGATTTAGGTAGGTCTTTCGATATCAACCTCAGGTGAGGTTCGGAATCATCTCTAGTTTTTTTCATCCATTCGTCCAGTTATCTGTCCTTTCGCCCTTCTGGCCATTCGTCTGCTTGGCAAGCCTTCTATCTACCCGTTTATATATAGGTATAAGTATATGTAAGTATTGGATAAAGATTTAAATAATCGATATTTCGATATACTTCTTCCGTCCGACTATCTGTCCTTTCGTCCCTCTGACAATACGTGCACCTGACTTTTAGTCATCTAAAAGATTATAAGATTTGACTTTACAGGTTTCCCATGCTCAGATCAAGCTTAAAATCTTCGATAGCTTTTCCGACTTCCATGAAATCGCTTAAAATCGATATCAAACTTTGCGTTTTTGAGCATGTCTTGAATAATTTGGTATGTCGATGCATTTTTAGTACACACTGCTGTAGATTTGTTCATTTTGTTGATGCCTTTATCCTCTATACTAATCAAATTCGATAAAAAAAAACCTTCATTTAAAGATACTAACTGAAACTCCAGCACTCTCTCTCACTCTTTCCCTCTCTCTCGCTCTTTATCTCACTCACTCTTTCTCTCTCTCTCTCTCTTTCTCTCTCGCTGTCTCCCTCTCTTTTCCAAGACTCCTAATCTCTCTCTCTAATCAGTTTCTAGAATAGGAGCGTTTGCATAAGGCATGCTCTATTGAGGCCATTTCATAGTCAGGCATGCCCGTCCGGCTTCATTTTGTATCAATCAGCAGCGTTAAGTAAACGATTTTATTAAAATATCCTTAAAGCTCGTTTTTCATAATTTAAGCACGTATGTTCAAGCAAAATCCTTTTGGTATTTGCTGTTTGCCAATAACACTGTGCAACAAAATGAATGTTTTTCTTTCTTTTCGTTTTTTGGCTGACAGGACAGTCAAGTGAAAGCAATTCAGCTAAAAATTCACAGTAGATTTTTTACCTCATTTTGATTGATTGAAACCAATTTTCAGCTGCGTCAAATAATAAAAAAAAATATTATTAAAAAATCATTTCACTTTACTTTACGCGTGGCCTGAAAAAAGTTACATTTTGTAGGCGAGTGTAATAAGGAAATTATTAATTTTACAATAATATTTGATTGCAACTCCATTAGGCTTAACATAAAATATCGAAAATACTTCTCTGACTCAATTCACTTCCACATCTTTGTTGTTCAGTGTAATTGTTAGTTGTTTTTTTTTTGTTGCTACCCCTAAAGACTCGGACATCAAATCAATATGAGCCACAAGGCAACATTTGCACGTTCCACTCACCCTCATATATAGGAAATTCCGGTTATAAATAAACTTTATGCATTTGTCTTCACAATTATGCAGAAAACTAATTGCAAATAGGTGTGGGAGGATGCTACCAAGGTTTTATGGGACATGCAACAATGCATTAATATTATTTCCACCTTCTACTTCTTGTCTTCTCTTTTTTTTTTTGGTGTATTTGCTATGCCACGCCCAGGCCTGGGCTAGCTGCTGTGACATTCTATTAATAATAATAATATTTTAGCACTTAGCTAGGCAAAAACTTGATGCGAAAATAAAGGCCTCGTGGGCGGAGGTAGCGGAGGCAGGGGCGGAACAACCACACATATGGCCGGACATCCTGGGGGTGTATTTGAGTCCCTGTCGGCTCCTGCTCTTTTATTTATGATAATGTCTGGCCATTCGTTTGGTTTATTGTGCTAATGTGCCGCAATTAAGATTAAGAAGATGATTTTCCTGTTTTCCCAGACTGCACAGCAGCACAACAACAAAACACGTGTGCGCATATTTGCGAATACACCCACGTATATATATATCTATATCTATATATGTGTGTGTATATATAGACTCTATTGCTCTTCTGGTTTTCACCTATAAATAAATGTATTTGCCACATGCTGACATTTATATGCATATCGAAGCGAGATCATAAATTATTATCAGCAATATGAATTCGACGGGTTTTTCGAATGGATTTTGGAATTCATTTTGGGTTTTTAATAAACTTAAGTTATTGCAAATGAAAATTTAGGGTATTGTGAAGTATTTAATAGGTAGAAGTAGGCATGACATGATTTAAACATATACATATGATATATGACATGATGATGACATATAAAGCTGTGCTCATAAAAATAGTAGTGCAAACAGCAAAATTTTGTGAAAAATATCATTTTTTTGAACAAAATTTTAAATGAGTATTTAAATTAACATATAAGCTTTTATATATATTTCAAATATAAAATTGTTCACAAAATTTTGTTGTCCAACATTTTAGTCTCACTACTATTTTTATGAACACAGCTTTAGTGCAACTGCACTACTATTTTTATGAACACAACTGAATATGTTACTGCATATGTATGACCAGCTCAACCTATCTGTCTATCTAACCGCTTGAACTCACAGATCTCGTAAACTTCACAAGCTAAGCGCTTGAAATTTGAAATACATATACTTCTCTATCTTAAGTCCTAGAAAACAAACATTTTTATGCAATATCTGAGCTTATTTTCTTATAAACGTAAAATATCAATTTTTCTATTTTATTTTGTAAGCTTAACTTGAACATCTTAGCAGCTTTGTATACCAAATTTGGTATGCTTGTTTTTGCAAAGATTATACAGCTGACAATAATATTTAATTTTGAATATCATCCAATCTTTTTGCTTATATTATAAATACAAAACTTTTTTCAAATAGTAGAGCCAAGAAATTTGGTATACACACACATTTAGATATTATAAGCAAGCCCAGAAAATTTTATAAAGATGGTAAGCTAAGAACTCAAGTTCAATCAGGCAATTTGTCATAGTAAAGAGCTATGACCTGCAGCTAGGCAGCCTGTATTGCTAGTGTTACTAGTGTGTGTACCCAAATGTGTATGTGGGTATACAACAAGCATAATCTATATGTATATTCACTATTCAAAGTATTTCTTAGTCGATCACACCCCAAACTCAAACACTTCTTTCATTTTGTATTTTAATTGAAGTTCCTTATTGCTGAGGTGCCAGCGGATGATATTGGCAGCTGTAGTCCCAGCAAGTGCACACTACAAATGGCCTTGGTTTTGAATTTTTGCTTTGTCGATTTGTGATTAATGTGTTTTTGGCCAGTTGGTCCTCCACCCGCTCGGCCTGGTAATGGGCCCAATGTCGCGCCGTTTACAAAATCGTGCGATAAAAAGTCTTAAACATCAATTTCCATGGGCTTGGGCCTTTCTCGAAACGACAAACCGTGCGCATTTTATTTATGACAATCATTTATCACGAGTGAGAGTAAAAGAGAAAAGTTTTACGCGATTACGCTTTACCATTTAGCCATTGTGAATGCCTCACTCTGGGCCCTTTCTTGCGAAATTTGTATGCGAAAAACTTTGATTCAGAGTTTTGTTTTACTTGAACTTACTATATACTATATAAATGATGTATATATATATTTATATAATGAAAATTATTATCAAATTGAGGCAAGTTTTTTGCTGTTAGCAGAGAGAAACTTGAATAGGGCATACAATTTGCTTGTGAGTGCTGCTCTCTGCTCTTTCCTTTCAATTTGTAGCTGGAGACTTTAATTCAGTCTTATCTAACTCACGTTTGTTTTGACTTTATATTATACTATATATTTATTTAACTGCTAGCAGAGAGAATCTTGAGACGAGCATATGATTTGCTTGTGACTGCTTCTCCCTCTGAAGATTCATTCTTGCTTTACTGTCATTTGTATTCACTTACATTATACATATATACATATATATTTAGCTGTTAGCAGAGAGGAGCTTGATTAGAGTCTAAGCTTTGCCAATGAATGCTTCTCTCTTGCCCTTTCTTTCAAGGTTTGTATCTGAATCTGTGATTCAGTCTTGCTTAACTGTCATTTGTCTTTATTTTAAACTATATCCATTATATTTCTTATATTTGCATATTCATCTGCTCGCAGCGAGAAACTTGAAGCTCTGTGCATTTAAGCACTTAAATTGTTTATCTATTTGCAGACATTCAATTGCAAATGCAATTTAATTCTGTTATTTCATTCGCATTTTCATTATCGTTTGATTTGTTTTCGTTCCATTTGGAGCACATCTATAAATATATATATATATCTATATATATTTAATTGCTCTGCAGAGCTCCGGGGAAATTGCGGTTATTCGATAATCATAGATTAGATGAACGAACATTTGTAATAGCTAACAAAACTTACGCAGAAACTTCGCAATGATTCCAATTGAGATGCTTGCACATTGATTCCCTTGATAACTTGTTTTGTTGCTCCGTTTTTGCTGCCGAGCTTTCAAAATGAAACATAAATATTACGTATACGTAGCTGAAAACCAAAGCCCAAACCCAGCTCAAGCTCAGACCCAAATCCATGTGGGAGCTGCCAAAAGTTCTTGCCGTGCTAAATTAAATCGAACTCTATGATTCGTTTGTTCGCTACCTTTGCCTTTGCTACTCTCTCCGTCCTTCTGTCTGTCCGTCCGTCCGTCCGTTTGTCGAACTGTTTTTAGGCAGCTTTCGGTTATGCATGAATATCATTTGAGCTTTTCCCAGATCAAATCTCCAAGGTACTTTTGCAGCCAGTAAAACGTGCGCAAATTTGCTTGCTCAACTCTAATTAGCTTTGTGGC
Source organism: Drosophila leonis (assembly GCA_035045365.1). Classification (NCBI taxonomy): domain Eukaryota; kingdom Metazoa; phylum Arthropoda; class Insecta; order Diptera; family Drosophilidae; genus Drosophila; species Drosophila leonis. Next base: position 1,337,078 of record JAWNPC010000284.1, on the reverse strand, counting down.
TAAAGTGCAAATGCTGAATTTGTAATATTTTCCAGTTATACCACCTAGTTACATAGATAATCCCAAGTGTCTCAGCGCAGACAAAATGAATTGCGTTTTGCCAGTGTCGAACTGATTCACGTAGTCTTTCAGCATTAATCACAGACTGTTTATGAGTGAAACACAATTTGGTAACTGGGAATGAGCGAGAAAGTGGAATGACCTGAGCATGAGATAAACGTGAGATTCTCTAAAGGAAAGGTTCGGAAAAGATGATTTGTAAAGTGCACAAAATTAGAATTTTGATTGTCATTACAGGGATAAGGAGGTTCAAGACATATAGTCTATTCCATTGACTGAAGAGATTAACTTCACCTCCATGTTTTGTTATCTTTCTCTCTCTCTCTCTCTGTCTCTATGTCTTTCTCTCACTGTCTCTTGTAAAGATTCCAAGCTGTTTTCTCCACTTTGCTGCTCTCTTTTTTCTCATTCTCTTTCCATCTCTCACTCTCTTGTTTTCGCTCTCACACTGTCTCCACGTTTGCTGCTCTCTCTTACTCTCTCTCCCTCTCACTCACTCGCTCTTTATATCCCTGTTTCTTTTTCAATATCTCCTTATCTTTCTCTCTCTCTCTCACTTTATTTCTTTCCCTCGTTCTATTTTCCTCGCTCTTTCGCTCTCTCTTTCCACTGTTCACACTCTGTTCTCTGGCTCACTCTCACACTGTTCCCCCTGCTTTTTTCCTTATCTTTCTCTCTCTCTCTCTTTTCACATTTACGACTCTGTGTCACTTTCAATCTCTATCTCTTTCTCTCTCTTTCCCTTTCTTTCTCTGTCTCTCTTCTCTCTCTCTCTCTCTCTTCATTTCTCTCTCTCTCTCTCTCTTCATTTTCTCTCTCTCTCTCTCTCTCTCACTTCTTTTGTTATTCTCTCGTTCTTCTATCTCTCTCTCTCTCTCATTTTATCTCTCTATTCTTATCTCTCTGTTTGTCTACCTGTTAGCCATACTCTCTTCCTTTCCTTCTCTCTCTCCCTCTCTCTCTCTCTTCCTCTCTATCTCCATCTCCCTCTCATATTATCTCTCTCATTTTAACTCTCTCTCTCCTTTCTGTTTGTCTACCTGTCTCCCACACTCTCTTCCGTTCCTTCTCTCTCTCTCTCTCTTTCTCTTTCTCTCTCAATCCCTCTCGCTTATTTGATCTTTTTCTCATTCTATCTCTCTCTCTTCTCACTGCTTGTCTACCTGTCTCCCATACTTTCTTCCTTTCCTTTTCTCTCTCTCTCTCTCTCTCGCTCTCTTCTCTCTCTCTTTCCCTCAATCTTTTGTCCATCTTTTGCTTTCACTGTCTCTCTCTCTCTCTCTCTTCCCAATCTTCCACATTTCCATTTATATACAGCTATCACTGCTTGACTCCCAGCCATTTGCCGACACGCACAGAGATTACAAGCATTACGCCATGCCTGGGAAAGTTAAAGCTCCTTGGCTGAGATTTCAGGCCAGGCCAGATGCGAAAAGCTGCAACTCATGGCCAAGAGTCGAAGTCAAGTGGACGCTCAATGTGCGTGGACTGTGTCAATCGTCCAAAAATTTTACAGTCATGCCGCACAATGGCGACAGCGAGGGCGAGTGGAATGGGTGGGGTGGACACACGTTCGCAGCCGCCTCAGAGCCGCTGTTAAGAAGCAATCACGCATCGAAAGCTGAATCGGCAAAGTGAGCCTGGCCCGAGACAGAAATTGCCATGAAAAAAACTCTGTCTCTGTCTGTGTGTGCGTTGTGTGGTTGGAGTCGACGATTTTCTGCAATATCATCAACTATAAATTACGAATATTGAGGCACAACAACAACAACAGCAGCAACAACAACAAGAGCAACAAGAGCTGCGAGTACGTGGCGTGATAATGGATATTTGTCAGATATGTGAACATTTTAAATTCCCGCCTTTGCCCAGTCGAAGTGAGGCTCGTCGTGGTGGTTTCTGCCCGCACGGCTCACTTTTGGGCATAAACATAAAAAGGTAATACGCCGCCTGGGACTTCAGTAGGCGGACGAAGCAAAATAAACTGAAAGTAAACCAAATGTGTGCCACTCTGATTGCAGTTGAGTGCAAAAGAAACGTAAAAGCAAAGGGCAGCGATATAACTAAGATAGCAAAATGTTACAGAAGCGAAATGCGAATTACGAAATGTGAAATGCGAAATGCGAAATGTGAAATACAAAATGGTCACGTCGAATGTTACCCAATGATGCGGCAGGTTTCATTTTAATACTCGTTCACATTGTGATAAAAAGAGTCTATTCGGCTTTTGGGTAATAAACGTATTCCTCTTGCTGTAAGGTCGTAGGCTGTTTGAAGCTGGAGAACTTAAGTTTCGAATGCATATAGTTCGCCTATAGACTTGTCAGACTTATTTGATGCACCTTCTCGGAATTATCTATTCCATTTTACTACTCGTTCACATTGTCTTTAATTGAATCCATTCGGTTTATGGGTAATAATCCTATTCCTCTTGCTTTAAGTTCGTTGGCAGCTTAAATCTGCAGACTTGAGTTTTGGAATTGAGAGACTTTTCTTTTAGACAGAGTTTGAATCGCATAGTCGAATAGAAATATTGAAGAATCTATCTCTGTAGTACAGACTACTCTACAGTTAGACCTATAAATGTTAAGGTTCACTCAGCAATCAAACACTTTTCAATCAAGCAGTCTTCTAAGCGAGCATTAAGCAGTCAGTTACGCCCAACTACAACCTTCTCCACAAAAGGTTTCACTCGACTAGGGTTTGCGATTAGCTAAGCCCACAGCACCACACGAGGGTTAGCTGCGTGTGAGCTGCAAGAACTTTCAACTGCTCACACAGCTAGTCAGCATCTGGCGGAAGGAAAAAAAGAGTTTTATCGTTTTTTTACAAGGCAAACCAATATACTTTCAATGCTTGTTGTTCGCACCTGATTTTGTGACATTGAGATTTAGGAATAGACCTTAGACGTTGTCTCAATGAAATTCACGGACATAATAAAAAATCCCCCTGGCTGCAGCTAACCAAAAAGTTTAGGTTATCATTGTTGTCAACTTGCCATAGAGAGAGAGAGAGAGAGAGAGAGGGTAGAGGTAGAACAGGCGAGAGAGAGAGAGGGGAAAAAGTTCTTTGCAAACTTTTGCATATCCTGCACATATTTTGCTCTATTTTTTTTTTGTTCTTCTTTGCATTTTACAACAGCAACTTCCGACTTCCGTTCAAAATAAACTAAAACTTGTCTCGTAACTGCTTCAAGTATATATATGATTGTTGCTGTTGCTGTTGTTGTTGTTGCCTTGTTGTTTTCCTCGCCTTGTTTTCACTTTTCAGCAAAGGTTCAACTGTTTTGAGCAAGTGCAAAGAAAGTTTTTCCACCAAGAGGCCTCGAGTTATGTTCTCAACTATGAATGCCAGAGAGATCTTCATGCATATTTTCCTATTTATACGAATGAATATGAAATAATATTTTCCAAAGTCACTAAAGACACTGATAACAACAATGTGAAATCAAGCCGCGTTAAACACATTCTTGAATTGCTCATTACAAATGTATTTTAGCGGAAGTTCCAGCAACGTGCCATGGCAAGCGTCCAATACCTAAAATAGTAAACAAGTGAGAGTGAGAGATAGTGCTCGACTAGGAAATACCCTGACCAGAGTGATGTGGCGTCTTCTAAGCTCACACACAGTCATATGACTACACACAAAAGCAGGCTGTGAGTGCGCTTCTACTTCTTAAGCACTATAGAGAGTTCGATCTTGAGTTTAAGTTCATGAAGAAGCCCCAAACTATGTGAGTATCAACCAAAGCAATCATTTGAATCACTTATGCTTAAGGTGAATCTATGTGTAAAATAAGTTGAATCGAGCTCTGAAAACGTTTGAGCTATGCTCTAAATAGCTAAGGTTTCGTATAGATCTTAATCAATTTCAGGGAATAGAACAAGGTTTTTATATAATTTGAAACAAACTTGTTAAGCATAAGATCTACTTCTCAAATTTCAAGTCTGTAGCTTTAATAGGTTTAACGGATTGAAAGTCAGAAGAATAGGCGGACATACAAAAGCAGTTGAGCAGACGGACGGACAGAATCAGAAAGACAGATGGACGGACGGGCAAACGAGCGAGCAGAGATACGAACAAACGGGTGAAAGGACGAACGGACGGAAGGACGGACGGACGGACGGACGGACGGACGAACGAACGAGCAGAAATACGAACAAACGGGCCAAAGGACGAACGGACGGACGGACTAACGAACAGACCATCGAATGGATGGGTTGACAGTTAGAAAGAGTGATAGAATGGCGGTCGACCAGATGAATGGATAAACAGCGGATGGATGGACAGATTGATAAGCCGAAAGACTGACATATAGATAGACAGCCGAACAGACTAGACTTGATCGAGTCATCTACTGATTCTGATCATAAATATATAAACTAATGCATTCAGTCACACCTCCAACCGTCTGTTACAAACACTTACATAAAACTAAACTACCCTGCTTAAACATTTTCATAGGGTACACCCTAGACCAACTGATGTACAGCAATTGTCTGTAAATTTAAAAAAAAAATAAGTTGTATAACACGAAATTTCCAGGAAAGTGACTTGCACGTATTTACCAAAACACACACACACACATATAAATATATGTCTGTAAATATATATATATATAATTAATTGAACCATGCAAGTTGTATGACATCCATAAAGAAACCAGTCATAGCGCACCCAAAAACAAAAAAAAGAAGAAATAAAGGAAACAGAAATGAAAACACGTTACGCAAGAGTAACAAGGGCTGGCAAAGGGATTAACAACCCTTGGCCTAATGACGACTGCAACGTGTGCATGTCTAAATGCCAAATAAAAGCGTTGAACTAAATGAAAACAAATTACGATTGCATGTGAGAAGGCCAAAAGGAAGAGGGCGTGTAGCAAGGCCTAGCTTTAGCCACGGGCCCATGCAATATGCTCTGCAACGAATCCTTTGCCGGACTTTAAGTTGACATCTGACAAAAAGGGCGGCAGACAGCCGAAAAATTAATGAAAACGCAGTCTGAAACGAGCTGCGTTTAGCTATTAATGACCATCGCCCATTGGCCTAATGACAGCACAGAGCCGCGCAGAGCCGAGCAGAGTCAAATGAAGTTGCGACTGGAATTCGATATTGGCTGGTCTGCCAGCCAGCCAGGGCTGTGCAGCACCTACGAGCTGACTGTCTGCTGTGTGTGCGTTCAAATTAATTGAAGCTTGAGTTGAGCGTATATGAAATATACTTTCGTTTAACCTGATGAAATGCTTGAAAACAACAAACGTCCTAGGTCCATGTGTAAGTCAAGGCACAGTGGGAAGTTTTGCCAGTGCTATGATATCCTTTCACTAATACCAGACACTATGGGGTTTCCTCACACAAAATACCAACAGTGTCTGCCAATGAACTGTAATAAATCTCAATAAAGTTCGCGCGACAGCCAGGACCAAGCAAAACAAACAACTGTTGGGTGGCCTAAAGCAAAAACGGCAAATAAATGAAGGGAGAGAGAGGAGAGAGAGGAGAGAGTATGTGTATGTCCTTAGCCTAGTGGAAATGAATTGACAGGGCATAATGTCTTTGGGCAAATGCATGGAACAGGCAGTAGCTGACTTCGACGAACTCTTGAGACATATTTCAGCTAGATAAACAGCTGAATTGATCGAGTTTTCTTCGACTGTGCGTCTGTAGCTCAGTAAGTATAAAAGCGAAAGACATGAAATTTGAAATATGTTTTCTAATAAGCCATGCGAAATCAAGGCGCATAAGTTTTTGCAGTAGCCCATCTCAATTGCCATAATATCGATAAATATCGATAAGTTGTATTGGTTTTTGAGGCATAAATTGAAGACTATAAATGCTAGAGCTAACAAGTTTGGCATGTAAGTTTCTGGGATGACTACACAGCCTATTTATGATTCATATTTTAGTTACCTACCTTTAAAGACTTAAATACAAATTTAAAAAAAAACTTATTTCATATAGTAGAGTCTTAGTTCTAGAGACTTACATTTATTTCGTTGTCATTATCATGCACCGCAAATTTCATTCAGAACCTACAACCAGAACCCAAGTTCAATCAAACTATTTGCCAAAGTGGATAGCTAGGACTGCTCAGAGCAGGCTCAGCTAGCGCTGTGTACGTATGCATGTACGTCAGCTTGCATTTCAGTGCAAGAACTAGATTGAAAGAGGTTAAAATCAGTTTTATGTTGGCTTCAGGGTATTTGCTAGTCGTTCACTCCCGCCATAAAGCACTCTAACTTGCTTAAATTTGATTATCGCAAAAGACTGTGTGATGACGGCGCCGATTATATGATTTGTGTATTGTGTCAAACGTATTTGCAATACGAAACTGCCGCTGTCAATGGGGGGTGCTGCTACTCCAGTTTAGATGCATATGGAGAGGGATATATATATAGAGAGATATGCGTGTAGCTATTGGGGTTGTGCGTACAAAGTTTGTTTACATTATTAACAAGTTTTTTAGTCTGGCCAGGGGGAGTTGGGCGTGTTCACACACACACACACAGCTACAGGCAGACACACTCCCTTGTCATGGATTAAAAACTCTTAGGAAGTCTCGCCACCCTACCTTGGCTGGATTTCAACCCCTTGTAAAACGCGAGACTCACAATTCAATTTTCATTGTTTATCAATTTTCTGCTATTTTGAGCACCTTTAAGCGTCGATTCTGTTTCCACTGCTTGTAATTAAGTTTGGCTAGCTGCCAGCACCGCATAAATCAACGCACAATGATGAGTATTCAGCACTGACGATGATTATGATGATGCACATTCGAGCACATGGCTAGCAAAAATTGTTGGCAAACAGCGCGTCTGCCTTTACAGCCACTGCAAATGCGTGTTTGGGTCCATTGTCTTGGCGCAGACAAAGTTTTTGGTTCGACTTCCTGCACGGATTGTGCTGGCTACGCAAAAGACGCAATAGAAGGAAGTTGGCGGAGTAACTGACTGTATAATACTCGTAAAAGAGCTGAGTTTAGTGAGAAATTGATATAGAATTTCTGGTTTTATCTGTAGAATAGGTCTACGAGTAGAATACAAGAGCAAAGCTTGGATACCTTGGTTCAACTAATTTTGGTAGATATGGAGTTTTCTGCATGGGAGTCTCTCAGATAGTGGGCAGAAGAAGAAGCAGGTTCTTTCGCCAAATGTAAGTATATCAAATTAAGATCAGCTGACGATCTACGCCAAGTATATATAGTTTTCGGATTCTTTATGCTACTGCCGACTTGAAAGTCTAAGTCATTCTATAGAGATGATCAACAGATATCCTCCTGCTAAATAGTCTTATATAAAAGTGACATTCAGATGATATACCTCAGCATGCCGGATACAGAAGTCTAAGTCGTTCTATATACTAGGTCAACAGCTATCCTCATGTCATATAGTCCAGTCTACTTAGTCTAGTTAGATATACCCCACTAAGATTGATTTAATTGATTCTTCAAGCTACTCATTATATAGAGCAGATCAACTACTATCCTACACGTATATCAGTATACCCTCCTTCATATTTATGCTCCAACTTTCAAGCATCTAGCACAAAAACCAAATATACTCCTTTTACCACTTTCTTTCGCCAGTATGAAAAGAAATCGAAACGAACTGTTCATATTTTTGTCTATGACCGCTACAGACACATAAATCTCATAGACAATAAGGATACTGGTGTATCTATGTAGCATTTGCTGATTTGAATTTATGAGAAACAGATTACAGTTCGGCGGGCAGCTCGCATAAAAATAATATAGAATCGGAAGGCGAGCAGGCGAGGCAGACAATGAGACAGTCCGAAGATATATTTGTGTGTGAATGCAGGCCGCGTGCCAAAGCCGTTATACAGCACTCATACAATATATATATGTATGTATATACACTATAGATATACGGACATGTGTGAGCCATGAATTGGATTATGCTGTTAGCTAAGCAGAGATAGATTGCTAGCCACGTGACTGGCGTCATGCATCGCTTTGGACAACAAATGCCAGAGGAAGCCACAGGCAGCAGCTTCAACACTTATTTGAATCTTATTGAAAGGTCAACCGAAAGTGTGGCAGCTCCATCTGTCGTCTCGACTCAGTCGGTTGTTGTTGTTGTTGTTTGTTGATTTTGAAGTGGGCAAGTCTGGAAGGGTCCTCAGCTCGCTGCATGGGTCGGTTCGTACAATCAGCACTTCATTAGACGCGTGGCCAGCCGCGCAATAAAAAGCCGGAACGCGCCAGGGCAGACAAATAACAACAAGCAGCAACTAGAACTAAGTATGTTGAGTACTCTAACCCTTACCCCTTACGCTTGCCCTTACCCTTACCTCTTGCCCTTTTCCTTCTGATTCGCTGTACCCATTTAAAATGGGAATTTAGGGTATATTGTTTGCGTGCCAATTGATGTAATAGGCGGATGGAGGCGTGAAGGAAGCCATAAAAAGTATATATGAGGCTGAAGTACTTTCTCAATCTAGCCATGTTCGTCTGTCAATGGTCCTTCGGTCCTTCCGTCCGTCCGTCCGTCCGTCCGTCCTAAAAAACTTAATTATCTTCTTAAATACATATTATTATATCCAGTAAAATTTGATAAATTTTCTTTAAATTTCCTTCCGTCCGTCCGTCCGACCGTCCATATATGCATGTAGATATCTCGAAAACTGTAAAGGTTAGCGACTTGCAAGTTGAAATATATATTATGTATAGCCTACGCAGTAAAATTTGATACATTTTTTTTATGTAACTCAGACAATTTCCATAGTATCGATAAATATCGATATTTTTAATGGATTTCTGAGCATAACTTGAAGACCGTTGAGGTTAAAGTCATTAAATTTGATAGGCAAGTGGCTGTGATGGCTCCATGCATTACAAATAATTCCACTTCCGGCTTCCTCCTCTCATTACCTCTATTAACACATGAATAAACTTAATTTAGAAGGTGGAGCCTTGATCTCTGGGACATATACTCACCTGGGTGTTATGTGTCTGCCCTCATAATTTAATGAAGATCGTACATCAACAACCCGAGTTCGATCAAACTATTTCTCATTGTGGGCTGCTGTGGAAGGAACAAGAGCAGTTAGCACTTCACATTCATGACTATATTCACATGTTTCTAGACTAAGGCTCCTAGCCTGCATGCTCAGGGTATCTGCTAGTTGTGCACTCCCCACTGCAGCACTCTATTGGTTGATGTGGTTCAAGCTGTGCGCTGAAGTGTAGCACACACTGCGCGAAGGTCCGTCCGTCCACCTTGCGGTCGTCCAGGGCATTGGGGCAATTCCTGGTTCTTGGTTTTGCTTTGGCAAATTTGAAATTGATATTCGCACGGCGTGAAATCAGTTTCAGTTTCAGTTTCCATTTCGTTTGCCCATTCGCCATTTGGTTTCCCGTTCGGCCTTTAACTATTTTTACGGCGCGTCTTTGTTGCGTTTTCTCCTTTCACCACTTTTTGTTCTCCCACGGAGCTGGACAGCGCGGCGCCCCATTTTTCGTTGACGCTTACAATTGCAAGGGCGCAGCTGCGGATGGCGGTGTGGGCGGAGGGAGGCCGAGGGTTTCACTTGATTTATTGAGTTGCATAAACAGAAATGGCAACGCAATCATGTCGCAACCGGCGTAAAGTGAACGCCTTGGCATGCTACCTCTGCCCCGCTTGTTGTTGTTCAAGGAATTTACCGAAGTGAGCTCAGCTTTCAACTCAATTGCTTCACAAGTCGTTAGGCGTCATCGAGAGGCTGCTGGCAGTCCCTGCACTTTACGGTCGATGTGGGTGCTCTGAGCGAACTTCCCTCCAGACACGGACCTCCAGACATTCAGTCTCTAGCCACAAATTTTTGGGTCTGTCCTGCAGCAACGGCAACGGCAACGGCAACAGCACCAGCAGCAGCCCTTGTATAAATCACAAATAGATTTCTTTGCCCTTGTTCGCTTGGTCTCTAGTTTATGTCGGAGGCATTGGTGGCACTTTCTGCTGTTTTGTGTTGCGCTTCAATGAGGTCGAAATGGCTCAAAAAATAATGTGAAAAGTTGCCTTTAACCAAAAGAAAAAAAACAAAAGAAGACACTCGACTCTCTGTCTTGGCTCGTTTTTTTTGCTAGAATTTACTCCTTTCGGTGCAGTCTCGACTGCCTTTGACGTTGAAGTTATGTGACTTTGGGGAATCGTCAGGCCCCTTAGCTGCCTTCTCTGCTCTCCATTGGCTTTCGCAAAACTTTGTTTGCAACTCTTTTTCCCTTTTTTAGAATTGTTGTTGCTGCTGGTGCTGTTACTCGTGCTGCTGCTTAGGAGTTATGCGACAGCCCCTTAGATATTGATAGTGAAAACTTGTTCAACTTTCGGTGGCTAATGTTGCGGAATGTAACCACAGCAACTGCAGCTGTCACTTTGCCTAGGCTGTATTTAAATCAAGACGTTTCAATTTGCCAAATCATTTCAAGGAATTCAAATTAAAGCTGGCCAAGGCCACAAGCAGACAATGAAATCGCAGTGCCAATTAATGCAATTAGCTCAAACGCTAGAAAACGCAAAATGCTGCCACAATTGTGGCTTGGACAATGGCACAAAGGCAAATTCAGTCTTGGCCCAGCAAGAAAGTATTAAGATAAGCGGCGAGGCAGAGCGGGAGAGAGAACGGGAGGGAAAGAGTGGTAAAGAGAGAGAGAGAAAGAGAGAGAACAATGCTGAGATACCAACTGTTAGCTGTTGATAAGTGAAGCGCAGTTAAAGGCATGCAGTCGTGGCTAACCGACTCTCAGATGCTTGTTCAAGGCTCTACAGAGGTTTATATGAGTGAATAAAGTAATAATTATGCAATTTACTAGAAGAAGATTAACTGTTTGCTAAGTGTAAAGCTTGCGGAGCCCAGTTATAATTGGTGTGATAGAAATGAAGTTTACCAGGCCTAAGAAGTTTTTATAGACAGCTGTGTTCATTAAAATAGTAGTGCGACTGAATTGTTGCCGGGCAACAACTTCTGATAATCATAATATTTTAAAAACGATTTTGTTAATCTGGATTCTCGTTTCGAATTGTTTTCAAAATATTATGTTTATCCCAAAATTTTGCTGTTAAAATTTTAGTTGCACTACTATTTTAATGAGCAGTTGTATATCAACTCAACACGTCCTCAGAGCATGTATTGCAAGGAAACCAAGGACAATGCGAAAATAGAAACAGTTTTTCCCATTCAACAATTCAAGTCTAAGCTGTCAAAGGCATTCAGAACCAATAAACTCCTTTTCACTACATGAACAAGTATATATAGTATATAGAGAGAGTGACGAATGGAAGCAAAGACTAAACAAAGAGAGACACTGGGACAGTGAGAGAGCTGCCTGGTGCTGGGTTGGTGACTTTTGGTGTCGTCCTGCCAGCAGCTCAATTAAGATGTTTTAATTGGCCTAATTAATTTACGCTCAAACGCTCTTGAAGTCTAAACGTGTTCTGCACAGCTCGAGCAGTCGTGCGTCGTCGTCGCTTTGAGAAGGGTTGCGGTCTGGCCCCAACCTACCGCCTCGCGCCACTCCCTGCCCTAAAATATGCATTAAGCCACAGATTTGCCACACGCAAAACAAAAGCTGCGACGGCCATAATAAAGCAGCAGCAACATTTTGCAGCAAACACAAAAAGATTTCACTGGGATGATCCCAGAGCAGGCAGCCGAAAGGTAACACAGAAGTTGCCAGCAATCAGCGCGCGAGTCTGCCAGCTGCCTTTTTGCAAAATATCAAGTTATGCGTTTAATGAGCGGCACGTGACGCAGACCCCAACCAGAGCCACGCCAATGGCCTTGACTCTGCAGGTTTCTGCAATTTCTCAATGACTGCGCCGCATTCAAGCAGCCTCCGCTTGTCAGTCCTTTCAAAATGTTTTTAGCGCTTCAAAATATACTTTGATTTAGATTCATATTGAAAATCAGAGTTTCCAACTCACTGGCTTTTTGGTGGCAGATAAAACCAGTGAGCTGATGGCTAGAGATAGCTGAGAGTAAAGATTAGACATTTCCGATGTTAGTTTTTATATTGATAATATTTAATGTGATATTAAATAGTAAAAGTGGTTTACAGAGAAGCCTCCTAGCTATCTGCAGATGTTCCCATCTGCCCCATTTGACATATAACCTCATATATGTATATCACCTCATGTATGTATATTACCTCCTATAGCACCTCCTTACAGTCTAGTCGGGTTGGATAAGCTCTTATTCTCTACCTGTCTGCAGCGTCTCGGACCATCCATCTTCTTTATTAATGCAAGTTAGATGATCTGATTGCTAAGACAATCAGCTAACCTTAGCTCACCTATTGCTTTGCTCGATTAATATATAGTCTACGACTTGTTTGAATCTCAACTAACGATTGGCATTCTTAAAATTTCAATAGAGAAATTTAGACAAATTTATAATGCAGCTAAGCATTTTCTGTCAAAGTCAGATTCCATTGGAAAATCCTTCTTAGACTAACTAAAAATAGATTTAGAATGTTTTAATTAATTTTGTATTGCAATGTCTGTTGTGCCAAGTTTTGATTCGAAAAGTAAAAATGCATTCCAAAATTGTTCATAACTTTTTAAAGTATCCAAAAGTTATAGAGAGTTTTTACTTCATGTCTTCATGTCAATATCAATCCGCTTGAACTGTGCATTGCTCTAATATTTACTGAATTTAACTGGAATAGCACGCATTGAAAGATCCAGATTCTTTTTTGAATGCGAATTGATTCACAGATTCCAAATGCATTTACAAAAATTTCTGTAGATCTGAGATCTAAGTCTAGGATTTTTCGCTGATAATTAGGGTCTAACACTATTTGCTGAGATATAGAAAGTGAGTAGGGAAGAATATGAAAATATATAGATTTGAGTTTTCTGTGGCGAAGTCTAATGGGTAGTATGATATGGTGGGACAACAGCTTGTGCTGATATATTGTTGATTGTTAGTTCTCCGAATATGAGAGCGTTGAAATTGTTGACATTTCAGTAGTTATATATTTATATATATATTTATTAAATGTCCATAAATCATATTCAATAATGAATCTTTAAGATTTATGTAAAATACTTGCTGAAAACAAGAAAATACTTCCGGCTCTCCATGCAGTAATGAGCGATTTTCATATGCTTGAGCAAGCAGGCGGGCGGGCCATGAATATGCACAAGAGTTAAAGATAAAGTGCAGCGCAGTGACTTGAGCTGCAGGCAGACGGCAGTTGGGAAGTGAATCCAAATGCGCCATTACAATAAAAATTCATTACGCAAAAGGAAAAATACGAAAAATGCGGAAAAAAACAAAAGGAAGAGGAAGAGCCGAAAACGCCGAAAAGAAAAACCGCAATAACTTTTCGCAAGAAAAATAAGAGCTCTGCCAGTTACATGAAGAAATATAGCCGCTGCGAACTGCTGTCCACCTACTTAAAATTAATTTGCAGCAAGCCGCCGAACAACAGACGCCGAACGCATCTCCCGCAGCGCGAGGCGTGTTTAAAGAAACAGGATTGTCTAGGGTAGTTGTCGCACACACACAGAGGCAAGGGGGTTGATTGGGTGTGGTCCTTAAACTGGAATTGCGCTCTGACTTTTGCTGCGTATGTCAAAATATTGAAATATTAAACAGCAAACAGCAAGCAGCAAGGAGCAAACAGCCAATAGCAAATGGCAAATGGCAATGAGCAGAGGGCTATAATGAGTCGGTTTGTTGGCCTAATGAATGTGCTCCGTACACGACATCCTCATAAACTCCGCCACCCTCACACACACTTACTCACCAAATTAGTACAAGTTACAAAACTCACAAGAGTTGGGGTGGGGGGCGTCGATTGCAGCCGTGTGATAACGCAATGCGAGCGGCGCACTTTTTTCAGCGCACAGCGGGACAGCTGAGCGGCCGGCGGGGTCGGCGACACTGCGAGCAAATAGTCGACATTAAAAACTACAGGGAATCTGAGCAGCTACCCATTGAAGATGACTTAAAAGAGTATATTGTTTTAGGTGTTAGTGTAGGTAGCAGGTGAAAGATGTTGTGGCTTGATCAGTAGAACAAGCTGAGTCGATATTTCAGCTGTTTCCGCACAGCCGTCTTCATCTTTCTATGCTGCTCGAGAACTATAAGAGCTAAAGAATTGAAAATTGAAATATAGATTCCTAAATACCCCACTCATTAAAGATTGTTCAGTTTTCTTTGATATCTCAATCCATGTCTGTTATATCGATAAATATCGTTATTTCAAATTGATTTCTGATGCATAACTTGAGCATCATAAAAGACAGAGGCTTTAAATTTGATATGTAGACTTCAAGCATGATCAGAAAAGCTATTAGTATACCCGACTTCAGATAACTCTTCTACAATCTATAAAAAATTAACAACAGAAAGTAAATTCCTATAAAAGAGTCTTAGATTTAAGTACATACACACATTTGAATGTCATGCACATGCTCTGAAAATCTTATTAAGATCCAACAACTCGAAACCAAATTCAGTCAGTCTATTCTTTATAGTGTGAGCAGAAGAAGCTAAGTCTCTGCATGTATTTGGGGTGTTTGAGGAAAGAAGCAGCTCAGTCTGCATGCCTTCGTCTACATGTATTTCAGTGTAAATATTACAAGAATTATTGCAAAATCAACATTGCCTAAACTTCCGGGTATCTCCTAGTCGTGCACTCCCTACCAGACCACACTTGTTTTTATTTTTATAAATTTGCAGCTCAGCTTAGGCTGAAAATTGCAATTGGTATGTGAAGCAGCAGACTGTAGCGACTGGCTGCCATGGGAGCCGTTATTAATAAAGCATCGCTAATAGGAGCAAAAATTATCCATCTCATTTAACAAGTTCATTTATCGCCGCTGCCTCCACATACACAACACATATACTTAGTCTCTCATATGTGGTAGCTGCGCTCTAGCAACAGAATAATGCCCCCTCATTTGCCAATGCCCCGAGGCGCGCATAAAGCCATTAAGCCCCTGCACAACCCTTTCGAGTTTGGCGTAATTTAGAGAACGATTTCTTGTTCGGGTTTTTGCTCAGTGCTAACCTTCGACCCTCATAAATTATTATACACAAATAAGCTAACTGGAAGCTGGAGTATAGAAGTTGTAAAATAGAGTCTAGACACAGCTATAAACTAAGCTTGATTGGGAATCGTTCTTGGCCTAGCTGATCTTAGATGAGGTCGCTGGCAAATTGCTATACAATATGTGTAGTCAGGTAAGGTCTAATTGGTGTTATGTAGTGGGTATACGAGCGGTATATAAATCATCTATTATCTATCATCTATCATCTATCATCTATCATCTATCATCTATCATCTATCATCTATCATCTATCATCTATCATCTATCATCTATCATCTATCATCTATCATCTATCATCTATCATCTATCATCTATCATCTATCATCTATCATCTATCATCTATCATCTATCATCTATCATCTATCATCTATCATCTATCATCTATCATCTATCATCTATCATCTATCATCTATCATCTATCATCTATCATCTATCATCTATCATCTATCATCTATCATCTATCATCTATCATCTATCATCTATCATCTATCATCTATCATCTATCATCTATCATCTATCATCTATCATCTATCATCTATCATCTATCATCTATCATCTATCATCTATCATCTATCATCTATCATCTATCATCTATCATCTATCATCTATCATCTATCATCTATCATCTATCATCTATCATCTATCATCTATCATCTATCATCTATCATCTATCATCTATCATCTATCATCTATCATCTATCATCTATCATCTATCATCTATCATCTATCATCTATCAGATCATCATCACACACACACACACACACTACTACATACATACATATACATTACATTACATTACATTACATTACATTACATTACATTACATTACATTACCCTCCCACTCACTCACTCACTCACCACTATCACTATCACTATCACTATCACTATCACTATCACTATCACTATCACTATCATCTATCATCCATCATCTATCATCTATCATCTATCATCTATCATCTATCATCTTCCTTCTTTCATCTTTCATTTCCATCTTCCTTCTTCCATCTTCCATCTTTCATCTTCCATCTTCCATGCACAGATTATAATGATTCGTATGATTGTTTTTGATTTGATGATTGGCATAGGTTTTCCACTTAACTTAAAAGGTTAAGAGAGAGAGTTTATTCAATACACTGAGCGAAATATCTGTGGGCTGTAAGAGCACTAAGCAAATGGGTTGAAAATGCTTTCCTCTGCAAAATAAATCAAACTCCGACGCGACATGGCAAACAAGCAGCAAACAACAAAAAGCCAAGCCACATAAACTAATCCAGCTATGAAAGCCAACATACTCTCGGGAGCATTGCCAGAACGGGGCAGGTGAGCAACGAGCAGGTAGTATGGAGGCAATTCAATTATATTTTTGCAATAATTTTCAATACACTTAAGTGCAGATATAGCATTGGAGCATTGGAGCATTGGAGTAGCGTCGCTGCACACCTTTGCTCTGCACGGCACAACTTCGGCGGCAGTTTAGAAAAACAAATAACAGTCAATACAAACTCTGGCTACCTACGGTATATGTATATATACTTTGTATATATATATAGATATAGGTATAGGCAGTCTAGTATATTTGCTTATGTGGGGGCTGCTGCATATATATTCTTTATTTTATTGGCCTGGGTCGCTTGTGCATGTTAATGGAAATTGAAACAGCGATTGGCTTTTGGTTTGCTTTTTCAACTCGGGCCAAGAGTTTGGGTCACAAACTTCTTGAATTATAAAAAACCAACTGAAAATTAACTTAAATTGTTTCTTCCAGTGGCGGGGTAGAGGCGGAAGAGGCAGCTAACTGGTTATCAAAGTGGATTACAATTTCAATAGAGATAAGTTGATTGCCTCTGTGCAGAGCAAAGCATTTCGTGTGTCTTTCAATCACATTTATATGTGCAGTTTATGTGTGTGTGAGTGTGTGTGTGTGTGTGGGTGTGTGTGGCTGTGTGTGGGTGTGTGTAAACGCTCTTTGCTATCTTAAGCCTACTCAGCACGTCGTCTGCTTTGCTTCTGTGAAATTGCAGCATGATATGGATTCCTTTCCTGCTCAGATTCCAGCTACCTCGACACCAGATTGTCTCCTCCAGCTCACCTATGCTGCATCCGTCCTCATATCTCCCCTCATCTCTTAGTTGTCTTCTCTGCTACCAGAGTCATTCACTTTGTGATACTTACATGTTTTGAGGAATACTCAGCTGTATCGGCTTAGCTGACGCACTTCACATAGCTCCATTAGCATTTGTGACCAGCTAAGTGTTGCCTTTAGTCCACCCAATATCCGACTGATATATATATATTCTATAGCCTCTTCTCACTACCTACCATTTTGGGAATCTGTATGTATTCCATATTTTATAGTTTGCTGTTCAAAATTCTTATAATTTTTTGACAAAATCTCTTTGGTTGTATGAGAGCCTATTTTTGACTATATTATGCTTAGCCTGAACTTCAGATATTTTAGCTGTTAGGAAATTTACTGAATCATAGATATGATGCTACTTCATGATGTTACTTTCCGGATAGAGTATACCTACATAGCCTAGCGTCCTTTTGTTTAGCTATTCCAACTTGTTTAACATTGCATCACGGGCTGTGAGTGCTGAGAGAGAGCTGAGTACTGAGAGCTGAGCGCTGAGGGTGTGTGTGCGAGTTAAGGGACTTTCTGAACTTGATCTTGTGTCAATTCACTTTCAATCAATCCAATGCCTCAGTGACCAGCTCTTGATTCAGATTGTAGTCTGACGTAGGACTCTCATGATCACAAGACTGATCAATCTTGAATGGCTATCCTGATGAAGGAATCTCCTGATACTGAAAGGATCTCCTAATCAATGGATTACCTGATACTGAGGGGATCTCCTGGTACTCAAGGCATCTCCTGATACTCAAGGCATCTCCTGATACTCAAGAGATATCCTGATACTAAAGAAATTGCCTGATACTGAAGGAGATCTTCTGATACCTAAGGAATCTCCTGCAGCCCATCAGCTCCGTCTGCTCGTCATAATTTGTGTGATTGCCCTCCAAAAATCAACTCCTGTTCACGTAACGTCATTCTTCTTTGTCTCACGCAGGACTCGCTTTACGCAACACTGGTGTTTTGTCAATCTTGATGTGTTTCAACTTGACCAGCACAGCCTCCACTTCGTGTTTGGCTTAATTTAGCTGTCAGAGCGTGCTGTATGCAGTCGTTACTTCTGCTGCATATGAACTGCTCCGCTCGGGGACAATGACGCTGGCTACATCATCAGCAAAGTGTTTGTGTCTGTGTCTCGTAAATTCAAAGCAATTGCTTACAAATCACTCGAAAATTGCCATCGAAGCTGATAAAATGTCGCGCATGTCGTGCATTAAGTGCAACTGCTCCAGAACTTCTCTAGACAGCAGCGACATCAGTTAAGTACAGCGCGAAGGACATCCGAAAAGGATAACTTCAACACGCTCAGATAGGGTGAGGGTGCGGGAGAGGGAGCGAGAGGGAGAGGTAGCTGCAGCTAACCCACTTTGACATTGACATTCGATATTATCTCGCGCAAACGATCAGAAATTGAAAAGGAGTTTTCATTTTTTTTAAAGGACTTTCACAAATCGAACGACTGGGTTCGAATTCATAAACGTGCACGAGCTTATCTAAACGCACTTTGTCACAGCTTATCAACATCTCTCGACTGTCTGCGAGGGTGGCTGCTGTATGGGGAGGATGCTCTGCAGAGATATAAAAAAAATATACACAACAGCGCAGTGATTAAAGCAATTTACAGATTGAATGCGAACTCTCGGCTACGCCTCAGCGGACGCTGCACAAAACTTCAATAACTTTAAACTGCTGAGCTGCACTGCAATTGTTGGATAAAGAAATAACTAAGTGGGCGACAGTGGAGAGTGCACGACGCGCATATACCCTCACCAAGTTCCTAGCTGTAACTGAGAGCATGTTTAGCTAACTTTTGTCAATACCAAAACAATTTTTGTGAGTTGCAATAATTTGTTGATTCATTTTCTACTCTGATTACATTTAATACTGAAATTTGTATATATTGAATTATTTTAAAAATTTTATTTTATTTTTTATTAAATAATATTTACTTGCTAAAAAATAATTTTAATTTGAAATTAAGTAACTAGCAATTTACTTTTTAAGGGATGTTAAAATTAGTAAAGAATATAAACTTAAAAGTAATTCTAGTTCTTGAATCTTGATTCAAAGCCCATTAGTTTCTACTTCACATCCATTCAAAAGCATCCATTAAAGCATTCAAGTTCAACGCTTGCTAAAAAAATTTTGTTTAACTCTCGAAGCACAATATTCTTGCTTTAAAATCTGCTTATTTTTGTGTAAGCAAATGGAAAGGCTTAAAAAAATTGCAGTGTTCATAATGTGTGTCTACTTAGGAGATTCTATAGGGAGGGTCAAAAGTAATCAACCTATTGGAAAATGCTATTACTTATAAATAGCGCAGTGAGAGAATGATAGAATGAGAGAGTGAGAAAGAGAGAGAGAAAGAGAGAGAGAAAGAGAGAGAGAGAGAAGAAGAAAAAGAACATGCCAAATTCTGTAATTCTAACTCCAAGATCGTACGAGATATGCTCAACTAACTGAAGTTTAAAATCGATTTTAATTGATTCCATGGATATGTGCAAAGTTATCGATCATTTGAAAGCAACTTGAGCTGCATGGGATGTAGAAGCTACTACATATTAGACTCTATAAGTCTTGAGTTTAAAATGTATTAGGTTCGAGGTCAATACTTTCCTACATAGGGACAGATTGATAGACAAACAGACAGGCAGAGCGAGCTCTCAACATCTGTTGCTACTTATCAAAAAATATATATATATTTTATGGATTCAGCTACGCCTCCTACTGTCTGTTACATAGTATATCATTCTACTCCCTGTTACATGCTTATACACATAATTTATATACCCATCTTTACTCATTTCGCATGGGTAACAACAACAGTAACAGCCACGCCAACATTATCATCTACGCTGGCAGCCCTTCGACAGTTTGTGCTGTGTGTTGGGGTGTGGTGCTTGGTGTATGAGACAACAGACAGCAGACAGCAGAGAACAGAGCGAACGTCAGGGCTGTACGATATAGTGAAAGTCTTATGAAATGCAACCATTTGGAAAATCCAGCCAATACTTTTATTGTTATTGCTTCATGTAGCGGGGCAACAGAGCTGAGCAGGAGCAGGCGCAGGAGGAGCGCGAGCCCTTGTCAGGGTCTTAACTGGCATATGGAGTACATATGCTGCCACTTTGAAGGTACTTTTGTCAGCCTTTTTAACAATTTGCAGTTGCGATTTTGCACGCTCTTCAAAATTTATATCGCCGCTTCGCTGGCCACACACATATTTCATATGATTTTGTAGAGTGCAGCAAATCGCTGCACTCACAGCATTTCACTTCTTCTTTTTATTTTTAGGGGTAAACACAATAATAATAGCGCAATAAAAGTCAATCAACATCAATTTCAATTAGCAACCAGCAGAAGAAGACGAAGAAATCAGTAACAAACTGCGAGCGCAGCAGACAGAGAAATGAGCTCAGTGGCTCCAGCCAAAACATTCAATGTCTTTGCAAATGTTGCCATCAAATGTATATACTATATAAATATATATATGTATATATATAAAGATGTATGTATGTTATGTATATATAGAGTTCTTTAGCAAACATCAAGCTGCTGCTGCTGCTGCTGCAGTCAACGATGGAGTCCCTACAGCGTCTGCAAATTCATCCGAATCAACATTCACTTCAAATTGTTCTTTCAACCTGGCCAAAAAGTAAAAAAAAAACAAGAACTGATATTGATTTAAATTCCAACAAATGTCAACAAACACAGCTCGATAACAGCACCAAGTGAATTTGTATGTAATTTATTAAAGTTCAATACGTTTAAGCGCATTTTCGCATTGCCAAATTGAAAATACTTGTACAAAGAATTTGATGAAACAAGCACAAATTGTTGCCATCGGGCATAAGTGACTGGACAATACTCGTTTATGGATGTAAAATGAAGTCAACTATTTATATTTTGCTACTGACTTTGCCTTTATGGGCGTGGCATATAGTTTGTCTAGGTTTAACCAAGGTTAAGCTGACTGTCAAACTGGGCAACTTCTAGTTATGTCAATGTGCCACGCCCACCAGAGATGTTTAAATATATTATTTTTGGTGAGCTTTTTGAAGAGCTCTATTCATAGCTTACTTAGCAAGCTTTGTAGCTCAGGCTGTATAACTAAGGCAATGGCTTTAGCCTTCATAGGTGTAGCTGGCGCTGGTATATAGGAGTATAGCTAGGCTGACTATAAAAGAGTATTACAATTTTCAAAAACTATATTTAATCAACTATTAAAGCTATCGATAAAGTTGATTTTTTGTAATATTCTATAAGATTTGCCATTTATTTCAACATATCATCAAATGCCCTCAAAATTCCACTTGAGTTGTGCATAGGCAATGTTATTTTAGCAGTGAAATCATTCGTCTACATGGCTTTAGTGCGCAGCCCATTCATGTTGCAGTTATAAAGTTTGGGAACGAATATACTCTTTTGCAACCTCAGTCAACCTTCAGATAGAGCTTGGTATGAATTCAAGTAAATATGAATATGAATGCCTTAGCAAGCAGTATTGAAGCAGAGACAGCAAAGTCTATGCAATGCTCAACAGCTGAAGTGGACAACGGCAAAGAGTCAACATATTGAAGCAAATCATTAAAAATTGTATAACTATTTTAATGATTATTTATTTTATTTATAATGGCATATATGTAACTTGCATATGACATTAAAAATAATGAAAAATGTTGGCAAATTTTTTTAAAATTTTAATTTTGTTTTCTACATCTCTTATTTTGTCAGCCTACATGTTAAATGCCAAGTGTCCAGATTCAACAGAACAATACAAAATATTGTTTATGTGAGCGGCTTTATGTTAGCAGAATAGTAAAGGTATTGCTATTGGCCAGCTACATTTATGTTACCAAAAAGATATAGACATAATCGCATTGCCACTCCCTCAGTGAATGTTAGCAACAAGCTGATTACTTAAGGCTAGGGCATCTATATCTATATATGTCAAGTTTCTAGCTAGCAAACAGACGAACATTACACTACACCAAATATACTCTCTTCACTTGCTGAACGTGTATAAGAACAGCACTCAGAATGCGCCAACAGGCTGTGAGGCTCGCCAACACAATCAGGAGTTTTGCTGATTGTTTATTTTGTGACATATGCGAGCGTTGAGATGCAAATTATATGCAAATACAAATTTAAAATTTCAAACTGCGTATTTTTGATTGAGTGACAGAGAGAGAAAGTGCGAGTGAGAGTGAGCGACTGCATGCGTGGGTGTTGGCTAATCAAGCAGCAGCGCCACAGCAAAATACTCAACTTAAAAATGAGTATTCATTCAATAGCAGGAGTCGAGCAGGAGGAGGAGGAGGCACAGCTTGAAACATGCCCGCGAGCCAATTGGCATCCGAGCACCAAGCAGAGCAAACAGACTCATTTAAATTTAAGCGAAATGAATTGAAACGATTTCACAACGAATGAGCACACCAAACAACACCACATCAATGGGAATCCCTTTAAGCCCCCCTTTTTCCAGGGTGTTTATTGCGCCCAGAGCGAAAACCCAAAGCGAGCTTCAACTCATAGCAATTTGTGTAAAAATCTACGGAAATGAAGGAATGATAGAACAAATTGTATATACAACTAATCAAAAAGTTATTCAATTAGAATAGAAATTATTAGAGTTTTACTGTTTAAATAATATATACTACAGCTGGGTTCATGAAAATAGTAGTGCGACTGAAATGTGTTCATGAAAATAGTAGTGCAACTGAAATGTTTGACAGCAAAATTTTGTGACAAAACATAATATTTTGAAAAAATTTAAATCTTTGTATATAAATATTTGTTTTAAAAATATTATGTTTTTCACAAAGTTTTGCTGCTCAACATTTCAGTCGCACTACTATTTTTATGAACACATTTCAGACAGACTACTATTTTTATGAACACATTTCAGCCGCACTACTATTTTTATGACTGCTGTATAAATATAATTCGCATTCTATCAAACCTCTAACATGATATTATATATCATATATATAGCATTTATCATATCTTATTTATCATATATCATAGAATGCTTTCGATCTCTCATAGAACCATCTGAATCACTTCTCTGCTTAGCACCACAAGCAATTCAATTTTTATAGAGATTGTAAAAAACATTTGGCTCTATCATCTGCTGCACCCCATCGATTTTCGTATTTAGGTAAGCCACAACACAAAAACTCACCACTTCACAGTTTTCAATGCTTTCGCCTGGCTCTCATTATGATGTAAAAACCAATTTGCCGACAGCGACACAGATGGCAGCAAATGCTAAAGAGATATCTCTCTGATGCACAAAGCTGCGTGAATATTTGTCATTAGCACTGCTAGTATTTGAGCTCTGGGGAGTTGCTAGATTCCAAATTGTGCCACAAAATTACAATACAATAAAATAAAGTGAAACACATTTACAATGCGATGCAATGCGATTTGTTGATACAGCTAATCTGGGCTATCTGACCACTATATCGATGGATGAACTGAAGATGTTGCTGCAAAGATAATACAATGAAAGGTCTGTTAATGGAGAGTTACACTAAGTGAGCAGACTAGACAAGTTGATGGAGAGATATGTCAAAGCATAATATGTGTAGCTGAAGACGGAGTAAGGATTCTTCTTTAGCTGGAAAATATTATTAAGATTATTCTCTACTTTACACATTTCTTTAATATAATTTTAGCATAGCAAGTTGTTATTTTTGTTAAAAATTAAACAGAAACAAGTAAGAAAATTTCAAGTCTCTAGCTCTTATAGGTTCTGAGATCCACGCGTTCACACATACGACAGACGGACGGACAGGGCTAAATCGACTCGATTATACCCTGATTTCCCATTTGCAATGGATTCAGGGTATAAAGAAAGTCAGGCTGAGCTTTTCCGAGCTGCTTTTGACATGCTGAATTAGAAGTTACAGATTTTTCTAAGACCATTCGATAAAGAGACTAATCAGCACAAAGAATTTACCTAAGATTGAGTAACTAAGTGTTCGACTCGAAAACTCTTCCAATCTGCTTTTGACATTCTGAGAATTGGTAAGATTATCAATGAGAGACCATACAGAACATAGAATTGAATAAAATTGACTCACAAAAGAGTCTGACTAAGTTTTTTCCAATCTACTGAGTGAATATGAAACTTAGCAGCTTCTTCAAGCAGCTTTGGTAATCGCAGAACTGAAATCTTTGGATTTTGCATGCAATATACAAAGCTTTTGTCTCCCATAGACATTTATGCCCTAGGTGCTTTTACAACTTTAGCAATTTCGCATATATTTGTTAGAAATGGTGTCCTGTTCTTAACATCCTTACATGATTCTACATATGTCAAACTTCCGTCAGAAGCCCAGAAGTTGTTTGGACAAGCATAGCTTAAAGCAGCTTCAGACTGACCTAAGATTGAGCCTAAAGTCTTTTCACACGCAGCTTCCAGACGTCACTCAATCATGCAAGTTCTAAACTTCTCTCGCACTTCAATGCATAATCGCGCAGAAGTGAGAACTCAGCCAGAAGGCGCACAGGGCGCAATGCTTTGTTGCTGTTATATAAATAGTGAATGAGTTAGAGCGATCTATACTGCACTTAAGGTGAGCTATTGCTAGTAGGAACATATTTCTTACAAATCAACAGCCATTTTCTTTAAAATAACTTATGTCTATTGCCAATATAATAATTTACCATTTCCTATTCAATTGCATGTTTATGCTTCAACAAACCAATTTTTCCTGTTGCTCTCTTTTGGTTTCTTAATTATTGATTTAGTTGATGCAAATTCCATGCTAGACCCAAATTACTTTAAAATTACATATGCATAAAAAGTATATATAAAGACCTTAAGAAATGCAGACATACAGCTGTGTTCATGAAAATAGTAGTGCGATTGAAATGTCAAAAGGCAAAATTTTGTGAACACATTTTGCAACAAGCATTAAAATTCACATATATTTTTCAATATATATATATTCAAATTGTTTTCAGAATATGATGTGTTTGTTTCAGTCGCACTACTATTTTTGTGACCAGAGCTGTAGATGTCTCTGTTCGCCTCGCTTTGCTTGCATAATTGAAGTGCGCTCATTAGGCCGTAATGCCTATGTAACATGGCATCAACGGCAACATTCATAGCCAAGTTCGAGCCGAAGCAACTGATTATAGACAACAAACATGGAAATGCAATTAACGGGTTAATGTCAACACGAAATGACCGTCGACTGTTGTTGTTGTTGTTGCTGTAGCCATTCGACGGCCGTTTGCAGCAGCCAAATTTGATGGCAACGAAAAAAACACCTGACCATCTGAGCTGACCTTTTGCCACACATATTCGCCAATTGGAGAGCATATGATGTCGATGTCGCCGCGCTGTGCTGCCGCTGTTAGGCATTGTCCACTGTAATGGCCATACAAATGCAAATATATGTTTACGGAGTTATTTAATTAACAAGTCGTTAGATGGGAACAATGCGTTGACGGCGGCTTTTGGTCATTTCGTTTGCTAATTGCATTGCAACCTGTGGCGCACAGCAAACAAAAAACAAAAAGTATCTGGAAAAACAACAGCAACAACAACAACAACAGTAACAAACTATAGCAAACGATTTGGCACAAACGCAATCACTAATTATAAACACTTTTCTACCACCCAGACAGCGCGCTGCGGCAGCGTGTTGCATAGTAAATTGGTTTGCCTTTGTTTTCCCAACTGCCACAGACTCTGTGTGGGTGGGCGGGTTGCGTGGGTTGCGTGGGCTGCTGCATAACGGAATTATGTTGCAACAGCATAGATGCGGTTTTGCTGCATAACTACCATTGCCACTGCTACCTCCCTCCCTCTCCCTCTGCCTATCCCTCTCTCACTCTCATCTTTGCTCTGCGGCTATTGCCACAGCCAACCATTGCTGGCAGCTCTGATTTTCTAATTAGACAAAGTTCGTAGACCATTTTTGGTGGCCACCAACGCGCGTTGAGGCAATTTACGCATTTCTGCCGAGAGTTGCCCAAAAATGCTCACCTGCATCTGAATTACTTACTAAAAAAACAAAAAAAAAACACATTTTACATGAAATATGTAAAGAGTGCTGTATTGTAGAACTGATGGACTTGAAGTTACCCTCTAACACTGCTTTCAAAATATTATGTTTATCATCAAATTTTGCTGTTGAACATTTTAGTTGCACTACTATTTTTGTGAACACAGCTGTCTATGGATACAGCTTTGTTCATAAAAATAGTAGTGCAACTACTACGTCTTAGGCCCATTAGAAGTAACGCAATCTTTAAGTTTAAAGTACAGAAACTTGGTTATTTTTTATGGAATGAACGAAATTCGAAAGGTAAAGAAATACTTGTTTTTTGTGTGAACTTCAAAAGTATCTCTATAAGAAATTCTCTTAAAACAAAACCTAAGATGTTATAGAAACGGACTTATGGACGGACTGACAGACGGCCAGATTGACGAACGAGTGAACAGACGACCGGACTGTCGAACAGACAGACGACATAACGGACGAACAGGTGGACAGACGGGCGGACAGACGGACGGGCAAATAGACTCTGACACTACGGACTCTCTGAGCGGACTGACAACTGCCCCAGACGGGTGGACGCACATTCTGACGCCCTGGCGGACGGAGGGAAGGACATATGAAGGGACAACGGCATCCACAGAACAAACTAGACTCAACTATTTTTTCATCTCAAAAAAAAAAACACATTCTTTAAGGTTTTAGTCACGCCACACACTCTACAACTCTAGCAAACACAATATACCCTGCTCATTCCCCTGCCCATGCCCATTCCCAATGGATTTTGGGATATAACAAAATTGTTATATTCGTTATGACGAATGCTGACGACAAGTATCTTTATGACTCGGGCTACATTTTGCAGAATATTTGGCTAAAATTGCGTTCCCCCCCACTTGGACTACACATATTTCGGCAGTTCGTTCATAGGCAACGCCTTCTTTCTACTTCGTACTTCCTTCTGCCGTGCCGCACACGACTCAAGCCACAAACTACGCATAATAAATTCAGGCAGCTCAGTGAGCTATATCCCCACAGATCTTAGCGAAAATTGCGATGCGCACGGAAAAAGGTGCGAAAAACAGGCCGCAAATGCAGATATGTATGTTTACCTGTGTGTGAGAGAATATATACATGTATTTTACATACACACAGGTGTGTGAGTGAGAGTGTGAGTAAGTGTGTAAGATACAAGCCGCAGGAAAAGTGAAGGTGCAAAGAGATGGAGCATGAGTCCGGGGTAATCTCAGGCGATTGGTGGGCGAATGGGAGGGACAGAGAAAAAATTGCGTTGAGTTGTAAATGCCACGCAGGGATTTACGTTTTCATTACGTTTGTTAAAAAGAAGACCGACCGGGCAGGGCAGGGCTGGGCTGGGCTGGCTGCCCACCTGTCTGTGTGTGTGTGTGTTTGTATAGGTAAATTGCTGTCTGTTGTGTTTCGTGTGTAATTTATGTTGCTTATTGTCTGCTGGCCAAAGAGTAGGTCGGACTGCTTCGCATTTGCTGTAATGTTTCATAAACACTGTGATCCTTTGTGACAGCCTTTGGGCACAGCTGCAGCGGCCCAGGACATTGGCTACCCGTTCAAAGATTCAGCGCCCACGCAGAAATTAAATTTAATCGCTCTTTGGCTCCTCCACCAGAGACAGAGAGCGGGCTAGAGGGGCTGGTAGAGGGGTGGTGTGCCCGCTCACCTCTCATAAGCACGTGGCGTCCTTCTCTCGAGTGGGTAATAAAAAGTCCCAAGTTTTTCGCTGTTGCTGCTTGTTAATGTGGCACTTGTGCTGCGCTGTAGCTGTTAGCTGTTAGCTGTTAGCTGTTGCCGTAGCAGTTAGCTGTTAGCTGTTGCCCTTACTGGCTCTAAGTGGGAACTTCATCATCGCGGACACCGCGCTTCAAGTTGCAATCTCGAGCTACCATAATTGTATTCAACAAGCTGTCGTCGCCTCAGATTCTTTGCCTTCTTTTTACCTGGCTAGCGTACAATTTTTATTTTCATTTTGAAACCCGTAAACATAAGCCAGCTACCAGCTGTCCCCGCCCACCCTCGCGCTGATGCCTTATGAAAATTACAAAATTTATTAGCTGACTTTCTTCATTTTCGGCCCTGCTTATGATATTTATTTAATGTACTTGAGTTTTAATTTGCTTTCCTCTGATTTACAGCCCGCCCCCAGCCAAGTGACATTCTAATTTGGCACATAGATCAGCTCCGAGAGATTGAAAAATCAAATTAAATTCACCTTCACCTGTCTCACTTTGACTTTATGCGACTCTGTTGAGTCATATCGACTCTTTGTCTCTTTGTCCCTAATCATGCTGTTCATTGACTAGCATTTCGATGCTCAGATACAGAATCAATTTATTAATTTGCTGGAAATGCAATAATTACATGGTTACACAGGCGCCATTTCCGAGGCATTACTCACAGCGGCTTCCCTCAATTTTGCATGCAACATGTTGGCATGTCATGTCTGGGCCTTCCCAGCAACAACAACAACAACAACAACAACAAAGAGGCGAAGACAACGACGAGGACGACGACGACGACATGTGAATGTTAACTATAACTGAGGCACATTCCAGCATGTACATGTGTCCCAAGGTTGGCTTGTTGAACACTTGATGAGATATTAAGATTATGTTAATGAGTTAATTAACTCACAGAAGCAAACAGCAGCCAACAAGTCAGGCCTACAGAATGGAAGTCTATTCGAAACGGGTGGGAGGCACTGGATGTTATTTGACGATAATTGAAATTATTATTAATTAATCATATTGAATAGTGAATAATGCGTGATGAATGATGAGTAATGGAGGATGAATGATAAAAAATTAAAACTGAATGATGCACGATGAATAATGAAAAATAAAGAGTGAATCGTTATAAATACTAATTTGTAATGAATATTACACAATGAGTAATGAATAATAAATAATAATGATGAAAAATTCATGATGAATAATGAATAATGAATAATAATGCATGATGAATGATGAATAATGAATAATAAATAGCTGAATTATGAATAATGAATACTAAGTAATTCAAAAACTAATAATTAATAATGAATAATATATAAATAATGAACAATGCATAATGAATAATGAATATTGAAAATGGTTTAATAATGAATAATAATAATATTATTTCTAATAAATAATGAGTAATGAATAATGATTAATTATCCATGAATAATGAATAATGTATAATGACTAGTGTGTAATGAATAGTGAATAATCGAGAATGAATACTGAATAATGAATAATGAGTGATGCGTAATAAATAAGGAAAAATTAATAATAGAATGTGAATAATGATTATGGAATATTAAGTAATGAGTAATTAGCAATATGTAATGGGTAATGAGTAATGAGTAATGAGTAATTAGTAATGAGTAATTAGTAATTAGTAAATAGTAATTAGTAATTAGTAATTAGTAATTAGTAATTAGTAATTAGTAATTAGTAATTAGTAATTAGTAATTAGTAATTAGTAATTAGTAATTAGTAATTAGTAATTAGTTATTAGTAATTAGTAATTATTAATTAGTAATGAGTAATGAGTAATGAGTAATAAGTAGTGGGCAAATAGTAATGCGTATTGAGCAATGAATAATGAATAATGAACAATAGTATTAAAGAGCTGGCTAATACACAATACGATTTGTTGTTGCTTCAGGCATCTTTAATATGCTTGCGTTAGAGTTAGCTGCAAATGATTTAAGCTTGATCGATTGTGTATTTGTCAAACTGATTTATAGAGTGTTTCGATTTGATGGCGCGGAAATCTGTGCACACACACCTCACCCAGGCACACACACGCACACGCACAGCCAGACAGAGGTAGAGATAACCAAAAACACACACAAATGGACCCGCATCGAGTAATGATATGCAAATAGCATGCGCTTTTCAGTGGCAATCGCACATGTTTCGCTCTCTCTCTCTCTCTGTCGCCCCTCTCTCTCTGTCTCTTTCGGTTTTTGCAGTCACCAAAATCCCCAGAAAACCTCATTTCAATCTCAGCTGAGCTCGCACTGAGCTGCTGTGCCGCAGTCAGGTCTGATGAAACCAGATGCCGACAATCAGACGAGCGTTCGTACAGTGTGTCACATAAGTATGTGCGCACTCGCATTGACTTCATACCCCAACAGGAGCGGCAGCTGAGGTTCGATGTAACACTGCAGATAACCAAAGTCATTATTGTGTATGACTCCCCCCCACACACACACACCTTTGTACACCTGGTCGGAGATTGAATTTAAAGCTGTGCCAAATCAAATGCAATTTGTTTTGGTTGGCATTCAAGCGCAGTTGAGTCCTTAAATGAATGTTGATGTTTTTAATATTTTACACATTTTAAGCCAATTCTCTATATTTGCTGAGGTCAATTTTAAATTATACACTTCCGCTTCCTTGCGCCAAGTGTTCGCTCGATTGACGCTGTTGCCGAGGGAGCTGCCCAAGTTCTTTCTTGCCTTCGTCGTTCCACCCTGTGTAAATATTGAAATCGATTCAGTTTTCTCTTTTCTTAGTTCCAGGTGCAGCCCGTCTGTCGAGATGTGCTGGTCTTGGCCAGGACAGGGCAGGGCAAGGCAGGCTTTCGTGGTTTCATCTCCTTGTTGTATGCTTCATGTTTGTGCCTAGTTGTTGTCGTCGTTGGCTCTGGCTGTGGCTCTGACTCAGGCTGTAGCTGTTTATGCAAGTGGATTACGGTGTTTGGGCTCTGATTATAAATCATCTTTATAATCCGTAAATCGTGTTTGGTTAACATAATGGAATAAATTTATTTTATTTATTACAGCTGTAAGTTTTAATAAGATTTCCAGCTCTGACTTTATGCTGCCAACTACCAACTGCTAACTGAACTTTAAAGACTGCCGCCTGCTGCATGCATTGCCCATTGCCCATTGCGCATTGCCCATTGCTTCATTGCCCATTGCTCTCTGACATTGCTCTGGCAATTATTGTAAATTGCTCAGTGTCATTTACACACTTTCCACGCATTTTCACGCTACACATTTTCGGCTCCTTCGTTGGCAATGCCTAGAGCTGCTCTGCCTTGCCTGTTGTCTGCTGCATTGTTCTGCTTCCGCTTCTTCTTCTTCTTCTTCTGGCCTCTTCAAGTCTCTCTCCGGCCGTTGCGTTTACCAACCTGCCCGCAAAATGGCAGTGCCACAGCCACATTGCCCCATTGCCTCATTGCCTCACTGCAGCTCATTAAACGCATGCACAGCAAATTGCAAATATATATAAGGCAAGACAGAGAGAGAGGGAGAGATAGTTGTGTAGGGGGCGTGGCTGACAAGGCCATAACTGCGGGCCAAAGTTGTTCACGCCACTTGCCATCGCCTTAGCTCTGCAGAGTTTTCCTTTTTTGTAATACTTTAAGAATAAGCTGCTGCTGCTGCTGCTGCTCTGCTGTTGCAGTCAACTCTAAATTGTGTTAAGTCTGTGTTTGGCAATATATTAACACTTTAATGCCATATGCCTGCACTTTAAAGGTGATAATGTGACCTGGAACAGCTACTTCCACGCAGCGAACGGCACTAGATAAAAGCTATTGGGCTTAAGCGGCGTTTGCCAAAACTATTTGGCTTCAAATGTGTGAAGTTAAAGTAAGCAAAGGATCTTAGCTCACACATAGAAGGAAATAACAGTTCTAAATAGCTTAATTATTACAACTCTTCTGCTTCGTCTCTGCTATGCCTTGAAAAGTAACAGATTCTTCCGAATAATGATATTCTGGAGCCACAATGAAATGGGCTGCCATAGAGTATAATCTTCTTGGACAAACGCACTTTGAGAGAAGGCGTGGCAGTAGAGTGAAGTAAATAAAGTTTATATATGATTGATCAGGTTGATGAGCTGAGCTGAACCCATGTTCGTCTGTCCATCCGTCTTTCTTTCCATCCGTGTGTCCATTCGTCTTTCCTTCCGTCTGTCCATCCGTCCGTAAGTCTATCTTTCCATGTGTACCTCATTCCGTCCGTCTGTCCGTCCGTCCCTTCGTCCATCCGTCCGTCTGTTTGTCGTATGTCCACCCGTCCGTCTGTCGTTCCGTATTTCCTTCCGTCCGTCTGTCGTTCCGTATTTCCTTCCGTCCGTCTGTCCATCAGTCTTTCCTTTCGTCCATCAGTCCGCTCTTCTGTCCATGCTACCGTCTGTGAATTCATCCGTCCGTCCAGCCGACCGTCTATCCGTCCGTCTGTCCGTCCGCCTGTCCGTCCGTCTGTCCATCCGTCTATCCCACTATGCCTGTCCGTCCCTCCGTTTGCATGAATACAGAAATCTTGCAAGCTACAACATTTAGAGATTTTTGTTACAGTTGAAGTCCATAGCTCATCACATTTTTATATTATCCATCTATCTTTATTAGACACCAAATCAGACATTTAAATTCCTGTGATGAATAAACAAATGCAAAGGTATTATAGACTTTGCATACCAGCTCCAACTTTCAATCCAAAGTAACAAACAAAAACTCTATTCAAATAGTAGTATTTTTCTTCTTCTTCTGTCTATCTATACTATCTATACACATTTTGAAGTCATTCTCATTATCTGAAAGTTTGATGAAGATCATACATCTGCAAGCTCAGTTCTACCAAGCTAAATATTATGATGAAAGTCTCTCGGAAGCACATAATCTGTTCACATGAAACGGCAGTTCTGCCCTTGATTCAGAGTAATTCTCAGTCACTTACTCTCGATTAGTGCACTCTTAATTGCTCTCTCTCTCTCTCTCTCTCTTTGCCCTTGCCCATATTTCAAGTTCCAAATGCAGTCGAGTCTCACTAATTTGCTAACGGACAATTAAGAATATGCACTCACATATGGTTTGTAAGCCAACAAGTTTCAAAAGAACTGCAGTTAGACGAGCTGGAAAGTAGAAGACCACTTGCCACAAAATGCTGACGTTGATTATATCAAAAAGCCCCAAAAAAGAACGTATGTAAAAAAAGTAAATATATATATATATGTATATTTCTAGCTAACTTTGGATGGTTTGCTCTGTGGGTGCGCCATACGCCCCGTTGGCTGGGCCAATTTATGGCTCTGTATTTGTCTGGATAGCATTTGGATTTTGAGCGCAATTTACCAGCAAATTAAAGCGCACTTTCACACACTGAAGCACACAAACGCACACATGTGGACCTAGCTGCCATATGGTTAGCCTTTTCAAATACCCTGTGAAATTATGTCTAATTAGGGAGTTCACTTTGCAATTATTTATACAAAATTATATTAAATCAAAGTTGAATGAGCTTAGACTTTACTCTAAATGCTATTCAATTTTACAGCTCACTTTTATTACAGGGTATCTAGCCATTGTTCATTGATCAAGTTGGTCATGCTGTTGCTTGCTTTCAAATTGAAAAAGTTTTTGGCTTTTCCCGCTGAAAGTTATGTTGTGTGTGTTTCTATGCAATTTATTGAGAGACTACGCTCGCATTGACGCATATTGAGGAGAGGGCCCGCTGCTGCGGCACTGATTTATACGCTCCTTAGCTGCAGCGAGGCTCTCGAATAAATATGAACCGCACACCCATACATAGGCCAACGGGGGCGAGTCGGGTTGAGGCACTCTAATATCATATTTTCACTTTGTGTGTGTGCGAAACTAATTAAAAAGTATTTAATATCCGTAAACATGGCCAAAATAAAGTCTACTATCGCGAGACTGCCAAAAAAAAAAGTTAGCAAGTTAAAGTGTGCTGGCAGGGTGTGCACGACTAGCAAATACCCTGCACTTGAGATTGAGTTTGCAATCACTGTAGGTTGGTATATATGTCAGATATATAAGCATAAGCAGCCACACGCATGCATGACTACCATTCCAGAACTCTACTATGTGAGCTAGCCTGATTGAACTTGGCTTCTAGTTGCATGACCTTGTTAAAATTTTCAGTGCATGAATATGACATCAAAATGTGTATGTGTACCAAAGATGATGACTCTGTGACTTGAAGTGAGTTTATTGCTGCAATTTTGGTTGCAATTGAAGGAAATATCTTGAAGTTTGAAAAATATTGAATTTGAACATTCATCTCGATAAGCTATATAAACAATTTGGTGTCCCTTACTTTGATGAGCTGCAAGTTATGCCTAGAAAATCAAGTAGATATATGAATTTTCATGGATAGTTACATGAGATATGGGATACAAAGCTATAGACTATAGACTATAAACGCAGTTTTCACAGGAATCTATATTTCGAGTCTGTAGTCTTTATAGTTTTCGAGATCTCTCTCTCTCTCTCTCTCTCTCTCGCTCTCCTTCTCTCTCTCTCTCTCTCTCTCTCTCTCTCTCTCTCTCTCTTTCTCTCTCTCGCTCTCTCTCTCCCTAGCTCCCCATAAGCTTAGGCCTATATCTAGTCAGCTCTTCATCTTGATCAAGCATTAACTTTTGGTGATCGTCCATACCTTCTTCTGCCCCTATCTAAGACCAATATACCCTATTCATCCATTTTTAATAGGTTTAGCGTATGAAAACTTTGTCAGCTCTATCATGAAAATGCCGCTTTTGATATAAACTCCCACTCTCACTCTCTGCCTCTCTCTCCAACTCTCTCTATGTCTATGTATCACCAGCGGGCACATCATCAACAACAAGAGCAATGTGAAACCACTCAGTGATTGTCGTCTCATTGTTGCCCGTCTGTCGCTCATGTTGCCAAAAAAAAATAGCAGAAAAAAAGCAGTTGTTGTCCACTGGACGCTTTTGCTTGCTCATTAGAAACATTGAAGTTTGGCTGGCAAACAGCAGAAGCCATTTGTTTGCCCCACTTTTGGCTCATTTTTCAGCGGAAATGCTTTGTTTTCGCCAAAGTTGAACTTTGCATTCTGTTCTGTGCTCCGCTGTTCGGGCAGTTGAAGGCTTTTCGCACTAACAACACCAGACATCGAATCCAAATCCGAATCCGAATTGTGGCTAGCGAGTTTTTTAATACATAAGCAACAACAATTTCAATATGAAATGTTGTTTCCATAGAGTTCTCTGTGCGTGAAGCCACAAATACATATGAAATTGGAAGTGGGCGTGGTCGTAGTTAGTTTTTGGTGAAGGCAGGGAAAAGTTTTTTGCCAAGCTGAACGGACTGCAGTCCAGTGCTGTGTGCCAATGTGTAATTGTAAAATGTTTTTCTTTAACTAGCTGCAAGTTTATTATTCTTGAAAAGTGCGCAGAGTGGGCTGAGAGTTGCTCGAACTCTGCACTGGGCCACTTCAGAGGGTGTGACATTTGGCAGAGTGCATTTTTCAATCTAAATTGAATTGAGTTAAGATTATTATTGTTAGTTAATATGGAAACTTTCAACTAACTCTATGGCTGCTCATAAATTGATAGAAATGCATGGGTTGGGTCTGGTGTAGAGGATGGCCAAGTAGAAGTAGTTGCAAAAGAAATTGCAATGAAGCAAACAGAATTTCAGATATTGCAATGCTTTTTCTATTATTCTTTAGCTAACTGTCTGCCATTATGTTTGACTAAGCTTATCATGCATATGATTGCTCCAGCTTGGCTTGCTATGCTCGATGTCTAAGCTCAAAGTGAGTGTTAATGCCAGATTTCATTAACAAGAGCTGCTCCTCCTCCAACATCGTCGGCCATGTTATTAACAGCTCTCCTCACCTAGGCTACGGTCTTCTAGCTTTACGTTATGTTTTCTTGTACGTATTCTACTTTCAACCTTTGTACGGAAGAATAAAGAACATCTCCACGAGGGAATCCACTTCAGCTTTTACTTTTTGTATCTACAATGACGCGTCTCCTACAAACAGTGAGTATGACTTTGTTTAATATTTACTGTGTTAATTCGACAATCGCCTCTCAAATGTTGGCTCGAAAGTCTTCTGGATTCTCTTTGATCTCTAAGATTCATGCAACGACTGTCAGCTGTAGCTACTACTGAAATATAGCTAACAAAAAAAGTCTCACTCATGTTTGGTCGACAAATGTCGCAACACTTTTGCTGCTCAGTGCACTAGTCTGTACTTAGTAAACAGCGCAACAACTGAATTGCAAAATACTCGCACACTTGCTGAGTTAGGTTCCAAATTTTTTGTAATTAAATGGCAAGTCTTGTTAAATAGTTCAATAACTAAAACGCTTTGAATAACTCAAAAAACTGCTCAATAAATTTATTGAAAATCATATCACTCTTGCGTGGCCAGCCTATATGACAAAACATCTACTGCTCAGTACTCTGGTATATAGCAAATTGCAAAACACTTATGCTCGTTACACTTAAAGTTCTTTAATATTAAATGGCAATCTCTATTGAGTATTTCTACAATTAAATCTTATCGATAGCTAAAATATCTATTGAAATATAATTATTGAAAATGGTATCACACTTGTTTTGTCCACCTGTATGAGAAAACTTTGACTGTGCTCTGGCTCTTACATAGCAAATTGCAAAGCACACATGCTCGTTACACTTATTAATTTGTATTATCATTTATATTTATTTCATTTTATTTATAATTAAATGTGAAATTCTATTTACTATTTCAACAATTAAGTCTTATCGATAACACAAATAACGAATTGAATATAATTATTGTAAATAGTATCACACTTGCTTGGTCAGGCTATAGACCAAACTTTTGCTCTGTTCACGCCTTAACTGGAAGGCATAGTAATTTTATATATTTCTCCAACTATACTCAATTATAAATAAACTCATTCTAAGCTTCAAATTCCTAGTGTCCGTCGAGCGTATTTAGTTGAAGTGTTCGGGCCACAAGTCGAACTCGCACTCGAGACCCCTCATCTGGTTCGTGTTGAGTGTTTGTTTAATTAGGACGCACTCTTATCGGCAAATCGGCAAAAGCAGTGCAATTAAATGGAAATGCACGCAAATGAAATTGATATATGCAAATTTGAATAAAATAACTGGAATAACAGGCGAGCGCAGTAAATCTGCGACCAAAAGCAAGTATCTCATTAATCCAATTAAGCTAAATTAATTGAAATGCAAATCGACTAATGAGCCCGATGCAACGCACATGATTCCGAAGGTCGACTCTGGGTGTGTGTGTGTGTGTGTGTGGGTGTAGTTTGAAGTGCATTAAAATATGTTTTAATGGCATGTCGGGGCAAATTAGATGACTGTGTGGCACGCATACGCCGTGTTGTACATTGATGAAGCACTCCGATAAGACAACACACGACGCGCCACACAAAGGCCTAAAGCAGCCATTCAAAGTCAGTGGAGCTCGTGCCTGGGCGAAGTGGAGCACATTAATGCTCATGTGGAAATGACCGCCGCGAGTTGTTAACAAGCTTATGTCCCATGATTTATAGATTGCATATGCGACAGCTGAGGCAAGGCCATAGCCAGCGCGCTAAGCGTATTAAAATTCCAATCAATTTATAGACATAGCTGAGGCCAAACATGCAATCAAGCCCACATATGCATGAAATGGGCTTTCCTTGATTTACATTATTACTATTAAGTGTCTGTAGTCAAATCAAAGTTTTTGAGTTATTTTTAAGCCCTTTTGGAAATGGTTAAATGGGGTATATTGATTTTGTGGAAAGGTGTGTAAAAGGTGAGAGGAATACTTGAAATAGAAGATGGAGTATTCTTAATCATAGCAAACAGCTAAAGCAGAGATCTGTCTAGAGAGACGTTTAGATAGAGATCTATATGTTCTTATGAGCACAGCTATCTCGAGAACTACAAAGGCTACAGACGTCAAACTTGGTATGTATATTCTTGTATACCCCTAGCAGTATAAGCATATCTCTTTTACTGCTAATCGCATATCATTACATTATAATCGATAAATATCGATATTTCCATCAGGTTTCTTAGGCCTAACCTGCTTATCATTGTAGTTAGAGATACCAAATTTGGTATGTAGCCTGTTGTAATGAAGCATCAAATTTAAAATACTTCCATTTGCTCTGAACTTCTTGCAATTCTTTTAAATTTGCATAATAAATGTCAGTTCAAATAGTAGAGCCTCAATCTTTAATACACACACACACTTGGCTGTCACATGCATGCCCTGAAAATATTAATAACAACTTACATCTAGAACCCAACTTCAATCAAGCTATAGCTCAATAGTGGGAGTCTGTCGGTAGAACAAGCCTAGTCCCTGCTCAAAGTAAGCAGTAAGCGCTGCTTAAATATATATCTACATACATTTTCATGCAAACTATAATCCTTAAAGTAAAGTTCAGGATATATCCTAGTCAAGCACTCCCTACAAAACCAATTTGGAAATTGTGTGTTAATGGCAAGTGCGACATGCGACAGGCTGAAGGTTATCAATTTTAAATCAACTTCAACTCAGTTAAATATTAACATGTTCCACTTGATTATTTGAGGCTGTTTTATCTGCCCCACGCGTAGAGGCCACAACAGGCTCACGTAAGTGTGAGCGGCTTGACCTACTGACTCGCTGTCCGTCCGGCTGTCCGTCTGACTGTTTGTCAAAGAACTGGGTTAGCTCGGGCTCAACCACAGTCAGCCAGCACTATGACCTGAACAACTTTCGGGCTAATAGTCAGGGGCGTATTTACACATCTGCAACTAGCCAAAAGCAAGCTGTGGGTCAAAAGGGTCTCGTATGATTATTAAGTGCGTGTCGCCCACCTCGCTCCTCAAACATTTCACAAATGTCAAATGTTTAAATTTCTATCTGTTTATAGTTATGGAAAATTGAATTGGTTTGAAATTGGCATCAAGCAAAAATTTGATGTTGGCCTTTAACTGCATGGAACTGCTGTTTGCTGGTTCTTTGATGCGGCTTATGAAATAAATTAATTAGTTTTCAGCTATAGTAGAAAAACATTGAATGGGTTATATGGTATATAAGTTTTTGATAAGATGTGTGTCATGTGGTAGAAGTCTTAGTTTATATGTATTCTCTATAATTGTCAACTAAAGAGTCTGTATAGGTATATTCGTCTGTCTGTCCTTCTGTCCGTTCGTTTGTCCGTGTGTCCTGTCGAACTGTGCAGCTTTCAGATCTAGCTATTCACAGCTTTACATGTTGATCTTCTACATTACATACATAAACAGCTCAAGTTCAATTCGAATTATCGATAACTTTATACATTACCATAAAAGCGATTAAAATTGATATCAAATTTGAGTTCATTGAGTATCTCAGGAATCTTAAAAGCTAAAGCAGCCATATTTGGTATATGTTCTTAAAAATCATATGAAGCATCTCATGCTTTTGGATTAGTCAAATTATTCTCTCCAAATATAAGAGAAAGCGTCTTTGCACTGCGCAAAGTTCGGGATATGTCCTAGTCACTCAGTCAGCTGCCTAGAGTACTCTGACTTGGGTTGACTAAAGCATTTTCCCAATATCGAAAAGAGAGCATCATAGTCAGTCAGTCTGACATTCGTGACTAGAACTAGTCTGTATTGGGCTCTTCAAGCCCCAAAGTCGAGTAGAAAGCATATTTAAAGAGCACAAATCGAAATTCAAGATACGTCTTAGTTAGTCAGTCAGGCACTAGAGCAACATTACTTGTTAGTAATCGAAGATAGAGCATCTTCAGAGGGCACAATACAGGATATATCATAGTCAGTCAGTCAGGACTAGAGCGCTCGTTAGCTATACTCGTATATTGAGGACTTCAGATTTAATCACATTTGCTCTACCCACAGCTTTCACTTTTTGTTACCAGGCAAATGACTATGAATTCTCGTCTTCCACTTCGACTTTTACTCCCCTTGAAAGTAGTAGAAACAGTGCCAGCGGATGCTACACTTGATATTAAATTAGGTTAATAAACAAAAAAAAAACCTGTTCAAATACGTCATTCGAAATAATCTAATGAAGGTTTTTGCTTAGCCCAGTCATGGGGACGTCTTAACGGATTTAGTCTCTGCAGTCTGTCCGGGCTACGCTTGGCTAATAATCGCGTGTATCGCTAGTAGCAGCTGCTAAAATATACATAGAAACAGGTGAGCGAGGGACTGACTCTTAGGCTATAGCACACCATCACACACTGTCATTGTTTCTGCTAAATCCGGCAAGAGATTTATCAGCTGAGATGTCACAGCGAGTGGATATTTATATGCGCCTCGCATGCTGCCGGCTGTTGCAATGAAATGCTGCGACAACTGATCGCTGGGGCCAGTCACTGGCAGCTTCCTGTCAGCCCCACATACCCATTTCCTTTCTGGCAACATGCGCAGCGTCTTCATCTCACGCTGGCGTTGCGGGCACTGAGAATTAGCAGAAATGTGTGTGCTTCACATTCCCATGACTGTCACTGAGCACTGAGCACTGAGCATTCCCCATCTTCTTAAGCTTTCGCTGGAGTGTGTGCGTGTGTGTGTGTGTGCGTGTGTGTGTGTGTGTGTGGGTGTGCGTGTGTTTGTGCCTGCTGCTGTCGGCTTCCGGCTTAAGCAACGCTCTGTCGCTTCCATTTTCATACTCATTGAGTTGCCAGGCGGGAGTGTGAGTGTGCGAGTGTGTGTGCGAGTGTGTGTGGGTATATAAATTAACATAATGTTTAAGTATGTGTGACAAGCGACTTCTGCGATTCAGTTTACGTGAATTTATGTTCATTTTAAATTTATCTATGTCTATGTGTGTGTGTGTGTGTGTGTGTGTGTGTGTGTGTGTGTGTCTCTGTCTTTGTCTATGCACATATCTTGTAGGTGTGTATGTGTGTGTGTGTCTCTGACTTTGTCTATGCACATATCTTGCAATTAAAATCCTTTAGCTATAAAATGAAGCATAACAAGTAAAAGTGCTCTGGGCGGCAGTGCTTGACTAGCAGATACCCTGACCATTTTATGCACTAGCAGCTTATCAATCATTCTACTGCTTCAATCACACCTTATGCAGCGACTGCGCTTTTTTACCCGCAGTCCTTCACTATTGAACTTTGGGCTCAGATATATGTATAGATACCAAGCCTAAATACTTTGCTATACTCTACAATTGAGCTGTTTTATTTCAAATTCTTATAGAAAATGGAAGAAAAATTCGAAATCGAAAACGTTTATAGTCTCAATATTGATTACAAAAACATGCATACTAAATTTGCTAGCTCTAGCTCTAATGACCCTCAAACAATGCTTCAAAAACCAAACGGAACTATGATAACTATCTATGATAACTAACTGGATAACTTTGATCATAAGTATGAGTAATAAGACGAGATATAAACAGAAACTGATAAACTTATAATACTTAAGATATACTTTTATAGTGTTATAAAATATGTATGTATAACACTTTGTAAAGTGTTATAAAATATGTAGGTAATTGTGATGTTTTTTCTAAAAGAGGTTTTAAAGTTTTCCTATAAAAATTAAACTCATATAGTAAACGTTATGGTCATATTAAAAAAAAAAAAGAAAAAAGATATACTTACTAGAAATTGTATATCAAATTTCTAGAGACTTGCAATTTCAGCTTTTGTACATAAGGAAGATAGACGAACACTTAGGCTTACCTGTATCATTTCAAAGAGGGAAGAACATGCAGAAGAAAGTTAGCTAGAAGGACGGACGGACGCGGAGAGCACTATTCCATATCAACTATTCAACCCAAACAAGAATATATATTTCTACTATATACTATATACTCCTCTCTCTCTCTTCTCCTATTGCATACCTTTCACTAAGCCCATCATACCCCATTCACCCTTCAGAAAGGGTCATAAAAATGATTTGTACTACAATTTGATGTCTCAACTAATTGCCGCAGCAATCCATAAGAAACCCTTTGAAACCGAGTAATAAAGACAATAAAGAAAATCACATACAAGTTAAGCAGAAAATCAATGCTCAAAGTGTCATTTGTCAAAGTGTTTTTTTACTAATTGAAGAGCTTCCGCCTTGTGTCATTCGGCACTATGAAATTGTAGTGGCTAATGCAGATAAACTGGGCCTAGCTGCAGCACACAGCTGGCTCATGGCGCTGCCATATCTGTATGCCAACTGCCAATTGCAACACGAAAGCCAATTCGAATGCTAAACAGGAGGCAGCAGCATGGCGCTGATGCTGGCTCTGGTTTCATATCGATGCCAGCAGCGGGACTTAGCGGAGCTGATAAAATTTATTAGGCATGCGACACGCGTATTTCATTTTGTTTACTTGTTTGGCGCGTTATTATCGCCCAACGTGGCGTATGATTAACATAAAATGACAGCAGCAATGCACGCTGCCTGCTACCTGCTACCTGCGATACATAAAGCGTTGGTAGGTATATCGCAATTTGGATTTGCAGCTGATTAACATAATTTGGTGGCATATTACCAGAAAGCCACCAGATCGACAGCCAAACAGGCAGAAAAGCGCCTAACCGCACGGACTTCCGTCACAAACATTTCACTTGTTATCTACATGGATACATATTTATATAAATATATTTATATATATTTTACGATACGTGTACGGAATATTATCAATGTCTTCGATCATCGTTGCCCCATGAAAATGATGAAATCTTCTTTTTTGCTTTTTCGTTTTTCATTTTGTTTTTTTTCGTTTTTCTTTTTTGTCAAGTCACCTCAGCTCCCAGGTTGGGCATTTAACTTTTAAAGACCTGCGCCAAAGGTGCGCCACGCATTGTTTTTCCCACCATCCATGGCGCAGGACAAAGCAATGACAAAATGAATGGTCGCTGGCTGCTGGGCTGCCCAGCAGCCAGATGAAGCCGCTGCTATCTGCCAAGGCACAAAGGCGACCGTGGCCAGACAATCAATGAGATATTGTGTGCGTATAACGGCGCGATATATGTGTAAGTGGCGTGTGTGATATCAAAAGGAAGCCAGGTACACAGTGCTTCAGTGGGGAGTGCACGACTAGCAGATGCCCGGTAGAAGGCATAAAGCTGAGCTGATGCATGAAAACGGAATAATACATATATATAAGAAATTATGGTATTTATAAGAAATTTTATGCAGCTTGTTCTTGCGACAGAGCCCTACTATGAGAAACAGCCTGATGG
The DNA here is from genome assembly GCA_035045365.1 of Drosophila leonis. Lineage (NCBI taxonomy): Eukaryota > Metazoa > Arthropoda > Insecta > Diptera > Drosophilidae > Drosophila > Drosophila leonis. The sequence continues at coordinate 1,293,850 of JAWNPC010000284.1, read as the reverse complement.
AGTTTGGCCTCTAGAGGTAGCATCATGATCAAATTTTCAAATTATAAATTTGACAGCAAAATGTATGTAAGTACCAAAGCACAGGGCTCTAATGTTAAAAATGAGCTATTATTTCAATATTTAATAAAATATTAGGGAGCTATACGAAAAAAGAAGAATTTTTATTTTGAGTACTCATTAAAAAAACACACATACCAAATTGTGTGCTTATAGCTTTAATAGTCTTCAAGTTATGCTTAAAAAATCACGTCAAAATACAGATATCTATCGATATTATGGACATCTGAGGGGTAATTGAAGAAAAGTGATATATTTCTACTACATTAGGTATACAAGAATATATATTTCAAATTTAAGCTCCCTAGATTATATAGTTCTCGAGTTATATGTACTCAAACGGATAAAAATACGGACAAGGAGGTTGACTCTAGTTCTAGCTCTAACTAGATCGACTCAGTTCATCGCTCTAATCAAAAATATATCTACATTAATAGCTATGCCTTCTACTGCCTACCCTACTCCAATCCATCCCATTTCCGCATGATTACAGGGTATATCTAAAACGGAAACTCAAACAAATTGCAACAAAAAAAAAAAAAAAAAGAATAAAAAGTCGATAGCTCGAGAGACAAAGTGCAGGCAGCGCTGCGCAGCTCAGCGCAGTAGGATTTAAACATTGAAAAGCAATAAATTCCTAATTGAAGTCACTTGCGAGGCATTTGCTGAAAGTGAGCAAAGAGAGCACATAAATGTGCTTATACAATGATAGATACTTACGTATATCAAAGGACATTTGCTGATTTATTTATGGAAGCAATTTCAATTGAACAATTTCAATTGAATTTCTGCATTTCTGCAAGAAATCTTTAAATCAAGAAGTCAAGCAATTAAAAGCTCTCGAAACATAATCCCAGCATTGTCTGGCAGGTAAAAAGCCAATAAGTGACTTGCAAGACATTTGAGTTATGACACTGAATACCTGATTGCTGCCGCCTGTTGGCCTAAAAACTGAAACTTAAACCTTTTGCAGCACTAATTAGCAAATGAGCAAACTTTGCCTTGCCTGCATTGTATTACGGCATGAGCGATGCATCATCAGACAAGGATATGCCTTAGCCCAGAGCTCAAATTATGAAGCAAGCTGACAACAGAGACAGAGAGGGAGAGTAAGTCGTTGTACATTAATGCTGAAAGCTGGTGACATAGACAGCTCTGCCTTGAAGGTATTATTACGCCATTACGCATGCACTTAAGGCTTTCATTAGCTAGCAGATTGACGCTATTTGGTAGGTAATTACGAGAATGAGGCGGCATCACAGGCTGTGTAGTCCAGGCCGGAAGAGACAGTAGAGCCAATGCACAAATCCAAATGCAATGAGCTCAGAGCAAGCCCATGCCACAACACATGGCACATGGCACATGCCACAATCAGAGACTGCCCAAAAAGCCAACCCGAAAAGCCTCTCGACGACACAGTGAATGCTACTGAAGTGACTTCCGTTTTGCTAGCTGCTCTCGCTCTCAATTGCCTTTTACTATGTTGTTTGCCTCGCATGAGAAGAGGAAAAAAAGCAAGGCCAAAAACAAAAACAAAGTCTCTCCTGGCAGCAGCGTCTGCAACACGCAAATGCAATTAACACGCCAGCAGACAGAGCGGAAATGGAACTCGGCTGCTGGCCATTGGCCATTGGCCATTGCCTCATATGGCCATTTCAAATTGGCCTTACTGCATTTTGCGTAGGCTTTTGACTTTCGTTTTCTGTTTTCAAATTATCTGTCTGACGACCCCCAAAAAGTCAATTAGTTTGAAATTAACTTTTTATGAGTGTTTGGCCAGCGCCAGACTCAATTTGACCAAATTGCAGTTTTATAACCAACTTCTATTACTTAATCGCCGCAATTGCCTTTTCAGTGCAAACAGACCTTAAAGACAAGAAGTGTCTGAGCTTGAATTCAATTCAAATTGCACACGGCTTACGCTTGACTCTCCTCGAGCCAGTTGGCCCAACCACGAAAGTTCCTTGTGGGAATCTGCGTGAGGCCAATTGGCCTATCGAGTGCTGGCCACGTTCTCAGCTCTTACTGCTTTTCGAATTCCTTTTTCACTTTATCCCTGTAACGACTTATTCTGCTCTTTCCACTTGAACAGAATATACCAACTGTGAGTGTTTCAGTGGGAACTGACCGAGTTTGAGTTACCCTGAAATCCATACAGTTTTCTTTAGGCAGCGGTGCTCATAAAAATAGTAGTGCGACCAGCATTTCAGTCGCTGGTCGCACTACTATTTTTATGAACACTGAAATGTTGGCCGCACTACTATTTTTATGATCACAGCTGCATATGTATATCTTAGATTGTCATTTTAAGCTTACCTTTGTGCCATACATATTCATTCATACATTCATTCATTCATTCATGCATTTATTCATTCTTACATTCATATATTCAAACATTTATACATTCAACCATTCAACCATTCATACATTCATACATTCCACCGTTCATACATTCACACATTCACACATTCATTCATTCATGCAGTCTAACTACTTCGACTATGCTGACACAGCAAGAATGATACACTTTTTAATAACTATATTTTAGCAACTGTTTCATAATCTTTCTAGTGCTTGTACTGAACGGCTGTGATTATTTTGCCTAACTTTATCAAATCTGAATTTTTATTTTCATCAAAAGTACTTTTATTTTTGTGAGAAAAAAGAAAAAATTACTATATACAATATATATATATTTAATTATATTATAATATTTTTGAGCGCTGCATGTTATTTTTTTTTTTTTTTTTTGTTCGCCTACTAGTTTGTCGTTTGTGGCCGGCCAACTTTTATTGTTAAATTATTTATTTAGTTATTTTATTTATTTATTTTATTTTTTTTTTTTCTTTTGTTTCATTTCCAACTTACAAAATTTGTGTACGATTTGTTGAATTGAAGGTGTTTTCCCTTTTGGGATCCCCTTTTTCCAGGGATCATAATGAAGCAAAACAAAGGAAGTCCCCGCTTTACGGGTAACACTAAGTCAAAACACACCAATTTGGATGGTCCCCGGGTTATCTCGGATATTACTGTTCAAGAACGTGGTGGATTGAAAATACCTTCGAAAAGGACTAATGGCTCTCCGTCTAAACTTGTATCAAAAGTATCAAAGTCTGATCTCAACGACTCTATGGATTCCACTATATACGGTGAATCTGATACGGCCAGTGTCCATTCATTCTCATCGGTTTCATCGGATTCATTGGTTACGACACTGATGGAAGTTGACTTTCCCCCTCTTCCCAGCTCCCGTCATAATTCTCCGGCTAAACTTAAGTCATCTATGAAGTCTGTGTCACATAACCGTTTTGCGCTACTGGATGAAGAGGCTGTGGAGGTTGACAGCGCTAAACCAGTGCCCTCCACACCTAACACTCAACTTTTCAAGCCACCTCCAATTATTATTTCGGTGGTTCCAGACTTCTATGAGCTTAAAAAAGGCATAATCTCTATGTGTGGTGACCAGTTCACAATAAAAAATTTGGCAAACAATAGTGTTCGGGTAAACTGCCTCACAACGGACGGATACAGAGCACTAACCAAATGGCTCAAGATTCAAACCATATACAAGTATCACTCATGGCAGCTCAAGGAAGATCGTGGCTTCAGGGCTGTTGTTCGTGGTCTATATAGAGGTACTCCAAAACAAGATATTGTTGATGTATTCGCAAAGTTGGGGCACACTGTCCGCTCCTCGATGGTTGTCCTGGACAAGGTTACTAAAAAACCAGTTGATTTATTTTTTCTGGAGCTAGAGCCTAAGAAAAACAATAAGGAGATTTTTGATGTTAAGAGATTTCAAGGTGAAATCATTAAGGTGGAGCCCCCACACGATAAACCTACTATACCTCAATGCCATCGATGTCTTGAATACGGTCACACACAAAAATACTGTATGCGCGACCCCAGATGCGTGAAGTGTGCCCAGCCGCATCTCACTGCAGTTTGTGTTAAAACTAAGGACTCGCCTGCTAAATGTGCGCTGTGCGGTGAAAACCATACAGCCAATTGGAAAGGATGCAGTGTTTTCAAGAAAATAGAAGCTAAGTCCTCAGCGCCAAAAAAGAGTCTACTTCCAAATCCAACTCAAATCTCTGCCATTCAAGTCTCACCTAAAATATCATATGCTTCACTACTAAACAACGAGCAAACACAACATCCTAGTCACAATTCTTCCCGGAACACCATCACTCTTAAAACCACATCAACTAGTACTCCTGAAACTCAAAAGCATGTTTCAAGCAAACCTTCTCATGAGCCAGTTTCCAGTAATTACCATACGCCTTCTCAAGATTACCTTCTTCGCTTCCAAAAGAAACTTTTGGACACTAATATCAAACCTACTCATCAATCAACCCAACTCACCACACCTAATGCTCCCTCCCCGGGCTCGTTGGACGACACGAATCTAAAAATCAAAATTTTAAACAATCAACTCAATGAAATTCTTGAATGGAAGTCACAGGTTATAGTAACACTTAGTACAATTCAAGACACATTGGCACAACTCGTACACTCTATTCAAGTAACAATGAACACTACTCAACGCCTTAACTCAAACCAATGAATACTATCAGGATTGGTGTCTGGAACGCTGATGGGCTCATCAAACATCAACACGAACTCACAGCTTGGTTAACAGAAGAAGACATCCACATTATACTAATTTCGGAAACTCATTTAAACTCAAGATCCTATCTCAAAATTCCGAATTTTTCAATTTACTCTTCAAATCAGCCTGGCGATGTATCCTTTGGTGGCGCCGCTATCCTGATCAGATCAAACATTTCACACTTTCCTTTTAAATTCTTTTCCCATTCTTTCGGACAAATAGCCAGTATCAAAATTATTAGTTTCTTTGGTGAAATAACCCTCGCGGCATCTTACATTCGTCCAGCATCTACTCCTGACTTATTTACTAACACTTACCTCACCAACACACTGAAGTCTCTTGGACAAAAATTTATCATTGCCGGAGATTGGAATTCCAAACATCAAGAATGGGGATGCACTCGTTCCTGTAGGAGAGGCCGCATGATACACGATACAATTATAAATTCACATTGGAACATCTGTGCTACAGGATCTCCTACACACTACCCTTATGGAAGGATTGGCACTCCAAACGCCCTGGATTTCGGGATTTATGCTGGTATCCCTTCCCACTCCATTAATATTACTGGGAATGTAGCATTAAGTTCAGACCACATTCCACTAATCATCACCACTGGTGTGGGCTCTCACCTCATTCAACATAGACAACCATTACTTTCGTTTAATGCTAACATCCACACTTTCAAACATTACATGAACACTCACATCCATCTTGACACCCCACTGGACACCAAACATGACATTGATACTGCCCTTGATACTTTTACCAAAAACATACATGAAGCAGCTCGGCTGGCGTCAGGGCCTCAACCCCCCTGTCGCCCTGCTGGGTTTGTCATTACCCTTTCAGACGAAATCAAATCACTCATCACACTTAAAAGATGTATAAGAAGAAGATGGCTGCGTTTTGGTAATCCTATCGACAACACAAACTGGAAAAGACTTGCAACTAAAATCAGACTTGAAATAATAAAAGACAAAGAGAAACGAATAGACAATCTTCTCACTATCTCTACTCTTAACTCTCACACACACAATCTTTGGAAATTAACAAAAAACATTAAAAGACAAACAAAACCAAACCACGCCATTCAGGGCAGTAATGGCTGGTGTAAATCAGATAAAGACAAAACAGAAATATTCGCCACAGACTTGGAATCACGTTTCACTCCTCTGACACTTGTATCACCAAACAGAATTAACTACATCAAACAGAAACTTCTTGAAGACATTCCACATTCAGACTCAGTTACACTTTTCTGTTTAGAGGACCTTACCTCTGAAATTTCCTCACTAAAACCTAGAAAGACTCCTGGTCACGACAACATTAACACTAGAACAATCAAAGCCCTACCCACCAAAAGTTTACAATTTTTACTTAAAATTATAAACTCTTGCACTAAAATCTATTATTTTCCAGACTACTGGAAAAAAGCCACAATCACAATGATACTCAAACCTAAGAAACCTCCGGACCGTACAGACTCTTACAGGCCGATTAGCCTTCTCCCAATTTTGGGGAAGATTTTCGAAAAACTTATACTAACAAGACTTAGACTTACTCTTGAAGACAAATCCACTCTACCCAATCACCAATTTGGTTTTCGTGCGCAACATGGCACTACTGAACAATTACACAGGGTAGTGGCTTCGATATATCAGGGACACGATAAAAAACAATTTGGCGCAGCTGTCTTCTTTGACATTAAACAAGCCTTTGACAGAGTCTGGCATGATGGGCTTCTTTTCAAGCTCAAACACATTCTCTCACCTCATTTATACAAACTACTCTTTTCCTGGCTCACAAACAGACACTTTTCTATCCATATCAATGGACACTATTCCACAGAAAGACTTATCAGAGCAGGTGTTCCCCAAGGCAGTGTCCTAAGCCCGACACTGTACAACATTTTTACTAGCGACATGCCAACACTTCCTTCCTTGAATAATATCATTGCCACATATGCAGACGACACTGCAGTTATTTGTTTTAGCCACTCACACACTTTAGCCAGTTCTCGATTACAGTCATACGTCAACAGATTCTCTTCGTGGACTAAACACTGGAATATAGGCATATCTCATGACAAGACCTCACAAATGACTTTTACAAAAAGACATCAAACCTGCCCACAAATTTGCCTAGACGGACTCCCCATTAATACTGTCACCTCACAAAAATACCTTGGACTTACTCTCGATCCTAAACTCACCTGGCGAAAGCACATTCAAAACATTATAGGTACTATTAACACAAGACACAAAAAATTACACTGGTTACTCAATCACAAATCAAAACTATCACTTAACTCCAAAGTTACACTTTTCAAGTCACTAATTCAGCCTATATGGAGATACGGGTGCTCCATTTGGGGAACAGCTGCTCCTTATCTCATAAAGAAACTACAAAGTACTGAACATCGCATTATAAGACATTTTATTGGATTTCCATTTGCCAGGAATGATGATATCATGACAGACTTAAAGCTCAATTACGTCATTAATATTATCCAAGACACTTCCATCAAACAGAACTCTAGACACTCATCTCACCCAAACCCTCTTGCACAATCACTCACCTTTGATACTTTACATCCATCCACATACAGACTTAAAAGAGCTCAGCTTGAACATCTACCAGACCGTACACTCCCTTCACCTAATCCACGCACACGCACATAACTCATACCTCAATATGATCCTTATTTATTAAGATAGCCCACACCAGTTACTCTCACATATTTTGTATCAATTCCACACACACACTGAATATTTGTCAATGTTTTGCCAAAAAGAGGTTTTAAAGTTTTTCGTAGAAAAATGAAACCCACATACAATAAATGATTGCCATAACAAAAAAAAAGCAACTGTTTCAGTTATTAACTACATCTAAATTTTAAAATATTTATTAGGATTTGCCATTTTGGCATCATTAGATGCCTAACAAATATGAACAAATAATTTAATGAAAGTAGCCCAGCTCAGTACACGCTATACAAGCGAAGCTTCGCTGAAAGTGATTAAGAAGAAATTTGTTGTCACAGTCTGCTCACAACAAGCACCATTGACCGCCGATTTATGTAGAAGACGCTGGGGCCAACATTTTTGTTGTTTTTTTCTGTACAGCGCCGCACATATTGAACCAAGTCATCCACCTAGCCAAGGCTGCCTTTTGAATAATGTTGCTATTCCATACACAATGGCATAGATCTACTTTCATAATCCCAACCAGCAACAAAGTAATATCTCAATTTGCTTTTGTACTTTTTCGCTTTCTTTTCGTATCTCTCTTATTGAGTCAGCCTGTATATTATGCATCTCCCAGCCTTTAGACCTGGAACTAACTTCATAATATGTTGAGCCCAATTCGAACATCATTTAAGCGCCATTAACTCATTAGACGTCAGCTCAAATGCCGAAGTTTATTAATTTGAATGTCATATTAAAGCGGAATTACCAAAAGTCATGCTCGTATTTGGTGCTGCCTGGTTTTTTTCCCCCTCCCAATCCACAATAAACATAACCACAAACACCCTCTCTCTTCCTCTCCCTCTCTCTTCCTCTCACACTATCTGCTCCACAGATAAACAGAAAGAACAGAACACATGCACACACAACTGCATTCCTCATTGAGTGCAAAAAGCATTGTCCACAGCACATGAACTATGTTGCAAATGACCAGACGTGAGCCCTCCATTAGCCCGGCACAGCCCGCCTGGATGCTTGTTGTCCTGCCACACCTACCCGCCCCCAACTGCCCGCCTGCCCGCCTGCCCGCCTGGCCGCCTGCTCCACTCCGACTCTAATAGAACTCTGTAAACGGCAACGGTGCGGGCCAACGAGCCTTGTTTGTTGCCTCATTTTTGATGCCTCTGCAAGCCCAATTGTTATACCCTGTAATGTTTTAGTATGGCGGATGTTATGAACTTAACAAATTGTTAAAGTTTATGAAGTGCAAAATGATTTAATACAGAAATTCAGTTTAAGATGAAATTTTATATCAACTTAAAAACTCTTTCTATATTTCATATAAAATGAAAGAATTTTATCATATTTAAAAAGATTTCTTCATTCCATTTTCCATTCCCCCACATTCTTCATCTCTCAAAAACTCCTTCAACATAGTACGAGGTATCTTTAAGTCGTGCAGTTGCTTGTTTTATAACTCTCGTTGCTGCCGGCATCTGTTGGCTATGTCGTTCTATTGCTTCTCATATTGTTTGTTCCACTTGACCACTATAGCATAGTTTTAGGCGCTAAAAGCTAAACACCAAAATTCAAAAAGCAGCTGCTCCATGCGAACCAACAGATGAACTGAGAGAGAGAGAGCGAGAGAGCGAAAGGGGAGAGACAAAGAGAGGTCGAGTACCCTAAGGCCAAGCACTTTGGTTCATAGCGCTAGCCATCGAGACTCGGAATTTCTCAAGTGCCCGAAGCGAACATTCTGTGACTCAAACTGCCTCTGTTAACTCAATATTAATTGAAAATTTCCATTCACACACCGTAACAGTAGCAATGCATTTAGCATGCGATTAGCTAGCCAAAAACTTCATTTTGGTTTTGGTTTTCAATTAAATTTGAAAAAAAAAAAAACAATTCGTTTTGCTTTGATTGATCGACCAAAAACCATATAACCTCTTCTCTGCTATATGACATTAGCCATTGCGGTTGTGTCATAACGCTTACACTGGCCAACAGGGATTACGAATCCGATCAGCCAATCAAACATGTAAGCTATCAGCAGAAGCATGTGTATAAGAGAAGATCAGAAACCTGCATCGTCGCACTCACTCAGTTTGCACGATTGAAAGAAGAAGAAGTGTCACTCCATGTATCAGAGTGTGAGTACAATATGTGCTAATTATATCAGCCAATCACATGCGTCGTATGTGTGGAAGAGCAGTGTAGAAAAGTAACATGAGTCTAACTCCGATGATGAGAGCGCCAAGTCTACACGATTGAAAGAAGAAGAGCTAGAATTTGAGCATGAGTCTAAGGGAGCCAATCAAAATCATTAGCTAGCGCCGCCTGGAGTATGTCAGCTGTGGAAGCAGAGAAGATTGAGAGACACGATTGAAAGAAGAAGAAGTGTCACTCCATGTATCAGAGTGTGAGTAAACTATGTGCTAATTATATCAGCCAATCAAATGAATGGCATGTGTGGAAGAGCAGTGCAGAAAAGTAGCGGGAGTCTAAGGCCAATGATCAGAGCGCTAAATCTAGACGATTGAAAGAAAAAGAGCTAGAATTTGAGCCAATCACGATCGTTAGTTAGCTGTGGGAGCAGAGCAGATTGAGTGACAGAGCTTCAAGTGCAGTGCAAAGCATACTCACGATTGAAAGAAGAAGACAAATATAAATGCTCACTGCAAAGAGCTGCCTATTGAAGATGGGCTTCAGTTGACGTTGCGAATCGGCAGCGTAAGGTTGGTGTAAGAGGGGAATTTTTTCTTTGTGTAAATTTGTTTGTATGTATGTGTGTATATATGTATGTATGTATGTATGTTAGAATAAATAAGCAATATCTTCAGTATAAGGGGATCTGCCAATTGAATTGAAGCTGCGGCCCTATTTGAATTGAGGACAATCACCAAGTTTTCTTTAATAGATAATATCTTGTTAACAAATAATGAGATTCGAAAAATTTAAAAAGGGCTTAAAAGGTAAGGCATAGGGTTTGGAGATATAATGTAAAAGTTTCATCAAAAAATATACTTGATGTTTATATACGCCAAGTTGTCAAACACTTTTACACTAGTATAACAGAAATATCTAAAAACTAATGGAACTCTTCTGCTTTCATTCATAAAAGTGTACTGTAATTCCAATTTCATCACAACTTTGTTGACCTGTGTTATTATAGTTTCATATTGTGTATCTGTTCCCGTTGCTATCGCAGCTGCTGCTGATGCTGCTGCTGGCTTTTATACCAATTGCAATTGACCACAATGAAATAAACCACTAAATAAATAATGCATAAACAATGAAATTGTGAATTCAATTCAATTGAGAATGCAATTGAATTGACGCGCAAAATGCCAAATGACGAACGAACCACCTTTGCCACGCACCACCCATCAGCAAATAATACTCGACTGCGCGAACATGTAAATAGAACTGGAAAAAAAATGCAAAATTAATTAAAAATATAAAATTGCGCCTCAATCACGGCGCCTTCGACAAGCGAAAAACAATCAAACGGCAACTAAAATAAATAATAAATTTTATTGATTCTTTTTCATTAATTACTGCTAAAAGTTAAATTTAAACTTATTTATTGCAACAATGAGGCAATTAATGCAGCCGGATGCAGTCTGCAGTCCGTGTCAATGGCAAGGCGAACTTAAGTCAGATAGGGGTAAAGAGACTTCATGATACTCGCTTAGGTTTCAAGAGTGACTAAAGTTATTTAACATGACTCATATTGGGCTGACAATGAGCAGTTGGAGTCTATGATTAAGTGAGCTTAGCTCTTACTTCAAGTGTGTATTTCTATATGTCAGGAACTGATAAATAGTCCATATAATCTATAGGCCCAACTCTAGTCTAACTGTAGAGGGGAAGATCCAAATATCCATCTGCACGACATTATCATCTTAACTCTAGAACTGTTGAGGTTTTTGTTAGGGATAGTGGATTTATATTTTTAGGTCTTTAGATCTTTAGATCATATGTACAGTTTTCTATATCTAATGAGATTTTCTGATTTAAAGAATTGTCCGCATGGACCCAAGCTCAGTAAGTAAGTGTTTCCATACAAATCTTAGCTTTTTATCAGACAAAGCTAAACAAGAGTTAGCAGACGGACAGTTAGGTAGATGGGCAGACAGGACAGACGAACGTACAGCCCGCAGTACATTGCTAAAAATCACTTTGTGAACGACTATCAGCCCAGGGCTATCTCTAGGCACAGCTGCATAGGCTGCCGCTAAAGGCTGCAGACAAATTTTGAGAGTTGCCAAAAGCAAACAAATTTTTGTTAGCCAACAGCAACTGGCAACGGGGAATAACAAAGCAAAGACTGGATATATGCTAGATGAGAGATAGAAAGAGAAAGAGACAGAAAGAGAGAGAGAGAGAGAATAAGAGAGGGAGAGAGAGAGAGAGAGAGAGAGAGAATGAAATAGAGAGAAAGAGAGCGAGAGAGAGAGAGAGATATATATATAGATAAAGAGAGAGAGAGAGAGAGAGAGATAGAATGAAACAGAGAGAAAGATGGAGAAAGAGATAGAGAGAGAATGAGAGAGAGCATTTTTGAATGATCTCAAATGTATGGCTAAATAGAGTTCAGTCTGAGCATCACCAAGTTGAAAGCATTCAGCTAAAACAAACAACTGTAAGGACTAGAGCTAAGTGATTTCTGAAAGGCAAGTCAGAGATGTGAATCATTTATATATATCAAATAGATGCTGAATTGAGAATTGAAAGCAAAAGCATTTAGCTAAAGATCTCGTTACTAAACTAAAAGCGAATCATTAGTAAAAGTTAGACTCGATCATTAACTGATCATATAATCAATTTTCTGTCATGTAAATATTCCTTTTTGTAATGCTTTTAACATTATTATACATATAATTGTAATATAAACTACATGAAAAATCTCGAAAGCTCAACATGCAGTTTGAAAATTTACTTTATGCTGTTAATCATTTAACAAAAGATCTCGCTACTAATATAATATATACATACTCTATATAATATATATTATATATAATAGTGTATTAGTATATAGTAGATGTTGCAGTCGATCTCTTACAGTTACCTGGATTTCAATCATTTCATAAATTTCTTGGCAAACGCTTAGTTAGCGACTTTAGTTAGCTGTCTCATTGCTCCTTCTGAAATGAATTCTGAACTCATTAAAGCAAGCACATAGAAGACTTTTTACATCATCTCATTCAATAAAAATATCTCACCTGAATTCTCTATAAATTAAATAACGCATTGATTGACTTTTTCAATTAGAAAACAAAACTCAAAAACAATTTACAAACTGAAAACCTGCAACATTTGCCTGACTTCTGTCAAGAGTAAAGAATTTGCTGATTTAATAATGAATGCAAATTGTATTTGATGAGTTTTGCTAGTCCACTTTTGTGGGTGTCTATGCAAATGGTTTATCCACTTCTGGTATTTATATCAAATATAAAATATATAAAGTCATTTTTAAGAAAATATCTATTATAAAAGTCACTACTAGGCTATGCTTGAGCCATAGGAAATTTACGCTCATCTGCCGCCTGACAATTATAAATGGCAAACGATAGTCAACGACAGCAATTTATCTATGCTGCTGTGGGTGGGAGGCTTTGCCTCAGCTTACCTTACCTCACTTTGCCTTAGCTTGGCCTTGTTTTACCTCACTTTACCTTACCTTACCTCACCTTACTTCATCCTAACTTACCACAATGTTACCTTACCACACCTTACCTTGCTTAGGGCTGGAAGACTTTACTTTACCTCACCTTTTTATACCTCAGCTTAGCTCACCTTACTACATCTCACCTCAGCTCAAGTTATAGCATACCTAACCTCAGCTCACCTGCCCACTGCTTCAGCGCATCCACAGTCTGTCAGCAAAGAGTGTTCAGTAAAATATATATAAAATTTATGAACGTAGGCACTAGCTCTATATATCTTTCAATCTATATATCCTGGCCCTGGCAACCAAATATTTGCGGCAACTTTGTTAGCTGATGTTGGCCTGATGACTAGACATATTAAATACGAGTGAAACTTTCATTTGCTGCATAAAACGATGTGCATTCACCCTATCTCTCCCTCTCTCTCTCTGTGTCTCTCTCTTCCTGCCTGTTTATTGGCAAATTTAAGCGAATAACTTTCCGGGCAATTTCACAACATTGGCAAATGCTGCAGTCAAACGACTTTGCACGTCTCAGCTGTTTAAATTTAATTTGCTGTGCGTACGGACTGACTGGTCTGGCTGGCTGGCTGGCTGGCTGGCTGGCTGTGTCCTTACCTAGCTAAAGGTCTTCCTTTCCAGGTGTTTTTCAGGTCACCAGAAATCAACATTTTCTTTAGGGGAGCAACGACGACGACGTGCTGCAATCGAAGAAAATGCACTCCGCAGACATTCGAGCAGCACAACACACGGAAGTAGTTACCGTCTTGCCAAATATGACAAATGTTGTTCCTCGGCTGCCCTCGCCGCTGCCTCTGCCTCTTGTTGGCAACACAACTGTGCTGGGTGGTAGGCGAGAGCAAAAGGCATAGCTGAAGTCGGCTACGACACGTAAACTGCATAAATATAAACGCAACATGAAAACGTGAGAACGGAAGCTGCTGCTGCTGCTGCTGCTTCTTGGCCAACTTAAAGTCAATGGCTGAAGGCAAAAGTCGAATTCAAATTGTTAAATTTGTTAAAATATCGATATTTTCAGATTTGACATGGCAAATGATATAGATGTTTATCTGTAGAGCAGAACAACTGCAAGATTTGGTTGCGGGAGTGACTAGAATTGAGCAAGATGAAGGGCTTCAGCCAGACTTGCTTTGACTGCAAAAGATGTACAAAAGAAAGTTCCCAACAGGCAGCAACTGTCAATTCAGTCGATATAGAGACTTGAGTAGATCACATGAGCAACAGCAAAGATGCTTGACAAAGAGGCTAATGCGGGGTAAGACTAGGCTCCTGACTGGAAACAGTCCAAGAAAGAGCAAGTTTTTTGGGTCGGCTAGCAGTAATGCAGTCCGACAAACGGCTCAGAGTGACGACCTGACCTGACTGACAATGCATAAAGCATTTTCACCTACTTCAACCAACAAGAAAAATAATAAAAAATAAAAATAAAATATTAATATTACAAATAAATCATATAAAAGCCTTTTAGGATCAAGGCAAACCGACTATGCATGATCCTATAAAGTTTTTATGCAGCACTATTGATTTATTTGTAAAAGAGCTCCATAGAAGCTGACGTTCCATTTAGCGGCAGCAGCTGACAAGCATAGAATAGGATTTGTCTACATGTTCACGAAAATAGTAGTGCCAATGAAACAGCAAAATTTTGTGATAAACAAAACAATTTCAATATATTATATATATATATATATATATACATATATATATATACTACTATTTTTATGAACATATAGATAAATACTACACTGAATAAAAATATATCAAGGTAATATATGTACATCTTCTATGGACTGCGCTAGAATGCTATGCAGTTGTGTTCATAAAAATAGTAGTGTCACTAAAACAACAAAATTTTGTGATAAACATAATATTTTGATAACAATTTCATATATATGAAATTTTATTAAATATATTATGTTTATTCAAAAATTTTGCTGTTTTAGTGGCACTACTATTTTCATGAACACATCTCTATTTCATTAGAAGAGCTCCATATATTACCTTCATACATTTTTATTCAATAGCCAATATACTCCTCTGCATATCTCTGCACACGTATAGCTGATATTCCCTGGGGTATGTCTGTCTGTCCGTCTAAAACCGTAAATGCGAATTGGCTTGGGGCAATTGGCTTGTGGAGCTTCCCTTGTGCGAGAGTCAATCGTTCACATGCTACTGTGTTTCCGGCATGCGCATGAAATAATTAAAAATTAAATAATATCAAAATAAAGTTATGCCACGCTAAGACAATATTACAATTTGCGCAAACAACGGAAACGGAAGTGCAAAAGTAGAAAAAAATAAAATCAATACGAGATGTTTCTCCCCGAGGGCCAACTCAGCAAATAGCATAGCAGAGCGGCCAGAGAGACAGAGAGAGAGAGAGAGAGAGAGGACAGTCGGATGGACGGACAGACAGTCGGACGGACAAGTCTTTACACTCTCTGCTCGATATGGTCAAACGAAAAGAATGGCTGTTGGCATGGTTCGATGTATGCAAATGCTTCAAGTTTGATTTGCATTTGCAATCGGTTGGCGTTTGCCGCTTGGCGACAAAACTAAATTCACTTCTCCAATTGACATTGCAAACAGATTGCGGTCGTAACTCGCCTCAGACTGTGGCATTTGAATGTATTAACCATAGCTCAGACATAAAACACGTATGAATTGTGCAATTGGCAATGATAGACTACGAGATACGCTGTACGAGTGGGTGCTTAACACTATGAGATTAGTTGATTTCTTATTGGAAAAGAGACTGAAGCTTAAGTAAGCGGAAGCTTAAGCAAGTAATTTTTGATGTGACTTAATTTTTTTTAATAAACGAGATCATTACGAGATCGCTGTGTTCATACGGACGGACAGACGGACAGACAGACGGACAGACGGACGGACAGTCGGACGGACGTACAGACGGACATGACTATATCGACTCAGCTCGTCTCCCTGATCAAGAATATATATACTTTATATTTTTCAATTTTTATATAATAACTTAGGTCTATTATCATGGTTTCCCCTGGATTGTCAGTGGAGCATAAGGCACAAGTGTTTTTCGTATGTTCCTGTACTCCATGCTCGTAAATTCTGAAAGTCTGGCGTCTTATCGATGCTCCCAATTTGAGACTTGTTTTTGATATCAGACCCCTGAAGTTGCCCACTTAAATACTTCTCACAATAATAGCCTGGAGAATCAACTAACTAAAACTTACATCATGCTTGACCCCATCTTATTGAAGTGCCAATATCCAAATGTGTAATTCGAATAGCCCCATATATGCCCAGTTCATCACTCAATGCAGCTCCAGGCTGATTCTGAAGTGAAACAGATTATTTATGGCAGTCCAACTTCCGCCGCCTGCTCATTCATCAATAGGTATTTGAATGTCATTGGCTAAGAGTAGGACAAACTTCAGTAAGTGCCTCAATTGCAGCCTAGGAAACAGAGCCAGCTCGATTAATGTCAATGGCAACTCGCCTCGATTTAACTGCTCACGCGCCATAAACTCAAAAACTTAGCCCACTCAGCCCCAGTGGGGGCAGCTCACGATTTATGCGTGCAGTGCAGAAATTTAATCAAAGTGCGCAACCCTTTCAAGAAAACAAAACTCAAACCCAAAAGTTTCATATTACAGCTCAGCAATGAGCAAAGTGTTTCAAATACATTTCACTCACTCGAGTCTTTCGGCTTTTCCAACTCCCAATTGCACACACTCACACACACACACACTCTCTAAATATAAGGTCAGCTTTTACTGATTTTCAAATTTTGGGGTGTGCTCAGTGGCTGCTGCACACATTTGCAGTGCACGCTCACAAAGTGAAGCGAGTATATTGGCTTTCCAAGTCATGCTAGAGATGCGAGTCTTTCTCATTTCCTTGACTTTTTCATGTTTGCTTGTGGTACGGGTATTATGCAGTCAGTCACAGCCATCTGCTTGTTTTTAGCTTTCGCCGTGGCCCAAAATTCAATTCACTTTGCTTATTTTCGGCGTGCGAATGCTGCCTTCCTCTCCATGCAACCAGCCAGGCAGCGAGTCAGCCCAGCCCAGCCCAGACCAACAACAATAAAAATGTCGAAAACATAGTAAACATTAACGGGAAAACAATTTTCATAAATCTAGAATTATTACCAGCAGCCCAAGCGAGTGCCGCAGCAACAGAGACTTCGCTTGCCGCCAGTGTCCATTGAAGCAACAAATTTTGCGCATGAAAAATGCCTGAAAGTCGATTTTTATTTTCGGATGTTAAATATAGACGACTAATCGATGCGCTGCCAAAAGCAGTTAATCAAAGTAATAAATGTGAAAATGTGAAATATTTCTTATGCCGAGCTCAACTGTCTGTCTTTTATCTAGCTGCTTGTCCATCATAAGCCCTAACCATATTCTTCATGCTAATCTCAAATACTGCTTAGATCTGATCTATGACGATTTTTCGACTTTCTGCATATTGTAGAGCTTTTTATGAATGTCTGATTCAATATCTAAACAAAGCTCAATAGGTAAGTCCAGTCAGTTATCTATTAATCAATCATCCGCTCAGTTCTTATAGACTTTTCTTAATTTAATGGATATTATGGGACAGTTTTGGTGCTCCTGCTTAAGTTCTCAAAATATCTTAAAGTATCTAATCCTAATTCCAGCTTTTCTTTTAACCAAGAGCTGCTCAACTCTATAAAGCTTACACAATATTCCTCAAATAATCTAAGAATTGTTGTTTATCTACTAAACTATAATCATTTAATTTATCTACTAATTTATCTACTAAACTATACACTTTTCTTCTTGTCTGCATAGGCTGTTCAGATCGGTTATGTTATAATAATAAGAAAATGTTCATATAGCTTATGCCTTTGATATCTTGTCATCCACTTGACTTTAAGAGCTGCTTAAATCTACATAATTTATTTATTTTATTTATTCTTCATGTAATATCCATACATATAAACCCTCTCCATAAAAGCCCAATGGTCTTCCTCCTGACTCAAACAGCTGTTCAGATTTACAAAATATAGGACACATTTATAGACCTGAAACCATGAAAACCTCCTGAATTTCATCTTCTCAACAAAAACTTTTGAAATCTACAAAGTTTTTCCGATCTTTTGGGTCCCAAAAGGCTTACCGATCTTCCGTATTCCCTTAGATTTCCACTTCCCTCTGTCTACTCCACAAAACAATTCAAGTCTACAAGTTCTGAGCCCAAAAACAACGTTTACAACGTTTTTTCAATCTTCCATTTAATTTCCTCTACCTTAAATTAACTCAGATCTACCAAGTTTTTCCGCTCTTCCCATTTTGGCCACAAAAATAACTTAGAACTATAAACATTTTCTGATCGTCTGTATTTTATTGAATCTCTTCGTCCTCCTCCCCAAAACTTTTCAAATCTACAAAGTTGTTCCGGTCTGAGCCCAAAAACAACTCAGATTTACAACGTTTTTTCGATATTCTATGGGATCTCCTCTTCCCCTTGCTGCCACCCAAATCAACACAGATTTACAAAGTTTTTCCGATCTTCTGCATATGCAGAATATATTATATATTGTATATGTTATATATTATATATAAAAAATGTTCTATCTAATCTAATCTAAGCTGATTAACTGAAGTTATTTAATAATTTAATTAAATATTATTAACTGAAGTTATTTAATAACTTAGGATACCCTTTAGCCATTCTATAGACCCCAAAAACATCTTAGATCTAAAAAGTTTTCTCCATTTCCTACATACATTATTCTAATAGAAAACTTCGTCTGTAGAGTCTTATGAAATCGTTGCCAATTGTCAAGCCTGCGATCCCCTATGCGAGTAGCTTTTCTGTCTACAAACAACAGCAAAAAAAACAGAAAAAAAACATATTTACAACGCATTTAACAAACGATATTTGTTTCATATGCACAAGCTGTTTTGGGGTTGCTTTCTAGATAAGTTCGCGGCAAGGGTCGATTATATATGTATGTATATACAATATAATTTTTGGAGGATTTGGCAAACAAGCTGCTGCTGCTGCTGCTGCTGGACTGGGACTAAGCCCGCACATAAGTCACATAAATCACGCTTTGTGCTCGCCTGCAAGTCGATGGGGATGCGAGCCCAGAAGCCGTTCGCTTTGCACATTGTCTTTTAATTCAATTTTGTGCAATCGGCTTTGGCTTCTTTTGAAGTCCACTCAAATTTCAATAATTCTCTTTGCACTAATATTCAAACAAATTAAAAAAGAATGAAAGGCAGGATAAAAGGGGGAAGTCAAAGAGCCCAGAGCTTGGAGTGTCGATTGGCCAAAGACATCAACTGTCGCAGAAAAAGTCGTCTATTGTCAGTTGATAGCAGGCGAGTGAATGCCACTTGAAAGTTGGAGTGCTTATAGACACACTTTTCAATGACTTATCAAAATCTTAAGCTGTCAACAATGCCAGACACAAAGCAAGCACACACCGACACACATTCGAGACAGCAAAGAAATTTGTTAGAGCAAAAATATGAAAAGAAAAAATATTTATATAATATGTTATTTTTTTTTGCCAGGCGAGGATTATAAACTCAAGACTGTGTGTGGCTAGCGCACGTAGGTTCATGAGCTCAAAGTACGGTAAATCAAACTAGAAAGTGATGAACGCATACTTGAGAAGTTTGTTGTCTCTAAACTGATTTGGAGAGGCAAACATTTGTATAGTGAGGGAGCTGAAGAAGATTTTGGGTTAATCTATATACTAAATTGTGTGACTGTAGCTGGGAAAACGTTCGACATATGTCCAAAGCAAACTTGAATATCGATATTTATTGATTTTTTGTAAATGGAAAACAGTTTTCTATGATACGCTACAAGCTATAGCGTGTGGGTCTGTGGAGCAACTACGTATGCATTCAAGCTTATAGCTCGCATAGGCTATGAGATCAACATATGTATGGGATATGCGGAAGGATGGACGGGTGGACGGACGGACGGGCAGACAGAAGGATGAATAGACAGACAGAAGGGCGAACAGACGAGAGTAACAACGGGAGAAAGGACAGACGGACGAAACAGCGGACAGACGGATGAAAGGACGGATGGACTGATAAGCGGACGGACGAAAAGACGGACGAACGGAAGAATGGCGGATGGACGAAAGGGCGAACAGACGAGAGTAACAACGGGAGAAAGGACAGACGGACGAACTGACAAAACGGCGGACAGACGGACGAAAAAATTAACGGATGGACGAAACAGCGGACAGACGGACGAAAGGACTGACTGACTGATGAACGATGACGAAACGAGCAACGGACGGACGAAAGGAGGCACAGATGGCTACAACGACTAGTTTTATATCAATAATACTTATAGTCAGTCAATAAGAAAGATACTCAGACACGCCTCCTTCTGGCTGTTACCTCCATTTGAACAAAACTAATATACCCTGTTTACACATTTTTAATGGGTTATTCAAATATTTAGTGCGAATCATCCCACATAGACATGATCCACTCAACTCTCCCACCCCTAGCACTCCATCAAAGTAATTCAACTTTGTAGTTAATCGAGACGCACTGAAAACAAACCATGTTCAGCAGTTCACACATGCCTATAAGCAGCATATTCATCAAATTAGCCTCGTTCACATTGTCACTTGTCACTTGTTTGGCGCTGCTGCAGTTGACAAATCTTTCATTTCAGCTCATCTCCTGGCACTACACAGCACAAATGATTCTGGATTTGCATATGCAAATCAGCGTCTTTTGTAGTTCATTAATTTTGAACTTCCTACAAAATATCCCTTCACCTGCACGTGTGCCAAACATTTCAATCCACCTCCATTATCCATCCATTTGGGCTTATTTGAGGAGTGCAAAAAAAAAAAAAACATACAAATTCTGCCTGTTCACAATGTGTTTTGCAATCAACTAAACAAACAAGTGCGAATGTTTCTGGCACGTATTAACAATATATGTGTGTGAGCATGACACTTTTTCCTGCTTTTCTTTTGCGTGGCTAATTTTCAGCATTGTTATGCATGCCTGAAAGCGACAGGGAAACAGATAAACGGAAGCCATGTAGGCAAATGGGTCCATATGTAGTCGAAAATATGTTTCCAGTTAACTCTGTTTGTTGTAGTATTATCTATAGCATATCAACTATTATGATCAGTCTAGGTGAGAGAGATCTGCCTAAAACTAAATGAAAGCTAATAAGAGTGTTTGAAGTACTAAAGTTGAAGGTACTCTAAGACCCATGCACAAAGAGTCTTTTGTGGCGAAATGGGAAAGAAATTCAAAAAGTGAATTATTTGATTATATTTTTAGCTCATGTATATACCAAATGGCCCTTTATGACTCTAGTGTTAAGATATGTAAGATATTCGGAGACTCTATATTAATTTTCATTGACTTAATGACCAAAAGCTAGATTTGTGCGTGCCACACGAGGATCTACATGTAACACATCGTATCCAGTTCCATCTATCTACAACTCTCCTAGTTCGATCAGCTCATACGTACGGGCAGAGCAATGGAAGGAAGGATGAACGAACAGGCTGAGCGAACAAACAGATGCACAAGGCGTACGATTGGACAGACGGATGGACGGACAAACAGATGAACAGATGGACGGACTTATATGAAGGAATGCAGGGATAAGCGGATGGACAAGCAGATAGATGATCGATTGACAGGTAGATGGACGGACGGACAAATAGATGGACGAAGGGACAAGCTGATGAATGACTGGACTATAAGAAGGAATAAAGAGATGGACGGACGGAATAAACGGATGAACAGATCTACGGACTTTTAGGAAGAAATAAAGAGACGGACGGACGGACAAGCAGATAGACGGACGGACATATAGAAAAGATTGCAGAGATGGATGGATGAACAGACAGACAAGAAATCATATGATCGGACGGACAGGTAGGTGGGCGGACGGATAGACGGACACACCGATATACGAACAGATTGGCAGACAGACGCAAGTCAAGTCAACTGTTAATCCCAATCAAGAATATATATGATATATTGTGCCGGCAACGCCTCCTTCTAGCAGACACATGAAGAAAAACTTAGACAGCCTGCTTAGCCATGCACCAGAGCAGAATCACATGGCTCAAATAGTTATTGCCGTCGTTAGTCACATATCCCAGGTAAACTGATCATGTCAATGGAACATAAATCTCAAACAAATTAGGAAATTTATATCAACTCCATATGAAATCAATGTCAAATTCAAAATTATTGTGAATCAAGCTCAAATTGGTATTATCTGAATGAGACTCTCATGGAAATCATTTCTACGAAAGGTGCGTCAAGTCAAATGGACGAATCAACGTGGCAGCAGCTGGCGTGTAGCAAAGCAACGTCTGCATGCCTTCAAGTATTATATGCTCTTAATTACGGCCGATTGCCAGCACTGGCCGATGGCCTTTTCACTTGCTAGCAACGATGCTGGCAATGTGCAAGATAAGCCCTTGCCCTGGAGGAGGGCGAAGAAGACGAACATATTTTTACACAAGTTGCAAAGTTTGCTAGTGCTGAGTGCCCAGGATCAGCAGAGTGCCAAAGCGAATGACTTTCACCCGAAGCATTTCAACTTTCGCTCTGTGACCATACGGGACTATGAGAATCAGCTGCGGTCATACGCGACGCATAAGAAGGTGTTTTGCTACTTTGCCACGATTAAGCTGAAGAGCAATGCCGGCAAATGGATTATATATATGACGGCCAAGGATTTCGTACGCTCAATATCGCCAGGCCTGAGCCAGCCGGAAGGCCTGGGCCTAAACCACTATTTCAAGATGGATAAGCACACGATTCAGAAACTCAATATCCGGAGCGTGGCAAGGGACAGCATATTCTATAAGCTGCGGCCCGATGGCATGGTCACGTACACGGACTTCTTGTATCTGTTGAAGCTGGTGGTGCTATCGGACAGATATTTCGAGATGGGCTTCAAGCTGTTTGATAAGCAAGGCAATCAAATGCTCGACAAAAATGATATGAGCCTTTTGCTGTTTGGCATTCCGGACTCTCGCATGAAGATCACAAGTTCTGTGAAATATTATCTGTTCGGGGCCAAGCTCGACCAGAAGGTGAGCCTGGACAGCTTTCTCAAGTTCAAGCGGCAACTGTTCCACGACGTTATTCAGATCGAATTCAATACACTGAAAAAGAAACCGAAGAAAGTGGATGGCAAGAAGATCGCCGATCCATCGCCCAGCACCATAAGCGAGTTGAGCTTCGCCAATCTGTTGCTCACTTACTGCCGCATGCCGAGGCATCGAAAGAAGGAAATACTCGAGCGCACCTATGCGAGATACAAGAATAATCCCAAGGGGGTCACATTCGACGAGTTCATGTCCTTCTTCAGGTTCATTCAGCATCTGCCGGACATTAACAAGGCGCTCACATATCACTATCTAGCCGATGCAGGTGTCTCCCGCCGGACACTCAAACACATTTCGGATGTGATTGTGCGAGTTCCGCTCTCCACGCACATCATCGACATCATTTTCGTAATGTTTGTCAATGAGCAGACTGGATTCTTGTGTTACACAGAGTTCGTTCAGATGGCGCGAAACCGCCTCTGCCGCTGCACGAAAATATCCTTTAAGCTGGCGCGTGTGTTCAAAGGCATCTACAGGTGCGCAGAGCAAACGTTTTTCAGGTATTCACAGTCCTAGCAATATCGCTCATATAACTTCACTTGCGGCGCCCAAAATGCAATTTGCGCTCGCAACTCTCAAAGCCAAGCCAGCCGCAGACAAAGTAAAGCGCGCTGCCTCTGTCTTTCTCTCTCTCTCTCTCTCTCTCTCTCTTTCTGTCTCTGTTTCTCTCTGATTTGATGCACTTTTGTGAGCTCTTCACTTAACTCCTTTGAGTACAAACGCTTTTAGCTGAAAGAAATCTCAGCTGAAAGCCACTAACCACAATGGAAGCAGACGCACCCACATTCCTCTTACCTACTCACAAACATATTTACATTTAAAGCAGGAAAAAACCGTAATTCGCTTTGCTTTCAATGTTGTAAAATGATTTAAATTTGTCAAAAAGTCATGAAATTTAAGTTGTCTCAGAAGTTTAAATATAGATGAGTGTATCAATAACACTAACAATATGAACAAGTAAGAACGTCGGTAACGCCCGACTGCAGAGCACTCATACTTCACGGCCCAAGCGCTATCAGCTCCATTTTCTGATTTGCCACGCCCACAATTGGTATATATTTATAATTTTCGGCAAATCATAAGAACAGGTCAATCGTAATTTAGTCGTTCAACTTTGAGTTTCTAGCTCTAAAACTGTAGAAAATTCCCGATTTGCCACGCCGCCTATAAGCGTAAATGTATGTAATTTTTCATCGATCTTTATAGAATCTTAACAGTAACCTGCTTGTCAAATTGGGGTATATAAGCTTTAAAACTGTAGATTTGCCACGCCCCTATCGGCGTAGGTATATCCACGATATCTTTTTAATCTTAGGTTGTTGCCCGAGTATATATTCCAAATTTCAGCTCTCTAGCACTTCAACTAACAGAATTTCTGATAAAGCGGAAAATAAATTATCCGAGTTGGCACGCTAGTGAGCGTATCGGGAAAATTTTGATACTTTATAATTGGAGGGTATACACGAGTATATGTTCCAAATTTCAAGTCTCTAGCTTCTATAGAAGCTAGAGCACAGTTAGCGCTGCACTTGTGTGTGTGTGTGTGTATCGATACGAAAAGCCTAGCATGACAACAACCTGAACTCTGTGCAGCATTCCGTATATTTGCCAGTCGTGCAGCTTCTCCTTGTTGTAGTTTTTCTCTCACTTGTTCGAGTTTAGTTCTTGGCAAACTGAAACTTATAACCGCCCTGGAAAAAAGCCACAAAATAAAATAAAAAGTGAAATAAAAGGGAACAAATTGAAAATCAATTAAAAGCGCAATGCAATAAACAAAATCTCCCAGCCATGAGCAGAGAAATATTTTTTGGTTTGCATTTGGATTTGGATTTAAAGACAAATGATAAAGAATGAAATTCCTGTTGGCTACAAGTTTTTCTATTTTCCATTTCTATTTTATTTTTCTTTCTGCTAAATAAATTTGATCAAAAAATATGTATTCATGTGAACTGCATAAACTGCTCAATGGAATTTAGACATAAATAAAATAAATAGAAACTTAGAAATTTTAGTGAATGAGGCAAACACAGCATTTGGGAAAATCTTTTACATATGCAGCAAAGTGAAGTTAAGCACATTTTGTGCTCTGCTATGCGAGTTGTAAACCATTTTACAATTGACAATTTCTTGCTATTTATTATGCTCTCCAAATAGGTAAAGAGTGCAGAGTGCTTAGATACATTTATATAAATACTTTTGCTATACAAATCGAAGAGTGTAACGAGCGAAAGACTCAAGTGTTGAGTGACCAGGCAGGAGTAATGCTATTTACGCTGAATACATATCAGCAGCAGCTTATGCTATCGATAAAATTTTAATGATAAAATATTAAGTTAGACTTGCCATTTAATTATAAAACTTTTAAGAATTGCTAAATATGTCGAAATAATTAAGATTTCTGCACATTAGTATAAGCCAGACAAGCGATGTCATCTTAGCAGTCAAAAAGAAGAAATTTTTCGAGCGAGCAATGCGTGGAATGTCATATATAGGATATCTTCTAGTCGAGCAGTCTCGACCAGTCTCTCTCTTACTTGTTCTATATTGTATTTGTGTATATAAAATTCTAAATTTTGGCACAAAAAACATCACATTTGAAATTTATAACAACAATTAGAACGATTTCGTGATCAATCATGTTTTAGTCCTGGAATGACCTGGAACTGTGGATGCTTCATGCGGTTTACCTGCATATGAAATGTTCACATATTTCGCTAGCTCTGCTCGGTCAGAGCAATAAAGATGCAATTTGAGTGTGAAAAGTGCAGCAAATTTATGCGCACAATTGTTGGCCAAAAGAAGAAGAAGAGGTGTACACATACGTAGGCTGTTTAAGCCATTTACTGTGTGTAAGATATTCAAGTTTTATAAATTATGAAATTTTATGGCTTTTGAGGGCAGAGAGAAATATTATTTCTCACACGTCTATGGCGTAGCATATTTTCATGCATTTGCGCAGTTTATATGGCTAACGCTGGCCACGCCCACTGCCCTGGGCCGAGTCTTAGGTGGGTCTGCACTTAAACATAATTTACATGAATTTGGGTTGCCCGAAAATGTTCAGCTATCAAGGTTGAAAGTTGGCCAGAACCAGAGCCGGAGCCAGAGCCAGCAGCTGGAAGGAGGCGAAGCAGGAGTTGCTGGAGCGCTTATCTGAGTTATGAATATGCAGGTGCTTATCGCGTGTGTGTGTGTGTGAGTGTGTGTAAGTGTGTGTAAGTGAACATAAGTGTGCTGGCCAAGCGAAGTTTGCACAAGATTTAAACACCTGCAAATTTTATTTATCATTTAAGCATTTTTAGGGCTGTTAGCCAAGGCAAAAGCGCAACTGTTTGGCTTGACTGCGTGCAAAAATGGTGCTTAAAGTGAGCCCGATTAGGCTTGATGAAGGTAAATGAACCCAGCTGAGGCTCATCACATAGCCAAATTATATGCGCCCAATTAAGAATGTCAAGTTGAGCTAAGCCTGCTTATCAATTTCGAGTCTCACAAATCTCACATTGATTCCCATCAGCTAAGCTGTTTGTTGGCTCTAATACAAGATAATAAAGAGCGGAAGGAAGTAGCTGCTCTCTAGTCTCAACTCAATTACCAGCTTCAAGCTTGTCGTGCATGAAAATATATGTATGTGCTGTGACCTCTTTTATTGAGTTTCATAAAACGTGCCTCAAATTTCAAATGACAATCGAAACGGCATCAAAACTCTCTCCCTCTCTCCCTCTCCATCTCTCGCACTCAGCAAACTCATAAGCTATAAATATTTAGTACAAATACATGAAAAGTATTTCGTTATGCTGTAACCATAAAGAGTAATTGATAACACTGTACAACAAAACTGAACTTATTTTTTTATAAGAGTAAAATATCAACTTTCAGCACATATATGTTTATCACAAGATTTTGTGAAATGTTGTTTCAGTCGCACTACTATTTTCATGAACACAGCTTTAAATAAGTTTGAACTGAATCTGTCTTTAGGGAGATCATGCATATGTGTGTACATAAGTTGTTTGCCATGTATGTATTCATAAAAGAAGCGTAGCAAAATTCATAAAATTCAGCCAGACGCAGTGTTCCGGGTATCTCTTAGTCGTGCACTTCCAACTAAAGTAATCTAACTTGCTCATAAAACAAATCTTTTGAATGCTCTCAGCAAAGTATTGAATGAAATTGAACAAAACTTAGTGGTTTTCTTCGAGACTGTTATATGACTGATATAAGATTGTTATATCACTGTTATACACATGTATCACAGACCTTTGTGGCAAATTCAATTCAACTGATTTACATATCGCATTCATTTTATACAAAGGTTTTATTTTGACAGTACAATTTCAGCTAACTCACATTTGAAAACAACAAAAATTTTAGCTTGATATGAATTAACTCACTTAATAAATTTCTTGTTGCCAAGTGTAATTTGAATTATTTTTAATTTTCTGTTTTTTTTTCATATTGTCTCATTTTTTACATATTAATATATATTTTATATATATTCATATATTTTTTTGCTGCATATTTAATAAGCCGTCTAGTAAACATGAGCAAAAAAATATGTTTAATGCATATTTATTCCGGTTTACAATTAATTTACTTATTGCATTATGTAAATTAATCAAATGTAAATAATCAAATTATTAAATCGATTGACTTAATGAACTAAATTGTAAAAAAAAAAATGTTTTAAATGCTAAAAGAAATTTAAATTGCTTTATCAAGCAGTTGATTGATCTGAATATGAATATGAATATATGTATATACTATATATGTATATATTCAGTTTACTATAAGCGGATGTCATGTCAAGATGATAGATATACATTTATCAGTTTGGCCATCTTTCATTTCAATCTTGTAATTTTACAACTGCGCCCAACAACAAATTCTCCCCGCTCAATCTTTCATCATTTATTCGTTCAAAATAAGAATTTCTACTCGCTTCCCTTCCAATGACCAATCATAAGAAAGATGTCAGAATGGCCTAAGTAGCTATCTCGCTCTTACCCAGCTACAGTTGGTACTATGTTCAGCAGCAACTGTCTTTGTCTCTCTCTCTCTCTCACTCAGTGAGTATAGCGGAGCATGCAGCTAATACGCAAACTCACTCGGATTCCATTTTTACAACAACTCTATGCAAGCTCTCAGCCATCACACCAATACTATTGCAGCAGTAGGAGGCAGCCATGCATTGGGAAACTTAGAAGACAGTGTGACGTCATATTATATTAGCGAAATATATACGAGTATGTATATAAAATAAATTAAATTTATATAAAATAAATAATAATATATGAATATATATATATATATCTATTATATAAGTATAAATAAATACATAATAAATAAAAAAATATATATATATATATTTATATATATCTATTATATAACTATAAATATTAATACATATAAATTTTTATATAAATTTATTTATAGTTATAAATTATATTTGTCAACGCAATCTGCATTCGCATGAGCGTGTTGGCAATAATTTTTGGAATAATTAAAAATGCATTTTTAATTATAGATTTTCGCTCAGGCGCAAGTCGAAATGAATTTGTGGCCATACAAATAATTGAGCAAATTTATTAAATGAAATGGAAAACATATTATTTCCGCCGAAATATCATATGCAATATATTTTATAGATAAAATATATATATTTTTGGCAGCACTGACTTACCGACTCGAATCCGAATTTCCAAATATTCCAAATTTATCTCAAAACCAACCGCAATTCTTGCTCCAATTAAATAAATTCGTGTCGCAAACCAAAGCTCTATACAATTTTAATGAAGCCAAGCGAATTACAAACCAATATATTAACGAACCTATTTGACTGGCAAATGCATAATTGATGAGCTCAAACACAAATGGAAACTTTATTTTAGGACTGAAGGAAGACCATAAAAGGTAAATTTAACGAATTTGCCGACTTTAACAAAGATCTGAGCGCATGATTAATGTTGTAAAATAAAAAATGTGTCAAGCGATTAAAAGCGACGCGTTTTATTTACGCCTATCATTTATCAAATACAAGGCAAACACGTGCCAAAATCGAAATGGCTCCGAATCCAGCTTTATTTGCCCGTTGGCTAAGCCCCGGATGAGTGATAATGCACAGCAGAAGGCGTTCGCAATGTTCTCTCTCTCTCTCTCTCTCTCTCTTTTCTTTCTCACTCACACACTCTGTCTATCTCTCTTTCACACTCTTTTTCTCTGTCTCTCTCTTATATGTTCTGCTGTTACCTATGTCAGCCCCTTGTCGCACATGGTTGCCTTCTGATTCGACTGACCTCGAAATGAACACAAAAAACATGCAGGTAAGACAGCTCTAGCAGGCAATGCACGACTACGACATACCCTGAATTTGTTAGGTTAGCTTTCATATATGTTTTAATAAAGCATGCACACGCACGTGTTGAACTGCAACTATGAGGTATAGTTTAATTGAACTTGGCTTCTGGTAGCACGATCTCTATGAACTTTTGAAGGCTTGATTATGACAGCTTAATCTGTATGCATGCCAAAGCTCAAGTCTGAAATGAGTATAGTTTTCAATTTAATACCAAATGGAGGAAGGTATTCAAAATTTGAGATATTGGTAAGCTAAGCAGGCATTACACAAGCCTACGCCTGAAATTTGAGGTCTATAGCCTCAAGTTAAGCCTAAAAAGCCAAATCAAATTATCGATTTCTTATCGATATATATTTTTCTTTTAGATGACATTTTATTTCGAGTAGTATTTCATTCTGTAAAACTTATACCATTGGTGTGATAACTCTGACGTTGAGTTATTTATCGATCTTAACCATGTAAGATGAGATATCGACAAAAAAATATAGACATCGCCTCCGCCAGAGTATACAAGCATAGAACTTTCAAATTTCAGGTCCTATAGCTTTTGTACTTCTTGAGATCTGTGCATGCAAATGGAAATTGACAGAGATATGTCCACTTTGAGTCAGCTCTACTCTATCATATATACTCTCTATAAAGTCTATCATACAATACTTTCCTCCACCTGTCACTAGTATTTTGTCTACCCCCTTCGCTCTGCGTACAGGGCATATAAAAATGAGATCTACGGACGCACCCGAGTGGCCCCTTCCAATACACTTACCCGCACTCTCGCATGCATGGGTCATATGAAAAATGAAAGGCAAACTACGTATACAATAAATAAAGCCAGTGACTGTATCCGTGTTGCCATCGCTTTTCATTTTTTTTTTTTTTTTTGTGGCTGCGCTCGAACGACTGGCTGACTGGCTGACTGGCACATGTCAATCAGAGAACAGAGACATAATCTCTGCTTGACATGAACTTAAAAGTATTATGACAAATATTTCGCAATCTGTGCGCGCTGCTCTGTCTCTGAATTCACGCTACTGTATCAATTTTTTATGCCGTTGTAATGGGGCTGCTGTGACTATGCTGTGAAGGATGTAACTGAAATATAAATTTCGACTTTCCTAGTGAACGGCTTTTCCAGATAGACACAAACTGAATGCGCTGAGCAAAAAGTGTGTCATATAAAAATATGTGTGACAAGTAGAAGAAGACGTGGCAAAAGCCATGGTTTATATATCTATAATATTGATAAAGCTTAACAGGCAATTTGATATACTCGTAGACCTGTTCGTCCGTATGTCCGTCCGTCCGTTCGTCTGTCCGTCCGTCCGTCTGTTCGCCTGTGCATCGATTCATCTGTTAATTCGTCAGACCGTTCGTCTGTCCATCCGTTCGCCCTTCTATATGTTCCTCCGTCTGGCCGTCCGTCTGTACGTCCGTCTGTCCTCCGACCTGTGTGTCTGTCCGTATGTACAAATTTTTATAGCGAAACCTAAATATAAGAGGTAGAGATTTCATTTTATTCGTATTTCTTCCAATAACTCGCATTGTAAATCATCGATAACATTTTGCATATGCATGAAATCGATAAAAATGGACAACAATGTTGAATTTGTATCATACTTCCTATATTTTAAGAGCTACAGTTACAAAGTTTGGCATGTAGAATCTCTTAAAGTGCACACAGATAAGAAATTTATCTTCTTCTATTGTAATCGATAAATATCGATATTTAACTTTTCATCTTTTGTATATTTATGTTTGTATATATGTTTGTATATTATTTGAATTTGATATATATGTTCTTTTAAAGTACACACAGATAACAAGAACTGATTGTTATATTTTAAAAATCGATAAATATCGAAATAAAACTTTAGATTCTTGAGAAAATTACGCTTGCTTTAGAAGCTAGATATGTTAAAGATTGATATATTCTTTGTGTATTATCTGTGTATTAAACACAGACAACAAGAGTTCATTTTTCTTTTTAAAATCGATAAATATCGATATTAAACTATACATTTATCAGCATATCTGGTATGGCTTAGCAGCTAGAGTTACCAAAATTTGTAGATGTAGATTACTCCAAAGCATATATAACTGATGAGTACCGCTTCCTTTCGATATCTACTCCGATCCTCCGAGCTCACTCACAAAGTAAGTTCAGAGTAGCTCCCACTTCTTCACTCTCAGCTCAAATACTTTAACTTGCAGCAATGCGCTCGCAGCATTAGCCCGATATGAGTATAAGTGAGGGCATCGCATCATAGGCATGCTCTCTCGCCTACGAATTCGATGTGCTATGCTGTGCTGCCAGCTGCATTGTTTGCCTTGCGTGCTGCATTGTTGTGACTTGGCCCGGACCAATGCGTTCCGGTTAAATAAAAATCATTTCATTGCAAATTTTCTGTGTTTGACATGACCTTATTGTAGCTATGGCTGTAGCCATTGCACTGCGCTGCATGCACAATACTTATCTAAGGGGGTGGAGGGAGAGGCGTGAGGACCCTATTTACGCTTGCAGGTAAGTGACGCATATCTTCTTTATTTTATTTTCTTAATTTTGTTTTTCTTTTTTCTTTTTTGAGTGTGCGCCGGACATGCCGTAAATCAATTTTTTATTTATTATTTTATGAGCTGAAATCGGTTTGGATTCAATTTTTTTTCTCATTTTTTTGCCTTTTGGTTTTTCATTTTACTCACTTAAGTTCGCATCGTTTGCATGCGTTGGCTGTTAACCGATTTAATTTACTGTGTCGCGTATACACGCCCCCAGCAGCATCGGAGCATCGGAGCATCGGCGCATCGGAGCAGCCCATCATCCCAGTCCGCTTATCGCTTAATTGAGAATGTTTGCCCGGCAGTGGACGACATGGCACGTAATTTTGTGGTCATTACAACGAACGCGAGCAGCCGCAAAGCAAATAAATATGAAATATATTTCGTTAATGAATGAATTTCCGCTGCAGCTCAAAGGACAAACTCCACATATATTTATAAAAAACCAAACCAAACCGAAATGTCAATGGATACTTAAGCATATATGTTTACCTGAGCTGCTTTTGAGCACATATTGTCGCTGTTGAAGTTCCCTTTTGGGTCAGCATTTGAGTGGAAAATATTTCAGGTGAGTTTACAGGTAAATTTGTGTTAACACGCTCCACTGCCATGTTGATTGTTTGTTTGTTTGACAGTCGGTGCTGCTGATTTGTGCACACACTAACCAAATTTGCATATTAATTAAAAATTAACGAGTTTCAATGAAACAGAAACAACACGACGAGAGAGTGCTCGATGCGGCAGTGCACGACTACGAAATACCCTGAACAGCGCTTTGGCTTTATCAATTTAGACTTCTTTGCATGCATGCCTATACAGACACACATACATGCATACATAAGCAAGTTCGCCGCTAACTAAGCCTAAAGCAAACCCCACTATGAGGAATAGCCTGATAGAACTCGGCTGCTAGTTGTAGGATCTGCATGAAATTTTCAGGTCTTAAACATGATAGTCAGCTGTGTGTGCATACCAAAAATGAAGACTCTACTAGTTAAACTATGTTTTAGTTAGTCTTTAAAGTTATGCTTAAGAAATCAAGTTGAAGCATGGATTTTTGATCCATACTAAACAAATTCAATGAGTTATCAAGAAAAGTTGATTGAAATATGCTGCTTATAGTATCTAACTAATCTATAATCCAAATTATAAGTCTCTAGCTTTTATAGTTCTCGAGATAACTGCAATATGATTGAGCAAACGAAGAGATTTGCCAATAGCATTCAGCTCAAATATTGCTTTGCTCTAACTTCCACTGCCTGTTACATAGATTAGACCCAAATCCTCATGCCCTCTCTATTCATTATCAATCGAGTCAAGGTATAAAAGTCAAACATGCAAGAGCCACAAAATCATTCTCACGCACGCCTGAACAGGCAACTTGATATGGTTAAACTGTTGCAGGACTGCCGATAAATGATTATTAATTATGTAAACACTCGTTATTTGCTTAACGACAAAACAACAACAACAACAAAACATTGAAAATTCATGATTTGTGAAGTTATAATTGCTTGGAAACTTTGTGTAATGCCTTAGCCAAACGCATGTCGCATTGTTGCTGTCTGTGGAAAAAGTTGAGCAAATCCAATTTGCAGGTTTAGTCAAGAGAAGAGAGGGAGAGGGAGAGGGAGTGGTAGAGCGTAGGGTAACGCATGTGGTTTTGGTTTTTGCATTGGCAAAGTCAATTGAAACTTGAGGCGAGCTGCGGCTGCTGCCACGAGTCAATTGCATAGAAAACTCAAAGTCAACCTAACTGCATGTTGCAATAGACTAAAAATGTCTATGAACAACTAATAAAATGTTCAGCAACAAAATTTGCCAATGCCAAACCGCAAATGTCTGGCAATTGATACGAAAAATTTAATAAACTCTCTATCTCTATATCTCTCTCTCTCTCTCTCTGTGTAAGTAAAGTAATTTGTTGGCTTAGGCACAGAGAGACTGAGCTAAGGTTGCCTTTAAGTTGAAGCTTGATTCGAGCAATATTATACATACATAAGGCAGATTCCTTAAATGTTCGCTTAGCATTGGGTTTGCATAGCTGGCAGAACTAATTACTCGACTAATATTTGCTTAAGTACGTGGCAGGAGGCCCGGCTGACCAGACCACATAAATTCCGTCTTGATACTCATTAGAGAGGCGCTGCAGCTGCTCCAGCTACACACAGCCAGACAGACATGAACTGAAATGGAGTTTGGAGCAGGCCAAGTGAAGGGGCAAAACGCTTAATAGGCCGCTCATACAGGCAGAACTATGAGCAAGAAACACACACACATGGCTCTACTGTACAGTGTGCATTAATACTGATAGATAGTTAGAAAATGCAGCAGCAGCAGCAATTAGCGTTGGCATTTCTGTTCAGTTTGACCAAAAACTAAAGCTGGCTAGACAACTGGACAAGTGAAATGAATATTTGAGCAAAACACGCAGCAGCCGTAGAAGAAGAAAGGAAATATTTTGTGCAAATCATTTTGTTGCCAGAGAAAGATAAATATTAATAACTCAGATGGAGCTGGTCAGAGCTGGCAGCACACAGAAAAAAAGGTGAAGGCTAAGGCTGATCCCCATCAACGAGCTGCAGTCACAGCAGTTTTCTGTTTTCTGTTTTCTGTATGCAGCTCAGTTCGCAGTGCAAACAAAAACCGGGTCGATGCTGTCACTGGGCAAACTGAACTGAGAGTCAGAGCGAGAGAGAGAGAGACTGAGCCAAAGCCTTTTAAATAATAAGAGCAAAGTGCGGTAGATATATATATATGTATATAGTATAAAGTAAGAGCAAGACAAGTGAATAGTCGAATGGCTCTGTTGTTGATGACAATACGGCAATGAATGAAAAGCAATGAAAGGCAAAACAAAGTGAGCGCCAAATAGCCCCGGCGCATAATAAAGTATAGCCAAGGCTAAGCCGGAGAGGTGAGCTGAGAGCGAGAGCGAGAGAGAAAATGTTTTATATTATGTGAGCGGGTGGGTGGGTGGTGTTACCCTGAGGTAGCCTAGCTGGCTAACTATATCTGTATGCAGAGCCACACAGTAACCGCCTAAACGGTCCGGCTTCACTGAATATTAAAATTCATACGCCATGTTGTACGGTCAAATCACTTTCAGACTATGGCAACGACAGCTACGACGATTTGAGTTTCTGGCAAACAGCAGCAGCCAGTAGCAGCAGCAGGAGCATATTTTACATAAGACCGAACGAATACAGCTGCAGTGAAACAATTGCACAATTTATGTGGCATTTAGCATTTGCACATCATTCAAGTCCAACTCAACCCACTCAGCCCACTCAGCCCTGCTCGGTCACCTAATGCCTGCTGGCAAACTAACATGCTTCGTGTGCCTCCGCCAGCCCCGTTTGGCCACAATGTTGCCATGAAACGAGCCGTTAAGCATTAAAAAAAAAAAAGCTTATAAGAGTTGTATAGATGGATGTGCATGACTAGAAGATACCCGGCACACTGCATACTTTAGGTTTCTTCTCTAACTGTAGTAACTGTAGACAGGCCTATTGCTCACTGCACACTTTATGCAGCAGCTTTCTTCTTCCAACAGGCCTTTACTGTGTGAAGCTAGCTTGATTGAACTCTGGTTTCTGATGTACAATCTTGATGAAATTTTTAGCATAGAAATATGAAGTCCTAAAGTGTGTGTGTACCAAAATTCAAATCTTTGCTATTTGAAATAACTGTTGTTTTTCAATTTCTGTAAAAATTGCTTGGGGTTGTTAAAATCTGAAATATTTCTTAAGCTGCGTAGTCATCATAGAAACCTACACACCAAATTTGGCGGCTCTAGCTGCAATATTTATCAATTTATGCTTAAAAAATCAAATTGAAAGATCGATATTTATCGATATTGGTGAAATTTAATGAGATATTGACATAAAATATAAAAGTGAGAAACTTGTACTGCGTATATAGCATTTAATATATACATGTATATAGATTAGTTCTCATAGTTTTCGAGATTCGGACGTTTATAAGATATGAAAGAACAGAGATATGAATGTAGCTCGAACAACTAAGTTCGTACAGCTGATGAAGCGGAGATTTTATAGAGTCTTCAACTTCATGGAGTCTCCTGCCTATTTCCTAGAATGTTTATTTTTATAGAGTCTCCTGTCTATCACCTACATATGCCCTATACCCAAATAAAGTAAAGATTTCATAGATCCCAACTCTTCATGGAGTCTGCTGCCCATCACTTCCTCAAATGATATGCCAAAAAGAAAATCATATTTCAGAAAGTCTCTCACCTCATAGAGTCTCTTGCCTTTTCTCTACTTAGGCGCAATACCAAACTAAAGAGAAGACTTCTATTGTCTATTACCATCTTTTTAACGATACCAAAATAAACAAAAAACTTTATAGAATCTACCACTTCATAAAGTCTTCTGACTAAAACGCGTAATAGATGACTCAATAGAGTCTATACCATCGTACAGTCTTTTGCACATTACCTCCACGTGCGCCATACTAAAATAAGGATACGAATTTATAGAGTCTATAACTTCACAGCGTCCTCCTACCTATTACCTACATAACATATGCTTAATACCAAATTTAAGTGAAGATTTCATAGCGTCAACTAGCTTATAGACTCCCCTGCCTATAAAATACCTATGTGCTACACCAAACTACCCAGTTGAACCATTTTCAGTGCGATTCCTGATGAGTATGCAGGTCAGACACTCCCTGTACAATTCATTTCCGAGCCATTCTCAACACATGGTCGACAGCAAACTAACCTGCAAAAATATTACAAATTCAAAATGCTAAATGTGCATTTAACTTATGTATTTATGTAAATCCCTCGAAATTATTTTACCCCCCACATACACACACAAAGGCAAGAAACTCGAAGGACCAACCAGGCAGTCACACGGCACAGGTTACAAAACAAACTGACGTCATTTAAATATACATATTTTCGAGGCTCTATGTGTTTAGTTATACTTTTTTCCATTCTGTTTCTGTTTCTGTTTCTGTTGCTATTGCTGTTAGCTGTCCTCGGTCGACAGCTCTGTCAATTGTCAGCATTTCAGATTGATGGCATGAACTGTGCTGTCCTGTCCGTCCGTACGTCCTGCTGCCTGCCTGCCAGCTCCTGTGGCAACTTTAGTCAATTTCCTATGCCAGTTTTTATATTTTATTTGCATTAGTTTGCAATATTTTTGTTTTGTTTTATTTTCGTTTCATTTCATAACTGTGAAATCTCGCTCAGGTGTTTCTCGATACTGCATATTTCACACACTCACACACTGAGCCATTAAATTTGCACAATATGTGAGGCAGCTTCATGCTCGAATTGTTCGTATGCCTTAGATAGGTGCATATTTAAATAAGCTGCTCAATGCTGCTCGACTTCATTCCCATCATAACTTATTTACTTGCCAGCATCAAATAATTTAAGATAATGCAGTTAGACCAAAGTGCCAAATCCGATTTAGCCACTGCCTTTGGCCTGTAGTTGTAAGCGAACAACATGTAAGATTTTCAAATGGAACTTACATGCATAGAAACTTATTTATGTATATAAATATATAGTATACAGTTGTGTTCATAAAAATAGTAGTGCGACTGAAATGTTGAACAGCACATTTTGTGATAGACATAATAATTTGAAAAACAATTTGAAACAAATAAAATTGATATATATATAACAATAATAATAATAAAAATAATAATAATTTCAGTCGCACTACTATTTTTATGAACACTACTATTTATATGAACACTACTATTTATATGAACACTACTACTTCTTATGAACACTATTATTTATATGATTTAGGTAATAGACAGAGACAGAGAGAGAAAGAGAGAGAGGTTTGTTAATGCCTTGAGCAGTTGTCGACTTTAAGCTTGAATTTACCTCTGCACAGGCAATTTGATTAGCTTTGCTTTAAATGTTTCATTGAGTTACACTTTAATACTAAACACAGGTCAACAAAGTTGTGTAAGCACGCAGCAGGCTAGACTTTACTTAAGACTTATGGCGCACTAAGTAGGAGAGATTGCGACTAGACTTGACAAATCGCTTAAGATGTGCTGGCAAGGCATATGACACGCCTGCTGAATTGGGTCAACAGAGCTTGCTAAGCCACGATCAGTGCTGATGTCAAAAACCCAAGGTAAAGTCTAGTCCATTACAATAAATACCAAATCGTGTAGGCCTGTGTAATTAGCTAACCGAATCCTTTAACCAAATGCCATCCCAATGACTGGTCTGTCCGAGCTGTCTGCGCTGTCTGCGCTCTCGTCTGCACCAGGAGATAAAGCTATACAATGACGCACGCCGTCTGCCATTGTTTATCCATTTTATGCAAATCTTCCGGGCGTCAACACTTTTTTGCCGACATAATTTGGTAAGTGAATCGCGTTACCTTTTGCACAATCGAATTCAGTTTTTGATGATTGCATTTAATAAGCCTGTGATGTCGCGCACGTGCTTAACGCTTAATCAAATAATTAAAATCTAAAACTATTCAAATTGAATTTGTGAATTTTTATGGAGTCATTGTTGATATCCTGACTGAGCTGACTGACATGCCAGCTAATCCGCGCTTCTTTTCCAAAATATTTCGTTTCGATTTAAAGCATTTGCCGATTTGCACTAAGCTGCAAAATTAGATTTAAGTCGAGACGAGGCGAGTCGAGGCCCGCACACGCTTCATAATCCACCCACAGCCACTGACATTTACAGGGAAAGTAAAACTTTCACTTTTCGGCCGAATGTCGTGGGCAACACTGAAATCCAAGACTTTTGAATCGCTTGAGGCCGCACTGACACCCACAACCACCAGTGGCCGAGGCTGAGGCCAAGGCAGTGGCAGTGGAAGTAAATCCCATGCCGTGGGCTCTACACGACTTTGTCAGCCAGATTTTAATTCAATTACATCTGTAGCTGCAAGTTGTGTGCAAATATTATCATAGGAAAAATTAAAACGCAACCCCCTGAACCGTAAACCCAAACGCACCCAAAAAAATAAAAAAAACCAAAGAAAAGAACTGAACTGAAGAACCCACCCGACACCCCCCAGGCATGTGCGTGCGCCGTTATTTGCGCCGCTGCTCTGACAGCTGTTTTGAAATCAACAACAACATTTGGGCAAAGCAAGAATTCAACTGAGAGTAGGAGTGATCTAGCGGGGAGTGTCCGACTAGCAGATACCCTGAAGTCTATATTGAAGTCAATGCATAAGGGGAAAGATATTAAAAATGATGTTAGAATAGTGAAGCGAGAAAAAGGAGAGTGGAGAACAGAGAATGGAGAGTGGAGAATAAAGAGTGGAAAATGGAGAATGTAGAATGGAGAGTGGAGAGTGGAGCGTGTTAGAGTAAAGAGTAGAGAGTAGAAAGTGGAGCGTGTTCGAGTAAAGAGTGGAGAGTAGAGAGTGGACAGTGGAGAGTGGTGAATGTAGAGTGGAGAGGACCATGTTAGAGTAAAGAGTGGAGAGTTTAGAGTTGAGAGTGGAGTATGGACAGTGGAGAGTGGAAAATGAATGAGAAGAAATGAGAAGAATGGAGATTAGAAAGTGGAGAGTGGAGAGTGGGGAATGGAGAAGAGATAAAAGAGAAGAGGATGGAGAGAAGAATATACAGTGTAGAGAGTAGTTAAAAGAGAGAAGACACAAGAGAATAAAGAGAGAGAGAGAGAGAGAACAGTATTGAGAAGAAAAAATGAGAATAAGACAGAAAGGAAAACGTGCAAGAAAGAGCTGAGTAAACAGAAGAGATAGGAGATTAGAGAGAAAAGAAAAGACCGAAGAAGTAACTAAGAAGTGAGAAGAGAGTATAAAGAAAAGAAAAGAGTTCAGTTACTCTATGAAATCTGATTGATTCTGATATCGATGCACACAGGGACAGACAGGCACACCAACGGACTGACAGACTAAACTTGATCGACTCGTCTCTTAATCCTGTTCTTAACTCAATATGTAAGTCAAATCTCCCAGCCACTTTCTGTATGTTACATACACTTCAGCAGCACAATATACCCCAACCATACATATTCAATGGGTATACCCTGTAAATAAAAATTTCACTTGGAACTTTTCAACATCTTTCCTTACTCTTAAGCCATATTACAGTTCAACTTATTTTGCAATACTCTTTCATTGCCTTGGAAAGGAAGTGAAGTATTGCCCGAAAATGCTGAAGTTTCCTTAGATATATATATATATATATATTTCTTGTGTAAGTATACAATTTATATGCACTGTACGATTCACCACAATCAATAAATAATAGAGACTCTACTCCAAGGACATACAATATATGAGAAGCCTTTGCTTTTTGGTAGTTTCACAATATCTGTGACTAGTGACACCCATTAGCATTTGAGAGGGGAAGAGCAAGACCAATAAATGGAATAATTAAAATTAATACAAAAGCCGCTTACCAAAACAGCCGCAAGTTGGCTAACGCGTGGGATAAGCAATAAAAGCGTTAGGAAAACTTCGCACAGGAAATTGCTGTGGGGCGAAAATCTGTAGCGGAAATCGAAATTTGTTAAATGGAGCAATCGATGAATTGCGTTGGCACTGACAGCACTGCCATGGCACGCCCACTGCCCAACGCCCCTCTCCAACTCACACAGTTTGGTTTTACATTTTATCGCTTGTACGTTTGCACCATTTCAATTACAAACAATAACAATAAAATGTGGACGATGAAGAGCTCTGGGACGCAAACGGCTAAGTCGTTAAAGTTCAAGAAAGCGCGTTGCAGGGCGAAAAAAAAGCGAGAGAGAAGGCAGACGGGCATTATGGACTGCAGTATGCTCGCTCACGGTAGCAGAGGAGATGAATTTGCATATAGTTTGTGGGATTAACTGCAGAGCAGGTCAGCGGTGAGCTAAGGTAAGGCTTGATGATAGTTGTTACAATTTTGGCAAATAAAGTTTTTGTTTCCGACTTGCCGCTCCTCCCATGGGTGTAGCTACATAACATTGTTACTTTCACTAACGTTGAGCTATACAAATATTTATTTATTATATTTATTAAAAATTTTAAACATCTATTGTAGTTCTAAGACAGCTATGAATTTGCCTGCCTTCCATAAGGAAATTTGACTGTAACCCATTAGGGTCTTGGGCACTAGCTGCAACACGCAAGAAGTGACAATTTTTACCAATTTACTATGGCTTCCAAGAGACGTAGCTGCAATACCTATGACATTATCATTCTGAGTCTGAGCTATGTACTTCAGTTTATACATAATCCCAAGTCTCTAACTTAATAATCTTCCAAGAGACCAAGCCTCTAATTCCAAGTTGCTAGACGAGCTCACACTTCATTACATATTCCAAATGCCTAGCTTCCAGCTCGCCTTCATTAGACCACAACCAACATTTCCACCAAGCCAATATGCCCCTTTATGACCTGCTCAAGCGCGCATCGAGAGCAAAAAGAGTAGTGCAAGGGAATTAGTTCACACGGAAGTGGCTGTCAGTTGACCCCCAGTGCCGGGCCGCCCACGCTGATATCCGTGTGCATGGCTCATGTCCAGGCCAACCTATTGGCGGCGTACGTGCGGAAGGCAGTTAAAGGTACGCCAAGGTAGATAAATATTATTGCAAAGCAAATTTAAATAAACATTTTTTCATTATCCGCTCTGGAACGTCGCTTAAAGCGCATGTAAAAAGAAACGAAATTGCTTACATTACTTTTTTTTTGGCCATAAACTTTTGAAGTGCCTAAACAAAGTTTCCCAAGACATCGGAAGAAATATCTCATATTGCTGGTTAGCCTAGGTGATGGGTCTTTAAGTCTTTGATTTGCAACTATTCATAGAATTTATCCACATTTAATATCTGCGTAAAGTTCTACATAATTAATGGACCCAAGTTTGTGGGAGAGAGCATCAACTTTGTATTAGGCTGTCACAATGTCTCGACCTAAGACCTCTCTGCCTGGGCATAATGCAAAAAGTATATAACGAAATCTTATAACTGAAAACTTATTTCATTAGCAATTTCCATCAAGTCCAGAGCCAAGTCCAACTTATATCGAGCCACTCGCGAGTGATTGTATTTCCTTTGCTCGCTGCTCTGCTCAATTTAATTCAACGCTAATAAAACTTCAATAAAATGAAATTTGTACGAATTGCTGTTGTTCTGTGCTTGGCCAACACCACCGACGATTATCATTGACAGCCGCGACATATACGTGACAAACGCTGGCCGAGTGTTAATCTGGAGTTGTCGCAGCGCCGTGCAAGATTACAAGCAAACCAAAGTCTCTACACTAACAACAAAACCAACAAAGAACATATACTAAAAGCAAGCACACAAGCAAAACTTAGACATAAGAGCAAGGAAAGTAAATAAAAAATACAAGCAGGGCTGCGCTTGTGGGATGTGGGTGACTGGAAGATACCCTAAGGCAGCTGCTAATGGGAAGAAAGTGAAATATTCCATGTTTATGTTTACTTCTGGAGAATCTTTATAACAAACTTGATGACTCTAGATATTAGGCAAAAAATCCACTTTATACAAATAGAACATCATATCAATGATTTGAAACAAGCTTGAAATGCGAGTGCTTTAGAAAAAGCAATGTCTAAGATCTACAGATTTTATAGATTTCGGGAAAGACGCATACATAGAAGCAGACGGACAAACGGACAAACGGACGGACGAACGTTAAAACAAACAAATGAACATGAAAAGACTATCGCACGTTAGGACGTATAGACGGATGTAAGGATGGACGCTATAACGGACTGTCGGAAGTTAGGACGGACTGTGGGGCATTAGGACGGACTGTCGGACGTTGGGATAGACTATCGGACGCTAGGACGGACTGTCGAAAGTTAGGACGGACTGTAGGACATTAGGACGGACTGTCGGACGTTAGAACGGACTATCAGACGTTAGGACGGACTGTCGGACGTTAGAACGGACTATCGGACGTTAGGACGGACTGTCGGAAGTTAGGACGAACAGATGGATGTTAGTACTAAGGTTCAGATGAACAGATGGACAAACATCAAAATAGATAGTAAGACGGATAGCTGCAAGGTCGATCACAGAAACGGACGTTAGGACGAATAAACGGAAGTTAAGACAGACGAATGTTAGGACGGATGTTAGCACAAACAGACACAGACAAGTCTACGCCATCTCGACCCTTCCGAACAATCTGCCTGTTACATACACGCCAATAAATTGACATATACCCCGCTCACCCATTGTCCATGCGTACAGGGTATCAAGAAAAAGAGCAGTGAAAAACTTTATGGTCAACATTTTTAGTTGCGGTCGAATGAATAGCAAAGTGTATT
The DNA here is from genome assembly GCA_035045365.1 of Drosophila leonis. Classification (NCBI taxonomy): domain Eukaryota; kingdom Metazoa; phylum Arthropoda; class Insecta; order Diptera; family Drosophilidae; genus Drosophila; species Drosophila leonis. The sequence goes on along the minus strand of JAWNPC010000284.1, from coordinate 1,250,446 downwards.
TCAAGAACAACAACAGCACGCACATTAATATAGCTACTATTGACGTGGACACATACGTAAATACACCTACAAATGTATATAAATACATATATACATATAAGTATATATATATATAGCAGATTTAGGAGCAGCCTGCGTTGCCTTGGCAACATTTTTATTTCTTTTATCAGCGCAAGTGGCCAGCTGAAAACCACTGATGGCCCCTTGTTCATTGTTGACTTGGACTCGACTCGCCTCACTTTTATTATTATTGATGACAATTTTGAGCAGACAATAAAAAGAAGAGCGAACACAACAATATGTATTCCTGCTGCGGGCCTAGACCGGACAACAGCCAAATATACAAACAAACAGCAGATTAAATACACTTGTGTTCGTGAGCAGCTGAATTGCAAAATAATTTCATGTTTATGCACGAACCGAGACAAGGAGTTATTTATAGAGAAAATCAATTTTTAATAGAATATGCCAAAGGCAGCTGGGTATGCGGATATTGAGAAGATTTAGCTTACGTCTAAGTCTGTGATGGGAGCAAGCAAAAGCAAAAACTGTGCTCAGTTTAAGCTGGACTCCAGGTAAGTTCATAGCATAGCAACTAAGTCCTTAGAAAACTTAAGCAATATCAAAAGGAAATTTACAAAATTGTATGTTTGAGCTAAACTAAGATCAACTACTGCCACTATCAGACACTTAGTACAGAAATATAATCAAATAATGCTGCAAAAAAATCAGATTTAGCGAAAAGAGAATTTCATTAAGCTGGCAGCAGCCGTCACATGAAACTGCGAAAAGTAAAATATAAAAGTTTTTCTCCAAAAAATTTTATTTATTTCCATAAAGCGATGTGTGGGAGCCAAGCCACAAAAAAAGAAAAAAATGGAAAAGAAACAGAGCCACAAGGCAAGATAAATTACCGTAAAGCAGATATACAGCTGTGTTCATAAAAATAGTAGTGCGACTGAAATGTTGGATAGCAAATTTTGGTGATAAAAATAATATTGCGAAAAGAATTTAAAGCGAGTATTAAGATTAACATACTTATAATATATAAACATAATATTATTATTCACAAAATTTCGTTGCACTACTATTTTTATGAACACAGCTGTATATAATACGGATAGTCTACAGACATCTGTTGTCCTATTTGCCGTAAGCAGCAGATACTTTTGTAACGTTTTCCCTTAACAAAGTTAAGCCAACTCTGATGCAGCACATCAAAAAAGGAGAAATAAGAAAGAGCCGAAAAAAATGAAGAAAATTTTGATAATTTTTGCTCCAGTTGGATACAAATGTCTGACAGGCACGTGCTCCATCAATTTTATACTTTATATTCTCCGCCTACTTAGTTTACCCAAACAGACACACACACTCAGCCACACACACACTCACGTTTCCACATATTGAGCTGACACACCCAATTGATTAACCTAAGCCACACGCCGTAGCAAAACTTTGCTGAGCTCAACCATGCAGCCGCATGCCCTAGCCCCAGCCGAAGCCTCAGCTCAGGCACAGGCACAGGCAAGTTAATTTTGAATCGTTTATCAAATGATGCAGAGCTCAAAAAACTTGAAATGCATGTGCTGCCAGCTGCCAGACTCTTAGCCATGCAGCTCTTGGCTGCGCGCCGCTCAGCTATCTGATAGCGCATAGCATAATGCAAAATAGCAAACAGGTAAAAGCTAGTAAGTAAGAATGTGGCAATGGGGCGTTACAGACAGCCTGATGCTCGTTCAAGGTACGCAAAACAGAGAAGAATTTGATGATGACTAAGCTATGAAAATATCATATGATTTGTGGATTGTTGAGTTAGGAGAGTCATGATTTGACTACAAAACTTGTTGATCTTAGCTTAAGAACTGTGAAAGACTGGGAACTTGCTATGTCTATAAGAAATTTACGACTTACAGCCGAAGATAATCAAACGAGAGCACACAAAAATATATATGGTTGCGTTCATAGAAATAGTAGTGCAGCTTTGAAATATTAATTCAGCTGTGTTCATCAAAATAGTAGTGCGACTACGAGTATAAATACATCAAATTCGAAATCTCGAGGTATAAAAGAACCATACAAAAATTGTGGTGATGTTGTATAAGGTATAGAAACTTCCGATCTAGAGCCGAAGATAATCAGTTGAAAGTAAACAAAAATATATACGGCTGTGTTCATTAAAATAGTAGTGCAATTTTTAAATATTTATGCAACTGTGTTCATAAAAATAGTAGTGCGACTGAAAATTTTGTAGTAAATATAATATTTTTGAAAATACTTTTAAACGAGTATTAAGATATACATATATGTATATTCAAATTTCTTTATCTGCACTACTATTATTATGAACACAGATTAAACAGCTATGAATTTCAAATTTGAAGTTCTAAGTTCATCTCAACAGACACCAGACAGAGGAAAAAACCTATATACTCACTTCACTCTACCCAAACGAGTATAGAAAGTAAATTTCAGAAGTCAGTGAACGAGAGCAAACATCATATATGACGTTAGGAAATCTGTTGGCTCAGCTATTTGTTCAATTTAGGTTTGTTTGGCGCTACAGCTTAGGGTAGAAGAAGAAGAAAAAAAATTAGATGAGTTGTGGAATTTGCCATAGAGTTAAGTGAAGGCCCCACTTTGCTTAGCTGAGCTTAGGAATGGGAGTACTTAGGTAATTTGACAAGCGCTGATTTCTCACACAATGCGCAGGCAATTTAAATGCACTTAACGCTCGCTTGCTGCACCGCACAAAAGGAATTCTTCATGAATTATCCTTGACACGTATATGCCTTGAGGCGATGCTAGCAGCGAAGCCACTAACTGCTGAGGTGTAAACATTTGCCGCTCGACTGCAGCGACCAATGAGGCGACACACAGACGAGTGCATAAAGCATCCGACGCCAACATGTGTGTTGTCGGCTCTTAGCTGGGGTTAACCCAAAAACAAATAAATGAAATAGAAGCGACTGCCTGAGACCCTACACTGGACTGGGAAGTAAAACTGATGTCAGCCATAGCAGATATCTCACATGGAACTCTAAGGAAATGTCAGCCCAAATATCTAACTGATATCGTCCGATGCTCTCTTAGGCAAGTGCAACCAAAAGTCTATGCAACGGCAGAGCTCTCAAGTTAACTGAGCTATAGCCAGCCGTACAACGTGTTAAACAAGGCATCCGCTCTCAAGTGCGCGTATTTTCCGATTCATTTATCACAGCAAGAGCTCAGCTCACACACAGCAGCTCAGCTGGGCTAACAAAGCAACAGCAGCCTATAGAAGACCATTATAGCCAGCCTGAGTGTGAGTCTGTGTGTGTGTGTGTGGAGTTTCAGAGCCAGTTAACGGAAAAATGCAATAAATGCAGCAAATGTGTTGCTTTGTGTGAGCTGCTGCTGCTGCTGTTGGTGCTGCTGCTGTTAAACGCATTTTATAGAAACTGCATTCATGCAATGCAGCCAACGCCCATTTGTATGCAATACTTTTCCCCATTTTTCTTTTTTTTCCCTTTTTTTACCTCCCACTTTATGTGAATGGCTTTTATTATAATCGTTTGCGCGCCCAGGCGGGAGCAACTAGCGCAGCAGCTCTTTAGCACAAATTTCCATCACAAAACGATGCCAATTAGCGAGCGTTTAATGCAAACGATTTCGATTTGACAAAAAAGCAATAATACTACTGCCCAACGAGAGTTAGTACTCGTAGTCAAGGATCCAACTAGGTGAGACGAGGTTAGGCCAGAATAGGGGAACGTTGAGTAGAGTAGGGGAGGGTTGAGTAGGGTAGAGTAGAGTAGGGCAGATAATAGTAGACTTGACTGGAGTAAACTGTACTAGGCTAGACTATACTAGAGTAGACAAGAGTAGAGTAGATTAGAGTAGACTAGAGGAGACTTGCCTAGAATGTAGTAGACTAGAGTTAGAGTAAACTGGACTAGAGTAGATAAGACTAGGGACTAGGGACTAGATACAAGAGTAGGCTGGAGTAGACTGGACTAGACACAAGCGTAGGCGAGAGTAGACGAGAGTAGACTAGAGTAGACTTGCTTAGAGTGCAGTAGACTAGAGTACAGTAGAGTACAGTACAGAGTAGACTAGAGTAGACTTGCTTAGAGTGCAGTAGACTAGAGTACAGTAGAGTACAGTACAGAGTAGACTAGAGTAGACTTGCTTAGAGTGCAGTAGACTAGAGTACAGTAGACTAGACTGGAGGAAACTTGCTTAGAGTGCAGTAGACTAGAGTAGAGTAAACTGGACTAGAGTAGAAAGACTGGGGACTGACTAGACCCACGAGTAGGCTATAGTAGACTAGGCTAGAGACAAGCGTAGACTAGAGTAGACTAGAGTAGACTGGACTGGAGGACACTTGCATGGAGTGTAGTAGAGTAGAATAAAGTAAACTGGACTAGCAGATAAGACTACTAGACTAGAGTAGACTAGACTAGATAAGACTACTAGACTGGACTAGACACAGGCAAAGACGAGAGTAGACTATAGTACAGTAGAGTTAACTTAGCCAAGCTACACTAGACTAGCGCAGAATAGAGTAGATTAGAGTAGAGTAGACTAGACTGGACTAGAGGAGACTTGCCTAGAATGTAGTAGACTAGAGTACATTAAACTTTACTTTACTACTATAAGACTGGTGACTAGACTAGACACGAGAGTGGGGCTGGAGTAGACTAGACTAGACTACACTAGAATAGATTAGACATGACTTGACTTGACTATAGCACGCTAGAGTAAACTAAATTAGACTTTTTCTGATGGCTTTTGACATGTTAAACATCAAAACTGAAATCAAAATTGTCAAAATACGAGGAGTTTACGGACTTCTCCTTCAAAAGTCCATTTTAACAATTCCTAAAATATGCATTTATCACCGAGCTATCATCTCTTGAATAAGACTTGCCAAAACTTATTCAAGAAATGATAGCTCGTTGGCAAATAAAGATTTTTGCAAATTTTAAAAAGGAGTTTTGAAGGTGTTCAAGAATACTCTCAGCTAGGAGCTGCGCCTCTCATTATTTTGCAAATTTTTGCTTAGAACAGGCAAAAAGTCTGGAATTTTAGGAGTATTAAATTCTATTATTTGTATTCTTGATTTGGATTCGAGCTCAATACATTGAAACGCTTCAGAAAATTTAAATTTATTTTACTTTACAAACCATTCGTTTGCTATATTGTAAAATTTTTCAAGAAAGTTGCGTTTTCCTCTTGCTCTCTAAATTTAATCAACATTTTGTTATATTGGGCAAGCAACACTGAAAACAGTTTTAGAAACTTCAAGCTGATGACTCATAGCTATAAATGTGTGAAAGAGCTGAAACACAGTCGGCTGGCGTGTCTCTAGGTTTTCAATAAGGTGTGCATAAAGCACAAAGTCTGCTCCGCACAGCCATAAAACTTGTACTATGCATATTAAGTCTCACATAGATATATCTACGTACGTTAAGTGGAGTCACCTGGGCAGAGCCAAGCACACAAATTTGAGTCTCCAGAGTTTCGGAGGGTCAGTACCAGCCCAGCTGGCGCACACAAAATTGCGGATTATCTAACACGCACACAGAAGTTATAAAGAAATTTCTGGACTGCTTAAATATTTGAAGTTTTAAGTCAACTCTAAAAAAAATAAAAAATTGAAGCTTTTGAGGACTGACAAAAGCAATTTACATGCAATCGCAGCAAAGGCCATAAATTAAAGTTCTCAACTCTCTCTCCTTCTCTCTCTCTCTGGCTATGCCAGCGAATTCAGGGCTGACCACATTCAAATTTTTCAAGCTACACAAATCCGCGCTGAATGGCTTTGGCACTGCAAAGCGCCAAAGCAAAGAACTTTGAGCGAAAGTATTTGCCCTTTAGATACCATATTCCATGCATCAGCTGCAAAGGCATGGCCCATGGACAGTGCCCATGGACCAAGCACAGGGTATATGCAACAAAATTGCTACAAGGGTTAACATGGCCAACTGTAACAGTCGTGGCAGCGACCGCAACAATTTCTACAGCCATGGGCAACTTAATTTCAATATAAATAAATAAAATTCATACAATGTTTTCAGCTTCCACATTTTTTTCCTTCTGCTTCTTCTTCTTCTGCTCTTTTCAACATCATGTGTTCGCGCGGCTGCGAATCAAGGGAAAAGCAAGCTTTTCAAAGACCTGCCCAATGCAGTACCTTGAGCTGTTAGGGCACTTCCCCTTCTTCCCTCAACATAAGCGCTTTAAAAATAAGTAAAAGAGCTTTGGCTGGGAGGGTCCGACTAGCAGATACCTGGGCTGGGCACTTTAGAGCTCTTCTAAAATATGTACGTATACTCGTATATAGGTATATAAATACAGAAATATATGCACACACAAGCATAAAAGCTCAAGTTCTTCCTACAGCCTCCCCAACTATGAGCAATAGACTGATTGAACTTGGGTTCTATTTGTTTGATCTCAATGAAATTTTCAGCGCGTGCATATGACAGCCAAATATGTGTGTATACCAAAGCCCAAGACTGTACTCTATGATAAAATGTATATATATATATGCAAAATTATATTTTGAAAAGATAAGAATCGATATCCAAAACCAAAAATGTCATACAAAATGTGTATATTTAAAATCTTAACCTGCATACTAAATTTGGTTACTCTAGCTTAAATAGTGCTTGAGTTATGCTGCAAAAACCAAATTGAGATATCGATTTTTATCGATATTTTGAAAATAACAGTAGATATCTACTTAAAAATGTTATGCTGGCTCTGCCTAAGATATACATGAATGTATATTTCAAGTTTAGGGCACTAGCTCTTATAGCTTTCGAGATTCGACTAGCATAGGCAGACAGACATAGACAGATTGACCCAATTCCTTACCTAAATCAAGAATATGCTTCATTAAGTCTACCACTTGAAGCTATTACATCAGCATAAAGGCAATATACCCGCTTTACCTTTCCGCAATGCTTTCAGACCAAAAGAGAAAAGCTTGATTCAGCAGAAATGACCTTAAAGTAGAGAGCATACTTTTCGGAGCCATCAGTCGTGAGTCGTGTGCTCGCCTTTAGCAACCGCAAATGCCACGAAAAAATTAAGATAAATTCAATTTGCTTGGCTCCAGCAAAAGACATACACAAATAATCCCATTTACAGTTCTTATGGCCAGCATACATCCGGTCAACAAGTTGTTGGTTGCTTGCCTCTCCATATCTATCTGCCTCTCCCTCTTTCCCTCTCTCTCCCTCTCTCTGTCTGTGTTGTCGCAGCTTAAGATGCTGCAGCATCTCTGTGCGCTTTTGTCATTGCCACATAAGTATAAATAAGTGTAGGAGAGCGTATGGCCACATGGCCATAGATACTTACTGGAACGACTTTGGTTAGACATTGAAATTCAATAAGGACGCCTGCTCGTGGCTTATATTACGCTGGCAGGACGACAAAGTCGTCTATGGCTGGCCAATAACATTTTCCTCCTGCTGTGCTGTCGCTCGACTTACATTTTCCCTTCATTTCTTCTTCTCTCTAAGTTTTTTTATGAAATTGATTTCCGCTTAGGGCACTTTGGTGTTGCTTACATGTTGCGTCTCCGCAAACACACACTGAGAGCCGACGCCGCACCCCCCTCCAAACAATGCTTGAATAGCATTCAGATGGCGGCGCTTCAAGTGCTTCAAGTTTGAGCTAATGCCTTCATCAAGTTTGCCATTCGCTGGCAATTAGTTAATCAAATATGTTTACGTATTCAATTAGATTTTCGACTCTTTTTTCTTTCTTTTTCCTCATGCTAATTGCTCATAATTGGGCATTGCACATGCACTTCAAGTGGCAAAAACAAAGGGTAGCCGCACAGTAGCTGCGAATTCCGACGTACGCTAATTAAAGGACACACTCCACGCCTTGAGGAAACATTTTTCTATGGCTGCCGCGCAATTAATTGGCCTAAGAAGATGTTTTGACTTCGCTGAAAACTTAATTGCAGGCCAAGCGCTAATTGCTCAGCGGATGCGGCAGCAAATTGATTGCGTATAATTATGCAAGTTGGAATGCTTGCACCAGAGCTTAACCAACTGCCAAATGCACGTTCATAACTTGAGATGATGAAAATGTGTTGTATTTGTTACTATGGTTTCTAATTGAGGTGGGCGAAGCATAAGGTAGCTGGCTAGATTCCGCAATGGAATCTCCTTTGAGCTTTGATTGAATTTAACTTGAGTAACAAATGGCAAACAGTTTAAGAGTTGTCCGAGTCAGTCCTTTGAATTGGCATTTTCGACACAATTATGATGTAACCCCTCTCTGAAATGTACCTTGATAGAGCTTGGATCTGACGATAACTAAACTACTTTTTATTCAATTTTGGCATCTACATCTTTGCTGAGACTCAATATGATCTTTGCTCACTAAAGATATTCTGATTTGATAATCAATTGTTGCTGTCAGACTCATTCTCATTATGCATTATCAGCGTGTATTATGCAGTCGTTGGCAGCATATTTGCTGACCTATTTCTTGTGCTCAAGCAGAGAAAAACTAATTCTCTTTCATATGCAAGCAAATATTGATTTAGCTAATCAAAAATAGTCCGCAGAATGCAACGCTCAAAATATTTTGCAGCTAATTGAATATGGCAATAGCGATGTTAGCCAAGCATTTTACGTGGTCAGCGAGCCAATAGCAATATATATATATCTGTATATATATACATATATATAAATCGAAAAAGTAAAAAATAGAAATGGATTTGGCGAGGAAAACTAAATAACAGTGCGTATGCTTAATATGCAGCTGCAACCACTCGGTGCCCATTTGGCCAATCAATGCAATTTGCATACTCGTGGTTGTGTCTTCAATAAATCGCTGGCCGAGAGTGTGTTAAAAATGGAATTGCACTTCATTAAATAACCATCAAAACAACTCAATAAAACTACTCTGAATTTTCAGCGAACAGCGAATGAATTGCGGCTGAATGCGTCCGTCGGTCCGTCCGTCCGAATGTCTGTTCGTCCGACTATTTGTGTGTGGGAGTGAATCCTAAATGTGTGCGAAAAACACACACCAACTATAAAAATCACACAAACAACGAAAACTTTTTCGATTCAACAGCGAATTACATTGCGCGTCTGGCCACAAATTTCTGGTCGCGTTCATATTTAGTGGCAAAACAGACAAATGCAATGCTGATCCGCTACGACCACTTGACACGCAACTAATGGGTATCTATGCAACTATATATATACACATATATATAAATTTAACGAAATTTAATGAAATGCACTTCATCAAAAAGCCATTCGCTTTGCCAGTTGACATGCATCTAAAAGCTCTACTTAGTTACAGTTGCAAATGCAAAGTGTCCGATCTGTCAGCCCACGTTATCCGTGTGACCATCTCTCTTGGCAGCAGCAGTCATGCAGCAGTCGACGTCACGTCAAATTGGATAAACGTTTAGCAAAAAAGAAAATGCTTTACGTCAAGGGAAATTGTCATGTGGACGTGAGTGGCTTGTGAGTTAAACCATTTTTAAGTCTTCGAAACTATTGAGTAGGGCTTGGCGGGGTGAATTGTTTATGAAGGAATGTATGTCATAGGCGGAATGGGGACTGGTTGATAGCATATGGCACATATATGTACTTGATTTCGAACAACTATCGAGTTGATGTTGCCATGTCTGTCCGTCTGTCCGGCTGTCCGTCTATCCGGCTGTCCGCCTTTTCATTCTTCCTGAGAGCTCTAGAGTTAAGGCAGCTTACACACAGCTTCGTCTATGAGCAGTTTATATGCATTTTAAATCATGCATAACTTTTATTATTTTCTTAAAATCGACTAATATCGATATTCAACTACAGCTAACTGTTTGTCTATTCCACAAATTATGAGCTAGACTCACCAATGGGGCAAATGCAGCTCCTTTAATTGTCTTAGATCTCACTAAGTGCCTTAAACCTTAAGAACTAGCAGCGTAAGTTTCTTGAGCTAGTTAAACAGGAAACCTGAACTGTCTATGGATGTTTATATCTTGTTTAATTGGTGTTTATCAATCATGCAGGCAAACCATATCAAGTAAACAAGAATTAAACTATAGTTTTTGATATGTAAGTCCAAATCTTAAACAAATACACACAAATCGCTTTAGGTTTTGAGGTTTTCCAGCCGAAATATACAAACAGTTTTCTTTTTTCGGGTTATCTGTATCTTGTTTAGCTAATATGAGCTCATGTTATCAACAAATGCATGAGCTCAAACATATTGTTTTACGGATTAGGTTATTTGTGAGAATCAGACAGAAGTTCCGGCAAGTGAAATGCGCCTTATGTGTGTATATTAGGTATATAACTTATATAACATTACTTATATATGCGCTTAGCAACTACTTCACTTTCTGAATACTTTTTCCAACTCCCACAAACTATAGAAAAGCTCTTGCTCCATAAATGGTTCAGGTTATCATCTAATCGACTACTGTCTACTAGGCACCTCTTACTTATGCTCTTTCTTGTGGTCATTTGTGGCATTGACTCTCGCTTATGCCTTACAGCAATTGAAATGAATGCTTAAAGCACAATTTATAAATCATTATAACGATATATTTATGCTTAAACAAGGCATAGGCAAATTTTTAGGATAGTCTATGAAAGAATTTGATGGAAAGAAAAGAAAAAGGGTGAAGGAAAATACAATACATTCATGCTTAAACAAGACACGAAGAATAACTTAGAATACTAGGACACATTTCATGGCAAGAAAAGCAAAAGGTTGAAGAAAAACTAAATGTTAGCTTATTAAAGAAGGAAAACAGAATGTTCTCTTTAAAGGAACTCATAAAATTCTATATAAATACTGAAGAAAACTTGATTATGAAAATATACACAAGGTTTCACTTAAAATTTTCAATTTGAACTGATATTTCTTTCTGTTAGACTTAGACTAGGAGAGCTAACAATGCTTATCCTCTCTCTGAAATGGTTAAGTCTTATGCACCTATCGCTTTATGTACTCACTCTCTCTTTCTCTCTCTCTCTCACACTCTCTTTTTCTCTCTCTCTCTCTCTCTCTCTCTCTCTCTCTCTCTCTCTCTCTCTCTCTCTCTCTCTCTTTGTCACTCTCTCTCTCTCTCTCTCTCTCCTGTCGGTCTCTCTCTCAGAGAGAGCTCTGTCTCTCTGTGGACTGGTCTTACTCGTCTTACCATCGTAGGTCAAATCCATTTTGTTCTAAAAACCTTTCACCACATCTCTGTTGCATAACATTACCTAATATTTCCCTATTCAAACTTGCATTGAACTTCAGGAATTCAATCAAGCAATATCAAATTCCTTCTTCTTATTGTTGATGTGGCCAAAAACAAAAAATCAATTGTCCAAGTAGACAGAGGAGTCTTAGCCTTCCTGATGGCTGATGGCTAAGTCAAGTCCCAAGCAGCTCGTTACATGCAGACACAAAGAGGAAATGTACAAAAAGTTGTCAAGAGGCTTTGGGGAATGGGCAAATGAAAGGATCAAGGGAAGTCAATACAATAAATTGCATAGAAGCTAAACGCAAATTGTTGTGGCTGAATGTGAGGCGTAGCGAAAGTTTTGTCCTTAGCCAACTTGAAGCATTGTCTTAGCTGAATTCTGAATTCCTGTTGGCAATATGTGGCTCTGTTATGAAGATTAATAATATGAGGCAGCAGCCAGCCACAGGGCAGTTGATGTGCTGCCCAGTTGATGCGATTTTAATGAGTTGGGCGCCGAGAGCTGCGCGAACCGCAGCAGCAATTAAAGGACATCAATTAATATTAAATATTTCAACGGCAATTAAATGAAATAATTCGTAGTCAACATCAATCCGGCCACAGAATGGTGCGAGCCGCCCGGGCTTATTGCCATCAAGAAGACAGTCCGAGTGTAAAACTTTGTCGGTATTCCAAATGAAATTTTCATTAACCAAAGAAACCAAAGTGATTTGGCAGTTTACTGGCTCCACCCAGACCCCTCCCCATCTACGACTGCTGCTAAGTTTTCAAGTGAAAAGTTTTCGACTTGCGCCAACTGGACACATGTTACAAAATTCGCAAATAAATTTCAGACTACGCGAAAGTTTTCACGCATTCGAAATGCAAATGAAATGCGCGCGATTGTTGACAAGCGAACCAACGTTCGGGGGCAAAGTTGAAGTCGAACAAAGTTGAAGTTGAACCGTGGCTGCATTTCTTATGAGCAGCCAAATGAAAATATTTCAAAAAGCATTTCAATTTCGCCAGCTATATACGTAATTGAAATTTGCATTTCTATGAGCCGTGCATACGAAAAGCGAAAAAACAAAGCCCCCGACCAGCTGAACTTTGCCCAACTAAGACAAGCAGCAACGAACTTCGCCAAAGCTAACTGCCTGGCCTAAAACACCAAAGCCAAAAAACAAAAAACCGCATAAAAACAAAAGGAAAAAAACAATTAGGCGCCACGTCGCGGAATTTTGATTGAGAATTTTCACACCCCAAAAAGGAATCGACAGAATAGCCCTCATTGTTGGTCCACTCAAAGACTTATCGAACAATAAGTCAAGCTAATATAAGAGGAGCTGCCATCTATTTATATATCTGCTGTATATCCACTTGCTATATATGCCTAATATAACATACTCAATGCATGCTTCAATCGACACTCTGCAAGAGTCTTAAAGCCAGAATACCTTCCTTTCGACAGACTGCAAAGAATGCTAAAAACTTCCTCAAATCGAAAAAAGCAAACAACTTTACAGGCGACCTGTACTGACTGCATAATACCCGTGCCAAATATCTATAGGCGTAGCATATAGCTTGAAGGTGTAACTATAGAGGCAAACATTGCTGTTCTAACTGCAAAGCTTGTTTATTCGACCTCCAAAACTGTTCCCATTGATCATTTTCAGCTCAACAATCAAACTCTTGCCAATTTGACTTCTATCTATGAAACTATAAGAAATATACTTTTCATCCAACCTACTCCCATTGGAGATCTCCCACAACCTAAACACTAGACACCACACCCAATTACATATGCTATCAAAAGTCTTCTAGAGATTACACACAAAACCAATCTACACCTTTCGCTTTGTTAGCGGGCATAAAAAATACGTAAAAAACTTTTTGCCAGCCAAACAACGTGAAAGACCGCAAATTGTTTTAAACCAGACCGAAGGCCGTACATATTCGCGAACAGCGTAGAAGAAAAAAAAAAGGAAAAAAGGAGTAAAAGCGAAGCAAATATTAGTATTTGTAAAAGGCGGCAGCCTTGCGAACGCCGCATGCCCTAACCGCTGGCAAATATATTCAAGCGAGTCAGTGGCCAACACAAAACAGGCCAAGCATTGTAGCGCATTCTTGACCAAGAAGGCAAAACCGTAAATTTTATTGCATGACTTGATTAAATTCGCATGCAACCCTCAGACGTCAAACCCTGCTAGACCTAGCTCCAAGCTGGCTGGCTGGCTGCCTGGCTGGCTGGGTCAGTCAATTCAAAACAAGTCAGAGTGATACAGGCCAAACTGACCGACTAGCAGTTACCCGGCACTTTACATTCATATGTTTCTCATGTCATAGTTCAGCAATGCAGACAAAGATAAAATAACTTAAATTTGATATCAATCTTAGTCGATCTATTGACAGTGGAAAAGATTATTAATGATTTGAAACAAACTGGTTTTGCGAGCTGTCAAATTTCTCTACCTTTTGTACTTACCGAGCTCGATGTGTGTCCGGACAAACGGACGAATGTGCAGATAGACGGACAAACGGATAGAGAGATAGGAATGGATGAAAACGATGGACAGAAAGATGGTCAAGAGGATGGACAGGGGGATGGATAGAAGGATGGACAGAGGAATGGACAAAAGGATGGACAGGGGGATGGACAGACGGATGGACAGAAGGATGGACAGAAGGATGGACAGACGAATGGTCAGAGGGATGTTTAGAAGGATGGATAAAAGATAGATGGATAGACAGACGGATAAACATATTGGCAGAAGGATGGACAGACGGATGCACAGGTGATCGGACGGACGGACAAACAGATAGACTGACGAATGGAAGGACGGATGAATAAATATACGAGAAACCTTGATCAACTAGATCAAGAAAAATCTCTATGCTCTATAGTATCTGCCACGCCTCCTGCTCCCTGTTGCATCCCTAACAAAATGCAACCACATACCCTATTCACGCACTCCCAATGAGTATTTGGGGCATAAAAAAGAAGGAAAGAAGAAAAAAAAAATTATTTTCTGGCTTCTTTTCTTGGCAATTTTCCCAGTTTAACGTTTTAACGAAACTTAATGAACTTTCAGTGTCACAGCGCAAAGGGAATGAAAGGAGTTGAGAGCTCGCACTCCACCTACTCCGCCGCTCCGTTAATGTTATGATGGATATTGTGCAAGGCGAAAAGTAATTTTGAACTTTTTTAAATAATCTTTGTGTGTTGAAGCTATTATGAGTAACAAGTTTTCATAATTTTCTTCTTTTTTTTCCATGCTGATTTTGCCGGGGACAAGCGAAGCGTCCTTCAGCTGCATTTACTACGAATCGTTGCTTTAATATGCCTCACAAGACTTGAAAGCATTTCAAGTAATTAGAGGAAACAAATAGAAGAGCTTTAAACAGCAGAGGCAAGCACGACTAGACGATGCGCTGTAAAAAGGCTTTGCTACATAAATATTTGATAGGTGAGAGCCAGCAGTAAATATAGAGCGAGTGCGTCTAGCATGTACACAGAATACTCACTTTGGGAGCGTGGTATGTTTGGGTAGTTCTTAGGGCTTTTCGCTGCGACGCTGTGCAAAATTTAACGAAGCTTAACCTCGTTCAATGGAAAAAAATCCACTTTACGTACACTTTGCGCTGTCATTTCGTGCGCAGCTCAAGCAGCAATTGTGCAAATACTTTGAACCAACAGAAGGAGTTTGGTAAGTGGTTGAGTCGGCTGGGTGGCGAACTTTTGCCAACTTCAAAATGCAAGCAAGAATGATGAATGAGCTGCAGGTACTCGTAGACCCACCCACTCAAATACCCAAATGCCCAAAAGCACCAAATTCTTGCCTGTCAAAATGTAGAGTAAGATATTAAACTGATTTCTTTTGGGCCAACGGCTGTCGGCAAGTCTGTCCGACTGCGAATTATGCAAGACATCTGAAAGCAGCTAAATCTAAAACGGAAAGTTGCGGAAATCTTTGGTTTCATATGACAGCAACTGCAGCTGCCGGGCGACAGCTTCACGTGTGTAGTACGAGTACTTAGACACACAGATTGAAAACCAAACCGCAAATAGCAGCAAGCGAGCCACGGGCAGCCAGCCACCAAACCACAAGTGTGAAATTTGATGCAGTTGTCGGCGGATCGATTAAGCCAACTCTACACAGAGACAGAGACAGGGACAAGGACGTTGCTGTAAGAGTGAAAGTAAATGCAATTAATCATAAAACAAGAAAGAAAACTCTAGTCGGGGGTGCCCAACTAGGAGATCCCCTGAACCCCGTCCGATTTGCGTTTTTAAATATACTCAGTTATGTATTTATTAACGCAGACAAAATTTAAGCTTGTAATAATATTTATTTATTTTTAATAAAATTTAAAAAAAAAATTTTTTTTCTGGTATCAATAACAATGACAAAAATCTAAATTGTATAAAATATAAATTAATCTAAATACAAAATTTGGAGACTCTAGCTCGAAAGATGTACGAGATATAATGTAACGCGTTCATACATACGGACAGACGAACAAAAGGACAGACGGACAGACGGATAGACAGATAGACAGACAAACAGACGGACAGGGCTAAATCGACTCAGCTCGTCTCCCTGATCAAGAATATACATATATACTACTATATATGGGTTCTGCCACGCCCCCTTCTGCCTGTTACATACATTTGACAGTTCAACAAAACCATTATACCCTGATTTCCCATTTTCAATGGGCTCAGGGTATAGAAAGAGAGCGAGAGAGCGAGACAATGAACTTGACTTTCAGTGCATTGACCAGAGCCAACACATCTCTATAGATATCATATTACCCATGCGTAACTCTAAGGGCTATATAAACCTCGGCTGCCTTCAGTCAATGTCACATTTGAATATCAACAGGGCAACGTCTTAGTCAGCTTGATGAAGCTAACCAACGCAAACATTCCATTAATGATCAATGACTTACGGAGGCCAGGGCTGCTTTTGCTGCTGTTATTGTTATCCATGACAATGAGGGCGACGGCAGCGATAATGGAGCTGCCAATGAGTGAATTGCCGCTGGGCACGCCCTTGCGCCAACATGGCCAAAGCAATTACCATGAGCCGCACATTGAGGCGCTGCCAGGATTAGCTGGATATGCGAGTACACGACAATATTATGGGGCAGCCAGTGCAGCTGCTAGTGCCGATGGCCAAGGTGACTTGGCAGCGACACCATATGCAAATTATGAACGAAAAGCCATCAGTGGTCTTGCTGGCATGGCCAATGGCTTTGTGCCACACAGCAACTACAACAGCAACAGCAACAATGGAATGCAGTCAGGATACTCGGATCAGGGCAAAATCGATTTTGTCATTAATACGGCAAATTATGAGTTGACTGCCAATGAAGAGCAACACCAGCAGCAGCAGCAGCAACAGCAGCAGCAGCCTGACATCTACTATCAGAGCTATACGTATCAGCCGCGGGCATCGCAGCCCAACAACGATTATCATATTGAGCAATTTTCCAATTATCGCCATTCTGCCGTTAGCAGGGAGCAGCAACCCCAACACCAACAGCAACAGCAAACCGCCAACGACAACGGCTTTGCTTATGCGCCTAGGCAGCTGTGGTCGGAGCTGCGTGAATTGCCCGTTAAGCGCAAGCAACTGGAGCAAGAGGAGCGGAGCTCCTCACACCCGCCCCAAGAGGACCAACAGTTGCTCTACTCTCAGGCAGAGCGACAGATTGTCGAGCTGCCCAGTCGCAACTCGCTGCCGCCAATCACAACGAGCGTGCATCACACGCCCTCGAGCAGCAGAGCCATCGCTGGTCTGCCGCTCTCCAAGCACATTGAGATCACAAAGCACGTGCCCATCACACACTATCAGCAAATCCATGTGCCCTACAAGCAGCCATTGCAGCTGCGCATACCGCGACCTGTGATCACAGCCATTCCAAAGCCGATTCCCATCCGAATACCCGTGACCAAGGCTGTTGCTGTGCCCCAATTGCAGGAGGTCAAAATACCTGTGGAAAAAGTTCGGCCTGTTCCAGTCGATCGACCCATTCCCTATGTCGTGGAGCGTCACGTGCCCTACCGCGTGGAGAAGCCCATCGCCACGCCCGTCTACTATCCCTATCCAGTCAAAGTGCCTGTCATACGCACCGTGGTGCACAAGCAACGGCCTCAATACACTATTGCCGCACAGCCACTGAACTCATTTGGCGGCTGGCATTCGCCCAATCATTTGCTGGGTTAAATTTCTGCAAAAACTTTTATATTTATCTAGTATTTGTTTTTTGTTTAGTTATATATTTAATATAAATATATGTGTTTGATCTTTAGTAATATGTTTTATATAAACAGAAGGCAAAAGTCTATTAAAGGCAAGATATAGCTTGCCTGACAGCATAAAGTGCTACAGATGTCCGTGATTCGAACGACGATCCATATCTGTGTATAAGCCATAGTTATCTGTCTGTCCGTCCGTCCGTCCTTCTGTCCGTCCTTATATCCGTCCTTATGTCCGTCCTTATGTCCGTCTTTCTAACCGTCTTTCCGTCCGTCCTTCTGTCCATCTGTCCGTACGTCCTTCTGTCCATCCGCCCGTCCAGCCATCCCTTCTCATGAGCACATCAATCTCGTTAACTGTAAAAGTTAGAGACTTGAACTTTTTAGCATATATTCTTATATACAACCTAAGACACTAAGCAAATAAGCATATTTTTAGATATTTCGTTGCATTTTCTTAATATCGATTGACAATTTTACATTGATTTTAAGATCTAATTTAAAGATCACAAAAGCATATATAAAATTTGCTATGTAGACTAATGAAAACACAGATTGAAGATATTTTCTTGCTCAGATACTTTTTCTGATCGACCTCAAAGTTAGGAAAATTAAATCATATTCAATAGCAGAGACTTGAGCTTTGGTATACGAAGACAATTCCAGCTTATAATTATGCCATACAAATTTAATTTATATTTTATATCTAGAACTGAAGTTCAATCAAGAAGTTTATCTGTTGTAGGATGGACTGTCAGAAGAACAAGCGCAGCAGCTGCCTTAGTTCCATGAAAGTGCGTGTAAGAAAGGGTATCTAGCTAGTCGACCTCCGACGTCACACTGCAACACTCTTCACTTATTTTATGTGGCTTTAAGTTATCCTTTTGGTATGCTGGTTGTTGCTAAGACACAGGCTTTTAGCCGATGGGCGTGTGGAGCAGAATAATTGCAATTAGTGCCACAGAGAAGTGTAAAACTGCAAAAACAACTCACAAACTTGGCTGAGCGTAGCCAAAACAAGACATTCAGAGAGACGGAGTCAGAGTCGCAGCCAGAGTTAGAGTTAGAGTCGGAGTTAGAGTTGGAGTTGGAGTCTGGACTGCGAGTCAGAGGGCAAGCTACAAAATGAAGAAAAGTAGCCAAGGAAAACTTTTTAATTGAGCTAAGATCCAACAAATGCGGCTAATAAATATGTATTGAAGTGCGCCATAGCTAGCGACGGGACAACGAGCCAACGGGCCAATGCAATGCAAAAGGGTCCAAATGCTGCAGAATGCAGCTGCTAATTGCCAAATGTAACTTCAACAGCAACAGCGACGGCAACAGCAACAGCAACAGCAACAAATGTTCAAGTTGAGTTGAGCGCGTTAGCGAAACAGCAACAGAAATTAGCCAAAAAGTAAAGTCTTGAGTCAGCGAGCGTTTGAGGCACTGCCTGATGAAATTCGCTGCAAGTTATTGCCAACTAATGAAATTAACACTAATTGACTCGGAAGTCCAATGCCAGAGCTGCCTGCCTGCTGTTCCACCCACTGTTGCTGCTGCTGCAACTGCCATTGCAGCATATTTGAGCTTGAAAAATTGTTTTGTATCTATTTATTTATTTATTAAGCTATGCCATGGCTTTTAATAGTTAAAGCTAATAGAAAAATAACAAATAAGAACTTAACATGCTAAAGAAAAAACTTCTCATGAGTTTAGTGTAAATGTCCAATTGGAATTGCTGCACTTGAGACTAATGATTGATTCGCTGTAATGCTCTAATCAATGGAGCTATCCTTGGAGTGTGCTCAGAGTTTAGTTCCCACTAAAAATGTCAAATTGTTGCAGGGTAGCCGAATTCCTAGAACAGCATGACTCATCTATCTTCAACTGAAACTAAATTCACTAAGCAACATTTAAAACTAAAGCGAGGGTCTCAAAAATTTAAGTAAATTGAATTCTGTTAACTTTGAGTCGCTGTGCTGGGTTCCAAGTAAACAGGGCGTACGCCTACTCTCTCCCAACAACCCCCCCCTTCCCATCCCATTCCCTCCCCTCATTATTTTCCACAACTCCACAATAAATTCACCTCTTTCTTTTTCTATCTTCATTCACTCACATGTGAACTCTCCTCTGCATAGCTCATATTACCTGAAGTTCATATATTTCAACTTGCATGCAGATAAATAATAAGCTGTCAGAGATGTCAACAGGTCTGCAGTTGTTGCTCTGTTTGAAACTTTTGCTTTTCTTTTAATTGTTAGTTGGCTGGGTGCATTTGAGACTATGTCGGAATGTTTTTTTTTTGCTCATTGCTGTTGTCGCTCATTACGTTTGCTTACCTGAGCTTGGCCACCTCGAATGATGGCAAAAGTTTGAAATATGAGTTCGTTATTATTGCCTTGGCAGCATTCAGCTTGTCTGCTCCAACTGACATTGTGTTCCAGCAACTTGTAGGTCATTGGATGCCAGTGCAACGATTGTCAATCAACTGATATCAGGATGAGATCTAAGCTAATGTCAGATGAAGTATTTCGAAATGAACTCCAACTTGCTTGCCAGCTGTTAGTCAAATGACAGGCTACATACCGAAAGCCAGCTTTAATTGGAAGCTATTCAAAGTGAGCTGTTGATAGTTGGTGCCCTAAAGGCATAAGACATGCAGAAATAAGGCATATTTGTTTTGCTAAAATGCCTGTAAAAGGTAGAGGAAGACGTGGCTGAGGGAAGAAGGTATGAGTGCATCAGGTTTGTGGTTCGATCTAAGGCTGACCAGATTGTCTGTCCGTTTGTGAGCCTTAAAGCCGACTTAAACATGAGCAGATCAAGGACTTTTAGGCTCGATGGAACATCGACTAAAATTCATATTAAATTTTTATATTTTGGGCATATCTTTGAGTAGCCGTATCTCTAAACTTTTCTTATTTAGACAACAATATTAATTTATTAAATCATCTACAGCTTTCCATCTAATCCATGAATTTACTTCACTTCAAGGTATTTTCTAGTCGGTCATTCCTCCCATCTATAGCACCTTTCAGGGTATTTCCTAGTCGGTCATTCCCCCCACACATATTACCCTTTCCTGTTTCAGCATCTTTATTGCAATTTCAGGGTATTTCGTAGTCGGTCATTCCCCTCACATATATCACCCTTACTTCTTTCAGCATATTAATTGCAATTACAGGGTATTTCCTAGCTGGTCATTCCCCCCATCTCAAACACCCTTACTTGTTGCACCTGTATTTTGTGTTTAAGCATCTTAATTGCAACCTTTAATTGCAATTACACGCTTGACTGTTTGTTTGTTTATGCTCAAAGTTTGAAGCGCAACTAAAAGGCTTTCGAAATGTTTCCCTCTCCAGCTGCCCACCCGCTGCCTCATCAAACTACAGCAAAGACGCCTCTGATTTTATTAGTTGACATAAATCCTTTGATGCTTATGCTTTCTTTTTTTTCGCTTGTGCTCGCCTGCGAAAGCAGAGTGTAAATAGTTTATGTTAAGCGCTAGATATAATAATAGCTGCACTTTATGCATGCGCTGGCCGAGGTCTATGCTGTAAAATGCTCAAACATGAAATATCACTCATACGCCAGCGACGGCGTAAAGTGGGAAAAGTTGTTGCACCAATTAAACCCGGAGACGCACGTTAAACACTAAGTAAAGCTGGTCGCTGTTAACAACCAACAAAATTACAGACACCTGAGTCAACGTTTTATGTCGTTCATAAATTTCAAAAAACCAAAAAACTCTAAAAGGGTTCCTCGAAATGGGTTCAAAGTTTTCCGAAAGCTACGTTCTAGCAAGGAGTTAGCTGGCTTTCTCTCTCTCTCTCTCTCTCTCTCTTCTCTTGCTCTCTCTCTCCAGCCTGACTGTCATTATTCTCCAAAAAAAAAAGAAGACATTTCCTTTTGTCGCCCCAAACTTTTGGGGGGACTTTGGCCATTTAACCCTTTCAGGTTGTTGCTTTCTTGTTCGCAGAAATTATCAAAAGTTTTGAGTTGGAAGTGCTGATTAATTTTTAATGTTTATGTTTAGCTGCGGCTGCCTCTGCTGCAGCCTCTGCTGCTGGTATACGCAAAGTCATTTGCCACATTATAATGTCATTTTGATGGTTCGGCCAGCAGGCCTGCTGCGCCCTGTTCGAACACATCAAGTTTTGGACAACATTTTGATATCTTAGCGGAAGCTGCGAGGGTAGCTCTTAAAGTAAATGGCTGAATAAAGCAGAAACAGAAGAAAAGTCATTTGATAATATTCGCTTTTATTTCTCAGTCTCTAGTCTGATCTTAGCTTAACAGATTTTTCAATAGCTGAGAAAGACAACTGTCGTAGTTCCTTACTAAATAAAGAACTACAGATGTTACTTCTTCATTGTTGGAATATCCTTTAGATATCCTAGAAGTCACAGCTTATTCTTTTTTAAATTTGTAATCAAAATTTAATGCCAAGTGGAACAATTCTTGAAATAAATAACATTTCTGCTATTTAGCGAAGCTTCAATCGACAATCATTTAACAACTTTATGTGGCTTTTCTAAAGGATTTCATATCACTTGATCATACTTAGAAAGTAGAAAGACTAGAAAGTAAAAGTAAGAGTCAAGTCTAAGACTCAGTTGAGTTAGAGTCAACTTCTGGCATTTCTTTGATTGAAAACTATCAAATGCAAATATTGAATCATGTGGCACTGACCAAATGGCATTCATATCTCAATTTCATCAGTAAATGTTCCTCAAAAAAATACTAAATTGTATAAAGCTTTCAAATATTCCAACTGAATCTACCCAAAATTTGTACTTTCAACTAGAGTTCATCTAAAAGTCTACAAATAATCATATTCCCTCACTCGTATATCAGACAGAATACTCTAGTAAACAATCTCTGTTGTGTCCTGGCTTGACTTGCTTCTCTCTTTATGGCACTTGGCCAAAGCCATAAAGAAGTTTTTTCTTTTGAGTTTCCTTGCCACATGTGGCGTATGCGTGATAATTTAACCCGAAATTGGGTTACTTCTAATTTGAGTATAGTTGAGAAGAATCTGAACAATAAACGTGTGTGATATGCGCAAACATCTTAAGCTTTCTATCGATTAAAACTGAATTCACAAGTCAGAAGTTTAAGAAAGTTCGATAATATTTTACAAGAAGACTAAGCTTGAGATATTGGAGAGTTTAGCACATGCGGACGGCTCTCAATCACGGAGAAGATATACAGCTGGATGGGATCTTCTGGTACCGCAACTCAATCGCGTGGATGGGTGGGTTGGCTAGGTAAATGAAATTATTATTTATTAAGATTCCAAAGCAAAACTAATGAATGAAAAACTAAATAATGATTCAATATTTGACTAAAAACCAACAGAGCGAAGCCTGAGGTGGTATTACACTTTAGGGCCTTCCCAGCTACGAACAGTTGCGCGAACACAGCAAAATGGTCTAAAGGCTATTTGAGCCAATGTCAAATCAATGTCAAATAGCCAGAAAGTGAAATGGAAAATTAAAGTAATTATAATTTCGTGGCAGTAATCAGTCAAACTCACAAACAATTGTGTGGTTTGTGTGAATGCATATGGAAGTTCCGCTGTGCATGGAGTTGTATACATATATATATATATAGGTTATATATATATATATACATAGTATACAGATATACATATATATACATATGGTTATTTGTGACAGTGCACATAAATTCATAATTGCAGCAGCCGCAAAACCACTTCGTTAAGAATACTGTGGCTAGTTTGACAACTGGACCGAGTCCAACGAGCGAACGTAAATGTGAAAGCCGCAAATCGCAATGAACATGCACACGCGGTCAAATTGACAAACCAACCTCGCTGCTGATGAGGCTGCCTGAGCTGACGTCCGCTGCATGCTGAATGCTGAATGGGAGAGTTGCAAATGCGTGAATCTACTTATGCACTATACACTACGTGTGCATATACAACATTTAAAGTAGTGCTTGCTCTGACTGTGTTTACAATTCATTTATCACGCATACGTCACATGTGCCAAGGAAGCCCAAAAGAAAAAACTTCTTTATGGCATTGGCCAACTGCCATAAAGAGAGAAGCAAGTCAAGGCAGGACACAACAGAGATTGTTTACTAGTGTATGCTGTCTGATATGTGAGTGAGTGACTGTGATTATTTGTAGTTTTTTTTACCATTCTGCAATAGATGAATTCTAGAGGAAAGTATAAACTTGTTATAGATTCAGTTTGAAAATTTGCAAGCTTTTGTGTAGGTGACAGCAATGAAATTTTAAATTGAATACAATTTGAATCACGTTCATCAAATTCCATTGAAAAATTGAATCAATTTTCAGCAGAATTTTATGTCATAATGATGCTGTCTAAGTTTATGTGTCTGCCAAAGCTCTAGACGCAACTATGTGAAAGAAGTCTGGAAAAATGCAAATTTGAATTATCAATATCTCTATTTCAGGAATTCATAAACCAAGGTTGATGCCTTTTGACTTAATGAGCTGCCAGTTATGCTTAAACATATCGATTTTAATCGATATAAAGGAATTGATATCGAGAAAAGATGAAAAATCCAAACAGTTTATGGTAAACAGCTGTGGTCATGAAAATAGTAGTGCGACTGAAATGTTGCACAGAAAAATTATGTGATAAACAAAATATATTTTAAAAACAATTTCAAACGAATTATTAACATTTATATATATTTTTATATACATCTTATATAAATTATTTTACAAATATAATCTTCATCACGAAACTTTTCTGTTCAACATTTCAGTCGCACTACTATTTTCATGACCACTGAGACTGATGAGAATAACAGTTAAACAGCATAATAAAGGGACAGATTAGCATGGCTAGATCGACGCAGCTCGTTATTTAGATCAAGAATATATCAATAATTTATCTGCATTATGTAGACTACCACACCCCGTTCTCCCGCCCATTACCTACATTCGCCCCAAAACAATATACCCCATTTGCCCATGCTCAAAGTAGCATGATAAGTCTCTGCCATTTACCATTTTCTAAGTCGATTCAAAGACATTTATATTCGTTGTTCTATTGCGCACACAAATGAAAATTTACGCGGCAGCCAGCTGGTAATTGGTAACTTATTTAGGCCATTTGTATTCGGAAATGGGCTTTAGAGTTAGTCAGGTATGCGGGCAATACATGAATCATTTTATCCAACAGCACATATAATCCGCACATATGTACTTCACTTAAATAAGTAACTCCTATCCATGTTCAGAGTGGCAGGGCGGAGCTGTGGGCATGGGCGGGCTCTGTCTGCACGTCGACACGAGGCAGCTTGAGGTTGCCTCAGCACGTGCCTGTACATCTGTGCCGCAGTTAAGATAGCCAAAAGCCCCAAAAAGAAATCCTATCACATCGCGAAAAGCGATGCAGCGATCAACCACACGAGAGACGGCCCCAAATTGTGTGCACACATCAAGATGTAAGCAGCTTGAGACGCCATCTCGTTGAGTGGCACCCATTGAAAATGTGTGAAGAGGGTATGATGTTTGTGGTGGAGCGTATGTAACAGGCAGCAGAAGTGGTTGTGGGCGCGAGAGTATAGATAACGTGTATATACTTGAGTGGAATGGCGAGCTGAGTTCATGCAACTCTATGCATCCACCTGTCCGTCCGTCCATATAATCTCAGTGAACTCGTAAACTACAAAAGCTACAGATCTCAAATTTCAAATATATAGATTGTACACCATATGCTGTATAAGCCTTTAGATTAACTTCAATATCTCAACCCATTTCTATAATAATGGTAAATATCGATACTTTTAGTTGGTTTCTTCAGCATAACTCGAAGACTATAAATTTTAGAAGTGCCAAAATTCTTATGTTGATTATCGTAATATATATGAATATTATAAATATTTTCTTTTTTAGATATCTATAAACACATTCCACAAAAATGATAAAGAAATCTTATTTCAACTAGTAGAATCTTGAGTTTTAGTATGCACACACATTTGACTATTATATGCGTGCTATAAAAATTTCATTGAGAACGTACGTCTAGAACCCGAGTTCGATCAGTCTATTTTCCATAGGTGGGAGCTATGCGAAGCACAAGCGCAGCAGCTGCATGTGTGTGCTGTCTGTGTGTGTGTATATAAGCCTGCTCTGCTTAGACTGCAGGGTATCTGGCAGTCACTCCACTTGCAACCACAGCTTACTTAGCATGAGTTCAATGTACATTCACACACTTGGCTAGGCGCAGAGTAGGGTCTAATAGCCACTCGCGTTCCACAATCAATAAAATGCAAATTAAATTGAATAAACACCAATTTCATATGAATTCAAGAGTGGAATATTAACAGAAACTGAATGAGTGTGTGTTTGAATAAGTGGGCATGTGTGTGTGTGTGTGTGCGAGTGTGTGTGTTTCATTAGAGTGTTGTGCGTGCTTCACTCATATTCATTATGAGAAAAAATCAAATTTTGAAAAGTTGCGCTTAAAATATTTCCACATAAAATAACTCGCCCAGCGTCTAGAATTTGGATAGCAGGCGTACAACTTTCATTACGCAAAACTTTTTTAATAAAAGTACAAAACATAGTGGCTGCAAATAGCACACATACACACACACACACACACACACACACACACACGCACACATGGACAGACATTATTAAAAGCAACTGTTTTGTTTCCCACTGAATGTGCTTTATAATTGTATTTAGAATGTGTTGAATTTTTGTTGTGTTCGGTCAACTTTGAATTGAAATAAATTTTATTTTCCTATCTCCCTCTTCTCCTTCTCTCTCCCGCTCACTTTGTTCTCCTTTGTGTTTATGCAAAAACGAATTAAAATTTTGTGGCTCATAGCAACGTATTAATGTGTTTATGGATATCAACTTATTATTATTATTATTATAAAGTTTCTAGTTTAATTTTCAAAGTAAACAAGGTTAACCAAATCCCGAAAAATATTTGCTTGCGGCATGGATCGCCATGGACTACACTCCCCTCTGGCAGGTGCAGCAAATAAATAGAGTTTATTTCTAATCTGCTTTAGTTCACAAATTGCACCTGAGGCCTATTAGTTTATATATATTTATATGCGTGCTGCGCAGCCAACTAGATGTTGCAACTGTCCATAAAGATTTGAGCATCAATTCAGATGTGGATAGTGAGAGGAGCATGCTAAACAAGCGAAGAGTGCTGCCAACGGGCATATACAACTTCATAATACTTGATACGAAATCGATACATTTGATAGATTATCGATTTTTTCCGATTCAATGCGATCATAATCTGAATATGTATAGAGTCTATAAAGCAGCTGTAAGATTTAATTTGAAAACTTTATATGATAACTTTTTATACTGATTCAAGATTGTTAAAATCGATAAATGTATTGAAGCATCGATATTTTCGACTCAAGGAGTGTAGAAAAGAATCTATAGAGCAGCTGTGTAATCTAGTCACAAAAACTCTATGGTTTTAGCTGTAGAGTCAACTGCATGTTGCTCCCTCATGGCCCAAAACTCAATACATTTATTCAAGTATCGATATTTTCAAAAGATTAGATTAGGCTCAATGAACGCAGCATAGCATCTATAGTTATATATTTAAATCAGGTATGCGATTCAGTTGCAAGACACAGTGCTTGAGCTGCGGAAAATGCAGATTTCTTACATTTGCCTTGCCTCCAAGAGGCATACGAGGTCTGCTCAAAACTTTACGTGATTTTTGATTTTCAATTTTTATTTCGATTTTCGATTAAATTATTGTCAATTTGTGGAAACTTGGTTATAATATATGTAAAAATTTAGAATATATAAACTTCAATCACAAAATGTTGCTACTATTTTAATGAACTATAACTACTATTTTTATGAACACAGCTGTATATACATATATCATATTGTACATACATATATAAGTATTTATAATTCAAGCTGCTTTTTAAATATTATGTTTATCACAAAATATTACTACTATTTTAATGAACTATTACTACTATTTTTATGAACATAGCTGAACATATGTACAAATGATATACAGCTGTGTTCATATACATATATACTTATATATATATATAATTCACACTACCTTCCAAATATTATGTTTATCACAAAATGTTGCTGTTCAACATTTCAGTCGCACTACTATTTTTATGACCACAGCTAGACAGCACTACTATTTTTATGACCACAGCTGTTTCAAGTTTGCAACTTCAATAGGCAAACATGAATATTGTAAAAAGAAAAGAAGCCAATATACTCATTTCCCTGCCTCGACGACCATCAAAACCTAACTGCAAATGAGGCTAGATGGCAGGTGGCATGAAGTATCATTAGAGTGCGTTCGCGCCGCTCATCAGTTGCAACTAACGAAATTATACAGGGGACAGTGAACTATGGCGAGGCAGAGGCAGAGGCAGAGGCAGAGCCCATGAATTCCGCTTTAAAATAATTGAAATATAAATCTTAATATTTAATATTTGATGAGTTGACTTCAATATGCCGCTGTGTGAATGCATTAAGGTGGAGTCATTTCTATTCACAGTGGCGCAAAGCGGAAGCGCGCAGCCAGGAGTTATCAGCCAGATATTAAGTGTAGACAGCACACACACACACACACATAGAGAGAGAGAGAGAGTGAGAGACCGAGGGCAGGGCAAATACTTTGTATGCAAAATAAAGTGCTTCAAAAGTCAGTTAAAGTGTGTCGCGCTGGCTGAAGCCGCCCAGCATAAAGAGCGTAAAAAATGCTAAATGATAAATAAAATTTACAACCGCAACAACAAGAGCGACATTGGCAGCGGCGCCGACAGCGACATGCGAGGAGGCGACAATGATATGGGAAACGGGGGTGGGTTTTGCGCTGCATGCATGGCCAGCATATAGTGTGAGCGAGACAGCAGTGTTTGCATACATGACCAGCATATGGTGTGAGCGGGAGAGGCAGCGTGTCTTTTTTTGTATTCTGCTATGCTTGCTTTTGTTGTTGTTGCTGGCGACATAATAAAATGCAATTTAGACATCAAAAATACAGTAAATGGAGCAAGCAAGCAGAGAACGAAGAGTATGGGAGAGTAAGCAAGACAGACAGACAGACACATGACTGACAAGCGGCAGGCAAAGGCAAACGACGACCACACACAACACACACACACACACACACACACACAAATTTATATATAGAAATTGCAACAAAGCGAGTACGCAGAACAAGCCATGCAAATGCCTAAGTGTGCGTGCGAGCTGTACAAAATGGCGGCAAAAGACGCGCAGTGCATGCAAGCAATTGAGTTTTATATTGTCACGAATGTGGGAAGTAGACGAAGACAGCAGCATGATGAATGATATATGTAACTGTGTGTGTGTGTGTGTGTCTGACTCTGTTTGTGTGCTTACAAAATGTGAATAAATAAGAATAATTTAATGACAGTTAATGTGCCTTTTAAATAAGCCAAGGCAAACACAACTTGCAGTTTATAAAACTATATACATATGTACATATACCTTGATGTGGCTATATATATACTTATATATATGTATGTGTGTGTGTGTGTGTGTGTGTGTGTGTGTGTGTGTGTTATGTGTGTGTGTATACCTGTAGCAAGGTCCAAGCAGCTGTCACTTGGCTAAAGCAAAAGCACAAAGTGACAGCAGGTCAAGGCAGCAACAGAGACAGAGATAGAGAGAGAGAGGGCGAGAGATAAGCCAGGAGAAGAAAATTCTGTGCATTCCTAGTCGTAGCAACGGCAAACAAAAGGTGTGCTGCTCTTAATTTAATTAGAGTTTGCGTGCCGTTAGCTTTTGCTTTTGCTAGCTTAAATTACTTGAATTGCGCCATAGGCATAAGGATGTCCCGCTGCTAGAGCCAAGATGCGGATCTAATGGTCTGGAAATAGCATTTGCCAGTTTTCACAAAGCAACAACAGCAGCAGCAGCAGCGGCGTCGCCTTCATGAATTTCATTTCATTTAACACAATTTCATTTAAGTAAATAAAACTTAAATAAATGTATACAGTACATAGAGAGAAGTAGAGGGAGAGGGAGAGACTCTGCCTGAATGGCGGCTGTGTACATATACATAATAAATGCAGCATTAAATTGCAGCTTAAAAAACCTCGAATGAAAATGAGTTAATGCGGTTTTTTCGCTCTTTTTCAGTTTTTTTCAGTTTTTACTTATTTCTGTATTCAGGCGTATGCAAATGGTTGTAATGTTAAATGAGTCACAAAATTGGTATACAACACAGGATTTTGGCTTAACAAAATTAATTTCAACTCAACGATAAACGAAACACGAACACATTCCAAATGCCATGGCATGATGACAGCGTACCACGGTTCGTATGAGTAACGTAATTATTGTGTGTGTGTGTGTGTGTGTGTGCGTGTGCTTGGAGTAACCGCAAATTGGTATTACCACCAGCTCTTGACCTTGTGCAGCACCGTCTTGAACACGGGCACCTTGACCGGAAAAGGCTTGGGCACCTTGATGGGCAAATACTTGATGACCGTGTAGGGCACACGCTTCTCCACGGGCACGGGTATGTGCTTCTCCACGGGCACTGGCACCAGACGCTCCACTGGCACCTTCAGCTCCTTCTCCACGGCCACCTGCACCTGCTTGGTAATGGGTATGTGGATGGGTACGGGCTTTCTGATCGGTATGATGACAGCATGAGAGATCGGAATTTTGACAGGCTTCTCGACGGGCACATGCTGCGTCTTGACATGCTTCACCGGCACATAGTTGATGATATCCACGTGATGATGATGCTGATGCTGATGCTGCTGGCCGTGACTGTCTTCGTGGGCACTTGAATCGGCCAGGAAATTGCTGCCGTGCTCATCGCCCTCTGATTGCTGCTCGTAGTCGGCTGGGCCACTGCTGCCCGCTGAGTCCGATCCGCCTGATGCCTCGTGCTCGCTCTCATGAGGTGTGAAATAGGAGGCGTGCTCCAATAGTTGTTGCTGCTGCTGTTGCTGTTGGTGCTGCTGGTGCTGCTGATGCTGCTGCTCCTCGGCATGATGCTGCTGGAATGCTTCGTAGCCAGAATTTAGAAAATTTCCCACCGACATTTTGTCGTAGGCGTAATGGCTGCCGCCCGCCTCCTGTGTCTGTGTCGCCGATGAGGGCGTCCACGCGGCATGCTCTGCTCCACTGAAAGCCGGCAGATAGCCAGCCGCATGCTCAGCCGCACCAGCAGCTGGGAAATTGTAAATCGCTGAGTGCTGGCCGCTGCGACCTGCCTCTGTATCGCCGTAA
Source organism: Drosophila leonis (assembly GCA_035045365.1). Classification (NCBI taxonomy): domain Eukaryota; kingdom Metazoa; phylum Arthropoda; class Insecta; order Diptera; family Drosophilidae; genus Drosophila; species Drosophila leonis. The sequence continues at coordinate 1,219,756 of JAWNPC010000284.1, read as the reverse complement.
TCGCTGGCTGTTGCCGCCAACGCCGCCACGGCCGCCTCCTCATGCTGCTCTTCATAAATTGGTATCTCTTGTTTTGACGAGGCGGCTGCCAAGGCTTCAGTGTGCGTGGGCGCCACTGAGGCATAGCCGTTGCTAATGTGTCCCAGCCCCGAGAGATTTGTGAGCCCATTAAGCATAGCTCCCAAACCGCCCTGGCCATGTCCGCCCAAACTAGACGAATCGCTTCTATAGCTGCGTCGCTCCACCTCCGCCGCCGCCGCCGCATCGTACCGCAAGCCGTAGCGCTGCATCATGGACGACATGGCCTCCCTCTCTCCCAATGGCAGCCAACGATTATCGTACTGCCTCGCACCGCCTGTCGCCATGTTGTTGTTGTTGTAGTTGCTGTTGCCATAACTGCCATATAGGGCTGTCTGGGCTCCAGCTGCCATTGATGAAGCTTTCGTCGACGCTGTCCCTGTGGTCGGCGGCACGGCAATCCACACAATTGCAACGGCCACAATGAGCGGCATCTGCGGAACAGGGGCTTAGTTTAAGTCCATGAAAATTATTTTAACAATAGAAAATGTTCTAGTCGATTGGGTCCGACTAGCAGATACCGCGCTTAAGCATGCTAGGGCTTTAGGTACACATATACACACATACAGGAAGACATACATGTGTGTATGTGCACTGATTACTTATGCAGCTACTCTGACTACACCACTCTATGCTGAATAGACTCATTGAACTTGGGTTCTAATTGTACAATCTTTATGAAATTTTCTGAGCATGAATATGATATTCAAAAGTGTAAGTATACCAAAATTCAAGATTCTACCATGTGAAATACTTTTTTTCCTTAAAATTTTAATAAAATTGGAAGAGTTATTGAACAAAAGATCTCTTTATAATACGAGAATTAATCTCACAAAAATACATACCAATTCTGATACCTCTAACTCTAATGATCTGCAAGTTATGCTTGAAAAACCAAATCAAAATATCAATATTTATCGATAACTATAAAATGGAATTAGTTATCGGAAGAAAATGAAATACATAGACTGTTTTAAGTATACAAGAATATATATTTCAAATTTCAAGTCTCTAGCCTTTGTAGTTCTCGAGATCAATAAACTTCTACAAGTGGACGAACGGAGGTAAAGATCTACTCAGCCCATTCTCCTGCACAAGATTAGTTTTTAAGAACTCTTATGCCTGCCTCTGTCTGTTATATGAAACCAACATACCCTATTTGCAATGTTCAATGTTCACAGGGTATAAAAAGACAAAACTCTTTTGATGCAAAGTGCTAGAAAATTGCGCAAAAATAGCAAAAAAGCTTTGACTTAGCACGCCCACAGCGCCTCTTTGACTAATGCATTCTTAATAAGCACCAAGAGATTAACAATTATTGTCCACAACAAAAAGCACTTGCCACTTGCCACTTGCCACTTGGACTCACCTTAATAATGTTGGCCATTTGGCTTGGATTTAGGCTTAGGCTGGGAAGTAGTCCTCCGGTTACTAGACAGCAGACCTCGTTTGCTGCACGGCTGCAATTGAAATGTCTGCAGTTTGAATGTGGCTCGCGTTTTTATACCGCAGTTTGCCGCAGCTTGCCACTAGGACAATGTTTTTCCTATTACACAATCTGCAATCTCAGCATTGCAATTTCATAGTTGCTGTGGTTGTTTGTAGAAGGCGGCCGTCGTGCAGGCCAGCCAAAGTGAGTGTCTTTCATTTGTTGACCTGCCCGTTTCTGGAAGCCTCTCGCTTGCTCCCACTGGGCCCACAAGGAAAACTCTAATGGCATAGCATTTGATATTGCTATTTCCAATTTCGCGCCCAGAGAGAGATCACTCTCTCTCGCTGTCTCTTTCACTGTGCATTTATGAATTAAGTTACGCGATCAATTCGAAGCTACCAACAAAAAAAAAGAAACCGGCTAAGCCATAACAAAACGACAATCGCACTCGGCTAAACAATAAAGTTCAAAGTCATTTTCCATTTGGCATGGCTGGCGAATGGTAGGAAAAACTGCAGGCGGCACGCGCCAATTTTTAATAGCGAACTGCTGCAAACTCCAGCCACGATCACGATTTGCCCGACTGCTCCGACTGCCTCAACGCGGCCTTCATAATCAAAACAAACTTGCACTCGTTCAAAGTCGTCATCGTTGTCATCATATGCAAAAGCCAAGCCGACGACCGACAGTCGACAGTCGACAGCTGAGCCCAGCTCAAAAGTTGTTTGGCCAGCAGCCAGCGAGTCAACGAGCAACTCCAATTGGAGTGTGCTGCGGCATGACTGACAAAAGCTGACTGCTGTGACTGACTAAAGCTGCCCGCTGGGCATTGCATAGGCGAGAGCCGTTGGTTTGGTTGGTTTGCAGCCAGACAAACAGGCAGACACATAGATGGAAAGATAGACATGACTACAGCCACTTGGATTATCCTTCTAATTAAACAAAATTTCTATGTACTTCGGCGAGCTCAGCTACACATCTTTCACACAAAGAACAACTAAGAGTAATAGAAAAAATATGTTAATTAAAGAAAAACCAGCCAGAGTTAATGAATTGTTTTTTATTTACATTAAATATCAAAAAATTTAAATAATTTAATTAAAATTTAAATTAATTCAGTTTAATATGTTAACTCGCTGCCCATTCAGCTGCTTGGCAAATCGATCTTTGTAGCTTAGCTTTAATGTTGTTTAAATCTCTTTCAATTCATGCCAATCTACAGCTTGATTATTGACTAAAGATCCATGAGAGTTCATGCAAGCGTAAACTTTTCAATTGTGCAACGAATCGACTGCGCACAGAAGCCATGGCCCATTTCACGAGCTATTACACCTGTGCGCTTTCAATTATTTTTTTTATATCAATGCCATAAAAATAATTTATAATCAAATGGCAAATCCTAACAAACATTTGCTTATATCAAAGATTAACATTAACTTAAACAACTGCTGCAATTTTAATATTTAAAATAGTATCTCTCTTGCTTGGTCAATCAGCAGTTTGCAATTGTGCAACAAATTGGCTGCGCCATGACCAATATTGCAATCAAATTCATATCAAAGTTTTCGCTTATTTATTTTAATTATTTTTTTACATATTTTATAATCAAAAGGCACATCTTAACAAATATTTTGCTTTTCAAATGTTATCATTAACTTAAACAGATACCGAAATATTATTATCGAAAGTAGTATCACTCTAGCTTGGTCAATCAGCATAATTGAACTGCAGTTGCCTTAGGCTGACAAAAAGCTGGCTGCTGCAGCTGACAAAAAGCTGCCTGCTGGGACAGCGCACAAACTGCAGCTGAAACATTGTAAAATGTTAATTTTCATTGTCTAAGCTCGCTTGCAACTGCTTTGCATTTACTTTGTGCAAATGTCCAAAAAAAAAGGTTAATTTTAATTGTTTTACGATTGTTTTTTTTTTCTTCTTCTACCTTTTTTGGTCATTTGGCCATTGTTCAGTTTATGGGAGAGAAAGGGGCGCGGCCATAAAAAAAAGTGAACGCCTTTTAAGTGCACCTGCAGACATGATGCTGCTGATTATATTTTACTTGCCAAGCGTAACAGCTCGTTAGTATTTTCAAGTGATTTCCACTTATTTTCTTTGCCCCAGCCTCAGCGCCACTTCAGTCAGCGAAGGCGAAGGCGAAGGCGAAGGCGAAGGCAAAGGCGAAGGCGAAGGTAAGCGGGCTAAAAAGGAAGTGTACTGATTTGAAAGGAAACAAACATTTCGGTAACCTCGCTGACTGCCCAAGATATTTCTCTTTCTATCCACTGGCCTCTCGCATTTTATTTTATTTTTTTTCTGCTTTTTGTTTTTCGCTGGAAGCTTTTGCTGCTGACTTTTATTTTTTTATCGCAATTTACGCTTACTTCATTTCAATTACAATTACATGATTTCTTTCTATCGTCTGCTTGTGCAATTTAATGGAAGTAAATGCAAGAAATTTGCCAAAAAATACAAAAATTATGCAACTCAGGTCAAGCTTTAAATTTGATTTGTAGCTAAACAAAATTGAGCTGACATCTTCGGTGGCTTAACACAAAAAAAAACACTGAAACAGTGAGAGACTTGAATGGAAATGAGTTTCCTTCTCTTCCCTTAGCAGTAACTTAAAATTATTAATTGAGCTAATTAAAAAAATTATTTTGAAAAATATTCAATATCTTAATAAACATAAAATTAATAAATTAGTCAACTTAAAAATTCATTATCAACACACCAAAATTTTTTTAAATATTTAGCTTAGCTTTGTCCGTTTGCAATGGACGCACAAGCGAAATTCCAAATTTTCGCTAATTTCCATTAATAAATTTTTGGAAATATTTAAAAATATAATGTTAAATATTGCCCATGCTTAAATAATATAAATTAAGTGAGTTGAGCATCGTCACCAACAGAAATTTACAGAAAGTCAAGCGTCACAATATGAGCAAAAGTAACTTTCTTTCCTTTCATTTTAGAAGGAATGTGGCGAGGTATCTAATAAGTGAAGTTTAAGTTATCTGTGTATTGATGAGTTATGATGATAAGTTGAATGATGGATAAGTGAGTTAGTGGGAAAGAGAGATGTATGAATAGATGGCATGAAAAATCCATTATAAGAATTAGCGATGAAATGAGATGATTCAGATCTTGATTTGGTTACTAAAGATCGATCAGGTTTTCAGTGGCTTTCAGTTTAACGATAAAACTTATTGATTTTTTAAACAAACCTGATCTGCGAAACACGAACATATAGCTAGATAATCGGACAAACAGATGAACAGACAGACAGATGAGCGGACGGATGGATGCCTGCCTGCCTGCCTGCCTGCCTGTTTGTCTGACATATATACGGACATATAGACAAATTGACTGAAGATCAACAAACAGAGGGACGCACGAACATACAGAAGACGAACCAACAGACAAATGGTCAGATAAACAGACGGAAAGATGGACTTACAAAGAGATGGACATATAGATAGATAGTCATAGGCAAACAGACGGACAGACAAACAAATTGGCAGAAGATCATACAATCAACGAGGATGTACGAAGATAGAGAAGATGGACAAACAGACAGATAGACATACAGCAAAATTATGATTCGGCTATTAATCCTAAAATATACGTCGGAAGGATGGACGAAAGGATGGACGAAAGGATGGACAAAAGGATGGACGAAAGGATGGACGGAAGGACGGGCGGAACGATGGACGGAAAGATGGACGAAAGACGGACGGACATACAGACAACTGGACGTACGGAAAAACTTAAATACAAACAAATCAACACAGACGAACGTCTGTGGCTAGGTCGACTCTCTTATTAATCCTAGACAAAAATATATTTATATTTATAAACTCTTATCAGCTCTTTCTGTCTGTCATCTTGCCTAATATACTCTCAAATCTTATTTTCAGTGTGTTCAGCTTACAAAATATAGAAATTTGCCACCTGCCATCTGCCACTGTCAATCTCAAAGTGTCGCTATGCATAAAAATTTAATTGAAATTGAAGTTAATAATAAACTTAAACAATCCCATTTTTCCACTCGCAGTGTGAAAATGCTCAAGAAGCAAGCAGAAAGAATGCAAAGAATGTTGCCAAAGATTACTTTTATCTGGCAATCGGTTAGTGACTCAGTGCGACAATAAAACATACATAAGCTCGCATCAACAACAACAACAACAACAACAACAGTAACAACAAACATGCAACAAATGGAATGCATAAATGAAAAGCAGAAGAAGAAAAAAATAAAAATAGGAAAATGCTTTGGGAATATTTTTGCCGTTGCCTTTGAACCGATTCAAAATTGTATAAAATGCTGTGCAATATTTTTGTTCAATGCTGCATATTTCAAGGGATATATATTGTATATATATATGTATATATCTATATCTATATAGTATTTGAATACAAATGTGTGAGCTTGTATTTGAAATATTCGTGTAAAGGGCGTTTGCATTTGTTTTTATGCATTCAAATTTTTGCTGTTGTTTATTGTAGTCGCTGCAAAGCATTTGTAAATTTGTAACGAATAAAGGATGCAAAGACAAAGGACAGCCAACAAATACACAATAAAAACAAAAACGAATCGAAACGAAAAGGAAACAAAGTAATATCTAAACAAGTTAGAGTGCGCTGGTCGGCTATGCTCGACTGCGTGTCTACGAGGATGCACTTTTATTTGTTTTCAAAATATTATGTTAATATCAAAATTTTGTTGCACAACATTTCAGTCGCACTACTATTTTTATGAACACAGCTGTATATATATACTTGATAGGATTAGCCACGCCAGCAACTGCATGTAATAGGATATCGACACTGAAGACTCTAAGGTACTATTAAGTAAATTGAGAGGACAAAGAAAAATCAGCTGAGGAAGATCACAAAACAAAAGATTTTTTGAAAGGTTTCGAGCATTGTTAATAATATCTAATTAATATCTAACAAAAAAATAGATATTCCTGAATAAATAAATTTGTTATGAAAAAAACACACAAAATTCACAATACTGTATGAGCACACCTCGTATATATACGCACAAAACCATGATACCCTTTCATCCTGTCCCATTTTCAATAGGATGTATAAAAAACAAGTAAGAGTGCTCTAGTCCAGACTGCTCGACTAGGAGATACCCTGAACCCTGTTAAGATGCGATATTCCATTCACTTTACGCTTCTTTCATATATGCATTACATACACACACAGCTTTTGTGGTTTACGAGATCGCTGCGTGCATACGGACGGACAGACTGACAGACGGACGGACGGACGAACGGACAGACGGACAGCCGGACATGGCTATATCAACTCAGCTCGTCGCCCTGATCAAGAATATATATACTTTATGAGGTCTGCCACGCCTCCTTCTGCCTGTTACATACATTTTCACAAAACCCTGACTTCCCATTTTCAATGGGTTCAGGGTATAAAAACCGCCGCCTGCCGTCATAAATATTTTTTATTTCCACAATATTTGCAGACCTACAAACGTTGTAGCACTTTGAAGGCATTACACATACAACTATGTATGTGTTTGTATATGTATGTATATATATATGTATGTGTATATGTGTATATATGTATGTGTATAAGTATTTAGCGCGAATTAGCAGAAGGCCTTAGACGAGTCCCCTAGGCTTAGCAACGAGCTGAGGCTGCTTGCTACACAGTCGAAGTAAACGCGGCACTTGCATTACACAATTCACTCTGCATTATATGTGTGAAGTGTCATAATAAGCCACGTTAACACACACACACACACACACACAGACACAGGAGTGTTTTTTAGAGTCGTGTCGTTTTGGTTCTGCCTTTCATAAGCGACTAACTAATTAAGATAAGTGTGCCTGATTTTCATATTAATTGCTCCGCAAAAGGCACAAACCCGTTGCGCTCGCTGCTCTTATCTCAAATGCGTGTGGAGCTCTAAGCAAATCGTCAAACGTTGCCTGGTGACCGATGTCTCTGTGTGTGTGTGTGAGTCGAGTCGAGTCGAGTCTAGGAATAGTTGTTAGCACTGCTGTGTGTGTGGGGATGTGTGCGGAGGGGGCGAAGCAGAGACTCGGCGCAAACATGAGCAACGTGCAGCGGACGTTGCTTACATGAGCATGTGTTTTTAAGCCTCGTTGGGTACAAAACAATTAATTTTATGCCACGCCCACACACACACACACACACACATGCAGCCTCCTGTGAAATGTGTACCGCACAACAACCGGAAACGGAAGCGCACAACTCTTTGCGCGAATTAATCACACAACAAGCAAAGCAACAGCAACAACAACAGCAACAACAACATGGAAAGGACACGGTCACGCATAAAACTGTTCGCCTGGACATTATATTACTTCAGTTCACTTTAGTCCAACTGCACGAGTGCGAGCACGAGTTGACTTCACCTCTAACCCTCCCTCCCCCCTTCGGGCTGGTACAACATTTGCCTTTGCCAGCGCCTTCAACGGCAGCGGGTCACTCAGCACTAGTGAAGCCCCTACCAGTCCGTACTCCGCCCTTCCCCTTGCCTACCCCTCCTCTACGGCTCATTAAAATGCGTGCTTACACCCTTCTGGCCAGCGCCAGTTTCTAGAGCAACGGGTCCAACGGGGCTTGCGTGATGCCGTGCTGCTTTGCTGTTTTGCTGCTAAGGGCGTAATTATACTCGCTCATGGCAATTGAAGAGAGTATATTGGTTTATGTTTTTGTATGGGCAAATGTTCGTGCAGCGTTTGTTGTTTTGTTTGAATTTATAGCTTTGTCTATAAGACGTATTCAGAGTATTCAGAGTATTCATATTGTTTCGAAGTTATCTTTTAGCTTCTCTTTTACAACAGAAACACTTTGTTTATGCTACTAGAGATATGCAATTTGGTTTCTATATAATCATCTCGCCATCATCTCAGCTGAAAATATCAAGTTTATCTGGCTAAGTCATTTAAAGGAGTGACAAATGGCAAACAATCTAAACCTGAAGTATTTCAGCTGAAGCTGATGCGAAACGCTCTCAATATACAATGAGATCATGATGAGAGTGCTCTAATATGCTTGCTCTTACAAATTCAAATATATCACTGATCTTATTGATCTTATTGATAACTCACTACAATACTAAAGAGCACTCACTAATCGAGAATGACAACATTTGGAACTCACTACTACGAGTAGATCTACAAATTTAGAGTTCTATGAAGTGATCAGCATTAAGGGCGAATCTAGAAACCTCAGAACTTCTAAAGCCAAGTAGAATGGATCTCCTCTACAGGTAGACCTATAGGCCTGGTCTTATAATGGTCTCCAGCTTGAAGGCAGAAACTTGAGCTTTGCAGCTTGAACGACAAAACTTGGTTAACTAATTTCGATATTCTCTAAAAATCTATTTACATTGTGGTCTTAAAATATAGTGCGACTGAATGACTCGTTTAACGATAATGAACTACAACTACTAGTTTTATGAACACAACTGTATATAACACAAATATATATACAATATACTCGATTAACAAATTGCTTTTTGAATATTCATGCTTATCACATAATTTTGCTACTATTTTAATGAACAACTGCTATTTTTATGAACACAGCTGAACATACTTATGTACAGATGATATATATACATCTGTGTTCATAAAAATATCTAAGTTTATTAAAATAGTAGCATATATATATATATATATATATATATATATATATATATATATATATATATATATATATATATTCATGACTTTCTAAAAAATATTTAACACAAATTTTTGCTGTGCAATATTTCAGTTGCACTACTATTTTCATGAACACAGCTGTATATACGCTTATTTGAAGCATGACTAAGCCGCATTCTTCTTCACTTTCAAACAAGTTCTGCAATTGAGTAAACGTTGAACTACATCACAACTAGATCTATAGCTATATACTATCAGGAGAGTTGATAGATTAGAAACACCCTGTATGTATCAAATATGTAAAGGAAAATTGTAAGCATATTTGAAGTAAGACCAAATGACCTCTTTGAGCAGCTGCACATCAAATCTCAGCCCATTGCTTTGGCTATTCCAAAAACTTGAGCGAGTATTGCGCAGTCAATTCAACCCGTCCAGCCATTACTATGTGGCAACGCTGCCAACATATCTTGGTATTCGTGGCTTCTATTTTTGGGGCATATTTGTCAATCATTTTGCGTTTTATTGTTTTTAAAATGCGAGCACGAGCACGAGGCCAGCGACAGAGCCAGAGCCAGAGCCAGCGCCAGCTGAGGCAAGTGAATTTAATGGGCCTCGTTTTATAATGCAAATGAAATAAACATGATTTTTATATGATTTCGGTGCATTGTCTGGCCGAAGCGGACGGAGGACAGTCAGCCGGACAGCTGCTGTGCTGAGGTCCTGCCTTCTTCTGACGTGCGCGTTGGCCGTGTCAGTTTTATGGGTCGTCAGGCATTTGCCGAATGCGACATCTGCAACGCCTTCGAGTGTAATTTAATTGAATAATTAACTTTTTTATAGTTGTTGTGTGAGTGTGTGTGTCTGTGTGTGTGGCTGTATATAAATATGCAAAACGTGTCATTTTAATTTACGACCATGATGTTTATGTAACCGCGACGCGACGTCAGATAATAAACACGCGCAATATTAAGTATACGCCCGTTGATACTTAGTTGCGTCTGCTGCACAGCAGAGAACTAAAAAAGAAGAAAAAACACGCAAGTGAAAACTTTTCGTATTACTTACACCAGCGCCACTATCTTTAGTTAATTGAAGTTATAGTTGACTGCTTACAAAAAAAGTTAGTCATAATTTTATTCTTACACTTGCAGAGAGTGGAGTGGATGAATGGATGCTCTTGAGTTTGTCTGCAACAGTTGTACTCTTGGCTATGAGCGTGCATGCCTGACTGTGTATACCCCATGAACTTGCCAGTGATTTCACTTTTCATCTAAGCTCAGCTCTGTCAACTATTTTGCACTTCAATTCCACTTCATTTGCCTGCAGTTCATATGGAACTCGGCTGCATTCTCTTTGTCTTGCTTGAGTCAACTCCAAGCGCAAACTTCTCTTGTCTGTCTTGTCTTGTCATGTCTAGTCTCTCATGCATTTGTATTTAAAATTTAAGCTCTCTTCACCTGCTAACACTAATAACATATGTGTAATGATATAGTCGTTCGCATTTCCTATATGTTTCACATGGCAATCAATGTGCCAGCGACTACAATTTTTCTTTTTAAATGTATGTTCAGAGCAATTGCTGGTTGCGTTCGACTGTCGAATCGATGATTACCCATTTGCCATGCCCCAAACTACCTGATACATACCTGTAGAGCAGCTCATTAGTAATCCTATTGCAAAAGTTGTTCCATCCAACTTTAAAAATGTGAAATATATACTATATATATAGATATAAATATGTTTATTTCATATCTGAAAAAACAGTCAATAGTAATTTAACTAAAATTGTTTCATTTTTTAGCCTTAAAGCTTTAGAAGTTTAGTTGCTTTTTTATTTGCTACGCCCTCAATGGGCGTTGATATATAATTGTATATGCATATTATAAATGTTAGTTAGAAGTATATATTCCAAAACTCTAACACTACAAATAATGCAGCTTAAACTGAAGATGCAAATTTTTTTAGACCAATATTTATAGTTCGATTACTTCTATGCATTGCTGACATTGATTGTTGGGTGATATTTCCAGCTACATTTGATTGCTTGATGATAAAATGATGAATTTATGAACAGAGGCTGGATGTCTGTCAACAAGTTTGAGTTTTGGAACTCAATGCTTGTGCCTATGAAGTAGCCGATATCTGACTATATCTATGTATACATAAATACATACCCAATTTCAAGCTTGTCAGACAAATAGACAGCCTAATACACCCTTCACCAATCTAATAAACCCTTCTCACTGCAAGAACTAATATTGAATATGCTTTACTAAAATTATATACTCCAACTTTTAAGTGTAGGAAATAATAACAGCTTACATAAATGAAGTTGCTAGATTGATTTAATCAATAATTATTCAGCTTCGATCCACCTGCTCCCTGCTTTCTTAAAGCCTAAATGCTTGGTAAATAAATACCTGGCAAAGGGTTGCAACAGTCGCCTGACTAATGCAGCTGTCTCTGTTCGTGTTGCCTGTGTTCAGGTTGTCTGTGCTGCCAGCGCGTTTAGGCAGTTCGCCCATGTTTGCTTACTTAGCTATGCTGGACTTCTAGTAATTCCGGGCATTAATTTATAATGTTGTAACTACGGCTAGCATAGACATCTATCCAGGATTCCATGTGCAATTCTAATGACTTGGCTAATTCTTTAAAGGCCTCAGCTGTGCTTCAGCTAGTTAAAGCTGGGAGTTCGGCTGGTTGCAGCGGGCAAATCGATAAATGTCGTCTACAAGTGACAATAATTAGAAAAACAAGGGAGAGTTGAATAGATAGGGAATGATTGCATGGGAGATACCCTGCATGCTGGAATTCTATCTCTCTCTCTCTCTCTCTCTCTCTCTCTCTCTCTCTCTCTCTCTCTCTCTCTCTCTCTCTCTCTCTCTCTCTCTCTCTCTCTCTCTCTCTCTCTCTCTCTCTCTCTCTTTCTCTCTTGTATATACAAAAGCACACACATGTACATAGATGCACCTGCTGCTCTTGCTCTTAGAGCTATCCACTATGAGAAATAAATTGATTGAACTCGGGTTCTAGTTGTACGATCTTAATGAAATTTTCGGAATATAAATATAACCAGAAAGTATATGTGTATACCAAAACCTACGTATCTAATACTTAAGATAACAATATATTGACAAGATATCGAGGTAAATGGGGTGGTGTATCCAAATTTTGCAATTGTCTTAGTTTGTATTTTCAATCTTAAACTTTACTTACCAAATTTGGTGTCTCTAGCATGCATGGTCTTCAAGTTATGCTCTGAAAACCAAGTACAAATTTCGATATTTATCGATATAATGGAAATATGATGAACTATGAGGCAAAACAAAAAGCTTACACTACATGAGCTTTATAAAAATGTATATATCAAATTTCAAGTCTCTAGCTTTTGTAGTTCTCGAGATCTTCGAGTTCAAGTGAATGTATAGCAGGTGAAATGGACCGATAACTAAACTTGACTGAATTTTTCAACCTGATTAAATAGATATATAAGTATTTTGGGCTCAGCTGCTAGTTTCACACATTTATTAAAAGCCAATATACCCCACTTTCCATGTGCACAGGGTATAAAAAGGATTCGGTTGCAATTGCCAAACTTTGACACGCCCCCTGACAATTGGCGGTAGAATGTTGCACTTGTTCTCGGTCTGCTGTTTAAGCGAATGCTTAAGCTTTATTTAAGGAATTTTTCCGTACATTTTTATGGCTAAATTGTGGGAGTTTTTTCATCTTCCTCTCTTTTTTTGGGTGAATGTGAGCAATATCTATAAACGTAATTGGATATGTGGGTTGACTCTGGCTGGAACTGTGAACTGCTGTAATAATACTCTACACGAATATTGGCCATGCATTTTGAAGAGTCCCAAGACAAGAGCCCAGCCAGAGTCAAAGGCAAAGCCAAAGGCAAAGACACACGCCTCGTTTTGGCTGCTCTGGGAGATTGGCAACAATTGTATGTGCGCCAGCCACAAAATGGCAGCCATAAAAAGTTTTATGAAAATTTCTAAGCGCGCAACTCGCTTGGCCATCAATTTACCAATTACTCGACTTGAAGTTGAGTGCATGTAATGTGGCCATAAGCAGGCGATTCTTGACTAACACCAGACAGCAGCAGCGCCTTGGGGGAATATCTTAAACTGCTTGCATTTATCTGGGCAAGTTGAAGTGTTATCTGCCACCTTGTCTTGTCTTTAACTATTGTCCTTTGGCCCCTCCTGATTGCCGCATCTAATTGCCATAATATCGCCCACTCAGCCCAGCTTTAGCTGGCGTCGCGGAGCGGGGCGGGACGGCGCACAACAGTTTTCCTTCGCTTCAACTTTTGGTTACATGTCAAGCTGGTCAAATGGCTTCCGCTTCTTGGCCATGCAACAGCTGCAGCTACTGTTACTTCTAACTTTCAACAGTTCGCGTAAGTTTTGTATTTCTAAAAAAGAAAAAAAGAGGAAAAACAAGTTGAGTTTTAGATGTGACTGACTAAGAGTTACCCTGACTAGGAGTTGCCCTCAAGCATAACATGTTTCAAGCATTCTATGCTTATTTTAAATCTACACACATGGAAGCACATGCACATACATACATACAGATGCACCCAGAGGCAATTGCACCGCTTACTATGCACTTTGGGCTCACCCCTATAGAGATTAACCTGATAGAACTCCGATTCTAGATGTACGATCTTAATCAAATATTCAAGCCTTTTATAAAACATCTAAAAGTATGTGCATCTAAGGTTCAATACTCTACTATGCAAAATGAGCGTTTTTTTTTTTAATTTTTAAAAGTTTGACGTATATATCCAAAATTTTTAATATGCATATTCTGAGTATTCTCTACAAGAGCCTACATACCAAATTTGATAACTCTAACTCACACAGTTTTCAAGTTATGCCTAAATAACCAAATCTAACTATCGATATTTATCGATATTATGCATATGTCAGCTGGTATCGGCAGAAAATTATTGTTTTAAGCTGCAAAGGGAACTCAAGAATATATATTTAAGCTTTCAGCTTTCTAGTTTTTGTAGTTCTCGAGATAGACGCATTCAAACAGAGGAATATACAGTCTAGACGCTTAATATGCCTAGAGCAACTGGTATATCTATACGATAAGAACTCTACCAACTTCGTCTTCTGTCAATCACAAACATATGTATATACCCATTTTCTCCAAGGTACTCCAGGGTATATTATATAAAAGACTTGAAAATTAAATGCAAATTCGTGCATCTTTGTCAGTTCAGTTGCGAAAACTTCTTGTTGGCCCGAAAAACTTAGTTATCTGCAATTTTTATTACAATATTGGCGCTGATTAAAGCCGAAGAAGATGAGGCAGAAGAAGAAGCAGCAGCAGAGCCGCCCCGAAAGTTCAGCATGTGTTGGGGCCATTAACTTGGCTTAATATTTGCGCAATTCGTGAGCCACCTTCATTTTGGCCATTTTGCACTTAGCTGCAGTTGAAGCATAAAATTGATTTTTAATTGAAAATTGTTTGCATATTTTGTGGCCGCAATGCCACCCCGTTGCGTAGCCAAAATTGAAAACTGCAGGGGGCGGGGGCCATTTTCAATGAGCTCTTAAAGTTGGCCGGCAGACAAAGGTTGTCTAATTTTTCGGCCAAGTACAGCGGCCATTAGGCCACAAGCAGTGTAGAGCCATCAATCAATATGCATGCATGCAGGTGCTGTAAATACCAAATCAAACCGCACACAGAACAAACAAAAATGGCATGCAACAATAACGGCACATTCGAGCCACCATAAAATGTTGGCCAAAAAAAGACAGAAGAAACCGTAGCGCAAATAGCCAAGCGAAGCGAAGCGGGCCAAGCCAATCCACGCACACACACACACACACACACAGCTGTGTTGAACTAGGTCAGGCCTTTAACGGTACTCGTGTGAAATTCGCCGCACCAACGGGCAGCAGGCAGCAGGCAGTCCCCACGCGTAACGGCACTCGCCTGAGGCGAGGCGCCACACGTTGTAGCGGCCGAGGAGCATGCGCTGCTGCTGCCACAAAGCAGCTGGCAGCTGGCGCCCCTTTGGCGGCAATTCGCCGCAGGCGCGCCAATTCGCCGCAGGCCAATTCGTTACCTTATCAACCCCTGCGCACAGTGGGCGGCTTGGCTCCTCTTTTTGTTGTTGTTTGATTGTTTGCTGCAATTTCGCTTTTGAATATCAATTGCATTTTATTATGTGAGCTTTTATTGCTTCGCTTTTACTATTTGCCGTTTTCGGTTTTCAGTTTTCAGTTTTCAGTTTTGGGTTTTTCGGGGTTTTTCGGTTTTCCATCGCGTATCCGCAGGCCCAGCAGATGCCACAACAACAAGCCACGACAGCGACAACAGAAGTTTTCTTTGCCATTTGGCTTTGTCGAGCCGTGTCGTGTCCTGACATTTGCCAAAAAAACAAAAAAAAAAACAAAGCCACAGAAAAGCTCGTGCAGCGGTCGCCTGTGCCATGTCTCCTGTCTGCTGTCTCCTGTCTCCAGTCATAAACAGCGCCGTGCTTCGCTCCTGCCCCTGTCCTGCCCTTACCTTCCTGCTGCCTTCTGGGCCATGTGCATGTAATTATTTTTGCGAAAAATATTTCAATGCAAATATTGTAGAAACTCCAAGCGGCTCCTGCCCCAGCTCCTTGCATAGTTTATGCACTTTTGCTTTTCGTTTGACAGCAATATATGTATATATATATATGACCGAGTTTTTGGCTTAAATATGTAGCTAGTAGGCCGCCATTGAAGTTGCTTGTTTTTTTTTTTTTTTGGAGTCGCAGCCGCAAATTAATCAAAATTTTAAATTGTATTTGCCAAATGCCGCAATAATAAAACAACAATTTTGTATGCAAATTGATGTTGGAACAGTCGTCGCAGCAACAGTAACGGAAAATGAGCAAACTTAATGGCCAACAAATTCGAAGTGAATTTTCTCAGCTAAATATTTACTTAACAACAGGCAGCCAGCCTTAACACAGTTAGCCAAAAACTCTTCAGCCAAACCCCCACTCAACCCACGCACAATATGTATTTGCAATGGAGTGGGAGACACACACACACAGTGGGGGGAGGTATGCTCTGGCAAGCGATAATTACACTGTTTAACAAAATTGAACTTCTTTTCTGTTTTAAGCTGGAAACTGCTTGCCACAGTCGAAGTTTTAGCTATGCCATAAGCCTTCAAATTGGTTTGGGAAATTGATTTTTAGGTGTTTCTATACAGGGAAGGTGTGAAAAGAATTAAAGATTCAGTTTCGATTCTGTTTGGCTCCACTATGAACAGCTTTTGCCTGGACTGTGGTTGGGCAAGAAACGAATTGCAAGTTGATCGCACATAAAAAGATCGAATATATTAAAAATTTGCTTAAGGTCATCCCAACATAATTTGATTTTGACACTTTTTAAAGTTTCTACCATAAGTTGTTGATTTCATATTTAGATTAAGTGTGAACCTCTAACAATTTGGCCAAAACTTCAATTGGTGCGTTGAATCCCATCTATATAAAACAAGCAACACATGACTGAAACTTCACTGCAACTTCACTGAAATCTTATATTGCTTGAAGCTCTACTTGGATTAAGCTAACCTTCTGCCATTTTGGTAGAGCTCGAGAACAAAAGTAGAGATGGAATAATAGGGCATATATGGAACCTTGCACTGCCAGCAAAGTTAAGGTGATCATGTGCTACTCCACAATCGAGATCTGCTCAAAAAGTATTATGAATACTGCGTGCAGCTGTGTTCATTAAAATAGTAGTGCAGTGACATTGTTCATAAAAATAGTAGTGCTCTGCGATTGTTCATAAAAATAGTAGTGCACTGTTATTGTTCATTAAAATAGTAGTGCACTACTATTGTAATGAACAGTACACTATTATTTTTAGTAGCGCACTACTATTTTTATGAACACAGCTGTATACTTATATTATATCTTCTATTAACCCAAAAGACATCAGTTTGAGTCCATGCTTCAGACTCCATAGGCCACATATACGAAATCGACAGCAAAAGCTCATTTCAGCCTCATACCACTTGACAGCCGCACCAAAAACCTTGCTCTACAGTGTTATCAGACACGCACACAGCACAAACACTTATACACACACACACACACACACACACACACTCACATACAGATACCACATATAAATAGCAAATGGCCGTAATTACATACCCTCTATATATGTAGACAGCATAAGTATATGCAGACAGGGTATTTTCTCGGCGAGCTAGTCGAACTTTTTGGCCAATTTCAAGTCAAATGCGAGCTGAGAAAAAGGCGCAAGGCATATTCTCGCGCTCTCTGCAACTTTTGCGTTAACATTATTTTATTTAATTAGGCAAATGTATGCAAACCCACACACACACACTCACACACACACACTCACTCACACACACACACACATATATATACATAGTTAAAAGTAGCACAACACATGTTGTTGTAATTACAACGAAGTTTAATAAAGATGCCTGTGCCTGTGCCTTTGCCTGTGCCTACAGTGCGTATAATTGTAAATATACTTTAAGCACAAAGTGTGTGCGTGTGTGTGTGTATGTGTGTGTAAAGGTAGCAATGTATTTTAATTGTTGGCCATAAAACTTTAAAGGCATTCATTTTGAAAAATTAACTACCTAAGTTAAGGCACAAGTGTGCTTTAGCGTATACCAAATTGTGCAAAATTTCCCACGAGCCAAACGATTTTCCATATTTTTTAGTATTCTTAATATTTATTCTTCAGCAAACTAGGCATGCATATGGCATATCCGTTAATAATTTATCTATATAAATATATTTTAAAAATTTATAATAGTTACCTTCATATCAAACATTAATTAAAACTGAAAAGGAGTAAGGTAAGAGTGCTCTAGCCGGAAGTGTCCGACTGACACATACCCTGACCCCTGCGCTGAGCTGTTGTACCCATGATTCTAAGCTTCTTTCACATACATACTTGAAGAACAATACATGAGCATACTCAGGGAAGCACACTTAATGCTCACCTTACGCAGTGGCTGCTATGGGAAATTAGCTATTGAGAATAGTTTTTGTTCTAAATGCAGTTTCTTTAATCACGGTTTCAGAGCACAACAATAGCATGTATACGAACGAGTATGTATGCATTTGACAAAGCGCAAATCTCCAGTATATTTTTTTTT
The DNA here is from genome assembly GCA_035045365.1 of Drosophila leonis. Classification (NCBI taxonomy): domain Eukaryota; kingdom Metazoa; phylum Arthropoda; class Insecta; order Diptera; family Drosophilidae; genus Drosophila; species Drosophila leonis. Next base: position 1,201,423 of record JAWNPC010000284.1, on the reverse strand, counting down.
TTAAATTTATGGGGAAGACGGGGAGGTAGCCAAAATCCGAAATCTTCAATCTATTCACTATCGATAGAACGAGCGATAGATGGTCGGACAGCCAGATGGATGGACTTACGGATAGACGGACGGACAGACAGACAAATAGATGGACTGACAGGCCGATGAATAGATGGATGGACGGATGGATGAACGGACGGATGGATGGATGAACGGATGGATACATGGACGGACAGACGGATGGATGGACTTACGGGTAGACGGAGATACAGACGGTCGTACTAATGGACGAATGCACGGAAGAACTAAAAGACGGACATGCGGACATGGTTATGCCAACTCAGACTTATCATACAATTCTTGATCAACAATATACAATATATACTTATATACATATCTGCCACGCCTTCTTCTGCCTCTTACATACCTTCGCACAAAACCATTCAACTCAGAATGCCCAGTCTTAATGGGTTCAGGGTAAACAACTTTTAGGTAATCCTCAAAAACTGTTTTCAATTATAGCTAAATTGAATAAACTATATATTTATAACTTTAAATGATATGATATAATAATCTATCTATAACTCCTATTATATATCTGCATTAAATTGAAATGCAATAAAATAAACCAAATTTTGTTTTGATTTTGATAATACTTTTTCTTTATTAATATTTTTTATTGAATTTGTGTTTTATACATTTTTTTTTCTTTTTTTCCTTTTTTTTGCATTATTTATAATATATATTTATTTATATATATATATTTAATTCTCCCGCATATCCATCTCCATGATACAGTTCACCCACAAATACATTATGTTTTCTTTTGCTTGTAAATATGATATACAATAAAAATGTCTATACAATTAAGGATACAAAAGTTGGTTAAATTTAAGGCTTAAACTATAAGTTATGTCTTCCAGTAATTAAGAATAGCAAGAGTTTTCCTTTTGTTTTTTTGTTTTGTTTTTGTTTGTTTAGTTAGCTTGAAGTACAAATCATAGTAGGAGTAATTAATATAGGCGTATTTATATAGTACAACATTAAATCGTACGATTTAGAAATCACTTGAACTTAGGCTTAGGCAAAGCAAAAAGCAGTTCAATAAAACCCAAAGTATAAACTAAATTAAAGACTTTCAAAATCATTGTCAAGTGTACAAAATTGCTAAGCGGTTTTGCTGTGTTTTCAGTGTCGTTCGCTAAATATATTAAAGGCAATGTAGAAAATTGATTTACTCAGTTTTGTCAAAGGCCAAATAATATGCATTTGATATCTCAAACTTTACGTTCCAGAAGGTTCTTGACTTGATGTAATCGTGTCTTAAACTGGGGCGTGAAATATCTATTGTAGTTCTTGAGATATTTTCAAACAAATTTCTATTTTTGTTTAGATTTGAGCTAGTACAACGTGTTTATATATAATTTTCTTATAAAGATCATTTTGATAACTAAAGAGTAGTACTTGTTTGTGAATACAAAAACCTTTTTAAAATATTTAAAAATTATTTTATATATCAAGAAGTTCTCAGCTGTTGAAAGAGATTTGATGGTAGTGAGCGAGGGAAAAAGGTGAGGTGGGTTTCAATGGATTAGTAAACTCAATAATTGATATTTCAGTAATATAGAAAACCTTTTTAAATATTAAAGGAATCTTAGATTTAGTTAACAAAATGATCTTTTAACAAAATTGATTTAGTAAACAATTTTTTCAGTGCAAATTTTGTGCGAATATATTAAATATATTTAAATTTAAATGAATATTTCTATGTTATAGCAGCTCAATTGCCTGAATGTTTTGCGCTTTTAAATCAAAATCAACTATTGTTATGAGCCCCACTTAGTTTAAGTTTCAATTACAAGTCAAAGACCTTCCGGAATCTATTGTCTGTTGCTTGATTACGAAATTTCATTAAATTTTGTTGGCCTGCATAATATTAATATTGATGAATGCTTTTGCCTCAATCGTAGTTTTGAGCATTACACATTTTCTCTCTCTTTCACTTTCTCTTTCACTTTCTCATATGGAGCTCTCCATGTCCCAGAATGTACTTGTATAATCAGCATTACGTACATCTTTCTCTCTATATATATATATATATTTTCATAGGTATAAATTTGTGTGTCATAAATATGTTTTATCTTTTCTTTTCGATTAGCTAAATGGAAATAACTTTTAAGTTTGCTTGTGTGTGTGATTGAGTGAGTGTGTGTGTGTGTGTGTGTGTGTGTGTGAGGTGTATATATATACATCAAAATATTTGCATATTGGCATTCTTATGTCATGTCTTGTATAATTGTCAAAAAGGAAAATCAAAAGAAATTTAGCTACCTCCGCTATTGCTTGCACTTGAACTTAAAAATCAATCGAAAAATACTTTAGCACTTGCGACTGACCGCTGCGCGCCCGTTTCCCAATCAGCCGATCTAACTGATCTCACTTTGATCTAACATTTCTCTCTCTCTGCTCTTATCACTTTACCCAGACGCAGTTCAGTGGCCAGTTGTCTAAGCAAAAGAGCCGCGCAAAGCCTTAATCTATATATATTTTTATACAATGTTTCATTGTTGTTTGCTTGTTTTTCTTTCAATATGTTTGAGTTGGTTTTTGGATATTGTTAAACGCCTTTTAAGCCGCTTGGCCTCCATCTAGCGCCTCCATTGTTAACGCACTCGCGATGTGGGTCTGCAAGGCAAAGAAATTGGAATTAGTAATGTTTTTAGAGTTATTTAATATATTTATATGTGAGTTAAGGTTATGCCATAACGAGATTGACGCTGAATTGCAATTGACTGAGATTTTGATTTGCTACAAACCAATTGACAGAGACTAACACAGTCTGCTTCCAAGCATCTACATCTTTATCAATTCAGACTTAAACTACGATCAAATCACATCACATCAGTTCATCATTGTTTCATCTCGTTATTTCACAGCCTTCAACAGCTTCACACACCTGGACGTTGTTGCAGCACTTTGACGCTTGGGTGTATTGGGCGTAGTCATTGCTGCTACACCTCCGCGTGTCGCTGTGGGCGTGCGCGCGCGTCCAGCCGTCGGCGACGCTGACGAAGTGGGCGTGGTGGCCAGGCTATAGCGCTTCGGCTGCACAATGCGACTGGGAGATCGTGTATTGCACTTGCCGCTGCTGGCCGCATCGTGCACGGCGCTGACTCTGCAGATTTGTGGAGAGATAACATTAGCAGGCGAATTTTGTTTACTTTGACTGACAGCCGACACAGCTGTGGCACTTGGCTTCGGACTTCTGTCATCACAGTTTAGACACACAGAAAACAAAACATAAATCAGGCCAAATGATAAATGTTCCAAATGAAAAGAAGAAGAAATCAAATTTAGCACAAATATTCCAAAAATCATAATTTCGAAAGGAATGAGAAGAGAAACTCAGAGAGAACTCACCTGCCCGCTGGATAGCTGACGGGCCTTGGTATGCGTGACTTTTGCGCTGAGTTGGAATTGGCTGAGTTCGTGGAGGTAGGCGTTGAGCCACCGCTCTTGGTGGCCTGCTCGCTGGCCAGCTCCTTGAGCATGCTCGAATCCTTGCTCATGAGCTCCCATTGGATTTGCAGACGCTTGAAGCGATTGCTCTCAATCTTGCGCTGCTCCTGCACATCGATGGTCTCGCGTCGCTGCAGTGCAGCTATGGAAATGTTTGGTGAATTTGGTGGCGTTGTGAAGCGCTTCGCCTGCTGCAGCTGTAGCTGCTGCAGCTGCAGCTCAGCGGCATCATTGAAGGAGACCTTCTTCTGCTGGCTGAGCACACGGCTCACCTCCTTCTTCAGCGCCGCCGCATCGTACTGCACCTGCTCACCGGAAGACTCTAGAATCGCTGCTATCTCTGCATAGTACTTCAGCTCCGAGCGCGGCAGCGAGGCCAAGAAGTTCTCAGCTCGTGCGCGCGCATCCAGATCTTTGCGCGAAAGACGCTGTTTGCTGGGCTGCGTTGGGTTAACCTCCGACTGCTGCTGCTGTAGTTCCTCCTCCTCAAACACTTCGGCCAGCTCGTCTGTGGAGCCGAGTGCATAGTTGTAGGGCGGCTCCTGCAAGCTGCGTCGCTTCTCCAGCTTGGACAGCTGCTGCGTCTGCTTCGCCTCAATCATGGAGTTGCGCTTGGTGCGCATTTGCGCCGAGTTCGCCTTGCGCAGAATGCTGCGCGGCATCGGCTGTGGCCGACTGGCCGGACTCGTCTCCACGCCCGAGTCCATGCGCTGCTGCTCATACTGATAGACATACATCTGCTTAAGGGGATCCGCATCCACCTCGGAGTCGGTGAGCAGCGTCGACGAGCCGCGATAACCAGAGCTGGGCGGCTGACTGGAGCCCGAACTGGAGGCCGCCTCGTCCAGCTGCGTCTGCTGCAAGTTCTTGGCGCAATCGCAGATGTTCGGACGATTGCGTCGTATGGGCGGCGACATGCAGAACAGCGGACGCTGCGACAGCTCCGCCTCCAGCTGACTCGCAATCTGCCGCACCTCGGGAATGTGCTGCAAGCGTCGGCGATACTCCGCGGGCAGCAGCGTCACCAGCGACTGCCAGTCGGAAATGTGCTTGTAGTCCAGGGTCTTGAACAATTCGTGCTCCTGCGCGCTGTGGCTGCTGCGCTGCTTTCTCAAGGAGCCCGTGGAGCTGGCGCCGGCACCGGCACCGGCACTGTCCAGCGTCATCTTGTAGTTGAAGGGCGAGAAGATGACGTCGGTGCTGCTGCTGCTGGTCTTGACGAAGCCCAGATCGGGCAGCGCGTAGTTCGGGTAGATCACATAGATGGGCGCCTCGCACTGCTCGCCCAAGTTGTGCAGCTTGGCCAGAAACGAGGGCGGCACACAGCGATAGCGCTCGCTCAGGCTGCTGTGCGTAGTGCTCAGCGAGCCGCAGGATGTCTGCATCGAGCGTGTGATCATTTCTGAGCTGGAGGCGCACGACAAAGGGCGATTGCTGGACGCACGCCTGGGCTTCGCGCCGGCCATGGGCAGCTCAGTCAACTGTTCCGAATTGCTTGCCTCCGACGACTGTTGGCTGCACTGCGTCTGCGTCTGCGTCTGCGTTTGGGTTTGGGTCTGTGAGTTGGCTGCCAGCTGATAGAGCTGCGGGTTACGCAAGGGCATGCTGCGACGCCGATGCGCCGGCGAATTGGTCGCTGTCAATGAACCCGTCGAGCTGGAGCTGGCGCCGTCGTCATAGAACACAGCGTCGCAGCGCGTGCGCAGCTGTCTCTTTGGCGTGGACGCGGCATCGGCATCCTCGTAGTGCTCATCCTCGTCATGGCGACTGACCGCCGAGCCCTTGCCCGAGTCGTGCATGCTCTTCTTGCGCAAACGCTTCTCCAGCGAGCCGCTGCTGCAGCTGGAGACGGCCGCATCGCTGGAGGGCCAACAGCCCGAGGAGACGTCCATGCAGGTGAGCGCACAGGCCTGCTGCTCCTCCTGGGCGCAGCTGTTGCTGTTGCTGTTGCTGCTGCTGTTGTTGTTGCTCTTCTGCTTGATGAACAGCTTGACTAGATTGAATGCGGCCGGATTTGAGTTGCCCGACGAGGCAGACCCAGAGCCGGAGCCAGAGATGTGGCCATGCGCAGCATTCGAGCAAAAGTTCTGACTACCCTGAGTGGAGGACAACGCGCAGCTGCAGCGATGCTTATGGCGATGCTGATGCGAATGATGATGTTGCTGCTGTTGCTGCTGCTGTTGTTGCTGCTGCTGCTGTGGCGTTGGCGTGGGCTGCTCGTCCGCATGCTGCAAACGCTCCGAGATGGAGACACTGATGGAGATCGGCATCTGGCACATGGGCAGCAAGTTCCTGGAGCGCGTGCTGCATGATTCCATTGTTGAAGTGCTTATCGCCTGCGAGACATTCAATGGCCCCGAATGATCTGACTCCGGTTTATGCTGCTGCTGCGCATCCTCGCTCAGCATCATTTCGCTATGTAGATTTGGTAGGCTGTTGCTCTTCCGTACGCTGCATTGCGGCAAATGGCGTGTGAGTATAATGGTTTCTCCGCCACCGCCTCCTCCATTGTTGTTGTTGCCCGAGGGATACCTGCGTGCGGGCGAAACAAGCAGAAGCGAGCGTCTTTACACAGCGCAGACACAGCAAACATTTCACATTATCATTTTTGTTGGAAGGTTTACGAAAATTGGTTTTTGACTCGGCTACCTGCTGGCGCCTACATCCTCAGGTTTGCCTAATCTACTTTTGCAATTGCGGTTTTTCCCTCTCGAAATATTTTTATGCCCATCGAGATCTGTTCACATTTGCATGCCTCGCACAGTCAAGCCTCAATTTGTTTGACATGCATATGAAACTTAATTGAAATAAATTGAAATGACCTCGCCACTCGGGGAAAAAAAGGGGACAGCACCAAGTGGGTTTACTCAGACATCCGCAGTGCGTTGCTCGACAGTCAAAAACCAATCAGGGTTGTGTGTGTGTGTAAGTGTGTGTAATGTGTGTGTGTACAGTGAGCTCTCTATGAACGAACAGCTCTATTTACTGCCCTCAACTGCATAAGTCTAACAGAACTTCTGGCCTCGAGACTGATGTACAAATAGTCAAATATTCCCATTGTATTTATGGGAAATTATATTTATAGAAATTCCATAGATTAACCCTCTGCCAAAGGCAAAACTTGTTTACTTTAAATTATAAATTAAATTATATATTAAATTAAAAATTATAAATTGTTGCCCTGTGTCACAAATTGCTCAACAGTCAAAATACAAGCTAAGTTGGCTATGTGTTTATATAGGCCAGCAGAATTTGCTCTCCATCACATAGACTTTACTTTCCTTGAATGAATTTGTTTTGCTGAATCTGAGTATATAACTAAACTAAGCTTTGCTCATCCGATTTTTTAAGATATATCTAAATTTGGGTGTATTTGAAGTTCTCTACCATTCGAAAAAGACCCTTTTGCTATCAAGAAGTAATACTACTCCTCTCTATCCGAAAATGCTCTTTCAAATCCTTATCGAATCTGTATCATACATACATATGTTGATATGTTACCAAGGAGAGTTTATTTTTAAAGGAGAGTGTATGAGTTGGGACCGAATGTAGGGTGTAAGACTCATCAGTGAATTTAATACTTTTACTCTATACTCCATACCCTATACTTTATACCCTATACCCTATACTATATACTCTATACTCCATACCGTATACCCTACAGTCACTAAGCAACTCCCTAGCTACACCTCCTCTATATCCTATACCCTATACCCTATACCCTCAACTATATACGCTCTGCAAAAGCTAAACATTACTTAGAGTCCATTCATAAATCTACAGTCGCCAAACAACGCCCTAGCTCCCAGCTCCTGTATCTTGCCCCTTCAGTTTCACTAGAATTGCGACTGTCCATGCATAGCAGTTGCCACTGTACAGGCACGTCTATGTTGTCTGTGTTCTTGCTTTGCCTCACCGCTGTAGTTGAGCTTTAGTCGGCGTCTTTGGTGACTTGCAGGGCAGCTGAAAAGATTGGGCCGAGCGTGACATGGATACCTCCAGGGCCTTGTTGCGCTTCACAATATCATCCAGATTGCTGTGCAGATTGATGCAGTTCTGTTTGTTTCTGACGGCAATGTCGCAGGGTTCCGCTGTGAACAGATAGAGAATGCAATGAAGTCAATGGATCACATAAAATATATCAGCCAGCTCTACATACCATAGAAACTGTCGTCCGAGTAGAGGACGCTGCCCTCAAAGGCAATCGTATAGTTGTCCTTGTTGCAGGTGAATATGATGTCGCCCTCATCCGGATAGGCGTCCATGTCCAGTGAGTCCACCGATATGTGCGACTCTTTGACGGGCGAGAAGAGCAGCTCCGATTTGCAGAATGAATTGTCAATTAGCTCGTTCGTAGATGTGGTCGATGTCTGCGACATGTTGTGTGCCATGTGCTGCATGTTGCTCATCATATTGCTGTGTTGCAGCTGCAGCTGCAATTGTTGTTGTTGCTGCTGCTGTTGTTGCTGTTGCTGGAACAGCAGCGATTGCTGCAGGCGACTGTTGGCACCGCCCAGACTCTTGCAATAGGCGGGCAACTGAGAGAGCAGCGAGTGTATGTCCTCGGCCCGAAAGCTTTCCATGTCCACCTCAGCCAGATTGGCATCCAGATTCTTCAGATCTTCATAGTAGATGAAGTCGCCCATGGCATTGTACGAAGCCGACAGCGAGCTGAGCACGCTGCGTTGCATGCCACCGCAGCCATCCCGATAGCCGTAGTCGAGGAACCACTGATAATCGGAATTGTCGTGAGTAAAATCTTGCGAAGAGGCCAACGAACAGTTGAGATTGTTGCCACCACCAACACCAACACCACCACCACCACCACCACAAAGCATACCACCTACCCCCAGCTGTTGTTGCTGCTGCTGCTGCTGCTGTGATCCTGGCGTTGTTGCATTGCTGTTGTAGTCGGACTCGGGCGTCACAACAGCTGCCACATTGGTTGCCGCCATGGCGTTGCTCTTCACGCAGTTGTTGTTGTCGGGCTCGGCAATGTTGTCGAGCAGAAAGAGGCTGTCGCTGCTGCTAATGTTGTTCACCTGCTCATTCAGTATGATGCTGCGCAACGCACTGTTATAGCGATCCAAATTGCTCAGGACAATGGCAACATTCTGCTTGAGGCTCTCATCGCTCAGTTCCTCATTGCATTGCTGCTGCTGCTGTTGCTGCTGGCAGTGTTGCAAGTGTTGCTGCTGCAGCAGGCGATCGTTGAGCTGTTGCTGCTTGTAGCGCTGCTTGCCGGCCGTCACATGAGCTAGCGTGAACAGCGAGTTGTTCGGGCTATTCAAGGGGATACGATAATGCTGCGGAGACTGCGGAGCCGAGCCTGCACCGCTGGCGTTGGCCAAACTTGTATTGATTGCAGCCGTGTTGCCGTTGTATTGCTTACCCCCCACTCTCAACGATTGTTGCTGCTGGTGCTGTTGCTGCAGTTGCTGCTGCTGCTGCTGTGTTAAGCGTGAATTCAAATTGATTGGCGTTTGATTTGTATTAGTTTTGGCATATGATTTGTGAGTTGTGGGTGAACTTTGTGGCGAGGTGAATGGATGTTCGATATGGCGCTTGATGTTGCTGATATTGTTGATGTCGTTTATTGTTGAGATGTCTGTCATGCCACCACGTCGCAAATGTGTACCTGCAAGAGAGCAAATAACAAGGAGATTATAGATTATATATTAAATATATATATGTATAAAGTTGTGTTCATGAAAATAGTAGTGCTGCACTACAAATAAAAATCTCTCAATATCAATCTATATCTATATAAGAAATTTTATGTTGTAGAATATATATTATATGCATGAAAACAGTTGTGTTCATGAAAATAGTAGTGCAATAAAATTCTAAAAATCTCTCAATATCAATATATGTATATAGCTCTACTTTTTCAACAACAATCGATAAAAACTGATTCAAAAAATCGATAAATTTGTAAAATATTTCCTAAGTAAATGGCAATTCTTATTGATTACTTCAACAACTAAATGTTATCGATAACTTAAACAGCTGCTCCAGCATAGCTATCGCAAATAGTATCACTCGTATATTTAAAATTGATTTTATAGCTCTCAAATCAGAATCAATTAACATGAAGATCGTCTACCTAATGCGCATTAGCATGCCACACATGCTCCTGCTCTGCACCCTCCATCAATTAGCTGCTTTGAGCATAATAATTCGGGCAGCTAATGGAAATCAAGTTTTATGACTCAGCAGCGACGACAAAGGCCTAAGAAACTCCAACTTGACTTAGTTTTGCTCTCAGTTAAATATAGAGCAACTGCTGTGGCATGCAGCGCGTTGCACATGCAACAACAGCTGAAGTCAATTAAAGCTAGGCAGGTGCAAGAAGAAGACTTGCGTGCCACCAGGTGATTTCTATTTCTAGCTGGTCGCTGCCTTGCCAAGTCAACTCAATCGAAATTTCAATATTTTTGTTTATAATAAATATAAATTGAGCACCAAATGGCAGAGCAACTGCATTATTATATAACCTATGTAAGCTATATCGTGTGCTAGGCACATTTGATGCCCTATGCAGATAAGAGAACTGAATTCTCGCTGTCATTTTGTAAGATAAATTGACGCAAAAGTTGAGCTAATTAAGATTCAACCGACTAGAAGAGACGTCACAATCATTCTAGACTTTTTGTTTACACAATCAGACAGAAAAAGATCTACACACACATACTTATATATATATACACAAGCATACACCCGCATACATAAGCACACGCTTCATTTACAGCTCTCCCGAAGCAGCGGCTGTGCTTGATCTGCCTACAGCTGCCCATAATAAGAATTTGCTTGATTGAACTCAGCTTCTAGTTGTACGATCTCTATGAAATTTGCAGAGCATCAAACTGACAACTAAATGTGTGTGTATACCAAAGTATAAGACTTTGCAATTTGAAATAGGTATTTTAGAGCTAATCATGAGAGCTATTCAACTAAGATAATTATCTTAGTCTATGTGCTCATTAGAATAAGCCACGTACCAAATTAGGTTTCTCTAGCTAAAACAGTTGACAAGTTAAGGCTCTAGCCTAAAAGCGCTCTAGTCGGCAGCGCACGACTAGAAAATAGCCTGAGCACTGACAAATATGGCTAGATTGACTCAGCTTATCGTCCATATCAAGACTATATATACTTTATAGGATCAGCTATACCTATGCCTATGCTTCTGCCTGTTACATATAGTTTCACAAAACAAGATACCCAGAATTTCCATTTTCAATGGGCTTAAGTATTGGTCATAAAAATAGTAGTGCGACTGAAATGTTGGACAGCAAAATTTTGTGATAAAGATAATATTTTAAAAACAATTTGAAAAGAGTATTAAATATAAAGTATATATTTTCCAACACAATTCATAAAAAATTGTTGCTCTGCAACATTTCAGTCGCACTACTATTTTTCTGAACACAACTCTGTATTGAGCTCTTCGCATCTTTGTAGCTTTGCAATTTCAGTCAATTGCAGTTTGCGTTTCGAGTTTAATTAACTGTGGAGCAGTTCAGATGGGCTCCACTTGATTGTGATTAAAGTCAATTATGTTTCAATTGAAGAAAGTCTCAAGAGACGTCGCTTGAGTGTCTTGTTGACTAAAGTAAACTTGAGCAAGAAATAATAATATTGGCCGAGCTCTTTGGCTGAGCAAATTATTTGCAGAGGCCAAGAGAAACAAGTTCAAAGGCAAACAAACAATTAAATTAAAGTTGACTTAAAGACACAAACTTAAGGCTAAGACTGCGCACCTTGAGCCATATTAAGGCCAATACAATTGTTGTTGTTGTTGTTGTTGTTATTTAGATTGTAGCTTTTGTCCTGCTCAGTGTTGTTGTTGTTGTTGTTGTTGTTGTTGTTATAGTTGGCAACATATTGTTGCTGCTGTTGCCTTTGTTGCATCAAATATTGTTGATTGCAGCTGAGCCCAGCTGTTGTTGTTGTTGCTTTGCCTAAATTGACGCCCTGTTCACGCAGCTGTTGCTGCAAGCGACGCCGCTGCAACAATTGCTGTTGCAGCAATTGCAATTGTTGCTGCTGCATGCTTTGATAATAACGCAGCTGCTGCACTTGTTGCATTGTTAAGCCATTGTTGTTGTAATATTGTTGTTGCTGTTGCTGCGGTGCATAGTAGTTCTCCTTGGAGGAGCTGCTGCTATCACAGCCACTGCTCGTGCTGCTGCTATTGCTAGTGCCAGCCACATGTTGCCAGCACTGCGTGTTGCCATTGGCATCGGTATTTGAGTTATTGTTGTTGTTGTTGTTGCTGCGCGGACACTCAATGCCAGCGCTGGCACACGATGTGCAGCGTTGACGCCGTTGCATTTTGGAAATGTCTACGAATCTCATAATGAAGGCAAGCAAAAGCAACAACATCGAGTTGCAAAAGTTGCTACTCAAATGTTGCTGCAGCAAATGTTGCCTGCTGCTGTTGTAGCAAAGTTGCTACTCAAATGTTGCTTCGACGAATGTTGCCAGCTGCTGTTGCTGTTGTTGCAACAAAGTTGCTACTCAAATGCTGCCAGCTGTTGCTGTTCGTGTGTCGCAACTTCGCATCAAATGTTGCCAGCAGCAAATGTTGCCCGTTGCTGCAGTTCTCGTAGTGGAACTTCGCAGCAAATGTTGCCAGCTTTATGTGTTTGCCAAATGTTGCTATGTTGCCCACTGCTAGTGTTGCTAGTGTAGGAGCAAATGAGGCTCATCAAATGTTGCCTGCTTTGTTGCTAGCGCTCTGGCAACACTGTTTGGCAAGTGTTGCCTGCCTTTGTTGCTGCTGCTTTTGTAGCTTATCAAATGTTGCAGCAGCTTTTGTTGCTGCGCGCGTTGATTTTATTTTTGGTATATTGACTGTGTGGCGTTACGAGAGACCAACGCAGTCTCAGGCACAAAAGACCCAATCGATGTGTCTCTGCTGATTGCTACTTCACTTGTTGCCAACTTGCTTGGCGATGTGCTTATTTATAGTTATAGTCTCACTCCCTCTCGCTCTTTAAGGGTTCATTCCATTGATCGGATTCACACTTTTGCTTTATATATTGTTTTGTTTTCTGTTTTTTTCCCGAGCATCGACGACGATGCTTTAACTTTGCTTTTCACACTGCACTTTTTGATTTCGATTTTGATTTCTTGGTACTTTTTTCTATTTTTAAATATTTTTGTTTTGCTTCCAATGCGTAAGTTTCTCTGCACCAGCTACACTCACATCTCTGTGTGTGTGTTTGGTGTGTGTACAGTCACAAAACTTGTCTATATACATAGATATTTATTTATATTTTGTTTTCATTCGGCTGCGCGTATAGAAATGATATTTATGAGTTTTCTGCCAGCAGCAAATTATGCATTCAGTTGTTCAGTATACAATTTCGACCCAGAAATAGAGCCCGAGCCCATGGTGCCCACGAAGTTTTAGCCAAACTTGCATCGAGGCCAACTACCAGGCGAGTCCTTGCTTTTGGGCATTTAGCCCACTTTGCCAACTCGCTAAACGGAAATGAAATTCTACTTCACTCGACGTGCAGTGCAACCAAATCTATTTCAAATCCGACAGTCGCAGTGGTATATAGTATATATAGTTGATATATATATGCAAACATCACGGACATTTAAACCAATTCACATATAGTACATATATATGGTTTATGTATATGCGCGAATATCGTCTAAATCGTGTGCCAACAAACCAGGTGTTTTGACATTTTTGTTGATTGACATAAGCAAGAGCTACAAAAATATATATAAATATATATATACATACAAATATATATATATATTGTAGATATCTTTGTCTACATAGTTAAATCTGAAGGCAAAGACATGTCCAGAGACACGCCCTGTTGGCCACAAAGGAACATTTCAGACAAAAACGCAAAAAACTTAACTCGTAAAAATCCCATTTTCAATGCAGCAGCAGAAAACTGTAAGAAAAACCCAACTACAACAAGGAAAACCAAATCGAATATTGAAGAACTCTCTTTCTCTCTCTCTCTCTCTCTCTCTCCTCTTTTTCTTTTAACAAGGACTCAACTCATTATAGTATGTGAAGCAGCAGCAGCAGCAGCAGCACCCGCAGCAACAGCAGCAAAATGGCTGCCAAAGCTATATAAACGCTGCACAGTGGGCCACATAGCTGCAATTTTGCTGCAATTGCTACGCTCACATTTGAGTGAAGTTGAAGAAGAAGTCTAAATAAGTTTGCATTGAACTCAAGCAGCAGGTACAACAAGTGAGCAGATACAACTATAATGAAAATAACTTGAACATATTTGGAATATATTTAGAAGATATTTTTTAGCTTTTTCAGATATATTTCTGTATCTGATTAAGTTGAAGCTGACTAATTTCAATATAAAGAGGTTTTCTTTAGCTTTTCTGTTTAATATGAAAAGTTTCTCTTTAGAGTTTCGTTTCCTATAACTCATTCTAGGCAGCATACTTGGAACTAACTCTAAAGACATGATTGGTTTGAAATTTAAGAAATTTTTCCAGTTTTAAATATTTGTAAATTAAAAAAAAATTATTAAACAAAAATTTATCAAGTTTAAAATATTTTTAGATTAAAAACAAAATTCAATTAAAGCAAAAATTTTAATTTAAAAAAAATATAATTGAAACAAAAATTTTAATTTAAAAAAAAATTAACTTAAAAGATTAAAGTAATTTAAGAAATTTTAAAAAGTTTAGATATTTTAGGATTTTTTCAATTGAAGTTTCCGTCTGAAGTTTCCAATTTTATGTTAGAGAGAAATACAAAATCGTTTTAAACAGTTAAAGAGAATTTTGCAAGAATATCAAAAACTGTTTAAGTGTTTTGCATGACTAACTCTAGACTAAGAAACCTTTAAGTTTAAACCTTTTAGTTGATATGAAACTTAAGAAATCTCAAAACTTTTATATTGGATTTTCGGATAAGAACTTTTTAGATATATATTCAGAGAGAAAATTAAAGTCTGCTTTAAAAAAATCCAAATGAATTCTTGAAGCTTATCAAAAAGTACTCAAGTTATCATAGTTAGCTATGCTAGATAATTATGATAGATCTATCTAATGAGAGATAGTTTTTGTAGCTAAAATTTACAGACATTTATGGTAGTTAGCTATGCTAGAAATTTATTATAGATAACTAAGATTTTATATCAAAAATAGTAGAAGAGAGATAGTTATAGTAGTAGTAGAAGCTATGGTCGATAGTTGTTGTAGATAGCTACAATAGATACATAAGATAAAGAGTTTTGCTATGCTAAACAGTTAAAGCAGATAGAGAATTGTTGTCGCTAGAAATAATATTTTGTTGCTGTAGATAACGATGGTAAATAGTTATGGCAGATAGCTACGATAGAGAGCTGTTGTAGAAAGATATGTTAGATAGATAAAGTAAATAGCTAAGCTAGATAGTTGTAGGAAATAGATATGATAGATAGCTACAGATAACTATGATAGCTACGATAGATAGTTGTTCTAGCTAAGTATGATAGATATTGTAACTATGCTAAACAGTTCTCATAAATAGCTAGAAACTTGAAAACTGCGACAAATGAAGGCATTTTTAATGCATCTACTAAAGACAAAGGAATATATATATATATATACATATATATAATCTTCTGCCTATAAAAAATCCATAAAATTGCAACTAAAAATAATTCATTTAATACTCAACAAAACATTTCACAAACATTTTTTATTCGCTTTCTAACAAACTTTACATTTCCAACTTTGTAAACAACCTGAAATTTGCCTCATCTCGCCCACTGTGCGAAGGCTGCCAGAGCCAGAGAAGTTTAGATTAACTGGCAAGCAGCCAAAACGAGCAGCAACGAGGAAGCATTTGGGGCTGCTCGGCTGGCTATGGCTAAGGGTGCTGATTGTCCAAAGCAAAACAAGTTAAAAAACATTTTAGCGCACGCAATCGATAAATACATTTGCCAGCCACAAATCGTTTTGCCGTCTTCCTCTCTATGCTGCCTTTGCCAATCATAAACCTGAGGACTTAGCCATGGCCTCCACAAACTGTAAATAGATCTTGGAGTACAGCTAACTCGAGGTAATTGTAAACGTGATATGCACATCTGTGCACCTTAAGTTCAATCACATTTCGACTTGGCCACAAAATGTGATCTTTCTTCTCTCTCTCTCTCTGTGTGTGTGTTTTTTTTATGTGCTACATCTGGCCAAACTTTAGCTGACGGCAACTGGCAGAGCTGCGCGCATTCTATGCTCTGTAGAATAATAGAAAACAGCAATTTGTAGTTCAACGCACTTGTTGGCCTACATTGCAGTTGCAGTGGCCCGTTGCCGTTGCCGTTGCCGTTGCAGTTGCAGTTGCATAAAATGAACAACTTTTACTCTTTTTAGTTTTAGCTATGCTTCTGACTCCACCTTTGGCTATGCCTCTGCCTATGCCTATGTTTATGCCTTTCATCTGCCTTTTCCTCTGCCACTGCCAAGTCCACTTATAACTTTTCCTTTTCCTCTACCTATAGCTCTACCTCAACCTCTAGCTCTAGATCTACCTTTAGCTCTGCTTCAACTTCTAGCTCTAGCTTAAGCTGTGCCTCTGCTTCTTTCTCTTCACTCTTTCCCCTCCCCTCATTCCTTACTCTCTTATCTCCACGCTCCTCTCTACACTTTGTTCTCAGTCTCCCCTCTCTCTTCTATCTCCTCTCTCGCCTCTTTCATCCATCTCATCTTGTCTCTCTAACCACATTCATTTTATTCTTCTCATACTCCTCGCTCTTCTCACTTCTCTCACTCTCCACCCACCCCGTTCTCCTCATATTCCTCACTATCTCCATTTTCCTTTTTCTCTTCCGTCTCTCATCTCTCTCTTTCCTCATTTTCCATTTCTCTTTCTCTCTTCTTCCGTCCTCTGTCTCCCCTCTTTCTTCATTATCTTCTCTCTTCTCTTCCTTCTCAATCCATCTCTCCCCATTTTTCTCTCTCTCCTCTTTCATCTCTCTCTCGTCTTTCACCTCTCTTTCCTCGTTCACCTATCTCTCTTCTTTTACCTCTCTCTCCTCTTTCACCTCTCTCTCCTCTGTCCACTCTAATCTCATATGATTTTCTTCTCTATCCTACCCCATCATTCTACTTCCTTTATTCACCCATCTCTTCTCTCTTTTCTCTATCTCCTCATTCTCTTCATTCCTTTCCTTTCTCCCCATTCTCTTCATTCTCATCTCTCTCCTCATTCTCCTACCTTTCCTTCCATCCCATTCCCCTCTCTCTGGTCACTCCTCATTGTTATCTCTCTCTTACTCTATCTCTTTATCTTTCTCTCCACTCTCCCCTCGTTCCTCTCACCTCTCTAACTCTTTCACCTTTCTATAGTTTGCATTGCCAAAGAGAAACAGCATCAATTAGCTCAGCTCAATTAGCTGCTGCCGCTACAAATGCCTTTCGATATTCTATTTTTTAGCCAATTGCATTTGGCAACAATGCGGAAGTCAGTTCAAGCAAATGCTTCAATTTCTAGCCATTACATAGCCAGCCATAGCCGTAGTCGTAGCCGTAGTCGTAGTCGTAGTCGTAGCTAAATTAGCAAAGTAGAAGTAAAACTTTCCGTTGGCCACACGCAGATAAAAACAACAAAAAAACGCATTTCAGCATTCGTGCCATGGCTGCGGATGATGATCTCATTCTCAATTGCAGAAAACTCATATTCATTTTATACAAATATATATATACAAGTATTTTATATATTTTATATATACTTCATACAGTAGTCACACAGTCACTTGTCAACCGGCATACTGCACGCAGATAACATGGTTAGCTTCAGACTTTTTCGTTAATCAAACACACACATTGAAGCACAGTTCTACACATATGTATATAGCTTATAGTATATATACTTTGTATATATATAATTCATAAATTGAACAAATATCTTTGGCATGCTGCCCGCCCACACACACACACACACAGACGTTCAATTTTCTTTTTATTATTATTATTAACAGCTGCTCGACGCGTCAGTTAACGAAATTATCTTTGCCACACAAATTATTTGTTATCTAAAACAACATTTTTATATATTTAATCATACAGTTATATATTTATATATATATAAATTTATATATACATTTCAAAAAACTTTTCACAGCAGACGCGACGCGGCGCACATTTTCACGGTTGCACAAGCCCAAGGAGACTGAGACTGAAAATACACGAGCGCCGTGGCAATGCGTTCGACCACAAACAACAGCAGCAGCAGCAACAACAGCAACAACAGCAGCAACAACAACAGCGAGCAGCAGCGACGCTGACGACGACTACAAAGCGACGACCGCCGCCGATGTGTGGCAGCGACTCTCCCGGGCTCTATCTCTCTGTGTGTATGTGTGTGTGCTTATTGGGGGCTGCCAGCATTGCCTCCCAGTGTGTGTGCTGCTTGCAAGTGCAAGTGAAACAAGTAAGAACATTGCAATCGGGCATTACAGGCTGCCTAATGCGCGCTCTGGCGCTGACATTCGATTTACGCAGCTGCATGTGCCTCATTGCCACGCCCACAATTGACAGGGATACATCATCTTTTGGGTAATCTATAGAGCAGACTTGGAGTATTCATCTTGGAAAATTTCAAGCTATAAAACTAAGTAAGATAAAGCTACGCTGCCAATCAGTGTAAATATATAAAGATCTTGATCTGCTCTAAAGATCGATCAAATAGCTATAAAGAAGATGAAAAACGGATAAGTAAATTTTACAGCTGGATAGTAAGATTTACTTATCCGAATAGTAAGATTTGCTTAGCCGGATAGTTAGATTTGCTTATCCGAATACTAAAATTTACTTAGCCGAATAGTTAAATTTAGTCATCCAAATATTAAAATTTACTTATCCGAGTAGTAAACTGTATTTATCCCAATAGTAAGATTTACTTATCCGGATAGTAGGATTTACTTATCCTCGTAGTAAAAGAGAGAGAGAGAGAGAGAGAGAGAGAGAGAGAGAGAGAGTTCTATCTCTGGTGTATATGTAATCTGTGCTCAATCTATATATGCAATTTCAATTTGATCTTTATTTCACTTTCAGCTGCTAAGGTCAACGTCGACACACACACATACAATTTGAAAGCCTGCTCTTAAACTGTAAAATGATATCGATTTTGCCTGATTTGAACTCATTTGAGCACTATACCAAACGAAACTGAGCATGAATATATTTATATATATCAAACATTTCAACCCAATATGCCCGCATTCACTCTACGCACGAGCACACAAAGAGCATGAAAAGCAACCCAAGTCAGGCCGACAGGCGGGCGACAAAGCATCTGCGAGCTGAGAGTCGTACGATTATACAATGTGCGTTCGAATTAACCCCAAATGAATGAAGAGTCAGAATATCGTATATATATATAATAATAATATGTATAAAGAAGATATTGTAAGTAATATATAAACTGTAGAGTAGCTAGAGATTTATGCTTCAACTAATGGGGCACACGATAAACCATTTACTCATAGCCGAAACGAACTCAAGTGTGGACATCCTCAATGTAATGAAAACAAATGAAGTACTTCGATAAGCAAGACACAGACAGGCTCAGGATAATGTTGCTTGAGTGTGCGCATGTGCGCGTGCCGCGACTACAATGAACATCTGCGTCCCCGAAACACTTGGAAGGGCCACGGAATGCAAAAGGCGGCTGCAAGTGCTCATTAACGATGAGAATAGAGGAAAACGACAACCGACAAACGACAAACTACAAACTATTTCCAATAAAACAATTACAAATGCGCATAAATTTGAGAGCGCATGCAATAAGGGCGTAATGTTATGGCACTACATGAAAATCTGGCATAATGCATAAACAAACATGTGCAACATCTCCCCAATGTGTAGCAAACCCTAACAACTACATAATGTTCCTTTAATACCCAATAAAACAGCAAAATTCTAAATCAGTTTCATATTTTTATACCATGAACCCATTGAAAATGGGAAATCAGGTTACAATGGTTTTGTTAAAGTGTCAAATGTATGTAACAGGCAGAAGGAGGCGTGGCAGACCCCATTAAGTATATATATTCTTGATCTGGGAGACGAGCTGCGTCGATATAGCCATGTCCGTCTGTCCGTCCGTCCGTCTGTCCGTATGTGCGAACGCGTCGTTCTTAGAGCCTATAAGAGCTAAAGACCTGAAATTTGTTGTAGATCCCTGTATAGCACGCCCACCGACTAGAGTTTTCTTACTTGTTCGATTTATTATTTATGCTTCTAGCTTTAAAGCAGCTAAACATTGATTTTAGTCTCAGAACTGTAAAAGATATTTTTTTTTCTGATATGCCACGTCTACGAGGTATAAATTCTATATCTAAATTGTTGAACAATCTATAGATTCAATAAAATTTCATTTTGGAATTTCAACTTTTTAGCTAGTAGTCAATTTAGTCTTTTTTCTGATAAAACTATAGAAGATTTCCTATTTAACATGTAAGATTTTATAGTTTTCATAACTCTATCTATGGAGGAAGCCTACCATTAACTCACTAGCCAAACTTGCAGATCTAAACATCATTTTAAAATATTCTTTAGAAGAGATCAGCATAAGAGTTTCTGCTCTCTAGCTCGAAAACTGTAAAAGATAGATTAATTCACTTGCCAAACTTCAAGATCCAATCATCATTTTAAAATATTCTATAGAAAAGATCAGCATAACTAGCTTCTAGAGTTTTTGATTCTAGCTTTAAAACTGCGAAAGATATAGTCGTTGCTGATGTTCCATGGCGCCAAACAGCATAGTTATATAAACTTATCATAAATGTATAGAACACTGATCTAGACGTGTCTATATTCCAAATTCCAAGTTCTTAGTGTAGCTGTAATACTAAGAACGCTTCTGTTATCAAAGAAATAATAGTTTCGAGTTTATAATATTTTTTCAAAATAATTCTTAGTTTGGCCACGTTTTGTTGACTTCTTCATCGTATCACACAAAAAAGTATCAAAAATCATTATCAGATGAGTTTCCACATATCAAATGCCTAGTTTCAAGCAATGATAAGCTGGTATTAAATTTCTTTCGATAAATCCGCTCATTTCTTGAATATCGATAAATATCGTTACTCAAACTTATTTTTTTTTAGACATACAGAAAGATTCGATATTATTTTGATTATTTCCAACTATGGAAACTTACACCAAGATTTACTTTACACAAAACCAATATACTCTTTTCATACACTACTCGGCACGCGCAAGAGAACTTTCACAGCGAATCTAATTCTAACAGTTGACAACAAACTACTCAAACTTTTCTAATTTATCTCACCAAGTTATCTCATAGTTATTTCACAGTTCTCTGCACAGTGCACAAATGGGTTTTTATGCTATTTTTTTATATTCACAAACAGCTGAGGTATACTAGATGAGTAAGGTCATTTTGATCATTGGTCAATTGTGTAAACAGCAGCCAGAGATGCCTCTTAAAATAGTAATTTAAACGAATGTGGAAAATGTGAGCGAGTAACGAACAGACAAGGGAAATTTAATAAAAAATTCTAGAACAAAATTTAAAGCATGCTTTTAGGTGCTTTATAGAAATATTTAAAGTAGAATTACTGGGAAAATTTTCAAGTGCCTTAAATTCCCGTTTGAATTTAAATTTAAAATTTTCTATAACAAACATTCAAACAGTTCTCTTTAACGTGCGCCCACTGTACTTGGCTCAACTGTTAGGCATGACTCATCAGTCGCAGTCATCTATGAGACATTTATTTCACCTCCCACCTCGCATCGTTGGCTGAATTCGCGCCAAGCGCACGCAAATTAGCGAAAAGCAACTTTGAACTGTTTTCCGACCACCCTCGGCTTAGATATATGTTTGTATCTCTATGGCCTCCCACTAGCCAGTAATTCTCACTCAACAAAACGAAAATAAATTTGTCTCTTCAATACTGTGTTTATTCGAGAAAACAGCAACTGCATTGGCCAGGCACAACTCACATGGGTCCTTACCACATTTGTTTATCTTATCTAATCTATCTTTAACCAAGCTGAAAGAGTTTTATATATATATATTTATAATTATCAGTTCAGTGCAGCATTGCCAAAAGTTAGACTAGTCCATAATCTTTAGGCTATGTCTACTCTATATACAATATCTATATATTGCTTCCAGTATCAATTGACATATTTAATATTGCAACGCATCGTAATTATGTCAGCAAGCTGGAGAGATTTATGTCTTCTTGTAGGGTGATCTTACTCAAGCAGCAACAGCAACTCGCACCACATGTGGTAAATAGCTAATTAAAGACATGCTGACCCCTTTTTACATACACTCTCTGCACATTGAAGGAGGGAGTTTTGGTTCAGTCAGAAACAGAAGTGGCATACAATATATATATTCTTGATCAATATGAAGTTATAGTCCTCTCCAGCAGTCTGTCAACTCTCTGTCTCTCTTTGTATAAACGAGTCAAGTTTGACTTAAAATTTGAAATATTTTGTTTTATATATTTAATGAGATGAGCTAAGGCACGAAATGTTAAGTTTGTATACCATGCCTTCGATGACTCATTTCCTTTCATTAATATCGATAAATATCGATATACAGTCGTGTTAGGCACAAAGAAAAGACTATTATAGCTAACGACACCAAATTATTTATTATTATGAATATTTCTCACTTTAATCAGCTCCCACAGTCAGACCTTGAACACTTCCCTCAGCCTCAATAATATCGATAAATATCGATATTCAAACTTGGTTATGTTAGCCATTCCCTTATGACCTATAAACGAAAGACTTAAATTTGATATAATCCTGAATATTTCCGACTTATCAAAAGTTGGACCTCTTTACAGCTCACTCAGGTTCCTTAATATCGATAAATATCGATATTCCATCGTGTTTTTTAGGCACAACGAGAAGACTATTTAAGCTAAAGACACCAAATTAATTATTATGAATATATCAGACTATGATTAGCTCCCTCAGTCAGACCTTGAACACTTCCCTCAGTCTTAATATCGATAAATATCGCCATTCAAAATTGGTTTTGCTAGTCATTCCCTTATGACCTATAAACGAAACACTCAGAATTTGATATATTGTAATTCTGAATATTTCCAACTTAACAAATGTCAGACTTTTGTACACCTCCCTCAGGTTCCTTGATATCGATAAATATCGGTATTTAAACTTGGCTTTGTTAGACATAACTGGAAGATAATCATCACAACTGAAGATACCAAATTTGATTTTATTATAAATTAATATTAATTATGTATATTTAAAGCTTATAACACCTCAGACTCTTTAATATGTATAAAAAAAATATCTACATACATAAATTGATTTTTATACCCTATACCCATTGAAAATGGGAAATCAGGGTATATTGGTTTTGTTGAGCTGTCAAATGTATGTAACAGGCAGAAGGGGGCGTGGCAGACTCAATAAAGTATATATATTCTTGATCAGGGAGACGAGCTGAGTCGATTTAGACCTGTCCGTCTGTCCGTCTGACAGTCCCTGTATAGCACAAGCATATCGAGTTTGTTTTAAAAATCGATAACTATTTCCGTTTTAATGTTATCGATTAAAAACCTTATCGAATATTAATCAAGTTATTAAATTATATCTCGTACATCTTTCGAGCTGGAGTCTCCAAATTTTGTGTTTAGATTAATTTATATTTTATACAATTTCGATTTTTGTTATATTTTGTTATTTTTTTTTCAAGCTTAAAGTTTTTCTGCCTTAATAAATACATAACTGAGTATATTTAAAAACTCAGATCGGACAGGTTTCAGGGGATCTCCTAGTCGGGCACCACCGACTAGAGGTTTCTTACTTGTTTGACATGTTCTTGCAATGAATATTAACACATAAGACTAATAAATATTAATTAATAATATTTGCATATTTGAATACCTGCCTCAGCTTGACTCATTTCAGATAGTAGTGTGAGTTCTGTACTTTGGTTAGTAACTGTAGTAAGAACAAGTACAGGCTAGGCATATCCGCCTATGAGTGAATGAGAGGCCTGTGTCCGGTACTCTCTATGTAAACGAGTAACCATAGAAGCGGTAGATTTGTGCAGTGTTCAGGGTAACTTCTAGTCGAGCACACCCAACATATGCTTTATGTCTATATGCCCTACCGATCCATACGCAACATATATTACAAGTGCTCAAGCCACTACAAATTAGATAACGAACTATAATAGATTTTGCAGTCGACAGCTGCCACGCCTCAGCATATTGACAGTTCATCATCATATATAACAAAATGTTTTGCTATGGGGAAACTCTATATACAAAAGACATATGTTGCAACTTCCAATTGACACGCCCCTCTGCAGCTGTCAGCTAGATTTTCAAGAGTGACAACAACAAAATATGTCACAGATAACAGGCTCAAATGCCAACAAACCCAACTATCCGTACGAAAAAACATTCAAGATATGATGAAAATTGCGTAAAGTTTTTCCTTTCGTCAAATTGAGTGAAAGTCTTTTGCCAGCCGCAGTGCGTAATAACCGGGCGCACAAATGCGGAATTGTCTACGCGCTCCATAAGCTACAACTAATCAATTCAGTGCGCTGCGGGACCAACGCAACGGGTTCAGCGACAACCAACAACAAGTTCAAGCAACAACAATTAAGAGTGCTGCAGTCGGGAGTGCATGACTAGAAAATAGCCAGCAAGGCAAGACCTTTCATAACTCTACATATCATATCCATATAAGAAACAGAACAAACATTTCGAATCTATTTCCACTTTGGATTTATACAGCAAGTATGCAAGAAGTGAAATACTTAAGATTTGTTTGAGTTGTTGATTTCCTGAAAAAACTAATGGAAGACTTAAAACAAACTTGAAAAGTCTTTAGTTCCCATTGACCCCAGACTAATATGCAAAGCCAATATACTCCTTTCAATATCGTCAACGAACATAAAATACGTCAATTGGCCACACACTTAACCATTTATGTATATGTATTAGAAAACGTTTCCCAATCAAACAAAGGTAAAACTCAAACTTCGATATTTCATTAGAGTTTCAACCGGTTTTTGGCACTCATCCGTAGTTTTCACTTTAGCCAACGACATCAAACGAAATGAAGATTGAAGATTGTACTTAAGATACAATAATTGACAAGTCTCCAAGACCCCCAGCCACAAAAACAAGCGACAACAAATTGGTTAACTCCAAACACACAGCTGACTGGGGCTAATGGTGTTTCTTATTTTTTTTTTCGAATAAGTCAAAGTGTTTTCACATTAAATATAAATGGTTTTTCAACATTAGGAAACTCAGTGGATTGAGCTCGACTACGAGATGCACTGCAGCCTTTTCGAATGTAGTTGTATGTAGATGAGAGTTTTCTTATACACATATGAGCTAAAGCTGCAATCATCTTTATAACTGAGATATTTTTGTATATCTATTTATAAAGAAGAGTGAAGTCATCCATATCTTTGTATACTTATGCAGCGTATACCAATCAAATTTGTTGACTCCCAACTCTTCATTCCAACCCAGATATGCTTAGCTAACTGAATTCCTTAACGATTTTTAATCGATTTTATT
This sequence comes from Drosophila leonis, assembly GCA_035045365.1. Taxonomy (NCBI): domain Eukaryota; kingdom Metazoa; phylum Arthropoda; class Insecta; order Diptera; family Drosophilidae; genus Drosophila; species Drosophila leonis. The sequence goes on along the minus strand of JAWNPC010000284.1, from coordinate 1,176,359 downwards.
GAGTTAAACATAGTTATCGATAACTATAACATCACGTATCAAATTTCAAGTCTCTTACTCTTAACACTTATACTCTAATACTCATATACAGATAGGCTATCTCAATCCCTATATATACAGCAGTGTTCATCAAAATAGTAGTGCGACTGAAATTCTGTGATGAAATTCAAATTCAAACTCGTTTTAAACTCCTTTCAAAATATGTGTCACAAAACTTTGCTACTATTTTAATGAACAGCTACTACTATTTTTATGCACACAGCCGTTTCCTTCTGCCTCTTGACCCTGCTTAGCACTTTTCCCCAGTCTTAGCTTATCAGCATCAAACAGATATTGACTCAGACTATCATCTATCACGTGTATTATTTATACATATATATATGCAAAATATATATATTATTATTATTATATATTATACAAAATACAGTAATGCAATGTAAACGTGACTAAAAATAGTTCCACGTTTCATAAAAATAGTTATGCATAAAATCTCGGTTTAGTCGTAAGCCTGTTAAGCATGAACGATCACGTGGGTTATGGTAATTCTAACTGTATTTAAATAAGTCAATATATCTAACGATATTACGTGAGATTCTCTCTAGACTAGCCAGCTGCATAGCTCGTGGGTGCCCATGACACATATGTGACTAAGCCAAGATTGGAATTGCTTTTGACGTCGCGTCTTGACCAACTGGTCACAAGTCAACACACAATGCAAGAAGAAGAAGAGAAGAATTCCATTGAAATACAAAGCGTGGCAATTATTAGTAATTAGTTGCAAGGGAAATCTCATGATTGACTGTGAATGCAATATAATATATAAAGATATATTCAGGCAGGCCCCTAGGCAACACTGACCTAGTGCAAAAGCAAAGAAACAAATGCTAGTGATTATCATTGTTTATTGTTATTGTTATTGTTATTTATATAAAATGAATGAACATAGAACTTTGCCCAGATATAGGCTAGGAGAGTATATAGTTATATATGGAGCTTAAGAAAACTTTTTACTTAAATCAAGAAAACAAAACTTTTACTTAAATTCCGTATTTATCTAGGCAGCGCAATCGCGCGACTGATAGAACAATATATAGCCCGTTTCGGAGGACTTGTGTATGTCCGAGGTGAGCCCGTAGAAATCCTCAATGGTCGAAGCTTCGATCTTATCAACCATATCATCGTCGAAGAGCAGCCAGAGTCCATGGCTCTTCACAATGCTTATGTAATGGCCACGATTCGGGCCCGAGCCACAGTGTATTACGACTGCAGTCAGATCGTAGAGTCGATCCGGATTCACAGCATCATCCGAGGTATTGAACAGGCGCAACTCAAGCGGAAAGACAACACGATGCGACACCTTGATATGTCGATTAAATTGCTCCATATACTTGAAGCGCTTCAGGTGCAAGGCCAAGATCATGGGCAGCTTCTTGACACGCATCCGCTTCTGTGCCTCCTGATAGCTACAGCAGTTGTCGCACTTGAACTTGTTGTCCGAGCAAAGGGTTTCCGTATTGCTGAAGCAGCGCAAGCAATGCGTAATCGATGTATTCTGATCCACGTCTACTTGTAGATCGAAGAAGTTCTCATCCTTGCTGCTCACCGTCTCACAGTTCAGGCAGCGTGTCTCCGACGTGAGTATCCCCTGAAAGATCTCATGCACCCAAGTGGGTTCCGTGTTGGCGCCATTCGTTTGACCAATTGGCGTTGTGGTCGCTGTGACGCTGCCATTGCCATCCAGAACGCTCAGCGAGCCCGTCGAATTGCTGCAGTTGCCATTTGATGTTGAAGTCGATGTGGAATTTGATGAATTGGAATTCGAGCTGGATTTCGTGTTCGCAGCATTGCCATTGCCCGGCGCAGCTGGGACGCTACTGGCCAAGGCCGGCACACTGGACGAGCCAGCAGCAATGGTCTTTCCACTATTGCGCTCCGCCAGGATGATTTCATTGATGTGATTGATCAGGAAGTTGAGAAACTCATGGGCATCCTGCTGCATATAGTTGTCGAACTCTTCCTTCTCCTTGCGCAATCGAGTTATGAACTTCTTGGGCGCTATCGAGCCAACTTTCTTCTTCTGTGTGGCAATGCTATAGAAGAGATCCGCCAGGCAGGAGAGCAACGTTTCCTTGGGCCGCTTATTCTTGGCCTTGTACTCGAGCACCTTTTCGCGAAAGGGCTTACAGAAGTAGAGCGCCTGCAGCACCGAATTGCTATAGCATGTGTTCCCAAAGTTAACCAGCCCGAAATAATGCTCGTTGGGCGGAAACAGTTCGGAGCCGATCTCACGCTCCAGCTGCGATACGTTGGCGCCCATGGTAGCTAACGGTGCTGCCGCGGCACAGCGGTACAGAAAACCCCACACTGTGTATGCTTACGTGTTTTCTCGTTTTGTTAGCCGATTTGTCGATAAGTCTCATTCATGAAGTGCTTATCGTTATCGAAAAATGTGTTATTGTTATCGTTATCTTTCTCTCTCTCTCTGTCTCTGTCTCTGTCTCTATTGTGTCTCTATCGACTCGACTTGTCTCTAGAGATCTTTTCTTTTTTCCTGCCAGCCGCGCAAAACACTTTTCTATTTTATCTTTTTTTTTCTTTTTTTTTTCGTCTGAAAATAAATAATTTTGAAGAGGGGAATCACGTGAGTTTCTTTCGCATAAACACAAACAACAAAAATAATAAAAATATTTAAGGTTTACTTTGCTTTCATTTTCTTCTCTCTCACTCTCTTCTCTTCTTTTCGTTTGTTGTTCTTCGACATTTAAAACTAAGATTTCGAAACAAAAAATAGTTTAAATAACTAAAATGGGAAATGTGAAAAGAAAATTTTGGATATGAAACATTCTCTACGCAAGAAACCCCTCTCAAAAATATATTTTCAAACATTTTGTTTCACAATTTCAATTTGCATATTTATAAAGGCAAATTTATTGATTTTTTAAATTTTTATTGATTTTTCTATTAATTTACAAAATATATTCAAATGTTTTCAAAGAATTTTGTATGTTTAAAGCAACAAAAAAATATGTAAAATGTAATAAGAAAATTAATGTTAATATATTGATTGTTAAGAAGTTTTCTCTTGGAGTCTGCGAATACATAACAAGTAGGAGCTGCTCGGGAGTGCCCAACTAGAAGGTACCCTGCACAGAGCTACTCTCTCAATCAAGCTTGATACTTCAGCATACCACCATGGGAAATATCTTGAGTGATATTTAGCTCTAGCTGTAGACATTCAAATTAGTTTAAGTGCTAAAGACCAAGACTCAACTATACAAAATCAGTTTTTATCTGCAAGTCGAAAGGAATGAGTAAAGATTTCTCTATATGATAATGTTTCACAGCTGTTTTGCTATTCCGAGAACCTAAGTATTAAATTGAATAACTGTAGCTTAAACAGCTTCTCAAAAACTAAATTGAGTTATCGATATTTATCGATTATATGCTTTCAAGTCAAGAGTTGACTGAGTTTATACGTACGGACAGGCAGCCAGACATGGCCAAAAAATATGTTTACTTTGAAGGATTTTGCCTCTTCTTCTGCCTTTCGTTCTGTTTACCCATCTTCTATAGATTCAGCCCACATATAATGCTCTCGATATGGTGCTCCAAAAACATTTAGTTGGCTTGTTAAGACCGTGAATCATGACCAGTAGCTAATCGATACACTTTGCATGTGATATTGGATCTATTAAAAGTCGCTCTTGAATGACTAAATCTACAAAAATAGTATAATTTTTAATGGCAGTTAATGGTTTGAGCCGGTGACTTTTCTTTTTTGCTGAGAACCGTTGGAAGTGCGCTGGGAAATTTCCGAGCAATTGCAACACGAATCACTGACGTGCGCCGACGATCTTACGGCAGTTGGCAACGTGTCGTGTGCCATGGGCAATGCACTCGACACCTAGACGCGACTATAAAAGTCAACGTACGATCAACTCTTCAAATCAATACGAACTCAAGAGCAAGTAAACAAAGTGTCAGAGACTCAAGTGATAAGCTAAGCGCAAAAGCTCAAGCCTAATTGGATATCAACTCTACAGCCAGTGGATATCAACAAAGCATCAACAACTAACTCAAGCCGGCGAACTAGAAGAAACTTTTCTTCAACTGATCCTGAACTACATCAAATTGGAGCAAATTTCACTGACTTTCGCTAGCAACAGCCAACTCTATGCTGTGCCCCAGAACCGAATCAATTACAATTCTGCACGGTATCCAGCCGAGACAACAGTAAATAATCTGTCAGGCAAACTACTAAAAATTCTAGCTTAATTACCAACAAAACATGTTTATTTGCTAAACATATCCTTAAGCATATCTCTAAGTTCTAAATACTAAGCCCACCAGCTGTTCAGTGATATAATAATAATTCAGCTTTAATATTTAAAGTTCATATTATTATTAATGACTAAATCTAAATGTTGCCACAACATAAGCTTTAAATAAATTTTAAACAAAACTAATTCACAGTGTTTCAATGAAAGATTCAATTTTAAATTTTAATAATTTTTTTAAGGTTTAAACTTTTTTTTATTAAATTTAAAATTTTGTAAAAAAAATTTAATAATTTAAATTTTGATATTTTCAGTTAAGATATTATCAATGAAATGTGTTTGAAATATTCTTGAAATTTTACCATATTTTAAATTAAATTAAAGAATATTTCAAACACATTTCATTGATAATATCTTATCTGAAAATATCAAAATTTAAATTACTAAATTGTTTTTACTAAATTTTAAATTTTAAAATGATCAGTTAAGATATTATCAATGATTTTGATGAATGAATTTTACCATAATTCAATGAATGCTTTAGCTTTAAATTTGGATATTTTCAGTTGGGATATTATCAATGAAATATGTTTGAAATAGTAAAAAAAAAATACAATAATCATCCATAACCATTCATCTTCTCAGCAAAGGGCAAAACCCCTTTCGTCGCTTTTCTAGCTTGCCCGACGAAATGCCCAGCCGATTGAGAGCTACTCAATTTCCAACTTGATGAAATTCAACTGCTCAAAGCAAATACGACGGACGCTAAGGCATGCAGTTAGTTCACACTAGTCAACAAAGTTTGGTGCTTAATCAAGTTTTTAACGTGCTCAATCCGTATATTTAATCAGTATAGTTTTAGTAAAAGATTTGTATACTCATTGAAGCAGTGAAAAGTGTATATTAGTTTTGTCTTGTTGTCTGTTCTTATTTAGGAATTCTATAATCACATATACCCTCTACCCATCTAGCATGGCTCCTATACTATCAAGACAGTTAAGCTTAGCCCAAAATTCTTCATAAAAAATCTTATTGTATTGCCAAGAATTTACTGAGCACCTGCCTACACCTGTTTTGTTACTCATATTTATGCTTAGAAAGAGCTTAGCTCGCTGTCAAATGAGGTATTTGAAAAGGTTTTAAAAAAAGTTGCAGCACTTTCAGATATCCTAAGGCTCTGATGAAAAAAAGTTCTTTATTGTATAGAACCTTAAAAATATCTCAAAAATACTATTGACACAACTCAAGCCTAACCGATGAATAGTATAGAATATCTTAAAAACTTGAGTCAGAGAGCTAATCTAGTTTCAAATACATTGCTATATTTATCTCGGCATTTTCCTGTGGGAAAATACTCTAAGTAGTAAAATTTTTCAATTTTACCTACACAACCTAGACTCATCAACAGCTCAACCTCATTAGATCTGGACTTTTTCCTAAACTCTCTTCGACTATTGATCTGCCTGAGTGAGATTTGTAACGCCCAACGTCGAACTTGTACGATTTCAATGGGTATTTCTATGAATTGCTAACGAAGCATCGACAACTATAAAACTTGCTGAACTGTAAATCGAACGAACAGTTCGCCAGCTAAAATGCAGCCAGTTGTAAGTATTTAACTGTGCAATCAACTATAGCGGATACTCATATTAGATTTATTCTATGATTTCTCTAGATTTTCTTTACGATTCTGTTGTTGGGATTGATGTCTATAGGGGCTGCACAGCCCTTGACTACGAATTCATTGACGAATTCAAGTGCAACGGAAGGTCTCTTGATCACAGCTGAAGCAAACTCAAATGTTTCAGTTACAACTAAAGCAAAAACTGGAGTTCATATGGAAATCTATGAAGATCAGGCAACAACAGTGGAAGCCTTAAAGCTCAAGTCTACCACAGTAAGCTCCAGCATAAAGACGGGAATTCCACAAGAAATCGATGCAACTGAAGGGAAGACAACGCTGGAACCACCTAAACTACAAACTTCTACCATAGCCCCTAGCCTCAAAACTGTTGGCTTTATACAAATTGTTGAGAATAGATCAGCATTTAAGAAGATGACAATGGAGCCCTTAGAAACCAAGTCTACCACACTTGACTCTAACCCAAAGATCATGGCCCCTCAAGAACTCAATGAGGATATAGCAACTGTAAAGCAGACAACAAAGGAACCCTTAAAGGTCAAGACTTCTCTAGCAAACCACGGCACTTCTGCAGTATTGGATGAAAATACAGCAATTCAAAGCGCGACAACAATGAAAACCTTAAAGTGCAATTCCGCATCAAATTCGGAACAAGAACAAGAAAATATATCAACTGATATCAAACCAATGGGATTTGAGCAAAGGTTGAGTGCTAAGCTCCTAAAAATTCTCACACGTCTCGGCTAGGTTCATTTACAATAATAATCTAACTAATTAGATAAAGCCAATTAGATATGACAATTAGCTGCATTTCGATTGGGAATTATCTAAGAGCTTACATCAATTATAGCGGAATATATTTAATATAAGTCTGTCTAGTATTAAAGTGAAAACTTTTCCAAAAGTCAACGTGATTTTCCCCTCTGTATTTGATTTACGTAATTGCGCTGCTCCCACTGCCACTGCTGCTGCTGTTGTTGGTAATCAAAATAGTTATTAGTGTCAATCTTGACTGCCGGTCAATGCAATCGGAAAATCGAGCTCTCAACACCAATACAGAACAGGTGAGTGCATTGCAGTCGGGCGTAAGCGACTGCCCAATGCTCGTTTACATGACAAAAATAAATGATAAGCCATCAGATCATATGACTTAAAAGGTATATTTGTGGAGTTGATCAACTGTTGAACTGCTCAACTTGAAGATCCCAACTCAAAAACTGTGACAGGATATACTTTCTACCCCAATTTCCGTGACTCCATAATTCATAATCAATCTATGGAGAAGTTCCAGAGTAAAGGTCGAAAATAAAGGCTTCTCCAATATTCCTACATATAAAGTTCATAATTTTATCATATTTAGTTCTAGCTATAGTAAATCTAGATTTGCCATTGACATTCTCAAAAATCTGAGCCACTTAAGCATACATATTTCAAATGTCAAGTTTAGCAAGTCTAGCTCTAGCTCTCATTCATACAGACAAACATGCAATCAAAATCAATATACTCTTTTCACTTCCTTGACGAGCATCGGCATATTAGTTTACGTTAAAAATAAAAATAAAACTTGTTTATCTAAACAAACCGTAGAATAAACAGTGCGGAATGGCTAGCTCATTCAATAATTTCTTATTCCGAGTTACTCAATTGCAACCGGTCGAACTTGTTTAGAGTACTATATGGAATCACGATCGATAGTTATATTGTTCGGCATATATCAAATATGGATAGAAATGTTTATACACGTTTAGTGCATTGTAAGAGCTTCAACTAGAATGTTGAAAGGAATCGCAGTGAGTAGAGTTTAATCCGAGAGTTTAAGTTTAATCAAATTGTGAAATAAGCAACTTTGAAAATCAATATCTCGCAGTTATTGTGCTTCTTGCTGCTGCTTTGCGGGTATATCAAGCATAATTATGCCGCGACCAAAGTGTTCTACGAATTTCAGTAAGTTTTCTAAGACTAGTTAACATTTGAGCAATGAGGAAAAGCAACTCTTTACTGGCATTCGCAGCATACGTGAACAGAACAGTGAACGCAATGAAACATCATCGAACAACAACAAAACAGGAGCTGAGCCCCAGTTGATTATAACAGGCAAACACACCTCGAGTAGCATATTGAATGGCAAGGATGAGAACGCAACCAACAGCATCTATAAGGAGACGGCTTTCTACACAGCCGACGATAGCGGCTATCATGTCACGAACAACATCAGCATCGAGCCAGTTGAGCCGGACATACGGCTCATGGGCACAACTCTGAAAGTGATCGTAGGCTAACGACAATTAACAGTATTATAATATTCTCAATAAATGGGAGGAGGCAACATTATATAAGAGCAACTAATATCTGAAGGGTACAATTATTTATTCAAATAAACTGATTAGACATGCTGAAACTGTTATCAAACATTGAAAAACTTACTTTCCAAATTAATATCGTAAACGAGATTCATGTATCGTAAATGGATATTCGTGAAAGAATATTCATGTACCCCAACTGTATATTCATATAGTGCCAAAAGTATTCCGACAACATAAATTATATTCATATATCGTAAACGATATTGATAGATCATAAATGGATATTCATGAATCGTAAATGGATATTCATATATCGTAAGCAGATGTTGTCAAAAATATTCTAATAACATAAATAATTTGTATCTTTGTAGACGATATTCATATATCGTAAGCAAACTTTCAATAATTTTAAACGAATATTCATACATTGTCAAAAATATTTCCGATATCATAAGAGGATATTCAAGTAGTCAACATAATTCAAATATGGTAAGCGATATTCATACATCATGAACAGATAATCATATATCATATTCATATACTGTAAAAAGTATAACAATAGCATAAATGGTTGGCATATATCGTAAACGATATTCAAATATCGTAAACAATTTGCATATATGGGAAACGAATATTCATACATCGTCAACAATATTCGCATATCCTAAACGGATATTCATACACTGTCAAAATTCTTCCAATTACATAAATAATTTGCATATATCAAAAACGATATTCATATATCGTAAGCGAATATTCATAAGCCATGAACATATACATATTGTCAAGAATATTCTAATAACATCAACGACCTTCATATATCGTATACGATATTCATATATCGTAAACGATATTCATATAAATATATAATTTTCTTACCGTTTGTGAAGTTTCTTTTGTTGCTGCGTTGCTCCTCACACAATGAATGCTTTACACAATTTCTAGTCAAACACTTTTTAGGCAAATTCCGCAAAAGCTACCATCGGCCGCTTCAATTAGAGACGCCAGTCGTTGAAAGTGTTACAGAAATTTGAGAAGAATAAATATATTGTTTTTCCTGCAAAGAGACAAACAAGCATTGTAAATAAGGGATACATTAATTAGACGTAAATAGTAGACAAACAAACACAGCTTAAATGAGGAAAACACAAATTTTCATTATTTACTCATTCACAATTTCTCTGTATGTAAAGCGAGCCCAACCTTGGCCAGTGTAAAGCGACCGAGAAAATCATAGACTAAAAGCGAGAGGCAATGCAAAAAACAAAAAATAAATAAGTGAGAGTGGGGTATGCACGACTAACAGCTACCCTGAATCTTAGGCTGAGCTGTCTTTGCAAACAGTCTGAGCTTTGTGAATTGAGCTGAATATCTGAAGTTAGATATATTTCTATTACATTAGTCATTAGGATAGTCTAATAATGAGTTTTTCTGATAATAAGTAAATGAGATAAAATCTTGTACAAGTATTATAACAGCAGAGAATTTTAATATTTCAAATTTTAAGATATTCAGCGTAACTAAAATTGTTTTTCAGACAAAACCCATTTGCATACAAACTTATATACCCCATTAGCTTATGCTCAATGCTTACAGGGTATCTACTACACACTACCTTGTGGGTCAAGTGCGCGAGAACCAACGACAAAAATAAAACATTGATCAAGTGAGAGTGAGAGAAGAACAGCGAATTGAATTGGGTCAGCGGGGTTATTAAAATGGAGAGCAAAAAATTTGTTGCAACGGTTAATAAAGCTAATTAATTAATCAAGCGAGGCTGACGAGGCGGCCGACGATAAGCAGTCGTCGGCGCCGCCCCAAGTCAAAAATCGACGCAAAACTCAATTCGAGCTTAGTTTTCTATCAACAACTAAACGCAGCGCATCAGCAGATCAAAAATCAACACGAAAATGGATCTTTGCAAGCAATTGCTGCTGGGCTTGGCGCTACTGGCGCTGGCCTGGATCAGTGCTGGAGCGTATCCTGCGGCGAACAACTATACGACGGATATATTGCGCTTAGCCAAGGCAGCGCACATCAAGGCCTACTTGAGCACGGACGAGCCGAGGCCATGCGAGAACTTCTACAACTTCGCCTGCGGCAATTGGCCGCGTTTGCATCCCGCTCGACTGCACAACAAGAAGACGAACTATCTGGAGGAGCTGCAGGAGCTCTTTGTGCGCAAGAGTGCGGACATGTTGAAGAGCACCAAGCCGAATGCGGACAGCAGTGCTGATCGTCTGCTGAAACGTTTCTACGTCTCCTGCCACGACCAGGCGAACGATACGCGCTCAGCTCTGGATGCTCTGCTGCAGGTCACCGACTTTCGCGGCGGCTGGCCAGAGATTCGGGTGCCTTCGTGGTACTACTACGAATACGATTGGCTGCAGGTTGTGGCGCTGCTTAAGCGACGCCTGGGCGTCGATATATTCATTGGCCTGGATGTTGTGCTGGACTACAAGGAGGAGCATATGCATCGCCTCAAGATCGGTGCACCACAATTGCCGCTGGGCCATCGTCGTCAATATTTGGATGCGGCCTTTCATGAAGCACGCGAGCGCTACGAGCAGAGCATTAGACACAAGCTCGAAGGCTACTTCCCAGAGCAATCGGAGCGCTGGCAGCAAGAAGTCGCCGCACAGGTGCTGCAGATTGAGCAACAGCTGGCCAAAGGCTTGCCGCACAATCCAGCGCTCACGCTGGAGCAGACGACGCGACTACGCACAGCGGCCGAGATGAAGGCCGCCTATGGCAGCTATGTGGATGTGAGTCGCTACTTGCAGATGATCTACAATGACACGCTGTACGTGGATCTGTACGAGACGCCGGAGGACTACATGTCCAATCTGGTGGATGTGATACGAAATACGCCAAAGCTGCACTTGGCCAACTATACGATTTGGCGTGCACTGGACACACTCGATCGGGCTCGCGTGCCGCGCAACGTTCAGCCGGGCATTTGGTGTGTGCAGCTGGTGCGTCAATATTTCCCGCAGCATCTGGAGAGTCTGTTCCATCGCAACTTCAACAACATGCAAATGATCAATGAGCTGCAGTCCACCTGGGCGGACATCAAGCGCGTCTTTCGCGAGGATCTGCAGGCATCCACAGAGCTGCACTGGCTCACGCTCGAGACGCGACAGAAGGCCATTGCCAAGCTGGAGGCGCTGGAGTTGCAATTCCGCAACCACGACGATACCCAACTGATACGACAAATGCACGGCTTGAACCTGCAGCAGGATCAGTTCTATGCGAATCTGGTCAAAGTGCTGCAATGGCGCACACAGCGACATCTGGCCAAACTCGTCGAGGAGCCGAAGCTCACGGACAAAGTCTATAAAGTGCCACACTACGAGCTGACCACCAACAAGATGCAAATTCCAATCACCTTTCTGCAAGCGCGCTTCTTCTGGGATCCCGTCTATCCCAATGCCTTGAAATATGGCACCATCGGCGTGCTGCTAGCTCGCCAGATGCTTCATGGCTTCGATGATGTGGGTCGGCGCTACGATCGACATGGCTATCGCAACAATTGGTGGGATGTCATCTCGGAGAGTTCCTACGCACGACGCGCCCAATGTTTCCAGGAGCAATACGCAGTCTTTGTGCAGTTCCGAGAGAAACCCGTGCAGGACAAAGGTCTGCTCAGTCGCATTGTGGCCGACAATGGCGCGCTAAGCATCGCCTATCGCGCCTACTCGAAGTGGCTGAAGAACTCAGCTGAAACAGCTTCGATTTATCAACGCGAACGTCTGCCTCTTCTCGATCACACAGAGAACGAACTTTTCTATTTGGCCTATGCACAGCTCTACTGCTCCGACTATCCGCAGTCCGTTGAGCTCTTCGAGGAACTGCCCGAACCGTTCCGTGTGAATACAGCTCTCTCCAACTCCGAGCAGTTTGCCCACGCCTTCAGCTGCTCCAAAAACGATAAGCTAAATGCTCGCTTCAAGTGCGCACTCTATTAACATCTTTTTCTATTTCAGACACACACGCACACATACATTTATTAATATATATACATATATATTCTACAAGTCCAATAAAGCTATGCACACGTTAGACTCTTCTTGATTTTATAGGGTATATTGAAGAGGACGGCTTGGAGAACGAACTAAGCTAGCTCTAGCTTAGTTTTCCTGTCTGTCCTTCCGTCCGTCTATCGGCCTGTTCGTCCTTAATGCAAACGATGTTACCTCGTAAACTCTAAAGACTATACAGATTACGTATATCAGAAAATTTGGCTGTTCAACATTTCAGTCGCACTACTATTTTTCTGATCACAGCTATATCATAATTATACCCTGGACCCATTGAAAATGGGAAATCAGGTTTTGTTAAGCTGTCAAATGTATGTAACAGGCAGAAGGGGGCGTGGCAGCGCCCATAAAGTATATATATTCTTGATCAGGGAGACAAGCTGAGTCGATTTAGCCCTGTCCGTCTGTCTGTCTGTCCGTCTGTCTATCTGAAATTTTTTTTGGAAGTCCCTGTATAGCACGCGCATATCGAGTTTGTTTTTAAAAATCGATAAACCTTATCGAAATCAAGTTATTAAATTATATCTCGTACATCTTTTGAGCTAGTCTCAAAATTTTGTATTTAGATTAATTTATATTTTATATTTCGATTTCGATTTTTGTTATATTTTTTTTTACAAGGTTAAATTTTTTCTGCGTTCATAAATACATAACTGAGTATATTTAAAAACGTAGATCGGACGGGGTTCAGAGGATCATCTCCTAGTCGGGCACCACCGACTAGAGTTTTCTTACTTGTTGTGATATAATTTTTCCTTTCAGGGTATCTACTAGTCGTTCACTTGTGCCTAAAGCATTGTTGCTGATCTCGCAGCATAAATACAGTCAACATTTTCATCGTGCTTGTCTCTCTCTCTCTCTTCTCTCTTATTCTCCCATGATAACCTCGCAATGAACTACGCCGCTCTTATCAGCTTCAGTTTGAGGCCGAGCTCAGCAGCGACCGTTGACAGTAGTAGTTGAGAGCAATTCAAAGATGTAGCAGCATGTTAGAATCTGGCTATAGAACAGTTCTACTCGCGCTGATGCTGCTGCTTGCATTACCTGGTCAAGCACCTGGCGATGATGATGCGGGCTTTCAGCGCGTCTATCAAACGGAGGAGACGGTGCGTCAGAGCAAAGCACAAGCGATGCGTCGTCATCTCAATCTGCATACCAATCCCTGCACAGACTTCTATGAATACGCCTGTGGCAATTGGGATGCAGAGACCACGCCACAGCTGAAGCTCGAGCAACGCATCAATATAGACTTACAGCGTCTGCTAGAGGAGGCCACGCATCGCAAGGACAGTGGCTTGGTACGTCAGGCCAAGGAATTTTATCAATCGTGTCTCGTGGCCGAGGCTCAGCGCAGCCAGCAGCAGGACTTCCTCAGCGAGTTCATACAGCAAAACGGTGGCTTTCCGGCTGTGCCGGGTGCCAAGTGGAGCGCATACAATCGAGAATATAATTGGGCGCAAGTAAGTGGAAGATTAAGACGACATTACGGCATGGACATATTGATGGGCTTGCGTGTCAGCTATAATTATGCCAGCGTGCAGGAGAACAGCATCTACCTGAGCGAGCCCTCGACGCTGCTGCCCAACGAGCTGTGCAGCGGGCGACAGCTCAATAAACTCGATACGGCCTATGTGGCAACTGAGCATCTGGTGGCGGAGCAGCTCAAGACCTGGCTGGCCATGGGCAATGAGGAGTCGGCGCGATTGGCAGCTGAGATAATTAGCTTGGAGCTTGAGCTATGCGATGCGATGCAAGGCCTTGAGCCATGGGATGCTGAGCTCCAACTATACGCGACGAACTACACGCGCAAGACGCTGGCTGAACTGGCACAAGTTTATGGTTTGGATTTTGAGACCTATGTGACGAGTGTCTACGAGCAAACGGTCTTTAGGCCCGTCTATATGGCAGCCCCCAAATATTATCGCCAACTGCAGCGCACGCTGAGCACACGCAACGGCACTCAAATAGCTAATTATGTAATGTATCGAGCCGTTGCTGCCTTGACATTTCCGCTGGGGGATACAGCGAAGCAGAGGCCAGCTCTGTGCTTGGATAGAGTGAAGCAACTGTTGCCCCGAGCTTTGGGTGAGCTCTATGCAGCGCGTTACGCCCTGGAGGAGTCGAAGCAGCAGCAGCTGCTGCAGCTCTACGATCATCTGCGGGAATCACTGAGGCGTAGCGTTAGCGCCGACTGGCTGGAGGAGGGCAGTCGACGCATCGCTCAACGCAAGTTGAATCTTCTTCAGCTATCTATGCCCAGCTACGAGCAGCCGGTGATACTGAAGCTTCAGTTCGAGCGCAACAATTACTGGCATAATCTGCGGCAACTGATGGGCCAGGTGCAGCTGCAGCAGCAGAAGCGAGAAGCTGCAGAGAATCTGCCCTTGCCAGCTGATCCGGTTGAGGCGTACGAGACACGCGTGGTTTATCGACCTTTGCAGCGGCGCTTGGAACTGGGCTGGGCGCTGCTGCAGCCACCGCAGTACGATGAACGCTATGGGCACGCCCAGCGCTATGCCACGCTGGGTGTTAGCCTAGCACATCCGCTGGTCTCCGCTTTCGATGAGCTGCATTGGTCGGCGGGTTTGCTCGAGCACGACAATTGGGACACATTGACCGCCTGGCGATATCAGAATCGTAGTGAGTGCTTTGCCCGCCAGGTCGAAGAGTATTTGCAACGCAACGAGACCGCAACGAAGCAGCTGATCAATCGTAGCGCTGCCTTAAATGTCGCCTTCAATGCTTATCTCAACTGGTTGAGTTTGCAGGCGCCCAACAATGATTTCGTACGTCTGACCAAGGAGACTCTGCCTGGCCTCAACTACTCCAATACGGCGCTCTTCTTCTTAGCCTTTGCCCAGGAGCACTGCCAGCCCAAGGAAAGGGAGCAACTTCAGTGGCCGACGCTCACGTACAGCATTAGGCAAACGCATAGCTGGACTCGTTGGGCAGTGAACGGACCATTGCGCAACCTGGCTGAATTTGCACGTGAATTCCATTGCCCACCTGGATCACCAATGAATCCATACGACAAGTGTTTCATCTACTAAACTAGCTTATATTCTATACCCTTATAAACTACACAAATATACCTTCACTGAAGTATTTTTTACCCACATCCACTTTTAGTTCTATGTATGCAGCTGTGGTCACAAAAATAGTAGTGCGACTGAAATGCTTGAGAGTAAAACATGGAGTACTCGACTAGCGAATACCCGGAACTCTGCTTAGAGCTGCTGTTCTAATCAATGCGGAGTCTGTGCTGGGTCTTCGCAAAGGCCTAACTTCATTGAACTTGACTTCTAGTTATACGATGTTAATGTTAGCATTTTGCCAGACATAAAGACATACTTAGGGCGCTTCTATTATATTAGGTATACCCTGAACCCATTGAAAATGGGAAATCAGGGTAAAATGGTTTTGTTAAGCTGTCAAATGTATGTAACAGGCAGAAATGGGCGTGGCAGAACCCATAAAGTATATATATTCTTGATCAGGAAGACGAGCTGAGCCGATTTAGCCCTGTCCGTCTGTCTGTCTGTCTGTCTGTCTGTCCGTCTGTCCGTCTGTTAATAAATACATAACTGAGTATATTTAAAAACGCAGATCGGACGGGCTTCAGGGGATCTCCTAGTCTGGCACCACCGCCTAGAGTTTTCTTACTTGTTCAGAGCTAGCGACGTTCACAAGGTCGCCTTTTGTTTACTTCTCTTTAGCGCTGGCAGCACTCGTCTCTTGGGCGATAACCCCAGGAACTAGAACCGGGAGCACATTGAGCACACACTTGACCCAATTCGTCAAGTTCATGAGCGGAAAATTTCAACGACTAAGCAATGCTTATCAATGAGCTCAGCTCAGTTGATTCTTGAACGCTAAAATGCGAACTACACGATTTGCACTGATTTTTGCGCTCTGCCTGCTTCAACTGGCATTGGCCACTTATGGAGCTGGAGCAACGTACAGGTACAACAACAACAACAACATGAATCGTGGAGGAGCTGCTGCTGCGGCTGCCATGCACGCGCATGGTCACAGCAACAACAACAACAACCACAACGTGGATAGTCGCCAGGAGCAGAGAGTACGCCTAGGCATGTCCCGGGATATGCTCAAGTATATGAACCTAAGCACAGATCCCTGTGTGGACTTCTATGAGTTTGCCTGCGGCAACTGGGGACGTTATCACACACGTCAGCTGCGCGAGGGTGAGCTGATAACGGCCCAGCACTTGATGGAGTCCAGCATTGTAGAGCAGCTGCAGCAGCTCTTGACACTGCCGCTCTCCGCCAACGATTTGAGTCCGGCGAGCGCAGCGAATGTGAGGAAAGTGCGCAGCTTCTACGACTCCTGCGTGGCCGTGGAGGCCAATGCCGCAGAGCGTCGCCACTTCCTAATGAAAATCTTGCGCGAACATGGCGGACTCAGGAATGTGGCGAACTCGAATTGGAAGCACGATTATCATTGGCTGCAAATGCTCGCTGCGCTGCGGCGCAATTACGGCCTGGATATCTTGATTGGCTTGGACATCGATCTCAACTTGCAGCAGATGAGCGGCAATAGTGTGTACCTGGGCGAGCCTCGCCTGACCATCATACCGGCGGAGCACTGTAATGCCATGGCCACGCGCCAGGCAAATGTGCGCGACGAGCTCTACGAGCAACTGCAGCAGCAAGTGGCGGACAACATGCGCGATTGGTTCGAAATGGAGAGCGGCGAGGCGGCACGCTTTGGAGGCGATATCATTCGCTTTGAGTTCGAGCTGTGCAAGCGCATGCGTGAGCAGGAGACACTGCCGCCAGTGGAGGCCAGCCCAGCCGTCTACGGCGGACGTTCGCGAATCGGACAGGAGCGACTGCGCCAGCAGCAGCCTGGCGCCAGCGCGCAATATCCGCGCATGAAGCTCGCCGAGTTGACCATCAAACTGGGCAGCTGGCTGGACTTCAAGCTCTTCGTGGAGAACATTGTGGAGAATGGTTATCCGGACTATGTCTACCTGCGCTCCCAAAGCTACCTGACGCACCTGGTGCGCACGGCCAAGAGCAACAATCAGGTGACAATTTCCAGTTACATTTTATATCGCGCTCTGTTCGAGCTCAATCAGCCGCCCGAGGAGCAGGCGATGCTGCGTCCACGTCAATGCGTGCGCGTCATGCAACGACTGTTCCCACAGGTCCTGGGCGACATGTATCAGCGGCACGTGCAGCGCGATGACGTGCAACACGACATGGAAGATGTGTTCAGTGATCTCGTGAAAGCCTTCGACCAGCAGCTCAGAGTCGACTGGCTGGACGACAGTGATCGGCGCACCGCCCGCACTCGATTGGCCCAATATCACACGCAGTTCCCAGACTATCAGGGCGTCGATCTGGCGGGTTTGCACTTCCAGAAGAACGAGGACTATTGGCGCAAGCTGGAGACGACGTTGCGCTACAATTCGCGCGAGTATTTGAATACGCTGCGTGGCAATGACTTCGGACAGCTGCCGGAGGAGACATTGAATGCGTTCGAGGTGCGCGCGGCGCTGGTGCCGCGCCAGCAGGCAGTGCTCGTCGGTTGGGGTCTCATGCAGGCGCCCTACTACAGCCACTACTATCCGAAGGCGCTGAGATATGCGCTGCTGGGACAACGTTTGGCCACTGCCCTCCTGCAGGCCTTCGACGACGACGGCTGGAACAGGCATCCTCAGGCCACAGCGCCCTGGAATGAACTAACCATGTCCGGCTATCGCAATGCCACCGAATGCCAACGTGCCCAGTACAGCAACTATTTGTCGGATCAGCCGAGTGAGTTTCGCAATGCCACGCGACTGAGAGAAATCATTGCCGAAACTGGAGCACTCAATGTGGCCTTCAATGCCTACCTGAGTTGGCTGGAGCAGCTCGATTCCAAGATGATTCCGTTGCTGCTGCGCGAAACGTTGCCCGAGTTCAACTTCACCAATACGCAGCTGTTTTTCATCTACTTTGCTCAGCTGCGCTGCTGGGCCAAGCAGAACGAGGAGCCGCCCTCAGAGGCAATGCCTCTCCTGCAGCATACGCCTCAGCGCTGGGATGTCAATGGACCCTTGAGCAACTCGGAGGAATTTGGCAAGGAGTTCAATTGCGCTCTAGGCACAAATATGAACAGTGGCAATAAATGTTTGATTTTCTAAGAGCTTTGCCTTGCAGTTGAAGTGTCTAAAATATTAAGTATCTGCTAAGTTATACGAGTATATGTAATTCATCCAATAATGCTCAATTATATCTATTAGTTAATGCAGTATAGAGGAAATACACAGATGTTTAGGCTAAATGAAGTTTTCTTCTACTTGAATTTAATGGATTTTCTAGGGCTTGAAAGGAAATGAGTATAAGAAAAGTAAGGACCGACTAGAAAATACTCGTACAATGCTCAATGAGAACCAAACTTATTCATAAACAAGTAAGAAAACTCTAGTCGGTGGTGCGCGACTAGGAGATCCCCTGATATATATTGTTGTATATACATTCAGCATTTTAAGCGCCTAACCTTTTCTTCATACAGACAGACAAATATTTATACAAAACTAATATGCTCATGTCTTACTTTATGAAGCAGTTTCATAAATAAGATAGATATGGCCTAAAGTATATCCAGTAAAAGTGATCTACATATGAGAATTTATTGAAATTTCATTTCATAACACAATATTTATGTCAGCAAATACGAAAAGTCTTCTTCAACATAAATCTAATAAATTTTTAGGGTGTGACAAGAAAAACGATGGGTCTTACATATAAGCAACATACATACGTATTCCTATATACACATATGTATGTATATATATAATATGTGTGTATATATGTATAACTATGTCAACGTCTAGGGAGGCGCAGTTGAGCGTAGCATGCGATTCGGTTACAAAGCAGAATTAAGCACTTGAACACGCACCGCCCAGATGGATGCAGAAAAAACAATATTGAGTTGAGTTTATATACATATATATATATATATATATATCTATATATGTACATATATATAAGTACAGATACATAAATAGTCAGAGAGAAACTGCGTATGTAGGTCGTTGTTGACCTTCAACTGAGAATCGATTACTTGTATAGCAACTATTGAAATCTTTTTGCTGCTCTTGTGACTCACGTACTTCCGCCTTATAAAGGATTGAATATGGATTAAATTACAAAAAAATAAAAACAAACAAGTAAGAAAACCCTACTAGGAGATCCCTTAAACACCGTCCGATCTGCTTTTTAAAATATACTCAATCATGTATTTATGAAAGCAGAAAAAATGTTAGCTTGTAAAATTAAATTATGAACAAAAAATTAAATTATGTCAAAATCATAACAAGAATCAAAATTGTATAAAATATAAATGAATCTAAATACAATTTGGAGACTAGCTCCAAAGATGTACGAGATATAATTTAATAACTGCATTTCGATAATGTTTTTAATCGATAACATTAAAGCGGGCAGAGTTATCGCTTTTTTGAAACAAACTTGACCTGTGCGTGCTTGACAGGGACCTGCAAAAAAACATTTCAAGCTGTCTCTAGCTGTTATACATAAGTTCTGAGATTGTCGCTTTCACACATACGGACGGACGGACGGACGGACAGACGGACAGGACTATATCGACTCAGTTCGTCAGCCTGATCAAGAATATATATACTTGATGGGCTCTGTCACGCCTCCTTCTGCCTGTTACATACATTTTCACAAAATCATATTACCTCGATTTCTCATTTTCAATGGGTTCAGGGTATAAAAACAAAATGGGGGAAGCATACAAGTTACTCAAACTTAACAAATTTGCAATGTTTTCTGATATGCACAACGGTTCCTTATCGATTTGCATTATAATTGTGAAATATAAGTCATTTAGAACAGTCGATTGAATCAAAAATATATAAATATATTATGTTACATACATATATACTCGTGTATTATACCCATGGGTTTTGTTTATGTTATAAATAAAGCTGTGTGTGTGCGTATCTGAGTTCTTTACACTAAAACAAAAGCAACAATAAACCTTGTCGCTGTATTGAATTACGTATTGAAAAACAATATGAAATCCAATTATTTATATAACAAATTGTGTGAATCATATGGAAAGCAAGAAGAGTGCTCTAGACGAGAGTGCTCGACTAGGAAATACTTTGACTGAAAACAGGTATCCAAGAAAAATTGAGTGTTCTGTAATTTGACATGCCTTAGAAGTACCTATAGCTTTGGTCAGAAAAATAGTAGTGCGAATGAAATGATGGACAGCAAAACTTTGTGATAAACATCATAATATAGAAAAAAATTTGAATATATATATATATATAAATGGGGGAAGGTATATAGGTATACATATATGTATATAATTATATAAGGTTATTTTATTACTTGTCTCAAATTGTTTTCAAAATATTATGTTTTGCTGTACAACATTTCAGTCGCACTACTATTTTAATGAACACAGCTATATATACCAAATTTGTAGATTCTGGCTCTTAAAACTTGGGAATTTTGCTATCGATTTTAATCGATTTCAAGAATATATACAAAGTTATCGAAGATTTGAAATATATTTTGGGCAGTATGCATACAAAATTCACTATAAATTCAAGCTAAAAAGTCTTAAAAGTGACAAGATCCATAATTTCATACAAAAAACAAGTAAAAGGCGACAGTGCACGACTAGGAAATACCCTGAACCCCGAGCGGGTTCAATGGGTTCAGGGTATACGAACAGACGTATGTAGTAGACAGAAGTAAAGTGCTGAATCAACTCGACTCGACCGCTATAGCAGATGAACAATAGATATATAATGTATAAAACATATATATATACATATACAATATATATATGTGAATATATATATAAATAGTGTATAAAAGGACAAAAGCAATTCTAAGTAATGATTAACAAATGAGAAATTTCCAACAAAAATAAAATTCTCTACAAATCATACACATTTATCAACTACATAGTTATTTTTAAAGAATTTCATAGCTTGATTTCACAATGTTCAATAATATCTATGACATTTCATAATTTCTACGCGACATTTTATTGACTGCTTCAGTTCAGCTGTTTCAATATTGCAATGAAAATCAATTGAAAAGCAGCTGCAAATGCCAACAAGTGAGTGTGTTAGCACCTGAGTCACTCCAGTTTCAACTAACAATACGAAAGGTGGCTGGCTGGAACAGAAACAAAATAGTCTCCCGGGATCTTGAGATAAATCAAGTAGACAAAGCCTCAAATAAATCAAAGCAAACCCCAGCAGCAAATGACCCAGTTTCCTATAGCCAGCCAGAGCCCCTCTGCACATAGATACGCCAATGATCCCTCTCCACGGAGTCTTCAGTTCTGATATTTGTTTGCTTCGTCTTGCTGCTGGGGCGGTGTGGGGCGGGTTAGGCGCATCCACTTCACTCTGATATCTTGGCATTATGTATAATACGTTATTTGATTTACACACTTTTGACCTCAATTCGGGAATGTTTTACATTTATTTTTAATGACAGAGGCGCTTCTTCTTCTTCTTCATCTTCTTCTTCTTCTTCTTCTTCTTCTTCATTTCTTCTTCTTCTTCATCTTCTTCATCTTCTTCATCTTCTTCATCTTCATCTTCATCTTCATCTTCATCTTCATCTTCATCTTCTTCTTCTTCTTCTTCTTCTTCTTCTTCTTCTTCTTCTTCTTCTTCTTCTATTCTTCTTCTTCTTCTTCTACTTCTTCTTCTTCTACTTCTTCTTCTTCTTCTTCTACTTCTTCTTCTTCTTCTTCTACTTCTTTCTTCTTCTTCTTCTTCTTCTTCTTCTATCTTCTTTCTTCTTCTTCTTCTACTTCTTTCTTCTTCTTCTTCTTCTGCTGCTCCGATCAAGTGCTAAATGGGTTTCCTGCGAGGGTTCATTAATCCTAAATGATGAACAAATAGTAATGTTATATGGAAATATGTTTGGGGAATACTAAACAAATTGATCTATCTGTTATGCAGAGTGCAATCATTATGGGCCCTGCTTTTGGAGTTACGAATATTTTACACTAGACAACAAGAATTTTATTACAGAAAGTGAAGTGAAGGGAATGTGAAGTGAAATTCACTGAGCTGCATTGAAATAATATGATTCTTAAAAGATTGTTGAATTAGAATTCAAATCTGAAAATTTCTATTATAAGATTAAGATTATTATACGACCAATCAGCATCCAGTCAATATTTTAATTTCTTTATTTTGATTTTATGTTTCATATAACAGATTGTAAACTCTGTTTAATATTATTATAAGCTATTTTTCTTTACTATATATTAAAAACATATAGTATTTTCTATATATTTGTACACATAAAAATAAATCCCCCCCCCTACCAACTTTTTCCTCTCGCCAAAAAATACGAAAAAAAAATTTTGCCAGCTGTATGTGTCACATACAGCTGTGTTCAGGAAAATAGTAGTGCGACTAAAATGTTGAACAGCAAACTTTTGTGATAAGCATAATATTTTCAAAATAATTTGAATATAAATATATTAATATATTAAATATATAATTGTTTCCAAATTTGTTATCACAAAATTTGGAATTACAATACATTTCAGTTGCACTACTATTTTTCTGACCACAGCTATATATGTTGTATAATATATAATATTATAGACATGTCTTAAAGTATTCGAAAAGCTGGAAAAAAACATTTTATTATGTGTCCTTTAGCTTAAGCCAAAGGGCTTTAAAGAACATAGCTTTACTATTAACAAATCTGTCTTAAAAAAGTGTTTAATTTACAGATTTAAGCCCAATTGAAATTTGTTGACAATTTACTATAACCGAATCTGTCTTATAAAAAAGGAGTCAAAAAACTAATTTTGGCTACACTTGAATCTTAAATCTGTCTCAACTTCTTTAAGCAAATACTTCAATTTAATATCAGATACAGAATATCTAAATTTAGCAATATTATAACTAAGTTTTCTAAAGATCTGAACATAATCTAAAAAAAAATCTACAGGAAAAACCACTTTCTGAATCCCAAAACATCAATCTTCTTGCATTAAAACGAAATTCCAGTTTGTTGTACAGTGTTATTCACTGTCTTACCAATACACACACATACAGACACAGGAAAACACACACACACACATACAAACACCTCATGCGTAGGCGTCGATGACAATGACAACTCGCTGACTCTTCAAATATGGCCTGAATATTCAAGTATGAAAAACACTTTACATGCGAGTTTGGCAAACAATTAATAAAGAAATTTATTTCTTTATTCAATTATTCGTATTTGCGCATTTGCCAACAATTTTTGAGCACAAATATAAAAGTTCTATTTGGCCTTAGATATTTACATAAATATTTACACTCAGAAAAATGCAGAGAAACATTAAATAAAAAGTAAATATTGAATTTACGCATAATTAATTCATTGAATTGAAATTAACACCGTTTCGATCCGGTTAGCTGGCAGCAGGCAGCAAGGCAAAGCAATTGCGACATAGCTGAACCCCAAACCGAACGACGAACAGCTGGTTCATGTTAAGGTGCCAGAGAGAGACAGTGAGAGAGCGAGAGCGAGAGCGTTAGCAAGAGAGCGCCAGAGAGCGAGCGCACATACATATTTGATAAAGAGAAAAATCGATTTTTCCAAAAACAAATTCAAACTTTTGGCCAGTGCCACGAATATATTCGGATTAATTATGTTTTCAGCTGCATGCCACACTTACGGTAAAATATATGTAATCAAATGAACTCCGTTATGAATAACACTTTGCAACACACTTGGCCATTGTTATAATTATAAATACACATGACTTTCGAATCGATAAAGCTCCAGCACGTAGTTTTTATAGAACTGTGCGATAATATGCATACGTCTACACATACGCATACAGGTAGACCAGACGTATGTATGTGTTTCAAGAATATACTAAAAAACACTTGCAAATTAATCAATGTGCCACACACGAACTTTTCCTTTGGCACTTGCCATAGATTAGCATTAATGTTGAAATGCACTACGACGCACTGGAAATGGAATTCTCAACACGCTCAGAGAGTAAAGGACAGTGAGAGAGAGAGAGAGAGAGTGCAAACGTTGCGTTATGGTGGGATAGCGAGGGGTATTGCGGGTGTGGTGAGTTCAACCGAACGCGCCTTGTACCCTGTATATACACTTTGAATTGATTAATCAATACGTGCCACAAACAAATAATACAAAATGTTATTTATAAGTTAAGAGCACCAACCACTTTGTTTAAACAATAAACTTTTGGTTTCTTCTTCTTTTATTTTGCTTTGTTATGTTTCTAAATAATAAAATAAACGAACGACCGAACGAACAAGCCCAATAAACGGGCGACGCGCAACCGTCACTGTGGGCCGCTGCTTTGTAACTCAACGAGGCGTTCGCGCTCGCACTCGCACTCACGCTCGCTCCAGCTCCACTACGCTCTGCGGGCGCTGCCGCAGCATAAGCAGCGACGTCGCCTGCTCTCCAGACGCATAACTTGACCAACATAAAAGCATAAGTGCAGAGAGAGAGACAGAGAGAGAAAGAGCGCGCGCGACTTCTTAGTCACCCATTGGGTGGGAGGAGTGTGTGAATGCAATAAAACAATGAAATTGGAACATTACGTATGACACACAGTCGAGCTACCTGATAAGCTACAGTTACTGTTACTATTACTGTTACTGCTTAGAGTGTGCCGGGCAGCTAACTATCGGCTCAGAATATATGTATGCTTATATAATTAGCATTGTAAATGGGCAATTTGTGCATGTAAACAAATGATGTAGTTTGATCAATGAGTAATATAAGGAATACCCCCAACCTATCAACTGAAGGCATTTTCAATGCGCAGGCTCATAAAATGAGCTTGAGGTAGATTTGAATGAAAAAAGAAACAATATATATGACTTATGTTTATATTAAACAGATGCCGCCAATAAGACAGTTATCTTGTATCTGTATCTTTAATATCGAAAAATTATGTTTATATTACATGCATAGCAGTTGGATGAACTCTAAACAGACAGCTGTCCATTAGAGGCAGCCTTTACTGTATCTGCAATATCGAAAAATAGTAAAAGCAGAAAGAGATAGAAAAAAAAACAATTTTTTGAGAGATTCGGAAAAAATGTCGACAATGTACTGTTAAATGGAAAACACGAGATAAACAGAGACGTGATAAAAACAAATGAGACACCAAAGGCACAAAAGAAATCAAACAGAAACGAAGCAAAGCGGCTGACAGAAGCGAACAAACGTATCAAAGCGGAACGGAAGCTGAGCTCAAAGCCAACCGAAACGCGGCAGCGAATTAAATTAAATCACAGCGGCAGCCCCTCTCGCTCCCTCTCTCTCTTGATGCAGGCAGACGCCCAATACGAAAAGCTTAAATTGTTTTTTTTATAACTAAATAAAAAATAAAAATCCAAAGACAGCCATATACTAATTAGCAACACACACACACAAGTAAACATACATACATACATATGTATGAGTAATACACACACACACACACATACAAAGTTGCACCTACAGGTTGATTGGATGAAATTACCTCTTTTGCATTGAATTGTATTAGGCAACTATCTCGACAAACATCTGGCGCGCTGCTGCTGCTGCTGCTGCTGAGTGCGCTGACGCTAACGGCAAAGGCAACGCCAACGCCTTCGCCTCCCACTTTGTTGTTGCAAATTCCAATCCTCTCTTGCAGTTTTCCAATGTGGGAACGTTTCGTTTAAGCTGTGCTGCTGGTGGTGGCGGTGGGCACACACACACACACACACACGCACACACACAACTTTCGTTACGATTTTTGTGTTGATTTTATTTCTTTTCTTTTTACGTGCTTCTTCCGCTGTTCGATAATTTACTTTTGAATAGTCACTTCTCTGTATGTGTGTTTGCAGTTATGTCAACTGTGATTGCTCTTTAATCTTCGATTCGTTTCATCTTTTGTTGTTGCAAAATTCATATGTAAATTATGGACAATGGAATGGAATGTACACTCGCGCTTGATTCGTTTGGCGTGTTTTCGATTTGACTATATGCCACACGCAGAATACAGGCGATCGCAAAAAAGAAAAGTCGTTATTATAAATTAAGTCGTCCGCAATTTAGCGTGTAAAATTTATATATATTTAATACGCAAACTTTCGACGTAGTGTTGGTTTCTCTTCATTTTATCGCGGTCAGTGTGTACACACCTGCGACGACTGCAGAAAATAAACTCTAATTGGCAACTGTTACAAAATGAGTGTGGCCAGAGCGCGTTAGCTGCTGAAAGAGTAGCTGATTTCAGTGCGCAACTTCAAGCAACTCAGACGAACGGTCTGTCAGACTGCGCAGCAGTTGCGCCAACCAGAACGACTGTGCTCACACGTATGGCACACACCTATCGATAACTTTTCGCAAAGCGGCAGGCAAATTGTTTATTCGAAGAATGAGCAATGTTTTATTAATTATTTTAATAACAAGCTTAACTCAAGCAACATGTGAGACACAATGTGATGGCACAGAGCAAACAGCATGCATCAAAGATGACGGATTAGAGGTAAAGCAGAATGAGAGTAAGTAAACTTAAACTTGTTTACTGAAGATTTTTGTATTAAAAATTTTAATTTATTTCAGAGTTTGGTAAATTCACTCGAAACATACAAAGCGCCTTAGCCAACTACAAGCCATGCACCACAGCTGCAAATGACGTCAACTGCACCTGCTATGCGGCAGGCATCAAACGCGATCTCGCCCCCTACAAATCAACAGGTTTCACTCGGAAGATGATCGAAGACGCCGGCAAATACGGCACGAGGTATAAGATCCATGGGAAGCAGCTGTTCAGGGAGGATAACTGTATGTTTCCAGCGCGCTGTCAGGGCATCGAGTACTTTCTGCTGCAGCTGCTGCCGGAGCTGAGCGATATGGATTTGGTGATCAACACCCGAGATTATCCACAGTTGCATGCCTCGTGGCAGCACAATGGACCCGTTCTCTCGTTCTCCAAAACTACGGAGTATCTGGACATTATGTATCCGGCCTGGACCTTCTGGGCTGGCGGACCCGCCACCCAATTGCATCCCACGGGCATTGGACGTTGGGATTTGATGCGCGAGAAGCTGGAAAAGGCTTCCGAATCCATTCCATGGCTGGCAAAGAAGGAAATCGGTTTCTTTCGCGGCTCACGCACTTCGGATGAACGCGACTCATTGATTCTGCTCTCCAGGCGGCAGCCGCAACTGGTGGAGGCGCAATACACCAAGAACCAGGCATGGAAATCACCCAAAGATACCCTCGATGCGCCGCCAGCCCATGAAGTCTCCTTTGAGGATCACTGCAAATATAAATATTTATTCAACTTTCGCGGCGTGGCGGCCAGCTTTCGGCTGAAACATCTGTTTCTCTGTGGATCCCTCGTCTTCCACGTCGGCGACGAGTGGCAGGAGTTCTTCTATCACCAGCTGAAGCCATGGGTCCACTACGTTCCACTGCACAGCTATCCCAGTCAGCAGGAATACGAGGAAATACTCAACTACTTCCGCAGCCACGATGAACTGGCCCAGCAAATCGCCGAGCGAGGCCATCAGTTCATTGTCCAGCACCTGAGGATGCAGGACGTCAAGTGCTATTGGCGCAAGCTCTTGAAGCGCTATGGGAAACTCATGAAATACGATGTGAAACGAGATGATGCAATGAAGCGCATCAGAGGCAGCAGCAGGGAGGAGCTATAGTATTACAAGTCTTCGGTGTATAGAGCTGAGGAATTCTCATTTGTTCCATTCCATTCTGTTTCACTTATTAATAAGAGAAAAAATATCTCCAAATGCAATAAACAATAGATGAGCCATCTTTGTTGGCAATTTTACTTAAACTAATCATTTTCTTTAGATTTGTCTTGGTTGTTTCATTCCATTTCGTTCCAGGCATAATTGTTTAATGGGTAAAATGCACTAGATATGTCTTGAAAGTTATGAAAAACCTTTAAAACTTGCGATCTAATGAGTGAAGTGCTTCAAATGAAAATCTTACTTGTTCCATTCCATTCTGTTTCACTTAGAAATAAAAGAAAAAATATCTCCAAAAGCAATAAAACCAAATTTTTTTTTTTGGCAATTTTGCCTAAAAAATCATTTTTTGGAGTTGTCTTAGTTGTTCCATTCCATTTCATTCCAGGCATAATTTTAATAAAATTTTTTAATAGATAAAATGCATTAAAAATTTCATGAAATTTATGAAAATCGCCTTCAGTTGTGCTATTCCATACCATTCCGCTTATAAATAAATACAAGTGGAAATGAAATGATTAGATGAAACATGATGTATAACCAGATGCAGCTGTTCTATTTTACTTAAAAATTACTTTTAAAAAAAAATTTAAATGAAACTGGTTAGGATTAATAGTTGTTCCATTCCATAACATTCCACTAATAACTAATTTGTCTTATAAATCTAAAATGCAAACTTTTGATAACAATTATAAAATATTACTTGAAATGAAGCTGATGTTAATGAAGTCGGCTACTCCATTTCCAAACATTCCACTTTGAAACTTAATTATCTGGCAATGGAAACATAATTCTAAATGAAACTTTTTAATATCTAAGTAAAATTAAATGAAATGGAACAAGACAGAACAGTTGTTCCATTCCATTCCATTCCACTACCTAACTTAACTATCTTATCAATCTAAAATGCAATTTTTTGATAACAATTATGCAATATTATTTCAAATCAAGCTGATGTTAATAAAGTCGGCTGTTCCACTTCCAAACATTCCACTTTGAAATTTAATTATATGGCAATGGAAACTTAATTCTATGTCCTTTGCTTAACACAGCAAATGAAGCTTTGGTCAATTATCTTAGTGTGTTTCATTGCCATTCGTTCCACTTATAGCTAATAGTACAATACAACTAGATGATGCAATACAATATTTGAAATGAATGGAATGAATGAATCAGTTCTGTATGGTTAGAATTATTTGTTTAATTAGGATTCAATTATGAACTAAATTAGCTGCGAATGCTTCATTGATTATTGATTATATTAAGATAAGGAACGGAACGGAACGGAACTAAAGATAAATACGAAACAGTGAACGCTTGGCCACGCGCTTGTTGCAGAGTGGGCACTTGTGAGTGCACGCTATGGCCGTCTCGATGCAGTTCTTGCAGAAGATGTGGCCGCACTTGGTCGAGGATGGCTGGCGCTTGCGCACGTTTTCCAGGCACACTGGGCATTTGTAGGGCTCAATGGATTGATTGGGAATATCGCAAAGTTCACGCTTTGGCACCGGAACAGCCAGAGCTGCAGGCTCTGCTGCAGCTGGCGGCGGACTGTTATACAGGCGACGCTGGTTGAGGCCAGCTGTCGCCTCATTGGTCGAGTCCGTTAAGTTGATGAAGGCCGGTAGACGACGCGTAGCCTCCGGCGTACAGAGATCGATGACGGCCTCTGGTGTGCGAGGTCTGCCAGGGCGAGCTGGATAAAATTCCAAATTGGACAGATCAATGACTTCTTCGGGCTCAACTGTAAGTTATACAAAAAATTAATGCGCAGTTCGGGACCAATGCAAATACAGTGAAATCTCCATTGACGAACAAATGCAGTAAACGAAAATATGAACCATTTCTGCATGTCTGCAGTCTACTAGCAATCCGAGTTGCTGTTCGCCCATGGGAGACTTCACTGTAGTAGCACCTACTGTTGCCACTCGCTCGATTCTCACGAGCATAGCGATTCCTTGGCGTTGAGTTGTTGCCCACTGGGCCCAGGCCAATCTGAGTCAAATTATTATCGACTTCATCGCAGAAGACACGTACTAAAGGATTTACAATTAACATTTTAGCTGTTTCGACTCTTTGGCCGGCTACTTACTGCTAGCTATTTCGGCTTCAATCAGATCATGACGAAAGGATTCATCCAATGAAGCCTGCCAGCCGTCGTCGGTTAAGTCAAAAGTGTCTGAGCGACGCTGTGTGGAGTCTGATTGACGGAAATTGTTACTGGAACCGGAGTTGTCCGAGGTCATGTTCGATTCAATGGTATTTTCGGGACTGGAGTTTTCCATTAGTTGGAAAATGGGAGAGCTAATAACGATTTCAGCTGTGGCTGGCTGCAATGGGTGCCAGAATGATTGTGGGATTTTCTATAATTACAAGCTTTTTACTTACCGATGGTGTCAATGAGTCCGACAGAGAAATGTCCGAAGCTTTCGACATATTGTTAGATTAGTGAAAATTTCAAAAGAATATTAGACGTGCAGCATTTAAGCGGCAGTACGAATGAATAAACATTTATCGAAAAGCAGCTGTTTGACAACCTATCGGATTTGATTGACAT
This sequence comes from Drosophila leonis, assembly GCA_035045365.1. Lineage (NCBI taxonomy): Eukaryota > Metazoa > Arthropoda > Insecta > Diptera > Drosophilidae > Drosophila > Drosophila leonis. Next base: position 1,145,771 of record JAWNPC010000284.1, on the reverse strand, counting down.
AGTTTCAAGTGCTGTAAAACGGGGCAGATATTTGCTAGTTATCGATATGCCACACGTACACGCACATCAAAACAATACATTGGCTGTGCAGCAGAAAAACAAAAGGAAGATTTATGCTTCAGTCAAGATTTTATTGCTAACAATTTGCAAGCATATTTAAAAAAAAACACTTATCAACCATCAGCTGTTTGGCAGTCTATCGGATTTTATTGACATAGTTTCGAGTGTTGTAAAACAGGGCAGTTATCGATATGCCACACGTCACATCAAAACAATACTTTGACTGTGGTGCAGAAAAACAAAAGGGAAAACAAACGGAAAAACAAACGGAAAAACAACTGTAATAATGGACAAGGATCGATTTACGCTTCAGTCTATACGGCAAGATTTGATTGATAACAATCTGCAGGCAAAGGCCATCATACAGGTAAGCGATGAATTCGATAAAAACATGTTTTTTGCACCTTTTATAAATTTGCTTATTTCAGGACATACTCAACAGCAGATCCTCAATTGGGGAGCTGGAGGAGCTGAATGAAGCGGGACGCGCCAAGTTGTCAGCGATACGAAAGAACATAGAACGTCTCGATGATTGGGCCAGGGACATGGGCGATCCCACGCTGGCCACCGAGGTGGACACACATCGCGAGCAATTCTCCAAGACTCTGCAAGCATTCCGCAAGGCGAACGTCTCCACCATGCTGGAGATTGAGAAAGCCAATCGGGAGGAGCTCATGGCCATAACGGGCGAGAGTGATCTGAGGCAGCGCGCCACAGGCGGCGCGCGGCACAATCGCAGCAGTCTGGTCACACAGGAGAACGACGTCACCGAGAAGATGCTGGCCATATCGCGACACCTGTCGGAGACAACCCAAAAGAGTGCGGTCACACTGGAAACCCTAGTCGCCTCCTCCCAAAACGTGGAGGCCACCAGTGACGAGCTGCATAACACTGCCGGCAGCATCACCCAATCCGGCAAATTGCTGAAGAAATACGGCCGGCGCGAGTGCACCGACAAAATGCTGCTCTTCTTCGCCTTCTGCCTGTTCCTCGCCTGTGTCTTCTACATAGTGCAAAAGCGTTTATTCTAGATTAACTCAATTCAGGTCTGCCCAGCAGCCTCAACTTTGCAATTAGTTTATAAACATAAACATAGGCGGTGTATGAGATATCAGTCGAGGTGCAGATGGCTGCAAATGCTTAGCTAGTTTAAGAATTATTAACTGTAAAAGCACGTATATATACATATATTTATTTCGAGTCACAATTGTATATTTCCTCTCTTAATAAATACAAAGATTAGTTAACTCTAGTAGGGACACCTGGGCACATTGCCGGGATTCGTGAAGGCGTTCGTATTAACCACGCGGCAAATGTCTTTGTAGGAGCGCTGCTGCTCTTGGGCTCTGCCTCTGGAATCTTTGGGGTTGTCTATAGCCTGAACTTGGATCAGCATAATAATAGCCACCTCGGGGCTGGCTTGGAAAGAGTTGATCGAACAAGGTCCTGCCACTGCTGGAAGTCATCAAGGAACAGCAGATGATTAAATATATAAATATAATTCTCATTTTTACGCAACACGGAACTAACTTGGAATGAGCTGATTTGCATAGATGTTGTGCTACTTATGAGATTTCTATAACCTTGTACTAATAAAAACAAAATTTGTTATTTACTGATAACAGAAATTGATTTAAAAGTGAAATTGAGCAAAATATGACATTGTACAGCACTGCCAATGCCGGCGTACAACAGCTGACACTGTTAAAAGACTCAGTTGGTTATGCAAAGAAACATTTCTTGTAATGTTAACTAACAGCTCGATTTTTTGTTTGGTTTTCATTTGTTTTGGCGAAATATATTAAAAGTTTCATATATATATCAATTTAAGCAATATATAAAATATATCATAATATGCTGTATGCACTGTAGCTGATTTGACTAAATGTTGCACTACTTATGAGGTTTCTATAACCTTGCACTATTTGGTAAAATAAAAATTTACTATTTGTTGATAACAGAAATGGAGCAAAATATGACATTGTACAACACTGCCAAGCCGGCGTGCAACAGCTGACAGCACAAGCACAAATTGTTTGGTTTTCATTTGATTTGGCGTAAGATAAAAAGTAAAAGTTTCATATATTATGAGTCGCACGGAGCAAACATTTGAGGATCTCAAAAACTATTTTCGATCACATAGCAAAATACGCGAGCAGCGACCGCATACGTCAAAGGTGAGTGCCTTAAGTCGGCCAGTCTCGCCTTGTTTTATCATCTTCTTCCTCTTCTCATTCGTCTTTTAGGTGCATTCGGTTTGCTGGAATGCAAATGGCTGCCATTTGGCCTCTGGGTCGTTTGATAAGACAGTGGCTGTTTATGCCCTGGAGCGGGATCGCTTTGTCAAGAACAATGTCTTTCGCGGCCATACAGCCTCCGTGGATCAACTGTGCTGGCACAAAACGAATCCAGATCAGTTTAGCACCGCGAGCGGCGATAAAACTGTAAGGATTTGGGATATTCGCGTGGGCAAATGCGTTTCAGTTACTAATACAAAGGGCGAGAATATAAACATTGCCTGGTCGCCGGATGGCAAGACAATTGCCGTGGGCAACAAGGAGGATCTGATCACGTTCATCGATACGCGCACCAACAAGATACGCGTGGAGGAGCCCTTCAGCTTCGAGGTGAATGAGATCTCCTGGAATAATACGAACGATTTGTTCTTCCTGACCAACGGCATGGGCTGCATGCATGTGCTCAGCTATCCCAGTCTGGAGCATCAGATGACCCTAAAGGCACATCCCGCCAATTGCATCTGCATTGAATTCGGACCCACAGGCAAGTGGAGCAGATGATGTGATGAACAGATTTTTGTTAACTGAGTTTCATTTGCAGGCAAATACTTTGCCACGGGCTCAGCGGATGCACAGGTTTCACTGTGGGATGCCAACGAGCTGGCCTGCCTGCGCATGATTAGCCGCCTGGAGTGGCCCGTGCGCACCATATCCTTTAGCCACGACGAGCGGCTGATAGCCTCGGCCAGCGAGGATCTGCTCATTGACATTGCGTATACAGAAACGGGCGAGCGCGTCACAGATATTCATGTGGATGCATCGACCTTCACTGTCGCGTGGCATCCCAAGCAGTATCTGCTGGCCTATGCCTGCGACGAGAAGGAAACCGTTGGCGATCGACGCCGAGATGTGGGCAATGTTAAGATATTCGGGTTTCCGGAGTAGTCAACGAAGCTGATTGCACTTTGAATGCATTTCGAGGACATTTAACACGCTCAATGTGTTCTTAATTCAATGCAGGCCAACAAAATTTTTGTATTTAATAATCAGTTAATACTTTTTGGATGATTCTTGACTGAATCCCAAATTGGCGTGGCTCTGTCATGTCAGGTTTTTAAGAGATTCTAAAAAGTATTGGTTAGATGATTGCTTACTACAACTTGTTGGCCTGTGTCTTTTATATTAAGCAACTAATGTAGGTAAAATAAATATGTAACTTTTCTATACGAATCACTATTGCACTATGTATGCATACATTAGAATTATATGATTAATTAGAACTGATATGATTTCAGGATAAAATGGAATTATTGCAGCTAAAGTTTAGTGCTCAATTGAGTGCATCTAACTTGCATCTCTAATCTAAAGCTAGTTATATAGAATCAAGTATAGATATATTTTGCTATGGGACATTTAAGTCGCACTACTATTTTTGTGACCAGCTGTGTTCACAAAAATAGTAGTGTGACTAAATGTCAGACAGCAAAATTTTGAGTTAAGCATAACAGTTTGAAAACAATTTGAAACTAGTATTAAAATAAACATATATTTATATATTGTATATATTTTTCTTTTTTCAAATTGTTTTCAAAATATATTTATCACAAAAGTTTGCTTTCGATCGCACTACTATTTTTCTGACCACAGCTAAACATCTCTCAGTAATAATAATTCTCAAATTAAATAGAATTCAACTTTCTATCTTTATCTCAATTAGGAACTGCAGACGTCTGTGTAAAACAGTTTATGGACAATTAGTACTAAGAGCTTTTGTATATATATTTGAAAGTATTATTTATCTGGACAGTCAACATAAACGACCCAGCTTAAGCTGCATCAGACTTAATAATAGATATACAATATATGGCTGTGTTCATAAAAATAGTAGTGCGACTGAGCACCAAATGTTAGGACAGCAAAATGTTGTAATAAATACAATATTTTGGATAAGAATTTGAAACGAATATTAAGCTTAAAATATAATGTTATTATTGTAGTTTATTTTATTTATTTATTTATTTTTTGTTACAAACTTAGGACACATCCTTCACTATAAGCACTTCAGGACTTTAGACAGAAAAACTCTCGAAATCCACTTGTTCATAAAAATAGTAGTGACTACTAAAAAAGCAGAAAAAAACTTGAATATTAGTCTAGCTTAATATATTTGTATTTTGTATTACGGCTTGTCAGCTGCGTGGCTTAGAATCGATGAGCTCCTGGCATCGTTTCAGTGGAATTTGCTGCCACGCCTCCTGAACCACTTGCCACAGTCAAGAGTCAGTTCCCACAGCTCTCTTAACATGGCCCCATAAGCTTTTGATCGGCTTTAGAGCCAAGGACTGTGCTGGCCATGGCATGACTTAATTAATAAAACTTCATGTGGATACGCTGTTATTTTTTTAAATTTACTATTGTTATTTATTTATTTATATCAACTTCTTACATCCAGCACTACTATTTTTAGGAACAGCCAATTTTCCAGGCATCTCTTAAATTCTCTAATAATTCATTTTGGCAGAAAATAACGGTATCTTGTTCCTAAATCTGTTTACATATCTATTCTAGGCATATTTTATTTTCAAAGCGCAAAAAATATCGTTTTTCATGTGGTTTATGCTTTGTGCTGTGCAGCACTACTATTTTCATGAACACAGCTTCACTTCTTACATGCAGCACTACTATTTTTATGAACAGTCGATTTTCAATGTGTCTAATTTTCTAATAATTAATTCTGACAGAAAGTAACGTGATTTTTTCATCAATTCTCTTTACATTCGAAACATATTTTCAAATCGCAAAAAGTCTCGTTTCATATGGTTTACGTTTTGTTTAACGCAGCACTACTATTTTCATGACCACAACTGTGTTTAGATATTTGTTATGTTTAAAGAGCAAAACCAAATGCCATATTCAAACAAGGCAAAAGCTAATTATGACAATAATATTCTGGCTTTATGACACACAAATAGAATGCGGAAAGAAGAGCAGATGTGGCACTAGCATGACTGACTGCATAATACCCGACAGTTTAGAAAAATTGTTAAATTTATGTAGGAATTAATAATTAAAGATATGCCACGCCTACAAATGGGCAAAGAAGATACTTTATATAGTGTGCTGTAGGCTATAGCTCAGCTACAGCTGAAAATTTAGGGTATATTAGCTGTCAGACTAGACCTGCTCAAGAGATACCTATTTACCCATATCAATATTATATTTACTTTTTATTTTTCATTTTCAACTCTTCTAGCATTTCCTAAGGCAAACCTATATACTCAACTTTGCTTCTTGTGAGGGCTCATGAAAAACATTTGCAATCAGTCAACGACCCAACCGCAACAGCAAACCGCAGCAGCAGCAGCAGCAGAGCAAGGCAAATGTTTGTTATATTTCAGGCTCTGCTGGCATGTAATTAAAAAGCTTTGCAATTTGTGAAATGTTTCAGCAGGCTTCAGCTCTAGCCTGCAGCAGCCTTAGGGCTTGTCTTTGCCATTTGCGCTGCAAACTTGTAAGTAAAAATGTCTGTCATATCTTTCTAATAAGTGCACACATCTCTCGACCTATGCACCTGTATACCTGTATACCTGCCCACCTTCATACCTGTCGCTCGTCGAACTGTTTGTTGTCGTGTAATTTCAGGTCGAGCGCTCTTCAGCTCTGTTGCTTTGTCATCATTTCTGCTGCTCATTACGACTTTTTTAATTAATTAGGTATTTAGGCATGGCAGCACGTCCTTTGTGCTTGCTTATTAACTCATTTATAATGGAAAACAATCAGGTTGACATCAACTTGGGAACTGCAGATATTACGAACAGCGAATTTAATTGAGTTCTAAAAGACATTCAGATGGAGATGGAGATTGAGATTGTGACTGACCAAACAGAATTTTATATATATTTACATAAATTTAATGAAATTAATTGTTATACCCTGTACACATTCAGACTGGGTAAATAGGGTATATCCATTTCGTTGACTATGATTTTATGAATACAGGTATAAGAGTTTAAGTATAAGACTGTAAGATTTGAGTAATATTAGAATGAAGAGAATAAGTATGAAAAAGTGTAAGTATAAGAGTTGAAGTATAAAAGTCTGAATATAAGAAAATAAGCATGAGATTAGATAAAACATTATAAGAGTATAATATTAATAATATTATAGGAGTGTAAGAACTCGGGTTTAAGTATAAGACTCTGATTATAAGACAGTAAGCATAAGATTAGAGTACTATAAGCGGAGTATAAAAATAGAGCAGTATAAGTATAAGAGTCAAAGAATAAGGATCTGACAAGCTTGAGACTAGAGTAATATTAGAAGAGTATACGAGAAGAGGAGTATAAGAATGGGTGTATAATAAGTATAATGCTCTGATTATAAGACTATAATCTTAAAATATGAGTAATCTGATTGTCGGATAGTATACGAGTAGAAGAATAAAAGTCGGTAAGACTATGACAGTTTACGATCTTAAAATAGCATATAGGATTATAAGATATGAGGATTATAAGAGGATGTGTAAGTAAGATTACGACAGCAAAATAATATATAAAAGGAAGAATATAAGTGTAGAAAAGTATAAAAATCGAGGAGTATAAGTATAGAAAAGTATAAGAATCTAGAAGTACAAGAGTCGAGGTGAATAAAAGTATAGAAGTATAAGAGCAAAAGTAAGTAGGACAAAGTACAATAACAGAAAAGTAGTAGAAGAGTAGAGGAGTATAAGAGCAAAGCAGTTGATGAATAGAAAAGTATAGTAGTCAAAGTAAGTAAAACAATAACCTCAGAGTAAGATAAGTAGAGTATAAGAGTTGAGGAGTGTAAGATCATAGTATAAGAGTAGAGGAGTAAAACAGTATAGGAGTAAAAGATTTAAAGTAAGTAAGACTATGACATTAGAGTAACATAAGTGGAGTATAACTGTAAAAGAGTATAAGAGTGGAGGAGTATAAGAGTAGAGAAGAGTGAGAGTAAAAGTAAGTTAGAATATGACAACAGAGTAACTAAGTAAATAAGAGAGGAGGATACGAGTAGAGGAGTATAAGAGTAGGACAGTATTAGAGAAAAAGTAAGTGAGACTATGACAGCATAAGAGTTTGAAATATAAGAGTCGAATAGTATAGAATGGGATTTAAAGTAACTGCTAGTCGTTCACATCCGGCAGGAGCACTCTTTACTTTTAATTTTCTCTTTCTATCTTCTTCATCTTCATGTTAAGGTCGAAGTTATCTGAGACTCCCCATGTTTATATGTATATACATATTCATGTATATACGTAATTCCACTTGAAAATTTCTGCAATGAAATTCTTTTCCAAAAAGGCCACGTCGGATATAGATGCAGAACTTGATTATCGGGAACTCAATGGTCTGGGAGGGAAGGGTGGACGGAGGGGTGGCTAACAAATCGGCTGTTGGCTGTTTTTATAGGCGCCTTCAATCCACTTTGTAAGCCATTCTATGGCAATAAAGTCCCTAAAGTGAGTGGCTCTAATATAAAATTGAATTTAAATAAACGCAGTCGAGGTCGAGTAAAAGCCGCCGCCGGCACACGTTTCGAATCTGATTTGATTTGTTTGCTTGGGGTTATTAGAGAGGGGAGGGGTAGGCGGAATGAGGCAGGAGCTGATTCGCCCAGCACTTAGCCAAAATTTAATATGCAACAATCTTTGGCAGCAGCGAAATGGAAGGCGCATACAGTCAACCTCATCGACAGCAGCAGCCGAAGCAGGAGCCAACAGCCAGAAGATGGCGCCGAATGCTTTTATAGCAAGTGAGGGTGCTCTAGTTGGGAGTGCACGACTAGCAAATACCCAGAAGACTGCTTGTTGTATGCATACAAATGTATATAGAAGCACACACACAGAAGTGCATATGCATAGGCAGCTGCTGAATATAAGAAACAGCTCGATGGAACTGCGCTTCCAGATGTGCGAGCTTTATGAAATTTGTATGATATGCATATAACATGGAAATGTGTGTGTATACTAAAACTCAAGACTCTACTAATTGAAATCAATTTTTTCCTCAATTCCTGGAAAGATGAGCAAAGATATCCAAGAAAGGAAATATGCATAATATTTCTATTCACTACGAGCGTCTGCATACCAAATATAATAGCTCTATCTATTATAGTCTTCAAGAAATTATCTAAAAACCAAATTTAAATATCGATATTTATCGATTAAATGGATAATGGCATGTGATATTGAATGAAAATGATGAAATTGTGATGCTTCCGATATATAATAATATGTGTTTAAATTTTCAGATTTCCAACTTTTATACCTCTCGAGATCTAACAGTTTATACGGAAGACATAAGCAAAGGTATGTTCAAAAGTTAATATTCATCATCTTTGTATATACTACCAAAATCTACATACTAAATATAGTAGCTCTATCTACCGTAGTCTTCAAGAAATGATCTAAAAACCAAGTTGAAATATCGATATTTACCGATAATATGGAAATGACATGTGATATTGAATGAAAAATATAAAATTGTAATGCATAAGATATCTAATAATATGTGTTTCAAATTTCAAATCTCTAAGTTTTATAGTTCTCGAGATCTAAAAGTTTATACTGGCTAAAGTCTAAATTGACACAGCTTTTAAACTTTCCCAGAAATATACTATATATATACTAAAATCTTTAATCTACTTATATATATCACGCCTGCTTCTGCCTGTTATATACCTATGCACAAAACCAAACTACCCTCTTCAATAATTTTCAATGAGTTCAGTGTGCAAAAATTCGACATGAAATAGCTTTAATTTATTCATGCCACGCGCGCTCATGTTGCAAGTTAGAGAAGTGAAGTGAAGTGTCGAGTTGAGTTGAGTTGACTCAAGTTGAGTCGAGTTGAGTCGCGTGGGTGGCATTGATTAAAAATGCAACCAAACTGCATGGCCTGAATCCTTAGAGATGTTTTGGCTGCTGTTCAGACTTGCCTATACTCGTAGAGGCAACCCGCTCAGTCTGTCTGTCGAGCCCATGTGCCATTGATTTAGGCAATTAGCAATTAGCAATTGGCTGAGAGTTTTGTCACAGTCTGCTCGACAGGCACATAATTTCTAATTGCCATGTCGCCCACTCTCTTGTCACCTGGTTTTTTTTTAATGTGCCTCTTGGCCAACAAGAAACGACAAGTTGTCTCTGAGCTGCTTTGCCGCCAGTTGGCGTTCGCCAGCTGCGCCTCCTGTCGACTGCTCGTTCGAGAAGTCAAAGCGAGTATATTGGTTCTTATGTCAAGTTCGTCTTGAGTGTATAAGAGTGTAAGAGCACATGAATGTGCGAGTATAAGAGCATGTGAGTATAAGAGTGCAAGAGAATAAGAGTATACGATTTTTGGAGTATACGAGTATATGAGTATGAAAGTATAATACTATAAGAATATAAGAGTATAAGAGCATACGAATATAAGAGTATACGAGTGTATGGGTATGGGAGTATAAGAGTGCAGGAGAAAAGAGTATACGATTTTTTGAGTATAGGAAAGAATAATACTACACGAATATAGGAGTATAAGAATACACGAGTATGTGAGCAAAAGAGTGTATAAGTGCGCAAGAGACTAAAAGCTTATATGTATAAGAGTTCACAAATTAAATAGCATTTGATAAAAGGACTATAGGAGTGTAAGACAACAAGAATATGCGAGTATCAGAGTATACGAGTATAAGACTATAGCATTGGGCTATGAAAGTATAGGAATATAAAAGTGTTGTATATTAGTAGAGTATAAGAGTAGAGAATTAAATAAGAGTATAAGAATTCAATACATATGAATATAAGAGTATATAAATATGGTGGTATAAGAGTATAAAAGCGGAGTATAGGATTTATTGGAGTCGAATTGGAATTTTTCTAAAGATGAACCAATATATCCAATCCAACTGAGGACTTTGGTAGTTTTTAAAAATTATAAGTTCCACAGTATAAGAGTTAGAAGGTGCTCTAAAAATTTGTTTGAGCGCACTGGAGGCCTGTGCAATGTGAGTATAAGTAACTTTATTTTCCCAAATTGTAGAGATTACATCAAAATAGAATGCAACTTCTAAGCTGCTCTACAGATAATTCCCATTATGGAGCCGTGGCACACTAAAAATTTTGTTATATATAAAAAATTTCACAAATTTCTTCGACTTGAACGAGTATTATGTAGTCGAGCATAGCCCATATTCTCACTTGTTCAGCTGGCCCGTGTCGCACTCGTGTCTCTGATTGCGTAATTGCGAGTTGTTTTTGTCAATTATGAAACAAGTGTCTACAAGGGTTCCGGAGTCGCATAGACGGCGCCATGAGACACAGCTGGAGCGAGGTGAAACAGGTGAGCACTCAACTGCTGCTGGGTAAAAACACAGGTGTGAATCGTATAGAATATTGTGAATGTGTAGCTGCATTATGTATTTTTTATTTTTTCAAAATCAATATTTCCTTTTTTTCATATTTGTTTGAAAATTCTTGCACTGCGAGGGCTCATCAAAAAGTAATCAAAAGTCTACCTTTTCGGGGTCAAAAACTAAAAGGAAAGTGAAAGAAAAAGCAAAAGCAAAAGCCTTTTTGACTGCGGGGGGGACGATGCCTGCTAAGAACTTTATGAAAATGTAAGCCATGTTTTTCTTACATGTGTGTGTGTGTGTGTGTATGTGTGTGTGTATGTGTGTGTGCGTGTGTGTGTGTGTGTGTGTGTGTGTGTAAGGGTGTGTGTGGGTTATGTTATCGCACACCCAATGCCTGATTATCATGTGACAATGAGCTCACAAAATAATATCAGCATTTGCACATTTCTTAGCGAGTCAAGTGTGTGTGAGAGTGTGTGTGTGTGTGTGTGTGTGTGTGTGTGTGTGTGTGGTAGGGTGGGTGTATGTGTGTGTGTGTGCCACAGCTGTTGGCGCCCGCAGCCATACACAAGGTTTGCTAACAACTGCTAAATACAACTGCACGCGCCCAGCCCAACTACAGTGAAACCCCCCTTGAAAGAACTTGAACACAAACATAGCTTAAGAGAGCTGCGTTTGTCTGGGCCTACAAGTTTTTTTGGCAATAAAAAATCAAGCTGTTCGTCAAGGTAGGCTTCACTGTACGCCAGCTACCCACATGTCAGCTTAGTTTAGAAGTCTTTTGCATCAAATAAATGTCTGCTTCATACAGCTGTCCATCAAGTGGCACTTCACTGTACTTGACTGGCGTCTGCTCGCTTTAAATTAAACTTGGCTTTCAGCCTCAACTTGCGTTAACTACTGAAATCTTGCTGGCTTTCAGCCAGACTGCGTGAAGTCATTTTAAATATTTTACAGAATTTTTAAATTTTGTTTCCCAACTTCGTTGGGGGGAAAATCTCGATTCTCTTGGAGCTCCACGAAATGCGCTCAGCTTAAGTGTGGCAACAGAAAGCGCGTGTTTACACCGAACTTAAGAGGCTTCATTGCGAAAAATTTGCTGAAATCCAATTTCGCTTATTTATGCACAGGGTTAATTCGCACATAAAGATAAGGCACAACATGGGCTGCCAACAATAGATAGACACGATGTGGGAGGAGTCTTGATGCTGTTGCTGCTGTTGTAGCTGCTGCTGCTACTGTTCCTCCTCCTGCTCCTGCTGCTGTTGCTATTGCTGCTCTTCTACTGAGTTCCTCCTTCAGCTCCTTCATAGGTTACCTGCTCATCCTTATCCTTCTCCTGCTCATGCTCTTGCTCATGCTCTTGCTCCTGCTCTTGCCCCTGCTGCTATTGCTTCTCTACTACAGATTTCCTCTTTCCTTCACAGGTTACCTTCCCTCCTTCATTATCCTATTCCAGCTGTTCTTGCTGCTGCTTCTGCTTCTTCTACTCTTCCTCCTCCTGCGTCTGCTGTTCCTCCTGCACCTACTCGTGCTCCTGCTCCCGCTACTATTGCTTCTCTCCTACAGAGTTCCCCCTGAGCTCCTTCACAGGTTACCTTCTGGTCCTCATCCTTCTACTCCTGTTCTTGTTTCTACTCCTCATCCTCCTACTGCTATTGCTACTGCTCCTGCTACTATTCCCTATCACCAACAGAGTTCGTCCTTCTGCTCCTCCATAGGTTACCCACCCTTTCCCTTTCCTGTTCTAGCTACTGCTGCTGCTCCTGCTGCTACTCCTGCACCTGCTTGTGCTCCTGCTACTATTCCATATCACCTACAGAGTTTCTTCTTCAGCTCCTCCACAAGTTACCTCCCCATCCTCCGCCTCCTGTTCTTGCTTCTGCTCCTGCTCCTCCTTCTGCTCCTGCTACTGCTCCTGCTACTATTCTTCTACGCAGTTCCTCCTTTTCCTCTCTCCTCTCATCTCTCTCCTCCTGCTCTCCCCGTTGCTATATCACCGCTTTCATTCCTACTCCTCCGCCTGCTCCTTCGCCGACTCCTCCGTCTCCTCCCTCACCTACTCCTCCACAGCTTGGCACCTGTGCCAAAACACAAACTTTTCTATTTACAGCCCATCAAGTCGGCTTCATTTTCGTGGGTTTTTTTGTCTTTTGTTTTGTTATGTTTTTTTTCGGCACTTCACTCATCGCTCAGTTCAATTTTGTGTGCGCCTTTGTCTATTTGGTTCACACTTGGTTGGCTTCGCCCGGCGCACTCCCCGCACATTTTATGCGCTTTTTACAGTGCGTATCCTCTTTTTGCATGTCGGCTTAGCGCTTTACCTTTTATTGCAGTGACAAAAAGAAAAGTTACCTGAGCACGTCTTCACGACGCAGACTTTGCAATGCAGCATCAGTCAAAATGTTGCTGCTCACCAACTTGTGTGGACAGGGTATATTGGTTTTGCTGAGGTGTATGTGGGAAAACTAAGAAGAAGGCGGAGACTGTAGGTAGCATACGTTTCTGATCAGAAGTGCTGATCAGGAGTATAAGAGTATGAGATCATTAATGTGCATAATGGTATAAGAGTTGAAGAGTATAAGACTCTAAGAATACAAGAGTATGAGTGTATTAGTGAGTACAAGAGTATAGGAGAAGAGAGTAGAGAGTATAAGAGTATACTAGTAGACGAATATAAGAGAAGAAGAGTATAAAAGTATTCACACATAAAATTATTAGAAACAACGTATAGAAAAGTGTAAGAGTGAACAGGTATAAGAGTATAACAATTATAATTGCATATAAGAGAAAATGAGTATAAGAGTATATTTATACTCTTATCAGATGAAGTCTTTCAGATATGTACCCACATACATTGTTGTATATGTGTATAGCTCAGTTTAGTTCAGTTTGGGACTTAGGGTAACTGCTAGTCGATCAGTCGCTTCAAGACCAGGCGAACTTCCTACTTTCGTCTGCGGTTGCCATGCCAAGCACGAGTTAGTCTTTGTTTGTGAATCATTTCTCTCACCTTAGTCAACGACCTTCGCAACTATTGTTCAATTCACACTTAAATTTTCAGACTCGTTTCGATGCCTGCAAATGGACCCACAAATGAGGGACCTCTGCTCCAAGGAGCTTAAGTCAGACAAATACGTTATGGGCACGTGCGAGTGTGTGTGTGAGTGTGTGTGTGTGAGTGTGTGTGTGTACGTTGGGGAATTGTCCGACTTAGGGCACCATATGGACTGCATTCTTAGCTTAAAGCTATGAAAAGGAACATTTCAAAAATTGCTTCGAAATTTATTTCTCGCTCTATTGCCAAGTGTCCCAATGGGACAATGGGGAGTTACACACACACACACATTAAGCTCACGACTTGACAGTTCATTTGGTTCCGGCTCACATACGACTCACATATATTCGTAGTACATACAAATTCGACCAAATGTTGCTTGCCTATGGCCCAAAGGCAATGCCCAGTGTCGCTGTCTCTGTCTTTGTCTTTGTCTCTGTTTGTGTTTCTCTGTCACTCTCTATCAATGTCACTCTCTCTCTCTCTCTCTCTCTCTCTCTCTTTCTCTCTCTCACTCTCTGTCCCATTTGGTAGCTCTCTTATCTATCCTCGTGTAAAGCAGTCACAGCTGACTACGAATATTCTTTTTAGTGCATAGCATGCTTATACTCGCTCACAAATTGAAAACGAGCATATTGGCTTTGTATGTATATCCGTTTTATTGTGCATTCGTTTGTAGTTAGAAACCTCAAATGTAGAGTTCATATACATTCATGTGAACTAGTCTTTAGTTGTACAACATGTGAACTAGCCTTTAGTTGTACAACATTTCAGTAGCACTACTATTTTCATGAACACAGCTCCACTACTATTTTTATGAACACAGCTTCACCACTATTTTTATGAACAGTCAGTTTTCAATGCATCTCTCTCTAAAATAGTTAAAAACAAATTAAATTTTATTTGGTTTATGTTTTGTGTAGTGCAGCACTACTATTTTTATGACCACAGCTGTACAAAATATAAGTCGCAATACTTTTTGAACAGACCTCGTTTAACATATATAAAAATATTAAAATTTTGAATTTTCCAACAAATCGATCATGTATTAAGCAGTCAATGACGCCCAACTGGACAGACTTTACTTATTTTGCTACTAATTTATTGGCTTTCTGAAGCTAGCTTTCGATAAGAGATCAACATTTCTAAAGATATTAGCAACAATATAGAACTGCTTAAATAACTTTTAACATTCTCTGAGCTTATTTAACTAAGTTTCTAAGGCTTTAACTTTTAGGCAACTTCCCAGCTAAATGCTAGAAAATCAAGTTGAGAAACAAATTGAACTTCAAAGAACTCGTAGATTCGTAAATATTTACAATCCAATTAAACTTGGTAACAAGGTGAACCGTTAGATAAATGTTAAATGAGCCTAAAAATAGTCATTTCATTATTAATCCCACTGGGGCCGCCCACAATTGTAGCTTGGGTCGTTTGGGCCAGGTCTCGAGTAATTCATTACAGCCGGCATCAATGCGATGCGATGCGATGCGATGACATCGCAAATTGCTTTGCCAGCAACTCGAGCCGAAAGTTTCGCTTGACACAAAACTTTTCAAAATTAAATTATTATTAGTCTCTTGCTGAAAATCAAACTAATTAACGAAGCATTTCCATCTGGCCCACGGACTGCGTCGCATCTTCTGCCAGACGTAGCGAAAAATTAAGATAATTTCAAATCCAAACAAGATGAGAGCAATTACAGTGTGATCGAGGCGGAAGTGAATGGGCAAGACTAAAGCCGTTTCAAGTATTTGAAGTTTATATATATATTGTATGATCTTTCATTCAACTCAAAGGAGAATTCAGGTTACAAAATGGATTCTGATTTATAAAATATATTATTATACCTTAGAAGCATATATATACCAAAATTAAATGACTGCAGCTCTTAAAACAATCGATATGTGCTCAAGTAACTGCAGCCTGATATCGATTTTAAGCGATGTCATGAAAATTGCAAAAGTTAACTTTAGATTGCTATAGAAAAATATTTATTGTATTGCAAGTTTAGTGGACAGACGGACGGAAGGACGGATATATTGACGGACAGATGATGGACGCACTGGCTGAGCTAGATTGACTAAGCTATTAATCCTGTTTCGATTTGATCGATATTTATCGATCTGTATCGATTTCATCACATCGCAAAAGGTAATTAATGAACTGAAAGAAACTTTATATACTCGGGTTATATAAGAAGACCTATGTGTACCATTTGTAGACTCTAGATCTTACAATTATACTCCTTAACTAGTAACTGAGTTATACTTATTATGAGTTATACTTATATTATTATTATTATGCTCTTACTCTTATACTATTATATTTTTACACACACTACATACTCTTGTTTTCTTATACTTATACTTAGACTTTTATACTGTTAGAGTATTGTACTTTGTATCATCTTACAGTTTACTTTACTTCTTTAGTCTTATACTCTTAGTCTTATACTATTATGTATTTATACTCTTATACTCATGTTTTCTTATACTTATACCTATACTTTTATACTGTTTGAGTCTTATGCTCTGTATCATCTTACAGTTTACTCCACTTAGTTAGTCTTATACTCTTACTCTTATACTGTTATGTTTTTATGCTCTTATACTCTTGTTTTCTTATACTATTATACTTGTGTACTCTTATCATCTTATACTTTTATACTGTTGGACTCTTATACTCTGTATCATCTTATACTCTTACATTCATACTATAACTCTTATACAGACACTTCTATCGGTCTTATGTACTTGGAGAAACTTATCGATGACTTGAAACAGCTTGATCGGCTGGTGCTAGAGCGAACCTACGTAAAGTCTCAAATCTCTGGCATGTAATACTTACCATTTTATAGTCTTCTACGCATACTCTTATATCTATGGATCTTATCAAGCATATACAGAGTTGGGCACTCGAGGTGTAACCTATCTATATGTATGTATACAACTTTTAGTATTTGACCACGCCTCCTTCTGCCCTTTATATACATTTCACAAATGCTTATGTCTTTGGGATGGGTTCTATCTACATATTTAAATATATAACCAAGACTTGAAGCGAAACATGATTGTCAAATATCTAAGCAGAAAAGTTATATGCAAAAGCTAAAGCACTTACAACTTTTAGCCTATGTAAACTTATGAAGAGGAATCTTAAGGACGTCTGAAAAATCCACTTGGGAACTGCTTGAAAAATGGCTGAAAACTGAAATTTTTGCTTGTCTTCTGAAAAGCTACTTCGAATATTATGAGAAAAAGTAAATGAAAAAATTATATATATACCCACATATTAATACACATACTTGAGCTTTAGTAAAAAGCCACTCTAAAGCCTGGCCAGCAATCCAAAGAGTAGAAAAATACTCAACTAAGCTAGAGAGCTTTGCTTTTTGAAGGTATTTGCGGTCGTTTCTGCTGCTTCTTCGTTTTTTCTGTCAGTTGGTCAGTTCGTAAAATCAAAGTTGTGACCCGCAAGTGTTTTACCGTTTTATTGCCAGTGGGTGGGCGGAGGGGGAGCTGCTGGCCACGCCCACACTCTGTGAGTGAGTGACTTTATGGCTGGCAAAAAACTTTGCCATTTTGCCAGGAAATGGTTTTAATCTAACAACAAAGTTGCTAAGAAGTTTGGCCCAAAGTTGAGATTAAATTGTTGTGAAATGTTTTCCAATTTCGAATCGAGCCACAAAATTTAAGTTGTCCTTGAAATAAAACGAAATCCAATTTCACTTTGTTTGTCTTCTACTTTTTTCCCCTGACTTTCGATAACCCAAAAAACATTGTGAAATAACATTTTAACGCATTCAAACATGCCAACAGGCCCCGAGTTAGGGCCAATTTATATAAGTAAATCTCAAGTGTTCCTTCCCAGAATTGCCGCTCACTAAATTCCCTTTCGCTCTATTCCAGCTCGAAGGCATAAAAAAGCTCTTTATAAATTCGAAGCGACCCAAAAAATAAAAACAAAAAAAAAACGAGCTGCAAAAGTTGGATTAATTAAATGCTGAGAGCTGCCAAGGAAAACTGTCAAATAGCTAAAAGTGTGGAATGGATTTTCTTCTCTTTCCTTTTCTCTCTCTTTCCTCTTCGTCTTCCTCTTTTTTACTTTCAATAAAAATTAATTAGCGCTGTGCGCCGAGTCTGAAGCGTTTGGCATTAATTATGACGCCGGCCCAAAAAGTGTGAGCCAAAAAATCGATAAACCAGTTTAAGCAGCGCCCATAAACGTTCTAAGACGTTTTTAAGCCAGACTGTCAGGCTAAGCCACTTTAAGCCCTAATTCCGAGCAGCTCGCAGAATTTTTTATTTTATCTTTATAAATATCATGAAGAATGGTAAAGCAGAGAATATTGGCTTGGTGTTAGGCCGCAGAAGGCTGGGATGAGCTCTTTAAGTCTATCTATTCTTTAGCTGTCCAGCTAGACGTTGCCTTTCGTTACTCTCCTAATCTAAACTCAATGAACTCGAGTACTACAAGCGCTAGAGTCTTGAAATTTGGAATATATGTTCTTACATAGCTTACGTAGTAAAATTTACAAGTTTTTTTTAGATAAGTCAACAAATTTTCGAACTATCGATAAATATCGATATTTAATTTTGGTTTTTTGAGCATAACTTTTAGAGTTTGAAAGCTAGAGTTGTTAAATTTAGTTTATAAATTTCTGTAATGCAGATAAAAATTTCAGATATTTGCATTCCTGTGTTGCCTTAGTCATTATGATTAAAATAAAATAAAAAGAAAGTATTACTCATAGTAAAGACTTGCATTTTGGTAGACACTCACATTAAGATGTTATAAATACACACTAAAATTTTCATTAAGATCGTGCAACTAGAAGCGAAGTTACATCAGGCTATTTCTCATAGAGAGGTGCTTTGGGGAGTACAACTCTAGACTATGCATATATACCTATGTGTGTGTGTTTGCATATGTTTTTGTTTGTGTACCTAAGCCTAAAGCCTCGACTGACAGCAACAACAGCGCTTTAGGGTATCTCCAAGTCGTAGACTCTTCTCATAATTTCTCTCATTTTCTAGTTTTTCTCATTAACATTTTATTTATGAATTCAGGAGAGCATAAATTCTAAACCTATTTCACTTATTCTAATTCCGCTTTGGGCACACTCAGCAAAAAAAAAAAGTAGAAAAAACAATTAAAATTCCAAAATTTATTTAAATATTTCAGTCTGTGGACGTCCCTGACGATGCCACTTAAGAGTCATGAAAATATTATTATTCCACTTGTCTCCCTCGCTGAGCAAACGAAATGACTTTTGAATTTCTAATTAATGTGCCGATAGGAGTTTTATGTACATAATATAGATTAGAGCGCAGACAATTGGGGGCCAATTTGCTGAATGTCTTGGGATTGGCTCGAAACCATCAAACAGATTTCGCTATCATCAAAAATTGTCATGCACAATGTAAGTAAATTCAAAGCAATGCAAATCTCCGGGGCTCAATCAGTTTATCGATTTAATGCTGCTGTCATAAAACCTAAAAATGTGGATAATGCTGCGCCCAACTGCACAATACGCGCTCGCAATGGAGGGGAGAGAGGGCCCTATACTGCGTAAATTCTTCTGTAGAGTTAGTCAAGCGTGAGCAAGATCTGAAAGTTTTGATGGTGCCTATTCTATAATACTATTATGTATAGCTTTATATAGTATAACATAGGTATAGCTTTAATATATTATATCATGCATCCAATTGACTTAATGGTTGCCCACTTATCAAGTTTTAATGGGAACGGATGGACAGGACTAGATGAATAGGCATTGATAGATGCAAAAGGACGATCAGATAAATGGATCAGCCTCCATCGGTTAGGCTGTTGAAGCTAGTCAGGAATAAATGGTTTACTTGGTTAGGATCTATTAAGTCTCCTTCACTTGGACAAAACAAATATGCCCTGTTTATGGATTCAGAATATAAAATTATAGTATTTTACATTTCCTTATATAAAGATAATTGTGCGCACGAATATATACAATAATATTTCTATTCTAAATATCAAAACTCTAGCTTACCTTCCCACAGCCAGCTAGACAAACTGTGCACAAAACCAATATACTCGCTACAATTGCAATGAGCGCGCATTAAAATAAAAGTATTATGGGCTCGATGCAGAGGCCTCCCCCAAGACTTTGTTACCCTTTCGAGTTTGCTATATGCGTTTCGCAGAGCTATAAAGAGCTAAAGGTGACCTGAGAGAGAGAAAGAGAGAGAGGGGGGCGATGGTGGGCACAGCCCCTGCCATAGGCGAGCCATAAGAGCCATAACCGAAGCCTTACACATTTTTTATACCTAATGCGAGTCATTTTAGAAAATTCGAAGAGCTGCACGCGGGGGAGGCTGAGGCAAATGTGAAAGGATATTTAAAGGTCATGCAGCGGGTTGGTTACCTTGAGCAGGCCTTTCGCTGCGTCTCTATTTATTGATTTGCCATCAACGCCTGCCCATGCCCATGGAACATTTTCGGGTGGGGGCAGTATGGAAATGACCCAACAAATATATCTATATATATGTACATATATATATCGATAACTTAATAAGATAAATTCTTTAAATTTCGCTGCGTTTGGCTGTGCCCTAATTATGTCGTCTCTAGTCTGGCAGGTGAAAGTCTCGCCTCGCCTCACCTCGCCTCTATTGCGGCAGCAGGTGGCAGCAGCATCACAGCATCCGCTTCTCTTTCACCTTGCCACAGTCCGGAACATTAGATGATTTATTTGCCATATCTGGCATATCTCGTGCGTTCTTAAATTTCATAAATTTCTACGCTTCATGGCGAATTAATGCTAACAAAATATCCTCCTCTACCTTCATCGTACTCTAAATTCGCATTGAGAAACGATAATTTTTGTTATATTTGTTTTTCTTTAAAGCAAAACCCTTCTCAAAATGCTCTTATCGATTTTGACATTGGAGCGAGCTTATTGTGTTTCTCTGTATTATTTTACTCGTATATCAGTTCAGTTGGGTTAAACAAATAAACTTAGCTTACGGAACGTGTTGTATATGGATGGATAGGTTACCTGTTTGGAAATCTACACATGTAACAATTTGAAGGAGGCTGGGCGCAATCTGCAGAGTAGATTGATTCTTTAATCAGTTTCAGTCGATATAGCATTATCCGCGTGCTGGAGCATCTGTGTGTTTGTCCGTTCGTCCTTCCAAATATTCATACATTTTTTCTTGAAAAAGACAGGTATCTTATAAAGTATAAGAGTAAGAGTAGAGTAATATATATTAAAGTAAAAGAATATAAGATTAGAATAGTTATAGTTCATAGAGTTTGAGAGTATTAAAGTATACGAGTATAAGAGTAGCAGAGTATAAAAGTAGGAATATGGAGAGCATGAGACAGATATCTTATACAGTATAAGAACATTAAAGTGAAAGAGTATAAGATTAGAACAGTTTAAGAGTGTTAAAGTATACGAGTATAATATTAGCAGATTATAAGAGTATAAGTGTACGAATATAAAAGTATATGAGTATAAGAGTACAAGAATATATGAGTATTAGAGAATAGAGCCATACGATTATAAGAGTAGGATAGTGTAAAGCTCTATGGTAAAAGGGTAGCATGAGTATAAGAATATATAACAGTATAGGAGTATAAGAACATCAGAGAGAAAAGGTATATGAATATGTGAGTATAAGAGCATAATGATATTGACAGTATGACAGTATAAGATTAAATATAAAAGCATAAGAGTGTAGGAGTATAAGAGTTTGAAAGTATATGAGTTGAACATTATAATGAGAGTATAAAAATATAAGAGTATGACTATGGAATTAGTATAAGAGTTTAAGCTCAACAGCTAGATACCTCAAATTTACACATAACTACAACACATATAGATCAAATTTGTTTCAAATCATCGATAACATTTTAGCATATCCATGAAATCGATTAAAATCGATATGAAACTTCAGTTATTTGAGCATGAACGTTTTAAGAACTTCAGTTATCTAATTTGCTATACAGAATCTTCTAAAGGTATACCCAAATACTACATAATCCCTTTGAGATCCATTCTCCATATCCATATTATCCAAAAACTTCAATTTACAGAAAGAAATTTGTGGTTTGGCACGTAAAGTCATGAGAATGTAGGTTACAGCCGAGCTTCAGGATATCTAGAGTTAGTTCTCGCAGAATTCAATATAGGCAAGATACTCTGAGAGTTACTCTACGCGAGACAACTACATAAATAATCTGTAATATCATGATATGGTTGATGTGACTTCAATTAAATTCAGAAAATTCCATTTGTTTTTTCTGCTTTTACAATTTCCGTTTATTTTCCCATTAAAAATAACAAACTTTAATTAATTCTCTGCGAATTGTTTTTGCTCACTGGCAAAACTGAATTACATCGAGTTTTAATTTAATTTTAATCGAACGTGGCGAAAATTCATTTTCCATTTGAATTACACGTGTTTGCATGGAAATTGGCATTTTAATTGCATTATGGCTAAAACTAGTTGGCAATTTGAGTGCCTTGTTTACACACGCCATAAGCAGAGCCACATCAAAGGATTGCAATTTAGTGAAATTTGAAATGTGAAATTTGAAATTGTGCAATTTCTGACAATAAAATAAATTAGATGTTCAGCAATTGTCCAATGCAATTCAGCAGCTGAGCACAGCTGCAGTGGGATTTCTATTGCCGCTAGCTGCATGGGCGAGCAGGTGAAACGGGTTGATGCGAATGCCAAGAAAATCCAATTTTGAACCTCTTGAAGCTAACAAGTTTGCTGTGCAGCTGACAGGAAGCATATTGAAGCTTTATGAATGCATTAGAATAAACCAATTGAAAAAGTCGAATAGAGTTTGCAAAGATATTTTGTATGTGTATTGATAATGACGATTGTAAAGGTGATGAGAAAGATAATAATATTGATAATGAAAGTGACAATCATAATGACAATGAAAATGAAAATGACAATGACAATGACAATGACAATGACAATGACAATGAAAATGACAATGACATTGACAATTATAATGGCAATGACAATGACAATGACAATGACAATGACAATGACAATGACAATGACAATGACAATGACAATGACAATGACGATGACAATGACAATGACAATGACAATGACAATGACAATTATAATTACAATGACAATTACAATGACAATTACAATGACAATGACAATGACGATGACAATCAGAATGATAAAATGATAATGGGAAAAGATAACGAGAATAATAATGAGAATGATAATGAGAATCATAATGACAATGACAATGACAATGACAATGACAATGACAATGACAATGACAATGACAATGACAATGACAATGACAATGACAATGACAATGACAATGACAATGACAATGACAATGACAATGACAATGACAATGACAATGATAATGACAATGACAATGACAATGACAATGACAATGAAAACGACAGTGACAATGACAATGACTAAGACAATGACAATGTCAATGACAATGACAATGACAATGTCAATGACAATGACAATGACAATAACAATGACAATGACAATGACAATGACAATTACAATGACAATGACAATGACAGTTAGAATGAAAATGCTAAAAAAAAATGATAATGAAAATCATAATGTCAATGAGAAAGATAATAAGAAATTACACAGTCATACAATATGATAATAGGAATCATTATGATAATCCTAATGCTAATCATGATGATCATGATAATCAAAACTTTTTTCATTAAAATTATGATTATAAATTGTTGATGCAAATTCAAAGGACATAAATTTTGCATGAATCAAAAAAGGTTCGCATAAAGGTAAATTAACTTTGCCCCCACCCACATATGTGCTGTCAGGCTGGGGCTGTGTGTGTGTGTGTGTGTATGTGTATAAGTGTGTGTATTTTAGTAGCTTGTTTTTGTTTTAACCCCCCCAGAATTTATACGTATTTGCTTGAGCCAAAATACCGTTAAAGCAGCTACAAAAACATTTCATTTGGGCAAATTTAAAATTTATGCATTTTCATTTATAAGTTGAGAAACTTTCCGAACAGAGCGTGTCGGTGTGGGTGTGTGTGTCTGTGTGTGTGTCTGGCTTTGTATGTGTGTGTGTGTCTGGCTGTGTGTGACGCTCTTTGATTTCCCGATTCGCTCTTGAATTGTTCTGCTTAGCTAACTTCGTGGCTGTTTTTTATTTTCCTGTGCCCCATGACAATTTACAGTTGAAGCCGACGTTGCCTGCCCCTTGCCTCTGTCTCGCTCTCTCTCTCTCTCTCTCTCTTTCTATCGCTCTCTCACTCCACACACAAACCTCCCCCCACACCCCTTGCAGCTTGCCATTAATTTGCCCGCTTCAAAACGCATTTTTTGTTGCCCTCTCTTCACTGCGATTAGATTAAACGCGCCCGATTTCCGCTTCCTTCGCCATTTATTTTTTACCGTTTTTCCGCCATCTTTAAAAATGTTTCTTTGACATTTGCTTTTCTTCACTTTAAATTCATGCAGTTTTCTTTAATTGTTTTGTTTAGTTTTATAATAAAATAAAAACCTTTAATGAGGTTACGCTCCATGAAGGCCAATCAATTACGCGCCACATGTGTGTGCGAGTGTATGTGTGTGTGCGTGTGTGTGTGTGTGCGTATGAGCGTGTCGCTTGCAGTTAATCGAATTTATTAGACCTGCCATTTGTTATCAAGCTAACAAAGTGTACAGGCTCACTCACAGGCCATCCACGGGCTGCCTTGCCTCAGCTGCTGCTGCTGCTGCTTCTTTCCGCTGCCAACAATAGGTTTATAATATTGCCAATGGATGGCGCGTGTGTGTGAGTGTGTGCGTATATTGTTGATGTGCTATAAAGCATGCTCACACACACACACACACACACACACACACACACACACACACACACAGTAGCCAAGCATCGACGCTAATATTTATGACCATGTCCTTGCGGCATTTGTTAGCGGACAGGCATCGTTTCGTATACCATATGTACACTTACACACACACACACACACACACACACACACATACACACACATACATATATATACACAGCTGAGCAGTCAACTTAATCTTTATCATCGTCGTTAGTATGAATATTAACATGAAAAACTTTCCACTGGCTATAATTCAGCTGGCATTGCCTGGTTGGCAGAGCTGCCGCAGCAGGTATAAGAGTTTATAGCTGGCCTCTGTGAGTCGAGAAAACAACAAGTCAGAGTCAGAGTCAGAGTCAGAGTCAGAGTCATTTAGTGCAGACTGCCCGACTCGTTGCTATCGCACTCTGTGGCTTCCAGCAACTGAATTGCTTGTAAATTACATTTACTTTGCGAAAATATTTATATAAAATTTGTAAACTCCTTTCTACGGACGAGCGAGATATGTTTCAATTACTAAAGTTTCGCATCCACTTAATGGCTTTGGAATTTTTGGCACAAATTTGTAACTAAAAGAAAGACTTAGTTTGTAGTTATCTAGCTCTTATACTTATGCTTTTAATATTCTATGTGTATATCGTACAATCTTACAATTTTTGTCTTCTCTTCTTATACTTTTCTACTCATTTATTATCATACTCTTATACTTTTAAACTGTTTGACTCTATTACTTACTACTAATGTTCTACTACGCTTATACTCTAATTACTTACTTACTACTAATATTCTACTACTCTTATACTCTAATTCTGAAGAAAATGAGAATGTTAGATTATGTGACTTATACTAAAATAATCTTACATTCTGTGACTTATACTCACATAATCTTACATTCTCATGCTCAGATATTCTCATTTTCTTATACACATAAACTTATAGAGTCTTATACTCCTCTTATTCGTATTTTCTTATTCTCTTATACTCTCACATATAATCTAATATTGTTATTTTCTTGTTCTCTTATAGTCGTATACTCCAAAGCTCGTATAGCCTTATATTCCAATAGTCTTATACTCTTATAGTTTTATATTTTAATAGTTTTATAGTCTTATAGTCGAATATTCTAATACTTTTATAGTCTTATATTCTAATAAATTTATACTCTTATAGTCTAATACTCAAATACTTGCATAGTCTTATATTCCAATAGTCGTGTACTCTTATATTCTGTTACCCATATGTTCTTCTACTGTTTTACTTATGTACTCATATATTCTTTTACTTATATGCTCTTATACTCATTTACTCTTATACCATTTTATTCCTTATTATCTTATATTCTTATACTCTTGTTCGCTTATCGCTCTCTACTCTTAAATTTGTATACTGTAATAATCTTATACTTGAATACTCTTATACTTGTCGTCTTACACTTTTTCTCATACTCTCTGACTCTTTAATAATATTCTCTATTATTCTAAAACACTTATAACATTATACTCTATTATTCTAAAACTTATATATTAATATAATTTAATATTCTTAGCCTATAATTCTTTATACTCTCTTACTCTTTTATTTGCATACTTCGAGTATTTTCCGTATACTCTTATACTTTTATTATCTGATACTCTTCTACAAGCGAACACAGTCTTCTGCTGACCTTGCAGCCAACCTTCTCTCCTTCATTCTCCTTCATTCAAAAACTCTCCAAGCTTTAAATTCATTTTACTTAAAGCTTCCAGCCATTCGCAGCTTTTATACTTTGTTAAAGATCAGACAATTACAAATTAGTTCCCTCGCTGGCTGACAGGCACACAAAGTAGACAATAGGTGTGCCATTTTGTGTGGCAAGGTGCTGGTGCCTACTGTGCCCATGTCCATGTCCATGTCTCTGTGCATGTCCATGTCCATGTCCTGGCTTCCATCCACATATGGTTTGTGTGGCTCTGCCTATGTCATTGTGGTTCTCTCTCTCTCTCTCTCTCTGTGTTTGTTCTTTGTGTTTGACTGTTTGTTGTTGCTGCTGTTGTTGTTGTTATTGTTGTGTGTGTCCTTTGTGCTTTTTATGCTGCTCACTTGTTGGGGGCGACAAAAGTGGACAAAAAACAAGCAAAAAACGTAGCTGTCAAGCTGTAACTGACTGCTTAATACACGCTGAATATATTAAAATATTTGAATTTTATGTTTAAGCCAGACTTTAAATGAATTAAATTATAGAATTTTATTTTTTTGGTCAAGTCTTAGAGCAGCTCTAGTCTAGTGTAGTCTCTAGACGATATTTGATTATATTAACTCTTATAAATATGGTTCTTAAAGATCATTACAACTTTTGTCTATGTGTACAGTAAACCACTTGACAAGCTTTGAGCTTCTAATTTATACAAACTGTGGAATATGTATATATGTACATATACTCGTATACCAAAAATTCCCAGTCTATAGCTTCCCAATTTACCACAGCTCCAATGGGCGCAATAGCTTATAAGCTGAGGCTTGACTCAAGTATTTCTGAGAACGCCCAATTTCAAGTATACAGCCAAGCGAACAGACAGCCAGTCACTGACTGTTTGCCGCAAGCCAATATACCCCCTTTTCCTGCCTTGAGCGAGCACAAATAGATGTTAATTTCATTATTCAGATGCAGAAACACAAATGAATATATATGTGGGCATGTGAATGGGCATTGTGTGTGGGAGAGTGAATGAGTGAATCAGTGAATGAATGAGTGAATCAGTGAATGACTTAGTGAATGACTAAGTGACCCGCTCAGTGGGCAGCCGGCAGCGGGCAGCGCAGCGCGTCTATTTGTAATTTGTTTGCATTTCCTTTATATTTTTTGATGCACTTATTTTATAATTTACTGCGGCATTCAGTGCGTCCTTCCCCTGTTAAATGTCCTGCATCCTTTATTTGCTATTTTCTCTCGCTTCTTCCCTCAGTTCGGTTGTAACAAACGAAAGCCGCTTAGTGCTGAAACAAAGCGAACAGCCACTCAGTTGAGTTTTCGGAGTGGTTTCCATTGTTGCCTTTGTCAGGGGCCGTCTTTTATCTTTTTTGTTTGTTTGTTTACCCCGAACCCTTTGTGTATATATATATATTATGTGCATATATATAGCTTTTCAAACTTAAGCTACTTGTGAATGACATTAATGAAATAACAACAAATTTGTTATAGAAAAAAAGTCAAGTTTTTGACTTTTTAGGAACTTCAAAAAGTTTGACTTTTAAATAATATAATAATTTTTCTTCCGAGTTCTCAAATGTTCTTTCAAGAAGAACTTCCGAGTTCTCAAATGTTCTTTCAAGAAGAATCAAGAAGAGGAAGAAGCTAGCGCAAAGAGCTCTCTATATAAGGTTCTCCCTCTATATACAATATATTTTATATCTATCAATATAAATTTCTCTCTTTATACAGCTGTGTTCATGAAAATAGTAGTGCGACTGAAATGTTGCACAGCAAAATTTTGTGATAAATATTATATTTTAAAAACAATTTGAATATATATATTTACATACATACATATGTTAATCTTAATACACGCTTCAAACTGTTTTGCAAATTTATTTGCCCTTTGTAAATTTTTTTTCAGTCGCACTACTATTTTAATGAACACAGCTTTTCATTTCTTTGACTTTCTTCACTGATCACCCACAATTAAAATTACTTTATTTATTTTTTCTCGAAATTTAATTGTTTCAATTGTTAAATTAACTATCTATTTAGCTAAATAAATACTAAGCACCATTATTTATATAGCAAATTGAAAACTTTAATGAGTAAAAATGGACAGCGCTGAGCGATTTGTGGGCTGTTTGGATAAGAAAATGGCTGAGGTGTGCGTGGCTAAAGAATTATTTAGAAATTGTTAATGAGGAGCAACTAAATATAAAGCAAATATATTAAACTCTTAAAATTTCTAAGTATTCCAGGGTATAACGGTACTCAAATGTAGATTAAGGCAAGCAAGGCCCAATGGGAATAATTAATTGATGAAAGTGGCAGAAGCAAAGAGAAAGGAAAAACAGCTGTCAGAGTATACGATTAATTGACTTATTGACCTAAAGATTTGGCTTTTAGATAACAGATATATGTAGATATATATGTCGTATATATATATACATATATATCTCTGTGAACACCTTAACTTGGCTTCATTTATCAATGGCCGAAGTCGACTAAATCAATGAACATGTGACTTTTATCTTGAGTTCATTAGCTAAAAGTTGCAAGACCAAAGCTCAAATGTTGCCAATGTGCGAGGGTTGGCCAGAAAGTTAGTGGATCTCTGTTTAGTTGTGAAAAAAAATTACTTGAATTATTTTTTTGACATTATTATAAATTATTATAAATTTATTTTATTTTATTATTTATTATATATTTTTATATATTTTTATTTATTATTTATTTATATTTATTATTTATTTGTATTGACTATTTTATTCTATTTTAATTGTATTTTTTATTAATTATTCATTATTAATTTAAAATTATTATTTAATTTTATTTATTATTTATTTTTATTTATTTATTATATATTATTATTTATTATTTATTTAAATTTATTATTTATGTAAATTTATTATATATTTAAAATGATTATTTATTTAAATTGTTTATTTATTTTTCTTTTATTTATTAATTATTTTTATTTATAATTTTTTTTTTTTTTTTTTGTATTGACTAATTATTTTTATTTATTATTTATTTATCTAAAACTGCATCATACGTAACAGTTTATAAAGAGAGAGTTCCAACGTATATCTTCAGAATGTCAAGTCCCTAACTTCAATAGCAGCAAAATAGTTTGCATTCATACGGACAGACGGACGGATGGACGCATCGACATACAAACCATGCTTAAAACCAATATACCCATTTCACTTACTTTATGAACAAGTATAATGCTTATTATTTCATCAATATAGATACTGGTGGATACCCATATAATTAACTTATGCCAAATGCTTTGTATTGCAATGCCCAAAACATTTCTGATAAGCCCACTATTTTGGTATATAAAAGAAGTTCCCAACGAATGTAATTCATAGTCTATAGAAACTGCTAACAAAAATACTCATAATAAGTATGGGTACAGTAGGTACCTACATAAGTGTTTGCCATGAACCTAATTAGCATGTTGATTTAGTCTTGTGGGCGGGATGAGTTAGTTAGTTAGTTGCGGGTGTTAATAGCTCGTTAGCGTGTCACTCTCACTCACTCACTCACTTGACTCAGTCACTAACTAACTGTGTTGCGCGTTCAATTTGTAACTAATAGAATTGTCACTCACATATCTCATACATCTGTTAGCCCAACCCCTGCGACTGCCCCTGCCATTGCCACTGCTTTAACAAACAGACAACGTTGACTGCCATCATTCATGTCGCTCAAACAATTGTGTTGTCGGACAACTGAATTTGTCATGGCGGTAAAGTAGAAACAAAGCCAAGGCCACTGTGCAGAGAAATGCTGAAGCACTGAATGAGAGAGAAATATTCAATTAGAGTGAGGATAAAGTGCGTTAGCGTCGCAGCGATTTTGAGTTAGAAATGTGCATTGCTTAGGTTCCCTTATCATTAATACATTTAGCGCCAATTAATTAGCTATTAACAAGTTTCTGATACATCTAAAGTAGTTTAATAGTTATGCCTGTACACAATCGCGATAAGCTTAT
Organism: Drosophila leonis; assembly: GCA_035045365.1. Classification (NCBI taxonomy): domain Eukaryota; kingdom Metazoa; phylum Arthropoda; class Insecta; order Diptera; family Drosophilidae; genus Drosophila; species Drosophila leonis. The sequence goes on along the minus strand of JAWNPC010000284.1, from coordinate 1,115,514 downwards.
CATAACCAGGCCCTTTCTCTACACACTTTTCGTGCACTATTTATTTGTTTATTTCTTTTTTTTTCGCCCGAAATGTATATAGTGTATATATAGTAGGCATGTATGTGTAGGCATATAAATGTGGAACACGCTTTTCTCTTACGCGCTCCGATTGAGTAAATTGGTAAGCAATGCGCACGCTCAATTCTGTTACTCGCTTGTTCTCTCAGAACGTTCGCCGTTTCATTCTATCGTTTTGTATACGTCATTGTGCTGCGCTCAACGCATCGCCTCTTTAGCTCAGTGGTAGAGCGTTGGTCTCGTAAACCAAAGGCCGTGAGTTCAACCCTCACAGGAGGCAGTTGAAAGTTAGTACTCTTTTTTTAATTTCCTTAAAATACAAGCATATTTAAATTAAATTGAAAAAATAGTTTGTATAATATTTTAGTTTTAAATTGTTAACAACTTTTTGTTAACATAAAAACTGTTTGTTCAACAACTGCGCATGACACATTCTCAGCGAGTGAGTAAGTTATTGGAAGACGCGATCGTCACAGCATGCTCAGCTGTCTTCAAAACATGCTGTCTCTGTCTCGCTTTTACTTATCACAATCGTGCTGCCTAACGTTGCACTTTGTATTGCTCATTTGGCAGCGCTCTTCTCAATGCCTCTTTAGCTCAGTGGTAGAGCGTTGGTCTCGTAAACCAAAGGCCGTGAGTTCAACCCTCACAGGAGGCATAATAACAATGGAGTTCACTTTTTTTTTTTAATTTAATTTTTAATTAAATTAAAAAGTTTTTACAAAATAATGTTTGTCTATTGTCAGAAGCTAAAGTTTGTAAATTATATGTTATTCGCTGAGCTTGTAGTTTCAGCAAATTCAACGACGCAAAAACTTGATGTGGGAAAAAAACATGTTTTGGCGCCAATTCAGTGGAATCATCAAGTGGCGCTCTGAAGAAACCTAATTGTGTCGGAAGCATAAATAGCTCTCATGCGCAATTATTTGCCTCTACTGTTATTTTATGACCAACATATATTCACACACATTCAGACTCATACATATACATGGGCGCACGTTCGAGCCTTTAAAACTAACGGCAAATAAGAGTTGTACGTTCTGTTTTGGAGTGTGGCATATGTGTGTATGTGTGTGTGTGTGTGTGTGTGTGTATGGTAAGTGATGCGGACGCTTGGCTCGTAAAAACTAATACATATACATAGCTGACCCGTGCTAATGTCCATGTGTGTCAGTGTGTGTGTGTGTGCGTGTGTGTGTGAGTGCGTGAGGTACACACGCAATGACATTTGTTTGCGGATGTTTGGGGCGAAATTAAGGCAAATGCTTGTGACGCCATTAAAATGGAAAATAAAAATAAATTCAAGCAGGCGAATAAATCAGTTGAAATAGCTTAACCTTTAATATAATATATGGACGCCCAGCGGCATTCCCCTTTAATTAATCTAAGGCGTGTTTGCGTTTTGAAGCCTAGCGTTATTTTTGCTAAAGCTATTTACGCTCAATGTTAAATATATTTTTTTCCAGCTTTTAACAACTGTGGAATGCTCTCTTTGCTCTCCTTGTCTATAAATAGAATAATGTTTTTTTTTTATTTTCTTAAATGTAAGTTTTTGCGCTAAGTGTTAGCACACACGCCAAACTTGTGGTTTGAGGTTCGATTCCAGCTTAATAAATTCGTAAAATTGCCTTCATTTTTAAATTCTGTTTCAGAATTTGTAAAATTTTATTCAGTTTTTAAATTCAGTTTCTACTTTTGCAACATTTTCATAAGCCACATACTACAAAACCACATTCAAAGATATTTACAATAAATGTAAGACACTAACAACTATAGAATTTAACTGCTCACTTTTCTCTCTTAGTCTATTTATAGAATAATGTCTTATTTTTTTTTCTAAAATGCAAGCTTTTGCCTGTTTAAAGCAGCGCGCTTAGTGTTGCCACACATCCAAACTTGTGGCTTGAGGTTCAATCCCCGCTTGTTTGTTTGAATTCGTTAAATTGCCTTCATTTTTAAATTCAGTTTCAGAATTTGTAAAATTTAATTCAGTTTTTAAATTCAGTTTTTACTTTTGCAACATTTTCATAAGCCACATACTATAAAACCACATACAAAGATATTTACAATAAATGTAAAACACTAACAACTGTAGAATTCTCTATATAACTATAACTGTTCTCTTTGTCTATTTATAGAATGTCTTCTTTTTTTCTTAAATGCAAACTCTTGCCTTTTTAAAGCAGCGCGCTTAGTGCTGCCAGACACGCCATGCTTGTGGTGCGAGGTTCAATCCCCGCTTAATGAAAATTCAAATTTCATTAAGTTTTAAATTTAGTTTTGATTTATCAAAAAAAAAAACGTACCATTTTTAGCAAAGCTATTTGCAATTAATGTAAAACACTTTAACAACAGTAGAGTTTAAGTATTTTCTTATCTCTATTTCTTTGTCTATTTATAGAATATTGTTTTGTCTTTCTCACACGCAAGCTGCAGCTATTTTAAAGCGCTGCGCTTAGTGTTGACACGCACGCCATGTTTGTGGTGCGAGGTTCAATTCCCGCTTAATGAAGTTTTAAATTCAGTTTTAAGTGAAGAGTTTTTCGCTCAACTTTGAGTTTGAGTGAGTGAAATGGGACAACACGTGAGAGCACACTCATTGAGCACACTTATTTTTAGCGCCTATTTAGTTCTTTGAGTGGCATAAGCCACACTTTAGCCTTTTCAATTAAAAAGTTTTTAATGTCAATTAATGCGGGGCGATGCGATGCGATGCGAATATTTCAAATTAGGCTCATCATGAAAGGAAAGTGTACCTTTTCGTATTAAGGGCATAACTGAAAATAACTCATCTTGACATGGAGAGTGCGTGAGCGTGAGAGCGGGCTAACGGTAAATTAATGCGATATTTGCTGCAGCAAAAGGGCTGACAAAATGGCGGACGGCAAAGTTGCTCACAAATTGCGCTCGATTTTGTTGTTCGCTTTGGCGCCGCCAACTCAAGTGACATAAATTTAAAGCGTCTTTTGCCACGACCCAGGCGCAAATGCGTATTTATGAATTAATAAGGCAGCTGATGGCGGACGGAGCCTTGTGCTCGGCATTAGCCCTGCGTGTGGGGCTGAAACTAATTGAAGGTGACAGACAGTGCGACAGACAGGTGGCTTAGCTCACGCTGCTGGCGCTGCTCTTGATAATGAAGACGGACGGAGCAGGCCTCACAGCCTGAGCCCCATTCAAGCTGGCGTCCTGGCCAAATCAAATCAAGGTAATTTAGCGTAAAAGACAAAAAGGCATCATTTCATTTTCATACACTCACAGACCGTCAGGCACTGACACTGGCACGCCCCCATCCGAATTTATGGGCGTGGCATGGCCTGTCTGTAATTTATATGCGTAGATCTAACTTTTTCCTCTTTTTGGATTTTTTCCTGTGCCTGACATCTGCGCGCTTTGCATATTGTGTCAGTCCTGGGCCATATATAGTCAATAAACAGAACCCAAAAAAAAACGCAGTACGTGAGTCGCCTCAGGTAGAAGGTGCTTAGTATGCAGCCGACGAAGAAAGAGGCACATACACACACACACACCTTTACACACACACCTATACCCACACCTACACACACACACCTATTCACTCGTCTGCCTGATGTTTCCTGATTTCAAAGGGGACGCGCGCTGCATTTTCTTTCGCCTTTGCACTTGCTCCATTTGCTTTGGCTTTGGCTTTGGCTTTGGCTTTGGCTTTAGCTTTGGATCTGAAGCACACTTCAACACGCACCCACACACACACACACACACACACACACACACACACGCACATTCAGCATTTGCCTTTTCTCGTTTAATTTCAACATTTTTATACTCAGAGCCCATTGAAATAGGACGAACAGGGTATATTGGTTATCTTCTCATGTATGTAACAGGCAGAAGGAGGCGTGGCTGATGTCATATATAGAATATAAAGATTCTACATCAGGATCAACAGCTAAAGTTTGTCTCTTCTGGAGTATACGAATGTAAGAGGACATGAGTATAAACGTATAAGAGTACATGAGTAGAAGAGTTTAATAGGAGATGAGTTTAAGAATATAAGAGTTTAAAAGTACATGAGTTTAAGAATATAAGAGTTTAATATTACATGAGTTTAAGAATATAAGAGTTTAATATTACATGAGCTTAAGAGTCGGAGAGAATGTAATTATAAGAGTATAAAAGTACAAGCTTATGAGATTATTAGAGTATAAGACTATAAGATTATATAAGTGTAAGAATATATGAGTATATGAGCATAGGAGTATTGGAGCATGATAATATGGGAGTATGAAAGTATAAGAGTATAAGAGTATAAGTATAAGATTATAAGAGTATCAAACTATTAGATTGTTAAAATAAAAGATTCTAAAAGTAAAAGAATATGATAATATTTAAGTATGACTGTATAAAAGTATAAGATAATGAGATTCTTCGAGTATAAGACTTTAAGAAAATGAGAATGTAACCATTTTTGAGTATAAGAATCTAAGAGTATTATAGTATATGAGTATGGGAGAATGAAAGTATAAGAGATTCAGATGATTGAAGTATAAAATTCTAAGAGTAAAAGAGTATGATAATAAGTAAGCATAACAGTATAAGAGTATTAGATTATGACATTCTTCGAGTATAAGACTATAAGAATTTAAGAGTATACGTATCTAAGAGTATTTAAGTGACAGAGTATGGGAGAATAAAAATATAAGAGCATTATAAGAGTATCAGATTATAAACCTATTACATAATTAGAGTATAAGAATCTGTGAGTAGTAGAGTGTAAGAGTATAAGAGTTAAGAAGTAGAAGTTTGTAATGGTATAAGAGTATAAAAGTTAAGAAGTGGAAGTGTGTAATAATATAAGAGTATAAGAGTTGACGTATATAAAAGTATAGGAGTATAAGACTAAACAAGTTTATACTCCTATGATTATAAGAGTACAACACTATGACAAGATTAGTTATATAATAATATAAGAGTACACGCATAAGAGCCTCTCCTATATGACTAAGGTTGGCTCTAAGCTGTATATATATGATGATGATATGATATATGTATGAAATATATGTGCATATATCTACGTACACACACACACACACACACACACACACACACACACACACACACACACACACACACACACACATAGGTAAGAGCTCAGTTAATAGGTCAGGATAATTGCTAGTCAAGCACACCCGACTGGAGCACTCTTAGTTATTAGCACTAGTCATAGCTCGTTTGCTGCTGTTGTTGTTGGAGAACTGAGCTGGTTCTATGCGCGTGCCGATAGGATGGGGGAGTGAGTCCTTTGTGCCACACCCACAGCCTAACCATCCCGCCCCCAGACTAGCTGTGTGTAAGTAAATGATTGTAGTCTGCCTTGAATTTAAACAAATGCCAGATTGTTGTCGCTTTTTCATCTCGTTGCCTTTTCAGTTATTTAAATTATTTGTTTGTTGCCATTTCACTGCCTTCGACATTTGCGGGGCGCTGCTGCCCCCAGCCTCATGCACCTCTTCATGGTCGACTGTTCAACGTTTCCTGCATTATTAATGCATTAATGAGTTTTTTTGTTGCTGTTTTCTGTTTGTTTTCTGTTGTTTTTTGTGCGAGTAGTGCGAACAGTTCATAAATTTGATTGCAACAATGAATAAATGAAATGTCATAAATATCTAATTAAGAGCGTGTCGGCTGGACTGCAGCGCAATGCCAATTAAACTGCCAATTGAGTTGCTGGACAGAGCGTGGTCATCGCCTATCCATCCTTGGATTTTATATGATATACCTATTGAAGGTTGGCATATGAGGATATATAGGTTTTAGGCAAGTGTGATAGGCAGAAGAAGGCGTGGCAGATTACTTGTAGTATTATATAGATGCTGGTTCAGATAGGCAAGCTTAGTTTAGTTAGTTTGCCATATTCATTATGCATATATCTCGAGGAATATAAGAGCTAAAGACTTGAAACTCAAGATATACGTTCTTCTATATATATAGATGCTGGTTCAGATAGACAAACTTAGTTTAGTTAGTTTGCCATATTCATTATGCATATATATCGAGAACTATAAGAGCTAAAGTCTTGAAACTCAAAATATACGTTCTTCTATATATATAGATGCTGATTCAGATAGACAAGCTTAGTTTAGTTAGTTTGCCATCTTCATTATGCATATATCTCGAGAACTATAAGAGCTAAAGTCTTGAAACTCAAAATATACGTTCTTCTATACTACACCCTATAGAAACTTATCATTTTTATTTGATATCTCATTTCATTTTCATAGAAACAATAAAAATCACTATATTGTCTTAGTTTTTTCAGCACAATTCAAAAACTTTTATATCTATAAGCAGCAAATTTGTTACATGTGTTCTCATAATGTATACACAATTTATTTTTAATTCCTTTTATAAATATCTCCTCCCAAACTATCCAAGTTCTAGGTAAAAAGCTAATTTTAAAGCTAAAACATTTGATCTTTAGTACACACATATGTTTTGAGCTTATAACTATGCACTGAAAATTTCATTAAGCTGGCTTATCTGTAAACCAAGTTCAATCAGCCTACTGTTCATAGTGAGCGAGTTGTGGGAAGAATATGCAAGGAAGCTCTGTTGGCTCAGTATGACAATCCTACAACGTTCGAAACAATGATTGGCAGTTGCAGTTCGGGTATTACACAGTCAAGCACGCCCAACTTAAGCACTCTGCTTCCACCCACAACTTCACTTCTTCTCAGCTCACAAATTTCTGAAATGACCCATTAAAACACTCCATAATCAATTGAAGTAATGCCACATCTAATGTTATAGTTATTCTTTATTGGTATTACATATATTATTTATATTTTTACATAGGTTTAGCTTTTTGGTTTTTTTTTTGTCGCACTTTGATAAACTTGTTGTTGACCTCTACTACATAGCGTCTACATTTGGATTCATAATACATTTAAGTTTTTATTTCGTTTTTTGTTTTTTGGAGCTCATTAATACATTGTTCATAACTTTTGCTTCTAGTTCTTTTGTTTTACTCAAATACTCGTTCAATGCACTTTGAACTTAATACTAAACATTTATAGATATATATATATATAAGTATATATATATATCTGATCTGATCTGATTTGTATACAATTTCGATTTATACAATTTTTTTGATATTTTTATTTTTTCTTCCAAGAGTTTTTCAAATATTTTTTCTTTGTGCTAAATCAAAAATCATAAATAGAAATTTATTTTTGTCATCATTTTTTAATCCATTTATTTTTAAGATCGTTGATATTTTATATAATTTGATTGTTATCTGGTTTCAAGTTGAAACATAATTTTTGTTCTTTTTGTTTTACTTTATTTCAGCAAATTTCTTTTTAATGGAAGTTCATTAGTTCAAATATTTCTTCATATAGTATATATATAACACATATTTAACAAATCGAGTAGAAGACCAAGATAAAGCATATTGATAAGTGACGAGCCATAAATATGTAAATATAATACTTGTTTCCTTATAGTTTCAATAGAAAATTATATTTAGTTAAACTTATTGAAATATGATATTTGTAAACACAAAACTTGAATATCTTTATATATCTATATAAATCCATTGATTTTCTCTATGTGAATGCGAAAAATACTTCAAGAGTTTCATTGATTTGCTAGAGAATTGGATGACAAATTGTGTAGAGTTTACTTTTTGGCAAGATATATATAAATATCCACATATATATAGACTTATTAAGTTTTATACGATTTTTCAATATTTTTTATTTGATTCATTATCCTGACTAAATTCTCAATTAGCTATGTTCCAAAGCGTTTTAAATGTTTTCTTGTGTGCAATGCCTACCCTGAACCCTAGTGCTAAAACGAGCATATTGGTTGTGTGCAAATGTATGTAACAAGTAGCATAAAGTCTCGTTCAGAATGACAAACTTAACCGTCTGTCCCTCGTTCATACAGACGTACATACCCTGTCCATTCGTTTAAATGCGTCTATCTCGAAAACTATAAAAGCTAGAAGCTTCAAATTTGAAATCTATATTTTTAAATACCCTCAGCTATGCTAGTTCAATAAGTTTTTTCCAATAACTCTCTTCATATACACAAGATCAACAAAAGTCTGGCTTTTCGCAGCACAAATTGAAGATCAGCAAAGCTGAAGACATCAAATTTGGAGAGATTCTAAATATTTGCTAAAAACTAATTTCAAATCTGCTAAATGCCCAACTGTGTTACCCAGAAAGTTAGACTTAGCTCAGGGTTCATCTAGAGCACTTTAACTGTTGTTGTACTATGATATATACATATATAAATATAATATATATATATATTTAATATAATATTTGAAATTGATTTGACTAATTAGTTTAATGCTTGAACTATTTGTGGAGTACATTTGTTATCGAATAGTCTAATACTCTAAGTTTTGCAATTCTCTTAATCGGTGTGAGTAAGAAGTCGTTAAAAGTAAATTGTATTCTTTAACTGATTTGCCATTATTTTGGTTGTGACCCGTATTGAAATAGTTCCTTGTTGTAGTTGCAGCCGTTAGATCGCTGATAAATTCTTACAGATCTGGCTGGCCCTACCTTATATAAGTATAAATTTGTTATCTTTCACGTGTTGTAAATTTATTTCTAGATTTTCTTCAAATTACGTCCGTTTGTTTGTTTGTTTGCTTCTGGTTTATTTCATTAACTTGCGCGTTGTTCGACTCAAAATTCCTAATTTCGAAATTTCGAATTTCCAAAATTTTCATTTCTTTTAGCCTTTTCGAAATGCTTTCGTAGGCATCAATTTGTTAAGTTTTTCATCAGCCTGCCTTCAATAGGATTCCATATTTTGCTCTCATCTATTTCATTAGCTTTGATTGATTTGGTAAATAAATGGGATTTGTCTTGGGAATTGTTTACTTAAATTTTACGCTTAAAGTGTTCCCATGTTGGAATATATATATCAAGGTGGGCTTAAATCATGTCAGATTATGGGATCTGAAATCTCTCTCGATGTTCGGCAGATTTGCTCCCATGCAAAAGGAAATTGAATTTATAAAAAAATAATATTTATATATAGAACTCATCGTTAATACTTGTCCGTTGCCTGGGCAGGAGGCGAATTCGTGTTTTTTTTTTGAGTTTTTTTTTTAGTTTTACTTTTGGATCGTATCACAAGCATTTGAAGATTGTAGGAAACCCGTTAGCTCTGCTTAATCCCGTATGAAGACAAATTCATTGTAATGATTCCAGCGATTCTCCTCCGTATCGACTCCGGGCTTGGGCTCGGCCGCAGAGCCAGCCGTGCCGGAGCCGCAGCTGCCGGCCATGCGATAGCCATGATCGTGCAGATTATCGAACGCCTGCTCGATGAAGCAGTGCTTGAGGAAGAAGCGCGACGTATAACGATCCGGGCCACCATGATCTGGATCCCGGGATTCGTTCAGCGTGTCGCCAAAGACCTCGCGGCACTGCGCCACCCGCCCACACACCAGAATCCGTGACAATTTACGGAACTTGACATCGGCCAGGCCATCCTTGCCGAACTGGAAGCTGCCCCGATAGCCGATTGTGATGCAGCCCGGCGGACGGGCATCTCGATCGCCGCGTATGGTCTCCACCATGGCCGTCAGCTTGAAGTGTTCGGCCTCGCGCAGCAGGCGCTGCCGTTCGCGGAAGCCCTCCGGCAAATTCAATGCCTTGTCGCGCAAAAAGTCCAATATGTAGCGGAAGAGGACGCCATCGCGGTCCAGAAAATAACGGCCCTTGCTGTCCTTGGCCAGTGAGTCGCGTCCCTCCGGCCCCTCGAACAGCTCGCACAGCAGCGTTGCCTTCTCCTGCAGCAGCGTATTCAGCGTCGTCGTGTAGTGCACGCCGCCAACATTTAACTCCACCATTTCGGGCATCTCGAAGCTTTCCAACTCGTATTAACAGTTACAATTTATTTATAGTTGCCTTCGAGCACATATGGCAAGCCTAAAGGCTTTGCTTGACTATCTCTCTCTCTCTCTCTCTATCTCACACACGCACTGATTTGCTTGTTGTTGTTGTTGTTGCTGCAGTTGCAATTTTTCGACTGTTGTTGTTGCTTTTGGCACGCGTTTGTTATTTTGCTTGAACTTCGCTCGAAACGGTTTCCTCCTGTTTTGTCCGCTACGCGCGTCCGCACTCGCTCAGCTCTCGTATCGAACTGGGGGTTGTTCTCGTTGGTGTGCTCTACAAATATGTGTGTATGCATTGTAGAAACTGTGCAAAGAGAGCGCCAAAGAGCGAAAGAGAGAGAGAGTGGAGAGAGCGCGTAGCAGCGCACAATTTGCGCACACGTTACATTTGTTTTGTTATTGAATAAGATTTTTGTTTAACAAGTGGTTAAATTCTACAATTTTTGGGCATGGGCATCTGTCGAATATATATTGTATATTGTATGTATAAACACAGCAGTGGTCACAAAAATAGTAGTGCTAAATATAATATTTTGAAAACAATTTGAATAAATATATAAAAATATATATATTAATTTTAATGCTCGTTTCAAATTGTTTTTTGCACTACTATTTTTATGAACAAAGCTGTATCTATAGCCTTGAGAGTTTGCTGCGACTCTTACAGCATAACGGCATAGGTAATGTGAGCTGTTTACAGTTCAACATGCAGCACTCATACGCACTGTGTGCCGCATCAAATTTCAGGCAATCAGAAATTGAAACATCTTTAAACCTCAGTTGGCCATTTTTTTTTTGGCCATTTTCTTTTTGGGGCGCTGACAATTTGACACCTTGGCACTGACATTTGCCCATTTGGCCATTTATTCATTTCGCCATCGCTCAGGGGCAGCCCTCGCAACGTGCCTCGCACGACTAAACGCAACTGGTTGGCCTCGCCCCCAACTCTGGGTCTGGGTCTGGGTCTAGGACAGAGGCTGAGGCCTCGTTGGCTGCCTGCCAAGTGGACAGCCTGTTGGCAGCATTGTCTGCCTCACCTGGGCCCAGCAGCCCAGCAGCAGCAGCTCACCAATGTTAAAAATTCATGTGCCTGTTGACAGACACTGAGCATTGCCTTGGCGACTCAGCCAACTCGACTCGCTGGCCATCAGCAGCGAGGCCGTGGTGCCACAACATTAGACCCATTTGGCCCAAAAACAAAATAATAATCTCAAGTAGACACTGAACGACTAGTAGATACCCTACAACTATTAGACATATGCATTTGGAACAAGAAAAGTTCGAATTGTATCTTAACCTAAGAGATTGAAACCTGAAGATTGAACTTGGGATAATCCTACGTGTCTCTTAATCTACTGTTACTACTACTAAATCGACGCTTATTTGCCTATACTCTTACTCTGTAATACTCTTATACTGACATATTATATGCACTCTTATACTTGTTTACAGCTTTGCTCTTCAGCTCTTATACTACATTATTTCTTGTAAAATCTTTTACTCTTATACTACTGTACTCTTATATTTAATTCTTGTAAAGCCCTATACTCTTATACTGCTGTACTCTAATACATTAATTCCTGGAAGCCCTTATAGTCTTATACTGCTAAACTCTTATACGTTAATTCTTTTAAATTCTTATACTGCTGTAGTCTTATACTTTAATACTTGTAAATTCTTATACTGCTGTACTCTAATACATTAATTCTTGTAAAACCTTATACTCTTATACTGTTGTACTCTTATACATAAACTCTTGTAAAACCTTATACTCTTATACTGTTGTACTCTTATACATTAAATCTTGTAAATATTATATATTTATTCTGGTAATATCATATACTCTTATACAGCTGTACTCTAATACACTAAATCTTGTAAAGTCTTATACTCTTATACTGCTGCACTCTTAAACAAACTCTTATTGTTTTAAGTTCTTATACTTTCACATTCTCTTATGCGCCTATACTTATACTCTTACACTCGTATAGTTGTATCCTCTTAAGCTTTATATGCCCATGCTCCAATTCTTTTTGTCTTTTAGAATCATATACTTGTCTATTCTTTAACTTTTCTTCTCTTTATCTCGTATATTCACATACTCTTAAATTCATATATTCTTATACTTGCACACTCTTATACTCGTATAATTTCATATTCGTTTACTCTTGAGCTCTTATATTCATATAATCTTAAATTATAATTGTATTCTCTTATACTTACATAATCTTATACTGGTCTACTCTTATTTTCTCATACTGTAACACTTTTATACTTATACTTATAATTTATAACTTATAACTCTTATACTTATAACACTCATATACTCTGATACTCTGTTACCATTATACTCGTATACTTTTATACACGTTTACTCTTATACGCATATATGTTTCTCTTAAACTATTAAGCTTCTTAACTCTTATATCCTGAGTAGTATAAGTATAAGTATATAAGGAATATAAGAATAAGAATATAAGAATATTCTTTTACTCCTCTAATCTTATACTCATTTTATCTTATACTCTTAGACTCTTAAAGTCTTATACTGTTATTATCTTGCACAAACTCTTCTCTGGATCCTAATTTCAGTTTGTGACATAAACTTTAACCAACACATCATAGCCTATCTACCCGTTTTTTATAAATACAGGGTATATTACTACGACGTAATACTAGTTCTGGATCTCTTTCATCAGCTTTAGCAACAGCATTAACGCCTTGACTTTCACGTCGTTTGTGCTAAACTTCAGATACAACAAGCAACAAGCAACACTCCCACACACACACACACACACACACACACACACACGCACACATATAGCCATAATTGAAGTAAAAACTTTCTCTCTTCAGGCGCATTTTGTTTACTGCAAATAGTGTTTAGAGAGCAAACCCAGAGGCAAACCCTTTTTTTTTTGTTTTTGTTATTTTTTGGGCTCGTTTCATTTGTTTGACTTGTTTTTGCTTGCTCGCTGAGTTGGTTCATTTCCGCTTCCTGCTGCGCCAGTGACTCTGTCTCTGGCTGTCTCTGGCACTTCATGTGTTTTGCTTGCTTATCAGTTGCCTACGCTCGCCTCGGTCACCTTAGCCCATGCCCCATTTGCACTCCCCTTTCCACCTTCTCCTCCCATTCGCATTTCTCTTGCGTCTTTGCGACGTAGAAATTGTGGTTTTTTAGGAACGCATTAAGATGGCAGCAACAATTTACGCGCCATTACGCGGCACGTGTTTTGTGTGTATACAAGAGAGACAGACAGAGAGAGAGGAAGAGAGAGTAGCGAACATAAGTACTTTGTGGCCAGCGTGGGGTGCAGCGTGTAGTGCTCCTCTTCTGGCTGCTGCGGTCTGTGGCTCACTCACTCGCCCGCCGGGACAAGCTGGAGCGTTGCGCAATCGTCCCCGTTGGCTGCCTTTTGGCTGCCTGGAAATTGATTTTGTTTGCCTATCTGTGTGTGTGTGTCTGAGTATGTGTGTGTGTGTGTGTGTGTGTGTGTGTGTGCTTGTAACATTTTGTTTTGGCAACACGAGTCGTGCTGTCGCTGCTGTGGCCAAAGCCAAAGCCAAAAAAAAGACGCTCACGTGCTTCCACTGATTTGTTTGTTTACCTTTTGGCAAGGCTAATCATAATTACCTGTAGCCAAGCACTGTAGGCACTTGTAGCTTTACAGAAAAATAACAAAATTTTGGAATAATCTATGCAAATTTGTATTAAATATTTATCATGTTTGGGCTAGAAATTTGGCAAAGTTATAAATAGCTGAAGAAAATGTTGAAATTGTTGTGTTCTTTTAAAGATATATATATATAAAGCCCAAACGAATAGAATATGAGTAAACAGGGTATATTGTTGTAAGGATGTGGTAGAGGTAGACTCTATAGAGCATATACAGCTGTGTTCATGAAAATAGTAGTGCGACTGAAATGCTTAGCAGCAAAATTTGATATTAAAAATAATATTTTGAAAACAATTTTAATGTATATATATATATATATATTTAAATATATATTAATTTTAATACTCGTTTCAAATTGTTTTAAAAATATAATGCTTAGCACAAAATTTGGCAATTCAACATATCAGACGCACTACTATTTTTATGAACACAGCTGTATATACTCTATAGACCCTGTTTACTTATGCTGTTTACTCATATTCTATATGAATATGTTAATTTTAATACTTGTTTCAAACAATCCAATATATCAGTCTCACTACTATTTTTATGAACACTGCTGTATATATTCCTAATGAGGTTGCTGAGTTGACTTTATGTTGTTGAATCATGTTACTCTGTCTGTCTGTGCATCTGTAATTAACGCTCTCGTTCACTATAAGAGTTAGAGTCTTGAAATTTATATTCTTTTATACCCTATGTGGTATAAGTTTAAAGTTCTATTTGAGATATCTCAACTTGTTTCGTCGTGAGTTGGATTTGTATAGGCAGATTTTAAAGACTATTGAAACTAGAATGCCCATATTGAGTATGTTTTATTCTCTGCTTTGTAGACAGATCGTAAATATTTCCTAAATATTTTCTTCTCTTCATTCTTCCCCACTCCTTCATTTCAATAGTGAATTTTCTTATATACCATACACATATTTGGATGTCAGATTCATGCTCTGAAAATTGTATGAAGATCACTCATCTAGAACAGAAGTTCAATCAATCTGTTTCTCATTGTGGAGGGTTTGTGGCAAGAATAAGCAGAGCCTTCTCAGTAAGTGTGTTTGTGTATGTGTGTATAATAGATAGCTAGAATGTTAAGAGCAGCTCTGCTCAGTGTTCAGGTCTATAAGTCACTTATTCCTCTGTTATATTACACTACTCATTCGATACATTGGCTAGATCTAGCCATTTCCGTCTGCCCATCCATCAGAGTAGTCCAGTAGTTCTAGTCCAGGTATATCTAAGTCAACCCCTCCCCACCCTGGCATATTTACGTGTCTTCCATTGCATTAGCCAGTTCCTTCTGCCCATCCGTCAGAATATATCCTACCTAGTTCAGATAGACTCCTTCACTCTACTAGTTGGGCTTAGCCGCTTTCCGACTGTGCGTCCGTTAGGGTATCTCCCAGTCAGCCACTCCCGATAAAACCACACTTACTCTTGTTATATTACACTACTCATTCGATACATCAGCTAGATCTAGCCATATCTGTCTGTCAGGGTAGCTCCTAGTCGGACAATCCCATCAAGAGCAAGCTTACTTGTGTTCCATTGTTATGTCAGCTAGAGTTACCTATTTCCTTCTGTCCATCCGTCAAAGTATATTCTAGTTCAGGTATCTCCTAGTCAATCACTCCCCACACTCGCACATTTCCTTGCCTTCCATTACATTACTCATTCGCACAGTTGCACACAAAATAGAAAAGAAAAGCACAAATCGATATCCAAAATAGAAATTCGTATCTCAAGGTTTACGTATGTCAATCAAATCTTTGGTGCAAATTGCGAATTTGATTTCGTGTGCAACGACTTCGCTCAATGCCAATTCCAATTCCAATTCCAATGCAAATGCCATGACAAGTAGCACTTGTCAACAAGGGAATGCCAAGGCAAACACATACAGACACACCCCTACACACACACACACCCACACCAATACACACTCAAGTTTCCATTCTCATAAAGAGACACAAAAACATTTGCCCGGGAATTGGCAGTTCTTAAATATTGACGCAACTAATGTTGAGGGAATTACAATTGTTGATATTGTCGCAGGCAACTGAATGGAGAATGGAGAATGAAGAATGGAGGAGCTGGAGATGAAGATGGATGAGCAGGAGCAGCCAGCGACCGATTAGCAGAGTAGCAGCTATTGATTTACAACGTGGTTGATGTAGCCATTGATGACTCTGTGGCCATTGTGCGCCACGGATAATTGCCACAAACTGAAGAGCTGAGCAGAGCCTCAAGGCTGCAGCACGAAAATGGGAGAAGAGCACTGAATGGATAGTGCTGAGCAGAACTTGATTGATGGCAATTACATGAAGAGTTAGTGATATCAGATTAGATAGATAAAATAGATTAGAACTAACAAAATATATGGACTTTTCGATGGTTTGTTAAGAACAAGTTAGAAAACTGCAATGGAACTCAGTCAAAAAGCAGCTAAAATTATTCAAATATAGATATTTTTAGAGATTTGTAAATCTACAATATTATACAACATATATATCTAGCTGTAGAATATCAGTAGGGATATACATATAAAATTGGGCAATTCTAACTCTAACATGGCTCAAATTATAGTTGTTATCCTAGCTTTTGAGCTCCTTTGTATCCTTCAGTGTGCAGTAGACTCCTTGCTGGAGTTGGCTAGCTCCGTTCGTCGTAGCTGTCACGCCACAGTACTAAATCCCTGAAATTCAGCTTGGCAGATACCAGAACAAAAACTTCAGCGTGGGTCCTAACCCGATGTCCATCTCAGTGTCGCATTGAATCTGCAGCAAAGCCTTTAAAGTTGTCAAAGCTCTGCCGTCTACAGGTGTGGTCATAAAAATAATAGTGCGACTGAAATTTGAACATCAAAACTTTGTGATAAACATAATATTTTGAAAACATTTTAAAGCAAGTCTTAAAATTAGCATATATATTTAGAATGATATATATATATATATATATATATATATATATATATATATATATATATATATATATATATAATGGTGCTCAAATTTCAGTCGCACTACTATTTCCATGTTCATGATGTCCATGATTTCCACTTCCCAATCTCCTGCTTCAATAGCGCTTCAAAAACTAGAAATTAAGCAATAAAAGTTATCGGGTATTAGGTTAACCAAAAGATCTGATCACTTTATAAAACTTGCCAACAGAAGAGCCAAATTTCAAATATCTAGCTATCAAACCTATATACTCCTATTCAGACCTCTATACTCCTTTTCCCTAAGCTAACGAGCATAAAAAGGCTAAATCTGTCTTGAAAAAGGCTAACTGAGCAGCGCTGATGTAATAAGATGTGTGTGTGTGTCTGTGTATGTGTGTGTGTGCGCGTGGCAGCATCTTGGCTGTGTGTGCATCCTCTAGATACACGCGCTGCTGTCTCTCTGCAATGGAATGCAAATGTGTGACGGGCTGCTGGGCAATTTAACACCATGCAGTGCTCGCTCGAACGGCGTGAAGTGAAGGCGCGCCGCGGGGCAGGACGTGCTTGGCAATAGATTTAATGGCACTCGCTGCCTGAGCTGAGCTGCGCTGGGCTGGGCTGGGCTGCATGCTGGCATGTAAATAAAAAATGCATAAGTATGCAGCGAACAGCAACAAACAAAAAACGTGGCGAAAAGGAGCCGAGGATGGCAACGTGGGCAAACATCGCAGTATTTGAATAAGCGAGCGAGCAAGTGAGAGAGAGAGAGAGAGGGAGGAAGGGAGAGGGCGACAGTGAACAGAGACAGGCAGTTTGTCTGAATGTGTTGCTATCGTAGAAGCTGATTTTATTTACTGCCTTCAGCAACAGTTTGGCAGCCATGAAAGCTTCTCTTCCACACCCGCTCGCCCCTCTCTCTCTCTCTCTCACTCTTGTAAATAATGTTGCAGGCTGCACTGGCATTGTGCACGAAGGACATTCCCGAAAGTGCTCGCATGTTGCTGTTACATGTAGCATGCGGCTATAAATAGACGCATTCGTTATAAAAAAAATATATATAAGAGAGAGAGACTCTTGCTTTCCACAATTTAAGTGGATTATTCAAAGCTGACAAAGTTAATGCCATTCATTCAGCCCCAAGCTGCATGTGTGCGCTGCTGGCTGCTCTTGCGAAATATTTAAATTTTAATATGCAAATCGCATTAGGAATTATTTTTGGCAACATTAAAACTGCACTGAATAATTATTAAGCTATAATCACTCAAGCAGTGAGTTAGTTCTCGCTTAACTACAGCTTCGTTGTGGCATTACTACTCTGTTGAAGTTTTAATCAGTTGAGAATTATAAGTGCAAATGATTGCTTGAAACAGAAGCCGAGCAAACGCAGCTTGCTGCATAGTGAGCGAGCGAATTTGAAGAGCTCAGTCTGGGAGTCCCAGCCCATAGCAATCGTTTGCCAGACAGAGAGAAAAGCACTGTGCGCAATTCGCCTTTCATTTTCAGTTATATGTCCACAGCGCAATTCGCCTTTCATTTGAAATAACATGCCCACAGCACAAATCGCCTTTGATAGCTCAGTCTAGGCGCTGCTCATTAAAATTCCTTTGCAAGGCAGCAGGCGAATTCACACGTGGCTGCAATTGCAAGGTGCTGTTCATCAAAATCATTTGCGCACAGCACAGATTCGCCGCAGAGAGCGCAGCTTACAAGCTGTGCATTGCTTTGCTTGAAAGACATTCTGCAGTGAATTCATGCGCGGCTAAAATTGTAATTCGCCATTCAACTAAATTATATAGCAAGCAGCGCACACATTCGCCATTTACATTGGCAGTTGTAAATACAAAAATTGAAATTAAATTTGGCACTGCCATTAAAACTATAAACACAAAAGCAATCATTTATGAGTGCATTTAACATGCGTTTAATGAATTAATACAATTTAATTACTTTTCGGCAATCCATTACAATTCAGAAAGCACTAGACATATTTTGCAGCGAATTCATGCATGCAATTCGCCTTTCAGCTAAAGCATTCACCCACAGCAGAATTCGCCATTGCAATCAGACGCTTTGCCCGCAAGACATACCAAGGCAAATTCAGGCGTCGCTAGAACTTGCAATTCGCCTTTCATCCGAAGCACTTACACACAACACAATTCGCCGTCTATTCTGTGGTCTTTGCCTTGAAGACATACTACGGCGAATTGTTGTGCGGCTGCAATTGCAATTCGCCTTTCAACTCAATTCGCAGTCGTTTCAGGCAGTCGTAAATGCAAAACTATAAATTAAATTTAGCTCTGCCATAAAAGTCGCAAACAAAAGCGCTAATTGTTGAGTGCAGCACATAAAAAAGTAATTAACAAATTGATTAATAATTGCATTTAACAGCAATTAGCTATCGGATGCTAGAACAATTCTCTATGGATGCACGGCCCAAGGGCCAACTGGGCGGCTGGACCATTTTGCTGATTTCTCTATGCAGCCTCACAAGTCTCCTAGACAGCTGTCGAGCCGAACGAACCAATGTGGGTGAGTTGAGCAGTTGGGGAAAAAAAAAACAAAATTTTAAAACATTTTATGGCTTTTTTCACTAAAAATTATTATGCAATACGAAATTTCGGCTGTTTGCCATGCAAATATGCCTCGCACTTGTGTGAGTGCATTGCTCAATCTGTGTGTCTGTGTGTGTGTGTGTGTGTGTATTTTTATGCCCCACTGAAACATGTGGCATCAGCATGAGCTGAGCATCGGCATCATCTGCGGCATTCTACAAATGCGGCGAATTGGTCGCAGCATTTGTTTTGGCCATATAAAATTCGTAAATAGAATTTGCATAGCAAAACAAATACAAAGCGCCAAAAAAGAAAACACAAATTATTTATAGCTTTACTCATGAATAATGGCTGCAATATGCTTTCACTTTGATGCTCGCCAAGTGAACTGATAAACGGGTATATTGGTTTGGTCTAATGTCTTTCTGACTAGAGCTGGAGCTAGAGAGTTGAAATTTGTTGGTCATAGAAATAGTAGTGAGACTGAAATGTTGGATTGGAAAATATTGTGGAAAACATAATATTTTGAAAACAATTTGAATAAATATATATTTTAATATCAATGCTCGTTTAAAATTGTTTTCAAATTATTATGTTTTTTACAAAGTTTTGTTGTCCACTACTATTTTTATGACCACTACTATTTTTATACCCTGAGCAAATTGAAAATGGGAAATCAGGATATTATGGTCTTGTTAAAATGTATGTAACAGGCAGAAGGAGGCCTGGAACTTCTCTACAAATCTATCTAGTTATGAGAGACATTTCGCCCATTAGGGCGTGGCTTTTGTCAATCACAGTATAAATTATCAAGTTACTCAAATCGAACCCTATTCATATATCTAGGCAATCGATAACTATCGCTTTTTCAACACGAACGTGTATTATGCAGTCAGTCATGCCCAATTATTCTGACTCATTTCTTTTGTTTACCTCAGGTCTTGTCTTTGAGAACACCAATCCGGATCTAGAGAAAATTTTCCACCTGGCCATTGAGAAGGCGAACGAGCAAAACGAAGAACTGAATCTGCATGGCGTAGCCGTAGCCATCGAGCCGAACAACGCATTCGAGACATCGAAGAAGTTGTGCAAAATGCTAAGGGTAAGCTTGGAGACATAAGTCTATCCAGGCACTTCCCTTCTATTGGGCATTATCTACCAATATTTTCTAGCAACACTTGGTGGCTGTCTTTGGACCCAGCACAAATCTGGCCGCACGCCATGCTCTGAGCATCTGTGATGCCAAGGAGCTGCCCTTTCTGGACACGCGCTGGGACTTTGACGCTCAGTTGCCGACGATCAATCTGCATCCACATCCGGCACAATTGGGCGTGGCACTGAAGGATTTGGTTGCTGCTCTGGGCTGGGAGAGCTTCACCATTATTTACGAGTCGGGCGAGTATCTGGCGACAGTCAACGAGCTGCTGCAGATGTACGGCACGACTGGGCCAACGATAACACTTAGGCGCTATGATCTGGATCTAAATGGCAATTACCGCAATGTGCTGCGACGCATACGCAATGCCGAGGACGATTCATTTGTGGTCGTTGGCTCGCTGGATACCCTGCCCGAGTTCTTCAAGCAGGCGCAGCAGGTGGGTCTGCTGACCAGCGACTATCGCTATATCATTGGCAATCTGGATTGGCACACAATGGACCTGGAGGCGTATCAGCATGCCGACTCCAATATAACTGGCTTGCGGCTCGTTTCGCCAGCGAGCGAGCAGGTGCTCGAGGTGGCCAAGGCGCTCTACGAGAGCGACGAACCATTCCAAAACGGTAAATCAAACCGAATCTCCATTTGATCACAATTTCAATTTGTCGATTCAATCGATTCCGATTGAATTTCTTGCTGTTGCTGTTGCTGCTGGGGAGAAACATGATAAATGCAAATGGCCATTGAACCATTTATGGATGTTGTGTAACCTTTATGTCATTTTGTATACCCTGTAAAAGTGGCAAGTGGATTGGGCAGGGTAGCTTGACTTGGGGCAAGCGTATGGTAGACTACATAAAATATATGTGTAAACTTGATTTGCAGAAAGAGCTGAAATATCTAAATATATCTATTTGCTTTTCAGTCCATCCATTTGCTTGTCTGTCCGTCCGTCCGTTTGAACGTATCGATCTCGAAAACTACAAACGCTAAAGAGCTGAAATTTCGTATATATACTCTTATATGCCTTATGCAGTGAAACTTAATAATTTTTCTTTGATAACTTATGCCATTTTTCTATTATCGATAAATATCGATATTTTAACTTGATTTTTTAAGCATTGCTTAAAGACTATAACAGCTGGAGTTACCAAGTTTCGTATGTAGGCTTCTGCCATGTATAGCTAAATTAAAGATAGTTTCTATTTGATATAACTCTCTCAACGTCAACACAAACTCATTTGACGCAGTAGAGACTTGTGCTTTGGTATACAAGCACACTTGAGTGGCATCACTATATGCTGAGACTTTCATTAAGATCGTAAGCTTAGAACCCAAGTTCGATTAATATATTTCCGTTAGTCTAGGTCTGTAGGAAGGACAAACGCAGCTGCTGCTGTTCTGTTTAGTATTCACTCTTGAGGGTATCTTCTAGTCGGTCACTCTCTCTCTGTTTTGCGCCGTTGCAGTATCGTGCCCTCTGACCAACAGCATGGCCCTCATCTACGATGGCATCCAGCTGCTGGCCGAGACATACAAACATGTTAACTTCCGACCCATAACGCTCAGCTGCGGCGACGACAGTGCCTGGGACAAGGGCTACACGCTCGTCAACTACATGAAGTCGGTGAGTCGGAATATGGCAACAGAATGATTCATAAAACATCAACATCTCTCTATGTGTGTGTGTGTGTGTGTGTGTGTGTGTGTGAGTTGTCGCTGAATGGCCTCACGGGGCAAATCCATTTCGACTATGAGGGACTGCGCACGGATTTTCAGCTGGAGGTCATAGAGCTGGGCGTCTCGGGCATGCAGCAAATTGGGCAATGGAGCAGCGCGGATGGCTTTGAAATGAATCGTCCAGCCCCGGCGCACACACTCGAGCCCGACATGCGCTCGCTGATGAACAAGAGCTTTGTGGTCGTCACAGCCATTGTAGGTGGTTGGCCTTTCGGGCAATTCGGATGTTGTAAATAAATTAAATATGCGAAGAATTTCTCTCACGGCAGAGCGAACCGTACGGCATGCTGAAGGAGACCGCCGACAAAATGGAGGGCAATGCTCAGTTCGAGGGCTTCGGCATCGAGTTGATTGATGAGCTCTCCAAGAAGCTGGGCTTCAGCTACACCTTCTACCTGCAGCCGGACAACAAGTACGGCGGCATCGATCCCAAAACTGGCGAATGGAACGGTATGCTACGCGAAATTATAGACAATGTAAGTGTCCGCCCCGGGCTAATGCCAATAAATCCAAATCGAACTGCCGCCTCCGCCCTAGCATCGTTCATCAATATTTATGAGCTTTCAGTTTGGCCTCGGACTTGCTCGATTGATTATCATGATTTCTTTTTTGATATATTTTTAATTAACTTTTCTTATCGCATAGCCACGCCTGCAGCTGTTTCATAATTTATGCAATTTGCAATTCATTTGACTATTTTTATTATACCCTGAACCCATTGAAAATTGGAAATCAGGGTATAATGTTTTTGTGAAAATGTATGTAACAGGCAGAAGGGGGCGTGGCAGACCCCATGAAGTATAAATATTCTTGATCAGGGTGACGAACTGAGTTGATTAAGTCCTGTCCGTCTGTCTGTCTGTCCATCTGTCCGTCTGTCCGACTGTCCGTCTGTCCGTCTGTCCGACTGTCTGTCTGCCCGTCTGTCCGTATGTATGAACGCGTCGATCTCAGAACCTATAAGAGCTAGAGACTTGAAATTTTGAAATATATTTTTTTCTGTGGGTCCATGTATAGCACGAAAATATCAAGTTTGTTTCAAACATTCGATAAATATTCCCGTTTTAATGTTATCGATTAAAAACCTTATCGAAATACAGTTTTTTAATTCGATCTCTATTTTTTTTTTAAATTTAATTTTACTATCTTAAGTTATTTCTGCTTCAATAAATACATTATTGAGTATTTGATATATTTTTAAAAACGTAGATCGGACGGGATTCAGGGGATCTCCTAGTCGGGCACCACCGACTAGAGTTTTCTTACTTGTTATGCATTCGGTTCAGGGTCAACAAATTGTGTTTAAAAATTCATTGCGCGCTCCACTGCGTATGCGCGATATTTGCAATTATTCATTTGCCATTGCCAATTAACTGTGTTAAGCGAACGTAATTGAGAATTAATGAGTGTAATGCAATTTTGATAACATTATTAATTAGCGCGCTGACATGGGCATAACTGATTTGACCATGACGTCAGAGCGGGAGAGCGGCGTGGACTTTACCATTCCCTTTATGAACCTGGGTGAGTAGACCGAGCTGAACTGCTCAATGTATATCGATGGACTCTCTCTTCTCATCTTCTCTTTCTCTCTCTCTGTCTGTCATAGGCATTGCTATTTTGTTTCGCAAGCCAATGAAGGAACCGCCCAAGCTGTTCTCCTTTATGTCTCCGTTCTCCGGCGAGGTTTGGCTTTGGCTGGGTCTCGCCTACATGGGTGTCTCCATCAGCATGTTTGTCCTGGGCCGCATGTCGCCCGCAGAGTGGGACAACCCATATCCTTGCATTGAGGAGCCCACCGAATTGGAGAATCAATTTAGTTTTGCCAATTGCCTTTGGTTCTCCATTGGCGCTCTGCTGCAGCAGGGCTCCGAGCTGGCTCCCAAGTAGCTGCCCTATAAATATTTATACCAAAAGTTTTTCCAAGTTTTAGTTTTATTGCAGAGCCTTTTCGACGCGTGCCGTTGCCTCCTCTTGGTGGTTCTTCACGCTGATTTTGGTCTCCTCCTATACGGCCAATCTGGCCGCCTTTCTCACTGTCGAATCGCTCGTGACGCCCATAGAGGATGCTGATGACTTGTCAGAGAACAAGGGCGGCGTCAACTATGGCGCAAAGAATGGTGGCAGCACCTTTACTTTCTTCAAGGTGAGCAAATGAGTGTTGATTGAGCTGAGCCAGTTGCTATAGTTGCTGACTTCTTTATCTGTCTAGGACGCCAAGTTTCCCACCTACCAGAAGATGTACGAGTTCATGAAAGAAAATCCCGAGTACATGACGAACTCCAATCAAGAAGGCGTCGATCGCGTCGAGAATAGCAACTATGCCTTTCTAATGGAGTCCACAACAATCGAGTATATAACAGAGCGACGCTGCACACTCACTCAGGTGGGCGCACTGCTGGATGAGAAGGGTTACGGCATAGCCATGCGCAAGAGTAAGTCATTGCTACCCTTAGCTATTCGTATACCCATTGAAAAGGAGTATAGACTGTCCGTCCGTCTGTCCGTTCGTCACAGACAAAGTGTGGGTAGTTTCTAGTCTGGGCATACCCGCCTCTATGTGCATTATAAATATGGGAACTTTGCAGACTGGCCGTATCGCGACGTGTTGAGCCAGGCTATACTCGAGATGCAGGAGCAGGGCCTGCTGACCAAAATGAAGACGAAGTGGTGGAAGGAGAAGCGCGGCGGTGGCGCCTGTTCGGTAAGTGCTCACATATCCGAAAAGACTTTTGCCTTTTCCCATGGGTATGAATGTGTCTGAGTCAACGTGTGTGTGTGTGTGTGTGTGTGTCACAGGATGCAGGCGATGAGGCTGGAGCTCTGGCCCTCGAGATAAGCAATCTGGGCGGCGTTTACTTGGTGCTGTTCGTGGGCGCCGCCTTTGGCGTTTTAGTGTCCGTGCTGGAGATGCTGCTGGGCGTCAAGGAGCGCAGCACTGAGAACAAGGTACAATCAATGCTTGAAGGCTTTTTAGGCAACCAATACGCTTACATATAGCTATGTAGT
This sequence comes from Drosophila leonis, assembly GCA_035045365.1. Lineage (NCBI taxonomy): Eukaryota > Metazoa > Arthropoda > Insecta > Diptera > Drosophilidae > Drosophila > Drosophila leonis. The sequence continues at coordinate 1,090,475 of JAWNPC010000284.1, read as the reverse complement.
TGGCCTGTATCCCCACACACACACACACACACAGACACAGTCGAGACCCAACACACACAATTGTTGACATTGACAATGACTGCAGGAGGAAGTCGATTCGGATGCCTCCTCGTTGGGCTTTGCCAATTTAGGTGGCGTTTATCTCGTCATGTTCGTGGGCAGCTGTTTTGCCAGCATTTATGGACTGATTAACTGCGTGCTCAGCAGCTACTGGACCGCACGAGAGAACAAGGTAACCAAGGCGCCAAATGTGGAGGCTCTATAAATATATATATATATCTACATTATATCTATATATATATATTTATATAGATATCTACTCATATATTAACAGCTAGCCTCTTGGATGGGCAGTTGATTGTGTCGTGACTAAAAATGGGCATGCCGAAGGTCAAAATGTAACTTAACGAATATTTGCTCAACAGCTTCTACAAGGACTTATGGAGCTACGCGAAATACATTCAGTTTGCACCTTAACTCAAGCCCAAGCATAATTTCCTTATGTACACAATAATCTCTTAGCTCATTCATTCACATTTGTCTAGTTGTTCCATATGCTTGGCATGTCAATTTAAATTATTTATGTTTTTTTATTAATTTAATTTACAATATTAATAAAATTTCGCATTTGGCCAGGTTAACTTCAAGGATGAGCTGCTGGATGAGCTGCGTTTCATTATCCAATGTTCGGGCAATACCAAGGCTGTCAAGTATCCCAAGAACTCTGACAGCAGCTCCAACTCCAGTGCCAGCTCCAAGTCGAAGGGCTCGTCTCTGTCTGTGGACACCTTGCCCGAGGATCCATCGGATGCCGATGTGGAGGCGGTCCGAGAGCGGCGTGCAAATGCTGCTAAGAAATAGTTGACATTGAATATTTAGCAGTGTTTCAAGAGCTTATTTTCATGGTTATTAAACTTGTTACGCAGTTTTTGCTTAAGCTTTTTTGCTCAAATGTTTTCAGACACTCGAAAAAGCAGAAATTTTCCAAGTTAAGCACTAGATTGAGCCAGCTATGTGTGAAATTTATCAAGTTGAATTTCAGTGTAGCGCCATCTATGATGTGCAAATGTAAACCAAACTGAAGCAAAATGTTAGCAACTCAACACATAGATGGCGCCACTAAAAATTTAGTGAATTTAAATCTATTTAAATTTGTAAATGAAATATAATAGAAAACACATTTTATATTTTTTAAATACCAATATATTTAATAGGTTTTTATAATATTGCATATTCGAATATAATGTCATATGTAATAACATACACACACAATATATTTGTTTTTTGTTTATTTTGTTTTGATTTTGGTTTTGTTTTTGTTTAATTTTTCTTTGTATAATCGCTTTCCGTTTCTGGTAGACACTTAGAAGTTGAAAAGGTAAAATTGTACGATGTTTTCGTATATAATATATATGTATGTATATATATGTATATATATATATAGGTCAATGTATTATGTATATAGTATATACCCCTTGTTTGAGTGTTTCTGTTTGTATTTGGTATGTACTTTGGTATGTGTAAGCTTCCGATGTGTTTGTATATATATGTATGTATAGATTGTATAATACAGGATTAAACATCCACTGAAGTAAGTATTAACTAGCTAGTATGTATTTCAACACATATCAACTAAGCACGCACACACTCGCTCTCTCTCTCTCTCTCTCTCTCTCTCTCACACAGTCAATCAACTAATGAGGCGTTAAGATATTGCTAGTATTTTCTTAATACATTTTGATTAATTTAGTTTGATTTTTTTGTTTTTTTTTTTTTGATAACTTGAACTTCACTGCAAAACATTTTGAAGTTCGTTTTATTATATATATATATATATATATATCCTGTATATATATATTTTATTTATATTTTTCATTGAATTTACTTTGCCAACATTTAACTACACAAAAACTTTGAATAACAATAAAAAATGTATAAAACGAATGCTAAATAAATCATACTATATAATATATATTTTATATAGTTTGACAGCTTCTAGTTTCTGTGTAATTAGTCAAAATTAACAAAAGCATTTGATTATGCATAGTTTATATAGGAAAGGCGCACAGCTACTTCAAAATGTATAGCCAGAAATTTATTGATCAAGAATCAGACTATATGCGACAACTGATATCTGAACGCAGAATAGGCATAACCTAGTGTAACGTAAGAGAGTGGAATAAGTTGAGGTATTAAACATCATCTTGGTTTTTTGAAAATATCTTTAAGTGCCCTCAAAATGACTTTTTTAAATTTTAGGATGCCCACTCGTACTCTCCTCTTATGTTTTCCCACTCTCTCTCTCTCTCGTCCTCTCTTACTCTCTTACTTTACGCCTTTCTCACTCTAACTCCTTTCTCAAAAAGATATCGTGGTGTTTTACGTTCCTCATTCTATCACTCTTTCGCTCCCTCAATCTACTTTTCGCTGAGTCTCTCACTCTTCCGCCAATCTACTCTCATTCACTTTGACTCGCCCCCTCCGTCTTACTCTTACTCTTTCCCTTTCTCAAGCTTCCGCTTTGTTACCCTGTCCATCACTTAGTCTACTACTTTCTGACTATCTCCTTCTTTCTCTCTCTGCTCCTCTCTGACTCTCTCTCTCTCTCTCCCTTTCTCTTTCATTTTCTCTCTATCTCTCTCTCTTTCTCTAGTTCTACCACGCCGTTTCTCCTTTTCCCTTTCATTTTATCTCTATATCTCTCTCTTTCTCTAACTCTACCTCGCCGTCTGTCTCTTTCTCTTTCGTTGTCTCTCTCTCTATCTATCTATCTCTCTCTCTCTCTCTCTCTCACTCTCTCTCTCTCTCTCTCTCTCACTCTCACTCTCTGTCTCTCACTCTCCATCTGTTTAGCTCTACCTCTCCCTCTCTCTCTTTCTTTTTCGTGCTCTCTCTCTCTCTCTCTCTATCTCTCTCTATCTCTCTCTATCTCTCTCTCTCTTCTCTCTCTCTCTCTCTCTCTCTCTCTCTCTCTCTCTCTCTCTCTCTCTCTCCCTTTCTCTTTTCTTTCTCTTATACTCCTCTTCCGCTTAGTCTCTTTCAACATTCGCAAATATAATCTGATTCTTGGTTAGTAAATCCTTTAAGCCTGTGTTATTTAAGGAATTATATTTCTTGTGGGATCTCTTTGATTTGCCGCAAGTATTTTGATTTACATATAACTGAGCTTGATCAAACATGCGACAATTAGAGATCTATTTGCTCATGTTGATTTATAAATAGTGTTTGTCTGTTTGTTCGGTTCAAAGAGATGTCTCTTCGCCCTCTTTGTTGATCGTGGATATTTTCGGTGGGTGTGTCAACGTTGTAGTTCAGAAATATAAATGTCGTAAAATAGCATAGAAATATGTTTTCGAAATTATGATTATGATCATTTAGTGTCGAGATATAGTGTTCAGTAAGTCTCATAGAGTTCTGATATTTTGGTGGCAATTTGTCTATAGACTTTTTGATTGAAATCAAATAGAATTAAGCAGGTTTAGGTTTTTGGTTCTCCTTCTTCTTCTTCTTCTGGTTCAAATGTTCAAATTGTTGTAAGCTCGTAGAATTTGTCATTGGTCTCGTATAAACGCATTTGCATATGTTTTTTGGTAGGTTTGGCTAAAGCTAAAACATAGGTTATATGCCTGTATCTAGGCATGGGGCAATACTTGTTTTTTTCTGTTAATATTCGAATTTTTAACTCAACTTCTTCATCTTCTTCTAGGTTTTTTTGGGGTGTTAATTACACATTGCATAGGACTTAAAGCTTTTAATTATTTGCTAAACATATAGTTACATATATATTTATTTGGTTTTGGAAAAATAGTTTTGCTACGAAGAGTTTTTGGAGTGTCAAAGGAACCATAGCAAATGATCCTGAGTTATTTGTTGTTATACTTGAATATATATCTTTCATAATTATACGAGTATAATTGGTGTTTCCTTCAAAAAGTGTAAAGAAATCTAGTTTCAATTTAATTTTTGGGAACATTTCCCTTATATTGTCTAACTATACAAGTTATTTAGATATTCATACTCGTTCACGGAGTTAACAAAGAGTTGATAAGTTTTGGATTCAGATTAATGTTTGCCAAGCTTTAAATTTAAATTTACGTGAGTTTAGGCTCGTCTTATAACATGATAAGATCTTTTGAATGCGCCTATTGAGGGTGTGGCATATCAGGTAAAAATTTAGGTAGAATTTGCTTTACAGATTCACTTAAAAGTCAAAGAGGATCATAATTGATAGATCTTAATAGAACGGAAAGCAGAGATTTAGCTGTTGTGGATTGTGAACGAGTATTTTGCAGTCGATTACGCCCGACTGCGAACTTCTTACTTGCTTAATATTGAAATATGTCTACAGATGTATATGAATAAGTTTTTAATTTAATTTAGATTTACTTTCAACTAGATCAGAATTTTGAAAATTGAAAAATCAAGCAGGGAAACGTAGGCGAAAATACGTATTATATTATATCAAATTTATATAAAATTTATATGAAATAAGTAAATAATAAAACATTACTAAACTAAAATAAAATTTCTAGCTTACTAAATTTTGTTATATATTAAATTAATAAAATAAAATAAATAACTTTTTCATATTTTTAAATATGGGTAAATATGTCTTAAAGATTTTCTTAAAATTTTCAAATTTTTGGAAATTATTAAAACATTTGTATTTTTTATAAAACATTTTAAATTTATAAAATTTATAAAATATTTATAAAATTTAATGAGATGATGTTTCCTATTTATTTATATTTTTTTAAAATAAATCCTAAGGAATTTGTGAAAATTATAAAAACTTTCCAAGACTTTATTAAAGTCTATTAAATAAGATTTTATGAAATGATGTTTACAATAGTATTTAAATTTTGCGGAATTTTGCGAAATTTACAAAAACAATCCAAGATTTTGTATAAAATTTACAAAAAATTTTGAATGTCAATTTTTATAAATTTATAAAATTTTAGGAAATAAAGGAAACTTAGTAAATTCTATGAAATTGTTGGAAATTCATTTAAATTTTAAAGCAAATGCTTTTAAGGCGTAAGAAAACTTATGAAAGTTTCGAATATTTTTGAAATTAATTTTTGAAGTGTTTTATTAATTAATTTCATGAATTTTTTTTTGCAAATTGCAAAAACTGTTCAGAAATTTATTGAATTTAAGAAAATGTATGAAATATTAAATATAGAATTTTATCAATATTTTTAAAAATTATAAAATTTATAAAATTTTAGGAAATATATGAATTTTAGTAAATTCTATGAAGTTGTTGGAAATTCATTTACAAATGTTTTTAAGACGTAAGAAAACTTATGCAAGCTAAAAATATTTTTGAAATTTATTTTTGGAAAGTGTTTTATTAATTAATTTCATTGATTTTTGTTTTGCAAAATTTGGAAGTCTTAAGAATTTTTGTTATAAAAATTTGTAAATTTTAGAAATTTCATGAAATATTGAATATAGAATTTTGTTCAAAAGTTTATTAAATTTGCAGAAATTTTTAGAATTTTCAGAAATTTTTAACATGGCAATGGTATCAAATTTATAACATTTTAGTTAAAAAATTTATTATATTTTAGAAAATTTATGAATAATTGAATATAGAATTTTTTTCTTCAAAAATTTATTAAATTTGCAGCAATTTTAAGAATTTTCCGAAATTTTTAACACATCAAAAAGTATCAAATTTATAAAATAAAAAATACTTATTGAATTTATTAAATTTTAAATTTTAAATTTTTTATCAAAAAATTTCTTAAAATTAATGAAATTTTTAGATTCATACGAAATCGAACAGAATTATACAATGTTTAATAAACGTATGGATATGGCTGAGATACACATACACATAGTTCTATATATTGTATATGTGGCTAATGCTTTATATTATGTATATGTGGAGGATATTCAATATTTGAGTTGTACATCATTCGCGTATGTTAAGTTTAGTTTTTTAGTTTATTTTGTGTTTTTGTTTTTGTTTTGGTTTTGGTTTTTTGTTGTTGTAGTTTTTATATTCATCTCAAAAAGTCATTAAAATAAATGCGTTTCTTTTTGTTTTGTTTGGTTACACTCGCTCTCTCTCTCTCTCTCTCTCTCTCTCTCTCTCTCTCGCTCATAGCCAAGTTTTATCAACTGTCTTTTGCTGTTTGTGGTAAATAGTTTGTTGTAGTTGTTGTTGTAGATGTAGTTGTAGTTGTTGTAGTTGTAGTTGTAGTTAAGTAGTTTACTCTTGTGGTGGGGTAGGTGTTTTGTTTTGTTTTGTTTTGTTTAGTTTTGTTTGCCTTTTTGTTGTTTGGCTAAAAATTATCTAAAGATTTGTATCTAACTATGCAAAAAACGTGAACGTTCATTGAAAATTGTTAAACATTTACGGAAGATGGCAGAAAGTCGCATGCAGAATCCAGCACACACACACATATATCGACATCCGGTTGGGTTAGTGTGCGTGTCGTGTGGGTGTCTCTTGCTGGCCCTCTCATATGACACTCATGCGACGCCTGCCATTTCCGGATGCCTCGGCTCAGTTGGAGTTGGCCAGCGTTTCATGGCATACCTCCATGTAGTCGGGGTCATGCATAATGCCCTTTATCATGTCCTTGAGCATTGTGTATCGCGGAAATATCGGATACATCTTTGAGCTGCCATACTCTTCCTGCACATGCACAAAGAAGGAAAGAGAGAGAGAGAGTGAAAAAAGACAATGTTTTCCTTTGCTCTGCATTGAATGGGACAATTCAATTCGATTGTTCGCTCACCTTTAGCACGCGTATCAAGTGCCGCAAGCCCAGATACTTTTTCAGCAAGCGATATAAATCATTAATCAGCTGCGTATTCTCGAGCTCAATTTGTGCCGTTGTCATGTCTATTGGCGGTTAGATGGACTTAATCAGTGTTAATCACTCGACTTAACGACTTAGCTCAACTTACGCTCTAAGCGTTCCATGCGCTCCCTGCGCTCAGCCGCCTCCTCGGCCAGCCGAGCCGACGTCTTGACACCCTCGCCCGACTTCTGTGTCTTCTCCATGATTGAGCAGGCGCGCATCACGTACGAGGGCACAGTTTCCTGCTTCTCCTGTCGCGGAATATCCACTAATGTCCAATACTGAGTCTCCAGCCGTATAACTTCCTACAGTCCATTGTTATTAGTATTGCGAAAATCAAATGAAATCAAATCAAATCAAATCACATCACATCACTAATCAGTTTACCTTTATCATTAGCTTGAGCATGGGATAGCGCTGAAAGATGTTGCGATGGCTCTTCGAATCGCCGTATTGATTCATTAGATTAATCAGTGCTTTCTTTACCGTATCGTAGGACTCCTCGAGGCGCAGCCGCAACGATCGTAGACGTTCGTTCGTCTCGATAACCTCATCACGTGTCATGCCGCTCGGTGCGCCCTCGTCCTTCACATCCTGCACAATGCGGCGCACGCTTTGCGTAAATTTACCAACAAAATTTGTTGTTGCTAAACAGAAAAGAAAAGAAAATGTAGTATTAATTAAAATAAAATTAAAATATTGTACGGAAATTGCACGAAGCACTGTCATTCACTATATGAAAATGTCAGTAGTCACGCGCATTAACCCTTGAACTATGTTCTACGATTCATGCGGAAATTTTTCGTCTATGGAAAGAGTCGAATTATTATGCCATGATGAGTCGCATTGCAGCACCATTAAAAATATTTAATTTAATTTAAGAAAAATGTTTGTTTCCGCGCGGATTCGAGCTCGCGACTGCGTGCAAGTGCAGGCGAGCCTCTACGTGCAGCACCACAGTCGCCATCACTCACTCTTGTGCTAACTTTGGTTTTCCTAAGCTGCTTACAGTATTTCGTTTTGTTTGCATTACTGATTGTATAGATACACACATATGCACATATACATTCATACAAAAGAGAGCTTTTATAAATAACTAAGAGTAAGCTATATATGTATAAAACATTTTATGAAGAGGCAGATCGCAAAACAAAATGTTGCGGCTCTCTTGACGTTTGTGTTTACTATGAGTGTGGTATATTTTTTGATTTTTGGCAAATCAGTTGGTCTTTTTTGTATTTAGTAACAAAACAATAATAAAAAAAAAATAAAAAATAATATGCTAATAATAATATAATTTAAAATAAAATGGAATACAAAAATAAAATATTTGCATTTATTACAAACAACCCGAAATCATTTAGCTCAGCGCGGACGCGAACCTGCAACTTTGCAAGCAACAATTTACCATAGAGCAGGCTATAAATAGAATTTGTATGAACTTTCATTTTCATTAAAAAAGATCTCAATTCATGTGCTGCTCATACAGAGAGAAACATATATACAAAGCAGAGATTAGTTAAAAATAATTGAAAGTAAACAACAACAAAATGGAAAAGCCTAATAAAAAGACGGCCATCTGCCATGATATCGCTGCAGACGGCGTTCAGAGTTATCTTGCTAATTGGGAGCACAGAGCATAGGGGGCAGACTCGAGCAATAACGAAGTTCTAGTAATAATATGGCATATGTATATACATATGTATATATGTATGCTCATATATGTACATATATATTTACTATTCTTCAATGCACATACATCATCTAAATCTTTAAGTTTTACAATACTATACTATTAGGCATTATTAAACTATAATAAGAATTATCAGCTCAGATAAATATGCCAAAGTAATCTTAAGATATACTTTTAAATATTATACATAATATATTAAATATTATATTAATATACTAAATATTATATTAATATATTAAATATTATATTAATACATATTTTCAATAATTATATATTTTACTATAATTTACAATCGATAACTTTTGCCAGCAATGCAAAATCATTCAACAACGACGCAAATTCGTGACTCGAAATAAACACACCTATTTCGTATTTCGTATTTCGTATATCATCATTAGGGAATTGCAAAATTTAGATGGATTTGTAAATCATAAAATTGCCAAGCCGCAATTAGCGTTCATAATTGCATCGTAAATGTAAATTTATTCAAGTGCATGGAAAACGTGATTTTTTCTATGTCATTGTTCAGTGACAACCGAAGAACTGGAGAGTAAATGAGTCGACAGAAGCATAATAACATAGTATATATTATACATAAGTAGGGTAGCTAAAGAGGTCGTACGACTAAAATAATATAATGTTTACATATTCGACTCAAGTGCTTAAAGAACGTTTTGCATTTTCCCAAGATAAAGAAAAATAACTTAGTCATACTGAAGTCATCCGCTGAAGCTCGCGCCTACACATGAAATAACCTTTGTTCCTTTAGCTAGATGACGATTCGAAGTGACGTGAATTAAAGTCGAACTTTAGAGCCAAAGGGAATGCCAGACTGGAACACACTCTGAGTCATGTTTAGAGCTTATGTGTACACACACACACACACACAGATACACACAGAGTTGCGCATAAGCGCTTGTTGAGCCTATAGGCCTATAGGCGATGGACTGTTGGAACTCTGGTTCTAGATGTACGATCTTAATTAAATTTTCAGGAAATAATTATTTTAAAGAAATGTATATATATACCAAAGTTAAAGACTGTACTATTTCAAATGAACTTATTTTGTTTATCTTTGACAGGAATACAAAACTGCTTCAGAAAGCAAGTGCAAATATTGATTTTGATCGATTATAAGTAAATTATATCAGTTCTCTCAAAGAAATAATAACTTTGTCTTACTTTTGGCATGAAAGAATATATATTTCAAATTTCAAATTCCCTCATTTTCACAATTACAGAGATCGCTGCGTTTATAGAGACATATAAAGAGAACCAGATTGAGTCAACTTCTGATCATGTTTATACATGTTTTGTGGCCACGCCTCCTACCGCCTGCACGCAACCCATTTGCCCAGTGCTCCTCTCACTTGCAATTGTTTCAGGCTATAAAAAAGTTCTTGACGCGCCGAGAATAATCTTTCCTCTCGCCTAAACAGTCCCACAACAACTGAATACAATTATAAGTTCTTGCTCGGGAGAGAAACTTTCAGTATTCAACGAAACGTTCGACGGCCAGCAACGACGGTCGAAAACAAAAAACGGTCAGTGACAAAAGCGAATTAAATATAAGCAAAAACAAATGAAAATACAAAACTAATTTATGTGTATATGTATGTATGTATGTAAATATATGTATTGCTGTATGAAATAATATGCAAACAGAGAGCGCTCACGCGATATGTGGAAAACGAAACGGCAAAGAGTCAACGAACGCGTTTTTTTTATTAATTTCAATTGCTAACAAAAAACGAATTTTTAATTGAAAAATGTTCTAAAACAGAGTAAACAAATGTTTACAGCGAGTCGTTGGCATTGGCAAGAGGGAGAGAGAGAGAGAGAGAGAGAGAGAGAGAGAGAGAGGAGAGAGTGTTAGCGAAAGCAAGCGAGATAGAGAATAAATTGGTTTACTACCACTGAGAGAGGGAAAGGGAGATCAAAAAAGGTCGTTAAACAGTGCACAATATGTAAACAAGATCAATCTTGTGAGCTGACTTGCCTTATAAAATGTGTTTACTTTAGCGAATATTTAGATCTTTTAGATCATAGCCAAACATGGTAAGCCTTATTGCCGTATAGCGATTTTGCTTTTGTTCATTGAGGTCTTTTACATTATGGCCAACAGAACGAGATAAACAATACAGTATTATGCAGTGTTTACTTTAGTTCATATTCACATCTTTTGGATCACAGATTTACACCATTCTCTTATGGACTGGCCACTTAAATGTATATGTAGGTCTTTTAGATCAAGGATTTATATTATTCTAATATGGTCTCCTTATTTAAGTGTATTTTTAGATCTTTCAGATCTCTTAGATCTTTAAGATCATGCATTTGGGTACTTTTGTTATGTTATCTTTAGATCTTTTAGATCAGGGACTTAGATCATTCTGTTATAGTGTCCTTATTTAAGTGCGTTTTTAGATCTTTTAGATCATGTATTTGGGTACTCCTGTTATGTTGTCCTTATTGAAGTGCATTTTTAGACCTTTTAGATCATGGACTTAGATCATTCTGGTGATGTCCTTATTTATAAGCATTTTCGACCTTTTAGATCATAGCCAAACAAGGTAAGCCCGAATGTCTTCTCCAGTGCTTACTTTAGTTCACATATTGATCTCTTAGATCATTCTGCTATGCAGTGTTTACTTTAATGCATATTTAGATCTTCTAGTTCATAGTTTTAGAGCATTGAGCTTTGCATTGTTTACGTCAGTGCAAATTTAGATCTCTTAGATCATAGCCACTCACTGCCCTATGCAGTATTTATTCTAGTGCATATTTAGATCTATTTATTCTAAATTACTTCCAGTTAGTGCTCGGCCTTCTGCCTTTGGCCTTTTACTGCACATTAAAGCTAAAAGCTGCAATTAATGCGGGCTTGTATTGCCTGCTCACGATTTCTGCTGATTTGCATATTGAGACAACAGCAACAAAAACAGTTTCTTTACAACTGCTTTATCATATTTATGTGGCTTTTTGCTAGCTATGCATAAAGAGCCAGCCATAAGCAGCCGCTTGGCCACAATGAAATCACTTTTTATTTTCAGAAATAAAAGATTCAAGATTCTGTTGTTTATACAATATTTAAATTAAATATTTGAAAATACCAAAAGTTTCATTATTGTTGCATTATTGTTTAATTCCCATTAGGGAATATAATTGCATACAAGTTAAGCCTTTGGCTCTGGCTGAGCTTATCAATTTATTATTATTATTATCTTAAATGCTGACGTCAATGGCAACTGCGTATTGTATTGGCAATATCGATTAAGCAAATATTGAAATGGTTTTTTGCTAAACTCGTTTCGCGACGCATCTGGACCAGTGGCCAGAGTGCAGCCTCCAGCGCGCTCGAACAACACTTATCAGTCGAAGCACAGATCGCACGTGGAAATATGCATCGACTGAGCGCGAATATCCAAAGCCAAAGAGCAGCTCGCGACTTGTTGAGTTCACACTCACGCCGTCTCTCTCTCTCTCTCTCTCTCTTGTACACTCTTTGGCCTTGCATACAGTAGGGCATTGGCAGACGCTTTGTCTTGCTCTCACTCACTCACTCGCTTGCGCTCTTTGCTCTTTCGCTCTCAATTTTTGTTTAGCTTTGCGCTCACGACCTTGTTGATAAAATTTGCCAAAAAGCTGGGCAGTTCCACCTGGTTTGTGGGTGCAGCTACTCGTTATGCGAGGTGGGGTAAATGTTTGTCTGCTCAGAATCAGTCGCGCGTTTCAGCAGCAGCAACAACAACACCAACAATGGCTAATGAGCAAAAGCGGCTTTTGTTTATCTTTAGCTTGTTTTTTTGCTGCTGCTATTGCTACTCCCCCGATGCCCTTGCTAAGTCCCTTGCCTAACCCACACACACACACATAAGCAGTGTAAACCGGTTTTGCTAATTTGGTAAAACACACACACACACACACTCACACACACACACTCACACACATACACATGCATCCAAATAAGCACAAATTGTATTTTTTGTTGTCTTCTCTGCTTTTTGTCTTGTCTCTGTTGACAGCGGCAGCCCAAAACTTGCTGCTCACACGCACACACACGCACGTACGCACGCCTCTCTCACTTCGTGTTTATGTGTGTGTGTGTGTGTGTGTTTCTTGCTGCAAACATAGGGAAATATGCACAGACAACAACAACAACATCGAGCCGTAATGAAACGTTACTCAAGTTCTTCATCTACTTTGTTTCGTCGCTTGGCTTTCTCAGTCTCGTTTCGTGTTTGACTGAATGCAGATACATTCGTATTGAGTGAGTGAAGTATTTATAGCTTAAAGATACATTGAAGCTGCTGCACGTGTATGGAATTAGACATTATACATATATTTATGTATATATTGAAGAGCTCGTCAAGTAGTGTTCATAAAAATAGTAGTGCAACTGAAATGTTGGACAACAACATTTGGTGATAAATATAATATTTTTAAATATATATATTTATCTATATGTTAATTTTAATAATGTTTGCCAGAAAATTTGTCTGTCCAATATTTCAGTCGCACTACTATTTTTATGAACACAGCTGTATATATGTATTGTATATTTATACTCAAAATTATTTTGAGCAAAATTCAAAAATTAATCTTTTTCAATTTCTGCATTAATTTTTGCCAATTTTTTTACGTATTTTTCGCTTTTTTCATTCATTTTCATTTTTATTTTGTTTTTGCTGTTTTTTTCAAAATTTTATTCTGCAGCTGTTTCGACTGTTCGCAGAATTTGAAATCGTAAATAATCTTTCTCTAGTGACGCAAGGCATTATCTTTTTATTTTACTGTGTGTTTATCTCTCATAAGCCATGTGTAGAATGGGTTTTTTTTTCTTCTTCATGTTTATTCGTCATTTCACTATGAGACATTCCTTTGACGTTTGGTAAACATTGCGTGAATATCTTAATGAATCAGTTTTTATGTTTTCAGTCGACGCATTCCTTTAACAATTGCCTTTTAGCTGAAGTGAACGAACTATCGATTATCGCTACTATTGACTGATTAGCTTTAACCACAGAAACGTGCGGAAAATTCTACATCAATTGGCAAAACCAATTAATTTTATGTAAATAGTGGTCGGAGATTCCTTAAATTTCTAAAATACGTCATTTTACTGCTAACTGGCAGAAATATCAATGGGACAGCTCATTGAATGCTGCAGAGCTTAGCACTGAAAAGGTATTCAAGAGGGCATATACTCGGCGGAAAGAGGCGTGGCATTAAGGTATATACAAACAAAGAAACTTAAGATAATGAAATATCAGCTCAACACCGTCTTCCGGGTATTTGCTAGTCAAGCATGCCCGACTAGATCACTTATACTTGTTTCATTATTAGCATAGATATACTAAACGAATTATGAACTCTAATGCTGGGTTTTCCATACTTCCGCGCCATTTCGTGTATAAAGTTCAACGAAAAGCATCGTAGCTTAAAGATTTAAAATGCCAAACAGCATCGCATTCAAATCAGACTTTTGCATTTGTATGCACAGCTGTGTTCCTGAAAATAGTAGCGCCAAATGTCGGAACAATTTAAGATAAAGCATGCATGTATGTGCATGTAAATGATGTCATACAGCACTCAATGCCACCTTCAGCAAGTGCATTCAAAACAAATTCCTTTAATTAAAATTCCAAACGCTGAAATTCTAATCGATATGGCAAATGGCAAATGGCAAATGGCAAATTGCTTTTCATCTCTCTGGTCCATAGGCGAAATATAATTAATCTAATGAACCAGTTTTGCATCGCAAATTTCATATAATTAAGCTGGGCAAAAAGTGAAGTGCAAACAATCCAAATCCAAATGAGCTGCCAAATTATGGGAATTATCAGCCAAGTGTAACAGATATGCATGTAGTTAGCACACCCGCAATCAACTCGCTTTATGCTGCCCAGACTCAAAGCATCTTTAATTTTAAGTGGTCACGGCTACAGCACAAAGAAACGGAAATTGCTGTGGCTGCAAAAAGTTTGCCTGCATGAGATCATGATACTCTCGCACATGGGCTAATTCTAGAGCAAGCTGGGTCATTTGCCACTTGCCATTTGCCACTTGCCATTTGCCATTTGCCATTTGCCAGCAAACAACATAAGTTGGGGCGTAAGACTGTTGAGACTGCACAGTCCTCGTTCATAGTTAAACAGAAAAGCTAAATTATGGAAGGAATCCGTGTGTGTCAAGCTATCACGCTCCCTTAGCTCTATTTGTAGAGAAGCTCTAGAGTGTTTCATAGCCAAACTTTAAATAATCCTTGCTTTCAAGCTATGTAAGATATACTTTCTATCGAATTGACATTTTAATTAATAGAATTTGTTTTGAATGCACTTGCTGAAGGCGCTATTATGTTCTGTCTGACATCATTTACATGCACATAAATGCATGCTATATATTAATATTCGTTTCAAATTGTTTTCAAAAAGTAAAAATGTTCAACATTTAATGCTCAGTTGCACTACTATTTTCATGAACTCACTGTTTGAGCTACAGCGATCTATGCTGAATTCATTGTCGCTGCGAAGACTGAGGCCTTTTATTTCAAATTTCAATTAAAATAATTAAAATTTTATTGGATATATTTAAAATTTTAATTAAAATATTTAAAGTTTTAATTAATATATTTAAAATTTTAAGAAATATATTTAAAATTTTAATTAAAATATTAAACATTTTATTCAAAATATTTTAAATTATAATTAAAATATTAAAAATTTTAATAAATATCTTAAAAGTTGTAATGAAAATATTAAAAATTTTGATTAATATATTTAAAATTTTTAAAAATTGTATTTAATATTGTATTTTATATTGTATTTAAAATTTTATTTACAATTTTATTTAAAATTTGATTTAAAATTTATTACAATTTTAATTTTAAATTTTATTAAATTTTATTTAAAATTCTTTTTTTAATAGAAACATTCTTCTTACAAATACACATCCCTTTTCCTAGAAATAATTTGTCTCTATGCCCATGGTCTTTCACAGCGTGTAATTGCAGCACTGAAAGGTTTTTCTTATGTCCTTATTCTCGATCGTTTTGTATGTTGGAGATGGTTGTAAATTCCATATTCATGCTTGAACGCTCACAGTGAGCAAAATCTTGATCAAACTAATGTACAAACGGTATATAAAGCTACGAAGATTATAAGCACCATACTCAGTCATCCAAATTATGCCACTTAAGGAACTTATTAATCTGTTTTTAGATAAAGCAGCAGAATCTTCCATCATGGAAACCAATCAAAACTATAATTTTATTTTTCTAAAAGAGCGAGTGCTAGCCGAAGAAATACCTCCAAATTTGATGCACTCATAAATTGAATTGTTTTAATTACTTCAAATTGTAGTTTCCCGTAGCTAATATGATAATCCTAAATGGAACTTCAGTCATAGGAAAAGTCATATTTATTATGAATATGCAGACACATTTACACTTCAGTAGCTGTTTGATATTTTAAGCCTTTCTCTAGGCTCATTCTTACATTCCTATCGGCTACTTTGACTTGTTGCAGCTAGAACAGAAGTTCTTATAGTTTAGACTTACGTTCTATGATTAATGCAAAGATTATCAGATACTATATAGCTATTCTTAGGTTTGTCTAATTTTACTGCTTGAACAAAAGAACTTTCTTAATATAATATGTATATAAATTCTTGATTACGACGAAACTGTCATAGTGGTGCTATTATTGTTTACTCCGCAGCCTATTCCTAATTTGAAGTCAACAGTTCAATGCACTTTCTACAAAATATTTACTACAAGTTAAACAAGTAGCAAAACAAACTCTTTTCCTTATTGTCAAACCGAATTAGACATCAGCTACAATTTGTGACAAACGTTTATACAATTTGTCTTATTTATCAGCCCACTGAGCGTATGCGCAATATGTGGTCTAGGCACGCTTCACTATGCGTGATACATCAACTTCTCTCTCTCTCTGTCTCTATTTGTCTCTCTTTGTCTGCCTGTCTTGCTTCTTATATACCTGTGTCAGCTGTCATTAATCAGCAAACTAAATAAGCATAGAACGCCTCACAAATCCTAATCGCACGTGCCAATTCCTGCCTTGCTGAAGAGGGGGCGTGGTCGGGGCAGAGGATAGTGTTTGCTCAGCGCGTTTTAATTAGTTCCCGCTAAAGACCATTGTTTCGCTAATTGACCGCATTTGGCATACGACACGCTCCCGCCCCCACGAGTGGCGGGCGTGTCACCAAAGAGGCGTGTCAATCATTGCCGGGCGAAACAGTTGCGGCACGTGTTTGATTTATTGAATTCGTGTTGAGCGGCTAAATCGTCGCCGCGATGACAAAATGCAAACTGCATTCGTGACCCACAAACTGAATTATGGATTGCTGATTTATGCCAGGGCAGTGGGAGTCCATGTAAAATCGATGCCAGCCATTTGTGGCAAGCGAATGAGTCAGACAGAGTCGGATGAAAAAAAAAGACCCAACAGCTAATCAAATAAGCCGCAAATAGAGCGCGGAAGCAGAAGAAAACAATTCCAAAGCTGCATAAATATTTACTTTGTGTGTAAAAGGGAATGGAATTCATCTAATTAGTGTTTGCATACACTGAGCGCATTTCGGGGTATATTCGCTATGGGCAAATGAATGTAACAGGCGGCGGTCACTAAAATAGTAGTGCGACTGAAATGTTGGAGAACAACATTTTGTGACAACAATGTGAAACATATAATATATATTATCTATGTTTATATTTTATACAATATGTATATATATATATATCTGACCACAGCTGTATATATTTGTTTGGTATGACAAGCTAAGTCATGGTCGACTCTTCGTCTGCATAAAGTCGTCCAGCTTGACAGAGAGAGCAGGTACATGCTTCACTTTGGCTATGTGTATTCGTTTATAAAGTTATCGTTACCGATAACTGATATCTGACATCAATAACTATCGATGCTTTGACTTGCTTAGGCAACACTTGACAAACGCCTTAGCTAGGGAAGCCAAATGAAATACGTAAGTCTTAGATGTCTACAGTTTTTCATACTGAAACACAGCTACTCATAATTCCGGGAAACTAAAAACAATTTATTTTCAGTATTAGTTAAGTCAAGATCACATGTGAATATCATTAAGATCATTCATTTAGCGGTGTAGTTCAATCAACCTATTTATCATGTCAACGTGGGCGCAACTGTAAACAGCGGCACGTGTGACTATATAGACATGTGTGTGTGTGTGTGTGTGTGTGGACGTATGTGAAATAGAAGCTTAGATCAGCTATAAGATCGCCGTTGAACAAACTTCAGGGTATTTCCAAGTCAAGCAGGCCCCACAAGAGCACTCTCACTTGCTTTACTTTATTAGATAACTCTGATGACTTAACTAAGTGGAATAACTAGTTATTAAAGAACTAGTTATAAGACAAGCTGGCCTCTAAGCCGAAGTGCTTAACATAATGAGCACAATATCCAGTTCGATGTCTCAAGAATAGATGAAATAGATAACAAATCGAGCTGCCTATTATAAAGAGTGCAATTAGATAATGAAGCTGGCTGAATAATGATGCTAATAATGAGCACTCTGCAGTTAGCTGTGCGATGAGGCGTATGCGTAATGCTGCACATTGTTAAATTCAATTGCTGCTGGCAAATTGGATCAATTTTGGGTAATTCTCAGCGTCGACTTTGTTATGCAGACATTAAATTCAGTGGAAGTGCGAGTATTTGAAAATTTAATATGCTCGGCGGGCCAATGCTTTAGCGTCGCTTAATATTTGATGTTTGAAGTACCTTTTCTGGTATGGCCCTCAAGGGAAACTAAGTACAAATTTATATATATATATATGTATATATAGATATGTATGTGTGTGTATATATGCGTGTCTGCATGTGATTCCATATTTGGTATTTTCATTAAAACTTTAAGTCACATTTGCTGTTCTGTTGCCCATGTAGTTTGCATTATTTAAGCCAAAGCATTCAAAATAGGCTCAAAATAAACATACAGCCAACCATATATATATATATATATATGTGTGTGTGTATGTGTGTGTAGCGTAGTTGTCAAGATGCGTGTGAGAAAAACTGCCACGCCCCATAAGCAAACATAGGCCAAACAGCAGCCGCAGGCAATTGTTGAGCCAAGAGTCAGGCAGTGACAGTGGCGTCCCACTACACTGGCGTCCCAGTCTCAGTCCCAGCTGCTGCTCAGCCTAACTCTTGCCTGCTCATCTTCAAAGAGTCACAAAACGCCAAATGCTGACAGCCAATTGGAAGCGCACTTTGACAGCGAGAGCAACAGCAACAGCAACAGCAGCCGCAACAATCGAATGCTCAATGGATGTCAATGGCCACATCGATAGACAGACAATAATTACCAAATGCCAAACAGAAATTCTTTTGCTAATAATGCGTATGGGCGCAGCGAGCCCCACAGCCTCAATGAGTTAGACTGCTGCAGCTGGGTGTAATGCACTACTCAAATACTCGTTCAGCTAGGCTTGAGGTTAAGTAGATTATTTAGATTATATACAGCTGTGTTCATAAAAATAGTAGTGTGGGTGAAATGTAATAATGTTATAATATTTTGAAAACAATTTGAAAGCAGTATTAAAATTAACATATATATTTATAAATATATACACAAATTGTTTGCAAAATATTATGTTGATCACAAAATTTTGCTGTCCAATATTTTAGTAGCACTACTATTTTCATGACCACAGGTATATATATATATGTATATATATATAAAATTGGAAGACTTGCAGAATAACAGACCGACTATACAGATAGACAGTTTAAACATACTTTGCAACAAGAAACTAATATGCTCAACTTTCACTTGGTGAACGGGTATAACAACGTCAACCAGCTGTCAACTTGAGCAAACCGAACAAGCAGAACCGACAGACAGAAATACACGCAGACATAAACACACACACACACACACATATATATATATATATATATATATATATATATATATATATATATATATATATATATATATATATTATATATATATATATATATATATATATAGCATAGTCATATGTCAACAGAAGCGAACGCATTCAGCTAGCGAGACAAATTGACAGACAATTTAGCTGTCAATTGTGCGTCGCACGTTTGGCAGCGGTAGCTCAATACACACAGAGATGGAGAGAGAGAGAGGGAGTGTGGGATTAGGGGTGAGAGCTGTCAGCAGCTCCAGTTCCAGTCAGAGGACAAAACTTGGCATTAATTTGGCGCGTCTTGCGTGCATTGGTCGAGCGACCTCGCATGCAAAGCAACACAAAATGAAAATTGCCATTTGATGGCCGTTAAGCTGCTCAGCAACAAGCCAAAAGCATCAAAATGAACAAACGCGCACAAAAAGCTGTTGAGGGAGCGGGCAGAGGTAGGGACTAGCTGTTCGGGCAGGGGTAGGGGCAGAGACATGGACTAGGAATAGTCCTAGAGGCGAAGAGAGCTACAAGGGTGAGTGGCAGGTATGGGGACAGGGATAGGAGTGGGGCCAACTCCACAGCGACAGGAGCAACAGCAAAAGCACAGTCCCAGCCATGGGCAGGAGCTGTAGCTCTAGCTGAAGCTGAAGTAGTGCTCAGCTGGGCAGTAAATAAACAGCTGTTAGCCCAACACGACTTTCACACACACACACACACACAGCGTCGACATGGCTATTAAGCCAATTGGGCGTGTCCTATATACAACAACGTGTATACGACAATACATAAAAATCTTTGGCTTGGAGCGACCCGTGCTAATCGGACAGATGCCTTAGCTAATCTCAACTGTAAGCTATGCAAACTAATAAATATTTTGTGGCGCCACGTGGCCACTTCAAACCGACCGCAAGCACCAAGCACAACCTGAGCTTGACTCTATCGGGACACTTTATATATTTGTTCGTTCACAAAGTGCAAAAGAGTATATTAGTGTTGTGAAACATGTGCAAATGGCTGCTCGACTCACTCTCTCTCTCTCTCTCTCTCTGTTTGGATTAGAATTAGTTTGGAACAAACAAAAATATTTTAGAGTTTTTTCTAGTTTTTTGAAAAATTTGTATTTGAGTTTTACAGGTTCGAATTCGTATATTTGTTAGAGGAACAAAACTTTAGCTTTGTTTGAATAGTTAGAATCAACTCTTTTGACTAGCAGTCATATATAGTTTATATCGATTTAGATTTAATTCGAAAAACTCAATTATTTTGGATATCGATTCGTTTATCGATTCGATTCGATAAAGTCAACCACTCTTGGTTGAGCTACAGCAATCTATGCTGCACTCAGATGATCAAGCTAAAGCGAACTATGCTAAACTATTTGTGGCTCCGAAGAAATATTTAAATAAATTATTATATATATTTATAATATTTAAAATAAAATAAAAATAAATAAAATAAAATATTATATATATTTATAATATTTGATAATAAACTATTATGTCTATTGCCATGACTTTTTACATTTTTGATTGTCCTTAGCTGTAGAAAAAATCACAGATTCATTAAGGCAATCACTTTTAAAGTTGCGCTGTCTTAAAGGTATGCCGATTCGAATCATGAATCTGTTTTGCATCATTTTGCTATATTCTTTTATCTGCCTTAGCATAACTACAAGAAAAAGTTATATGTTTAAGGCTTGCAGTTAATTGATAGTTAGATTTGTAGAGAAAATCCACAAGAAATCAAATCTGAAGCTGTGCTCAACTATGATCAGCTTTGGATCATCTTTTGAACTGCTTTACAAATCGAACTAAGAATACTTTGACTAGGTCCTTGGGGGAAAATAAACTCTATTCATACAGTTTTCTGTAACAATATATAGCATATGTTTTATAAAGTTTTTCTTCTTTTTTTTTTGAATATTAAAGCTTTCGAATACATTTGAATATGATTTAAAATGTTCGTCCATATAATTTGTTAGCTCGACTCTGACTGTTGACCTTCCGCGCAACTTTGGCAATTAGAACTGCAGAAGTGGTGCTTGCGCCCTTGTGAAAGAGTAAAGCAACTTTGACAAACACTTGTAACAGCAGCAACAGCAACGGCAGCAACAGTTGAAACAGAGGCAACAGCAGCAGCAGTTGCTTCAGTTGTTATTGCATTTGTTACTTTTTTGTATTTTTTTTTTCTGTTACTTTCACATTGCGTTGTCACGTCAACTGTCCGTGGCAGCTGTAGCTGCTGCAGGACTCTGTCCTTCTCGTCCTATGCTATGATTACAATAATTATCAAAAGCACCAAAATGCAGAACATTTTTCTAAATACAGATATCAGATAGACAAAAAAAAACAAAAAAATTCTGCTTTATCTAGAGCTCCGACGTTGCATGTGCAGATTAATTCTCAAAGTTGCAACAGATTCATTATTCAGCTCTTCAGCACTCACAGACAGAGCAACGAGCAACGAGCACCGAGCACCGAGCACCGAGCAGCGAGCAGCGAGCACATTTGCAAGCCATAAGCCGCAGCAAGCTGAATTCACATTTGGTTTTGTATTGTTTTACTTTTTGGCCCATTTTACGAGCACAAAGTAAAGTTTTTCTGTTTTTCTCTTCTCTGTCTGTGTGCGTGTGTAGTGTGTGTGTGTGTGTGTGTGTGTGCGTGTGTAGTGTGTGTGTGTGTGTGTGTGTGGCACATAAAAATCACTTTTGAACAATAATAAGAAAAGTTGCCAGTGTTTGGCCTGCGGTTCAGCCTCCCAGCTAAATCAGAAAAAACACAAGCAACAAGAGCACAAGCACAAATAACAGAAGATGAAGAGGAGAAGGAGGAAGAAGAGGAAGAAGAAGATGAAGAAGGGAAGACAAAACAGCGTGCATAAATGAAAAGACAAAGAGCATAGGCACAGAACTCATCTCAAATTGCAATTCGGGGTATATTAGTTTTGTTTAAGTGTATGCAAGGGATAGAATAGGATAAGATAGATGTGGCTGAAGCAAAGATAAGCCGACGAGTTGATTCAGCCATGTCGCTCATTCTGTCTGTATGAACTCATCGATCTGATGATGAAATATAGGAATATAAGAACTTAACATATGAGCATAAGTATAAAAGAGCATAAGGCCAGAAGTATATTTGAAATTGTGTACGTCCTCTATATATAAGGCAGTATAAGAGTATAAAAGTATAAGAGGTGAAGACTTAAACAGCTTCAGTGCATAGGCACATAAGTGTATAAGAGCCAAAGAGTATAAGTAGAAGAGCTCGAGTCTTGAGTCCTGAATACGTTCTCGAAAATAACGCATAGATCAAGTTATTATCATCGAAAACTTTTCCATTTGCTTGAAAATTGCTAAGAATTTCTTTTACTATATTATATTTTACTATATTTTATTTTACTTTATTTTATTTTACTATATTCAACTATATCGCGCACGTTTTCAGGGCGAGAGTCATACAATTTTGAGGTCAAGTTCAGCCCAAGTAAGCACAGATAACGAATGCGTCAACCTCAATTAAAGATTCAAAATGTTGGAAATATATTTATAAGTATTTGGGTGGGGTTCAGGGTTACCTCCGGCTAGAGCACACTTACGTTTTCTCTTTGTGATTGGCTTAAGTTTGTTTGATACTAAGAAACATCTTTGCTGGTCTATATATACAATAAATGCATATATTTCTGTATCTATATTAAGTATGCGCAAACAGACTGAAAGCATGCGAAGTCAGATGTTCGATATACATTTTTAAAAGATTTTAAATGGAAAAATTACTGATGTATAAAAAAATATAAATAAAACACAAACATTGACAGCTTCTGGCATTGTTCCAAGGCAAAATGGATGTCATTTGATTAGTCAGATTAACAATGCTGAAGAGGAAAATGCATTCGCCACTTTTTTTTGTGCAGAAATTATAGGCAAAAAACACTTTAGACAGCGCTGCATAAAACCTTCAAATTACTCATCGTTGTGGCAGCGTAAGATGCAAAGCATTGAACTTATCTTTCACATTACGTATACGCACCATGAAGCGCTTAAGTGTAATTAACCATGCTGATGGAATACAAGCAGAGTTCAATTGCACTTCACTGCCTAGAAGAAGTCTCTGAAGTGGTCTTCAATTGCTTAATCGCATTACTCTTGTTCCCAATGCTTTGCAACTTTCATATTGCGTACACGCCCCATTAAACCTTTAAGTTTGGTTTTGTTCATGGCAACAGCCCAGCCTTTACTAATTATTAATTACTTTAATTATTCCATAAACAATTGTAATCAAGAAAAATTGGCAACATTCACATAACGTATACGCACCATTGACTAAACTAATTAACAATTCCAAAGGCACAAAAACACACGCCAATTACATAAAAACAAGAGGGAAAGGAAAACCTATCGATTGGGCATCAGCATCAGCATAACTTTCACTAATTACGAACGCTACGTTCGCACAGATTTGCACAAAAAGCCGATTAGCTGTCCAAAGGACATTCAAATGGCATTTGCATTTGCGTTTGAATTTGCATTTTGTTGATCCCCTTACACAGCAGCAGCAGCAGCAGCGGCGGCAGCAGCATCAGTTTCCATGTACGTAAGCGCATATGACAGGACGACACTTTGACACATGAATAGAATTGAAGCAAACACAAGGATAACGCATACATTCAGCTATTGCTGCCGCCGTAGCTGTTGCTGCTTCCTTTTTGTATGGCCTCGCATTGTAAGCCACTTAATATGGCAACGGGTTTCAAATTCATGTCACGCCTGACACTGACAAAACACGTAAGAGTTTTGCAGTCGAGCTATGCAGACTGCACAATACTCGTTCACGATACAGAAATAGCTTCCATTGAGCATACAAAAATAGCTGCTGTAGAGCGTAACTAGACCTATAGGTCTACATACATATATCTAGAGTAGGTCAAAGCTTTAAGAATTTAGTGTTTTTTTGCTTGTAGGCTACATTTTTAAAATTTTTAAAAAAGCTTATAAAAATTCAAAATTCCTACTCGAACTGCAACAAAGCGAGCTGCTTTTCACTGCCTGAACGTGTATAAGAACCGTAAGCAAACGAGCATAACTTGCTGAGCTCGAGCACAACAATCGAGATTTGAAAATTGCATTTTGTAAGTTTGTAAAATATTAAATTTAAGAATTCAAGTCTTACCTCGCTGCATATTTGTGTGAGCTCAACGTTAGCTTAGCTTTTAATTAGTTTTCCTATGAGTTTTCAGCTGACATTGATGTGTTTTTATATTATTTTCTAATCGGTGTTCATATTCCAATTAACTGTTGTTCCACATGACATTTCCGGAATGTTTGATGATTATTTGAAATTATTTATAAAAACAAAAACTGAGTTGGCAGCTGGGCAAGCGTGTCACTTGAGGGCCGCTTGACTTGCAAATACTGTGCTGAGAGCATCGCATAGGCAACGCTGGCCAGCTCGCAGCCCGTCGAGTAGTCGTGCAGCAGAAGCTGCGCCCTGGGCCACAGGTTGGTTGGCCAGCCAGGTTCGTAGCACACGCCTGACTGACTCGGCCCTTAGAGGTTTTATTTTTATATACCCTGAATCTATTGAGAGTGCTTGAATAGGGTATATCTGTGTGTGCTTCTAATATGCATATGGAGATTTAATATATTTATGAACTTACAGAGGTTCTTCTAGAGAGATCGGAGTTGAAGTTTACTGCTAGTCGTGCACGCCCGACTAGCTCACTCTTACTCTGAGGTATCTCAGTTGCTGCCCATTGTCATAGCATCTCTCTCTCACTCTCTGTCAGGTGTCTCTTGCTTGGTTATAAAATAAAATAAAATCAAGATTTTCACCTCCTTCACTGGCTCGCCATGGCTGGCCAAGCATTCCAATTGAGTGCTTCCACAGCCAGTGCCAGTGCCAGTGCCAGTGGCTAGTGCTAGTGCCACTCGATAAACAATTACTTAAGTGCTAAATGTATGTCATATTCTATTAATAATTTGATTTCTGGGTCATAATATTAAAAGTCCTTGCTTTAATCGAATCGCATCGAATCGAATCGAATTGAATTGTATTCTGTTTGGCAAATGCATAAATGAATGTTTGCTCAACTAATTAGTTTGTCTATTAATTATATGCATTTTATAGTTGGCAATTTGTTTTTTATGTCAGCCATAAACATCACTCACAACTCATCTGAAGCGAAGAAGTTTAATAAATTCTCTTTCTTTCTGTGCGTAAAATTGAAATTTAATAATTTATGTCGACTCCAATGGCAATTGGTCAGCTGTAAAAACGGAAATTTAAATGCGAAAACATGAATGTTTTATACATATGCATACTCGTTCGCTGTGTCAAAGAGAGTATATAAGTTGGCTAGATATAATGATGAATGAGTGTGCATAGCCTCGTCTGGTAAAGGCTTTAGTAACGCCCACTGCAGCCGACGCAAGTCGAGAATAATTATGCAGCATAAATGCAATTATTTATATTGTTTATTCACGGGACTAGAGACGTGTCTACCAAGCCCAGATGGCAATGTGAAGGCTATATATAGACATAGGTTATATAGCTATGCCCATTGGCTGACATGATAAATGGCTATAAAAACTATAACTTTAGCAGTTTTAGAGCTTGAAATGCTGAAACTTTGTTAAAATCTCCTTTAAGCTGTGGCAAATTGGAAAACATAAATTGGCACGCTCTGTGCGAGCATTCTGCAGTCACTTATGCTCAATTTTCAATCATTTTATGACTTTTTTGCAAACAGCCAACTTAACAAATCTTTGCCAATGGCATAAACAAAGATTTGCAATGGAAACTCTTAAATTTTTTGTATAAATTCTATTTGTATTTTTATTTATTTTACATTTATGGACTTTGAATAACTTTGATGTTTTTCTTTTTCATTATATTTGAGCTTCTCATATGCAGCCATTGCTTCGAGCCACAGCAGTTTGTGCCCAATTTTTCATACATATTAAAATGCCTATGCGTTATACACACACAAACCGCAAATGCTATATATATATATATATATATATATATTTGTGGGTGATTTTGTGGCCGAGCATATTGGAAATGGAAATTGAAATTTATTTTCGAAATTGATTTCGTTTGAAATTGCAATTTTTTTCTATGAATTGTGATTGGTTTTCATAACGTGTAAATAATTTGATATTTAATATTTTATTGCATTTAATTAAAATTTGAAATGACAGCACAAAAACATGGCAATGAAGATGCCAATGATGATGCCCATGATGAAGTTTTAGCCTTGCATATTTTACTCACATTTTATACAATTTATCGTTTGCATATTTATGTTACATTTTATCAGCATATTTACTCCAGTCCCTCTCTCTCTCTCTCATTTTCTTTATCTGTCTCGAGTACTCACTTTAAGTGTGTAAAACAGGGTGTATTGGCTTGGTAGAAACTTGATTAGGATTAACAGAAAAGTTCATCTAGCCATGTTCGTTCGTCTCTGTCATAGAGTATCAAGGTATAAGTGGATCTGTATAAGAGTATCAAGGAGTATAAGAGTTTAAAAATAAGAGTTTAAGCATTGCATAGTCTTCAGTCTACAGTCTATAGCACGCGTAGATCAAGTTTTCTTCAAATTATCCATTTGCATGTAATCGATAAATATCGATATGAAAATTGTATTTTGCTAAGCAGACAAATTTGGTGTATAGATTCGGCTCTTTCTACAAGAACTCGTCATAGCATAAAAATAGTAGCAAAGCAGGTTCAAATCAGTAGGTGATAAGAAGGTCTGCTAACGATAAGCTGATGAGTCGCAGAGTCTGAAAGTCTGTTGACGATAGAGCCAGAAGGTTCTTGACGTAGCTATGGCCCTGCACACAACATGCTCACTTTTATGGCTGTTTATACCTTTTCTTCTCATTGTTGATTGATAATAAAAGATTCTCATTAGGCATAAGCAAATAAGCAAATAAGAAGTACTCGAATTCATCTTGGGTTACCTCCCCCAATTCGCGCCATTTCGCTCAATGTTTGAGCATCGCATTGTTGTGCTGTCGCTGGGCTCTGGGCTCTGGTTAACGGCGACAGAGATTCACGCCTTGAAATTGAATGCTTTATGTGCGCTAATTGGTTGTCGTCCTTGCGCTGTTGTCCTTTTGCCTGCGCGCAGCTGAGCCAAGCTGCGGTCTCATATTGCCAATGCCATAAATATAATTCCTTGTCGCTTGCGCAATGTTCGAAAATTTAATTAACCTATTGGCAACATGGGAATCCAATAAAAATAAAAATAATAATTAAAATCTTTCCAAAACTCCTTTACTAATTAATGTTTCCATCATATAAGTTATCTATGTATATTTGTAGAGCTGATTGTCACTGTTTGAGCTATGACTCAAGCTCTAGAAGTTTACTTTGAAAACAATGAATGCCTAATGAAAATTATACAATTAATAAACTCTTCAAACATTATTTCACTTTACTCTACTTGCCTGTGCTTTTGCATCGCTATGAGTAATCGACGCCATGACGTCAACAATTCATGCGATCTGCTGTGAGAATTTATTATATGTATAAAGTGATTCAGGTTCCGATTGGGAATGCCTGTTGGTCGATAAAAGTATATTACTTATCACCAAAAATTGTTATGCTCATATAGCAAAAATGTTATTTTTCTTTATCTCGAGATAAACAAATTTCAAAAGAAACGTAACAAGTGACAGACAATTTCTCACAAAAGAAAAAAAAACAGGGCATACTTGACGTATGCCCTGTTTTTGTTCACATGCACACATCACAAATATTGTTGTATTCAAGTGCTTGCAGCTTTTCAATAAATTCAAGTATTCTTAACCATCTGCGACTCAGTATCCATTTAGCCATCGATGCGAAACGAACAAAATTTTTAAGGAAAACAATAAACGAAATATTGTTAAAGAAAAGTTAAAAGAAAATTGAATTGCAAAACTCTTTTGCAAAAAACTAAATTCGATTCAAAAGTTTTGTGTCCCAACTTTAAAGTGAGTGAAAATTAAGACACTAAAAAAGCATTGGAAAAATAAACAAAATAAAATAAATAATATATATTTCAAGAAAAACTTTAAAACAAATAAAAGTAAATTCAAAATAAATTCAAAACTTTATTTCAATTGTAAAACTATTTTAAAAAAAAAACTAAATTCAATTGAAAAGTTTTATTTCCCAACTTTAAAGTGAGTAAAAATTAAAACACTAAAAAAACATTACATAAAAAATAAATAAATAAAATATATTTTAAATAATTAAACAAAGTTACGGAAAACTATATAAAAATACATTTTGAAAATTAAAGAAAATATTTATATAAATAATTAAATAAATGAAAAGGTTTTTTTTTCAATTAAAAAACATTTGTCTGGCCGTATCAACTGAGTAATGTTTGTAAATTAAGTAAACAATGCTTAACTTATGTAAATAAGTTTTGAAACCCTGGCAAGGTACATGTATGTGTGTGTCTGTGTAAGCGTATGTGTGTGTGTGTGTGTGTGTGTGTGTTTTTCTACTTGAAAAGCAAGCACAGTTTTGTGAGCTCCACTTCAAAGTCTAAACAAGTCTGACCACGTTGGTTATGCTGGTTAGTGGCAAAGGGCCAAAGCGCCACAATAATTCGAAGGCTTTGGAGAGATGAGAGCAAAGGAAAACAGATGTCAGAGCAAAAGTAATACAAAAGTTAACCGCAAGGCGAAACATGTAACAAAAAAGCAAAGGGCAAAAGAAAAATTATTATGCTAAACTTGATGTCTAATTTAAAACAAGCTGCAAAAGTCTGGCGCAAAGCCGAACACAGAACCACAATAAAATTTGCAGTTGGCAAAAGTTTCGGGGCTCAACTAATTGAGATTGAGTTGGGGCCAATAAAACTTGACGAATGATGATAAATTTTCGCTTCTCTTGTTATTGCAGACCCTCGAACTTAAGGATATGAACCGAACGACACAGACCAAAGTCTGCCATGCACTTTCAGTGCTGCTGCTGACGCTTTTACTCTTTGTGGATCACACAGCGAGTCGGCCATCGACTGAGAATGAGGGCGACATCTCAACCTTGCCGCCAGGCGCTGACAACATTGAGGTATTTTAAGACATCTGTGTACTGTGTGTTTCAACCTTCACTTGAGCTAACGACTCTGTTGACAGATTCATCATGTGGAAGTCGTGAATGGCATTAACCGCGAGGATCATCCGGTGATCATGTACAAGGAGGACTTTGTCAACGAGGATTACGGTAAGCAGCAAAACTAAAGATTTTAATTACATAGGCCAATAGGTATTTAGTTAACAAGATACTAGACTAGACTAGATATAGAGATTCATAGATTTGAAGTATTCTAGAAAAGGTTAACTTTTTGACAGTGCACATGTGAGCTCCTACAACATCTAAATACATTTTTTTACTGAAAAAAGCTTTGACTTAACTGAAAGTACTTCTCTTTGCCTACATAGACGCTTTTAAATTTTCTTAAAATATTTTTTCATCACCAAGATATCAGCTTTTAAGCCTACTAATCAGCTAAACTACATCCGCCTCTCCCGCTCTCGCTCGCACTTAGGCAGCTGTTTCGGCGAGACTCTTTCAGCAGACGATATCTTAGTGACAAACAGAGACTTTTCTAGAAGTTTAAATGAGATTTTGGCATGGAGATATACTACTTTCAGATGCCCTTACTGTTTATAATATATAAAAAAAAATATTATTTATTATGCGACCTCAGTAATAATCGAAAGACTTTTTACTCCACATTAGAGTGTTTAGAATATTTCCAGAATTGGATCTGACAAGGCTGATCTAGTTTAATTACTAATTTTTGCCAAACTCTATTACTATTTCAGATCCAACTAAAAATGAAACCAAGTCCATCTATCCAAAGCTGTACAAGCGTACGCAGCGCACAAGACATCATCATAGTCGAGCCACTGCACAGCCAGCGCTTGTGGAGGAGAAGATTCTCTTTGATGTGTTGCCCGAGACGCCGCTGATACTGAACGACGATGATAAGAGTAACTTAGAGAGCTCGCAGCTAGCAGATGAACCAACTAAGGAGGCATCACTGCAGAAGTATCCAAAGAAATATCACAGTCGTCATCGTCGCCACGCCTACAATCAGAATGTGCGCCAACTATATAGAAACGACCTCTATGCAGCACAGCAGCCACTCTACTATCGCTCAGTGCCAGCTCCCCACTATCTGCCCATACAGCCCATACAGCACTATCAGCGGTAAGTTCAGAAGACAATTCACTGACTGATAAGAACTTTATGTAATATATACAAAAATCAGTTATCCGACAATTGGCAAGCCGCCCAAGTATCAGGGAAAACTTGTCTTCTGGCAGACTGAAGCGCCACCCAAGGATCCCGAGAGCATCGGCATGCGTGACAATTTCGGTGATGAGAACAGTCTCTTCCACAACTCTAATCCGGATGATGCCGACTTCTCAGTGTTCGATCAGCCCAGGCCAGAGGAGGCAATTGCGGGTGGCCAAAGCAGCAGCAGCAGCAGCAGCAGCAGCAACAACTTCAATTGGGGCAACACCTGGCGTGTGGAAGGTGAGACTGAACCGCAGACACATCAAATTTGAACAATTTTTAAATCTTTTATAATTTACAGAGCCACAGCTGCCACCAGTTTGGGGACCAAGTGAAGGTCGACGACCAAATAATGTACCAGGTAAGCCAATCCGAGCCACTTAGATACCGAGTTAAGTTCACTTTGGTCATTCATTAACGTGGCTAACAATCATCAATGCATTTATTAGCCATTAGGTTCTTCGTATCTTACAGTTTGGTTAAATATGTAACTCGAGTATCTCGTTAAGCCCTTCGATCCAAGCATGCATCATCTATATATTTATCAAATGAAAACTTTGCTAACAATTATCGATTCATCATCTCGCTTCTTCTTCTTCTTCTTCTCTGTCTGACTTACATTCACCTTCTTGTTACTACGCCACAGCACGGATACCAACAACGCAAGCGCCAATTTGGGCACAATCAACCAGGCGGCCAGTTGTACAAGGGACGACCACGCGTCGACCGCCGCTGCAGCCGCAGTCAGGTGTGACCAGCGCACCGCCGAGACAACCCACACCCAAGTTGTCCAAGTGTGTTTGGGCCATTGTCAATTGCTGTTCGCAGGGCAGCACCAAGATTCGTTACAATTGCTTTGAGGAGTTCGGTTGCCATGGCGCCTTCTGGGGCGTTAATCCATGTGCCGAAGATATTCGCACCAGCGCGATAGCCAGATTAGCATGATCGATTCAATAGATGGATCGATCTAGAGCGAGGCAATCAGCGTGAGTCGCTCGACTGCCGTAAAGTATTTAAAATATTTATAGCTATACAGGAAATCAATTTAATTTATTTTAAGCATATCTCTTATAATGAAAATAAAGAATCCTTTTGATCAATATTCAATATGATACGCTTTTTGACTAAAATGTGCCAATTTTGATAGTGCATGCTTGTTTACTATACTCGCTCGCCAGTGGAAAACGAGTATATTGGCTTAGTGAAAGGTTTATTTATTTATACGTCCGATAGTCAGTCCGTCCGTCAGTCTGTCCGTCTGTCCGTCTATCCGTTCGTCCGTCTCTCTGTTCGTCCGTACGTCCGTTCATCTATCCTTCTTTCTTTCATATATATCCTAGTATTACAAGGAGTCAAGATATTTCGCCTACGCCTACTAGAACCATGTAAAATTGGGAATTAACAAATCGAATACAAAGTAAATGACCTTAGAGACTTGGAATTTGATATATCGGGTATCTAATTTTTGGGTGTAAGTTACTATTCATTACGAAAACTTTATTTTCTCTCAGTCTCTCTCTCCTTCTTGCACTGCTTTAGGCTAGAAAGTTTACATTTAAAAAGTGAGCTCGTGTTGAGCTTCTCTATACATTGAAGTCCCTACTGGGAGCGTGACAAATCAAAAAGTCAATATCATTCTCAGTTTTAGAAGTAGAATCATCAAGTTTCACCCTTGGATAAGCCTTTCTACAAATAGTTCCATAACTTCTATGATTCACTTCTGTCACAAGTCAATAAAAATAACCCATTTTCAAAGTGTGACCGAGTACTGTGCAGTCGGTGCCAGCCGACTGCAATATTTTACTTATTTCGGTGTGGATCTATAACTTTTTCCTCAACCTTCTTCTTTCTCCATCTCTAACTATTTCTTTTAATATCAATTATATAATGTATCTATATAGACATCTTGTCTGCTAACCATATGCTGTCACACGCTTCAAAGTCTTATTCAATTCAAAGTTTGCTTGAATCTAAGTGGAGTGAGGCATTATCTAACCCACATCTGCCGCAAATGTGTTGCATGCAACCTTGGCAACAGTTGCTATTGTTGCCACAGTTACTAACTGCATTGTGTTGGGGCGCAACGCAGCTGGGGCGCTGCACCCAGTGCTTGGTGGAGTGTAAATGAATTAAGTTCTTATTGGTTGGCTAATCACCCGCATGCATGCGCTCACACTTCCATTTCTTTGCAGGCATCAGTGCGCCCTCTTTCCAGGCGTCGCCACCTTGGCCAATTACGCTCCAGCCAAGGCCCCTGGCGCGGCCACGTCCCGTACTTCGACAAGGTGAGCTAACTACATGTAGAGCCATGTGTCCGACGGGCTTTGCCAACTAAATCGATTTGATTTGTTATTTCACAGATGCCGTGCTATACCCACAGGAGCCCAGCTATGCATCGGGCACGGCCTGTCATCGCGCCTCGCAGCTGTGCTGCAGCATAGAATCTCTGGGCCCGCTATACGATTGTTTTCATCGTCACAACTGCGAGCATAGCCTCGCTGAAATACTCTCTACTTGCTCTTAACTTATGATCGATTATACTGGCCAACAGCATTTGCTAAAAACAAGAATAGATCCAGAACTAATACCAATCTGACATCAGAATAGACCAATCAAGTCAGCCTTTCGGCATTTTCTAGCGCAAGAAACGCGTTTATCAGGCTCATTTGAGAACTTGTCAAATCTAGACATATTATTTTTTCTACAAAGAGCACTTTTACCTTATCAAAGAGTATTACTCTTCGCCTCTATAAATGCCTTTAAATTTATTTAAAATCTTTTTTATCACCGAGATATCAGCTCTTGATATCTTACGATATCTCATTGACACATAGAGATTTTTCTAGAATTTTAAATGAGATTTTGGCATAGAGAACTGTACTTTCAGATATACCAACTATCTACAATTCCCTCTGAATATGTCGAGCAAATGATGTGATTTTATTGGCCTATCTCAACATATTCAGTTTTTGCTATATGCGCCTCGCTTTTACAATATTTGGTTTAGGTTTTTGTTTATCTAGACCTACTACTATTTTAATGAACAACAGAAATCTAGTCGAATGCATTGTTTACACTGCCCAGCAAACAGTTACCTATGGATATCAATTTACATACATATACACACACATGCAACTATAAATTGAATACTCGTACTCGCCTAACATAATACAATATTTACATATATTTTAAGGTATATACTATGCCAGCTATAAACCAAGACTAATAAATGCTCACCACCGTTAACAAGTAGCTACGTTGTTTGTATATAGTATATGAAATATATATATATTTCATCTACAGCCAATTGGCATTCCTTTCGCTTAGCCCATCTCTCTCAAAGCCTTCACATATTCAATTCCCCAGACAGCTGGTTGACAACTTGACAACAAATCTCAGTTGATTTAATTTGTCAGCCTAGTGTCACTCGCAATCGTATTTACAGACCTTCCAGCGACCCTCTAAGCCGATTACGTTGCGGTTTTAATAATGCCACGCCTACTACACTCTGCTCCCATTGTCTCTGGCTTAATTGATTTGTGTGTTTCATTTGTTATGCTGCACAGAGTTGGTCAGCTACTTTTGAATGGGTCTCAGCTAAATGCTGTTGCTGAGACAAGGCTTAACCTTTTGAAAGTCACTCAGTGGGCTTAAGCTGGCGTGATTGAGCACAAAATATATATATGTGAAATGGATGAGCATCAGCAATCGAGTCGTTATAGCCGAAGTTCTGCTGTCTGTCTGTTGCTCTGTCTGCTTTGTATCTATGAAGCTAATGATTTCAAGAGAGTATTTTATAGCTAACTCCTGCTATACCTTATGCAGATGTGTTTTGTTAAAAAGCAGAGAAAACTTTTTGCACGTTTTAAGGCTCAGCAAATGTTGTATAGGCTAATGTTATAGATCCTATCCCAAGCACAATTATCTAGCACTCAACTTTTAAGATACCCTTTGCCATTCCTCACAAAAACTTATGTCTTGAATCAAATTGAAATGCAGCATGAATAGAAAATCTATAAAGTGAATAGTTCAGATTACAAAAATCAGTTCACTTTCAATAAATTTAAGATAGTTTTAGATTAGACACCAACTACTTTGGTAATCCAGATCAAAAGATTAGTAAGTAAATAAAAAACATACAAAAATTTGATACAAATTTGGAGCTGCTCTGAATCATATCTCATTCACTTCCATCATAAGAAAACACATTTTAAGATTCTAAAAATATTGAAAAATAAAGTGATTTGAAAATAAATAAGGAAAAGTAGCTAACATTCTTTTAGAATAAATTTAGAATTATTCTAGAGAATAAACATGGAATCATCAATACTAAAGTTATCTTAGTTTGGAAACTGGCTATCAGCCTGAGCATACAAGTCAGAGTATCACTTAGTCAGTCACTCCCGTTGAGAGCACTCGTAGATGTTGTTACTATCAGTTGGTATTACAAGTACTTACCGCTGCCGCTGTCATAGGATCTGGAGGTGGAGCCACTGGTATTGGAACGTTTAATCTCACGCCGACCCATGCTTTCTCTGTTTGTGGTTTCTGGTTGACAGGTGGTTGGGGCTGGAGCTGGAGCTGGTGCTGTGGGCGA
The DNA here is from genome assembly GCA_035045365.1 of Drosophila leonis. Taxonomy (NCBI): domain Eukaryota; kingdom Metazoa; phylum Arthropoda; class Insecta; order Diptera; family Drosophilidae; genus Drosophila; species Drosophila leonis. The sequence goes on along the minus strand of JAWNPC010000284.1, from coordinate 1,055,119 downwards.
GTTGCTGGACACGTGGCACGTGGCAAGTAGAGCACAAGCAGTCGAAGCAGCCGCTTTGGCAACCGCAGAACTGTAGCTGCTGTTGTTGTTGTTGCTGCTGTTGCTGTTGGTGTTGGTATTGCAGCTCGTGCTGGGATTGCAGTCAAGCGCTGGTGTGGAGACTGCAGCGGTATATCGATTGGCCAGCAAAGAGCTGGCGCTGCGAGTCGTTGATGGAAACTCAAAGTAGTTGAACTGCTGTCGATTGCTGAGCAAATTAATGGCAGGTTTCGTTGCCAAGCTGCTGCTGTTGCGTCTGTGTTGTGGATGCTGTTGCTGTTGTTGTTGCTGTTGCTGTTGTTGGTGCCTTTGGTGCTGCTGACTGGTACTGGCGTTTGTTTGGATCTGATGCGGCGTGGGCGGCGGCGGGGGACAGGCGCTGCTGCTGTTGTTGATGCTGCTGCTGCTGCTGCTGTTGGAATAGGACGATTTGCGCAGTGATGATGGTCTCAACCCTTTGACAGGGTACAATGGGTACTATCGCCCGGCAACGCGTACCCAATCGCGGTGGTCTCGCTCACTGTTGTACCAAATGCCTGCAACGAAAAGACACCAAGCGTTAAACCAAACAACATCATCATTATCATCATAACCATCATCTTCAACTTCATCTTCATCGTCGATAAGCACATTAAATCTGCTTGCAGATTAAAGGCAAAGTGCACTTAAACGCTCAACTCTGGCGCGTGGCTAGCATTTGTAACGCACATTGCGTATACGCCCCGCCCCGTTAATGCTCGTAAAATTCAGGCCGCGTTGCCATTAACCAAAACCGTCTGGACACAGCCTCCGCATTACGAACAGTCAGTGCCAATTTAAGCAAATATTTGGCACATGAAATCATTTTGTGCTAATAAAATTTCACAGCCCACTGGGCGAATCATTGATTTGCTGTAAAACGCACAAACCACAAAGCTGACCACGAGTCACCCAACCAACCAACCAACCAACCAACCATTCCAAACCACCCAGCAGCCTTTACAATTTGCTCTTAATGTATCTGTCATGTAGGGTTTTCCACACCAGACACTGAATAAGATCAACAAAGTTCATAAGTTTCGAGCAAGCATTAGTAAAAGTTGCGCATCAACACTTAATGGAAGTCAGGCTAAAGCTTAATAGAGTCGAGTCGAGTCGAGTGGAGTCGACTCGAGTCAAGTAATGTGCTGTTTGCCAAGACAATAACCGAGTCGAAGCCAATCCAAATCCCATTCGAACAGCCTTCGAATTGCAGCTGCTTACTTCAACTGACATCTTAGTTTTATGATGCAGCGCCGCTATACTGGGAAATGCCTTAGGTAATAAGGCAGAGTATTGTAGATGGGTTTGCATGACTTGGCAATACCCTGTAGCTAGTATAAAAGTTACTTATTCCATTATTCCAATGTTTTTCTATATACAAACTCACACATATATAAGTATGTTAACTGCTAACTGTGCAGCTGCTCTGCTTGTTCTTACCACAACTCTCAACTTTGAGCAATAGACTGATTGAAATTAGCTGCTCGTTGAACGATCTCAATAAAATATCTAGTGCATGAATATGGTATCAAAGCGAGTTTATTTACTAAATACCAAGACTCCACTATGTCAAATTAGCTTCTTTTCATTCATTTTGCTTAGATTAATAAAATAAAATGCTCATATTATATGCATATGCATGGTAAATTAAAAATATTCATAGACTTTATATTCATTATGAATACCTACATCTTTATACCAATTTAGTTCTTTATAGGTTTTATAGTATTCGAGTAATGTGTCAAAAAGCTACTTGAAATTTCCATATTTATCTATAGTAAGCAAATATTAAGAGCTATCGAAAGAAAATGTTTATTTTATACTGCTCATAGTATATTAAATTATAAATATGAAGCTTTTGTAGTTCTCGAGATTGGCATGTTCTAGAGTACGAACAGCTGACCGACCTGACTTATGGAGTCGTCATTCTCTCTCTCTATCTGTCTCTCTCTCTCTCTCTCTGTCTATCTCTCTCTCTATCTTCCTCTCTCTCTCTCTCTTCTCTCTCTCTCTCTCTCTCTCTCTCTCTCTCTCTCTCTCTCTCTCTCTCTCTTCCTCTCTCTCTTACAACTGTCACATACCCTTGCACATCCTCAATCTACCCTGTTTACCCATCCATTTGCAATCACTTCAGGATGCATAAAACATCGAAGCACACATTTCAGAGGCATACAACGCAATAAGAAATCAGCAAACGTCGCACAAGTGCAAACCTAAATCAATAATAATAAAATGATATTAGAGTCCTGCACAGAGAGACAAGAACTCAACAGGTAGCAATTGCAATATGGTGAGTTGATTAACTTAACAGAATCGAATCAGGTTGCTATTGGCTTGGCAATGGCAAGTCAAGTGCAGCGACTATTGAGTGGGGCTGATGGAGTAAACTAGTTTTCCTGCTATTTAATTATGTTGTGCATCCGTCGCATCAGTCGGTGTACCACAAAAGCAAATGAGGTTTCAGCAGAGAAGCCACGGTAAATGGCACTTGGCACTCGACAGAGTGGGCAAGGGAATGTGCTCAAGGTGAGCTCAAATACAATTCCATTTAAATGTCATGCTAGGGCTTCTAATAAGCGAATGCCTGACTCTGTGCGTCGAGAGAGAGAGGGACAGAGGGACAGAGAGAGGGAGAGAGAGAAAGTCTTACCACGAAAAGTTGTACAGCTTCCGTTTTCATTTATTGAAGCGAAGCAACAAGCTGATTTGCTCATTTGCCCAGTCAATAGCAGAGGTCGCATCCATAGGTAGCTATACTTGTAAAGCTCCTGGCTCAGCTCAGCTGTGCACCAGAATATCAAGGTTGAATGCTCTAATTCCTATGCAAGCGGAATAGAAATAGAAAGAGAGCAGCAGACAGAGACTGAGCGAGAGAGAGAGAGAGGCTGAGTGTGTGTGTGTGGAAGGACGAAACTCAGTCTTCCACATGTTGCCTCTAATCGGTACGGATTTGAATTTCCATAATATGACACCAGATAGGAGAGAGACAGAGGAATGACACCACACAACGCAGAAAGGCAGCTAAGGAAACAAAAAGAGTAGAGAAGAAATGAGAGTGTAGCAAGTGCCTGACTAGCAAATACCCTGCACATACAAATGTATATGCCATGAAATCCACAAGAATATGAAAATTTGTAGATATTTTGATGCTCAATTCTGAATCTTAAGAAAAGAAGTTTTTTTAACTAATCTAGAGTGATATATGTGTGGATTAAGTCTCTTTATCTGTGTGTTTGCTTTAGTAGATTCCATAAACGAAATTTAGTAAGTATAGCTCTTGGAATGAGTGAGAGTTAAAGACAAGAGATAGACAAACGGACAGACGGACGGACAGACAGAGGGACAGGCAGAATGACAGACAGAGGGACAGACAAATACATTAAATATACCGCTTTTTATTCATTATTCACGGATATTATTATTTCACGAATATAAATACAGCATTGGTCAGCAAAATAGTAGTGCGACTAAAATGTTAGCCAGCAAAATTTTGTGATAAACACAATATTTTCTAAACAATTTGAAACGAGTAATAAAATTAACATATTTTATATATAAATATTCAAATTGTTTATAATTTATTTTGTCTACCACAAAATTTTGCTCTACAACATTTCAGTCGCACTACTATTTTTGTGACCACAGATTTATGGCTGCCTTCCGCCTGTTGCACACACACATCACCAAAACCTATCTACTCCTTTTTATGAATTTTTCATGATGGAAAAAAACGACGTCAAACCCAATGAATCTCATGGTTCAGTTCTGTCTGGCCAAGCCAGCTAGATCAGGCAACCAGGTCCGGATTAAAGCATCAAATTGTTAGCTGATGGCTTTGCCTAAATAGATCAAAGCATGCCACAAGCCTTGTCTCTATGCATATGTATGTGTGTGTTCGTATTTCGTATTCTGCTTCATTTGTCTGTAAGACTCGACATCGTCAGTTATTCATAGAGAGAGAGCGAGCGAGGGAGACAACGTTTTTTAATCAATTGCTCAACTCACTCTATCAATAATACCAAAATGGTAGACAGGCAAAATGAATAATGTCTTGCCATTGCCAATGCTTCTATTATGATTGTTGTTGTCATTGTTGTTGTTGTTGTTGTTGTTGTTGTTGAGTTGTTGTTGAATTACTGCTGAACAAGTGGAAAATGCGAGTTTCCTCTTTGTTGCCTTCGCCATTTCATTTTGCCATTTTGGCCCGTTTTCCTTTTCCGCTTCCTTAACAGTCGCCGTTATGGCATTTGCCATATGCCCTGGTCACAGCCTTTGAACATGTCAATTTTTTCATTTCAATGAGCCAGCACAATAACAACAACAATAACAGCATCCATCACCTGGTTCAACCTAGTGGACTCCATCGAAATTTTAAGTTCATATTCAGTTAGGCTCTGCTAAGCAGCGAAGCTATTAAAACGCTGACTCCTCACGGTTCAACAACTAAATGGGTTTTAAGCCCCAAACCCATTTCAAATGTGAGTTCAATTCAAGAAAGTTGATTGGAAAATTTAAAAAAAATTAAATAACAATTGGATATTGTTTAAATCTCAATCAAATTTGAATGCTAAAATAAAGTAATGGTCAAACTCTATTTAAATATTATAACCTTCAGCTCATTGGTTATTTTTTCATAGAGTTTTCACTGTTTGAGATTTCCTATTTCCTGTTGAGATTACCTGGCCCCTATCTATCTATCTTTTATAATTAATCATTTAACTTTCATCTTTCATTTCATATCTCCTATCTCTTATTTCCTATCTCCTATCTCCTATCTCCTATCTCCTATCTCCTATCTCCTATCTCCTATCTCCTATCTCCTATCTCCTATCTCCTATCTCCTATCTCCTATCTCCTATCTCCTATCTCCTATCTCCTATCTCCTATCTCCTATCTCCTATCTCCTATCTCCTATCTCCTATCTCCTATCTCCTATCTCCTATCTCCTATCTCCTATCTCCTATCTCCTATCTCCTATCTCCTATCTCCTATCTCCTATCTCCTATCTCCTATCTCCTATCTCCTATCTCCTATCTCCTATCTCCTATCTCCTATCTCCTATCTCCTATCTCCTATCTCCTATCTCCTATCTCCTATCTCCTATCTCCTATCTCCTATCTCCTATCTCCTATCTCCTATCTCCAATCTCCAATCTCCTATCCCCTATCTCCTATCTCCTATCTCCCATCTCCTATCTCCTATCTCCTATCTTCCATCTTCCATCTACTAAGTAACAATAGTTAGGGTAACTGCCAGTCGATCAGTCTCGCCTATTCAACACTTACTTTCTATTATTATGCATTAATTTTGATAGCTGCATGTTCGCAGCTCTCATAATCACGCCTCGTCGCACAGCTGTGCAAATGCTATTTAATTTGTTATACAAAGAAAAAAAAAGCAACGCGTCAATGAAGGTGAATGCAGGTGAGCCTACGGCCTATTTAAGGATTTGGGCTTTGGTAGTTTGTAGCTGGCATTTGTTGCTTGCGGCACTCGCTGCGAAATACTTTCTGCTATAATTTCAGCTGAGTGCCTGGCACATTCCAAACTTGGCTTTTACATAGTTGTTGGCCTGGCTGGGCGTTGTCATAGTTAAGCCAATGTAAACTTTTTTAATTTGCAATAATAATAAAAATTCCATTTTCTGCTGCTGCTGCTGCTGCTGCTGCCAGAAATTTTGTAGCCTCGCTTCAATTTTGTAGCCACTCGCCACACAAAAATAATTCAACAAGTTTTATGCACAGGCAACGCGCATCGCTTGAAAATATTTGTGGCTCCTCTTTTGTCTTTTATGACAGCTCACACACACATAGAGAGAGAGATAGAAACAGAGAGAGAGAGAGAGAGAGAGATAGAGAGAGCTGTGTGAAAGCTAACTCGAGTGAATCTCACACTCGCTCGTAGCTCAAGAGCCGTTTGATTTATGAACTTCATGTGCCAGCAGAAGTGCTCCACAGGTAACATTTAAGTTTACCTGTTTAAATTCGCAAATGCTTCAATTTACTAGAAAATGTACAGAAACTGCAAATTGCAGATAAGAAAGCTCAGCTCTATTTGCTGTTTGCTCAGTGAAAGCACATTTATTACATGGCTGACATCATCTATTACAGTTATATGTGAAGAATAATAATGCAATAATATTACTCATCATCTATTTGAATTATGTATAAAGACTAACTATAAAATAGTATTAAGAATAGTGAAATGTGATTTGAGTTTACAGATTGCTGTTTATTGAAGTTTTCTTTATGAATATAAAATAAAATTTTCTTCATCAAAATTTCTTGATTTATTTTTCTACGTTTATGCTCATAGCTAAGCATGTTCATAGCTTAAAGCAACGAGATTTAATTTTGAATATTTTTAAAATTTATTCATTTCTCTCTCAACATTACGGTCAATTTAATATATTTTATTTCAATTACATTTACAATATAATATTACTTTATTTCAATACACATAAATTGAGTTTAAATAATCATTGCCTACTTTTGTGCGCAACTAATGCAAAATAAAGTCTTAGATCTAGCTGCATGGCAAATAGCCAAATTTGAATCAAATAATTAAGCTAACTGTATGTAACTAATAGAGAACTTATAACAGCTTAAGAAAATTTAAAACTTATTCAAATTGTGTGGCAATTGTCCGGGTTGCAAGCTTACAAAGTGGAAACAAATTTAAAAGCGAAAAAATTACCTCACAAAAATATATATAAAAAATCTATTATTTTTATTAAAAATTCGAAAAAATTGCAAATGAATAATAAATAATTATTTGAAAAAGAATAATGAATAAATTTGTAAAAATTAAATAAATAAAAAATATATTGTATATGACTTTAATAGGATATGAGCGTGCCTATTGAAAAACTCTTTGTGTGAAAATAATTTGTATTATTCTTTTAAGCACACATAGAGAAGCTGCTGAACAGCTACCCACATTTGTAGGTGAATGTATGTAGCTGAAGTCTCTATCACGGCTAATCCTTTCAATACACTGACTAGATGAAGTCTCTATCAAGCTAATCCTTTCAATACACTGACTACTTCATGCCCTAGCCTAAAGCTTATCTATGAATATAAACAATTAAACTTAATTTCAAAAATATTTTCAAGTCGCAGACAATTTTAGCTCTAATAAATATTAATCGTAATTTGTTAAATAAAAATATAAAAATAAATATGAAATGGGATACTTCAATACTTGACTCGATTGTTCAATTAGTAACAAGCAATTGAGAAGCTTCGCTTTGCGGATTAAGCGACAGAGCGCGTCATAAGCAGGCACATCAACAATGAAGGACACACACAGAGAGACACGAGCACACGGAGACACAACCATAGCGACACACAAAGGCGCACACAGCGTGTGGCATGTGGCAGATGCTTTAAAGTTAATGCTGCTGTCGCTGCTGCCGAAAATCGATTACAAAATGGGACACGAAATTGCGTCAGGAGTGAGAGCAAAAGGGGAGGCTGGTTTGAGGCGGGGGGGGCGTGGTTGAGCGAGCAACATGTGGCACAGGCAGAGCTGCAAATATTTCAAATAAAAACTCAAAGGAAATGATGCCGTTTGTCGATGGTTTTTCCTTTTGTATTGCACATTTACAGCAACAGAAATATTCGTTTTCGTTTTTTATTGTCAAATGCTGCGGCTGAGTCTGAGTTGATTGAAGGGTTTTTGCACTCTGTGAATGCGTGAAAAACTGGTGTGAGGCAGTGCGTGTGTAAGTGTGTGTGTGTGTGTGTGTGTGTGTGAGTGTGTGTGTTTTTTTATGTGTGTGCTGATAAACGCTTCGCACACGCATGAACAGGTAGCCTGCCAGGTAAGGTAGGTGGGCAACCAACTGTATTGCTTCCGGCTTAAATAAGCGAAGCTGCACGTCCTTCGCCACTGCCAGCTGGCAGCTGCAGTTGTGTGTGTATGTGTGTGTGTGTGTGCGTGCGTGTGCCGACCCGGCCATTATGAGCAGCTTGTTTATTTAAGTTTCACGTGCAAATAAACTCAACGCAAGAGCAGCTAAGAACATTGCAATGGAGCCTGACTGACTGCTCAATGCTCGTTCGTGGCATAAAGTTTGATATTTGCTTGGTTCCATTGAGCAGAGCATATATTTCAGAAATCATTTTATACAGCAAAGCATCAGTAATCCCTATGTAATACTAGGTAATGCCATCTCTAAGCTTATATACAATAAGTTAAAGATCGCTCCTCCAAGAGATTTTAATCAATCTTTAAGAGAAGCTTAAACTCACTTAAGTTTTTGAGCTGATGTCTGTCAAATTGTTTTCAAAATATTATGTTTATCAACAAATTTTGCTGTTCAACATTTCAGTCGCACTACTATTTTTATGAACTGCACTACTATTTTTATGAACTGCACTACTATTTTTATGAACTACACTACTATTTTCATGAACACTCTAGCAATTCTCTAGCTAGCTTTCATACAGATAGACAAACATGGGCGCGCAACTAATATACTCTCTTTGCACTTGGTGAGCGAGCATAAAAAAGGAACCACAACAAACATTGGATCGCCGCAGTAAATGCTGTTGTTTTAATTAAAATTTAATGAAATTAAGCAAAAATATTTTTATTGTCCATTTGCGAGGCGTTTCTCTTTTTTTACAGTTCTTGCTGTGTGTGAGAAATGTGAAATGTGAAACTTGGCTCAAATAAGTTTATGCAAATGTCAGCTGGGTCTAAATAAAGACTGCTGATGAGTGTGGGCGCGAGGAGGTCAAAGGTTGTGCGCTCAGCTGTAAATAATTTACGTTTATTAAAAATAACATGGAATAATCATGCACAGGCAGCGATAGAGCCAGCGAGTGGCATCAGTTGTAGTTGTCGTTGTAGTTGTCGTTGTCGTTATAGATTAACTGCATAGCTTAGTTAGTTTAACTCAGCTGCTGCAAGTTAGCCAACAATTGAGCGCCATTCTCTATCTCTCTCTCTCTCTCTCTGTCGCCCCGCTGGCAGGGGCGTCCTGCAAACAGGTTAATTGAATTTGCTGAATGTGTTGAATGCGTCGCTGGACACGAACAAGGCGCGAGAAAGGCGCAGCTCTGCGGCGGGGGCTGCTAGGCGAGCGCTGTTTAGTAACGCATGCAATTTGGATTGCTTGCAGTTAGTCGCCGACAGTTAGTCTACCACTCTCTCTCTCTCTCACTCTCTTTTGTCTCTCTCTGTATCCCACTATTTCTTTTTCTTTCCTCTACTTTCCATCAACTCTTTCTTTGCTTGCAAGCGCGGGCTGCTCTGTTACGCATTCAATTTGAATTGCCAGTAGTTAAGCTATTATCCACTTTAACTCTATCTCTCTCGCTCTCTCTCCCTCTCACTGTCTTTCTCTTTTTTTTAAGTATTTCACGCGTTTTCTGTCTTTGAACGAGGGCTGTCTCGTAATGCTTGCTATTCAGATTGCGTGCAGTTAAGGCAATCTGTCTCTTTCTCTCTTTTTCTCTTTATCTCCGTCTTAGTGTGTCTCACATTCAATCTCCTTCTCTGCCTCTTACCAGGTGTACATATTTCTACCTATCTCTATCTATTTATCTCTTTCTGCATTTATCTCTCTCTCTCTCTTTCTCTCTCTATTTCTCTCGCTTTACATCTACATATCACTCTTTCTTTCTCTCTCTGTATTATTCTGTTTCTATCTTTCTCTCCCTGTCTACCTTTACTTCTACCTCTACATCTACCTCTATCTCCATTTATATATCTGCACATCACTATCTATCTCCCTCTTTCCCCCCTCTTAGTCTCTCTCTCTCTCTCTCTCTCTCTCTCTCTCTCTCTCTCTCTCTCTCTCTCTCTCTCTCTCTTTGGCCCTCTCTCTATCTCTACCTATCTCTCAATTTCTGCCGCAGTCTATTACGGTCTCTTTCTATCTCTATATTTCTTTCCCTCTCTCTCACTCTATATTTCTTTTCCGTCTCCATTTCTTTTCACTACACACTCAACCTTCGGACTGCAGTTATACCTTTACCCTTTGTATTCCCCCCCCCCTCTCTCTCTCTCTCGCTCTCTCCACCCCCTTTTTCTGTCCCTCTCATCCTGCTCCCTCCATCCATCTCCATTCCATTCTTATTTTAAAATTTTTTATTAATCTGCAATGACAATCCTCTCAATCCTTTCACAGGAAGGATTGTCCCCCTCGCTCTCTTGCTCTCCTTCTCACTCTTTCTCTCTGACTATCCCTCCATCTTATTGCTCAACCACTTCTTTTCACTATTTCACACAATATTCTTCCTGCTTCGTCTATTTGCATACAAAAGATCTCACAGCTCACAGCTCACAGCTGTTAAGCATTTCCTCTACACCAAATCCATTTCATGCTTGATTTAAGGACAACATCCAATGCAACCTACTCTGCAGGTGGTATGTGTGTGTTGGTGTGTTTGTGTGTGTGTTTGCTTGTGTATACTGTATGTAAAGTTAATTATTCTACGAAATGGATTCAACACTCGCTGCACGTAACGAGGCGGCAATGTACAAACTTTTATCGCCATTGCTCTGCAATTTGGTGGCCATCACAACGCCCTCTCTCTCTCTCTCTCTCTGTCTCTCTCTCTATGTGTGTGTGGCCGTGTACATGCATTAACTTCATTAACACAGCGCAGCACTTACAGTGGACCCTTTCCCTCATAAAATATGATGTGCTCGCGCCCGCTGTCTATGCGGCGTGCGTATGAAGCAGCTTTGAAAATTTGCACGTCATACGCACACAGTTTTTACGAGCGTTACGCAAATGCCGAGGGCGCAGCAGACCAAAGGGTTTGCCAGCACTTTTTTTTTGTTTTTTTTGAACACACACAGAGATAGAAATACATACACATACGTGTATGTGTGCTTTTTGAGCGACAACAACTTGAAACTTTTACGATGTGTTTTCAACAGTTTCTACGTGACTTTTCACTGAGCACTGCAGTTGGCACTTCAGATGTTGCCTCTGATTTCATTCACTGATAGCTCCAGTCAACAGTTGGCAGCTGGCAGTTGGTTGCTGGCAGCTGGCAGCACGCCTTCCACAAAGGCCACTGACTATTAATTACATGCTTGCTGTCAGGCACATTGGTTATCCTGGCCATGGCTCGAGCAGCCAAATTGAGTTCCATCCGTTTGGTATGGCTTGCAGGCAGCACAGTTCGTGGATTGCAATTATAATTGCTGCTGCATAACCCGAAACCAGTTTCGGCTCTTGAAGAGGTGCTGCACATTGAGTTAACCACAATATTTCAACAATGCTGCAAGCAGTGAGTCAGTGAGAGAGTGAACAGGGGCAGGGGTTGCCACAGAACCCAATTACATTTTTCATTTGCTGGTCCATAAATCACAGCTGGCAAATGCCGCAGAATGCATTTGCACACAAATTATTACATCGAACAAAAAGAAAACAAACAAAAGCGAGCGCCAGTGAAGCGTGCCTGACTAGGAAATACCCGAACTGCATGCAACTAGCTCTTAGACTAACATCTAAGCTGGCAAAAGCGAGCACTAGTGAAGCGTGCCTGACCAGAAAATACCCGAACTATATGCAACTAGCTCTTATACTAACACTCTAAGCTTGCATAGCTTTGTTAAAAGTTGATGGATTATGGTTTGTGGCTTGGGCTGACATTAAAATTTTATTCTTTAAGAATAAGTGTCAGATGGGTTTCTGTAAATTGCCATGAAACCCAACATTTACAGTTAACAAATTTGAATAAAATTTCATTTCAAATTTACTAAAACTTTTAACTCTTAAGCTTCTAAAATCTCTAAGCTTTTACTTCAAGCTCTCATCTAAATCAAAACTAAATCGTTTTGGGCCAGCCTCAACTTTATCCTTTAAGCTTGTTTCACATTTTTTTTAAATACTAAATTTTGACAATATTCTTGTTAAATATATATACCCTTTCCATAATAACAGCTGCGCATACAAACATAATTGTAAGCACAAATGCTCGAAAATAGTTGGAATTCCCAAAAATGTGCGAAACAATAGAAACGTTAATGGAAACGGGGCTAATTGGGCATTGAAGAGGCAATTGAAGTGGAAGCGTCACACAAAGACCACATGATGCACGCCATTGTGGTGCGGCCTTTGTGAGTGTGTGAGAGTCTGTGTGTGTGTGTGTGTGTGTGTGTGTGTGTGTGTGTGTGTGTGTGTGGATAAGTGTGCATATGTGTAATTAGTGGCACGCATTGCAAACGGAAAATTGAGTTTAATTTTAATAAGGAACAAGCTGCTTAGGGGAAAAGTGCATTGGGAAATTGTTTTATTGAAACATAATTAAAGCCAGGATAATTTGAAAAAGAAACGAGCAGCTTAAAGTTCTCTCATTACTTTGCCATTATGTTATGAAAAGAGTATATTGGCTTTATGCACTATTCGTCTTGATGTCTGTTCGTCAGTTCACTTTGAAGTTAAAGAATTGAAATTTGACACATATGCTCCTTGGTAGCCTCGTCTTGTAGGTTGTTAAGACGTTGCCGAATGACCGCTGGGTATCTGGTATAAGAGACTTATTTAAGGTGCTAGAGACTTAAAGTTCGCTTATAAATATATTAATATATATATTAAAATATATAGTTTAGTTATCCACAAACATAGAAGACGTAACAAATTTGAAAAATATATAAGTTTTTGAGTTGTAGAGCTATAATTAAATTGAATTTGATAATTGAATTACTGTTCACATTCTCCCTTGATTTATTGATATGTATTTACAGGGTGCGGCACAAGTAATCACTCCAAGTTCTTTTGCTGTAATTTTTCTTTTTCAATGAAAAAGTTTTCTTCAACAATTATGCCACGTGCTTGCTTAGTTAAGATTAGATTTATGGGCTGTCGATTATTTGGAACAAATATCAAAACCGAATTGACATTTGACGGCATTTGCAAAAGCTAAGCTGCCCCACCCTGTATATATATGCGCCTCAAAGGCATGGCCAAGCGCAAAAATCTATAGCTAGAGCGCGCACACTTGACAGTTAAGTCACTGCAAACTTTCTCTTGAGATTTACCATAAATAATTGAACAGTTTTTGGTTTGTGAACGAGTATTATGCAGTCAGTGTCGTCTGACTGCAATATTCTAAGCTTATTTTCAAATAGCTTTTGCAGCATTAACATTGCTCAGTTCTTACTGACTCTTTCTATGTCTGTCTGTCTCTCTCTCTCTCTCTCTCTCTCTCTCTCTCTCTCTCTCCTCTTTTTCTATTCCTCTCTCTCTTACTCTTTATGCTGTTGATATATAAACAACTTGTGGATATCTGCATATGGTATAACAATTTCTTACTATGCTTTTTATCTTCTGCTAAGCTCCTCTCTATCTACACATACTTATCCATACTTATATATATAAATACCTATATATATCTACATATATAATATATAGTTTTTTTTGTGTGTATTTTGGGCCACTGCCGCTTACAAGCTTTGCCATTTTACTCAAGTGATAACAAAATGCGAATGTGGCAAACCATTTTTTATTTTCAATTTTTCGTTGCGGCTGACATGACAAAGTGCCCTCCGAAGGCAGTCGCACAATGGGGCGTGGCATGTGCTCAGCTAAAATATTGCCGTCGCCTCTAACTTGGCAAGGAAGGGCAACGAAAGCTGAAAGTGAACGACTTGAAGATATCCGTATTCAAATTGTTTTCAAAATATGTTTGTCACAAAATTTTACTCTCACTACTATTTTTATGAACACAACAAATATTTATCTTCTGAATATTCATAAAAAAAAGCATGCAAATAATAACTTAAAAACAAAGTTGAAATATCGATTTTTATCGATATAGTACAATATATAAGGATTATATCGAATATATCATATGACAAGATATATCAAATTTCAAGTCTCTAGCTATTATTTGCAGAAGTCACGACAGACATGGCTAAATCAACTCAGCTCAGATGAGCTGGAAAGGAATCTTCCTATCTTTCCTTTCACTTTCCTGGATTTCCCACTCTTCCCTTCTCTCTGTTACCTACAGACGCATATAGTGTATATACCCTGCCTAATCCATATACACAACAACAACTAAGGAATACCATAGACCGATATGTATATGCTGGTAAAAGGATATCGATGTCGTTGCCTCGGCTCTGGGCAGCTACAAATTCAATTCAATTCAATTCGTTTCGATTTCAGCGAAGACGTTGTCTAACTTTAACAGCAGCTGCTGGAAAGGCTATGCCTCCTGCTCCTACTCCTGCCTCTATTTTGGTTACCCAAAACCCTGCTGAAGCCTTTAGTCAAGCAATTGCTGGCTGTTTGCACTGGGCGAACAGCTTGGCTTGGCCTGGCCTGGCCTGACTATCTGCCTGGGCTGTCCTGTCCTCTGTGCTCACCTCGGCCATGTTGCTAAAATATTGATGAAATTAAGGTTTAAATTGTTAATTAAACGCGAAGGCAAAGCAGTTTAGTAACAGTCCAATCCCTGCTGCTGCTGCTGCTGCTGCTCCTGCTCCTGCACCTTCTCCTTCTCCTCCTCCTGCTTACTGGATTTGACTTCCATCTTCGTTTGTTTTGCCATTACGGCTTCTAAGTACTCATTAACATAAGCCGCTGTTGTCAGTCTCTCTGCCACTCGCTCCCTCTATCAGTCACATTTAAATCAATTTTAATAAAAAAAAATCTAGCAAATTTTCATAAAATAGTCCCCATTAAACATATTGTCTAAGGCGAGAGCTCCATAAAAGCTGAAGAGCAACAGCCAGCGATGGCGCTGCGCATAAGCCTGAATATAAAAGATAAATTAAAAAATAATATCAAGAAAACAACGAACCAAACAAACGTTCTGCTCTGACGACAAAGACCAAAGAATTACGCATCAAAAGCCGCAATTGAGTTTTCAAACTGCCCACGGAAAAGGAGTATATTGGTTTTGATGCGAGAGACTTGAAACTTGGCATCGAGATTTGTGTGACGATAGAGATGCATAGAGAGAGTTTAGATATATTCCATAAAGCCTTAGAGTGAGTCTCTATTGAGTCTCTCTCTCTTCAACCTTCAACTTTTGTGTCATAAACGAGCATTATGCAGTCAGCTATGCCTGACCATGCTGCTTTCTTTTTCGGTCCACTCCTCTTAGCGACTGCAAACCGTACTGAATACCATTTTCGTGCAATATATGCGTAAATCTCAGCAAATTTCATTTGCCTGCCGTTTGTGGGGGAGGACGACGTTTGTCCCCACAACAACAACAACAACAAGCTAGAGAGAGCCAAAAAGTCATATACGTAAAACGAATGTCAAATAAAAGCGAGTTGAGTTAAGCAGACTAAAACGTAATATTGACTTGAAAATACCCTGTTTTATAAGCATTAGCTGGCAAGGATCAGTTAGTTGTACTTTAAGCAAACTCTATTTGGATAGTGTAAATATTATATATTAAATTGTCTTATACAAAGTTACCATATACTATACATTATACTTTATATAGTATTTATATTACAAATAAAATACTATATATACTATATCTAATATAATATATATTTTTAATATAATATATATTTATTAATATATATATTTTTCGAGATCTGTTTAGAAATTCTGTGATAGTTAGATAGATATAACATTTTTTTTATAACTACAGCACAGAGTTCTTCATACTTGATAATATGACACAAATATATATAGTATATACTATATTTATGATATATGTATATATATACTATATACAATATATCATATCATCATCATCATCATCATCAAGAAAGTTCAACTAGATTTAATTGGACTCCTATAGCAAGTTTTTCATACATTTGCGTTCACAAATACTTTTCTCATAACTATTGATTATTATTTAAAATTATTTATTATTAATAAAAGTGAATATTTGAAGTCTACAAAAAGTACTCTTCGAATCATCTTGCATCTTACTCTTCACTAATAAATATAGCCAAATTTTGTTGAACAGTTTAATTATTATAGTTTATTCGTGAAGTTCAGAGTTGTAGATGAAAAGTTAAGATGACTTGTCCATGATGAGTTATTTAAGGCTCTGCGTTGTATTACCTAATATGACTTCTCCGAGATATGTTGTCTAAGATGAATTGACTTTAAAACTAAGATAAGTTGCCTAAGATGAGCTGACTCTAAGATGAGTTAACTGAGCTACCTGAGATGACTTATCCCAAATCAGTTTTTTAAGCAAAGTTATCTAAAATGACTTGTTATAGGTAAGTTATCTATGAAGACTTGACTCTAAGATGAGTTACCTGAGCTACCTAAAATGACTTATCCCAAGTGAGTTATTTAAGCAAAGTTATCGAAGAAGAGTTATCTGAAATGACTTGTTTAAGGTAAGTTTTCTAAGAAGACTTGACTCTAAGTTAAGTTATCTTAGATGACTACCCCTTGTTGACTTATCTACAAAAAGTTATCTAACATGACTTTTCAAAGAAGATTTATATAAATTGACTTGAATCTAAAGTAAGTTAGGTAAGATGAGTTATCTATTGTACAATATAAATAGTTATCTAAGAATAGTTATCTAAGATGACTTGTCTAAGATGAGTAACATACGATGACTTGTCCAAGATGTGCTAGCTAAATGAATTGACTTTAAAACGGGGTTATCTAAAACTAAGATGAGTTACCTAAGATAACTTGACTCTAAGTTGCGTTATGTAAGACTAACTTGAGTTAGCTAAGCTGATTTGTCCAAGTTGAGTTATCTAAGAAAACTTATCTAATATGAGTTATCTAAGATGACTTGACTCTAAGATGATTTACATATGTTGAGACTAGCATTAGTTAGCTAAGACGAATTGCCCAAGATGAGCTATCTAAGAAAAGTTATCTAAGAAGAGTTATTTAATATGACTTTCTAAGAAGAATTATCTAAGAAGACTTAACTCTCAGATGATGTCAGCTGAAATAACAAATATCCGCTTGCAAATGCCAGTCTAGTCTCTAAGAGTTCCATTAGTTTCTTAGCCAAAGGCATGAGCTTTGAATGCTAATAGTTCTCCATATACTCCATATATATGCCCTTTCCCGTATTCCAAATATCCCATACTCAAATACAAATATTATTAAAAATTCCAAGAAATTATTTGCTGAAAACACTTGGCCCGCAGATGAGGCGTATGAAAATAAGGCGCAAACATAAACTGAAAAGGCAACAAAAATGTCGGCAACAGGAGTCATAAAAATACACACACATACAGACACAGACACAGAGAGAGACACACACACACACACACATGTAGGCTGGGGTTGTTAACAGGGTGTTGTTGGGGCTGAGTCGAAAAGATTTTGAAACGCTTTGCTGCACTGTGTTTCATTAGCTCTGCATTTGGGCCACAACAGCTTCCGTCAAGTTTTTACGAGCCCTTTGCTTGGCGCTTATGGAAATCAATGCATACTTATCTAACAGAGAGAGAGGGAGAGGGGGAGAGAGAGGGAGAGAGTGAGAGAGTGAGACATACTCTTAAAAAGCTCGACTTAGGCAGCAAGTTGATTGACTCAACGCACGTGTTGTTAAGCCTCGTAAATCCGTTGGCTGCTTAAAAGCAAATAAGTTATAATTGCGCGTTCGGATGGATGCTGTTGGGCTGAAGATACAAATTTATATATACAAAGATACATATATATCTATATGTAAATAAATATAGTTAAAGCTGCGCCCTTAAGCTGCTTCTGTTCGCATTTCATATGTTATTCAACTTTCATCTATCTCTCTGCCTGGCCAAAGGTGTTGCCAAAGCAACGAAAGATAAAAACCGTTTATCTCGCCCACCATTGCAGCAGCCTTCAGTGAGCTGAGCTGAGCGAAGCTAAGCTCCTCTTGCCTGCAGCTCTTTTTGGCTTGATTTGCAACAAGTTTTTCTAACATGAATTAATGTTTTCTTTTTGCTGCAAATTCTTTTCTTTGCGCGCTGCTGACCAGAGTTTCCTAACGGCAAGGCAATGGAGTGCATTGCAGTTGGGCTGCAACGACTGCTTAATGCATGTTTAAGTTGTGCAAGTAGATGAATATCTGGTATAAGAATTTTATATAATTTATAGGTTTATCTATAGATTAGTAGTTCAACTGAGACTCAACTGCTAAGCTTGACAGATCTTGTCCAAGAGACTGGAGTAGATAGAGTTTTTTCCCACTTGCCAAGCCTCATATAAATTTAGCTGCTTTCTGATTGTCATGAGACCAGGCGACTGTATCCAAGTAGTGAAAACTTTTCAATGAAGATTATTGCAACAAGTTAGCTGCTTTGTAGCTCAATGCCAATTGCAATGATAAGATATTCTCAGCCAGGCCGGATTTATGATTAGAGAGTAGTGCGACTACTAACTTTACGAAACAAGAATATTCCGAGTAAAAAACAACGACTTTTGGAAGTAGAAGCTATAGAATAATAGCTGGCAAGCCAACTCAGCGTCTCGGTGCTTCACGCTGACAGGCTGATTGCTAGGATCACATGTTAGCTTAGCTCCCATGCGCATATCAGATGCCATCAAACTCTAGAGCAGATGCAACTCTAGAGTAGCTAACGCTTACTCACTTGTCAAGTTGGTCTTGGGCTTCTAGCTTCTGGCTATATAGAGAAGTCATAGTTTTTGGCCCAATTTACCATGCCTTAGCTATAAGAACTATATATGCTTTTGTGACTTTTGGTTGTTGGACGAGTGAGAACAGCGATATCTGCAGCACTCAGATGAGTGAGCTCCGAAGAGCGAAGCCTTTTATTTAGAGTGAGAACAGCGATCTCTGCTGCACTCAGATGAGTGTGCTCCAATGAGGGACGCCTTTTATTTAGAATTTTTATCTAAAACCTTTTGCTTATTGCCAGAATTTCCCAAAAGTGTTTTACTTTTGTGCCTATACTCGATATTTTACAGATGTAGATAGTCGTAAATTCCTCCCACAGTTCAATTGACGGCGTCAGTAGGTGGCCATCAATACCCTGTTCATTGCTTGAACAGCAGAAAAACTCGTTTATAAATCTTAAATTCTAATTCTCTAACATTGTGCAGGAGCTGGTAATTACCTTATTTGCCACGCCCTCTATTGACGTATATAAAATACTGTTGGTTATATAAGGCGATGAAGTGCCAGAGTATAGTATAGGTTGGGCCATCTATCAATTTCGATTTGAGCCATGGGTTAATTTGACTCTGACAATACTTATGTCATTCTGTTCTATCATAATATTTAGTATATTATCTCCGCTGAACGAAATAAATCGATTTACGCTTGAGCAACGTTGGACTATATTGAAAATTTATTTCCAAATCAAAGACAATTGGGCAGAAATTGCAAATTGAAAAATCCTCTTTTCGGACGACGCTCATTTTCATCTTGGTGGCTACGTCAATAAGCAAAACTGCCGTATCTGGGGCTCAGAAAAAAAAACACGAGGTCTTAGAGAAGCCAATGCATCCATTGCGAGTGACTGTTTGGTATAGAGTATATAGAGTACATATAGAGTTTGGTATATAGAGCATAGACTCTATATAGAGTTTATAGAGTCTTTAGAGTATATAGAGTAATATAGAGTACATAGACTTTTCTCTCTCTCTGTAGAGTACACAAAGTATATAGTTTATACAGACAGGCAAACAAACAGACAATGCACATTGCAAAAACAAAAACCAATATGCACACTTGACACTCACTGAACGAGCATTAAAAGAATGAAAAACTATTTTTTCCACGTTTTTATGCAATGCCAAAACAATTTCTCTATTTCGCACTTAGCCAACAATATATAGCAACTGTCTGGCTGTCTGTCTATGTGTGTGTGTGTGTGTGTGTGTGTGTGTGTGTGTGTGTGTGTGTGTGTGTGTGTGCCTGGCTGAAGCTAAAGTTGGAGTGTGAAGGTGCTTTGTGCACTTGTCAAATGTTTGGCGCAGCAGCAGCAGCAGCCACAACAACAAAAAACTTGCAAATAAAAGAAGCAGCAGAAGAGAAAGAGGACGAAGAAGGGGAAGAGGCAGGGCAAGCAGCGTAACACGAACTGTGGCAAAGTAAATATAAAGCACATTAAGTGGCATTTAACGGTAATGCAGAAGCAACAACAACAAAAGGCAGCGGCAAATGTATGAGAGTCAATGCAAACAAGACATGTGTGGCATGTGTGGCAAGTGGCAAGTGTGGCATGTATGGCATGTGCGGCATGTATGGCATGTGTGGCATGTGGCAAGTGGCACGTGTCGTCTTGTAAATGCTGCACGTTGATTAGCATAATCAGCAAATGGCAGCACAAATCACAAGTCAAAAAAAAAACTTTTCACTTACTTATCATTTTATGCCGCTTGGCCGTGCGTCTATCCTAACGCAAGGAATCACCACACACACGCAGAGTTCAGCTGCTGCTGTGAATAACTGTTGCTTGCACTAAGGACACACGCACACACAGGCACACACACACACACAGTCAGTCGTCTAGCTGCCGATCGCAAGTCAACTTCAGTTCTGCTGGAGCACTCGAGACGAGACTAAGCTAGAGCTTAGACCAAAAAACGCGCCTAAAACTCAACTCAACTCGACTCAACTCGACTCAACTCGACTCGACTCGACTTAAGTCAACTGAATTATGAGCGTAGAACAAATTGCAATTGCAGGCTTTGGCCCCTTTTTTTGACTGCTGCTGCTGCGGCTGCTGCTAATTTTGTTGGTGTTTAGATATTTTGTTGTTAGCGCGCGGCAACGTGCCACCAGAGCGAGAACTGTCGACGAACTGTGCGTGCCGTGGCTGAAATTTCAACAGGCACACTGTTATACGCTGCCGTATAACAGTTCGAACAGTTCGAAAACAACAAGCGACTGCGTTGCACAGTGGATTGCAAAGCGCTTTTTTAATGCCGACGCACACACGGCGTATGCGCAATTTCCAAGCGACAGAGCAAGAGCGAGAGCGAGAGAGCAACAGACAGAGAGAGAGCAAGAGCAAGAGCGAGAGAGAGAGAGAGTGAAATGTTTATGCAGCGACAGCGCAACAATTTGTTGAAGAGCAACTGAGGCTGAGTTGCCTCGACTTGTTATACGACGACAGGAAAGCGAACGTCGCCTCGTCCTCGTCCTCGTCCTGTCCGACGTGTGCGACCGGAAGCAAAAAGTCAGCGCGATAAGCAACGCCAGCTGCTGGCAGCGCGCTGCGTACTGCGAACTGCGAGCTGCGAGCGTCCCCTTCTTCGGGGCTTTTTTTTAGTTTTATTGCCAATTCGCAAAAAGGCGAAAGCAGCTCACCTTGGACGAGCCTTGACAATTGTGCAGCAGCAACAGGAGACGCCACAGCCAAGGCGCAGCACAATTCTAATGCGCGTTCAGCCAGTGGCAGCAGAGTATATTGGCTTCTATTAGGGACTTGCGAAATTGCAAGAATGAAAATATAAAGATGTGTTCATAAAAATAGTAGTGCGACTGAAATGTTGCACAGCAAAATTTGGTGATAAACAAAATATTTTGAAAGCAATTTCAGAATAGTAGTGCGATTGAATTGTTGGACAGCATAATTTTGTGATATAAATATATAATTATATATATATATATATATATAGATATAGAGAGAGAGAGAGAGAGAGAGAGAGAGAGATATAGATATTTATATCACAAAATTATGCTGTCCAACAATTCAATCGCACTACTATTCTTATGAACACATCTTTATATTTTCATTCTTGCAATTATATATATATATAGTTAGTCTTTATACTCGTTACAAATTGTCCAGCATTTCAGTCGCACTACTATTTTTATGAACACTTCTGTATGTACGCTTATTGGCAATCTCTCAGATATTACTATCTTAATATGTTTATGTCTCTCTAGAAGGCGTGGCAAATTGTAACAAAAATTATAACTTTTACAACTCAGCAGTTAGAAACGTAAAATTGAGTTACTGAACTTTATAGAGTTATAGATTTATAAAGGTATAAAGTCGATAGATATATTATAGATTTATAGATAGACATAGCTTTTTAACATTCAGTGATTTTTAACATATTTACATATATCAAAGTACAAAAAGTGTAAAAATAATCAAAAATATAGAAACAATTGGCATTGGCGCGATGTGAACACCTTTTGACCTTGAGACAATGGCCTTGAGATGGCAAATCAAATCAATCAAAGCTGCCGGAAGTGAAGCTGCTGTTTTGCTTGAACCACTCACGAACAATAGATGGTGTATCTGGATAGTCTATCTTGAGCATAGAGTATTTCTAACTCACAGCTTGCTCTGCCAGAAGAGTAAAAGTCAGAAAACACGATATTCTAACATTGACTGGCTGAGAGCTCAACAAGTGCTGCGCTCGCTCAAATCGAACTTGTTGCTGCTGCGATGCGACGAAGAATCTGCGCGAAGAATCTCCTGCTAAGCTGCTCTGTAGAGCAGTATAGAGCTATATAGATCTATATAGAGCTATAAAGAGCTATATAGAGCTATATAGAGCTATTTAGAACTATAAATTCTGACTCACATTCAATTTTCCATTAGTTGAGCTGTGTGAGCGTGTATTGAGCAGTCGATGCTGCGCGACTGCAACAATCATAGTGGTTCTAGCTAGCTGCGGCCTGTGCCACGCATTAGCATAATAGCACAGACTAGCGCTGTATGGAAAATTGAGTTTGTCAGGCTGCAACATTGTTTCAGGCAGTCGCAGTTGGCTGTGAGCAACAACAAAGGGCAACTGAAACTAGGAACTTGAGCAACTTGAGCAACTGTTGCTCAATAAGCGATTTAAGAGTGCCAAGACTTCATTTAGGCATGGCCCGTCTTGAGGCATGGCCTGGGTCGAGCACTCATAAATATGCATGAGCTCAGCCAAAGGGTTTCAATTAAATTTAACTCAAATTGCGGCTGACTTGGCTGAGGTCAAGAATTTGCCAGCCAAAAGAATTTATTTGGGTTTTTGCATTTATGATGAGCAGCAGCAGCAGCGGCAGCGGCAGCAAACGCAAATTAAGGCCAAGCTCGAAAGTGTTGAAAGTACGAAATGATTTCCAAAAGCGAATCAAGCGACAGCGCAGACTTCCGTCTTGACACGAGCTCCAGCTGGAGAGTGCGGACTCCGAACTCCGAGCTGCGGACTCGCTGACTTAGACTTGGGTCATAAGTCCACGCAGATCCGGTTTAAATTGCTGCACGCGCAAATACACACACACACACACACACACACACAGACACACACACACACACACAGACACAACTAGTTTATTGTGGAGCCAAGGCGTAGCGACTTGAATTGTCCACGGGCAAACATGAGCGTAAGATGAAAAAAAAAACATAAAACGTGCGTTGCCTGCAAAGGACGTTGATTACGCAACAGGACTCTGACTTTGCCTCACTCTCTCTCTCTCTCTCTCTCTCTTCTCTCTCTCTCTCTCACTCACTCTCTTTGCCTGGATCCCGCTGTGCCTGCCACGCATCCATTGAATTATTTCACACACACATAGACACATCCATATCACGCCCCTTGGCATCTTAGCAGCGTCTTGGCAGCTTCTTGGCTGCCTGGTCTGGGTTATTGAACCGCAACACCTGTTGATTTGGCTCATCAGATATAAAACATTATATAATGGCCGCAAACAAAGCCATTTTATGGCTTATGGCAGACTCAGCCGCTGTCTGTGTAAATGAGAGCTTAACGTATCGAGCACCAGCAGCAGCAGCAGCAGCTAACTGATGTCTTAACCAGATATAAGAAATGTTGTCAATTCAAATAATGTTGCACAATATTTAAGTGAATTGAAGCTTTCGTCTTCTACTTGTGAAGTAAATGCAAATTCCTAATGAACCAGCTAGCGAAAGAACAAAGTAAAAGTAATTATCTTAAAGTTGTTAAGTAAAAAGTTGCAAAAAAGTTTTTAACAACAACAAGAAGAAGAAGAAGAAACGGCAGTTGACAGGCTGATAATTACGCTCAAAAAAATAGCTGACGGTGGCTACAGCGCCATCTATGTGCGATGGGCATTAATGTAAACGGCGCCTCAGCTTTCTGTTAACTGAAGCTCTCTTTGAGCTACCAGACAACAGATGGCGCTCAGTGCTGTACTATGCCAGCAAGGTGACTTAAGACAATCGTTTCTGGCCAAAGCTGCTCACATCGAGCGAAGTGAATTGATTCTGAATTTCTCGAATATTTTTATACATTTATACAAGACAAAATTGAATAAAAATTGCACTTTTTCGATGTTAAGATCGGAAAGTTGCCGATTTTTCCAGTTGGACTCGCCTCTACTGGCTGTAAAGGGAAAATCTTAACAGTTTATAAGACTAGGCAACTAAGGAGTATCTGCTTAAAATTTCAAGTCTTTAGCTTTGCGTTCATATGAACCGAACAAAAACCAATATACTCTGCCTGCAACCTCGTAAACGAGTATTATAAATATGAATAAATAAGCAAATTTGTTGTTTGTTTTTTATTATCATCGTTATCTATACGTATATTTGTTGTAATTGTTTTAAATATTATAAACTACAATTTGAATTGTACAATCTAATTAATAATTAACATTTAGCCCATAATAGTACACAAATATGCGCAATAGCTATAGCTATAGTTAGGTATATCATATATATATATATATATATATATATATATATATATATATATATATATATATATATATATATACATATATATATATATATATATATATTATGATTTATTTTTTTTTTAGTTTTTATTTGATTCTTTTATGTTTATTTTCTTTGCCTAGCAACATTTACATTTACATTTACTTAAACATATATTTTTATGAATTACATTCAATTTGTTTTGTGTTTCTCTTCTTCAACTTCTTCTTCCTTTGTTTTGATTAACATTTTATAGCACTAGAAACTATTAGAAACAAATGTTTTTATTTGGGCTACACCAAAAATGAAAATGTCCTTGAAATTTCTATATATACAGAGTAGTACCAGAGAGAATATTACGTATATATATATATATATGTATATAGATATATATATTCATATTCATATTCCATTTGCAGTTATTCTAGAACACAATTAATCGACTTTCGTTTTAAGCATTCTACAAAAGTTGTTTACAATTACAGTTATACGTACATATGTATGTGTGTGTGTGGGTGTGGGTGTGGGTGTGTGTCTGTTTGTCAGTTAAATAAACATAAATTAAAATAGTACAGCTGCGAAAGATATAATAGCACCAACAGTCACAAGCTTACAAAAAAAAAACAATTAAATTTTCATTGCTTTGTATGAGGTAAAATATTAAAAAATATAAAATAGAAATGGTTTTTATCTAAACGAAAAGTTGTCATAGTGGTGCTATTATTTTTTACCTCAGTGCATCTGCGAAAAGTATAATAGCACCACTACTCACAAAACTCACAAAACATGTTTATGCTAGAAAATTCACACTATTATTTAACATTCTACTATTAATTCATAAAAAATTAAAACATTCATTTTGTATGCAATGTGTCTTACTTGTTGCTATTGTTTGTTTGCTTCCGCGACAAATATAATAGCAACACAACTCACAAAATACAAAACATGCAATCAAATTTATAATATTATTTAGCAGTTTTCTTACACTTCTTAAAAATGTAGCAAAATTAACTGAATTGTTTATGCAATGCAAAAGCGAATGTCAGGCCGGTGCTATTATTTCTTTCCGCAGTGTAAATGCAACAGCGAAAAGTATAATAGCACCAGCACTCACAAAACCTCAAAATCAAATCAAATCAAATTTTTACTTCTTATTATTATTTAAATTTTTGTTTGTACTTCATATGAAAATCTAGAAAAAGAAAATGAACATTTTTGATGCAATGTAAAAGCGAATGTCATGCTGGTGCTATTATTTGTTTCGCCCCGCGCAATTTGTGCTAATTATTTTCTTAAGTTTTCTTTTGCGTTTCCATAACTTTTAGTTGAATATTTGTTGTTAAATGTTGTTACATATTTCCTCATGTTGTTTTTCTTTTCTTTTCTTTTCTATTTGCTATTTTATGTACGTTTTACGCTTTTTTGTTTGTTATTTGTGTTTCACTTTACGCTAAAGTTATTAAAATTAATATATACAAAAGACTTACGAACTATCAATATTTGCAATGGTTTCTCCTTTTATATATTCATATAAATTGCATTCATTTATGAATGCAATTGAAACTTCTTTCAAAGAAATTTCAATGTAATTTTTTAATTGATTTTACTCTTTGCTTTTCTCAATAAAATTGTTATTTTTCTTTTGCTTTTCTTCTTCGCTTTTTTTTGTAATGCACAGAGAATTCTACTAATTATAAGCGCTAAACATTGGATATATTAGTTGCTATGGTACGTTTCTTTATATATATATATAAATATATATATATATATATATATATATATATACGTATGTATGTTCTGTGTGTGTGTGCGTGTGTTTATGTGTTTGTATATATTTTAAATTAGAAGCGACCAGATAAATCCTGCAATGAAAGAAAATCAAAGAGTTTGAATTAGTTCACTGATATAGTTAATGAGGAAAAACTATTGAAAATGATTGAAATAGCGCATATTGGGTCTGTGTGAAGTCTGAGTTCATAAAGTACAGGGTGGCGCAATAGAACGTGCATTTATTAAGTTTAGGCTAAACAAAATAGGTATAGTTGAAATAAGATAGGATGATTAGACACACTTAAATCTACTTTATTTTTTAAAAATATTAATATTAAAATAAAAATAATAATAATAAATGACGGCCCTCTCGAAGACGGCAGTCCTCTAAACACGATCGCAGATTTGTGAAAACTCTTGTCAATAAATTTTTTCGTACTGACTCCTTCACCCTCTCAATATTGTTTGTGGTCTAGACGTTCTTGGCCGACCTTTTGCTGGTGGTTTAAACGTAGATCCGGTCTCTTCAAATCCGTTATCCGCTCGAAGCTTCATTAATGTGTATTAATCCATACTCAGAACAATACAGTCGCCTTGTAGAGATGTATGAACGACCGTGCTCGTAAGACGTGCGAAGCGCGATGTTTCCCGTCGGAGTGATTCATGGCTACTAAAACTCAACGAGTGCCACTAGCTAACCACGCTAGGCTCCCCCCTTCCGCGCACTGTTTACTCCGTGAAAACAGATGACGCAATATGCACGTTCTATTGCGCCACTCTGTATATACATTATATATGCTCTTGATCAGTATGCATCAGCTGCATCAATCTAGATCTAGATCATCCATTTGTCTACTACAAAAGTTTTCAGTAACGCCAACGACTGCAACGTTCTTACTTGCTTACAAAGTTTTTGTTATTATGTTAAGAGTTCTGTTCAAAAAGTATCGCAAATATTGTATTTCCGTGGCTTTCGCATATTCTTATATCAATTTTTGTTTTCTTCTTTTCTTTTGCGTTGTATTGGCACTTGTGTCCTTCACTTATTCCCACAATTTCGACCATTTTGGCCTTGTTCAGTTAATTTTTAACAGCTGTTTAGCTTGAACATGCTCTGACTCCGCTTTGACTTGTGCCTATTCACACACGAATTGCAGTTCGTTCAATCAAGTTACTTGTCATAGTTGAAGACTGTAGAAAGAACTGCATAAACTCTGCGGTAGATGGCGCACGTGTGTTGTACATAGAATACTCTACATAGAATAAGCCTTGAATGATTGAAACACCAAGTCTAGCAACTCCCACTAAAACACTCAAACTAGTTCTTCTTCTTCTCCTGCTCCTAGAGACAGTCCGCCAAAGGGCAATCAACACTTCATCAAGTCGCAATCACAGCATGTTTCGGCAAAAATTGTCCAGCTTTCACGAAATGAGGGCGCTAATTTATGCATTTAGCCATTCGACATTTGACTTTGGCTGGCGTCAAAATATTCATAAGCGATAAGCAAATGTTAAGAGCAAGCGCGTGGAGGCTGCTATTGCCCAAAGATTTTTTTTCCCCTATTTCTTTTGGCAATTTTTATGCAAATTTGCAAAAACTAGCAAAAGCGGCCTGCCAGGCCATGAAATGCTGTTATAAAAACGAAAGAAAAAAAATGGAAAGTGCTAAACATTTGAAAACGAGAATTTAGCTGCTCGGCGCGGCGATAACAATAAATTTTAAGGGCAGCAGCGGCAGCTAGAACATAAAAATCAAAGCTTTATGCTTATCAGTCATTTTATTAGTCGCAGCTTTAAGTTATATTCATATATATGTATATATATATATATATATTCCTTCAAATCTGTATAAGCAGCAATTGAATTTTATATGCGCGCCCAAAGCAAGAAGTATGAAAAAAAGCATTGCCTACTTATGGGCGTCATCAAATAAGTTTATTGCCAACACTTGCCTGCCGCGACAGGCCTGTGATTAGTTGCCACGCCTCTTGGCATATTTGCATTTGACACACACACACACATGCACACACACACACACACAGTTGCTTAACTGTTTGCCAGCGCACCTTGACTAAGCGCTGCAGGCCTTGCAACTTTATTACAAGCGCGCGTGGCTTGTTTGCTTTATTACTTATTACAAGCAGGCAGTCAGCTGTATGTGTGTGTGTGTGTGTGTGTGTGTGTGTGTGAGTGTGCTCTCTTGTCTGACACATCATTATCCTTTGTTCATGCAACAAGTGTGGCAAGTGTTTGCCGTGTATGAAATGCTTAAGGCTCTTAAAAGCAGCTTGTACACAAGCCCTTCTGCCATCTCACTCGCACTCACTCACTGCAAGTATGTGTGTGTGTGTGTGTGTTTGTCTGTGTGCGTTTGTGTCTTGGCAGCATTGTGTTTCAACACCTACTTCTGGCAACTGCTGGCACTCAAAGTTCAAGACCTGAGTTAAGTGTGTGTAAAAGTGCTTGTGGTTCACCCACTCACCCACCCACACACCCACTCTGAGCTCTCATTTGAAACATTTTTGCCTGTCAATTAGTTCGTCTGTCACCTTGGCTTAGGCATAATCAGTTTTTACCATTTTCATTGAGCCAGCGCGCTCGTTGAATTAGTCGCTCGACTACCGAGTTCCGAGTTCCGAGTTCTAGTTCCCAAGTCTCCAGAGACAGCGGCTAATTCAATTTATTCCGCAAGTCAAGCGAAAAAATGTCCCCAGACATTTATTAATGATGCGCGCGCATTAAATTTTAATCAAATGTGCCCCAAAAAATTACAATAGCAAAAGACAAAAAAAAAGGCAACGAGCAGCAAATAGATGCGACCAGAAAACTTGTCGCTGGCAACGCAAAGTTGACTTCGTGAATTATTTAGCGAGTTTGCGGACAAGTTGCAACACCTACAGCAAATGCCTCGAGGAGGCCAACAAAAAATATATAAATTTCTGTGATTTAGTTGGGAATAAAGAACTAGAATATACCCTAAGATAACCTAAGCAAAAAGTGGATATTGTCTCCTTTAGGTAAATCTTTATATCAAATTTGTGGACTCTAGCTCTGTAGACGACGGTCGAGTTATGCGCAAATAACTTTAGTTTGTTATCGATTCATCGACTCTTATACTCTAACTCTTCTTCTTTTAAGCTCTTATACTCTTGTACCTTTGTACTCTAATACGTTTATGTTAATATATTCTTGTATTCTCTTATAGTACGATCGTTTTATACCCTTATACTTATATCCCATATTATTATTTAGTCTTATACTCACAAAAAGTTAAAACTTTCTTATACTGATATGCTTTGTATACTCTTATAGGTTTATAGTCTTATACACTTGTATTCTGAATGTCATATACTCTTATACCCCAATAATATATGTAATCGCATACTCTTATACTCCAATAATACATGTAATCACATACTCTTATACAGGTATACTCTTATTTTAGTTATACGCTCTTATACTCTTATACCTGTATACTTTTAAACTCTATAGTCTTATACCCTTATAGTCTTATACTCTTATAGTCTTATACTCTTATAGGCTTATACTTTTATAGTCTTATACTCGTATAGTCTTATACTCGTATAGTCTTATACTGTATACTCTTCTATAAAAGTATATTAGTATAAAAGTATAAGACTATAAGAGTGCAAGACTATAAGAGTATAAGTCTATAATATAGTCTACGCTTATTGTCTTATACTCTTATACTTGTATACTTTTATACTCTATAGTCTTATACCCTTATAGTCTTATACCCTTATAGTCTTATACTCTTAAAGTCGTATACTCTTGTAGTTTTGTACTCTTATTGCCTTATTCTTATATAACTTTAAACTCTTACGGCCTTATAGTCTTATACCCTTAGTCTTATACCCTTATACATCATCATCAATCAGCCTGCTCTAGAATATCTCCATACTCTATGGGCTTATCCGCGCCCTTCCGCCTGTTACATACACTCCCAGAAAAGCAGTATATCCAGTTTCCACATTTTCCATGGGTTTGGGGAATAGAAAAGAAAAAAAATGAAAAGCAAAAACTTTTGGGTCAACGTTGCCTAGGCATAGCCCAGAACAAAGCCTACAATATCAAACTCTCACATCTGAAGCACATAGAATAAAAGAAACAGAAAAAAAAGCAACAGAAATCGCGCATTTTGGTTTTCGTTTTAAGACGAATTGTAGAAGATGAAAACGAGTATATTGGTTTTGTCTTGATAAGTGTCTATGAGAGCTAAAGATTTGCAATTTGGTAAGGAAGTTTATATCTATCTATATTCTATATATATTATCTATTTATCTATATCTTACTAGGTTTACTCTATGCTTTAACAACCTATTAAAGCTTTAGTTTGGAGCTAGATCTGCTCTATAGTTAGACTTAGAAGTTATATGATTTCCCCATTAGCTTGATTTTTGCATAAGTATATCTGCTTTTTGATAACTTCATAGAACGAGTATTATACAGTCGGTTATGCCCAATGCTCACTTGTTTTTTGCTGCTTTTCAACTAATAAATTGCCCTAAAATTCTTTTGTATTTCACGCGCGCTTTCACCGGGGCAACCAAAAGGCAAAGCGCGCTAAGAGTGTGGAAACGAGAAATCTCTCTCTGTCACCTCTGACTTCCCACTCTCTCTCTCTATCTCGCCCTCTCTCTCCCTCTCTCCTGCTGTGGCAGCAGCTGCAGCCATAATTTGTGTGACTTTATTATGTGTCAAGTCAGGAGTCAATCTGTGAACAATGATGATGAGGACGACAAGGAAAACGAGCTCGTTGAGCAGCTACAAATTTGTGATTTCCGACATCTTACAATGGCAACTCTCTTAGCCGTTTATATAAGTATATTGACATGTGTCGCGCTGGCGGCTTATTAGACCAAGCTCGTCGTATTACCTGCAGAAAATGATGCCTACTCAGAAGGTCATTAAATATGCAGAGAGGCAGCCACACGGCATTTGCATAATAAAAATAAAAATCGAGAGAAAATTCTAAATTTCTATATTGAGACAGTTTTTCCTCTGCTGCTGCTGCTGCTGCCGCCGCTGTCAAAATTATAAAAGTGAAAGATGTTTAAATGTAAAAAATGTAAATCTAACGCCCAATGCCTGCGCTTGCAATTCAAATTATTCACTCAAATGAAGCAGCAGCGGCAGCAGCAGCAGCGGCGGCAGCCAAACACAAAACTTTTCTGCACTTGGCATAAATTTCGAACAATTTTGCCCGCTTTTCCCGCACCCCCACGATTTCCGTGACAAAAGACGATTTGATTTTATTTTATTAGCACATCACACGATTGGCGCCACAACTTGACAAAGTTACAACTTTGTCCTGCCACTGACTAGCTTACCTCTCTCTGCCCCTCTCTCTGCCCTCTCCCACTCTCTCTCTCACTCCCTTGGCAACTTCAGGACTTCTTGAATCGTCGTTTTTTTCTGGTCGCTTTGCTGTTTTCTAATTGTTGGCTTACAAAACTTAATGTGGAATTCAATTTGTGCGTACTGCATCTAGGTTGGCGTGGGCTGGGATTGTTGGCGCTACGTTTTCAAAACTTTTTCATGGCATTTCTTTGGGTTTTTTGTCGCCCCTCAATGGGTGCCCCTGCCCCAACCACCCCAAAACCCCAGCAACTTAGGCACAAAGCAAAAATGCACACTGACAGCTCAACTGACATTGTGCAAAGGAGAAAAAAACAGAAGATAGAAATAATGAAAGTGAGTAGCTGGTAGCTGATAGCTGAACAAAGACGGGTATGCTCGACTAGGCAAATGCGCTACAAGTGAAAATTAGATAATATAAGAGTATTTAAGGGTTAAGAGACGAACTCAAGCATTTTCAACTTCATTCTAAGGCTGATAGAGCATAAACGGGCATACTCGACTGTGCATATACTCTACAAATATGAGCAAGAAAATTAGATAAATAAACTGGAACCCAAGAAAAAATTTGTATACTCTCAGAGATCATGCTGAAATATTGAATATGAGTATAGCAATGGCATAAACGGGCATGCTCGACTAGGCACATACACTACAATTGAAAAGTTATTGGATATAAACGAAAGACAGAAAAGTTTAAGAGTTAAGCTATGAGCTCAAACAACTTTATTCTCCAATAATCAAAGTTGAGCATAAACGGGCATGCTCGACTATACAAATACTCTACAGACATATGCAAGAAAATGAGTTCAGTTACCTCTAGTTCCACAAAAAATGTCTCTATGCTCAGCAATCAATTTGCTATATTGAATTAGGTAGCAGGAATCATAAACGGGCATTCTTGACTATGCAGATATTCTATAGAAAATGAGATAAATGCACTCGAGCCCAATGACAAAAGTCTATAATCTCAGAGATCATGCTCAAATATTGAACATAGGTATAGCAATAGCATAAAGGGGCATGCTCGACTGTGCACATACATTACTCACACTAAAATTGATATGATCAAAATATTTACATAAAGCATAATCTTAATCTGAGAGACACCAGACAGAGCACTTAACTCATGCTTTTACTCTCCCAAATCTCATATCACTGAACCAAACTGAGCATGCTTGACTGTTCTAATACGCTATCACCTGCCTAGAGCATTATAGATAAATTGCCAAGCTTCTAAAGTCAACTCTCTCAAATGTCAAATCTTTAACTATAAAGAATTCTCACTCACAAAATTCTCAAAAAAAATCTTTTTGAAGCGAGCATGTTCGACTGTTCTAATACACTATGACATTTGAACATTGTAGATAAGTTGCCAAGCCTCTGAACTCAACAAACTCAATTCTCACTCAAAAAGTCCCTCCTAAACAATGCAAGTAAACGAGTATGCTCGACTGTGCTAATACCCTTTGAGACGCTATCTTAGTATCTGCAAGATTAATGCTCACCAAAGCAGCTAAATCTGTCAAATCCCGCCCACGTTTCAAGTTTATCAAGCCGAAAGCTGCAGAAAGGCTTAAAGCGAGCAAGCAGAAAAGCTCAAAGAGCAAACTCTAAACGGCAAAAAAAAAGACGATGCAAAGTAATTTTTCAATATTAGCTGCACTTAACACACTTGATTTGAGCGAGGCAAACAGGTAGAAACAGGTAAACAACAGCCGAGGCAACGGCAGCAAGTATTAGGGACAACTTGCGACGTGCATAAGTCACCCTAAGGACGTAATTAATTTTTCAGCATTTGCTGTGCCACACACACTCACACACACACACATACACCCACATCTACCCACACACAGACACAGGCTCAGGTTGCCTTGACGAATTTGCGCCGCGGTCGCTAAAGGACTTGGCGAGCAAAGCCTCGGGCCGCTTGGCCAACCAAATTAGCGCGGCCATTACACGTGGGTTGGGGGGCGCCAGGTGAGCTGAGGTGAAGCGTAGTCCTGGCATAAGGACACTTGAATGCCAACGGCCACAGTCAGCGCTACTGCTAGCTGCCAGCTTTTACATATTTTATGACTCCCGTAAATTGACTTAATTTCCTATAATTTTCGAGCACGCGCCGCCTTTAAAGTGCCAAATTGAAAACGACTAAAAAAAAACGAAAGCTACAAACAAAACAAAAAAAACCTAAATACTTTAAACGTGTATTCATCCTGTTTTCATTTTATACCCTGAGCCTATTCACAATGGGCCAGTCGGGTATATTGGCGTTGATCAAGTGCAGGTGAGAAACAGAAGAACAACTTTAAGGCGAGTATAAATATAAGACTATAGGAGTATAAGAATGCTAGAATATCATTAGAGTATAAGACTATAAGATTATTAGAGAATAACACTGTAGAAGTATAAGAGTGCAAGAGTATAGAGGTATAAGAGTATTAGAGTATAAGATTATTAGAGCATAGGACTATAAGCATATTATAAGAGTATAAAATTATTAGAGTATAAGAATATTTGAGTATAAGTATGCAAATGTTCCCTAATGAGAATATTACGGTAAACGGAGTACAAGAGTTAAAGAGTATGAGTTTGTGTATAAGAGTTTAACAGTATGAGTATGAGATTTTAAGAAAATGCCTATAAGAATATGATATGAGAGCATAATATAAGTGCATATAATATAAGAGTATAAGAGCATATCATAGAAGAGCATAGTTTTATAACTTTATAAGAGTTTTACTGTATATGAGTTAAACAGCATAAGCATATCTGTATAAGAATGAAATAGTATAAGAGTTTAATATTTCCGTTTCCTTTCTTATATACAGGATACTTAGGGTATCTGCCAGCCGTGCCTAGAGAGCCTTTATTGCTACAAAGGGGAGTGAGTGCGGCGCACTTGACATTGTATTATGATAATTGAACGCGTGTAATTGCCCTCAAGTAGCTTCTGCAGTCAGCAGTCAGTGGTAAGGAAGGAATCCAGAAATGGCAATGAAATGGCCATGAAAGATTCATGGAGAGAAGGCAGCAATCAAATGGACTGAACTAAGGCGATTTGTATATAAATATATATATAAAGCTATATATATATATATATATATATTATATATATACATGTAAAGCTCTGCTTATAAAAAGAAAACTGTAGGAAATCAGAATGAAAAGAAATTTATGTTGAAGCGTGAGTTTTCTTCATTTTTTTGGGGGTGGCTTTTCTACTGTCTTTTTCCCTTTTTTCTTTTCTGCATATTCATAATGTTTTACATTATTAACATAATTTATGCATAACTGTCACATTGAATTGCTTTTAAAACTTGATGCAAATTGGAAACAGCATCGAAGAACGAGAGAGATCGGCGATGCTCTACTTACTTTGTAAACTGTAAAGGCAGCTAGCTGCAGCTACTCCTCCTCATCCTCCTCCTCCTCCAGCTCTTGCTCCTGCTCCTTCTGCTCTCATTGCCATCCTTCTGTTAGATTAAAGTGTATACAATATTGTCCTTAGCTTAGGCAAACGATTTCATCTAATGCACCCACGATGGTGGTGAGGTGACCACGCTAGGCTGTGTATACTGTACACGTGCATTCAGATTTGCGCTCGCTGTATCCAGACTGTTGTTGTTGTTGTTAATGTTGTTGCTTAGTAGCAACTGTTGCTGCTGCTGTTGCTGTTGGTGTTGCTGCTGCTGTTGCTGTTGCTGCTGTTGCTGCTGCTGTTGCTGCTGCTGTTGCTGCTGTTGTTGCAGTTGCATCTGCGCCTGCAATTGATTTAGCTGAACGTTGGCACTGCTATTGCCAGCAACGCTGTTGTTGCTGTTGCTGCTGCTGTTATTTGTACTATTATTGGTTAAGATCACATTCGTAGCATTCGTATTTACCGCAGCTAACGGTATATTTATATCCAGCACTCCATCATAGCACAGCTCCTGATGCAGCAACTAGAAGAGAATTGAGAGTGAAGTTAGTTAACATATGTAAATAGGTAATAATAGATGGGTGTGAGCGACTAAAAGATACCTTAAATTAAGTGAAAAGTAGCTTTTTTCAAGTATTCTAATCTGCATAAGCTTATGTAGGCATAAAAAAACATAAGCACACACATATGCGGGCACATATGTATGTGTATAGGCAGTAAATACTAAATGGATACAATTTTTAAATAATTTTGTACTAATAAGAAAAATTCGAACTTGCAACTTAGCAACAAATTAATATATTAACCACCATAAAAAATAAAAAGAGTAAAAATAAATAAAAATATGAACAAAATTGATATACAAAACTATACAAAATAAATTTTTAAAAATTTTAATTTAAAAAAAAATTTAAAAATAACAATTTTTAAAAAAAATTAAAATTAAAAAAAAAAAATTTTAATATAAAACAAAATTTTAAAAAAAAATAAAAATTTTAAACAAAATTAAAAAAAAAAGGATAAATAAAATACTCATTTGCCCCCATCGGGCATCGCACCCGCACCATTTGGCATTACAGTCAGCGCCTCAACCAACACCGCCACAGCCATTCACTCATGCTGAAACGAATGCATAACTCAAGCAACAGCTGACAATGCAAATCGCCATTTTGATTATATTTCTATTTCTATTTCTATTTATAGAATTTCAAAAGCGATGCACGCCTTTGGTTGTATTGGTGCATAGGTCAAATGCATTTGCATGTGTGTGTGTGTGTGTGTATGTGCCCATGCATAGAACAGAGGCTTTTCGTAATTTTGCCAATTTGACCAAACATTTAGTCTAATAACTTTGTTATTACTTAACGAATTTCAATGAAATTTTCAGCAAACGATCAAGATATTCCATTGAATATGAAGATTATATAAACAAGCTTTTTTTATATTATATATTGGCTATATTTACAGTTGAACTACAATTTCAATATTTTATAAAATTTTGAACCTAAATCGAATGTATAAGAAAAATCAAAATTCTAAAAGATATACAAGAAACTAAATGCGAAATATGTTAACTCTAGTTCAAGGGAATTGCAAGTTATGATTAAATAACTGAAGTTCAATTAAAATCTTAAACGATTCCATGAGTAGATTTAAGAAATTATCGATTATTTTTGCAAATTTGAGCTGCTTTAAGTAGTAGAGAGCAAAAGTATCTATTGTTCAGATCTCTAGCTCTATTAGATGCCATCCGTCAGCTGCACAGACAGCTGTCGGACGGACAGCCACATAGACGAATAGAACTCAATTGATTCAACTTTCGTTCAGGCTCATGAGCATATCTATACTTTATAGTGATTTGAGTCAATATTTGCACTTACCTCTTCGACATTGCACTCGAGACCGCCCTGAAAGTTTTCCAGATTAAATTCGTCAATTTGTTCATTGTTCAGCGCCTCCAGGCATTGCCCTATCAAAGTAGAGGCGCAGTTATTATCTGTTCAAGCAGAAGCACATAGAACAAATAGAGGGATAGACGAAAGGAAAACTTTTGCTACACAGAGCTAACTTCAATAGGCGTCAAAACACTTACCCTCCAGACCAGTAGAAAGCTGTCGCTGCTGCTGCTGCTGTTGCTGTTGCTGTTGCTGCTGCTGCACGAGTAATGCAGCATTATCTGCAGCAGCTTCGAGCAGCACATTGCTATATGTGTTGAGAGAGTCCGAGGAGGGCTCGCTGTTGGGATACGCAGGCGACATTGTGGTGGTAACTGAGTTGGGTGAGAGGCCCTGCAACAAGAATGCAAATATCAGACATTGATCTAATGTCAATTCTCATCACTCTGTCTGCCACTTACATCTCGCACTGGTGCATTGTGCAGGCAGCCGCAATTGAGCGAACGATGCAACAGGCACTGTGCCTGCTGCTGCTGTTGTTGTTGCTGTTGTTGCTGCTGCTGTTGCTGCTGCTGAGCTTGCAGCGTGCCATAGCTGTTCGCAGAGACGGGCCCATTGAGCGCATAGCCCTGTGTATGCTGCGGATGCTGTGGCGGCTGGTATGGCGGTGGCGGTTGTGTTGGCAAGCCCGATGCGGCACTGAACCTGCTCCAGCCGTACGATCGTTGGGTTGCAAAAGAAACAAACAAACTTTGACTTTATAGAGCAGTTCAATAGAATCTAGACTAGAGTTTATAGTTCATAGAGCGCATGCGATGCATTCAAGAGGCAACATAAGAGTCACACACACACACACACACACACACGAAACAATAAACAACCATAAAAAATAAAACTGACCCTTGCTGTTGCAACAAATCGGTTTGTAGTTTCAGCTCATCCGCCATGGAGCCAGCCAATTGATCAAGCACCTGGACCTGCGCTTGCGTCAATGTTGTATTTTGATAGTCAACCTGAAAACCCCAATCTGGCTCCAGCTCCAATGCGCGAATGGGACTCAAACGTCCGCAGGAACTGGCATTTGATGAGGCGCGTTGACGAAAATCGGGCGACAATTGAAAGCCGCCGCTGAACCGCAAAACGATATTCATAAATGTAAGGAAAGAAAGCAAGAAGAACAACAAAAAAAAAGAAACAAAATCAAAAACATTTCAAAGAAATTAATTATAAAGAAAATAATATAATCATAATATTTATATATATTTATAATAATAATATAATAACTTATTTTCTATGCCTCTTTCAACAAAAATCAATAATAAATTAGCTTAATCAAATATTTATTTAAACAACTCGAAAGCTTCTCATATGATAATAAAGACTTGAAGCCAGCGTTCAAAACTACTTAAAATTAAATAAAGTCTACATTAAAGCATCAAATTGAAAGCTGATTAGGAAAAGTCTAAACTACTTCAGCATTAGGATTAACATGCAAGTGTTCAGCGGAATCGAATGTGAAGAAAATAGCTGCGAAATATATAATAGCACCACTAAGAAACTTTGATTCAATCAAAAAAATTTTTTATTTTGTTTTTTTTTATATGTTTATCACAAAATTTTGCTGTACAACATTTCAGTCGCACTACTATTTTTATGAACACAGTATGTTCAGCCTTGAATTTGAGCCTGAGCCTTAAGTTAGCTCCTAATCGAGCAGTCTTTGGCTGGGACCCTTTGAACTGTTTTGATTAGTGTTAGAAATCTATTGCTCTTCCTATCTCCCATCCAAAATATTTTCTTTTAATGTTAAGAAAATATGAAATTATCTTATTAAATTTTATTAATTTGATAGTTAGCTGAAAGATAAACGTCTGTCTACTTACAGAAAACTGTTTAATTTATAAGTTTTTTCTACTAACAAAAAGAAAACTTAGCAGACTTTGGGGATTTCGTCTATGATACTGGTGCTATTTTTCTTTTCGTAGCTGCATAAATGTGTATATAGAATATAAAGATATACATATATATGCTATATATACTACATATACTATATCTAGTATATATAGAGCACCACTACTATTTTCATGAGCACAACTGCATACAAGTATATATACACTATATACAGTATATATATTAAATACAGTTACATACACAACTGTATGTATATACTCTATATATAGTATACATTACATACAGCTGTGTTCATGAAAATAGTAGTGCTGCACTACACAAAACTTAAGCCAAATGATTTGTAAGTCCATTTCCTTTATCAAATTAATTCAACTGTCTAAATTCTCTCTACAAAACATAGCACTAAATATATATTTTTAAAAATATTACTTTAATTCTATATAAATAATAAAATAAAATTCCAAACTACTTAATAAACTGCATTCTTAATTCAAAATCTAAGCTACTGTCGTCTAGATCCAAATCGGCTTCAATAGTTACCTGTGCAGTGGACTCTCTGGAAAGTGATCGAGCCCCTCGCTGACGCTGCTGCTCGGCGAGGGCGTGGCATCGTTGAGACCGACAACGCCAGCCTGACGCAGGGCCTCCACCCGCTTTTTGGCCCGGCCGCGACGCTTCTCGTAGCGCGATGTCTCCATGGAGGCGGCGCGACGTCGCACCGATTTGCCCGGCTTGGCCTCCGGATTGAGCATCCACCAGGATGATTTGCCAGTTCCCTCGTTCTGCACGCGCATGAAACGATTGTGCAGCGACAAATTGTGCCTGATGGAATTCTGAAAATGGAAAATGACATGGAAAAACCGAAAATTAGTTAAGCTACTGCCATGCCAAGTTGTGCTACGTTTTTTCGTCGTCTTCGATTTGCAGAAATCGCAAATCTAAGCAATTCAATTCAAGACGCGCCGCCACGCCGCTGATGTAACGACAATTTGTAAGCAATTGCGTTAACATCCTGTCGAGGGGGGTAAGAGGAGTGGAGTGGAGGGGTTAAGGTCTTGTGCTACGTTTCCTTTTCCCGGTTTGCCATTCAATTGTCTGACGACATTTTTATGGTTTTTTACAGCACACATAGATAGAGAGAGAACGCGCTCTAATTGGAAGACGTCTTCACTTGGCTGTCGTCGTTCTGCCTCGTTGTCAGCGTTGCCGTTGCCGCCGCTGTTGCCTGTCGCTTAAGCTGTCAATTCATATTTTATAACAATAGTCATAAATATCGTCATGCGCAACGTAATGACAGCAAAATCGAACTAAACGGCGAGACTAGCATCGACCTGCCAATCTCTCTCTCTACCCTCTTTCGCTCTCTTCCTCCTCGTTCTCTCTCTCTCTCACACGCTCTCTTCCTCTGTTGAGGTGCAACAAAAAAATATATGAAGTATAAACCAAGAACAATTACAAACCAAAAAATAAAATAATCAAACACATTTTACATTTTAGTGTGGATTTGTCATCGATTACAATGGAGAGCAAGCGCGAGCGCTATTTGGGAGTGCCCGACTAGGATATACCCTGAATGCTGTTAAGAGTTGCTATGGATCTATCAGTCTATCCATAAGTCAGTCTTTAGCAGAGGTTAATATACTTGTCAAATTTGATAAGTTCAGCTTTAGAACTGTAGATGCTAGAGTTATCGATGTATAACCCATGTAAACTTATGTACTTTGCTTCTATGATATTTCAGAGTTCAAGATTCTCTCTAACATTAAATGTATACTAAAGACTATATAGTAATACCTTATATAGGTAGCAGTAGGCGTGACTATATGCCAGTTTGTCTAGTCCTTAAAGGTCAACAGTAACTAACTTATCAAATCTTTGGCATTCCTACTGGAATCTAATTTTCCATGCCCATATAACTTTATTAATGGATATTATAGAATATATCGCGCTCTAGCACTCAATTCCTATTGAACACTCGGCACTAGGCGTGACTATATGCCTTGACTAATCCTTAGAGGTCAAATCTTTGGCATTCCAACTCGAAGAATGTTTCCCATTTGCCACGCTTACAATGATCATAGCTTTGTATATTATGGATATTATAGAATATACAGCTGTGTTCGCAAAAATAGTAGTGCAATAAACATATGTAATATTTGAAAAAAATTTGAATATATATATGTATATATAATTATAAATGTTAATTTAATTTGGATTAAA
This sequence comes from Drosophila leonis, assembly GCA_035045365.1. NCBI lineage: Eukaryota > Metazoa > Arthropoda > Insecta > Diptera > Drosophilidae > Drosophila > Drosophila leonis. Next base: position 1,013,944 of record JAWNPC010000284.1, on the reverse strand, counting down.
TATTTCTTTCAAATTGTATTTAAAATATTACGTTTATTAAAAAACATTTCTGTCGCACTACTATTTTAATGAACGCAGCTTTACATTTGACATTCCATAAGTCTAACAGCAATGTAACTTAAAGGAATATTGTTTACATTGCAAAATATATAGAAAATACCCAAAAGTGCCACGCCTCTAATGGGCTTAACACTTGTTAAGGCTAAGACTAAAGGCTAAGGCTGAACATTTGATAAGCCTAAGCTAAACATAAGTCTATATAAAATACAAAATTTAATTTTCAATTTCAACTAAACCTAATATACTCCTTTCACTAGCTAAGCGAGTATTATAAAATAAGATAAAAATATGTAAAGAGTATGCGCTCTAGTGGTACGCGGCATCCAAAACTAAATGTAGCATTACAAAGCTAAACTAACTGTAAAAGCACAGTCAGAGCCACAAGCCGAGCCACAACAGAGATTCCAAACTCAACTCAACTTCGATTCAAATTGCGATGCGTCGCGACTTCAGTCGGCACATTGGCGCCATTTATCACCGTTTTGCCCCCAACACATGTGTGTGTGTGTGGGTGGCTAAACTAAACCTGTGCACAGACAACAGACAACCGACAGCAGACGACCGACTGCCAGTTAGGGGCAGACAGCAGCAGCAACACCGGCTGGGCGTTCAGACCTTCTAATACTTTTTTTTTTTTTTGCGAGTCAAAAACTTTTACTTGGCGTCCTGTTGGCGTCTCCTGGCTACATCGTAATGACATTTCGGTTTTAGTCTCACACTCCCACACACACACACACAGAGAGAGAGAGGGAGAGAGGGAGACACACACTCATTTGTCACTTTACCCTTTCTTGAAGTTTGTTTCTTGCATAAAGTTATCATTTTTATTTAAATGCCTTAAGTGCCCTTGCCCTGCCCTGTGCCGTCCTCCTTTGGCCTCAGCTTTGCCATATAATTTAAAGAGCTTAACGTTTTTATTATGCTAATACGCCCCGATCAAATTATCTGGACAGGCAAGATTCTATTTGAGCATAAACATGCATAAATTAGTTCAAATTAAGTTTGAGACATATCTCAACGTTAAAGGCTAAGGGCTAAAGGCTAAAGGCTTAAGCTTTGCTTAACTCCCACATTTATTATACTCGTTCGGGTAGTGGAAAGAGAGTATATTGGCGTGGTGAAACGCTTATCTCGAATGTCTTGCAACTGATCTATATTAAGGGATATGGGGTCTATATATAATATGTTTACCTAGTTTAAGCTTTGGTTTGTAGTGCATAACCTCGTCTGATCAGACATTGAGCTTGTTTGGATATGCACTAGACATGCTGTTGGCGTGGCAAGTTGGCAGAGCTCCCAGTGCAAATACTATGTCAATTTTGACTCTATTAAAGCCTAACTCACATATTTGCATCTATATATTGTATATTCTTTATTATACTCCCACAGGCAGTGTAAGCAGAGTATATTGGCTTTGTGAAAGGTTCGCTTTGCGTGTCTTGAAATTGATCTATATATAGGATATGTCCATATGTATATATCGCAAATTTGATCTATATAATATATTTTTGTGTAAGCTCGTCCTTTAAGATATTAAGATTTTTGGGAATACACCCACTGTATCACATCGAATATTGCTATATAGTTTTCAGTTAAAGACTTACAATTTGTTTTTTTTTTAATATAAGTTGAATATAAGTTTCATGTAAGTTTCACTTCACAAAAATCTAAGAAAATTGAAGTTATTTTGTCAACTTAGCTCAAAGTATTCATGAGTGAATAAAGTAAATTTGAGTCTGAAATCAGGCAAAGAAAATTCAAGCTAAAATCATGCAAAGTTCAAGACATCTTTTTGCGGAAGTAAATGTTGTAAAAAGTTCTAAAGCCATGGAAAATCTGTGAAAAAGATATGCCATTCAAAATAGTATGCAATATATTCCTCTTATAATCAGTCAAAGTTCAAATACAGCTCATTTTATGCACTCGAACCGATTTGTACTATAATGACAAGCGCTTACACTACATTAGTGGGCAAAATGCCAGAGCCCACATTATTAGCATTTCATCAAATCATTTTTATAATCAAAATTCATATTAAATCTTAAATATAAAATTCTTGAATTAAACAAGTAAGAAAACTCTAGTCGGGGGTACCCGACTAGGAGATCCCCTGAACCCCGTCCGATATGCGTTTTTAAATATATTCCGTATCTTGTATACATCACAAACTTATACAAAATTTAATTAAATTGCTAATCTTGCACTTTCACAATCAAATAGCATGTTTTTTTTTTTAAGAATTTAATATAATTTTTACAGAGTAATAATAATTTAATTAAAAAAAAAAATATATTAAGAAAATACAACATAAAAATATTTGACATCGGCTGGGTTTGAACCCAGACCTGCAAGGCACGACGTGCCCCGCTTCTATCAACACCGCCACTGCACTGCTTAGACAAGCAGTAGCAAATTTGAAACTAAAGGCAGTTTAGAATTATAACAAAATTCACGCAGTCAGCTGTTATTGTTGTGGTTCTTAGAACAGACAAGAATGCTTGCATTCGAATGTCTCAATGTATGTGTGCACATGTATAGAAAAAATTAAAACAGGGGTGGGTTTCTGGTCACATGTTGCAATTGACAAAACGTTTTGTTTAATTACTTTTGTGATACTTAATGGATTTCAATGAAATTTTCAGCATATGATCTACATATAATATTGAATATCTTGCAGTTGAATAAAATTGCAAACTCATTCACATATTGGCTATATTTGCAATTAACCTTCAATTTGAAAATTTTTGAAAAATTTTGAACCAATATCCAAAATCTAACAAAAACCGAAATTGTATAAAATATAAATGAAACTAAATGCAAAATTTGGAGACTCTAGCTTCAAACATGTACGAGATATAATTTATTAACTTCATTTCGATAAGGTTTTTAATCGATAACAAAAAAACGGGAAAAGTTATCGATTTTTTAAAACAAACTCGATATGCGCGTGATATACAGGGACTTCCAAAAAAAAATTCAATTCAGTCTCTAGCTCTTATAGGTTCTGAAATCGACGCGTTCACACATACGGACGGACGGACAGACGGACAGACGGACAGACGGACAGACGGACAGACGGACATGGCTATATCGACTCAGCTCATCGTCCTGATCAAGAATATATATACTTTATGGGGTCTGCCACGCCTCCTTCTGCCTGTTACATACATTTGACATTTTAACAAAACCATTATACCCTGAATTCCCATTTTCAATGGGTTCAGGGTATAAAAATTAAATTATTAAAGCAATAGGCAACGCATAGGCTGGGCTGTGCGTGTCACGACGCGTCGCCGGCACGATTCGGCTGTCAACTTGACTTTAATGCCATAAAAACCTACACGAGCAATGCTAACAAATGGCATTTATAATTTATGGCACACACTTCATTGAATATTCATAAACTTGAATCTGGCCGAATGACTGCCAGCCGAAAAAAATTCAATTCATCTAACTAATTGGCGCTATAAAATTTTTGGTATATATTTCGGCTCACATATAAAGAAAAGACTTTGAGACTTCCAGCAAAAAAAGAAAAAGCTGCGACCACACGCCGAGAGAATCGAGGGTTTAGATATTGCCCAAGTAGAAAAGGCAAGTTACCAAGGGAGCTGCATTACACCCCGGCAGGGGTGGAGAATGGGAGTGGGAGAGATGGTAGATGCCTTACAATGCGTATGTGGGTCACACTCGAGGCGAACCTCCCCCCGCAGTCCAATCAACACACAAATATGAAAAGAAAGAGCCTCGCCTGAACAGCAGCAAATCAGAAAAGAAGCAAAACAAGTAAGAGTGCTTTTAGTCGAGAGTGATCGACTAACAAATACCCACACTTGGCACATTCTAGCTTATATCGAAACAGAGAAAAGAGAAATTAGGCAGAAAAGTTACAACTTCTCTTTTAGAAGAAGAAAGAGATGAATCTTCCTACCAACTTTTGTGAACTCGAGCACTTTGAATGTTCGGGATGTGCTGAAATATCTAGAGTAATATCATTTTGCATAGATTTCGTGGAATAAGAAAAAGCTATTGATAATTTGAGCATACTGAACATGCATGCTATGCTTTGAATTCTTAGTTCTTATACTTTTTCACTCTTATACTATTATACTATTAAAATTCTATGCGCTTTAGTACAAAAATTGTATAATCTTATACTCTTTTGACAGTCGTATCAGAGTATCATTTAGTATCATATAGTATGTATTAGTATCAGACTCATACCATGTCCTCTTATACTTTAATACATTTACAGTTTTATACCCATGTACACTTATACTGCTATATTCTTATGTATGTATATACACTTGGCACTTTTAATACTCTTATATAATTTACTTTAAATATGCTCTTAAGTTCTTATACAGACAGACAGCAAGCAGGGCGAAATCAACTCTGGCTTCTCTTATACTCTTTACTTTTATACTCTTTTACACTCTTTTACTCATATATTCTCAAACTCATATAATCTTTGCGCTTGTACTCTTATACTCTTATACTCTTTTACACTCTTATACTCATAAATTCTCAAACTCATATAGTCTTATGCGCTTGTACTCTTATACTCTTATACCCTTTTTACACTCTTATACTCTTTTACACTCTTATACTCTTTTACACTCTCACGCTTGTACTCTATAAATTAACATATATACTTATATACCCAGGCACTCTTATACTCCAATCTTCTCTACTCTTATACTCATACTCAAAAACTTTTCAGTGTAGAAAGCTTAAGCTCTTCTACATACAGAAAGAACAACAAAAGCTATATCAACTCGTCTATAACTCTCTATGATCTGCCACGCCTACTTTAAACACTTCTACACACTTTCTCACCAAAAAGGGCAAAACCAATATACCCAGCTCAGCCATTTACCATTCAATCCGAATATAAATAAAAAGAAAAGCAGAAACTATATGAAATGCCAGCTCGATGACTCGATGGCTTCATTGAATTTGCTTGCAACAAACACAAATAGGCGAAATTCAGAAATGGAAATTTAATACGAATATGAGCACAAGTCCATTTGTCGCCAAGGATATTCGCACACACCAACACACTCACACGCACACACATGCACACGCAGAGAGTCGCATGTCCTTTTGTGTACACACACAATTAATGTGCACCGAGCGTGAATTACAATGAAACATCATTCCCCGGCAAATCGGTTGCCTGGCATCCAGTCCCGGCCCGGCCCTCACAATTTGACCCAGTTATGCAGAAATAGTGAAAGCTGCCGATGCCAATTACATTTATTAGAGCACAGTTTTTTTTTTTCTTCTTCTATTTTTCTGCTTTATTTATTAGTCAGGCCAAGCAGCGCTCTGATTCATTTCTCTATAATTTATAAGAGTAATTGGTCCAGCGTTGAAGCCGGGCCTCTGTTTGGGGTCGCAGGCGCGTACTACAATATATTAAATCTACCCAAGCGCGCTTCATTTCACCCAAATACGCATTCATATCCATTTTTATGCCCATTGACAGTGTTGAAAATGGGGTGGATGCAGTCAGATAGAATGTATGTAACAGGTGGAAGGAGATATGGGCAATTCCATTCGTAATCAGATCTATATACTGACTCTATGCACAGAATTTGGTTCATCCTTCCTTTACGAACTCATCGAACTCAGCAAGTACAAACGCTAGAGACTTTAAATTTGTTATATATATTCTTATATAGTATAGGTAGTAAAAATTAATCATTTCTTATGCATATCTCTTCACATTTATTCAATAACGAAAAATATTAATATTTTTTCTTAGTTTTACTTACATAGCTCGAATACTATGAAAGCTAGAAACACGAAAATTAATAGATAGTCTAACGGTTTCTTTGGTACACACACACATTTCGATGTCATATTTGTGCTCTCAAGATTTCATAAAGATCACACAGCTACAAGCTGAGTTCAATCAAGCTACTATTCATAGTAGGCAGTAGTAGAGGGAACAAGCAAAGCTTGTATAAACACCTTTGTGTGTGAGCAACTGTTATGTGTGCCAATAAATAGTCTAAAATGCCTAAAACAGCAGCTTAGCTTAAGATTCAGGGTATCTGCTAGTCGTGCATACCCAACTACAGCACTCTTACTTGAATTTTTGGTATGCACAGCAAAAGGTTTGCTCCATGCAGGGGTAGAAACACCCCACTCTGATACTCTGTTACCCCACATGACGCAGATATACGTAATGCGCCTTCAGCTCAAACATCAAATATGCATATTTTATATTTCATATTTCAGATATCGCGGGACTCCACACAAATGACGACATGTGGCACACTAAGTGCGCCCAACATGCAACGCACTCAAGCCACAAAGCTGAGTCAAAGATATATTTATAAATTGGCGACGAATTAAACAATTTCGAAAGCAAGTTAAAGCACAGTTATTAATATCGTGTTTCGTTTAGTATATATGTATATATCTATGTATAGATCTACATACAGATCTAAATGTCCACATATTAAATGCTAATGAATAATATGGCAAATGCAAATTATACGCAGTGGCAAATTGTTGTCGATGGGGAACACCCGAAAGTAAATGCCAGTTTCGAGTAGCAACAGAAAAAAAAGGCTACAGAGATGCATATCTATATGGGAGTATATAAATATATATATATATATATATATATATATAATATATATATATATATATATATATATATATATATATACATATATATCTGTCTATGTATGTCTGCATGAAAGTAAAAAATAATAATAAAGAAATCGCGCTCGAATGCTAAACAGCTGCAGCAATTCTCACACACAAATCAAATGAACCCAACGCGCTGAACTCAACACAAAAAAAAAAAGAGAAAATAAAGAGAGGGAAAAAAAAGATTATTCGCATTTAGATGTGAAATTGAGATATAAATTTTGAAACGACACTGCATGCCTGGCTCTCCAGGTAAGCGCCCACCCCCCAACCTCCCGCACCCCTAACTGCTGCACGCTATAGAACAGTTTCCCCTAATCGAGCCAAGTTCAATGCATTTAAAAATTTAATGGGCTCTACTTCAGTTTGGCCACGCCCACGTTCATTTCATTTCCTTCAATTCAGTTCGATTCGATTCGATTCAATTGTTTTAACCAAAAGCTGTAAACACTTTGCGCCGAAGACTAAACAAATTCTGGCTGTATCCATTAGATAGCAGCAGTAGCAACAACAACAACAACCAAATTGAAGGCCTCCGTCTGAAGCAGCGATCGCTCACATGTTTATGTTTACTTCAGTCTAATTAATTGTTTAAACATTTCTTATGCCTACTATCCATTGAAAGTATATTTAAAATGGGGTATATTGATAGGCAGATCTGGCATAAAATATGATTATTGCTGAATATAAACTGATTTCTCATAATCTGAACTCATTGAACTCGGCAACTACTAGAGCTAAAGACTTGAAATTCAATGTATATATGCTTGCATATATGAAGCTGTAAAAACTTAACACTCCATGAAAACAACTCTACTAATTTGTTATATATTGATAAATATTGATATTTTCATATAGTTTTTTAAGCATAGCTCGAAAACTACTTAAGCTAAAGACACTTAATTTGGTATGTAGATGCGCCTATTGTATATACAGCTTATAATCAAGCCTTTTTTTGGTATACCTAACCTTATACCGCTTAATATTGTCGAAACTTGTTTTTCAACTAGCAGTTTCCACTATTAAAATCACATATATTTCAAAGCTACATTTTTGCCATGCATGTCATCCTAGGGTATCTCGCCGTCGTTCATTTCACACTGTAGCTCTTGACTTCGCATTGAGGCTCTCTGAAATCTGACTTTTGTGTTTATCGCCTAACTGGGTACACACATCGCACGATCGGAGACCATCAGCATCAACACCAGCATTTGCATTTCCAATTTCCAATTCCCATTAACTTTGCTTTTGACACCTGCCATTAATCGTTTGGCCATTTATCATTATCAAGCTATAGGCCTCATCATCATGACTAATGCTTCATTATGTAGACCTTATTATGTCTATGCTTTCCCATTCATATGTCATCAAAGCTGATTAGATAATAGCACCAAAAAAATGACCTATTCCAATTGGATATTCAATGAAGCACGCGCACATACGCACAGAAAGAGTTAAAGCTTCGCATATGGAATGAAGTCTCTTTAAGGCACAAGCTAAATCAATATTTGCGCAATTTTATTGTATCGAAATATGATTTGAGGCCTGGCAAAAAGTTCGTGCTCAACTGCTGACTATCAAATTGGCCGCTGATGCTGATGCTGATATGGAATACCCAAGTCTCTCCCAGCCCTCAGCCCTTCATCCATCCATCCAGCTGCTTCGCTCCCCAACATTAAAAAGTTGGACAAATATTGTTAAGATATGCGTACATAAAACTAGCAGCATTATCGAGCCAATGATGATGTGATGATACGGCCATGATATCAAAAGCAAAAGTTTTTCGCAACTATCTATATATATGTTACAGACAGACATACATACATATAGATATGTATATATGTATGTATGTGTGTTTATATCTATATACATACATATTTACTTCTGCTTATGCCTACAGAGAATAATCGGTAAACAGGGTATATTGTTTTTATTAGAGTACATTTATTAAGCAAAGGAGAACATAGCAGATCCAGCCTTGGTGTTGAGAGTATGAGAGTATAAGAGTTTATTAGTATAAGAGATACCATACAAGTTGAAGACTCGAAGCGTATAAATGTGTTAATCAGCATAAGAGTTTAAGAGTAGAATAGTATAAATGTATAAGGCTAAATTAGTATAAGGGTTTTATAGTATTATATAAGACTTTATATTTATAAATGTATAAGATTAAGTCAGTTTATTAGTTGAATAATAGAAGAATAGAACTGTATAACAGTAAGTTAGTGTAAGAGCCTATCAGTAGAATAGCACAAAAGTAAAAGTGTATAAGAGTAAATTAGTATAAGAGCTGAGCAGTAGAATAGTACAAAAGTAAAAAGTGTATAAGAGTTTAATATTATAAGACTTTTCAAGCTAGAGAATGTAAATGTATGAGAGTAAGTCAGATTATTAGTTAAATAATAGAAGAATAGAAATGTATAAGAGTAAGTTATAATAGTATAAGAGCTTATCAGTAAAATAGCACAAAAGTGTATAAGAGTAAGTTAGTATAAGAGCTTAGAGCTTAGAATAGTACAAAAGTAAAAGTATAAGAGTTTAATAGTGTAAGATTTTAATGTTGGCAGTATAAATATATAAGATTAAGCCAGTATAAGTGCCAAGAAATATTAGAATATTAGAGTATAAGAGTATTAAAGGCTTAGATAATTAGAGTACGAAAAACTAAGAGCATGTTTAGACATAAAACATAAGTCGAAGATTCCAGTTTTAGGTTTGATAAGTTCTCATGTCCACAGCAGTTTCTCTATGTGTAAAGCTAGGTATCTGCCAGTCAGGCACGCTCGCCTAGAACACTCGCTCAACTCCCCTTTTCATTTTGGGTATCTTTGCAAAGTTTTATGAATTTGAGTTGGCGACAAAGCCAAAAGGAAAGTTTGCGATTAATCGCTGAGGCAGTGGCGCCCCAACGGCAGCGCCTAACGGAAATAAAACCAAAAACGGAAGCGAACTATAACGGAAGCTGTACGCTGAAATGCCCAATTGCAGCTGGCATCAATTGCACCTGCATGAAGCTTTAAGCAATGTAGAATGAATATATAGAGAAAAACCACAAAAATGAAGACTCATGCTTAAACAGCTAACAAGCCTTATGTGTGTGTGTGTGTTGAGGATGTTAGTCTGTCTGCCTTTGGTAGTGCACTCCATAAACAGTTCATAAGTGTCGCGCGTTTTGTCTCGATGGCAAGCTGAATGGCCAAAAGGTCCTGCAATACAATCAGCCAAGGGCCAGCACAACAAGTAAGAGTGCGCTAGACTATGCACGACTATGAGATGCCCTGTACACTAAGCAAATCTGTTGAATGTATTATGCTAGCTATCTATACATACAGCAACACAGAGACATACATATTGACATAGACTAGCGCTTGCCTAACTGTTTTTGTTATTTCTATATCTTCCCCCTATAAGAAATAGTTTGATTGAACTTCGCTTCTAGCTGCGCCATCTTTATGGAATTTTCAGAGCATCAATATGACATCGAAATGTGTGTGTATACCAAGACTACTATTTAAAATAGTTTTATATATCTATATATATGAAAGGTATTAGGAGCAGGTATCCAAAAACACAAATGCTTATAATCTATGTAATTATTATACAAATCTATATATTAAATATAATGTCTCTAGCTTAAATAGTTCTCGAGCTATGTTTGAATAACCAATTCAAAATATCTATTTTGATCAATATTAGAAAAATGGGTTGAGTTAGCATCAAATTTCAACCTTTTAGCTTTTGTAGTGCTCGAGAGAAATAGACGTTTACGTCTGGATCTACTGAAGAGTTGGGATTTGAATACGTATATACGTGTATACATACGTATATTTTCTTCATCGTCTCCTGCAAGACCGCTTCAGTCTCTACCTAGTACTCTACTCTACTCATACCAATCTACCCCATTAAAGCATCTACCATGTGTTCCAGGGTATATAAAGAAAAAACTTTGCACATTCAAGTAGCTACAACAACAACAACAAAATCAAGCCAAATTATGTACAATTTGTGCGACGTCGAGGACATTGCCCCAAACAAAACGATGAAAAAGAAGAAGAAATGTATGCAATCGAGATGTTAGCGTATTGAATTGAGCTGCTTGCCACAAATTGTGGCAAGCAGATTGTGTGTTGTGTGCTGTCTGCCTGCTTATGGAAGTTGATGACATTCATTAAGTACAGTAGTAACTCGCAATGCACTGCACAAATCCTTCGCTCTGCTTAAGCTGCGCCCGCTGGCCAATGCTTAACTCTTGTTGATTGATTATGTGGCAACATTTTGTAGCATGTAGTTTTCAGAGTTCGGCTTAAAGCTTATTGCGACTTCAATTCAAGCGAACAGCTTCGGCCATTCAAATTGATGAGTGGCCTGCGAGACAGAAGCTCGACCAAACGGCAGTTATGTTGGAAGTTTTCAACACGTTTAGCGTTAAGTTCATAAAATATATAATTTTATTATCCTCAGACAGACTTGTGGGCAGTGCAAGTAGTTCACAGCGCTGATTCAGCGAGAAACTAGCTAAGTTTATTGAAATTTCAGCAAGAAACTAGCTACGTTTACAATCCTAAGGGGTTTCCGAAGAACTTATAGGTCTATCAGTACAGTAGCTAGTTGAGCTTATATAGGAGTAGCTATTCCAACTCTACACTGAGAAATCCTGAATCCAAAATACTCTTTTGACTTTCTGCAAGAGTATAGCAACACAGAGAAGAGCTTCACTTCAATTCAACTAGTTTTTCAGTTTTCTCTGTGTAAATTTCTCATGTATTTTGATGGAATTTTGGGAATTTAACTGTTTCATCTATGATGGAATTATAGATTAGCAATTTAATGATGATTGTAGAATGTGTTTTTTGCTTTTTTTGTTTATTCACATTGAATTATCAAACACATTTTTGTATGTGCCAATATTTTTAGAGTTAATTCCTATACAAATCCAATTAAAATTAAACTTTAAAATCTGGAATTACCAAACTTCTCATATATATTCTACTTAAGTATTTCCAAACATCCAAAACTCTCTCTTTTACGGCTATTCTGCTACATTTCTATCCAAAATAGAACACGTCTTTTGCTGTCTATTAAGCATTATCAATAAACTCCTTTGTTATATAAAAAAGCTATATCTGACCGTTAAAAGGCTAAAGTAACCGCACTGCTGGCCAATCCATTCAGCCATATATGAGCCATACACATACATCATTTTAACTTATACGTAGCCAAAGACACTTAAAACTGTATCTTTTACACCAAAGTTTTTATTATCTCTCTACCGCTCTATATACCTCTCCCTCTCCCTCTCCCTCTCTCTGTTTTCCTGCTTCTGCTTTGATCAGTTATTTCGCCAATTTTTTTATGCCCAATTTTTACTGTCGTTTTTTTCCGATTATTATTGCATTATTATTTATTGCTGGTGGCAATTTCCAGCCCCTCGTTCTATTGGATAATTTCTCAATAAATTTTTAATTTATTTTATCATTAATTTTATTCTACGTCTTTTTCTTCTGCTTCTTCATCTTTCTTTCTTTTTTTTTTTTTTGTGTATCGAAACGAGTTTGGCAGTACGTTTGCCTGCTACTAATGCATTATTTATAATTTTTTGAAGTTCATTAAATGCCAAACTTCATTTTCATATACTTGATATATATATATACTATACACATAAATATATATATATGTGTATTTAAGTCTATATAAAATGCTCTCAAAATTTTATAATAAAGAGCAAAACTCTTTTATTGCCAAAGCAGGAGCAGCGTTCAAACATTCTAGCTTATATTTATGCATGCATAAAGGGGCAAATGTGGGAGAGCAGAGAAACCATAAATGGTGTCCCAGATATTTGTATAATATACAAAGTATACCTATAGTAAGTAACTATAGTCTCTCTCTACTCCTCCAATAACTTAAGTTTCATATAAATCTTGTTTACCTAACACAGTTTCATATAGTTTCATATAGTTATCGAGGAATTTGAAAAAAATGTGATCAGCGAATCGAAAAGTAGGTCCAACGTATAAGATTTCAAGTCCTTATCTCTCACACTTATAGTGTTTAACTCCTCAGTTCCCATACTCTTTACTCGTTTACTACTTCACTTCTATAATCTTATAAGAGTATATTCCCAAGCTCACATTCTAATACTTTTATATGTTCTTATACCAATACGAGTATACCCATATATTCATATATCATTATCACATTATACTCTTATACTCATATATTCCTCTACACTTCTACTTTTATAGTCTTCAACTCTTATACTCTTCTACTTCATTACCCTTAGATTCTTATGCTCTTATACAATACTAGCTTTCAGCTCTTATACTCATATATTCTAAACTTCTTTTGATATACCCTTATACCATAATACTCTAATACTCTCATAATATAATACCCATATATTCTTGAGCATCTATACTATATCGCTCTTATACTATATGGTGTAACTACTCTTATACTATATCACTTTTACTCCCATACGCTTTTACTCCTTTACTCCTATACTTCTATATTCTTATACTTCTATATTCTTATACTTCTATATTCCTATATTTCTATATTCTTATACTTCTATATTCTTATACTTCTATATTCTTATACTTCTATATTCTTATACTTCTATATTCTTATACTATATTCTTATACTATCTTTTTATACTTCTATCTTCTTATACTCCTATATTCTCATGCTCATATACTCTTATACCCTTATAAACTGACAGTCTGATACCTTTGCACTCTCACACTCTCATATTCTTACACTCTTATACAGGACAGCTTTTACATTCTTATAATCTTTCACTTTTTCCTTACCCCTATACTCTTATACAAATAGGCACACACAATCAGTTCTGTTTAGGGCTATAACGACTATATCTGCACTTTATGGGTACGCCTGCACCCACCTGTAACGCACACCTGTAACAAAACAATATACACCCCAATCAACTCATTTTCAATGAGACACCCCATTGACGTTAAGGATATGTGCTTAAACACGTTCTCAAATATCGCTTTCAACACCCACACACAACGCTCTTTTCCCCTTTTCAATTGGAGCCGTGCAATTCACCAAAAAAAAAACGCAAACTGCGCACTTTAGCTATATGTATATATAAATATATATATATATATATATATATATATATATATATTTTTATATAATTGTTATATATATAAATACGTATGTATGTCATGCTGGCTGGGGCTGCCAGACACTTGAGAATGCGAAACGATATTTGGCGCATAAATCGTGCAATACTCAAAAGTAGCTTTATTTTACATTTTATGGCGAGTGCCAAGCAAAAACGAGTCCGGGACCGAGCTGCATTTGGGCGCTGACTGACTACGGAATACTCGTTCCAGATAGGAAAATAGCTAAATTGATTTTCAAATAATCCAATTTTAGTTATATTTTATAAATTTAACTGTAGAGGCAGACAAACTTGATTCAAGCTCTCAAAATTTGACATATATAGATAGATATAGATATAATCCAGCGATTTGCCACGCCTCCACTGGGCATTTATCAGCAATGGGCGTACTTTAACACACTGTTATATATATGAATAACATATTTCAAATCTCTAACTAGTAGTTAGACGAACCAATATACCCCTTTTGCCACTTGCTGAATAGGTATAACAATAAATTTGTTTTTACGGCCTAAACCAGACGTTGGCGTTAATTGATGCAACAAATTCATGCGTTCCGTTAAAAATTCCACTGTTTCGTTTCGTTTCGCCTCAAGTCGAGTCGAGTCGAACTAGTGCAACAAATGCAACTAACCTCGGACAATACGAAATTCAGTGCGACGCAATTAGAAAATGAAAAACGACTATAAAAATCTATTGCGCCTTAAGGAACTAAATACATATAAATGGAATTTATTACCTTACAAATGTTGAGAACTTCTCAAATATTGACAGTGAAAGAAACTTTTAACTTTGAAGAGAACTGAATTTGATTTAAATAGAATTTGTCATTCAATTTTAAGCCTAATCAATTTCGAACAATTTTATAACTGTTATGCATTATATATAGAATTTATATAATATTTATAAGGAATTTATAAAGAATTTGTATAGAATTTATAAAGGATTTTTATTTAGAAATTTGTATAGAATTTATATAGAATTTATTAGAATTCATATATAATATATATAGAATTTATATTATTATATATCAATATCAAAAACTTAATAACTGTTATATATTTTGGAAAGAATTTTATATGGAATTTATATAGAATTTATAAAGAATTTATAAAGAATTATTAAAAAATTTATATAGAATTTATATAGAATTTATATAGAATTCATATAAAATTTATATACAATAGAATTTATATAGAATTTACATAGAATTTATTTTCAATATTTGATCTATATTCATTAACAATATAGTGTGTATAGTATTATATATCAATTCTTTCAAAGAAACAATTTCTAAACTTTTAACCAATGCAATACGGCGAAGCCAAAGTAATATCTGCGAAAAACATTTATATTAAGCATAACTACAGTTATCTTCTATATTCTATATTCAATCAATAAATTCAAATCCAAATTCAAATCTCAATTTTCGGCTCAATTTGACAAAAAAGTCAAAATTTCCTACTAAAAACTGAGATTCAAACTTTGCTTTCCAATTGCTCAACTACAAATGATTTCAATCCGCCATTTTGTAACTTTGAATAACGGCAATGCCCAAAGTTTAGCTCGGTCTACTTCAGATTCTAACGGCACATATAGATTAGATAGGCTAATCAATTTGCTATGCGCATTTATATTTTTGAGCTTAATTAGTTAAGATAGTTAATTTAATGAGAACAATTAAAATGTTAATAAATTACTGTAACTAAAACTAACAAACACGAAAAAAAAAAGCAGAAAAAAACTGAAAAAAAAACCACAATAAAAACGGAGGCACGGCTGCTTCCGCGTCGCCATCGCCGCCGTTGCCGCCATTGCCAATGCTGCTGACGTCGCTGTCGACAGCGTAAAGTGGGCGTGTGACAGGCGAGCCGTCTACTACGCAATACAATACGCCGGTACAGTTAGACGAGAGACTCACGACGACGACGACGACGGCGACAGCGACAGCGACATATCAGCAGCAGCAGCAGATTTGACAACAACAAATGCAAGAGCAAAGAGCAAAACGTATAACGGCAAAACTATGCGACAGCCTGGTAAAGAGGAACAGAGAGCGCGTGAGCGAGCTAAATAAAGATCAGAAGAGTTCGACAAGAGGGGCCTGTGCAAGGTTAATATTTATTTATAAATAAGTATTATAGATGCGAGATGTTTGCTACGCTTGTCTTTAGTAGAACGCACTTGCCAGCGAGTGAGTGTAGCAGATCGCGCGCTATCTTTTGCCTCTCCCTCTTCTCTTGTACAATTATTATTTCAGTATTTGCACGTTTCATTTTATTGCATTTGCCAAATGTAAAAGAAAACAAAAATATTTTCTATCTTTTTTTTTCTTTTACTTTTGCTTTGTGACTTTGTACACGCACACAGCGGGAGAGAGAGATTATTGTTTTATTGTGTTTTGAACTTGTTATTGTTTTCTTGTTATTGTTTTCTTGTTATTGTTTTACAAAATGCGACGCTAAATGCTTAAATGGAGCTGGACTAAGCAGCGCTAGTTAAAAAAAAAAATATTTTTGTTTGCCGCGCTGCTCCGCTGCTCTGCTACGCTCTCTTTTCTGTTGTTGTTTGAAGCAGGCATGCAAGCTTTGTCTACGACTCTCTCGTTCTCTCTCTCTTGCTCTCTCGTTTTACGTTCTCTGTTTTGTGTTTGTTGTTTCTTGTTTGCATGCTATCTCGCTTCATTTTGTTGCCATTTGATAAAATATGCAAGAGCGCGGCAGCTGCATTTTTGTTCACTTTTTCTATATTTTTTTTTTTTTTTTTTTGCAGTTTTTGCTAAGACGCAGTTTGACTCGGCACATGGCCACGCCCCTTGCCGCTGCACCCGGCGCCTGACAAGTGCCTGCTCCAAGTGTCAAATTGATTACGCAAACGACATTGGTTAAACGCAGTTAATGAATGGAATTACTTAAGAGGGGCACGGCGACGGGGTGAGGGAGCTGCTGGGGGCATGTTTTATTCCATTTTTATTTACATTGATGAGCTTTCATTGCTCTTTAGGAATTCACATGTAAGTGCTTGGGGTACCGTTAGCTAAGGCACTAATCTAATGATATAACTGTGATTATAAGTAAGAGTTGAAGAAGAAGAAGTAGAAGTAAAGAGTATAAGAGATTACTAGTAGAAGAATAGAAGATTGTACAAGTAATAGACTAGAAGTAGTCTGAGAGTAAAATAATAGAAGAGTAAAAGAGATTACTAGTATAAGAGTATAAGAGATTACTAGTAGAAGAGTAGAAGATTGTACGAGTAAAAGAGTAAAAGTAGTCTGGGAGTAAAATAATAGAAGAGATTAATAGTATAAGAGTATAAGAGATTACTAGTATAAGAGTAGAAGAGATTACTAGTAGAAGATTAGAAGAGATTACTAGTAGAAGAGTAGAAGATTGTACGAGTAAAAGAGTAGAAGTAGTCTGGGAGTAACAGAGTAGAAGAGTTGAACAGAAATAGTATAGGAATATATTAGCTTGACAGTATAATAGTATATATGTATGTATATAGTATAACAGTATAACAGTAATTATAATTGATAATTATAACAGCATAGCAATTAAAAGAGACCCACCCCCCGCGACTTACACTGATAAAAACGAATGTCATATACACTTCAACTAAAACTAAAATATTATATCAGCTGATAATTTGGATTGCTTGGAAATTACAATGACAAAGCCATAGGTAAGTAGCGAGTAAGAAAGAGCGAGAGAGAGAAAGAGGAATAAGAATTTTATATACCTATAAATTTTTCTTTCTTAATTACTGCAATTCAGTTATAAAAACTATAAAATATTGAGCCAAAAAAATAGATATAGATATATATAAATATATTAACACATTTAGAAACGACGCCAATAAAGAAACAAAATATATACAAACATACATATATATAAATATATATATTTATATATATATATATTTATATTTATATACCCTCTCAGATCATACGTGCAAGTTTTTTCTTTCCATTTTATTTCAAGCCAAATACATAAAAAAAACTCATTGACGAACACTAACAAAACTTGGCACAGGTTCAATGGCCAAACGTTGCACAGTGGGTGCCATACACAAATTTGTTTGCAAAACAAAAAACAAACTAAATTTCACTGCAGCATATCAAAGAAACTAAGACAAACATTTTTATTCATTTTAGCAAATACTTGAAATTTTGCTAAGCTCTAAGGCTATTCGAGCCCACTGTGCGTCATTTGGCTTAAGCAGAGAGAACGTTGAACGTTGCCACAGACCACGAAGACAAATTTAAAATTCCACAAATGTCATTTCAGTATTTTTATTGAAGAGGAAGCGGCTCGTGCGAAGGTGTTGCAATATGCCAGCAGGCGAAAGAAGAGGAGAGAGAGAGAGACAGAGAGAGAGTGAGTTGGTCAGACAAAAGAGAAGGCGGAATGAAAGCCCTAAGGCCTGCAGGATGTCAGCATGGGAAGGTAGAGGAGCTGGAGAGAGAGAGACAGAGAGAGCAGCTGGATGGAGACTAGGAGCAGATCCAAAAGGAAGCAACTGTCAACTGACAATTGCGACGTGTTGCATAAATTAGCCAAAAGACGCGTCGACTGAAGACTGGAAATAGGCAGCACTATAAATAGTAAAGTGTGCAATTCCAGTTCTACACTGAGCGAAATTCCACGAAACAAGACAGACAAAATGTTTAAAATTTAGGTGGAGCTTAGGGCAAAAAGCATTTCTTTTGAAAAATTTTAAGTTTTTTTAATGGTTTTATTAAAATGTATGCGACAGGCAGAAGGAGGCCTGACAGAACATATAAAGTATATATATTCTTGATCAGAACGACGAGCTGTGTATATATTAAGCCATGGAGGTGTGTCTGTCTGTTCGTCTTTTCGTCTGTCTGTCCGCCCGTCCGTCTTTTCAACTGTCTGTCCTTCTGTCCGTCCGTTCGTCTGTCGGCCTCAGAACCTATTAGAGAGCTCTAGACTGAAATTTATTTGTAGATTGTTCAAAACAATCGATAACTATTCCCTTTTCATTGTTATTGATTAAATTCAATTATTAAATTCTATCTCGTACACCTTTGACGCTAGAGTCTCCAAATTTGGCCTTTAGTTCAACGTATATTTTATACAATTTAGATTTTTGTTATATTTTGGTTATCGGCTAAAAATTCTATCAAATTCTTTAAATCGAAATTCAATTGCAAATATATACAATATGTGAAGAAGTTTGCACTTGTTTTTTAAATGACAAATATTCATTCAGTAACACAGAAGTTATTAAACAATTGGCAAAGCCGTCTACTTCTTAATAGTTGTAAAGTAGTAGTGATAATAGTAGTAGAAGTAAAAGTAGTAGTAATAGTAGAGGTAGCAATAGTAGCAGTAGTACGAGTAGTAATAGTAGTAATTAGTTGTAGTAATAGTAGTAGTAGTAAAAGTAGTAGAAGTAGTAATAGTAGTAGCAGTAATAGTAGTAGTAGTAAAAGTAGTAGTAGCAATAGCAAAAGTAGTAGTAGCAATAGTAATAGTCCTAGTAATAGTAGTAGTCCTAGTAATAGTAGTAGTCCTAGTATTAGTAGTAGTCCTAGTAATAGTAATAGTAGTAGTCGCAGTAATAATAGTAGTAGCAGTAGTAGCAATAGCAGTAATAATAGTAGTATCAGCAGCAATTACCACTGGTAGTTGTTACTTTGGTTGTTTGTTGTTTCTTGTTTGTTGTCCACTTCACTTTTTTGTGGGTTCAGTCGACTCGTGTTTCAATGCAAACTGCGTACTTTCTTTGCCCAATCAGCAGTTCGTTCAGTTTTCCATAGAACACGAATCACCCTCACCCTCACACACACACACTTCCATACACGTTGTTTTAGTCAACGTGGCATTTACTTTATCAGGCTTTTTTTTATATACATTTTGCCACGTAATCGACGGCCAGGAAAGGGATCAAAACAACAGTTAGATAGATAGCCGACGAGAACATCCGAGCGATCGACTACTTCCTCGAAATCTCCAATAGTCACAATTATATAAACAATAACAAGAGTCGCCGGCCGTTATAGGGCCAACATCATCAAAAGATATGAAATGAGTAAATTGAGGTTTCGCATATCGCGCGATCAGCGGAATTCTATTTGAGGTGCTCAAATACAGAGCCCAAACGACAAACAGTCTACAGCAGCAACTGGGGGAAGTAAGTGGAATCACGTGCATGACGCACGGCACAACATGCGAATGCGAATGCGAATGCGAATTCGAATTCGAACTCGAATTTGATTATGTATTCGAGTTCTATGGAAAATTGATAAGACTTTCTACTAGACTCAAGTATCAAATAACTCTTTTGATGATAAAACCCATATGAGTGCGTGTTTACCTATAGCAAAAGTCTTATACAAATAGTTACTACTTAAACTTCCATTGAAATTGGCCAAGTCTTAAAGAGAATTTATATAATAACTGAAACAAATGTCATTGACCTTGAGCTAATTTGATAGCAGGTAATAATTACTGTATATATATAATCAGCTATCATAGATAACATTTAATCATAATTCAAATTCCGTTAACTGCTTTGAAATTTCCATAGGTCAGCATATTGAAATTGAGAACTTAAAGAGAAAGCGAAAGTCTTGCAGAACATCAAAGCTTGGATCAACGATGCTCTCCCTGTGAGAGAGCGTGAGAGAGTGATTGAATATGTGTAATTGCTGCACTATTTACATACGCATGTGTGTGAGCGAGACAATGAGTGTGTGTAACTGCGCTACTATTTACATGCATGTGTGTGAGTTGGAATTGCTCTACTATTTGCGTATATGCATGTGTGTGTGTGAGTGAGTGAGTGAGTGTCTGCCTACTCTGTCTGCGTGCATCTGTGTATTTAACTGTTCTATTTGCGTACGCATGAAACTCTCTATGAGTGAGTGCAATTGCACTGCTTGAATATGTATGTATGTGTAATGTATGCTAATGGCAGTTTCTCTGTGTGTGTGAGTGTAACTGTTCTTCTATTTACGTATGAATGAATGTAAACAAAACGTAAAAAACGTTTTTGCCACTCAAAAGCAAAGATAAAAGCGCATTAATTGCAACTGCCATGGACCACAACAAACAGAGAAAGAGTGCAAGAGAGAGAGAGAGAGAGAGAGAGAGGAGAGAGAGAGAGAGAAATGGTAAGCGAAAGGAACATGTGTAATATTTCATGTATTTATTAAGTAACATGCACAACAAGTGGCAACAACAAGGCAAACACAGCAAACGACGATGACGACGTTGGCCACTGACCGACACACACACACACACACACACACACACACACACACACACACACACAAAGAGAGCAGCACACATAATAAACGAAAAATTAAAAAAAAAACAGAATACAATAAGTAAAGCAAAGCAAACAACGCAAAAAAAAATGTGAAAGAAAGAAGGAAAGAAAGAGAAAAGCGAAGCATGGCATATGTGTGTGCTGTCTCTGTCGCACCTCAACATTCACTCTCTTTGGCCATGAACTTGACCAATTTCTTTGTTTGCTGCAAAAAGCACGCAATAATAGTGAACCGGAACCGGAATTGTGTGTTGGAACTAGTCAAATATAAGAAAACCAGTTTATGTCTTGTTGTAGCTTAAATGGCATTATGTGAACTTGTTACAGTGAAAGCACACAAAGTGAATTACTTGGAACTAAATGAACTGAGTGAATATGTATTATTATAGTACAGAATAAGTTCATATTGACAAGTTCATTAAACAGAAGTGCTGCATAAATAGATACTCCTTGCTCAGTTATAGAAACGATTCCTTTTTTCATACAAACAATTCCTGAACAATTTATTCTATCTCACCTGTTCATAAACAATTGGTTCTTCTGAACTATACAGCTATTGATTAGGAACGACTGTACAAGTAAATTAGTGAGCCAGTAGGTATTGCAGTGTCTACAAACTACTGAACTAACTGAACTAGTTCAAAACATTGCCAATATAGTTCACAATACGTTATTGATTGACTTCATGGCATGGTTAACTAACTGAACTAGTTCATCAAATTGCCAATATAGTCATTGATGGTCACTCAAGAACTAGTTCAACGCATGGTAAGCTAAACGAACTAGTCCATAAAATGTTGACCTATGCTGTTGAAGGATTTACAAGTATGCGTCGCTCAGAAAAGTTCATAAAAGAACTAATAAAGTTCATGATTCGTTATAGTTCATGAACTACTGCGATAAATGAACTACAGTATACAATTATCTATCTATAACCACAACTCGATCTGATATGATTAAGTAAATAGCATATTCAGTTCAACAGCTGCTAAACAAAATGAACTAGTTCATCACATGAGTACGAATTTAGTCAACGACAACAAATTGATAAAGAAATTCCCATCAGAGATCTATAAACAGTTTCATAGCACTCACCTTCCAGCCGGCGCTGCTATTCGAGTCGCCTTTGTCCTTAAAATATGAAACATTCTGCACCATCCACTCGTAGATTTGGCTCAGAGTCAGGCGCTTGTCGGTGGCAGAGCCTATGGCATGCGTTATGAGATCGGCATAGGACAGATTGCCCCAGGCATTGCGACGGGATGAGTTCTTTTTGGCCGCATTCGCGTTCTGCATGGCCTGCTGTGGATCTGTGAGTGCGAGTGGGAGTTGAGTGAGAAATGAGTGAGAATTGAGTGAGAGGAAGAGAAAGAGGTAAACTTACCGCCGTTTGCCAGCTGCTGATTGCTGGCCTTGGTGCTGTCCAGCTCGTCGACGGGCTCGGGCCGTGGACAGGGCCAAGTGTTGGAGCGGGCACGTGTTTGTGGCTCAAAGCCCCCATCTGTGGGCAAGTCCCCAACCAGCTGATCCATATGCAAACCGTTATCCGAACGGGGCAGATTGGGCCATTCCTGTGCAAAGCCTTCCATGATGGCAAACAGTTCGTCCGGCAGTTGCAGCTTTCTGACTTTTCTCTCACAGCTCGCCCAACTCAAAGCTGCCAAACGTTAGGGAGAAAGAGATGGCAATAGAGTTGAGTTAGTTTCAATTGAATTGCAGCTAAATTGAGCTTTTATCAAATGAATTCCCCCAGCCACCCTCAACCCCCGCACCCCATTCCATTGATCTGCTAATGTCAATTGCTGCCTTCGTCTACAAATTCCATTAAATCATTTTATCATTAGACGAGAACACGAACTGGCTTTTAAGTCTAATGGCCCAAATGACATATTTAATTATAATGCTCGTCGTTCATGCTTAGCATGGAGCGATATCTGTAGAACTTCAACATGCTGAAAAACTGAATGCATAAAGTAAGAGTGAGCTGATGGGGAGTGCCTGACTGGCAGATATGGCAAATATTACAGTTCTAGCTCTAAAATTGTAAAAGCTAGAGTTTTCCCGCAATCTGCCACGCCCTTAATAAGCGTAGCTATTGAAACTCTATATATGTATATATAAATTTGATATAAGAATGTATTTATATATATTCCAAATTTCCAATCAATAGCTTCAGCGAGTTTAAATAGTATTTATACACAATACTATATAGTAATAATTATCGTGGGTATACACGACTATATGTATACCAAATTTCAAATTTATAGATTGCTATCATAGATATACAAATACATAGATATACATATATACACATACATACATACATACATACATATATACACATACATACATACATACATACATATATACATACAAACATACATACATACATACATATATACATACAAACATACATACATACATACATACATACATACATACATACATACATATAAATACCACTTATACGCTGTTTAAACATTACACCAAACTAATATACTCTCTTTTTCCCTCGCAAACGAGCATTCAAGTTTATTTAGATTAAGTTGTACAAGTAAAACTAGTGCGTAAAGAGGGTGTGTATAAGAGTATTAGCATATGTTGAAGAGCGTATAAGAAGGAGGTATTTACATATATGTATTTACTATATGTATATGTAGGTGTATGTGTACGTGTGTTCACATTCAAATAGAAACTCGCGCCATCAGAACTGACAATGGAACAGATGATAATGCAGCTGATCTAGTCTGGAATGATCTAGTCAATTGAGCATTATTAGAAATGTGCATGAAATAGATGCTGCTTTAGTAAGTACATTTGGCATGCTATAGTCAGGGAGAGAGGGAGAGAGAATGGGAGGAGTAGAGACAGAGGCAATATTAATAGGGTAAACAATGAATAGCCTCAATAGCCTCAATAAAAGCCTCGAAAAATAAAATAAAATTTTGCTATGAATTTAAATGTTATATATATTATATATATATTATATATATTATTATATATAAACATATATATTTATATACAATATATACATATACATATTCATTTATGTACATACATACGTCTGTCTGTATGTCTGCATTATCAAAAGTCTATTGACACTGGCCGCGCTGTCTGCATGGGCGCGCTGATAAGCCCAACCGAAGATTGACTGCAGCTTGACGAACTTTGCACGAATTTTAAATGCTGTTATCTCTCTTCTCACTCTCGCTCTCTCTCTCTCTCTCTTCGCTTACCCCCAAAAAAATATACATATATATGTCCACGATTGTCTGCCTATCGCCTTATCAGCCAAAAAGCTGTGAACTCAATTTTTATTCCATTTTCCCACTCTCTTAAATTGCCTACTTCAACAGCGCAAGAGAGAGCACATAGAGCTTTGCGCTCTTTGAGCGCTTTGTACGCAAATTTCAAATGTGTGTGAGTTGCTCTCACGCACTAAACAAACAAAGAGCACGCCCGCACACACACACACACACACACACACATTGTAAACTATGAAATTTTAACGAACGCGACGCAAAACAACGGCTGTTGATCGCTGCAAAGGTTTTTATGATCAAATAGGGTATGTTGTTTTCGTTGTAAGGTATGTAACAGGCAGTAAGGCATGAGCGACTACTTTAAATATGTGTATTTATATATATATTCTTGATCAGTGTCAAGAGTAAAAGAGTACCAAAGTATAAGTGAATCAGAGTATAGAAGTATTTTGAGATTTGTTATGCATAATCGAACAGTTTTTTCATTGCCATTAGATCGATTGAAATTGATTTGAAACTTGAACTATTTGAGCATATTCAAAAGAAATATATAACATCTGTATGGTATATATACATATATACATACATATATACATATATAGCTGCCCTGTGGCAGCTTATCTACTAGTCGAGCATACCCTACTAAATCACGCTTACTGCTGTTTTTTATACAGTTTGTTTTCATTTGTTTCTTTTGCTGCTTAACATTTCTTTTGAATTGGTGTTTGGTACGCCTAGGCCTAAGTGTATATGTATGTATGTGTGTATTTCTCTCTCTGTGTGTGTGTGTGTGTGTGTGTACGTGTGCCTGAGCATGTAGGAGGCAGCGCTGGCAATGGCGATGGCGACAGCGAAATACCTTGAGACAGCACAGAGCACAGAACACGGAAGTGAAGCAAACTAGAAAAAGGTTGTTCTTGTTAAGTATACGCCATCTATATATGAGAGAGAGAGAGACCGACTGCTTCGATTTCTACCTGTGCAGAATCTTTAGCTATAAGAAAAAAACTTGTGAAATTTCCAAATGAATTTCAAAATGAAATATGTTTAAAAACTTACGACTGTGAATAATGTGTTTTTTTGTTGTTGTTTTGTTTTGGAAATTAGATTTTACATTTTCATTTGCACACTTTTAACAGCTGGAAAACCCAGCCGAGCTGAACTGCACCTCAAACTGACCTTAGACACAGTGCGAAAAGCGAGCGAGAAAACAGAAACAAAAACAAAAACAAAACGTAAATATGCACAATTTTACATACGCTATATATGAAAGTATGTATGTATGTATTTACATTGCATGGTACATAAATACATATGTACATATGTATGTACATATGTACCTGCAGCTGTGTTCCTGAAAATAGTAGTGCGACTTGGACAACAAAATTCTGTGATAAACACACTATTTTCAAAACACACCTATGTATGTATGTATGTGTGCATGTATGCATGTGCATGTATGTATGTATGTATGTATGTATGTATGTATGTATGTCAGGTGAAACATTTAATAATAATTTGTCAACATTATAATTGTTGCTTTGTTAACTATTTTTAGCTGCATTTGCATCAGGCGTTCACAATTGCTTAGCTTATTCAAAAATAGATCACGAAGATGGACACACATGACATACATACACACATACATTCACGCATACATCCACACATACATCCACACACACATACATACATATGTCTGTACATCAAGTGGTAAAAGTGCGCAAAATTGCGTCGCATAAGCGAGAACTCAGGCGAAATGGCTACTTGTTGCTGCCAGTTAGAGTGCAATAGATGGCAATGAACGACTAGCAGTTACCCTGCATAAAATACAATTTGATGTACATATGGACCATTAACAATTAACAATTAACAATTTAAAATGTTACATAGTTTACATAACAAGTTCAGCAACTGCAACATTTTCTGTATGAATTTGTATATACGGTCGTGTGTTCATGAAAATAGTAGTGCTGCACTATACAAAACTTCAATCAAAATAAAAAGAAGCTAACTTTTAATTTATCATATAATGAAAAGAAGAGAATTGCTTACAAAAACCCGCGTCGTTCAGAATTCATTTGTTTTTGAGGATTTTATAGAGATGCACTGAAAAACGGCCGTTCATATGAGTTTTATTTATGAAGGTATATATAGGCTTATGGGGTATATATGTATCTGATATAAATGAAGTACGCATACTTTAGGTTTATCTAAATACCAAATATTATCGAATTTAGTTCAGAAAACGAAGAGAGAGGCTTCAAAAAGTTATCGATTTTAATCGATTTCTCATGAAATTTGTAACAGTTATCGATTATATGTAACAAACTTGATTTAAGTGTGCTATATCAGCGCAGTTGCACATCAAATTTCATGTAACTAGCTCTTATACTCATAATCTTATACTCTTATGCTCCAATATTACTGTACAAACACTTCTTATAGTCATAATCTTATACTCCAATATTACTATACAGACACTTCTTATACTCATAGTCTTATATTCCAATAGTCCTATACAGACACTTCTTATACTCATGATTTGATAGTCTAATACCCTTACACAAACAGCTCTTATATTTGTCATCTTATACTTCAATAGTTCTATACAGACAACTCTTATATTCATAGTTTTATAATTTAATTTAATTACATAGACAACTCTTATATTCATTATCTTATAGTCTGACACTCTTATACAGCCAAACAAATATGGCTAAGTCTTTTAAGCCTACTTAAGAATATATGTATATATGTACTTAAAAGCATTCCCTTAGTCTGCTACTGCCTGTTATACCCTGGTTATGCCTACATATATAACCTGTTCATTAATTTTCAATGAGCTTTTAGAAAAATGACATTTGAAAGCGTGATTACTATATATATTTATATATATTTACACATATATATTAATATATATAAATATATATATCGACACAGAAATTGCGTCTAAAACATTTGAGAACAACAAACGTAAATATGAAAACAAAAACACAAACAAGAACAAAACAAAAACGGAAGAAAAAAAAACGTTGATTGAACTTAGAATTTCGAAGATGCTGTTGATGAGTTGATCTGACGATCTCGCTGCGTCATATGAATGTTTTTGTAATATTCCCAGCAGCATCATCATCATCATCATTATCATTCAAATCAAAGTTGATTTTATATTTTGTTTGTTTACAACTGACGACATAAGACAAGAAATAGACTAGAACCAGTTCAATAGATAAGCTAAAGAATACATATATAACATATATATAAAACATATATATATATATAGATAGATATCTGGCTGTATTACTACCTGCCAATGAGTCAGCTTTGTTGCTTGAAGTGGGCCGCGCAGCATCACACAAATAGAATGAAAAGAGAATCAAAGAAAGAAGCAAAAACAAAAAGTGTGGGCGAGAAATTAGCATCTGATATTTTTGGTACATACTATATAGTTCTATATCTGTGCATTACACAACAGATGATCGAATGCCCGAATTTGTCAAAAAATATCAGCAGAGAAGACAGAGAAATAGAGAGAAATCCCCAGTGGGAATTTTTCAATTTTGCCATTTTCAATGTCAAACAAACAAAAAGAAAGCAAAAGTTTGCGGCGCAAGCCAACAGGTAAGAGTGTCTCCAGTGGGCTATGAACGACTAGCAGTTACCCTGTAGACTGAGCAATGCTGCTATTTGGCTTGGCTTCTCACATAGTTTGCATATTCTAGTTCTAGTACACATACATATGCACATTCGCACACACACACACACACACACAGTTTATGCTTATTCTCGCCACAGTCTGCCCCATGTATGAGTTATAGACCAATGGAACTTGGCTTATAGTTGAACGATCTGAATGAAATTTTCTGTATATATTTATGGCATTGTTAGATGTGTGTGTACCAAAGCTCAACAAGTTTACTACTATAATTGGTATTTTTAAAGCAATTTTGTGTGGAAAGGCAAAGATATGTATTATATATGATAGATATATCATATGATAGATATATATAATTAAAATTAGCTACATTTCTTATGTTTATATGCATTACAAGAGCCCATATAGTAAGTTGCAGTTCTCTAGTTTTTATATTATACGAGTTCTCTGCCAAAAACGAAGTCATTTTGCGCGATTTTAACCAAATTCAATATTGATATATAACAAAAAGATTTATATCTAAATTTAAAAATATATTTCTGAAATACTTTACCCTCATATATTTCTATCTAAATTATATATATTTATTTATATGCATATATTATATATTATATATAACCAATTTTAGCTCTCCAGCTTACATAATTAATTGGAGAGACGTCTTTAAACAGACATAGAGTAATATAGCATCTCGATCTGCATCGCAGTATAGCATCTCGATCAACAGATCGCTGTGTTATGCTCAAGAATGACAAACTTTATGGCAAAAGTTTAAACAGCGCATCTTGACTGTTTCATTTCGGAACTGGTTCTTTAATGGAACCAGTCTACGCTGCATTCTAATGAAAATCTTAAATCTTTCGATTATACTTCAATTTAACCATTGCTAAATCTAAAGTTCAAAAACGAACTGGTTCACTAATGAACTGGTTCACTGGTTCCAAACACACAAATTTTTGCTAAAAATCCTAAATAATATTAAGATTTATTTATTGCTAAGTGGAAGCTCAAATGTGAGCTGGTTCACTAACGAACTGAAGAACAAAAATCCTGATTGGTTTTAAAAGTCTTGGATTATAATTGAACTCAATCATTGCCGACGAGAAGCTCAAAGGGAGGCTGGTTCAGCAATGAGCTAGTTCACTAATGAACTGGTTCACTCATGAACTGGCTCGCAGATGAACTGGTTTTACAAAAATAAACAAATCTATGCTAAAAATCCTAAATAATATTAAGATCTTCGACATGACTTGAATTTATTTATTGCTAAGTGGAAGCTCAAATGTGAGCTGGTTCACCAACGAACTGAAGAAAACAAATCCTAAATGATATTAAAATCTTTGATTATAATTGAACTCAACCTGGACTGGTTCATTAATGAGCTAGTTTACTAATTAACTAGTTCACTAATGAACTGGGTAACTAATGAACTGGATCACTAAGAAAAGAAATCAATGCTAAAATTCTAACTTCTATCAAATCTATATCTATATCACTAAATATATACATATATCCATAATCCATAGGCATATTATAATACCCCTATTTAGGGAGTGTATAATGAAAGCAAAATAAAGCAGGAGGCAAACAACACAAAGAGCAACAGCGAAAAAAATAACAAAATTTTGTTACGCAATTTAGCCAACAGTTGTTTTCCTCCCCCTTCGCGCCTCTCCCTCTCTCTCTCTCTCTCTCTCTTTCACTCTCTTATGATATGCTTGAGAAAATAAATATGAAGTATATACATACATACACACACACACACACATAGAGTTTGATAAGCAAAAAATAAAGAAAAGAAAAGAAAAAAAACGAACATCTGAAAGAACAAAATTTATCTGCTGCTTATCAGAGTGAATCGTAACTAAACTCTGTTTTTTTTGTGTTTTTTTTTACCTCTAGCAGATGTTTTCAAACTTCCTAACGAACGATGCTCGGATGATCCGAGTCGACTCGACTCGACTCATGTGATCTTATATATATAAATATATATATATATTTATATATATATATATTATGCATGAAGCCCAGTTAGCCCCTCGCGCACATGGCCCAGGTTCAGTTACGTGGAAGTAAGAGAACGAGTCCACACACACCAACACACCAACACACACACAGATAGATAGAGACGAATGCCTGGCATAACTTGTCAAACAGGATTATTAAGCAAAGTATGTCAGCGTTGGCTTTGCTTTAAAGACGCCATCTCAAGTGTAAGGCAGAGCGAGAGAGAGAAAGAAACATAGAGAGAGTGAGAGAGATAATCAAATAACTGACAGCTGGTCAGCTAAAAGGCAGCAACAGCAGCAGCAGCGCAGCAGCAGCCACCTTAACTGGTCACCCAACTCCAGTTCACATGTAAATGATGCTGAACCAGCGTCTGGCTGATCACACTTGATCGAACGACCTTTTTCCGTTCACTGGGCGAGAGTGAAATCGTAACTTTCCCAGGAATATAGACAATGCTTTCAGCAGTGAGGATCTAGCTTGGTGAACCAGTTCGTCTGTGAACTTCTAGTTAGCAAAGATCGTATTATTTAGGAATTTTAGGATAGATTGATTTTCTTAGTGAACCAGTTCATTGGGGAACCATCATGGAACTCATCATTTCGCATCTAGTTAACAGTGAATGAATCCAAATCAATTCAAAGTTCTTATTATAATTTAAAATTTGTTTTCTTAGTGAACCAGTTCATTAGGAAGCTTACTTCTTATAGTGAACCAGTTCCAATTCTTTTACTTAAGTAGTTCTGGAGTGAAACCGATCTAAAGAGAACCAGTTCGCCAGAATTGCAATGAAAGTGTTTCTTTGGGAAATAAAGTAAATGTATTTGTACTGAAACAGTTCTAAGTTGAGCCAGTTCCAAAGTGAACTAGTTCGTATTTAAGCTAAATTGTCATTGAAATGAACTATATTGGCAGCATGCATTAGTTGGTCTCTTGGTCAAACAGTTCTGAAGTGAAACTGAATCTAAAGTGAAGCAGTTCCTATTTGAGCACCGTTATTTAATAATCTTTGATTATTTATTTTGTATAATTATAAAAAACTAAAAATTAAATTTTAAAAATTAAAAAAGATTAATAATTTAAAACTTTAACAAGTAAATAAATAAATAATAAGTATAAATTATTAATTATTATAAATTATTGTTTAAATTATAAAGATATTTCATAATTTATATTAAACTAA
Organism: Drosophila leonis; assembly: GCA_035045365.1. Classification (NCBI taxonomy): domain Eukaryota; kingdom Metazoa; phylum Arthropoda; class Insecta; order Diptera; family Drosophilidae; genus Drosophila; species Drosophila leonis. Next base: position 982,654 of record JAWNPC010000284.1, on the reverse strand, counting down.
TTTTAATATTAAATTTTAAAAATAATAAATAATAAATAATTACAAAATTTACAAAATTATAAAAATAAATAATAGTTATATATTGTTTTTAATTAATTAAATATAATTATTTTTTAATTTATAAAGATATTTTATAATTTATAATTATTTATATTGTATATATAAATTATAATGCATACATATCTTTTGCACTTGATGCACTTAAAATATTCCCGCTTTATCACACACACACACATACACAGTGCTCATATCGCACACACACATACACGTAATGTGATAAGTCATATATACATACATATTCACACATATTCACACATACACATACATACAGACATACATACATATTGTCTGTTGCCGTTGCCATGTGCCTTTGGCTAGTAAAAGTCGCAACTCCACAATGTATAAATAGATATAGTATATATACATACATATATAGCTATACATATACATACATACATACATACATATATATGTATACATACCTTATCAATCGCTAGGTATTCCCTAACATAAAGCCTAGCACAATGCTGACAATGCTAACAGTTCTCTGTTAAGCGTAAGTTCCTACAGCTCCCTCTCACTCTCCCTTTCCCTCTTCCTCTCACACACACACACACAATTTATGCCAATTCACTCCATTACACGTGCGTGTGTGTGTGTGTGTGTGTGTGCTAGTTTGCATGATTCTGTCATTAGTTTTCATTAGCTGCTGGTCTTTAAGTAAATCATCTTGACACTCACTGCACGCGCCCACTGCACTTGTTTCGCTCTCTTCAACTCACTCGCTCGCTCTCCCGCTCTCTCTGCAACAATGTTGTAAGCACTTAAGCCCACCCTCCACCATTTTTGATCCGAACTGGAATGCAAAGAAAGCAGCCAAAGAGAGGCTCATTCTGGTTTAGCGCTGCGCTGCGATTGCGCTCTCTCATCCTGGTGCGGCACATCGATTCGATCAATTGAGTTGTCTAGGCGCAGCGCATCTTTGCTGTCGCTTAGGCCATGCAACTACAACTAATTTATTAACTCGATTATCGCGGAAGCGTATTCAAATAAAAGCTTATTGGAAGTGCAATGTGCCGGCTCTGTCGCACTTGTGCGACGCTTTACACGTGCCGTTCGGGAAGGTCGAAGAGAGAAACACGCGCGTTCCACACCCAGAGAGGGGGGAGAGGACGAGGCGGCAATTTGTAATTGCAAACAAGAGTCGGGTAAAAGCGTTGCGATCACTTATACTATATTTATTTCTTTATTTATTTATTACTTATTAATTATTTCTTTTTCTGTATAAATCAAAGTTAACGGAAATTGCCTGCGATGTGATCGATCAATAACAATTTATTGATAAATAGATATTTCTAGATAAGAATGAAATCTTTATAGATGCTTTTTACAGTTAAAAGAAATATTTTTCATTGTAATACAACAAAAATATATATATATATATATATATATATCTAAAATTAAACATATTTATTATAATAAAAAATATATATATTTAAATATTTATTAAAATTATCTTTCTTTTTATGGTTAATAAAAATATTCTCGTTTATTTCCGTTTCACAAAAAACGTAAATTTATTGGGCAAACCTTTTCTATCAGACACTATCTCAAACACAATCTATTAAAACCCGCTCACCAAACACTCAAGATATCAGCAAATGGCAAAGCAGAGTCATAAATACACACAAACACACACACACACACACACACACACACACACACACACACACACACACACACACACACATACATAGATACCACCAGCAGCTATAGATAAGGCATTTACATAAACATTTATATAAGCTCTTATCTCTCTCTCTCTTTCTCTCTGGTTTTGTCTCTCTTTCTTATCAGACTCCACTGATCAGTGTTAAAATCGACCCATTTAATAAAATCATTAGAGCTTAATCGCACTTCAATGTCAATATTATGTTGAGAGATTACAAAAAGAACAAAAAAGTAATAAACAAAATAAACTAAAACTAGAAACTATAAAAGAAAAGCAATAATAAAAACAAACTAGAAGAGAAAAAAAAATATAAAAAAATATATAAATAAAATAAAAATAAAAATTAAAATTAAAATCTACTAGCTTAAATACAAATAACTAAAATTAAAATTAAATAAATTAGCAATTTAATAAAAACTAAAGCTCAAAGCTCTTCATTCTAAAGTTAAAATTTAAAGCTTTAACAATCCTATTGTATTTGAATTGGTTTCCAATTTGCATATCTAATAAGACTAATAACTGCTATTGGAACTTCATCAAACTCTTTCCAACTATTAGGCCCAACTAATATGCCATAAAAATGTATTGGAAGGGTAAAACGGGCAAGAGCAAAATGAGAATGAGAGAGGGAGAGGAAGAGGGCGCGGGAGCGGAAAGAGGCGGAAGACGGCAGCAGCAGCGGCTGTGGCAGTGGCAGCAGCAGCGGGAGAGCGTAGCGACACGCGCTATAGTCGTCGCTATCAGCGCCGCCTGCTATTTTTAGACACATTATCAGGCGTGCTCTAATTAAGATCTCTGCACTGAGCTTTCAAACAAAATGTTCACTAATCAAAATCGAAGCGCTGCAATCCAATGAATCTTAGACACTCCAATTGGAGTTGGGCGCATGAATGCAAATAATAAACAAAGGCATATTCCTATAAGATTTGTAGAAAGCAAACTTATTCAACACGCTTTGAAATATGCGCATTCGTATAAGAATTGTTCATATTTGAATGTAAATTGGAATCAAAGTCAAGGCAGTGTAGCGCAGTAGCCAAACGCCCAATTGGAATACTATTATTTTAATGCACAAATAATGCTTAACAATAATTAATTGAACAAGTCTTTAATATGTATATGCTAATTGGAATATATATAAATATTTAAATATGCAAGTCGAACGCACCAATTGGAATACTATTGTTTTAATGCACAAATACAAAACATTTAATAATTGGAAAAGCTTTTTAAAAATCCAATTAAAACAAATGTAAAATTTAATTGAAATAAAAAATTATAATGAATTGGACGAGTTCAATATGCAGATGCTAAGTAGAATATATTTAAGTATATAATTTCACTCTCCAATTGGAGTACTACTATTTTAATGCATGAATATTTATTATTCAAGTCAATCAAGTCTTTAATTTGAAAATTTATAATTAGAATATATCTAAATATTTAAAATTTAAAATATACATATCCAATTGGAATGCTATTATTTCAATGCAAAATCGTATATCAATTATTTGATTTCTACAAGTATATGCCTATTAGAATACATTTCAAAATTTAAATATCCAATTCGATTTGCTTTGCAAATGCATATTACGGCATTGTCGTACATTCTTATAGGAAACTAATCACATAATAAACAAATTCACCACATGCCAATAAGATTTAAAAGTCCCTTGGCGACAAGGCTTACAGGCGCTAATTGCACACAAATCTTGAATGTGCGCATTCTCTTATTAGAATATATGTGCATATATTGAAGTATTTACCTATATTGAGCCAATAGGAAGTTGTGTCAAAGCTTTGCTGCTCGTTGTTCTTGTTGTTGTTCCTTTTGAATTTACTGCTGCTGCTGCTGCTGTTGTTGTTGTTGTTGTTATTAGCTGATATTATGCACTTTTTGTTTTGTTATTCTTATTGGTATTATTTGTCAACACTTTTATGTGAGTCGTTTTATAGTGCACTTATTTATTAATTAAATACACGTTTGTTGCATTTGCTGTTGTTGTTGTTGTTGTTATTTTGAGCAAAACTTGTGCCGGTTTCGTGTATTAATTATTATTATTATTATTATTAATTAGTTTCGTTTTTTTTCTTTTGTTAAGGCTAACTGGCATAATTTCTTGCTCTCTCTTTCTCTCTCTCATACACACACACACTCACGCACGAGTGTATCGATAAGCATATATGTATGTATGTATGTATGTATGTATGTATTTAGCTGCTCACACTTGCATAAGTATTTAAACACTTGTTGTTGTTGTTGTTGGTATTTTGTGGGCGGCTTTTGCTGTTGCTTGAGCTATAAACATACAAATTAAAAACGATATTTACTTAGCGAATAAAGAAACGGCGACGAAGAAGAAGAAGAAAACAACAACAATAAAACAAACCAAAAAACAGAAAAAAAAACAAAAACAAGAGCAATAGCAAGAGCAAATTATGTAGTAAATGTAAATACGTATAAAAGAGAGCGAGCGCGCGTTGCATTGCAAAAAGAGTGTGAGAGAGGGCCGCACAAAAAGAGCGCGCGAGAGTGAGTTGGGCATCAAAAGAGAGAGTGAGCGCGAGATCGCGTCACGTCACCAATTCATGCCAATTGGACGCATACAGAAATTAATTGGAATTCGTATAAGAATTCAATGAAAGCGTGCGGCGCAGTTGACGTCGACGGCAACGGCGACGGCACGGACACACACACACACACTAACGATCAACACACGCACATACATACATATATACAAACAAACATCTGTACAAAAGCTTATGTAGATAGAACACACATGTTTGCCTGCGTATGTATGTATGTATGTATGTGTGTGTTTAAAGTTCAAATGGAAAAATTTATATGTATATGTATGTATGTACACACATATAAGCACGTTTACTGTTTTTTGTTGTTATTATTTTTGCTTTACTCAAATTTGAATTTGAGCAGCTATTTTGATTTTGCACTAGTGTGTGTCTGTGTGTGTGTGTGTGTGCTGCCGGCAGCAGTAAATTTCCAAAGTATAAAAAAAAACACGCAAAAGTCCCAATGAGAAAAGATCATTCCAGCCTTTGCTACGGTATTTTGTTTTTTTTTTTGCTTTCAATTTTTTACTACGCATTCTTCATACACTATTTCTTATTATTGCTCTTGTCTGTCTGCATGTGTGTGTGTGTGTGTGTGTGTGTGTGTGTGTTTGTGTGTATTTTGTTTTATGCTGCGTTCACTTTTTTCTTTCTTTCACATGTAAATGTTTTGATTTGGAATTTTGCTAAACTCTTTACTTTTGAGTTCACTCATCGTTTGCCTAGCAATGAATACGATTGTTGACGTTGGGGCAGGGGCGGTGCGGTGAGGGGCGGGGCTGGGCTGGGCTGGGGTTGAGAGAGCGAGACGGGTAACACGTGATCAACCGTATCGGTTTTTTATTTTTTGGGCTCGAAAGAATTTTTTGGTGACGTTGGGGTTAAGTAGCGCGCTTAACGCTGATCGACCTCGTGGCTTTTAACCGCAAACGCAACGGACTCTGCTCGTTAACTGCTTTCTAGTTGGATGCGAACTGACAACTGATTGGTATACGAAGCGCTACAAAACGAAGCAGCGGCAAAAACGACAGCAGCGTCGTCGTCGTCGTTGTCGTCGGCGACAGCGACAACGACGAAGCGACACGAACAGCTAGCCACTAGCGAGCCAGGCAGCTTGCCCGGCACGTCTCACGCTCTCTTGTGCTGTTTGTGGTGTGGGCTACACACACAGAGAGAGAGAGAGAGAGAGACACAAAGCTCTCTCACTTGTTAGTTTCGTGCATGTTTTGAAGTCCACATTTTGAGTTCCACAAAAATGCACGTTTTGTATTTTGGCGCTCACAGCACATACCAGCACACACACATACACACACACGCAGCAATTGAGTAATAAAGTGTGTGTGTGTGTGTGTGCTTGTACAAATGAATATTTTCTAGTTTGTTTTGCCTGCCATCTTCTTTGGCGACGATCTGTTTGTGGAAGCGTAGCAGTTTCAACAAATTTCCAGCATGCCGCTGATAACTGGCAAATGGGCCAAATGTTTGTTATCTGTGCACGCCTCGCAGTCGCAGTCGCATTCGCTGTGGGAAATTTACCCAAAAATTGCAGTCGAGCAACAAATAAAAAATAAATAAAAAAAAAAACAGTTGACTAGGCACGCGCATTCATAACACGAATTTTATTAGCGGCCAGCCAGTTCCGTCGCATAGACTGGTTCGTTCATTTGAGTTGTTAATGTGGCTGCCACATAAATTCCACAAATGACGCTGCTAATGAAGTCTAGACGTTTGGAGCTTAAGTAAGGCTTAGCGCTTTATGGCCCAGACTGCGACACAAATGCAATATGCGAAAGTGCTCGGAGGCTGTTCGATGCCAATTTATGAGCCTGTTATCAATTACTAGTTCTATTTGAGTTCTTCTACTTGAACACATTGATGCTAGAATTGAACCAGTTAGTGAACCAGTTCAAAATGCTTTTAACTTAAATAAAGCATATGCTAATTATGAACATTGTCTTCGAAATGGAAGTTTAATATGCTAATTTGCCATCCACAACCGGAAAATAACTTTATTATATTTTTACTGTATATCTTTTTCGTTTATTATAAACCAGAAATATAAACAACCTCTAACAGAGTATTTATCCTGCGCATACAAACATACACACACATACATACATATGCATATTTGCATGTGTGTAGCTCACTTCCATTGCCTGCTCTCGCTAGTCAAACTTTCCAGTCGTCATCGTTGTCGTCGCGCCATTGTCGCTAAAATTAGCCTCGGGCTGCGGCTGCGGCTGCTGCTGCGGCTTCGTGCATAGCTTTGACGCTTTTGTGACGTCACCAGCATAATGGGCGAACAGCAAGTGGCGTTTGAAGCGTAGCTAATGCTACTGCGCCCACACGTTACCTTCCACAGCGCATGCGCCACTGTCGCTGACGCCGTTGCTGTCGCTGTCGCTGCCGCCGCCTCTGCTAACGGAGCCAGGTCCAAAGCTTCATTCCAACAATTGACGACGTAGTAAAAAATTAGCGCGACGTCGGCTCAATTGGAACTAGATGGGAGTAATGATATCAGCCGCGTCGCGTGGCCTTCAAAAAATTATAATTTCTGTTTAATAGCTGCGGCGACTCTGGCTGGAATGCGATGAGCGGGGCAACGGTAGAATAGACGTAGCCCTGACTGATGCCTATAGAATGTTTGCTCTCTCTGTATGTGTGTGTGTGTGTGTGTGTGTGTAGTGTATCGAATTTGAATATGGATACTAACAATTTGTTGGGTGGATGGTGTCTAAACTGGAATATAGATTGGTTATTTGGTACGTTTCTCTCTGTGTGTGTGTGTGTGAGTGTGTGTCTGTGCTGAATGCGAAATGAGCAGGAATTCAATTCAATTTATTAGTGTTATTTATGCGAAATATAGGAGCTAGCAATATTGAATAAACTCCCGCACACACATTTAGCAATTGCTACTAAATTGCGTAATTCGTTATCATGAGCTGAGCTAATGAGAGGTGATTAATTAAGCGACGTATGTAATTGATGCAATCTGACATCACAATTGACGCAATTCAGAGAAAATTTGTAATTCAAACCTTAGCCCACCCCCTCCCCCTCACACCCTCGCGCACACACATAGGCAAAGGCGTCAATGAAAGTGCGACTTAGCTTTGGAATCTATGGAAACTGGAAATTCTCGCAGCGGGCGCTGATGACGTCGCTTCATATGCAAATGGCAACGGGACACGCATACACGCACACATGTAGCTCTGTGTGTGTGTGTGTATGTAAATTTGATGAAGCACTTCCTGATGCCGCTAGAAGACGCGCCACAGCTACAAGATATTAAGATAAAAGCAAAAAGAGCGTTTGGCGCTCTTGCCGAATGGCATCCACAGCGAAATATCATCGGCAGTCCACAAGCCCAGGCTTGGCATCCACAACGGCCACAAACTGAAACGAACTGGCGTTTCGCCAACACAAAAAACCACGTGGTCTCTCAAGTTCATAGCGGAGCAGAATAGCGAAAATAGACAAGGCGTAGAGCGCGCATAACAAAAAATCAAAAAGAAAAGAGCGAAGCGTATAAAAAGATACTTACACATACACACATGAGAATGAGTGTATGCATGTGTGTGTGTGTGTGTTTGTTTGTATGTATGTGCATATGTATGCCATGTGAATTGAAGAAAACCACATGCTGTGCGAAAATATTTGGGTTTGTGTAGGGGGTGAAGGGGTGAAGAGCAACAACGATGACGATCTGCGCAGAGAGTTGCAGCAAACAGGTTACGTGCCGGCAGGCATGCAAACAACAACAAAAACAAAAGCAAAGAAAGCGGAAATAAAACACAAATACTCGAAAATCATTTTTTTTTTAAATTTATTTTGTAAACAAACCAGAGCACTTTGCGTAGAGTTCAAAGCAAAAAGAGAGAAAAACAGCCGAGCGCGCGATCACAGCTGAATGGCGCCCACAAAATAAAATGTGAAGCTAAACCAGAAATACAAACACTCACACACACACACATACATAGGTATGTGTGTGCGTGTGGCAAAGTGCCAGCTACAAAGCGGCGCGAAGTTAGAAAACAAAATTAAAAACCTAACCTTACCTAATGTGGTATGAAATGACACGCACAGCTACACAAACACACACACACACACACACCTAACACATACATACAAGTAAAAGTAGCGCAAAAACGTGGCTTGTGCCGTCGACTGCGGCAGCGTTAGCGACTGCGATGTCGGCGTCAATTGCGTCGTTTCAAATACTGAACGAAAAAGAAGAAAACAAAATAGCAACAACAACAACAATAGTCGCATGTTGCTGCTGGAAGAACGCAAGCAAATAGAACTGTGAACATAAAATAACGCAAAGAGTTAACGCTAGCATGGCAGAGAGAGATAGAGCTATGAGCTATGAGCTATGGGCGCCCAATTAATGTGCATAAAAGAGAAATGCGATTCTGCTCTACAATTCATTTATGTACATAACTACATAAGTATGCATGTGTGTTGGTGTGTGTTAGTTTAAGAGTATGTATTACAGCTAAATAAATTAATCTAGTACAAGCTATTAAGCTTTTTCGCTGCTTATCACAGACATTATGTTCCACAAGACCACTTGTATGATTTTTTACTTACACTCCACAAATGTGCTCTGCTACTCACACACACGTACGCACGCACACGAACGTTTGCTCTCTCGGGACAGCAAATTTACTTGCTTTCTCTCGGCTTTTTCGTTGCGTGCGCTCTTCTTCTTACCGACAAACTTTTCATAGCTTTTACGTTCGTTCGTTCATTCGTTCGTTCGTCTCACTCAACCCCCGAAATGCATTCGCTGCCCGCTGCTGACTGACTCGCTTGCACTTGCTGCTCTGTCATGTGCACGCGACAGAGATGGACGACTTTGCCAAAGACTTGCCTATGACAGGTAACGGTAATACGTATACGCAACCGAGGCCGGAGCTGTGGCCGGGGCCGGGGCCCGGGCCGGGGCTGCTGAATGTCTTGACACACATTCGTTTCGGCTGTGGGTCGGATGGCTGCAGCTGCGGTCGGCCGCTGTCGGCCGTTAACTGTTGGTTAATATCACCTCCAGGCTCTGTTGGTGGGTGTGGCCCGGCTGCCGGCTTGCTTAGACCCAGTCCAGGAGTCTGCGCAGCTCGTCCTCTGCTCCCATAGGTCCGTTAGTGGCGCTTAATTGTCGCCTGGTTGGTGCCAGGCCGAGCCTCCTGGTTGGGCAGCAGCCGAGGCGAACGCCTTCCATGGCCTAGGCGCATCGTTCGCAGGGACCAAGCAGCCGTCGGGCTTTCGCCTCAGCTGAGCTAGTGCCGACGGGTTTTGCTTAGGGGTTGTTTGCGCTGCCTAACGGCGTGTCCTTGGGCCTGCACACACACACACACACACTCACACCAATTTACAGTTATGTTTGATATACGCAGGTAGCCTGATGTCTGTTCATGTTAGCAGCTTGTATTATGCCGTTAAGTCGAGCCGCGTCGTCATCGTCGTAATCCTTCGTGTCAGCGGCTAAGCACTTATGCTGGCCCTGGCCAATGCCATAGGTAGGACATGTAGAACACGGCAGAATGCGCAGCATAATAATCATATGAAATTACGCAACATCAGCAGCTTCGCAAGGCGCTGCCATATCAACAAGTGTTTCCCCCTCTCATTCACCACTCCCCCCTCCTCTAACGGTTGCCCATTAGCAAATTGAGCAACGCCCATTATGATTGTGGGCGGAATGAGAAAGAGAGAGGCAGAAAGAAAGAGAGAGAGAGAGAGATAGAGTGGGAGAGAGAGACCGAGAGGGGGAGTTGTTGCTTTTGCTAAATTTAACATCTGGCTGGCAAACTGACCTGATTTAAGCCATTAAAAAAAAAGAAGAAAAAAAACTGTTAATTATACTCAAATTTCTATGAATTATAATTAAAGAGGAAGATTCACAAAAGCAAGGAATATTATATTATATATTACAATTTTTGTTGACTTTCATTCATATAACACTATTTCAGAGCTAAACTAATAGTTTCAACTGTTAGATAATATCTATGTTAGATGTACAGCTCTGGTCACAAAAATAGTAGTGCGACTGAAATGTCGAACAAAATTTTGTTGAAAAAAAAAACAATTTTTTTGAAGAAAAAGAAATTTAAAGAAAATACAAAAATAAATTATTTATATATTTTTATATATATTATATATTTTAAATATTTTTATATATTTTTAAATATTTTTATATATTTTTATATATTGTTATATATTTTTTAATATTTTTATATATTTTTATATATTTTTTATATATTTTGATCATACAATTTTTCTGTCCAACATTTCAGTCGCACTACTATTTTAATGAACACAGCTGTATAGCTTATATAAGACTGAGCAAAAAATACTTCCAAGTCCTGAATAGCATTTGTATCAGATTGGCTTTAGAACCTGAATCAAAGAGTTAGTTTGAAATAAATAGAATATATGTTTTAGATCAGCCTTAGGGCCTACATCTGAGAGTTATTACGAAATTATGAAGATCATTTCTTATAGATCAGCTTGAACAACTGGAAGCTAGCTCAGAGATTTACCTATAATTTATCATAGACTAAAAACTCTTTGAAAAAATCTTTAATTAATATTGTTCTATATTTTCTTCTTATAGAGGAGGCTAGTCTAGGGCATTTTCAAGATTTGTTCTAGCTGTAACAATCTGATAATATTAGAAATCCAACATTTAAACTGAAACTGATGTATCTAATCTATAGGACGTTAAAGAAGTCAAAATGTTATGGAATTAAGATTTTGTATATAAAATTGGGTATATAAAATTTATAATAAATAAAAAAATATATATATTTGTTTTGGATTATAGCTCAATCGATTTCTATTAAATTTCAATTTCAATTTATACTAAATGGCATTAAAAATTCAATCAGATCTATATTTTGGTAATACTCTGAAGGTTTAAGTGCCTAGAATTCTTATACATAGCTGTATTCTAGACATATTCTAGTAGCACTAGCCTGGCCCAGATAATACTTTATCGAAATACAAGTTTCGAATTTAAACTGATTTTTCCGCGCCTAAGCTCAAAGCTCTGCTCGAAAAAAATATCATTAAAAAGTCTGCAAAGTTTTTTATATTAAATAAAAAACAGCTTTTTTACATTTTACTTAAGTTTCTTTATGACTCGACATTTTAGAGGCTTGTCCATAGCACACAGCACACAGCACACAGCACACAGCTTACTTACAGGCTTATTTATGTTCCACATATGCTGCCCAATTGCCAATATGCACGTGGTGGTCGCTGCTGCTGCAAATTTCATGGTTACATTGAACCTGTCGCAATGGGCGCTGCAGTCGCTGCCGCTGCCGCTGCCGCTGCTGCAGTCGCCGTCGCAGCTATTGGAAAATTTTTGTTTCGTTCGACACTTGCATTATCTTTGTAATATTTGCCCCGTACATGCATGCATGCGTGTGTGTGTGTGTGTGTGTGCATGCCTTTGATTACTAAGAATACACCAGAGCAGAGAGCGCGCAAGAGAGAGATGGCGTGAGGAAGAGCACAAGCAAATGGGGTATGGAGGACCGCAGCAATCGTCTCTCACATTTCTCGGCCTTGCTGATTATGCATGCACACACACACACACACACACACACACAGACATGCATATATACATACATACATATGTATGTTTCGTATTTGGGCTTCATGCACTTCTCAATTTATGACGGTTGCTGCAATTGTAACTGTAATTGTAACGCGTTATGCGAATGTATGCGTAGACACACACGCATTTGCTGTTGCCAGCCGCTCTTTTGTCGTAATTATAGATATTTTTGCGATTGAAGTGCAGTCCAACGGACCTCGCGGCCACCCCACCCCACTTTGTATAGAGAAATACGTATTTATATATAAATATAACGGCATATCGGTATATTTGTGCCGGTTTGTGTCTGGCGCCTCGCTGATAGCGCGCGCTCCTTGCCTTAAGGAATGCGATCATAGTCTGGCGTGATTGTGATGAATAACGGTATCGGAACCGCAATTATGTGGGGAATGCTATTTGAAAACTATATAAGTTTGAGGGAAAAAACTATAAAATTTTTAGATAAAAAATTATTTCAATATATTTTTATATGTATTTTTTAATTTTCGTTTTACTAGTCTTGTCTTATAAAACATATGTAAATATTTTTTAAAATTTTTTACAGGTCATTGACTAGTCGACTACTCGCGATAAGTATTCAAATTTAAATCGCTTGAATATGTTGGCAAAAAAAAGAACCACATAATAGATAATAACATATACATATATATTTATATTTTATTTATATTTCTCCTACTTTCGTCGATGGAATCCAGGCCAACTAATGCCAGGATACCTTATCTTAGGCAACCAATAGCCACTAAAAGGCTTAGATAATCCATTAGTGCCAAAAGAACAGGCCAAACGGTACAACTCGATGACACCCAGCACAAAGCGAGCAGAGGCGGAGAGAGGTAGAGAGCTTGAACAGAGGGGGGAGAGCAGAGCAGACGAGCACAGGTCAAAAGGTACAACTAGACGACACACAGCACAAAAAAAGGCGCAAAAAGGAGCAGAGGAGGAGAGAGCAGACGAGTGAGCAATGGGAAAGAGAGCAGCGGAGTGGGCAGAGGACTGACTGAGCAATGGTGAAGAGAGCGGAGTAGGTGAGAACAGCAAGGAGAGAACAGCAAGGAGAGAAGTTCTGCCAGTAACGGTGCGTGCGGGTGCGTCTGCCTGTCTGTGTATGTGTGTGTGTGTGTGCTTGTAAGTTTTGTATGAGTGTATGTATGTGTGTATCCGTGTGTGTGTCGATGTCGACACAGCAATTTGTACAAGTCAAAACGATTGGCGCCAAAAGTCTACGGCGCTGGCATTAGCAAAAGAAACGCAAAAGGCACGAGATGAAAATCCGCTTAAAAAAGTGCCGAACGTGCCAAAGGTATATGCCCCAACTAACCCACAGCCCAAGCCAACCAACGCCCCATGGATGATAATTTATAGCATCCAAAAACTTTTCGCTTCTTCTTCTTGTTTTGTTCTTGTTGTTGCCCCAACTTTGGCATGTTGCGCGGCGTTTGCGATTTTTAATTCTTGCGCTAAATTGTTGAAAAATGTTTTAGAAGAATTCTGCAAAAGCGCGTAGAACTTTTAGCCGCGCCCACTGCCACAGCCGCCCACTGAGTCGTCCTTTTGGCAGCAGCAGCAGCTCGCTAACAAAGTTTTGCGGCATGTTGACCACTTTGTCGCCGGCTGAAAATAGTTTTTTATTCCCTTTTTTCAATTTTTTTTTGCAGCTCAACTTCCGCTTGGCTGTCGATGCAATTTGTATTAGCAAAGTTTGGCGCAAAGAATTTTCGTAAAAGCACAAAGTATCCGAGAACTGTAAATTTGCAACTGCTCTGCGGGCCTGATTTATGGTCAATTAGCGCGGCGCTGCACTGCACTGACGAAGCTAAAGCTAAAGTTGAACTCTCTGCAAATAACTGACCACAGCATACTCTCTCATCATAATCATGTGTGTGTGTGAAGCTATGCAAATGCATAGCATAATTATAGCTTTAGCTTAGAATTATGTTAGTTAGAGCGAGATGACGCTAGTCATGTGGGCTGAGGTGAATATTGCCACCCACCATGGGTATGTTGTAATTGCATTGGCTTGCGTTGACGATTGCCTAAGCTGCTTTGTTCTATTTATAAATATACATCACACACACGCACACACACACACACACACACACACACACAGTTACAGCTAGATTCATAATCCTTTTGCCGCAACGCCTTGGTGCCGCGGCAACATTCATCAAAACTCTTTCGGCACTTTGTTTGTTTGTTTTTTATGCGTTTGACTTTTATGTGCGACATTTAGTACCAGCAAACGAGCGCTAGAGGGCGTGGCAAGGGTCGTAAAAGCATTTAAGCCGATGCCGTTGCTGACGCCTTTTCTGATTTTATGCTCAGTTAACCCGATAGTGCGCAGCAGCTGATCGTAAAACTACACGCGCGCGCGCCCCCCTCATAAAAGCGTCAGAGTCAATTTCAGGACTTTTGCTCGCAACTTCATCTTTAGCTCCTGCTGCTTTGTGCCCGGTTCTTTATGGCTTAATATGCTTAAATTTAGCACTCGTAAAAAATTAATTTAAATTGCTTTTTGTGGTTTCGATTTGCAGTTCGCTGTCACTGCACGTCGTATAAGGCATAAACTAAAAATAGATTATAAGACTTAACTTGCGCTCTTATAAAAACTCAGTTTATGCAAATTTTGCCAAAAAATAAATAAACAGAAAGAAAACTTCGCATGCAACAACAAATTTGGCACATTATTATAACTCTGTCTAGCTGTCCCACTCGCTCTTGTGGCAGAACAAGCATCGTTTGCCGATGCCTATCACAGCGACGAGGTGGCCGAGAGGTTAAGGCGTTGGACTGCTAATCCAATGTGCTCTGCACGCGTGGGTTCGAATCCCATCCTCGTCGAGTGAAATTCTTTTTATTATTATTATTATTATTTTTTTTTTGCCAATTGTTCTCTTTAAGTGTTGCACCTGGCCAAAAGAATTGCTTAGGTGCAGCCTCTGCCAGTTTTATTTATGACAGCAAACACTTTTGCCTCCAATTGGAACTATAGCTCAAATTTCGTTGATGAAAATGGAAAATGGAAAATGGAGCTGGCACTGGCACTGCCTCCTGGCCGTATATGTCAAATAGTTTTCCCCAACCAAATGCTACCCGCAGCACTTGTGGCCAAAAAAAAAAAGAAAAAGAAAAAGAAAGAAAAATCAAAGTCAAAGCAAATTTGGTGCTCGGCATAAATGCAAAAAATATAAGAAAGAAATTTGCAATCGGGCGTCAACGACTGCTAAATGCTCTTTCAGGAAATTAAAGTAAAAATTATAAATAAAATTTTTTAAATTGGAAATGGAATGGATGAAAATGGAGCTCATCAAATGTTGATAATCTTGAACTAAAAATTATAAAATCTATAAACACCTTTTCCAGTTTGCCACATCCCCAATGACCATATCCAAAAAATCTGTCTACTTTATCTGACTTTAGGCTAACTTTAAATGCCTTTAGAGCAACCGCAAGCAGCTTATGCAAAAAAGCCAATATGCCCGCTTTAGCATTTCGCGAACGAGCATAAAAAAGCGAAAGAAATGAATTGGATTGAATTGAAATCGTAGGCGATAAAAATAAATCTTTGCAAAGGCGACGCCAACAGCTGACGGGGTGGAAAGCAAGTGAGGGCGAGGGGTGCTGGGGGGTTGTAGATGTCACTGGGTGTTGGAGTGGGCGTAGGGGGGCGGGGCAATGGGAATAGCTGCTCAAAATGATGAAATTGAAAAACTACACGAGCTGACGGCTGGCGCTTGCATTGGCCAACGTATGGGGTTAGCGTTGGCCATAAGTCATACAATGTGCGTTATCCTTGGCGTCGGCAAGGATATTGTGTCGGCGACTCGTGGCAACTTCAATATGCAAATGCTGCTCAATTGCGCTTGTCTTTCCACTTTTATGCGCTGCTCAGCTTCAAAAACCTCTTTAAACTCAACTACTTTTTGGCTGCGCCACAGAGGATATATATCCTGTATATGTATATATCAAGTATATATATATATGGATATATCATACATCGGGACACTCGCCTCTAAAGACTTCCCGTTGCCATAAATTTTGATGCGTTTTCTATCGCTGGCCATTTTGACCGACTTCATAAAAAAGTTTACGATATCAACAAAAAAAAAAAACAAAAAATAAGTGAACTAAAAAACTATAAATTGCTGAGCTCCTCTTCTCTCTTCATCGACTCTTCTCATCCTTGAGTTTATCTATATTCTCTTAAGTTTTTTTTTATATTTTTACTTCCTTTTCGAACTGCCCCCAAAGTGTTGTCCATGTGCACAAATAGACGTTGTTGCTGTAGATGTATTTAAAATTGAATTACTCAAGATTAAGCTGGGGAGATGGAGAGATGAAGTCATATATGGAATGCTTACGATGATGTGACAAATTATTATTGGAGTTAGGCTCAATGGGTTATTAAGTAGATGTATATGATATAATGATCCATAATGGAGTCTGTTTGTGCTGTTTGAGCTTGTGAAAATCGCATAGAAAAGCGATAACTAAGAGAGAAGTGCGGTGGAGAAAGGGAAAGAGAGAGTGAGTAAGATAAAGAGAAATATATATAGAGAGAGAGAGAGATAGAAAGAAAAATAAAGACAGAAAAATAAAAATATAGTGAGAGAGAGAAAGTATAAGAGAAAGTGAGAGAGAGAGAGAGAGAAAAAGATAAACAGAGAGAAAGAGCAAGATATAAAGAGAGACACATAGAGAAAGGAAAGAGAGACAGAAAGACAGAGAGACAGAGAAAGAAAAGAAGGATAGAAAGACAGACAGACAAAGCGAGAGAGAGAGAGAGAGAGAGAGAATTCACAGAGATAGAGAAATTAGAAATAGAGAAAGATAGAGATAGAGATAGAGAGAGAGAGAGATAGAGAGAGAGAGAGAGAGAGAGAGAGAGAGAGAGCGAAAAACAGCTTCAGAGAGAGAGAGAGAGAGAGAGAGTGAAAAGAGACAGAGAAAGAGATAGAAAGTGACAGGAAGAGAGAAGGAAAGAGACAAAAAGACATGCTGAGGGAGAGAGAGAGACATATAAATGGAGACATAAAGAGAGATGCAGAAAATCAGAGAGACAGAGAGAGAGGCAGAAGAGAAACAGAGGGAGAGAGAGAGAAAGAGAGAGAGAGGGAGAGACAGAAGAGAAACAGAGAGTCGAGGTAGAAGGTAAAAACAGAGAGAGATAGGCGCAGATCATGATCGAGACTAAGAACAAAACTAAAACATTGAGAGGAAGGGAAGAGAAAGAGAGAGAGGAAAAGCGTGATAGAGTCAGAGAGAGATAGAGATAGTGATATAGTATGAGAAAGCTATAGATATGTATATATGTAGATAGAGAAAAATTGAGAAAGCAGGGAGATTAGGTGACAGAGAAGAGAGTAATAAAGATCATAGACTCAAAGAAAGAAGACAAAAAGGAAGAGATCATTGAGAAAGAGAGAAAGAATACATAAAGAGAGACTCTAACAGTCAGTCAAAGGCAGCTATGGAGGTAGAGAGAGAGAGAGAGAGAGAGAGAGAGAGAGAGAGAGAGAGAGAGAGAGAGAGAGAGAGAGAGAGAGAGAGAGAGAGAGAGAGAGAGAGAGAGAGAGAGAGAGAGAGAGAGAGAGAGAGAGAGAGAGAGAGAGAAATAGAGAGAGGCCTTGGAAAAGCATAGACTCTTTAAAGACATACAAATAGAGATACATATCTGTGTACATATGTATGCATGTACTGGCTACAGTAAAAACTCGTTAAACATTTACACGTGCATAAGTGTATTTTTAAGTTAAAGGCCTTTGCAGGTTGTTGCGGTAGTCAAGGTCACGCGCTAAGCTGATCCGAAATGCAATCATACGATACGCTGCTTTTTATGCTTTTTATGCTCTTTCTGCTCTTTCTACTTGGCCCTTCAAATGCTCCAACGTGCCTCGGCCCTGAGCTACGTGAGTTGACCCGGCGGCACTAGACACACGCTAGGCCTGTACACATACACACACAAGCAAATAGACCAAATGACTCAAACTGAAAGTCAGTGAGGGGAGGGGAGGGTCAGGGATAGCGGCAGGGGCAAAGTCTGGACTTGGGTCTGGGCAACCAACTGTGCGGCTATGCGGCCGGACTCTGATTGAATAATCGTGCGCCAAGTCGACAGTGGAACAAATCGTGTCTAATAGACTGATTAATATCACAAGATTTTTGCAGTCGGTCCAAGTCAAGCGAGCAGCCCTGAACTCTGGCCCGCCCCCATCGCCCAGTTCCCAGCTCCCACTTCCACTCAAACTGCTGCCGCATGTAACATGATTTCGTGTGGATTAAATGTGCTTAAATTGATTGATTGTTAAAATGATGTATGGCCATCGAATGGTTATTTCGTTTTTTTTTCCTGAGTCCAACACCTGTCAGCTCTTTTTCAATTCCAACCACTCACTCACTCTCTCTCTCTTGTGAAGCTAAAATTCTTTTAATTAGTTTCAGTTGAGCGAAAATTTGCTATTTTTTCGCCTTGCATACTGAGTTGAAGCTATGCAGCACTGATTTGTATGCGTAAGACAGAGATAGAAAGTGAGCGCCTGAAGACGGTTCACAGCTGCACTCAGCTCTTCCTTGTGCAGCCTCAAGCTGTCTCCCTCTCTCCACTGTTTGATTAGTTGCAGTTGAGCTGAGCGCACGCCATTTGCTTTTTGTTTTGTTTTTGTTTTACACATGAGGCGCTGCTAAAAATAGTTATTGAGCGAAGAGAGAGAGTTTAACATCGAATTGCTGTTGATCTAAGCTGTGTGCTTTCGCATGCCACTCTCATTGAGTTTTTTTTTTCGATTAGTTGCATTTGAGTTTTAAGTCAGTTTTGAGTGAAACTTAAAGAGCAGCAGGCAGAGCGAGGAGTTGCTCTTAGCTGAAATCTATTTTAATTGGTTCCACTTGAGCGAAAACCCAATTTGACGCCATTTTATTGTTTCGCATTCTTTGGCTTACTGCTCAAATTGAGTTATAACGCTGCAGGAATAATTTGCTTGGCCGTTCCAGTTAATGGAATGCTGTCCCCTTTAACCCTGCTTTCAAATTATATGTATGGCTAAAGTGATATATATGCACGGATATCCGCATGTGCTCATTGATTTACTTTACTCCAGAGAAAGGCGCTCGGAAGTATGCAGAACTTTTTTTTCTTTCTTTTCTCTTCATATTTTATTATCATAAGCAGCAGCAGCAACGATAAACCCCAACTCCAAGCAGCGCGTATCCCTTTTGTACCTTACAAGTAGAGTAGAGTAGAGTAGAGTATGGCGGATGCGTTGGTTGGTTATAAAGAAGAAATATTACACATTACGCCAAATTGTGGAGACTGTCAGGCGACAATAATAACGTTTAGAGTTAAATGTCTCAATGTGGGAGAGACAATAGCAGACAGTTTTTATTGTAGCTAAAAAGCTATAGCTATAGCTATAGCTATAGCTATATATACATAACTTTAGCTATAGCTAAAGCTATAGCCATAAAGCCCTCACTTTAGGCAAGTTTGGCGGGGGGAGGAAGAGAGAGAGAGAGAGAGAGAGAGAGAAGATGCAACAGCTCACTGATAAGAGCTATCAAAATGTTTAAAGTATATGCAATGAAAGAGTTGGAAAAGTTTTGCTCATTTGGAGTTCTTACACTGCAAGAAAAGCCTTGTGGTGCATCGAAGTATATAGTTAAGGCTGGGAATATTTAAATACGAAAATGAAACTAAAATTAAGAGAAAAGTTTAAGTTTCAATTTAATACAAATATTTGAAATGATTGATATTAAAACAAAATAATGGGAAATGGGAAAATATTGTTAGAAAAAAAATCAATAATAATATATATAAATAAAATATATTAAAATATTGGAAAATATTAATTTTTTAAGAAATTTAAAAAAAAAAACATATATTAAAATATATTTTAAATTTGAATAGATCAATTTTTATATAAAAATTTTAAATAAAATTGCTATAATAAAAATTAAAGTTAATTAAAATAAATTTGAAACTAGAAAAATATTTTTTAAAATTTGAAAATATTAATTTTTAAACAAAAATTTAAAATGAAATTGTTATAATTAAAATTCAAATTTATTTAAATAATTTTGAAATTAAAATGTCATATTTTATTTTGATAAATAATAAAAATACAATGAAATTATATATTTGAGTTAAAAATTTGTTAAATAAAATTTTCAAAAATTTATTTTGAATTAGAAAATCTAAATAAAATCTTTATCTTGTTTATGTATATGTATGTATGTTGTATGTATGTATGTATATAGTATATATATATATTCTAGTCGAACAGTCTCAACTAGAGCTTTGCTCTTCTCTTAAATTTTTCTCAGTGTATACACTACTCATATGTATGATTATGGCTTTAAAATTTGCAATTACTTAGATACTTAATTAATATTAATAGAATATTACGAAATTTGCAATATATGTATATGCTCTCCACTCTATACATACATATGTGCATATACATATACATAGATACATATATGTAAGTATATATACATTTATATAGGCCACCAATTTGAGCATAATTTATGCGCTGTTCAATTGCTTAGCTGAGTTTATGTAAACGGCGGCAGCCACTAAATGTTAGACAGGGCCATTAGCTAAGCTCAAGCTAAATGGCCGATTCGAGTTGGCCAGGAGAATGGGCCAGCTACATGGAAATAAAAATTTATTGCCAAGCCAAGAGTAAGAAATCAAAGGCAAAGGCAAAGGCAAAGGCAAAGGAAGACGAAGACGAAGGCATGCAGAAAACTTAACCCAAGTACTTTGAACTAAAGGTACACGGATGTGGCGCCCATTTGCTGTGAGTTCTCTCGCTGCTAAGGACACTAATAAAATATTGAACGGGCCATCGATAAGCGAAGCAGCTCCTCCACCCCACTCGCACCACTTGAAAACTTGCGATAAACTCTGAACGGGAACGTCAACGAACCTTGGACGAAGCAGAAGAAGAAGAAGGGAATTTGCCAAAGTGGAAAGCGCTTACGTAGGATGGCAAAGATGACGATTAAAACAAATTTCGACGACAACCTGGCGCCAGGTTTAGCCCAGCGGAAGGAAGCGAAATTGTTAAACGCAAAAGTTGCAAAATGCCAAACAGAACGAAAGAGTGAGTGAGGGAGTGAGAGAGTGAGTGTGGAGGAGGGGGAGCTGACGACTTAACGAAACACACACACATGAGCTTGAGTGTGCTTGCACCTACACTCTACATACATTTTACAATGCTCAAACACACACACACACACATGCAGCTACTCTCCATGTGTGTGTGTGTAAAGCGCAATCGGAAGAAACAGCTTTACAATACGCGCACGCACACACTCACACATGCTTGAGTGTATTTGCACCTTCTCGCTCACACTCACTCACACTCTCTGCTCTCTCTCTCTCCATGCTATTGCTGGGAGTGGGGTGAGCATGGTGAGCGGCATGGGAACTTGGCAACTTGCAGACAAGTTTTAAATGAATGAGCAGCGCTTCCGTTCAATGCGTTACACTGCTGTCCAGTGTAACTCGCTCTCTCAGTCTGTCTGTCTGTGTGTATGTGTGTGTGTGTGTGTCCAGCTCCTGCCAAGCATGACAATGCCTTGCCTTGGAGATCTCGAGTGGCGGCCACTTGCCAATTGCGATTATGGTTTATGTACAGTGCGATAAAGGTCGTCAATAGGTCGCCACACACACACACACACAGACAGAGAGCACGTCCATCCTTTACTGGGGACGAAAAGGAGCAAGTTTCTTGTATCAGTTACTGTTACAAGTTTGCTGACCATTCGAGCGCCTTCAATGGCTCAATTATTTTTGGACAATTTGCGAATAAACCAAAGTTTGGCACTGCCATTTCGGCAGGATGAGCCTGAAACCATCGATTACACCCATTCGATAGTCACCGAAGTAGAAGCAGAACAAGCAGAACGAGCAGCATGTGAAGCATTCAAGCCGCGCAGCTCGAGTGTTATTAGCGTAATTGAGTTGCTGGCCAATTATGCATGCAAAGGCTTTAAAGGACACGCTTAAGGACACTTGAAGTCCTTTGTAGTCGTATTAGTTCATATTTCGTTTTCCGTTTTCCCAAATGTCTCACGTTCCATGTTCCCTATGTTCCACATTACACATTGTAAATTCTACATTTCTTATAATTTCCATATTCCATATTCCACATTCCACATTCTACATTTCATATTCTATATTCCAAATTCCATATTCCATATTCCAAATTCCATATTCCATATTCCATATTCCATATTCCATATTCCATATTCCACATTCTACATTTCATATTCTAGTTTCATATTCCAATATTCCATATTCCATATTCCATATTCCATATTCCATATTCCATATTCCATATTCCACTATTCCATATTCCATATCCTATATCCCATATCCCATATCAAATATCCCACATTCCACATTCCATATGCAAATCCGCTTTCTGCTCTCGACTCGCCTATGCTCGACAGTTCTTGAAAATTGCATTTTCTTAATTTATTTGCTATGCAAATTTATTTATTGACTGCACTCGGACTGGCCAAATGGCATTGGGCATCACTCGGAGGACATGCTGCAAGGACATGCAATCATAAATCGATTGTCACACACACACACACACAGACACACACATGCACCTGTCATGGCATCCTTCACACCACAGAGCTTCAATTTCTGTTGAAGGCTGTGGTTGAAACGGCTCGAAATGAGATTTTACAAATTGTGATGAATGAAAGCTGTGGAGGAGGCAAATTATGAGATGCAGATGGAGCTGCGCTCAATCGAAATCAATATATATCAATCAATATGGCAATTGAGTTCATTTTGCTCTGCTTACTCAAGATATCAATAGATGAAGTAGAAGAAGAAAAGATGTAGAGAAAGAGGTAGAATAGGAAGAAGAGAGTGAGAGAGAGAGTACGAATAAGGAAGAAGCTGAGAAGCAGAACATGAAAGAGAAAGAGCTTTAAAAACAGACTGATAAAGTGAAAGAGAGGCAGAGAGAGAGAGAGAGAGAGAGAGAGAGACAGTGATGGAGAGATATAGAGAATTAGAAAGTGAGAGAGAGAGAGAGAGAGTAAGAGTGCGGGGCAATCAATAAGATAAAGAGAGAAATAGAGAAAGATATAGAGAGAGACAGATAAGCAGAAATCTAACGAGAGACGAGACGAGCTAGAGATTGAGATAAAAAGATAGAATGATTGAGATAGTTAGAGAGAGAGAGAGAGAGAGAGAGAGAGAGAGAGAGAGAGAAAGTGAGACAGAGAGAGGGAAATAGAGAGAAAGAGAGAGAGAGAGAAACAGCGAGACAGAGATAAGAAACCACAGAGAGTGTGAGAGAGAGAGAGATACCACGTAGATAAATTATATACAACTTTATAAAATCATATAGAATTTTTAAGTCCTGTATTAAATTGATGAGAATCGCAAAAAAAAACCAAATTGTGACAAGTGTAAAGTGCTGCAACTTTTTCTACATAATTTTAAAGCTCTTCTAGCTGTAAAACTTACCCAGCCACCACAGAGCGCACCGCGCAACCCTATCTAAAGACATTTGATGGCACAGTGCGAAACAAATGTCAAAAAACATGAAGTTAAACCGCGCAAAAGGCAAACAAATATAAACCAACACTCCACTCGCACTCGCACTCGCACTCACGCTCTGCCTCTCTCCCGCTCTTACTCACTCTCTCTCTGGCAGCTCAATAAAAAACAATGTAGCTCAATTGGATCACGCGGCCAAGTGCCGTCCGCATTGACGGGTGGCAGCACTGGCAGCGTCTGATTTTCGCACTCAGTCCTCCTCCTCTCTCGTTCACTGGCTGGCGTTGCCACCCCACCCTCGCGAAACATGCAAAAGCCAAAATTTACTGTGTGAATTCTTGCGCTCAGTGGCACATGCAAACATGAACAAGTAACGGGAAATGCTAACGGTGCGTGTGGAAGGGGAAGTGGAAGTGGAAGTTGAGCCTGAAAATATGCAATGAGCCGAATGCGAAATTTGTGCAGGCAAAAACCACAATGAGCCCCAAAATTGCCAACATAATTTATGTATGCTGTGCATGGTGTGAGTGTGTGTGTGTGTTCGTGTGTGTGTATGTGTGTGTGCGGTGTTTGCCATTGCTAATTAGCGGCATAATTTAATTTCCAATTGGCAATTGGCAACGCAGAGCGCAGCGAATCAGCTCACTGCCAACTGGAAGCGGGCCTGGCACAAACATTTTAAATGAGCGACTTGTTGCATCACACACACACACAAAAGTAAACACACACAAACAGACACACACGCACACACATACATACATCATGCTGCATACACTTGAGGAAATGGTAATTTTGCCAAGGCTTGCTACTATTTTCATGAATTTTTGAATTTGGTCACAAATATTAAAAAGAAAAAATCTTTTTATGAGCAAAAATGGTTTATTGAAGCAGGTAATTAATATTATTTATGGGTTTTGTGTATATAATAGTATATAATATAATATATGTGCTTAGTTTAAACATATGTTAATTATAATAATATTTTTATTAGTTTTTAACTCGAGATTTTCTAATTTTTACAATAATAATAATACTAATATAATTTAATTGAATTATTTTTATATAATATATAATTTTTGTATTAAATTTTGTATTTATAATAGAATTCTTTTATTATAATTTACTGATATGAAGATGACTATTATTATTATTTTCATGAATATTAAATGCATTTCGAGTCACATTGGCCAGAGTGACGACATGGCTAAAGCGTTTTCACCTGCCTCAACCTCAAAAATACAAAATAAATAATAATAATAATGATATATATTATTATTATTCTTTTATTAAATTTAAACTATTGTTGTTACTATTGAATTTAAATAATATTATTTTTATTTTTTTTTACTATAATTTTTTATTTTTATTTTTATTAATATTAGTTTTTTTTATTTTTTACTATTATTTTTTTTATATTTTTATTATTAGTTTTATTTATTTTTACTATTATTTTTTATATATTTTTTACTATTATTTTTTTTATATATATTTTTATTTTTTATTAGTTTTAAGTGTTTTGTACTATTATTATTATTATTTTTTTCAGTATTAGCTTAATTTATTTTGTACTTTTTTTTTTTAATTTTTATAGTTATTAGTTTTTTTATATTTTACTATTTATTTTTATTTTTATTTATTTTTATTTATTTTTTTATTTCTTTTTATTATTTATTTATTATTTTATTATTAATATCGAAATTTTTTTATAATTATTATTTTTTTATATTTATTTATTTTTTTAAATTATTTGTATTGTGTTTCCCTAAAATCTAAACGTTTCACTAAAATAAATTCGAAAAATTGTTCAATTCCTGTTCAATTTCTCTCAGTGTAAGCACATGCATATTGTCACATGTGCGATAAACAATTTTTTGTTTGGCTGCAAGCGTGTGCTGCATGAAAAATGTTGCATCCACAGCACGCAGCACGCAGCACGCAGCACACAGCACGAGAGATCTATTTGGCCAACTGGAAATGGCGACTTTGGCCAAATGGCGACTTCAGTTGCAGCTGAGTTAAAGCTGAAGTTGAAGCACAACTGCGCTGATGAGAGCAGGCGAAATCGAATTAAATTAAAATTGTGCTCGACCCACACACACACACAGAGAGAGAGAGAGAGAGAGAGAGAGAGAGAGAGAGAGAGAGAGAGAGAGAGAGAGAGAGAAAGAGAGAGACATACATGCAGACATGTTAGCCATATGTGGTGTATTACACTAACAAATGATGTTGACCGCCCATGGTCGAGATGTTAATTAATCTTGATTTTGGTGCCGGGTCGAAAGTCGCTTGCATCAAAGTGACAATTAAATTAATCATGATGGCAAACGATTATGTCAACAGGACATGAGACGAGTGACTAGCGGAGACTAGGAACAGGACACGCCACGACATGGCTTGGCATGGGATGGCATGGCCAGGACGCCCGCAGCGTGCGACTAGGAAACGGCAGCGACTGCTGAAGGATTTTGCGCCTTTGTGAATTTCTCTGCATTTGCGACACAATCTCATTATTTTCTGCTCTGAAACTTATAATTAACATTTCGACCGCACTGAAATTTGCACAGAAACAAAATTCAGTTTGATAAAAAAAAAATGAATATATATATATAAATAAGTGTGAACTTTATGCTAGAGCTATTTTTAATTACTTTTGCGGTTTTACCGAAGCTTTGCTCTGAAAAAAAACATGTTAAATGAGTCTTGAAACTTACTTTAAAAATTGTGTCATATAATTTATATGATTTTTATTATGAATAATTAAATGAAAATTTGTCTAAAAAACATTAAAATTAATTGCAATTTTTTTGTATATAAAAATACTTCAATTTTAATTTAAAATTCCATTTTTAGTTTAATTTTCGTGCTAAATCAGAGCAATATGAAATTTCGTGTCACGACACGCAACCAGCAACAACTACAACTACAATTTAGCCAAGACACACACCAACGTTAAGCTTAAACATGCAGCTCAAAGAAGTAGATTCAAAAGTCTTGTTTTTAATTAAATATTACATACAAAAAATAATCAAATATTTAATTTAATTTTACTTTTAAAAGCTTTTCAGTCATGTCAATACAATTTTTTGTCTCACAACAAACAAATTTTCATACAGCTTAAAATCTTACTCGAATCAGCAGTCCTCTTATCAGTTTAGCTGCGACACAAACCAAAGCCTGAACTTTTTCGTTAAGTGCACAGCTAACGTGAGTAGAGTTGCGTTAAGTGTCAAATGTGTTGTTCAAATTGAACAATATTTGAAATGATATTCATTTGTATTTGCAGTTTGTGTAAGCAAACAACTTCTCGTAAAATAGATCAATATCAAAATCGAATTGAAATCAGTATACAGCTTAGCTCTAGTCAATACACGTACTAATTATTTAACTCTTGTTAAATGGGGTTGACCTGATGGCCAGTCGATAAATGCAGCTGTTAAGTGGGTTGAGGTGGTGGCCAGTCGATAACTGCAGCTATCGGCAATTCTAGTGTTGCAAAAAACAAATGTAAAGAAAAACTATTCGCACGAGGCTACGCGAAGTAAAATTAAATATTCCACTTAACTGAAATCAAAGCAAACTGCAGCAATGGCCGAAACAGAGCCGGAGGTCGAGGTCAATGGCACCGAAGTCGAGGAGGATGGCCAGGATGATGACATCAAGCAAAAGAAACAAACGCGTCACGATGGCGGCGCCGCCGATCTGGAACGTGTAACAGACTATGCCGAAGAGAAGGAAATCTCAGCCGCGAATATATCGAGTGTAAATTGAAATGGATATGAGTTAATTATATGTAAACCGAATTCACATTTAATTGATCCATTGCAGGCAGTGGAACAGTTTGGCAATCAGCGCAGCAAAGAGAACGAGCTGAGGGTGGCCAAGGAGAAGGAGCTGCAAAAGGTGCAGGTGAAGAAGGAGGACATTGAACTGATTGTAAGTAGACAATAGTCAAGAGTCTCCACCCACCCCATTTAATGGCAATGCCCACTCTACAGATGAACGAGCTGCTCGTGACCAAGGCCCAGGCGGAGAAGGTGCTGCGGGAGCAGAGCGGCGATGTTGTTGCTGCCCTGGAGGCCATCATCAGCAGTTGAAGCGCGCCCGGCGCCATGGAGCAACGTTTCCTTTACTTAGCAAAACACTGCTTCATTTGTACATTTATAAAACTAGTAAAGAAAGAAAAACTCAAGTTGAATATAGATTTTGATATATGTTTCAAGTTTATTTATGTGTGAACTAAACCATATTTGGTTAGTTTTTTATTATTATTTATTATCCACTTACACTTTGGTGTCCTTCCAACCAAAACATTTGACTAATGAACCAGCAAGTACAGTGAAACCTCTCTCCTAACGCAAGCTAACCTTAGAGACTGTTTTAGTTTTAGTATAGTAAGTTTTTTTTTGGCTTAGCTAAATATAAAATCAAATGTACAGTAAAACTTCACTATAGCAAAGCTTCACTGTGCTTCACGACTGTTACAGTAAAACCACACGCTTAACAGAAACTTGCTCTAGTTCGAATTTTAGCATAGTACAAACTTTTTTACTTAGTTGAATCTACAAATACAGTGAAGACGCTGCCGTAACGAACAGTGCTTTGCTTTACTGTAGTACAATTTTGTTTACTTTTATATTAAAGGAAAGAAATCTGCGAAGAGATTTAGGTCGAGAGAGAGGCAGCTGATGTTTCTTATTAAAACTAGGCGTAAATATGTAAAATTTGATTTCTTGTGTGTGTGTGTGTGTGTGTAAAAAGCGGAACTATAACAAATTATATAGAACAAAAATCATCATTTATAACAGTTAAAAAGCTAGAATCAAAAACGAAAAAAATGTTTAAATCACGTATAAATTTGATTGCGAGCGTATTGCGATTGCGGATGTTGAAATCATGTGATTATATACTTTTGCAGATTCTCGCACGATGGCGTATTTATGTTTTGTGCCTTCCGATACAGATCCCGATCGCCGAACGTGCGAGCCTTGGCCAACATCGAGTCACCTGTGTAGAACAGACAAAAACAAAATACAAATTGCAATTCCAAATTTTATTGCTGTTTCTGATTATCTTACGATAATTTCGCTCTCGACTGCACGAGTGTTTCAAATGATTGACAAAATCTTCCTCCACCGACTCCTCCAAGCGGGCCACTGAGCCTTGATATTCCGAATAGAAATTGTCCTTGACATAGTAGGGTATCTTGAGGCCATTTGTCTCGCGCTTCACCGAGTATTTACTAAAGGAAGAAGACAGTTTTCAAAGCTTGTTATATATCCATATAGCATATACAGCTGTGTTCATGAAAATAGTAGTGCGACTGAAATGTTGATTAGTTTAATATTTTGAGAACAATTTGAATATATATTGTGTATCTATAAATATATGTTAATTTTAGTACACGTTTCAAATAGTTTTCAAAATATGATGTTTCAGTTGCACTACTATTTTTATGAACAGCTGTATATATATGTATATGATCTTATGTAGCACTCACTGTGACGGCGTTAGACTGTACATGGGATCCGATATAAAGAAGGAGGACATCATGGACAAGCCGATGAGCAATAAAATGGGCAACAAGTTGATCAAGGCTGATGAGTTGTTCGACTGCAAGAAAGTTACAAGTTTTTATCAAATTATTACTATTATTAATTATTATTTTTGCTATTATTATTAATTTTTATTTGACTTATTATTATTATTATTTTTAATTTTTGTATTATTATTTTTATTATTAATTTTGATTTATTTTATTCATTTTAATAAATTATTTTTATTTTTATCAACTATTTTTATTAATTATTTTTAAAATTTTATTTTCATTATTATTATTATCTTTTACTTACGTCTCTTTTTTATTCTTAATTATTATTTTTATTACTATTTTTATTATTATTTTTAATTATTATTTTTATTATTATCTTTTACTCACGTCTCTGTCGTCGCGTGTCTGATGCCGGCGCCGCTGCTGCCGCATGTAAACATTTTGCTGTGAGAATCCATTTTCGAAGAACATATTGAATATGTCCTCGGGACTCATGTTCGCCTGGAAGCCGCCATATTCACTGTAATGCTGGCTGTGGCCATGGTGGCCACGCGTGCCATGGCCGTTTTGCGAATCATTGATGCCATACAGATCGTAGTTCTTGCGCTTCTCCACATCGGTTAGGACGCCAGCGGCATTGCCCAACGTCTTGAAGGCCTCCACAGAGCCGGGCGCCTTGTTCTTGTCGGGGTGCAGTTGCAGAGCGAGCTTTTTGTACGCTTTCTTAATCTCCGAATCGGTGGCTGTCTTACTGACACCGAGCACCTCATAGTAGTCCTTACACCTGTCCCAGCATTAACAATGAGTTATTCAAGATTATTTATTATTTCATCGACATACTTTTTGACCTTGCGCACTGCCTCAATCTGATCGTTCGAATATTCCGGCGCATGGGGTTTGGAATCGGAGTTGACACGCTTCCGCGGACCAGAGTCCGCATCTGCAGCAGCAGCAGCTGGACGATCGTTGCCATTGGCAAACGATTGTTTCACCTTGGACAGCAGCTCTACAAAGTTTCGTTAAGTTTCGCAATTACAGTGCAAATTCAGGTAGGTTTTTATCATTTGCTTTACTCACGCTTTGCCTTATCGGTTGGAAAAAGTTTCTCCGCTTTTAACAAGAACTTCTCAGCCCGCTCGAGCTTGCCCTCGGTGAGCGCCTGCTCGGCCAGGTCAATACAACGCTGCGCCTCACCTTTGTTGCTATCCATGGCTGCTGTAGATACGTGGGATACGTGGTCACCGCGCACACAGGGCGAGAGTGCAATAAATAGTTAAGATCTATGCGTGTGTGAGTACACTAACATAAAACAATCTATATATATATACGACGTTTTACACACTCACACGCACACGCACACGCACACAGCCTGCTCGTGCTCTTTATGTAGTAGTTGCTGCCACTAATTATTTGTTTAATATTCTAGTGCACATGAGTTGCCTGGCCTAATAATAATAATAATAGTCCAATTTCTTGTTACTTATATATATTCATTTATATAAATATATTGTCTAAAGGCCAGCTCAACTCTCTAATTTGATTGATTTTACTGCGTTTCGTTGATTTTTTTCATTACTTTGCTAAAGGACTTATCGATCTATCGACGTGCCGCCATAGCTAATCGAGGCTTAAATTGTTAGGTAAGCATACGGCCTGTTTATGGTTTTTATTGCATTAAATTAATAAGCGCTGAAAAGTTTGATGTACATTTCTTACATTTTTTAGTGATCTAGTTATGAAAGGCAATATTTTCTGTGTCGATTACAAATAATTGCCTGCTGTCAGCTGTTTGGCAGTGTTGCTTTGATCAATGGTGTTGCCAGATCGCAGCATTGCGCCCACTCACATACAATTGTCGTACGTATTTATTTGCGTGCATGTGTATGTGTGTGTGTGCGTGTGTGTTTGTGTGTTTGTGAGCGCCGCAGCATGGAATGAAAAGCGCAGCGCGTTCGCTGGCTTAATTCGTCTCGTATTTATTTATAATATTACAAAATAATAATAGAAGGCGCACGGTATCCGCAATGCAATAGCCAACAAATAACGCGTAGTAAATATATAGTCAAGTGCAGTGCAATAACCGATGCATTTCGGCCCAACGTAGTCGCCGTCGCCGTCGCTGTCACTGTCACTGTCGCTGTCGTCGTCGTCGAGCGTGTGTCCGTGTGTGCGTGTGTGTGGCGCAGTTCATACAAGTTGGCCTGAAAAAAAGTGAAAGAAGCAATATCGCCATATTGTGTTGTCAATACCGAAAAGTGCATTCAAATCTATATTCATTTGTTAACACAACAAATGCCCAGCGAATTGTGTGTATTGTGTCGACTTATATAAATCGCATAGACAGTACGCAATTAAGAAAAATAACTAGCTACAAAAGGTGCGTATGTGTGTGACTCTTTGGGTGTATTTATGCATATATGTATATATAGAAATATATGCATGTGTGCGTACGTGTGGGCAAAAGTACACGAGTGTGTGTGTGTGTGTGTTTTCTGTAAATGCAGAGACCCAAATTTGTTGGCTCCATGCAGCGGCCTGCAAATTAATCGCATTCAGTTTTGCCACCCCTTTCCCTCCCATTTGGTGCATTGCTTCATTGTTTTTATTATACTCAAAATAAATATATCGGAGGCTTGAAACAATGATTGTAAGATAACTCTTATCGATAGCGACAAAATATTAATCGATAGAAAGCACGACGAATGTTTTCATTTGGTTTGAAAAGTATTCTGATGAAATTCAAAATGATTTCGTAAATGGAAATATAAATATAAATATATATGTTAATATATATTATATATATTGCTAAATCGAATTTAATTTTAAATTGATATTTTTTATAAATTCTTTACATATATTTGTTGCTATTACTAAGGGTATTGCGTAGTTGAATACACTCTCCGAACTCGTTTATTTTTGGCTGATTTACTCTGCGGTGTTTTATTTTTGCAAAACTTTTTTTTTAATTCTGAGGCGAATGAATGCAAGCACAAAGGGAACAACAACAACAACAGCAACAGCAACAGTAGCGGTAAAAAGTCAAAGACCGATTTGCGCATATTTAATTTGTTAATTTTGTTATTCGTTAAATGTTTTCGTTAAATTCAAATGCAAACATAACGAAAGGCTATTCGAATGCAATTTTTAATTATTATAATTCGCAATCATTGATATATTATTGTTATTCTTTTATATATTTACAGCATCAGCTGGATCACATTGTTCTTGTTTGCCGCTCACACAACAAGCGACATTCAAATAGGGTAGCTCGCTTGCGGGACAGCGTTGGCTGTCGACAGTTAAAGTAGCAGGTGAGTTAGCTCATATTAATGAATATCTGTTTGGATTGCACCAGTTATCGATTCGTCGTAAGACCGGCTAAAGATGTTCCCCCACAATGGGAGCTTTCATTGTATATGTATTTGTAGTTGCCTTAGATGACTTCCTGTATATGGTTGAACCTTGAGCTCTCAGCCATGCTTAAGTCTAAGTAGCTTTTTAACTATAGCATAATCCTGCTTACTCCCTGCTGGCCAACTGTTCCGTTACTCTACGTTGACAGCTGAGAGCGCAAACACAAAAAAGCTCTACGCCAAAGCAAAACAAATACAAAATGTAGCGGCAAAATGTGAACACACATATACACGCACACTACTAAGAAAAAGCTTTAGCTATGACAAACTTCTCGTTACTCTGCGTTGACAGCTGAGAGCGTAAACACAAAAAGCTCCAGCGCAAATGCAAACAAACACAGTGCAAAGTCAAAAGGTAGCGGCAAAATATGAACACACACACACCACTGTGAGGCAAAAAGTCAAGAAAAAAGCTCCCTCAGTCGTCAGCTGCTGCGCGTAGCGTGAAGTTTATGTGCTTTTTGTATCGCTGCCTCGCTGAACGCGTCTAATTGTTAAACATTGGCTATAAACTAAACGCGTTAAAGAAGCTGATTGCGGTGTGCCATAGTGCCAAGGTGTGTGTGTGTCTCTCTGTGTGTGTGTGTATCTGTATTTGTGTGTGCTCGGGCGTCGCTTTACATATTTCAATTCATTTGTAACTGCCGGCCCATAGCGTGACCCGCACGCGTGTGCTTTGCCCCTTGTTGGTGTTGCTCTGACCTTAATTTAAACAAAAAAAAATTAAATATATACTAGTTTGAAACAAGAAACACGCGCAATTAAACGCACACCAAAAGCGAACAAGCTGAGAGCTTTACAACAACAACAACAACAACAACAACAAGAGCAACGAGAACTACAGAGACAACTTCCTCAATCTTTTTTTTTAGTTATACTCTTGAATTTTTGTTTGCTTGAGGTCATTTCGGCAAAGGCCTTCAAGTACGCGCAGTCAATAAAACAAATACTAAAACAACAACAACAACAACAACTAGTTAGGTACATCAAATGATGACAGGCGGCATTAGCGATGGGCACTCAAGAGCAATAATTTTTAACTCAACTTTGTTCTTGCTCTCTTTCACTCGCTCTATCTGTGTGACGCAAATCACAGTTCCATTTTGGATAAAAACAATGCTAATGAAAACTAGAGATAGAGCTTGCTTGTCTTCAAAGCGTTGCCAGATTTGCACAAATTTGTTAGCAATAAATATAAATTCTGCCAACAACAACAACAACTGCAGTCAGCATTGAAATTCTCGAGCATGCTCTCTCTCTCTCTCTCATCTAATATATACATATGTATGTATGTATGTATGTGTTCTCTTGCCCGCATGTCTAATTGTATTCGTCTCACTCGCACACATAACATATGTTTTGATTTTGCCTTGCTGGCCTGGCCTGGCCTGGCCATACACAAAACTCAAATTCAATTAAAAACATGTGCGCCACTATTTTGTTTATTGTTTATAAATGAGCACACACTTAACAAGCTCTCTCCCTCACGGGCTCTCCCACTTTGCATACTCTCCCGCTGAGGTCATATGCTCGGAGCGCGCTCAATAGTCAAACAGACAAAACACCCACCGCTATTTACTGCTATCAAACGACCCTCGCCGGTGCAGGTTTTGCCTCATTGCTTCTCGCACACAAGTGAGTGTGTGAGTGAGTGAGTGTGTGAGCGAGAGCGAGAGTGTGAGTCTGAGTGAGCGGGTGGCTGTGAGCGAGCAAGCGAGCGCCTAAGCTTCGGTGCAAAGTCAAAAGTAAACGCAAGCTTTTTATTTCTGCGCATGTTTTTGGCTTTGCTTTGTGCTTTAGCTTTAGCTTTTATTGTATTTCTTATTTTTGTATACTCTCGTACACACGAACTACACATATGTGTAGTATATATATGTACACATGTATGTATGAATACACACACACATTGAAAGCAAATCGACTGATATAGGAAGAACCTTGTGTACTCTCATGACTGTGGAATGGAATTTAGTTAGTAGTTTTTTCTCTCTCTCTCAATGCTCAATGCTGGTCATTATAGTTTCTGTTGTTGTTGTTGCTGCTGCTGCTGTGATTACTCTACACATTCACATTCACTTTACGTTTCGTTTGACTTGTTCTTATCGTGTGCACTGTGCACCTTTGAAATATATAATATATATCGAAATGCTATGCAAAGTTGTCCACAAGACGTTCTGGCCTCGCTTCACTGCTCATTATGACGCTCATCTCTAAATTGTTGCTCATCTCTGGTTGCCTGGGTGTCAATGTTGACCTCGCCTGCCTTTGCCCGGTGCACAGTTATTGATTTTGTTCTAATACCCTGCTTGCTGAAGACTTCAGCATTTTATGATCAATTGTGTAACGTATTAGATTATGCATAATCAGATAGGTTTATAAAGAGCTTTTATGGGCAGTATTTGTTGTAAATTGAATTGAAATAGAAATTTATGCATATTTATATGTGTATGTGTATATGTGTATGTATGTATGTATGTATGTATGTATATATGTATGTATGTATGTGTGTACTTATGTATGTATATAGTATACAAGGGCATGCAGCGTGCGGCATATGCATATGAGCTAGAGCTAACGGGTTTTCTCTTTTGCTATTTTTGCTTTTGCTTTTATCAATCCTTTTGCCGGGCCATGTGCAAATGGATATAGCAGCGTCAGCAAATGCTAGTGGCATTGCCATTGCTGTTGTTGTTGTTGTTGTTGTTGTTGTTTTTGCAGTTAAAGTTCTTGCCGTTGCCGTTGTCAGTTGCTTGCCTTTGTTTAATTTCGTTGCTTATCAGACAATGCTGATAAGTTGACTGGGTACTTTTTTTGTCGTTTCGTATCATCTGCTGCTTGTTGTTGTTATTGCTTTTATTTTTGCTTTTGGTCGATGGCATTGAACATTGTTTGCTGGTTTCTTCACCCTTCTTTTATGTATGAGTGCATGTGTGTGTGTGTGTGTGTGTGTGTATTTTTTTGCTGCTGCGGCTGCTTTGGCTTTGGTTATGGCTATTTTATTTTTTTTTGCTTTGTTGCGCTCTTCAACAATTTCACGCACAAATATCACGTAGACGGGCGTATCAACTTGGCCATAAATGTGGTGACACACGTACAGCCTGAATTGAATGTGATAAATTTTTGATATGTATGTGTGTGTGTGTGTGTGTGTGTGTGTGTGTGTGTGTGTTTTGGCGGATGATGATCTCTGACTATTTTTGTTGTTGCAGTTTTTCCGACTAAAAAAAACAAAGCGTACTTTAAGGCGTTAAGTTTCAACTATCTCCATCTCTTTCTCCCTCTCTCTCTCTCTTAAGTAACCCAAAACTAAAATTGAAAACTAGAAAACTAGCAACAAAAATTTGGCAGCAAATTGAAAAAGAATTTACAAATTTTGAAACATTCCACATTTTGTACAAAAATTTCAATATAACAAACAAAATTCAAGTGCAGTGAACTACAAAAACTTATAAATAAATAAATTGAAAAACAAAAAAAAACACAAAAAATCGCTTCTATTTGGTTTTTCGTGCTGTGTCAAGAAAAATCTTTCAAAGTGGATGCAATTGCGCTGCCTCTCGGAGGGCTTTCTCATGTTAGAATGGCCTTAGCCAGGTAAGCAAACGTGTGTTCAAAACACGTAATAGTAGCTATAAGATACAGTAAGAGTTCTGTTTAAGGAACAGTCAGCTAAATGTTCAGAACACAATCAGAATTTCCTGGTACCAAATAGCAGCTCTAAAAAGAATAAATAATGAAAAATAATAATAATAAAAAATAATAATAATAAAAAATAAATAAAAAATAATAATATAAAAATAAAAAATAATGAAAAATAAGATTAAAATATATTCATATACATATATAAATTTGTATTTTTATATATTATTTTATTCATTTAAAAATTAAAATTCAATAAACTTAGAAACGAATTTTGAGCAGCTTTAAGACAGACATATGCTCATACGTATGTATGTATGTACGTACATACATACATACATACGAAGACATTATGATACACTGTATAGACCAACATACAGACACACACACATACATGCATATACACACTTTACATACATACATATATGTATGTATATCTTAATGTTTGTATGTATTAAAATTCATGGGCAATGTCGTGCTTAGGCATTATTACCGTTATGCTCAAGCGCACCACCAACAACAACAACAGCAATTACAACAACAATTACAATCACATATGACAGCTAAATATCTAAATACAACTGACCCCGGCGGCAGCTATGGCTGATCGTTATCATGAAATGTAATAAAATAAAATTTCCTTGCCATGAAAACTCATTGCAACAATTGTAATTGTAATTGCAACCTTTGCCATGCCTAATGGCAAGTAAGAGAGACAGAGAGAGAGAGAGGCAGAGAGAGAGCAATCGATACATGTGTAAACAAACGAAATCGGAATTACAATTTGCCTAGGGACAAGCGATGCTCACAGAAATAGAGAAGAGAGAGAGAGAGAGAGTGAGATCGAGCGAGGTTAGACTTTCCTAGGGACAAAA
Organism: Drosophila leonis; assembly: GCA_035045365.1. Classification (NCBI taxonomy): domain Eukaryota; kingdom Metazoa; phylum Arthropoda; class Insecta; order Diptera; family Drosophilidae; genus Drosophila; species Drosophila leonis. The sequence continues at coordinate 945,722 of JAWNPC010000284.1, read as the reverse complement.
AGCGACTCTCTCCTGGCTTCAAGGTGAACGGTGACCCGATGTCGTGTGTGCGTCACTTTCACGCTTTTCGTTGTGTATTTGCATTAAATTTGTAGCTGGAACTCGATTTCAACTATTTATAGAGAGAAAGTAGACAGCAGAAGCAGGAGAGCGACAAGCGAGCGAGCGAGCGAACATACGGAAGAGAGTGTGCGAACGAGCGAGCGAGCGAGAGTGACTGAGTGATGTGCACAAGGCTCGTGTTGTACCGTTTCTATATACGATTGCTTTTGATGCTATGCCATTAGCTGTGGGTGTGAGTGCAAGAGGGGGCGCAGATGTAGCGAAGATGTGACAAGGATGGCGCCACACATACGATGTCGACATCAGCCGAGAGAGTTTGACGTGTGTGTGTGTGAGTGCTTTAAGAGGCAAACCAATCACTGCTGTTGTTGTTGTTGTTGGTGCTGCTGCTGCTGATAATTTCAATTCTCTCGTTCTTCATATGCGTGTGTGTGTGTGCGCGTGTTTGTATTTGCGTGTGTGCACTAGGAAGTGAGCAAGCTTTTGTAATTCTGCTAAGGTTTTTGTAATTACGTATAGACAAACATACTTGAACAAACACATGCACACACACGCACACATAGATAAAAAGTTAGATAGATAAATACAACAGCACGTGTTCAGCTCTCTGCCGTAATCATAGGTTACAAATGCGCGTTTTGTTATTTGTTATTTGTTGTTGTTGTTGTTGTTGCACATAAAGTTAATTTATATGATAAGGTCGTTTTGCTCTACGGTTTTTGCGTAATTTGCCTTTGATAATTTTCAATGAGATTCAAGTGAACAATACACACACACACATACAATGCATACACATACACGTGTATTTGTTTATCTATTATCTAAACTTAAAATAGGGCAATCTCTTCTACATACAGTTGTGGTCAGAAAAATAGTAGTGCGACTGAAATGTTGGACAGCAAAAGTTTGCAATAAACATAATATTTGGAAAATAATTTCAATAATTTAAATACTCGTTTTAAATTATTTTTTATAATATTCATCAAAATATGTTGCTACTATTTTTCTGACCACTGTATGATGTGCTTTATTTCATCATTGCTGCTATATCATATTTCTTAAAAATCAAAAAATTTAATTTCTGCTTATCAATAAACTAGTTCTACTATCTAAAGGTACAAAACTATATATCAGTTTTTATTTCAGGGCAATGTGAACTATATATGTACATATGTATGTATGTATGTATGTATTCCACTTATCGCAGCGACACCTCTCAGTGCGTGTTGTGTGTGTTTATTGTCCAAGGTTGCCTCAGCTGTCACCTATTGACATGTTCCGAGTACTTGTAGGGTATCTGATGTGTAAAGCTAAAAATAACGGTAGTTATCATATCGGCAACAATAACAACGATAGCTGGCATGAATTCCGTACGCTGCCACCCACCCCTAAATCGTATTTGACCTCTCTTTTTCTATCATTCCATATGCTTACACACGCACGCACACACACACTTCTATGCAAAGTTATAAATATGCTCAAAGGCATTAAGCGCAAACACAATTACAGTTAGAACTTAGTCAAGAGGCAACAACAAAGTTGAAACATTAATTTAAATGCAAGCAGCTTCAAAACGGTCAAACCCCAACAACAACAACAACAACAACAACAACAACAACTGTAAAATACAATAATACTGTAAAACAATGCATAGCGCAAAAGGAGGTGGAGGCTAAAAGCAGACAGCGCGACAAACGCAGCAGCAGCGACAGCAACGACAAAAATGCAAGCAACTGCGACGTCAGCAGAGGCGTTGGCGTTGGCGTTGGCGTTGCCATACATACATATAAATTGTTGCTGCTGCGCTCGCTTAGCCTCGTTACAAGCGTTCGCGTCAGCCGCGCCCTCGGCAACGCCAACGCCAATGCTAAAGTCGAGGCGACGCGACGTCAACGTCAACGGCAACAGCGACAGCGACAGCTCAGTTGCCCTCCATGCGGCCACAAAATCTTGGCGGCGAATTCGTCACCAGGTGGCAACTTACAGCTGAGCGCCGTCGACGTCAGCGTCAACGTCAGCGCAGGCAGCGTGTACTACTTTTGTTTTCATTGAAAACGTTTGCTGTAATATGTTTGTGGGGTATGCTGACGTCGCTGCTCGCTGCGAGCTGAGCGCTGCGCGCTGCCTGCTGCTCACATGGTCACTGAGCTTTGCTGAGCAAAACGGCTGACACTTATTTAAACTTAACAGCAGAGGCATAGCTATATATGTGTATGTGTATGTGTGTGTGTGTGTGTGTGTTTGAGTTGGGAGCTTGTACGACAACGTCAGCGTTACGTTTGGCGCGCTGCGCTTTGCTGTGCTGCGCTGCTCTGCTCTGCTCAGCGCTGCTCTGCTCTGCCCGTTGCGTTGCGTTACGTTGCCACGCTCGTTTGTTTTGGGTTGTATTGACCTTCTTAAAAAGTAGGTAACCTCATTTCTCATTTATCGTATACAACTTACATGCTGCTGCTGCTGCTGGCTGCTTGGCACTCTTCAGCTGTGCGAAGGCGGGCTGAGCATGCGGAGGGGGGCGTGGTCGATTGCTTGGCAATTGTCTGTCATTCAAATCGTATGCACAGAGCGCGTCATTGTTTGACCAAAGCATTTGTAATTTTCACACCTCCCGCCTGGCGGCAGTTGAGCTATAGGGTAATTTGTCATGCACTTAGAGACAGGGCGGGCAGAAAGGTGTGAGAGAAAGAGAGTGGGGGAGGGAGGCTAGATAATAGGAGAGAGCATGCTTAACTATGATTTAGTTAACATTGAGGTGAGAGTGCAAAACGAGGCGAGAAAGATTTCTAGATGTCTTTTATTTCTATGCAGGTCTATGTCTCTCTCTTCCTTTCTCTGACTGTGCCTAACCTGTGTTACAAGGAAGGTAAATTTGTTAGCAAGAGATGGAGCTAAAGGAAGAGCGATGCAGTGAGACAGGAAAATTCAGCGATTTGCATCTCTCTCTCTTTTCTCAAGATCTCGCTCTCTCTCTCTCTCTCTCTCTCTCTCTCTCTCTCTCTCAAGATTTTTCACTCTTTCTCTTTTTCGCAAGATTTCTCACTCTTCCTCTTTCTCTCCAGATTTCTCACTCTTTCTCTTTCTCTCAAGATCTCTCTCTCACTCTCAAGATCTCTCTATTTCTCTCTTTCCAGATTTCTCCCTTTCTCTCAAGATATCTCCCTCTCTCTCTCAATGTCTCTCTGTTTCTCTCAAGATCTCTCTCTCTTTTTCTATCTCCAGATCTCAAGGTCTCTCTCTCTCTCTCTCTCTTTCAAGATCACTCGTTTTCTCTCAAGATATCTCTCTCTCAAGGTCTCTCTCTTTCTCTTAAGATTTTTCTCTCACTGTCAATCTCAACATATTTTGCGCCCTCCCTCTCATTCTCTTACTGTGTGTTCCGATTCTCCTTCTAGCTCTGTCTCTCTCTTGCTCTTTTCTTTTTTCTATCTTTCCAATTCTCATTCTTTCACATTGTTTCTTTTTCTCTTTCAGTCTTTCTCCTTCTCTCTCTGTTTGTTTTCCCCCTCACATTTCCACAATTCAAGTGCCTGAAATGTTTGACAAATTCCAAAAATCTATTCAAATTTGTTCAAAATGTATTTCATATCATATATATGTATCATATACGAGATATCGATATCATATATATCATATATAATATCAATGCATCGCTGATATTTCCTGCTTTGGCCTGAGAAGACGTGATGTAATGGGGCATCGATGCTCTGTTTAATGTGAAGCTGTTGCACTTGGAATGCTGACCCTATGCCCTGCCCCCTTGCCCAAGCTTTGCCTTGCATAAACATTCAACATTTCAGTTGCTGCTGCTGCTGCGTCGCAGTCAACGTGAGCGTCGCGTCGCGTCGCCTCGCGTCGTCAGTCTCGTTTACTATTGACACCATTAATGCTGCCGCAATGTAGGTCAATTGCGCGCTAATTGCCCCGCACTCGGCTAGCTCACACTCACGGAGAGCGAGAGACGGGGTAAGCTATGGGGTCTCTCTCTCTCAATGTTGCCGTCAGTGTCGCTGTGAATGATTGACGCCAACGTTAGCGTCAGCGTCAGCGCCAGCGCCAGCTTGACCTTTTGGGCAGCAGCAGCGGCGGCAGCAGCGACGGCAGCTGCGTTTCAAAGAAATTTCGCATATTACGCATACGCCATGTGATTTGGCTTAGGCCAAAACTTGTGTCCAATGACATGGCATTGTTGTAATTCCTCTTCCGCCCGCGCTGTAGCCATTGTTGTTGTTGCTGTTGTTGTTGTTGTTGTTGTCGTTGTTGTTGCTTACTTTGACCCAGTTTCCGCTTTTTGGGCAACTCAAAAAACGTAGCCTTAACGTGTCTCCAGAGCGCAACGCCCACGCGCTACGCTTCCTGTTGCCCAGATATATATATATATATATATATATATATATATATATATATATATATTTGCATATTTTATGATTTAATCAGAGATATACATACATATACATATATAGGGAACACAGCTGCCCCTCTTTTGCCTATGCTCGAGGGCAATAAAACTGAAACTTGACCCAAATTCTATTTGACTACAAAAAAACCAAAAAAATCTGTGCTTGTTGATGGGTTGCGCTCTAGGCGAGGGGAGTCGTAGGAGTTTGGGGCAGAAATTTATTAGATGAGTGAGTCCTTGAGCTGTATATATATATATCTCTCTCTCTCTCTATCTTTATCTCTATCTCTCTATTGGCTAATGAGAGAACATACAATATTTACGATCGTAGAGCTGAGCACAAAGTGTGTGTATAGCCTCCATAACTAAACATCTGTTCTTGCTCCTCTACTCTTACATAATCTGCTCTCTTCACTCTTCCCTCTTCACTCTTACATAATCCGAAATATGCGCAGTTTTTTAAATTACAAATTTATCATAATTGAGTCGATTAAAGTGCGCAAAATTTAGATGATTTCTGGCTAGAAATTTTACTTAAGAATTTGAATTTGAATTTGAATCTGAATTTGTATGAGAATTTAGCAGGGGAAATCAAACTTTTAAATCATTTGTTCAATTTTAGCTTGTTTTTCACAAGGTATATCTTTTTATTATATACACGCCTAACTATTTATATTCTCAAATTCTATATCAATAATAATTATGTAACCTTGATTGCTTAGCATTCAATTATTTTTAGACATTTTTTTCGAATAGCAAAAACTTTTGCTTTACATTTGATTTACATTTAAAAGTTTTCACAAAATGTTTGAAATTAAATAATAATAAAAAAAAAATAAATAATAAAAAAAAATTCCAAAGATCAAAACATCTTGAAATTTGAATGAGTTTAGCTCAACAATCTATGGGCTGCTATTTGAATGCTAAATAATTTGAGATTTGGTCTCTTTCAAAACTTTTGCTTCACATTCAAAAATTGCAAATTGTTGACCCAAAAATTTTGAGATTATATTATAATATATACACGGATGTTTGTGGATTCGAAGCAGTGATAAGAAATTTCTATTCAATGTATTCGGAAGAAACCTTTTTGACCTTTGCCAGGTAGCATTTTGCTTTTGATTTTAAAATTATATATTGTTTTTGATTCGTAAGATTCCTGAATATCGATTTGCGTTCTAAAACATCGGTACCAAAAAGTTTCCATCAAAAAAGTTGTGCAATTTTCTAGTTTTCTGGAGTAAGATTCTCAGGTAAATTTGAGCCAGAGCTTCATCTCCTTATTATTCTCTCCATCTGCGCCTTCTCTCTCTTTGTCTCTATATCCTGCTCTCTGAATCTGTCTCTCCTTCTCCTTCTCTCTTTATCTGTATATGTATATGTCTCTGTTTCTGTCTCTATCTTTGTCTTTGTATTTGTATCTGTCTCTATTTCTATCTCTGTCTATTTAACTATCTCTGTCTCTATTTCCATACCTATCCCTGTCTTTCCCTCAATCTCTGATTTTTTCTCAATCTCTCTCTCTCTCTCCGATAGAGAGATATCTCTCTCCCTTTCTCTTTTTCACCTTATGTCTCCCTTTATATTTCTCTTTATCTCTCGCTCTCTCTCTCTCTCTCTATCTTTATCTCTCTTTCTCTCTCCCTTTATCTCTATCTCTATATTTAGCTATATCTCTTTTTTCTCAATTTCTCTCTGTCTCTCTCTCTCTCTCTCTCTCTAATATAGAGATATCTCTCCCTTTCCCCTTCTCCCCTACTCCCCTTATCTCTTCCTTTCACCTTCTCCCCTTATCTCTCTCTCTCTCTCTCTCTCTCTCTGTATCTCCCACTGTAATATAGACAACAACAGCTTGATATAGTAATTTGCCTATTGCCAGGGCCACAGCTCAGAGACCCCCACCCTTGGCCATCGTTTATTCTATTTATCGTTTCATTCCGTTTCGTTTCATTGCCTTGGATAAATTGTGCCTCTATTTGACGATTATTGCTATTATTAAATATTTTCATTAGCTTGTTGCCAACCCGGCCAAATGCACTTAACCGAATTGGCCGCCCCCTCCAACTGCCTGGCTTTCAGCTGGCGCTTTTTGCTGTCTCTCGTTATTGTGGCTTGTAATTTACGCGCTGCCCAGAACTCGTTAGTTAAATGCTATAAAAAGGGGTATATTGATTTTGTGGAAATTTATGCAGCAGGGGGAGGGGATAAAAGGCGTGGCCGTTGGCCCTGAAAATTCTATCAAAATCGTAAATCAAGTATTGAAATTCAATTATGTCATTTCTAATCAATAACTACATCTAAACGAACGTGAGAATGCTTCTAGCTGCTGCTTAGCATACAGTTCAGGGTATTTGCTAGTCGTGCACAGCCGCCTGCAGCACTTTCAGCTGTTTTATCATCGTCTGGTTGCCTGTTTGTTCTGCTTAGCCCAACAGGCTGACACGCCAACTGACCGCGCTTCATTACAACCTTGTGGCAACAACTCTCATTGTTGTTGTTGTTGTTGTTGGTACCTTTAACCTTTGCTGCGTAGTCAGCGTCAGCGGCGACGGCGACGGCGACGTCGACATCGACATCATCGTATCCTTGAATGAGTCTACTGTCTGAGGGTCAACAACAACAACAACAACAAATTTTTCCGTCGCTGTAGTTGCCCTTACTTTACTTACATATTGTGTAGATATATCGTATATATATGGGTGTATATCGTATGTATGAATATCGTATATATGTATGTATATTAAATATTTGTATACAGTTTATATATGTATATCGTATATATATTTGTATATCGTATACATTTACATACGAATATCGTATTTGTGTCTATATCGTATATATATACATATGTACATATATCGTATGAATGTATATTCTATGTATATCATATGTATGTCTATGTCTTATTATTTATTTAGCACATACATATACTATATATCTTACATCGTATTTGTGTTTATATCGTAATATATATATGTCTTATATCGTATATGTGTTATTTATCGCATATATGCATATCGTATATACATACGTATATAGTGCGTGTGTCTGTATTGTAGACACGTATATCGTAGACATGTCTATATCGTATATATGTATATCGTATGTATGTACATATGTATATCCTACATACATACGTATATCGTCTATATCGTATATATGTATATGGTATATTATATCTTATATCGTGTGTGTGTCTATATCGTATATACTTATATAGTATGTGTGCCTATATCGTATATATGTACAATATCGTATATTGTATATACTATAGATACACATCTATATTGTAGATACGTATATCGTATGTGCCTATATCGTATATATGTATCTCGTATGCATGTATATCCCACATACGTATATCGTATGTATTTCTATGTACATATATAGTATATACATACGTATATCTTATATCGTATTTGTGTCTATAGCGTATATATGTACATATGTATATGGTATATATGTATATTTCATATCGTATGTGTGTCTATATAATATATATGTATGTTCATCGTATGTGTGTCTATATCGTATGTATGTATATCGTATACACATACATATATACATAGATACATAAATATATCATTTGTGTGTTTTCAGGGTCATCAGAATTTGGAGCATTACAGCAAAGGAAGTTGAGTTCACCAAGGTGTGGCCTTTGACATGTGTGCGAGTGTGTGTCTGTGTGGGAGTGTGTCTCTGCGTGTGTGTGTCTGTCTCTTGACTGTGTGCGCGCATTAATGATAATTATAAGCGATAGCTGAGCTAGCGACGACCCATTATCAGTAATTGCCATTGTCCAATATCGATTTATATGGTCTAAAATGCTTTGCATGTTTGCCCATGCCCATAAATATAGCGTAATGTATAAATATACATACATACATACATTTATATATGTATCACATATAGCCCATAGCAAAGCAAATAAACTGGCCTTTCAGGTCAGGGCTTTACATAAATAAATAAAAATACATACAGACATACTCACATTGCTTGATAATTATCTGACAATGAGCATTGCTCATTGAAATAAACCAAAAAAAAAAAAAAAAAAGCAACAGCAGAGGCCAAAGCGAAAATCTGTTGAGAGAAAAGTAAAACTGAAAACTGGAAACTGGGTTATAACTCAAGTAGAGCAGGCGAAGGGGAACAGATTGAGAAGCGACTATAAAAGACTGAAAGCCGAAGACGACTCGAATTTCGACACGAACAATGCGTTTAAGGCAAGGGAACAGCTCCTCGAGGTAATAATAATGATTTATGGGACGTTGCCTTGCGTGTTCCATTCCATTTTGTTGCACTGCAAATTGAATTCAAGTGGCAGACGGCAACAAATCAATATAATTCGTGGTACACTTATCTGCTGTTCCATTCCATTTCGTTTCACTGCAAGTCCATACGGTACTATAAGCTACTTTTGTCTTGTGTTCCATGCCAAGCTACAATTCGCCACAAACCAATATTTCAAGCTACAGTTATCTGCTGTTCCATTCCATTATGTTTCACTGTCAAATGAGTTGAATAAGCTTTCAACAAAACAATATTTCAAGCTTCATTTCAGTTTTCTTTCTCTACAATCCAATACTTGTTGTGTTCCATTCCATTTGGTTTCACTGCAAATTGAATGGAAGACGACAAGCGCAGCAAAATAAAATAAATGCCAGGAGCAGCCTTCAAAAGGCAATGTGCGTGACAAAAATGATGACAGGCGATAAAGCAGCGGCTGTTTTTCTTTAAACATACCCTATAAAGCATGGCAAGTAGGGTATATGCGATTTCAATGCAACCTATACAGCCGAGTAGTAAAAGTTGTCGCTACAAACCTATCGAAATGGCCAAATTGATGTATTTCCATTGAGGTTTTATGCTCTATTTCCAGTTTACTCACAATCGATAATTATCGATATTTAGAAAAATCTTGAAGTTTCTGTTTAGTGATCTAAAAGTGAAAGCTCAATGTTTTTAATATTGAAATGTGTCAAAAAAATTTTCTATTCTTATATAAGTCCCATGCCTTATTCTCATAATCGATAAATATCGATAGACAGTAAAAGTTCATAGACTATGTTTCTGAAATATTAATACGAACTAGATGCATTCGATACATTCTTAGCAATGTTAACATAATTATATTGTCCCAAATAGTACATTTGCTCATAATCGATATATATCGATAGTCAGCAAAGTTTCTTAAATTATCTTCTTAACTTATAAGTAAGAACTGGAAATATTTTTAGCATGTTAACCTTTTCTTATTGATCCCAATAGTCAATTTGCTTATAATCGATATTCATATATTGATACTTTTAATCGATATACATATATCGATATTTAGCAAAAAGCACTACATTTCCATATACTACAAATTGATTAAAGAAAGTCTAAAACGGATCACTTTCAATCAGAGTTTGAGCTTGTTAATTGCTAAGAGTGTATTGTGCAACTATTTACAGGGTATCTGCATGTTGAGCACTGTTCACAAGGACATTCTCTGCTGCTGTTGTCGTTATTCTCAAGGCATGTGCTTTGCATAAGTTGCCTGCTTTGTTGTCGCCTGCTGGCTGGCTGGCTGGGCTGCCTGAATGCTCAAGGGTAGCCTCGTTTGTTTCAATTCCAATTCGTTTCGCTGCCAGAGAGCGAGCTGGCACCGCCCCGTTGACCATGAGGCCGTCTACCTTCGACTGCCACTTCCTCCACTTACACTCGACCAGACATGCTCTTTAAGAAGCACTTTTAATCATTTTCATGCTGCTGCTGCTGCTGCTGCTGCTGCTGCCGACCGCTGCTGCTTCTGTGTGTGTGTTTATTTATTGCCCTCCACTCGACAACAACAACAACAACAGAAGCAGCAACAGCAACAACAACAATAATAATGTTCGCTTAGGCCTCAATCTCAATGTCTACCTCTTGTAATTTGTATCTTTAAGATAGCAAGCAAATGCTGCTCTCATCTTTCTCTCCCTCTCTCTCTTTCTGTCACTCTGTATCTCTGTCTCGACATCTGTAGATCTTCGCATTAAATATTTATTATGTAGCCAAAGAGTTAACTCGCCCTGTCTGTCCGTCTGTCCCTCTGTCCGCCTGTCTGCCTGTCCGTTGGTCTTGTCTGCTCGCCTTCATTCTTTTGTTGTATATCTGCTTCTTCTTCTTCGTCTTCTGTTTCTTTTTTGCTGTTTGTGGTCGGCCGTGTTTCCGCTTCATGTCCAAAAATGTATCTCAAGAGCAATAACTACATATGCTCTGCTATGGCTGCTTGGCTGTTGCGGTTTCTATCTGTATCTGTAGCTGTAGCTGTGGCTGGCAGCAGCTACCTAATGCCCTCGCCCTCTCGCCCTACCTCTGGCGTTTGCACTTGCACCCTACCTTTTCGTCGGGTATCATTGTTTTCTCTTGTAATATGTAACGTTTTGGTGGCGAGGGCTTTTAGCTGTTTAGCTTTCTGCTAGCTGCTTTCTAATGCCCTCTCTCTCTCTCTCTCTCTCTCTCTTTATATATGCATACATATATCTCTCTCTCACTTGTTCTCTATCTGTCTCTTTATGTTTCTCTCCTTTTCTCTTTATTTTGCCCTCTTTCTTTATCTCTTGCCTCTATATTTCTTAGCCTCTGGCTTTTTTTCACATTTTCTCTCTTTTTATCTCTTCTTTTATTTCCCTTTCTCTCTCTCTCTCCGTGTTCATTTCCTTTACTCTCATTCTCTTTTTCTTATTTGCTATCATTATTTCCTTTCTCTTGATTAACTCTCTCTTTCTCTATCTCCGTTACTATTTCTTTATATATCTCTATCTCCCTTTCTCTCTCTCTCTCTCACTCTCTCTTTCATAGTGCTTCTCTTTCAACATCAGTCTCTCCATATGTCTTTCTTTCTGTCAAGCTCTCCCACTTGCTCTATTTTTTTTATCTCTTTCTCTTTCTCCATCTACTTTGTACTTTCTCTCAGTTGCTCTTTCTCTATATAAACGCATCTTTCTCTCGTTTTTTCTCTTTCTTATCTCTCTTTATTTCGCTCTCTCTTTCTCTTCTTTTTATTCTATCTCTTTTTAATGTGTCTTTCTTTCCCTATTTCTTCTGTTTCTCTCTTTCTTCTGCTCTAGTTTTATCTTCTTTCCTTCTCTTGTCTATATATTACTATGACTCTCTCTCTCTCTCTCTCTCTCTTTCCCTATTGTTCTGTTTCTGTCGCTCTAGCTTTGTATTCTTCCCTTTCTTTCTTTATACCTTCCATCTCTCTCTCTCTCTCTCTCTCTCTCTCTCTCTCTCTCTCTCTTTCTCTCAGCTATCTTTCTCTATGTTCGCTCTATCTGTCCAGTTGTTACTGAAAGGGTATTCACTAGTCGTTGCAGCTCTACTCATACGTATTATTATGTGACATGATCGTCATCATCTGTTTCTATTTTTTTTTCAGTTTTATTTTAATTTTTCTGGTTTTTTTTCTCTTCTGTATTTTACATTTTATTGTTGTTAATCGCTTCTATTATATCGCATTTGCCTGCTCGTTGCTGCTTCTTCTTAAGCTATCTGCACAGTTTGATCTCGTTCGTCTTCGTCATTATGCTCCGCCCCGCCCCCTTTTTTCTGACTAATTACAGTTAATCATTTCACAAAAGGTTTTTCCTGCTTCTTCTTCTTCTTCTTCAAGTTTGTGATCTCCCAAGTTGGTTGGCTTTTAATTTGCATAGTAACTCAGTTCTGTAAATTGTTTTTTTCTTGCTGTCTTCGCCGGAAAAGCGTGAAAATTATGGCAGCTAATCGGCAGCTTTCACCAAAATTCTTCTACGGCTTCGGCCTCTGCTTGTCTTTAGCCTATCGTTTGCCAAGAATTTTACACTCACTTTTATTTGTTATCGGCTGTGAAATTTGATAGTCGCCTTAGAAAGTGCACAGGCTAATGGAGCGCAGTAGTTAACGAGGGGGTGGGGCGAGTCAAGAGGGTGAGTGGGCGGGGAGCGGGAAGGGGTGCTCAAGTGTTGAAGTGGCTTTAGAGTAGCTTCGCTGAAAGCAGATGAAATGTAGCAGCTACTCAAACTCAAGTTTAGAGATTTTTATGACAATTTTAATACTCCTTAGCTGAGCTAAAACGAGTATATTAGTTTTAGTGCATAACGTTGGGGCTGTCTGCATAAACGCCAAACTACTTTATTACTATTGAAGCTAATGACTTGAAATTTAATCTTAGGTTTGTTTTTGATACAGCCAGGGGGGGGGGGGGGCGTGGCATATCTTGTTTAACAGCTAGTATTCGTTAAGCTGTATTTGGCAGAGTATTTGCTAGTGAGCAAGCGAGACTAGAGCAGCAAAATCAGTTTTTTATTTTAAAAAATAATTTATTTTTATAATATCAAAAAAATAATTTATTTTTGAAATTAAAAAAAAAAATTTTTTTATAATTTTAATTTTTTATTTTTTTACAAAAAAATAATATGTTTTATATTATATAATTTTTTTTTTTATATACATATATTTTTGCATTTATTTATTTTTGATTTTCTATAATTTTTGAAATTTATTTTATGTGTCTTATTTAATTATTATATATTTGTTTTATTATTTATTTTTATTTGTATTATTTATACAATGTAAATTCCAAGCCAATCGGACCTAAAAGCTAATGCATTGCTGTTAACGTGTTTTAAATACGAGTAAAAGTAGCTGCCACTTCCTGTTGCCATCTGTGTGAGTGTATGGAGTAACTAAAGCTGACACACACACACACACACACACACACACACACACACACACACACACTAGTGTATATAATTAGCCACAATATATTTTCGTGGCTATTGGAAAGCCGTCGCTGAGTCGTTAAACAAATTGAAATTGGTCCTTTTCACTGACAAAATGAAATGAAAACGGAGAGAGGAGAGAGAGAGAGAGTAGAGAGTAGAGAGTAGAGAGTAGAGGGAGGGGCGGGGTACGGTCGCATGCTGGGCCAACCGCACGCTTAAGCTTAAGTCAACGTGAGTATCTTTCACTCCAAATGAAAGTAATGAAAGTACTGCAGCAAGAGGCGAAACGATACGAAACGAAACGAAACGAAATCAAATGAAGAAATGAAATTTGCTTTCAAAGAGTTGAAGCGCCAGGCAGGCAGCAGGCAGGCAGCCAGCCTCAAATGCCGCAGCTGCGACGTCAACTGCGCTGCTGACTGCGGCAAATGAAAGCTCTTCAGCTTGGCATTGGCCAGCAACAGCTGCAGCAGTAGCAGCAGCAGCAGCAGCAGCGTGGCTCAAGGTGGCAACTGTCATTCAATTGGCGTCTGCCGCTGCCGCTGCTGCTGCGGCGTCCTCAGCTTGGCATTAACTTGACACCTTGCTGCTTGAGATTGAAATTTATGAAGTGAGAGCGAGAGAGTGAGTTCAGCTCCAACTCCAACTCCAACTCCAAGTCCAATTCCCATTTCAACTCAACTGGCTTGCATTACTTTCTCTTCCTGTTGGCGCTAAATGCTGCATATCTCATACAAAGAGAGCTACGGCCACATGTGGGTGGTGCCACGCCCCCACCTCTTCACACTCCCTGCCTAGCCAAAAGACAATAACAAATGACAGCTGTCGCCCGTTGCCCGTCGCCTGTCGCTTGTCTCTTGCCAACTTTTATCTCAATTGCCCAAGTGCAGCTGCTTTTGTGACAATCTCCAAAATCTGGCGACATTTCGTGAGCTTTTCTTTTTGTGCGGCCAAAAAGACGCCCACATTTGGGAAATCAAGTTATGAAACTAAGCGGGAAGCAAAATTAAATATACTAGAGGGAAAACTTAAGAGTTTCCTAAGAGTAATAATAGAGGAAAGTTAGCATAGCATGGGGATTATATAGAGTGCAAAGAAAGGGTATTATAATGTTGTTAAGAAATTATATTATTAATTTATATATGTATATATATTTTATTATATATTAAATATATACATTATTTGTAAATTATGTTAATTATATTCTTTTTTTTTAATAAAAAGTTTTTTTTTAAATTAAATTTTTATTTTTTATTTTTATAGGGCATCTAAACTTCTATAACTTGAAAGTTAACTTGTTCAGCTTGTTCTTGTTGCAAATAAAATTTGCATTTGTAAATAATTTTTTTTTTCTTAGCTTAGCTTTGCTTATTGCACAATATGACAACATTTGCTTGGAGCATAAGCTGCGCACAGTGGAGCAAAGGCAATTGAAATTGATATGCAAAACAAGAAAATATAGATAAATATCATATTATATCAATATTATTATATTTATATAAATTTAATAATAAAATAAAAAATTGTAAAATATAAATAAATTAATATATAATAACACAAATAGAAATTAAAAATAATAACAAAATAAAATATGTATTAAATATATAATATTTACTAAATAATAGCACAAATAAAAAATAAAAATAATAAAATAAAATATATATTAAATATATAATATTTAATATAAAATATTGTTATTAATTTTAACGATCAACGCCTGCTTTTGCGCCTTGTCTTTTCGTCTTATCTATATTAATTTAACAATAACATAAAAAATATAAAATATATATATTTAAATATATAATAACGCAATAAATATAATTTAATTAATTTAAAAGACCAACGCCTGCTGTCGCGCCTTCTCTTTTGCACTTTTGCCAAGCCTGCTGCTCTGCCTCTTCCTCCTCTCTTCTGCTGAATTGTGCGCCTTCTGCTACTCTCTACTTCTACTTCTACTCCTGCAGCCACACTGTGTAGCCCATTGCCGTTAAGTTTCGCTTTATGGGGCTGCGCCAGTTCATTAAATTTAGTTTACCAGACAGCGACAACAATGTCTGCACTCAGGCCACTCACTCCACTCGCCCTCTCCCGCTCGCACTGCCTGCAGCTGATTGCAGCGTTCGCCCGTTTCGAGTAGCTTGCAAAAGGCAAAAGACAAAACAGAAAAAAAAGACAACACACACACACAGACACACGCTTTGCTCTCCCATATGCAACTGTTGAAAACCGCAGACACCAACCCTCGCTCTTTCTCGCGCCCCCTCTCTCTCTCTCTGTGCCGCTCTCTCGCACAGTAGTCGGCAAAGTAGTAAATTTAATGTCAGTTGCATTTAAATTGAAACGAGCTTTGTCGGTATGTAGTGAGTGAGGGGATGGGAGAAGGGTATATGTATATATATAATAGCCTGCTGTGTAGCGTCTGCATCGTTTTAGTTACACGCTGCGTCCTCGCTCTCGTTGTTGCTCTCGTCCTCGTCCACGTCCTCGTGCTCATCAGCGTCATCGTTGACGTTCTCTTTGGGCTGTCGACAGTTTGAGTTAATTTCGTGGCCACCGCCTTTTCCACACATTTAGTGCACCAATACTAACATACATAGGTGTATATGTGTGTGTATGTGTGACTGTGTAGCTTGTATGTGTTTTGCATCTGGCATGCAATGCTGCTGGGGTTTTTGTGCTCCTGCTGCTCCAGCTCAAGCCCTAGCTCAACACTCAATCCCAATCCCTTTTTTTATGGCCTCCGCTCGCTCGTTCGTTTGTCTGCTTTACTCTTACTCCCTCTTCCTCTTCCTCTGCCTCTCGCTCTTTACCACACACAAATTTAAAGTTAAGCAACAGCGAGTAAAAGTTGGCCCCTTGTGTCGTTATTGTTGTCGCTGTTGTTGTTGTATTGCTTTAACGCGCTCCACTGAAAGATACAAATTGTTATGCAAAATGGTGAAAAGTTTCATTTGGCATCCTCAGCGGCCGCGTTTTTTTGTTGTTGTGTTTTTTGTTTCACTGCCGCTTGGTTTGCTTTTAATGCAAAAAAAGAAAAAAAAATATTTAATTTTTTTTACATTTTGATTTATTTTCATTTTATGTTGATCTGCTTTTCGCCGCTGTCTCTGTCTCTGCGCTTTGTTGTTGTTGCCTTCACTTTTTCACCCTGTTGTTGTTGTTGTTGTTGTTGCATGTCTGCCATTGTGTGCAACTTCAATTGACTTTATTTGACTTGATGGGGGCTGGCTGTGTTCGCTGTGTTCTCTTGTCGCTTTTTTGTCAGCAAAAAAAAGATGAATAAGATATTTTAAGGAAGATCCATCGCGCAACTCAACTCAAATCAGCTCAGCTCAGCTCAGCGCAGCACGAACAATGCCCGATGCTATCTTAATCGCGACGAGGCTGTTAAATCGTTGTGATTCCATGTCATTTACAATCTTTAATAAGCGCTTACAAGATATTAAAAGTTATCTTAAGCATTTGCCAGCTATTAATCTGCAGACGGAACGAATGAAATGGCACAGGCTGGCTTATTGTGCGCTTAAATTCTGTTTAAATGGAGTAAAAATTGAGTTGAAACGTTTGGAATGGCACAACATATTAAGTTGCTTAGTCTGCGGTGTTTATTGGTGGCAATTTTGAACTCTAAACACTACTATTATTGTGCTTTGTTATGGCATTGATTGGCCATTGGAACGTGTGGAATGGAACAACATATTGCTCATTAAACTGCAGTTGAAACGTTTGGAATGGCACAACATATCAAGTTAGCAGCGGTGTTTATTGATTATAATTTTGGATACTGAGCACTATTCTTACTGTGCTTTTTTTACGGTATTGATTGGACATTGGAATGTGTGGAATGGAACAGCAGGTCTTTTAATATTTGACTTGTTAGCAAGTTTCATTTATTACAAATTTACAAATTATCATATTTACAAATTATATACGCTGCATATTAGAGCAACTTATATGGAACGCCTGGAATGAAACAACAGTTTAAGCTAGCAGCGTAGCTTATTCTTTGACCCATTGGCAATGAAATAAGATATTAGACTTCTTTAATCTATATATGTGTATATGCCCAATTGATATGCCAAGGGAACGTCTGGAATGAAACAACATGATAAGTTATCAGCATAGTTTATTATTTAAGCCATTGAACATGAAACAAGATATAAAACTCCCATACTCTGTATATAAATGCTGTTGATATACCAAAGGAACGCCTGGAATGGAACAGCATTTCATGTATCATTTGAACTATTTGGCAATGAGAGAAAATATAAGACTTATGTAATCTATATATAATCTACATATGTATATATGTGTAATTGATATGCCAAAGGAACATCTGGAATGGCACAGCATGTCAAGCTGACAGCATGCTTGATAGTTTAACACATTGGCAATGAAACATTCGCTTTACTTTTACTTAAATCGTGTCTTTTGCCCCTAGTTTTACTGTCTTCAGCCTTCTGTATGCTGTCTGCTGTCTGTATCTTGTCACAATTATCTCGCCAAAAATATGCAAATTTTGGCACTTAAAAGTCCAGCATAGCTTTGTTTTATTGCTCATGCCGTGTAAGAAGAAGTAGAAGCAGAAGGAGGAGGAGAAAAAAAGAAAAAGAATACGAATACGCTGCTCTCAAGGCCAGGCAGTAAAAGAACCCGCTTCGCCTCGGGCACTACCAAAAACAAAACAAACTCGGGGCCCAAAATCGCCCTAAAACCTTGAGAGAGCTCATCGCACGTTTAATGCGCCCCAAAACGCTTCACACTCGAGACAGCTAGGCAAACAGATACTATATGAATATATATATATATATATATATCCACATACATGTCGGCTTCTAACATTCATAATTATGGGAGAGACAGACACGCAGCTCGTTAATTATGCCGTCTAAAGCCAACGAAATTATGACAAATTTCAATAAGGCCAACAAAATGCGTCGAGAGTCAAATGAGTTCAAATACTTCTCGCCCATTTCAATGTCCGACGTCAGTCAGCCCCGTCCTCTGGGCATGGCACAAACATACATTCTATAGCAAACATTGCCCGAAAGCAGCAAGAACAAAGAAGAAAAAAAAAAAAAACGAAACAAAACCTCAACAAACCCGAAACTTCTGTTCCAGGGTTCAGGGTCAACAACAAAAAGCCAACTCAGTTCATTAAAACCATAAAAAAGGAGGAGGATGGAGTACGAAAGTTTCAGAGTTGGGCACAAATTCTAGTTCTATATATAAATAGATGTTAGATAGATCAATATTTGTGCGGCTAGAAGTTAATAGCAATGGCTATAGAGTTTACTTAGTAGTTGTCAAAGCAAACGGGCAATAGCGACTGCCTAATGCTCGCTCACAAAGCAAAGTTAGGTTCAAGAAATTGTAGAATTAGAGGAATATACATAGAGAAGTTGTTCGCAGAGTCTACAATTATTAGAAAACATATAGTTTCTATATAATATATGTATATAACAAATTTTGAAAGCCAATATACCCCATTAGCTCAGTTTGTTAGCGCGCATTAAAGCATTTGCAGAGCAGGTAAAAACAAATTGTGAAATATTTTCGCTTTAGTCTAACACCTTCGTGACAGATTCCAAAGAATTTGCGAGTTAAGAACTTGACAGTAATTCCTCAAATATTATTATTTATTTTTATACTTGCCTTTTACAACACTATACTTAAGGCAAATTGTTGCAAATGAGTGTTGTAAAATGTTTAATTTTGTTAAGAATTTATGAACATTAATTTGGCAAATCGACAGGCAAAAATTGTTAAAAAATAATTGCAAATTTATGGCGACTCTCAGCACTAATTGCGGCACTTTACAACACTAAATTGTTATATTATACAACACACGCGATAAGAGAAAAGGCAAAAGGCAAAAGGCGGTGGAACAAATGAAATGAAGCAGCAGAACTTTCAAGGTTTGCCTGCAAATTGCAATTGATATGGCCGATTATAGTTGTTGTTGTTCTTGTTGTTGTAGTTGTAATTGTGTCTGTTGCAGTTATGCTCTGGTATTATGTCTGCCATGTGTGGCATGCAACTGGCCATGGCAATGCCACAGTTTCAAGTTCACTTCACTATAGAAATTATAAACTATTCAGTTAAAGCTAGATTTGTACTAAGTTCAAAAGAACTACTTAATACAAATGAACTAATGAATAATGAACTGTTTTGAATGAACTAAAGAAAGTTAGAGTTCATCTGTGCATTATGCATAATGAACTAATAGAAAGTGAACTAAAACTGAACTTTAGCAAAGTTCAGCTAACTAAATAGTTCCGTTAATGAACTAGTGAACTAATGAACTAGTTAAATGAACTAATAAACACGACTACTATAATCAGTGAATCAAAATTAAATCAATTGCCATCCTGATTGATACTCTGTGAGCTCTTGTATGACCAAATGAACTAGTGAACTAACTGAACTAAAAAAAGAACTTGTAGAATTTTATAGTGAACAATATAGTTTCCTTGTAGGCACTTAAATAATTAAATTGACTGACAAATTAAAATGGTTCACTTGAACTATATAGTTCCATTAGTGAGCAAAGCTATGTGAACTTTGGAGTGATGAAATGAATAAACTAAAGAGGAACTTATTAAATAATATAGTCAGGTATATACTAGTTCTATACATGTTGAACAAATTAACTGGAAAAAAATAAAAGTTCATTGAACTATTTAGTTCAATTTGCGATCAATGCAAATTGGTTTTCTTAAAAAGCAAAGAACTTCAGCATAGTGAACTAAGAACTCAGCATAATAATCAAAGAACCAAATAGTTGCGGATCATGCCTTATGTCGATTTTTGAGTAAAGTAATTAATAAAACTAAATAACTAAAGATGAACCAGTTGAGTGATTTGGTGTTCCATATAGTATATATGTATGGAAGTTCCATTTATGATCGATTGACTCTGTGATTGTTTTTAACTGTTCCATATAGTATATAGTATAGTTCCATTCATGATCGATTAATTCTCTGATTGTTCTTAACTGATTAAATGAACTAAAAAGGACAAATGTTCAGTGAACTATAGATTTATACTGAACCATATATAGTTCTATTTATGATCAATGAGCGATGCTCGAGTGTAAAAATAATGAACTAAAGATGAACTTATGTGAACAAAGTAGTTCCATTTATGAACGTTAAACTGGACATTAGATAAATGTATCCAATTTTTGTAGTTGCCGAGATGAACTCAACTCAACTTCAGATGGGAAATCAATATATATGTATATATAATCCATGGCATCAGGCCATGCCTGCTGCTGAGGCAATATACCCTCTGTAAACATATTTAATGGGTAATAAAACACTTTGAAATGAATAGAATACTCAGGCAATCCTTCACTTATATCCCTCCCCCTCTCTCTCACTTACTCTCCCCTCTCTCTTTAAACTGTTCACTTATAGCAGTTACTACTGTAGTCTCATCGTAGCCATAAACTTGAACATGACATTTGGAGCTACGGCTGCTGCTGCTGCTGCTTCTTCTTCTACGTTTTAAGGTTTAAGTATTTGTTGCTGGCATTTTGGGTTTTTGGTTACGGTTTGGGTTCGGGTTTGCATTTGGCTTTTTCTGTTTATTTTTTGGTTTTTTTTTCTGTCTCTTTTGATGGCCCGGCACGTAGCGCAAAATGTGTGCATTTTAATGGTCGAAATGATGGTTACTTTACTTTAGTTTATTGCGTTATTAATAACATTTTGATTGCATCACGTACGCACACGCATCGCCTCTCTGCTGGCGTAGGCCACGGGGTAGGGTAGGGTAGGGTCTGGCTAGGGGCACTCACGTTTCGTATATGGGTGAAATGGGCAAATGGAAATGGGTGCAAGACTCCTCCTTGGCTCTTGGCTTTCTGTTACTGTGTCTGTCGCTCAGTCTCTCTGTCTGTCTGTCTGTCTGTCTGTGAGCTGAGCCACAACGAAGGGCAGCCAAAAGTAGAAATCGTGCCGAACTGCTGTAGCCTTGATTCAATTTCAGCTTTTTGTTTGGGTCTCTTATCAATGCTGCCGGCTGACTCTGACTCTGAGTCTGTCTCCGGCTCTGGCTGTGGCTTTGGCTCAGTTAATTTTCCATTTTTTTTATTGTTATTGAATTTTTACAACTGTCAGAAGTAGGTCAAACATGCAGATGCAGATACAGTAACAGATAGAAATATGGATACAGCTACAGATGCAGATACAGATACAGTAACTGATACTAAGATACAGATGGGAATACAGATACTTATGAAGATACAGATACACATATGAACACAGATTTAGGTACAGATACAGATACAAATGGGTTTAAAGATACAGGCAAAGATACTGATAGAGATTCAGATACAGATACATATGTAGATACTGAAACAAAGATAGATTCAGATACATATAGAAGTATAGATACCGATATAGATACAAATAGAGATTCAGATACCAATGGGAATACAGATATATGTATAGATAGAGATACATATATAAATAGAGATTAAGATACAGATACAAATGGAGATTCAGATACAGATACAAATGTAGATACTGAATCAAAGACAGATTCAGATGCATATAGAAATATAGATACTGATATAGATACAAATAGAGATTTAGATTCACATTCAGATACAAATGGAAATACAGGTACACCAAGAGATACAGATAGAGAGTCAGATACAATAACAGATATAGATACGGATGGGAGTGCAGATACAAATACAATAACAGATACAGATACATACACATATACAGAAGGGAACGAAGATACAGATACAATTACATACACAGTTACATACGAGTATACAGATTAAGGCAACACGAAGGTTGCATGCAAAGGTCGGCTGCAAATTGCCAGCGATCCACATTTTTGGGCTCATTATCTGCCCCAATTGGAACTAAGGCGGCGTCCGTTGCTTCAAGCAGCACGATGCATGATGGTTGTTGCTTAATTGGAACTGGAACTGGAACCAGCAAAACATTACAATAGCAACGAATAAGAGTTAAATCTTCTAGTTCATTGTGATAAACGATTCATTATGATTGCACTAGTTCATCATATGAATCATATGAATGATTCACGATCGAGTCGTTCACTGAGCCACTGAAAGACTCAGTATAATTAAATAATGATGATGATTGGTTCATGAGCTGAACTATCATTTTATAACTTTATTAGTTCATTTCTATTGAGTGATTCAATTGAACTTAGCCAGTTCTCGCCTGTTGCTGCTCATGCTGCTGCTGCTCTATCAACGCGACTTTCCCGCGCGACTTTAAACGCTAGCAAAACGCTTCGCTGCACAAAATTTGCATTTTGCGATTGTCACATGCAAATGGGAAAGCAGCAGCAAAACTACAAGCAACAACAACAACAACCGCAACAGCAACTGTCATAAATATAACTCGAGCTCAATTGAGCTTTGTTGTTGTTGTTGTTGTAGGAGTATCTCTTGCTTTGGTCTTTAGCTTGAGCCCTCGTTTAATGATTTCTCCTTTAAACGAATTTCGTTTTCTTTCTTTTTTTACAATTTACAATTTACGATATCGTTGCTCTATCTACTCTCTCTCTCTCTCTCTCTCTTTCTCCCCCTCTCTTTGTCTTTGCTGCGCTCAATTGAGTTATAGATAGTCTTTTAAGCCTAAGCAATGCCATTAGTGTCTTCAATTTTATCTTGATGACAATTGTTATCGCTAACGTCTCACATTTCAATCGATATTTGTCGATAATTTGACTTGCTTGAGCAGTTTAAGACTTCCTATATAGGCCTCTCTCTAACTCTATGTCAATATATAATGTTATCGATAACTTCACCTATTTCAATCGATAATTATCGATAATTTAACTTGCGTGACTACAAAACCTAAACATTTCCTGGATACATTTCTTTCTCGCGTTAGCTCAATGTACATTTTTATCGATAACTTCATATACTTCAATCGATAATTATTGATAATTTATATAGATTGACTTAAAAATCTAAAGATTTCCTAAATAGACTTTTGTCTAGCTGTATATCGATGTAAATTGTTATCGATAACTTCACCTATTTCAATCGATATTTATCGATAATTTGGTTTGCTAGAGATTTCCTGCTGCTTCATCAACTTCTCTGCTAACTACAGCAATTAGAAGCATTTTTATAATTTTGTGACCAACTCCACCTCTATTAGCAACTCTTCAGTCGACCCTCGTTTAGTGAACTTTTCTATGGCTTAGTCTCTGCTTTAATTGACTTCAAATTGTTGCCAAGCGGCGCAGAAAACATTTTTTTTTTCGAAATGTCTCTTAAAACGCAAATTGTGATTGTTGTTTGTTTGTTAGTTGTTGTTGTTGTTGTTGTTGTTGTAGTTGTTGCGCGGCCATTGCCGTCAAATTTGTGTGAAACAAAGCGACAACAGCAACAGCAACAACAACAACAAAGCACTTGACAAGGCAAAGCAAGCCGGCTTTTCACTTCAAGCTCTGCAAAATATATGCCTATATTAAGGGGGGCCTATGAGCGCTCGGGGCACGGGGTGGGGGCAGCGGATGCTGGCCGTGAAACTAGCCGCTGTTAGAGACGTTGGCAGCAGCAGCAGCATCAACATGGGCATTGCCTTCGGCGCGGCAATGGATAAAAATGCGTGCCAATGTATTTATTGTCTCAACTCGAGCTGTATACCCATTGAAAGTGCTTGATAAAGTGGGGTATATTAGTTTGTATGTGATGAAGATAGAATGAAGAGCAGAAACTAAGGAAGTTGCTAATGAATAAGCATTAAATATGGCATGGAGTACGTTACTTTTGCTTGTTGTGTATGTGAGCGGTTGAGGTGGAGTGGGCGTGGCTGATTTGATGATGGATGGTGAGAGAGATGGACAGTTACAGAGAGGTAGCTCAACTTAGAGACAGCTAGCTATGAGTAGCTATCGAGTCAGCTTGAAGAGGCTTAAGCCCTTTATGTATGTGTATGTCTCTCTTACACATCCAGCTATACATACATCTATCTGACCCCATTGAACTCAGCAACTACAACAGCTATAGACTTCAAATTGATAATAGCTATGCTATTAGAGTCTATACACTAAAGGTTTATCATTTGGTAACGATATCTGACTATATTTTCTAATTATCGATAAATATCGTTTCTTAGATTTTGATTTCTGAACTATAAATCGAACATTTTAAGAGCTAGACAGAGATTATTGGTTATATATGTGCTCAGAATGCATATGCGTCTTAAGTATAACTGCACTTTTGCTAAAAATCGATAAATATCGATATTTGTAATAACTTTTTCAAGCATAACTCGAAGATTATAAATGTTAGAGCTGCCAAATTTGGTATGTAGATGCCTATAAGGAAGACGCTGACTATGAATATTGCTTTAATATTTTAGATGACCATTGTATACCCGAAGCCTATAAGTCTAGACTGTTTGATGATAGCTAGACAAAGTAGTTAAGCGTATCTTCTGGTCTGGCACACCCAACTAAAGCACATTTATATGTCTTTTCTATGTATGTATGTATGTATGTGTCCGACCCACAACTACAACAACAACAACGACAAAAGCTGCTACATAACTTGGCTCATTGCCAGCAGCGCGCGTTGATTCGACTCGTCTCTTTAGGCTGAGCTGGGGAGTGGCTTTAGATTTTAGATGAGTTGACCCTAACAGCAAGACAACGCTAGCTACGCTTGTCGCATTGGAAATAAGACATGGGGTTTGCGACAAAGCAGAAGAAGCAGCAGCAGCAGCAGCAGCAGCAGTGGAGTCATAGGCCCAGTAAACAGAGCCATGTCCCATGTCAACTTTTGACGTGACAGTTGATTTATGGCTGGATTAATATCACAGCTACCCTCAACACACTGACACACACACACACACACACACACTTTTGTTAACTTCCCAGTTTGAGATTTCGAAATGGATTTCGAACTTTGTTCCAATTTCACTTTGTTTCGTGTCATGTTTTTTTCTTGTTTATGACTCAGTTGAATTTCGATTTATCGTTTATCCATTTTTAATGTAGCAAACATAAATATTTCTTTTTTTATTTTCCAAAAATGTTTCAAAATTGTTTGACATTTTGATGACATGTTCACAAGGCATTAAACACAATTTCTATGGCCTTTTTTTAGTGTTGTGAAATGCTTAAATTTAAGCTGGAATTGTGATTGATTAAAGTTTATGGATTTTGTGGTAATGTTTGTAAGAGATAGAAGAAGCAGAAGTTAAAAGACAATTAAAAATCTTTATATAGAACTGATTGTATGCTTCAAGCCATGTTCTTCACTCTATCTATATATTGGGCTAGCTCTACGTACTGCAACAATCTCAGCTGCAACAATCTCAGCCACTGCAAAAGCTAAAGCCTTGACATTTGTTGTATTAAGTCTCAAAGAACGTCATGCAGTACAGGCTTTATGTTATTTTCTAAAAATCGATAAGTATCGATAAATTGCCATAATGATATTTTGCGAAAAACGATAAATATCGTTTTGAAGATTTGATTTTTTAGACCACATTTAAATATATTTCTACAATATATGCAATTTTATATAAATTTACAAATTTATCAAATTCTGTATTATTAATTATTATAGATTTTTAGATATTGTCTTTAAAATTGGCCATTTTCAGTTATATCAAATGATACAGACTTGATCTTTGGTATATGCATACAGTTTGAGTTCATAATTACGCTCTGCAAATTTCATTAAGATCGTGCGGCTAGAACTGAAGTTCAATTAGGTCATTGCTCAATGTGTGGGTTCTATAGGAAGCATGAGTTATGATAAGTGATCATATGTTTGTGTATGTGTGATATATTGTTTGCTATATATCCATATAAGAAACGTAGAAATCGTCAAATAACAGCGCAGAGTATATCCCAGTCGGATACTGCCGACTAAATCACCAGTTTATTAAGTAGGACGTGAAACAGAGACAGGGTATCTACAAGTCAGTCACTTTCTGGCTCTAAATAATTGAATTCTTTTTAGTTTTTTTAGACTCTCAGCTCGCTCATGTAATTAATAAATATTTTTAACCTTTATCTTTCGCTCTCTTTGCAGGTATGTAAAAAACAACAACAAACCCAAACCCAAACCCAAAGCCTTTAAAGGCTTTCCACAGCTGCAAATACCGAATGCTGCACGTGAGTAATTATAATTTATTTAAATTGCGCAGCTCGAGTGATCCATCGATCGTCTCGAGCGACCCAGTTTACAGAGCCTGCTGCAATTATTCATTTAAATCGACACCAAAAAAGAAAACTCAAAAGAATTTAATCAGAAAAAAACTTAAAACCAGTTGAAAATTCCTGTTGCAAAATTCAATTTTTTAATGCCCTAAAATTGGCTGTCGCTGATGATGATATCATGGCTTCCGCCTAAAAAAAAACTGGTTAAAACACCTTTAAAATTTGTTGAAATTTGTTATTTTAAACTATTCAAACTTTACTGTATTCGGCATACTTAGAACTAGCTCCTGATCTCCAAGGCGCCATCTATTGTTTAATTGCTGCACTACAAATGAGGATAAACGCTTGCGTTTTGTAGGCGTTTTAAAACGCGCTCAATTCTATTTTTCTTTAACTCTGGCTTATTGAGCCTGGTCAGTTATTTGAGTTGACATTAGCGCCATCTATTGTTTGACAGCTGGCGCTCTAAATGAGGTCAAAGAGAAACAACGAAAAACACGCGCGTTTTGCGGGCGTTTTTAGACGCGGTCAAAAGTTTTTTGTTTTAATTGCGGATGCGCAGACTTTCGATTTCGTTTCATTGTTATTGCTGCTTATGGTTGTTGTTGTTGTTGTTGCTATTGTTGTAACTGTTGCTCCCGTTGTTGTTGCTGTTGTTACTGTTGAGGCCTACGCTCTGCAGCAGCGGCAGCGGCACAGTCAGCTTCATGAAGCGTCGCGGCTTTCCAAAAATAAAAAAAAAATTTCAAAAAGTTGCTGCACAGTTTCACTTGAGGGAAATCGCAGCTCCCGGTGTCGCGACGTCGTTGCCTGGCTATGACATAACCGACGTCGCTGCCGCTGCCGCTGCCGCTGTCGACGTCGACTGCAACTACAGCAGCGTCGCCTGTGGAAAGTTGAACGCAAATTGTCGTTTTGGGCTTTTGCTTAACAACTTTTGCAACTGCTTCCAATTGACGTGAAAAATGATTTTTCGGAAACTTTGAATTGTGCAATCCGAATTTGAAAGTAGCCAATAAAGCTATAACTATGCTAGAGCTACATATATAATATAATGTAGAACTGGAGTTTATAGCATTGTTCGGAGTCAAAGTTGGCTGCAGAGATGAAGCAGATGCAGGTGGCAGTTGGAGACTCCGAGTCGTAGGTGCAATGGGAATTACAGTTGCAATTAGCTTTGTAGTCCATGTTTGTTTCGGAGTTGTAATCAAAGTTGGGGCTTGAATGTGTACTATAGTCAAATTGATGTTCGGTGCGGAGTCAAACTGCGAAACGTGCTCGAAATGAAGTTAAAGTCGCAGTCGAAGGTTGGGTAGAAGTAAGAGTCGACCTGGAAGCAAAGTTGGAGGCAAATTCGGAGTCCCATTCGTAGTTCAATTCGGAGTTAAAGTCCAAACGGAGTTAAAGTTGAATTCAGAGTCAAAGAGCGAAGCTTACTCAAGACGAAGTCTAAAATCGACTACGGAAACAAGTCAGATTCGGAGTCGTCGTCGCATTCGGAGTCAGCACTGGGGCGTCGTCGTCGCATTCGGAGTCAGCACTAGGATCACAGTTGGAGTTAGAGCCGGGGGAGGAAGTTGGAGTTGAAATTTGAGTCGGAGGAGCAAGTTGGAGTTGGAATTGAAGTTTGAGTCGCAATCGGAGTTGAAGTCCATGTGGTTATAAGAGATGAAGTGGAATTCGGAAAAATAGTTGGCAATGTAGCTGGAGTTGGATTCGAAGACTAAATTCAGCTCTGTGTTGGAATTGAAGCTGTCATCCGAAACAGAATTGAGTTGGAAATTGGAACCACAGTTGGAGCTTGGGTCGAAGTCGTATTCGGAGTCAAATTCGGAGTTGGAAGTAGACGTCGAAGTTGTGTTAGAAATATTGGAATGCAGTTGAAATCAGAGCTTTGAAATTGAAAATCGGATTCGAAGTCGGAGTCAAAGTCGGAGTCGAAGTGAGTGGCCGCCGTCGGAGCGCTGTAGATAATAATAATCACTTAATTTGAACTCTAATTTGTGGCATGGGGGGGGGGAGCATTCACTTAATGACTTTCTCAGCAGCGTGAAAAACGAAAGGTGATCTGCTTTTTTCTTTCTTTCTCATGTTTTCGAGTCTTTTCTCTTTCATTCAACTTATGCAAAACAATGAGCACTTTTTGTCCAGCTTCCCCCTCACCTGGCCCCCACCTTTTTGATGCCCGTCGCAAGTCAAAGTCAAAAAATTTGAATTCAAAGTTCATTTCCATTTTGTTTGCCGAGTTGTTGGGCCTAATGGGGGAATTGGAAAGGTAATGGTAAAGCCAAAGACACACGCAATGTGGGGGGAAATGAGGCTGGAGTTGGGGGTGGAACTATCAGTTCCATGACTCTTCAAATCACATGTTCATGCTTTTCTTTGCCAGCTATGAATCAACAATAGCATGTGCTGTGCGTATAACAGTTTGCTAGTTTGTATAATAGCTTTTACCATTGCGTTTCGCATCAGTATCAACATAAATGTTATATATTATAACATATATAACAGTATTACAGATGAGCTACAGAAGTTCCTTTTACATGTATGTATAACAGTTAGTACTGAACGTGGGTCAGCCATCTCCTCTATAAGTGCATATAACAGATTTACTGTTACTGGTTATATAAGTTTATATCGTGTATAACAGTTAATATTCTATTCTTAAACTTCCCATTTACATACTCATGTATAACAGTAAATGTGTATATAACACTTATGTAACAGTACTTATACTGTAGAGTACTTATACTTTAGTATAACAGTTGACATATTCACATAACTGTTATACACTTACCTAGTATGATTGTTAATATGCCACATCATGATCATTTGTATATAACAGTTACTGTGTTGTTTTACATGCATAACAGTTTGCATCTAAAAGTGCGTTTGTATAACAGATCGTTTCAATTTGGAGCAGCTGCATGTGTATAACAGTTCTGCATTTTTTACTGCATCGCTTTGCTTTATGGAACACTTAGATTATATACATATAACAGTTATATACTTTTATATACTAGTATAACAGTTGTCATAAGAGTTACTATATTTTTTTACTCTATGTAGCACTTAGATTATATGCATATAACAGTTAAGTTGAAAACAACTGAAACTCACTTTTATCAAGTATAACAGTTGGTATTTAATCATTGCATGTATAACAATTATAACAGTTGTTACTTGAGATAAATATACATATTTGTTGATATTCACTTTGTATAACAGTTGGCATACAAGTTGCCATGCACTAGTAGAACAGTTGGCAATTATAGCTGTATTTTGGAAACGAATGAAAGCAGCAACAACAACAACAACAGTTACTTTCATTATGCCCCCTGCTCCCTATCCCCTGCCCCTTGCACAACTTAATTCATCTCTCATCTGCACTCCATTTGAAATTCAATTTCCTTTCGTTTTACATTTTTTTTTTGTTTTGGCCAATCAATTTAAATCTCGCCTGCATATCCAGCTGGCTGGGCAAATCCAAACAATGCCGGAACTATGCGCGATCCAAAACAAACACCCAAAAAAATAACAGAGGAGAGATACATGCTGAAAAAAATATATAAGAAAAAAAACATTCATGCACTTTTTACCTTTTACGTTTTGCGGGACGATTTCACTTGAATTCGTAACACCCAAAAAAAAAAAAAAAAAAAAGAAAAGAGAGTTGCAAAATTTGTCGAGTTGAGATTTGTATTAAAACAAAAGACAAAATGAAACCACCCGCGATTTTTGTATTATGCACACACACACACACACATACACAGGCAGGCAGACAGGCGAAGCATGCACAGCAGCTCTCACATGAGCCCAACACACACATACATACGTACATGCAGACCCAAGCATGCACAAAAATCTTGCCAGCTCTCACATAAGACACACACACACACATACACGCAGTCCTCTCTCTCTCTCTATCTCTCTCTCATTCGCCGCTCTCACATGAGTCAAACTCTCTTTGCTTTTGCTGCTATTGCCGATTATCTACACCTTTCACCTTTCACACAAGCAGACGCTGTTGCTGCCTCTGCCTTTGTTTTCATTTTGATCTCCAAAAAAATGAGAAAAAATTTGCAGCCTTTCTAATTTCAATT
Organism: Drosophila leonis; assembly: GCA_035045365.1. Classification (NCBI taxonomy): domain Eukaryota; kingdom Metazoa; phylum Arthropoda; class Insecta; order Diptera; family Drosophilidae; genus Drosophila; species Drosophila leonis. Next base: position 915,255 of record JAWNPC010000284.1, on the reverse strand, counting down.
GTTGTCGTTGTGCAATCTAAGCTTAATTGCCAAGGATTGAACTGGAATTGTTTCCAATGGAAGCTAAAGCTGCAATTGAGTGACATTTATATACACACACACACACACACATACACACATATGGCAGCGCCCACTAGCTGCAGCCTAGGCAACAACAAATCCAAGACGAAATATAGATTACATAAACACACACCGAGGGATTTCCACACCACCAGTAACAACAACAATAAGTCTAGCTGCCACACACTCCCCAACAAATACCAAACACACAGAAAAAAAAAAGAAAAAAATTAGTTTCACCTCTTTTTCATGCCAAAGCGCTTAAAAAGCGCAGCAAATTATAAACAAGCGCAGCTCAGCAATAGAGCAAGAGAGAGGGAGAGAGAGGCGGAGGCAGCGGCAGCGGCAGAGCGAGAGTAACGCAAACGAATTGCAGCGCCCACAGTTTCCACTGCAGTTGCAGTTGCAGTTGCATACGGCATATATTTTGTTATTTTATATATTTTTTTGGTAACTGCTTTTTGGCAACACCAAAATTTGGCATACACGAAAAACAAAAAACAAAAACAAAAAAAAATGAATAAATAAAGAAATAAATAAAAGAAAACGTCTAGAGCCAAATGACAAACCGTAGCCAGCGTCGGCGTCGACGTCGGCATCGACGTCGCTAACTGCGCTGCGCCGCCTCGTTGTGAGCGATTACATAACAAGCGCGACACGTTTTTGTGCAAGCGTTAACGTTGGCAGCGACGTCAGCAGCAGCAACGGCGGCGGCGGCGACGTCACATGGCCAAAAAAAAGGGGGCACGACTGCGCGCCACAAGCCTCGCCGGCGCAGGCGACGTAATAAGCGAAACAGCAGCAACAGCAACAGCAACAACAGCAACTCGTCGTCTTGGTTTAGTTGCCGCTGCTGATTGAACTCCTAAAATTTGCCAGCGCTTTGCGGCTTTCTTTTTCGTATGCGTATTGCACACACACATGCAGATATACATACATACATACACACATACATACATACATACATACATATGTATGTATGTATGCATAGCTCACTCAACAGCAAAGCAAGAAGAAAAAAACTTTAAAAACTGTAACTTCAGCAATTGAGAACAAGGCGTACAAGTAGCTGACTGCAAAATATCCTGTAAAATGTGAAGTTGCAGTTTGTTGTGACTTGTAAAAGTAGTTTGTGCTAAATATATATGAATAATTATTTAATATTATTTTTAAATATTAAACAAAAATGTATATGTATACAATTTTAGTATATCATATGAATATATTTGTTGTAGTATTTTTTCTATTTAATTTAAGTTTATTTAAAATATTTTGTATGCTCTACTTCAACCATAGTTCTATCAAAACATTATAGCCCATACATGCCTATAGCTTACAGGGTATATGGTAAAAATGGTGTTTAATAAGTTTTCGACTGTTGCGCTTCCATCTTATTTGGCGTGCGCCTTTTGGGCCGCCCTAATTTCGCTTAATTACACACACACACACACATGCCTTCCGTATAAGAGACACACACATTGGTCTGTATAAGAGTGATAACTACGTTACGATTTGTACGTAACAATCGCCTGCTGCTGCCGCTGCTGCTGCTGTTTTTTTTTGTGCTTATTTTTATTTAACTGTTCATCTGTCTGGGTTGGTTTCTTCTTCTTCTTTGCTTTTTGATGTAATTCGACTTTTGAATTTATTTTGAGCGCGCAAAGTTTTCACTCTTGCATTATAAGACATTTATGTTTATTAACAATTTGTCTTCATTTGGGCCAACTCTCCAATTCAAAGTTTGTCTGTCTGTCTGTTTGTTTGTTTGTTTGTTTGTTGTCTCTTAACTGGGCCTTGACGCTGGGTTTCTTTGTGCGTTTGTTTGTCTGTTCAGTTTCGAGGTTTTAACATATATTTGTGTGTTGTGTGTGTGTGTGTGTGTATTATGCCTATTTTGGTCTCTAACTGATTAGCGGCTCATTTTGAAAGTTGACTTTAAAGCTTAGAGCCCACTATGAAATGTCACCCTTTTGTGCTGCATTGAATATGAAGTACTTAGATTAAGGTACAGTTGTGCTAAGAGCATATACATACATATGTATGTATATAGTAAATAGAGGCAATTGCTTAGAAAGCTTTACTTGACTTAAAATATGTCTGTAATCGCATGTATAATTCTTTCCCCCTCCCCTTTTGACCTGCCTCACTCACTTGCTGAACATTCTTAAGTCCCACCTGAATCATGTTTAAGCCTTATAAACAACAACAACAACAACAACAACAACAACAACAACTTGTAGCTATTAGATACACCACAAATTAGCAGATAAGAAAAGCCATAAACAACCAATAGATGGCGTTTTCTTTTTATGACCTACCCAAAGGTCGGCTAAAGAAAATGAAATTAAAATCAAATTAAACTAAGGATGCGAGTGGAAGTGGTGGAGGAGGAGGAGGAGGAGGAGCAAAACAAACGATGACAACCGAAAAAACAATTAAGCCAAAGCAAACCAAAGGCAATAAACATGCGAACAACAATGAGTAAAAGTGGTGCTAGTTAAGGGCTAACGACTAGGCAATACCCTGCACTCGCAAATGGCAATGAATTTTAAATAGAACAAACTTCCTCTCTCTCTCTCTTTTATAACTTAACAATTCCATAAATCTAGTGTAATATACCCCCATCTCTCTTACACTCTATCAATTGATATAGAGCATTTCGAAAGAAAGCAAATGAAGTGTGCTGTGTAGCGGCTTTCTTGAAATATTCTTCTACTGCTGCTGCTGCTGCTGCTGTCGCGACTTCTGTTTCTTCTTGCTCTTCTTCCTTATTCTTGACGGCAGCGACGTCGCCTCGCTTCGGCCACCAACGCTGCTGTTCGAAAAGTAAGTAAAGAAGAAGAAAAAAACAAATTCGTGTGTGGCTCCTCCACTCATCGCACTGCTGGCAGCGCCGAGGCCGAGGTCGACTCTCATGACTCTGTGAGTGCGCGTGTATGTGTATGTGTGTATGCATGCATGTTGTGTGTGTGTTTGTGATTGTTTAGGCTTTGCGTCTGCGCTTGACACACACACACACACATACATACACACATGAAGAACCGCACAACTTTGGTGGCATTTCGTTTTTTTTTCTTTATTTAAATTATTAAAGAAACAAAAAGATGTATTATAAAATGGGAAGGGGTTTCCTTTTCGGTCTGCTGCACAGGCATATCCTACGCCGCAGCTCATCTCGCCAGCTCGCTGCTACCTGACCAAGACCGCCAGCCCGCCCGCCCGTTCGGTTGGGCCACACACAAAGCCACTCGCACACACTCACACACGCACGCACTTCAAATTAGCCTAGCCACAACTACAAAGTCTAAGTGTGTGTGTGTGTGAGTGAGTGTGTGTCAGTCAGTCTGTCTGTCTCTGTGTTCTTTGCATGTTGCTCCAGCTCTCTCCCTCTCACACATCCATCACTTTTGCCGAGGAGTCGTCAAAAGAGCAAAAGAGCGTAGATTGAATTATTTGCCATTGAGTCGTAATTGTTAGAAAACTGACGGAAGAAACACTTGGAGAAATTTTTGTGGACATTTTTTGAATTTAAATATTAAGATTTTGCAATAAGAAATAAAAAATAAAAAAACAGAATATAAATAAAATATAAATAAAATCAATTAAATATAAATAAAATCAATTAACTAAAAAATAAATAAAAATAAAATTAAATAAATATATAAAAGTATTATTTGTTGGAGACTTTTATTTACCATAGCATTCTCTAATTGTAGTTTTTTCTCTCAGTGTATTCAATTAGAATATACCATAGAGCATAGTTATGTCATACAATGCAGAAATCTAAGTTCGAAATATGAAATTAAATTCGAAATCTAAATTCGAAAATGAAATTCCAAATTGGCAACTTGAAATACTTTAGAATAGATCGACAAACGCAGAAATTTATATTCGAAAAATAAGTTCGAAATCTAAATTCGAAAATTAGATTCGAAATTCGATATCTGAATTCGAAGCTCGAACTTTTTCTATTTCATTTTCGTTTTCAGTCACATTTTATTTGAAAATCATGCAAAAGTTCCTGTGATTTCGCTCAGTGTATGTAAGAAGTAAAGGCCATACATGGCCATAGGACCACACACGCTGCAAGCCATTTACAGGTGTAGCAGCATCAGCATCAGCTTCAGCTGCCCTGCCAGTGGCACCTTTTTACGTTTAATGAGCGTAAACAAACGCCGTGGGAAGTCTATTACCAGCCCTACGGCTATTGTCCTACGTGAAGCAGCCGAAGAAGAGGAAGAGAAAGAAACCCTATTTTGTGGTTAGCGTCTGCCAGCGGGTTGAAGACTTTGTCTAACTGCGCAGATTTTGAATGGATGCTGCATTGTCTGTCTTCTCATCTTCTTCTTCCTCTTCTTCTTCATTTTCTTTAGCAATCATAACATGTCCTTCGTTGTCCTTTTTGCCCACCCAGCAACCCAAGCGAGCGGACAGACAATCAAATTAACGATTGTTGTTTTGACATCTTACGGTCCCGCTTGGGTGTTCTCTGTCGTTGTCCAAATGGGTGATAAGATCAGTTGACCAAACCTGACTTAAGACTCGCTTCGACAAATTGTCTTCAGCGCGAGCTGTAAAATTTTGCAGTCGAACAAAACAAAAACAAAACACAAAATTCTATAGATCCTATTTAACAGATTGAATTGAATTGTCATTGAATAGTAGCAGGAAATGGCTTAAGGAACACAAATCTTTTAAAGAGAAGCGTAAGACAAATGAACAAAGCTTGAGATAAAGAAACGTAAGAAGGACGTTTGGGCGCAGTACAAACGAAGACAGTTTTGTAAGAGATATTGAGATAAGCGTAAGACAACGTAAGACTACGGAAGACTAATATACATATGCACATATGTACGTAATAAAAACGTAATAAAAAGTAGGGCAATAACGTAACGTAAGGCAACAAAGATGTAAGACATCAGACAAAAACCGCAACGTAAGGCAAATTGTTAGATAACTTAAGGCAGAAAGCGTAACGCAACGTAAGGCAAAGCAGCGTAAGATGACGTTGGGCATACTACCTATCCACAGCGTAAGGAAATGAAACGTAAGTGCCATAATGCAACTTAGGCAAATGAAACGTAAGACAAAGTAGAACATAAAACGCCATGAAACGTAAGACATTCTAGGAGAGAAAACGTAACACAACGTAAGGAAATTAAATGTAAGGAATTCTAGGGCATTAAAGGTACAACAAGTTAAGGCAGAGAAGCGTAAGATTACGTTGGGCATTTCACAACGTAAGAAAATGAAACGTAAGAGCTGTAATGCAACTTAAGCAAATGAAACGTAAGCCAAAGTAGGGCATAAAACGCAATGTAACGTAAGATGTGCTGAAATGAAACGTAAAACGTTATAAGATAAAATATCCTAACATTACGTAAGGCAAATAAAAGGAAAACGACGTAAAACAAACGCAACAAAAACTTAAGGCAAATTAATAATAAAGTCAAAATAAAGACGTAATAGCAAGAAAAGTAAGACAAATAAGTATGAGAAAAACGTAAGAGAAAGAACTCTAAAAAACAAAAAATTTTATTATATAAAGTAAAATAAATATTTTGTGGTTACAAATTTGGTCAGATTCTATAGTCATGGACATATTAATATCGAATCGTCTGAACAGCCTGTTCATATATGTATGTATATCTAAACATATTCTATATCAAGTCCATCATGCCCGCCATACCGCGCAGCAGTCTGCAATGAAAGAGACGAGCTCACAAGCGAGTTGTTTCCATTGGGTCGAGTCGTCGGATATTATTGTATAATCGACGAAAGCAGCATAAACCATAATAAACCAAGGCCAAGTCGAGACTCGACACGCATTTTTTCGACACTTTTCCCCCACTTTGGCCAGCCTAAAACCTGGTTACGAAAACTAAAAACCAGAAAAAGTGCGAAAGAAACAGCAACAGAGAAAAAATGAAATGAAATAAGCTAAAGAAATGAAGAAGAGGAGGGAGAGGAAGAGGAAGAGGTAAAAACATCGAATCAAAATAATAAATAAACTCTTTATGAATTATCGCTGAACTAGTTTCAATGGGCGCGTGACAGATAAACGAAAGAAGAAGAAGAGAGAAGAGAGAAAAAAAAAACATTACTAAATTTTATGCGTATGCTAAAAGGTAAATGGAAATCGAAAATTCGTAATTCGAAATCTTTGTTGGAAAGTTCGAATTTTTTGGTCAATCGATGACGACAACAAATCGACTCAAATACATATATATATATATATATATATGTATGTGTGTGTGTGTGTGTGTGTGTGTGTGTATGTGTGAAATGCGGAAAATAGCGCACGCTTCAATCTCACTCATTTCGTTACATGGATCAGCCACAAGAGATTATGAAAAATGTAAATTAATAGAAACGAAACGAAACGAAACGAAAAAAAAGCAAAAAGCTGCAACCGAAACGGCAATTGCTGTTACGAAAAAAGAAAAAAAAATAGCGAAAAAAAATCTCAAAGTTTCACTCCTATACCTCGGCACGAGTGCGGAAGTTAAGTTATCCCACGGCATTTGGGCAGCGCTCTCTCGCACTCTCGCCAAGTGTGAATGTATTTGGACGCGCTTACAACTGCATTTGCCTGCCCCCTCTCTTACTCGCTCCATCTCTCTCTCTCTCTCTCTCTCTCTCTCGTCTCTCTCAGCTGTGTGGATTTGAAGCCTGTCCAACGTGTTCCACATGCGTGCGTGTTTTTACTTTAAGACGCATCGATCAGCGCAGTTAAAGCAGCGCTCGCAGCCAATAAAATCAATTAACACTTTTGTCAGCGGCGGCATCGCTGCCCACGCACTGCTCGCGTCGCAGCTGGCTGCGTACAAAAGCTTCAAACTTCACTTTAGTTTTGTTTTTGTTTTTGAAATATTGTCAAATATAGAAGCAGCTGACGATGAGCCATGAGAATGAGAATGAGAATGGGAATTCGAATGAGATGACGTTGCGGTCGCTGTCGCTGTCGATGTCAGCGTCGCTGCCTGCCTTGGTCGTCACACACACACATACACACATACAGAGATGTGCACGAGTATTTTGCTTTGTTGCTAGTGAAAATTGGGTTATTGTCAGAGAGGCATCCATTCATTGAAGCTCTAACAGAGCGTGGATGGGAGAGAGGGAGAGATAGACGGAGGGTGTTTCGTTTTTATTGAACTTTTTGTTTTATTTATGGAAATTAGTGTCAAGTAAATCATGTGCATGCGCTTTTGCACACACACACACACACACACATACATACAGCGTTAGGAATTTCTATTAACAGCTTATAGAAAATCGATGAATTGTAAGCTAGCTCTTCAGCTTTGTGAAAGTCGATATTAATAATCGATAAGCATTGTAGGGGTTAGGCGACGCTCTCTTGCTCAACAGCAAACCAAATCGCATCGAAAGGTGAACCAGTTATGTTATTTCCGCTATTGAAGGAAGTGGTCAAAGGCCAATGGACGTGGAATGGCCTTTAATATTATATATATGTATGAATAATCAAACTGAACTTGAGTTGCTCTCGCCCAATAAGGCGCGTTTGCTGTGTGGGAAGTGATGGCTCGCACGTTGATGAGAATCTAATTTATGTATAGATGTAAAAAATAAAAGAAAAAGAAAAAACTATATTTTAATTGAAAGAACCTTAAGGCAGACAGACGCGCAAAATGGTTTTCTTAATTGAATTCGCTCGACAGTTGAAATTAGCCAATTTCAGAGTCGAAGTCTGTCAGCGTTAAATACTTTTCCTGCCGCCTGCCCATCGGTAACTCAACGCAATTACAACTCTTCCAACTCTCGCTCAGCTTTCAACACCAACCGCGCTGTTCGGCTTTCGGCTTTCGAGTTGCGAGTTTCGTGTCTTCGGCCTTTGCAACTTCAAAGCAAACGACGCATAACTGTCAAATTTTCACACATTCAAATGATGCCCAGACCCCCGACTAATGGGCAACAGATTGACAGTCAAACACACACACACACACACACACGCACACGCACACACACACACATGCATACATTTACAGTAGCTGTCGTCATTGCTGTTGTTGTTGTTGTAGTTGATGTGTGGCCCGAGCTAAAGGACATTGCGAACACACACGATGCCCCTGCGGCCGATGCTAATTTGCACGCCATAAATGAAACGAATGTGTTGAGTGGGCAAAGCAAAGAGAGAGCGAGCGAGTGAAATAGAGAGGGAGAGAGAGACTGGAGTTAAGTGATGAGCCAGCCGGCTGGCTGCTACTATTTGGGTGGGCCACGACAACGGCTGAAGACGAAGACGAAAACTAAGAAGACGACGACGACTGCAAACGACGTGACATGCGTTGCCGACAACGCCCCTGGGCTTATACATAGCTACGAGTACATATGTACCTATTCCTATATATGTATATACATAAATACATACACACATAAACTAACCTAAACTAAGAGTACAAATTCTTGTCTCTTTTTGCTCGAGCTGCAATTATAGTTAATAATAATAAGAATAGCGTAATAACTAAACAAAAGTGTGCAGAACATGCGCTTACGCTCAGTGTATGCACATAGCGTAACGTAACGTAACGTAACGTATTACACACCCCCAAGGCAACGTCACACGAGTTAACGTAAGAGCGGCATAGGGAAAGAGCATAAACGATATGTGCAATCGCAGCTGAAGCCGTCGCGCACTTTGATGTAAAGTAGGAAGCGCCGATAAGCTACGCCGCAACAGCAACAACAACAACGGGCAACATCAGCAGCAGCAGCAGCAAGGCCATCGCGGCGGTTCAATTGAAGAGCTGCTGGCTCTGTGACTAAATGATTAAGGCTTATCTGCTGGAAGGACCTCCAGCTTGGCCTGGCTGTCCCAACAGCCATCATCATGCCATGGCCTCGTTCGCCTCGCCCTCGTCATCAGCCTCACACACTCGCACACACACACACGCACACGCACACTTGAATACATACAATTATCAGCTGCCGTTGGCCCTCAGCTAGCTCTCGCTCTCTCACTCGCTTGCTCGCTCGCTGGCGCACTCTCTCCGCAGTTGCGCTCAGTGGTTTTTCAGTGTCGCCGCCGACTTTGCTTCCTTTCCCATACGCTAATCGACCTCACACAAAGCGCCCCACCAACGCCTCTCACTTGACTAACCGTGGAGAGTGTAGGTGTAGAGCTATGTATGTATATGTGCTCTGTACTAGTCTAAATGTGTATATGTGTAAGTGTGTGTGTGTGTACATTTCGACACAGTACCGACGGCGACGTACTCTGCCGCAGCGTCGATTTTGTTACATAGTGAAACGAAACGAAAAATGAAACGCTGCGAGCAGCGCTGTCGGCGTCGACACCAAAAATTCACCGAGCATTGAAATCGGACAGCCCCGCTCACTCAGCAGCAGCGCGCAGCGAGCAGCAAGCAGCGACGTCGACAGCAGTCACCCGAACCGTTGCTCAGTTGGCTACACTTAGTTCAGTTCTCCGCAAACTTTCAAGCGAAGCGGTTGTGGTTCGTTTTCAGTTGCGTGCGTTAAACTAAGCTAAACTAAAAAAAAGCAGTTGACGGCCAAATTAGCAGCTGCTACTACAGCAACAACAACAGCAACAACAGGGTTTCAATCAAAAGTGTAGCAACAAAAATGCATAAATAAATTTTTTGTGAAATTTTAAAACAAATTTAAAGTAAATTTAACGGCGAACGGTTGAAACAAAAAAAAAGTCCCATAAAATTTGATAAATCTAAATAATTAATTTTGATACATGTGCTTTGTGCTTTTGTGTGAATAAATGTGAATACATACCAAATTTCTAAGCAAATAAAAAAAAAAAAAGAAACAACAAAAGCAACAACAACAACAATAATTGAGCAAATTTTCAATTATAAAATGTATGAGCCGTATGTGAAAATCAAAAAAAAGCGAAATCTGCACGAAATCTATCAAAATGAAAATCTTGTTGTCGATGTGAATTTGGAACAGCAGCACCAACAACAACAGCAACAACAACAGCAGCAACAGCAACAACAGCAGCAACAACAACAGCAGCAGCAACAAATTTCAAGTGATAATTGTTGCTGTCAAAGTGGAACGCAAAATGTTGCCGCTGCCAGCGCATTGAGCAGCGCGTTGGCAGAGACGCCAGCAGCGAGCAGCAGCAGCAGCAGCAGCAACTGCAGCCGCTTGCAGCAATTGATATCAACGCCTCCAGTATTACTGCGCAGATCGTCGCTGACGACGACGCCAGCGTCGACGTCGACGTCGCCGCAACACCCACTCACTGCTGCTATTAGCACGCCAACGCCAACGCCAACGCCGCCGCCGTCGCCGCCGTCGCCACCATCGCCGCAGCAGCAGCAGCAACAAGCGGCAGCAACTTCAGTTTTGCAACAACATTTGGGTCACCTGAATTACGAAAGTGGAGCAACTGCAGCAGCAGCAGCAGCGGCAGCAACCAGAAGTGGCACAGCAACACTGGCGCAACATTTGGCAACACCCAGCAGCATATTGCAGGCTGCTTTCAGCAACAACAACAGCAGCAGCAGCAGCAGCAACAGCAGCAGCAGCAGCAGCAGCAGCAACAGCAACTTACAAAATATTTTAACGCGCGCACAAAGTTCCTCCGCCTCCAGCAACAATTGCAGCAGCGCCTGTGCCGGCAACAGGCACTACAACGGCAACAGCAGCAGCAACAGCAACAGCAGCAACAGCATCATTGCCAGCCGCCTCTTTGGACCCACTTCATCCACCGCCAGCTGCAGCAGCAGCAGCAGCGCCTCCTCCAGCTCTCTGTCGCCGCATCATCATCTGCATAGCCATCATTCCGCTTTGACCAATTCAATTACGAATCGCATTAATCAATCGATACGTCGGCATCTCAATCAGCAGCAACATCATCAGCACAGCAGCAACAGCAGCAGCAGCAGCAGCCACAACTCTGCCTCATCCTCAGCGAGCCATAGCTCCAGTTCAACTTCTTCTTCTTCTTCTTCGTTGTCGTCTGCTGCCTCCTCATCGCACTATCAACAACAGCAACATTTTAATTGCGCTCATCCTGCACAGCAGCAACATCAAAGCCACAGCAACCAGCAACACCTCCAGCAACAACAACACCACCACCACCATCACCACCACCAACAACACAGCAACAACAATCAGCAACAACAACAACAACAATCTCCACTGTGCCTAGTATTATTAGTTAAATGCCCCAATTCGAAGGAGTTTTGTAACGCCGCTGCAAATTTCTGTGATAAAAGGTAAATCAACTCATATACAGTCACGTGCACAAATATATGTACACCTGATAAAAAACAAATGGAAATGGAACATAGTTGCAATACAAGTTTGAATTTCATTTTTATATTAAGTAAACAAGAAATTAATTCTTATTTAGCTACAGTGAAAACTCCAAATGACAAACAAAATATAATGAAATTATATTTGATAAAAAAGTAAATTTTATATAAAATTAAATATATATATTTACTTTTTTATAGTTCAAAGATTACATTTATTTAGCCACAGTGAAAACTCCATATGACAAACAGTCAAAGAAAACATTAAGTTTTATTTTAAATTTTAAAAAAGTAAATTTTATATGAAAATTATATGTCAGTTGCCTTAAGCGCACAGGTTCGCCTGCTTGTGCGCTCTAGCGCGCTTTTACTGTTGTTATACAACACTGGCAATTTGTAGCGCGCCTCCTTGACTAGCAACAAACAGCAAACAGCAAACAAAATCAGCAAAATATTTTGTTTAACCAATTTTTAGTGCATTTACCAACATTATTTGCTGTGTTAATTTCGATGACTTGCAATTTGACAAACACACACACATATATACATATATACATATACGTGTGTGTGTGTGTGTGTGTGTGTGTGTGGCTAGTTTGGTTGGCAACCTCGGCGTAACCCACTTTTAATTGGTTAACGTTTTGACCTTAGCTCACTTGAGTGAGCTGAAAGATTGAGGCAGCTGCTGCTGCCAGTGTTGGTAAACGCAATTGTAGCAAAGAAAAGGGAGGGGGGAGTGTGAAGGCTGCTTATCAGCAGAAACACTAAACAGCTGTCTGGCTCGCATTTCACACACACATGCACACACACAGACATATGTTTTCTTTTATCGAAATGTGCCTGAGAATATTTGCTGATTGAGTTTTTTCAGCTTTCTATGCACTTGTTGCTGTTAATTAGCCTTGGGCTTGTCGCGCCAGCGAATCGTTCGATAGGCCCTGAAGCAGGCGATAGCAATTTGTATATATTTTTATTTCCCTTTATTCAAGTGATTCATATAGCACAAGAATGCGAGAGAGAGAGAGTGAAGGAGAGAGGGAGCAAGGGCGCGGGCAGCCTAGTAACACACGCACACATACATACATATATATACATTTCTCCCTATCGCACTTCCACTCTAGCACGCGCTGCTGCTATTTGTTCTACACACACTTGCACTTAATATGTGTGCGCCCTCTCTCACTCACACTCACGCGCTTACTTAACGAAAGACTTAGCTGCATATCGAGTCGTGTCTTTGCTTTGATTTTCGTAAATGGACAACAAAATGACGGAATTGTGGTTTAATTCTGGTTTTTTTTTTGCACGCCCTCTGCGCAAACGGAACGGGAAGTTTGCTTCAGTGCGCCTGCGGCAAGGGTCAGACTTGACTCATTCGCTCCCTCACTCACTCATTCTTCTGAGCATTGGCAACATGTGTCTAAAGCTTTTGCTGTATGCATTTGTTGATCCACTTTCCTTTCCAAATATCAATCCCAAATGACATGTTGCAGCAACAAGTTGTTAAGCCTTTGCCCAAAAACAAAATAAAATAAAAATATGAATTCGAGTCGGCAAACATTTGCAGCAACTTTCTCATTTTAATATCAAATAAGTAGCTGTACATAGTTAATAAATAATTTCAAAGTAAAAAAAAGGCTGCAAAACTTTCAAAAATTAAATTAATTAACAACGGCAAGCAACGGCAACGGCAGACATCGATTGCTGCAGCAACATGTTGCCAAGGCAGCGCTGTGGCTGAGTGATTCGCTGCGAGTTGCTTGAACTCTGCTCTGCTCTGCTCTGCTCTGCTCCAATCAATAAAAAATCATTGCTACAAATGTTTTTTTCTTATTATTACTATTAGTTTTTTTGGTTTTCACTTTGCTTAACGCATTTCACCCAAGCATCTCATGCGCCTCTTTCACATTTTGAATTTAGAACAAATCTCTACGGCAAGCAAAAGCACAAATAAATTTCTAAGCCAAAGAGCGAAAGAGAGAGAGAGAGAAATCCGGCAGCAGCAGCAACAACAACAACAACAACAACAACAACCAAAATGAAAGCACGACAAAAACAAAATGTGAAAACGCATGAAAGCCAATTTCTTGTCGTCGTTTCTTTCGCTTCGTCGCAGTCGCCGCACAATTTGTTTAGAAAGTGCAGAGAAATGGTAAAAGCGGCAAAATGCAAACAAGCCAACAGCAGCAACAACAACAACAGCAACAACAACAACAATAGACACAGACCAAGTTTGGCCCCAAACTCTTGTGCAGTGTGTAAAAAATTGGGCACAAAATGTTTATTAATTTATTGATTTCATATCATGGCTCAACACATTAATGATGTTTGCTAATGACGTACGCCTAATGATAATTAAGCATTTTTACTATTATACAATACAAACGCCACGCGCTCGCCTCAGCGGGCAACGTGCTGACTGAACGCCAAACCGCAACAAGAGAGAGCGAGAGAGAAAGAGAGCGCAGGCCGCATGTAAGCTGAGCTTTGACTGTGTATGCTACGTCATCAAACAAGTTTTTTTTCGCCGTCAGCTTAGCGCGCGTGTTTGTTGTTGTTGTTGCTGCTGCTGCTGCGCTGACGATTACATAAAGCGCTGTCGTCGTTTCGTCGTTATTCGTGCCTAACAGCGATTTGCTCTCGTTTTACGTCGCCTGGCTTCGGTTACTTTGCGGTCGGGTGAAATTCGCTGCCGCAGCCGCAGTCGCAGTTGACGCCTACACGCCTGCGCGCATACAGTGCGCGCCATAGAAATAAATACGGGGCAAGCCAGGCCAGGCAATGGCTCATTTCAATGCTGCTTGTAATGCTTACGTAACGCAAATATGTTTTCCCTTTGTCATTATACGTTATTAACGCTAAACTAGTGTAAACTTTCATTTATGTTGCAATGCGCGCGGCCTGACAAAGTGTCAAAAATTGAGCAAGACGCCATCTACATAACTACAACAGCAACAACAACTATATTTCCCTTATCTAGATAAAGTGGCGCTATGAAAATGAACAGCAAACAGTTTCATTTTGGAAGTAGAACACAGCAAATATTTGCTATCTTCTTCTTCCTCATCTTCTTCTTCTTCTCCTTGATTGTATAGCGCAGCCTTTCACTGCTGTAACAGAGATTTGCTATTTTTTTTAAATAGTAATAAACAAATGCATAATTGCAATCGTTTGTTTAAAAAAAAGTGCAAAACTTACAAATTTCACTCTACTTAAATGATTTTTATACATTTTATATAACAACTACAACAACAGCAGCAGCTGCTGGCAGCGACTTTCACGAAAACTGCAAGCAAAACTGCAGAGGGAGTGAGAAAGAGAGAGACAGAGAGAAGCTGAGGAGCTTTCTCCTTATGGGTCGGCCTTTGCCTCGACTGCGCTGCGCTGCGTTCGTAAAAGGCAAATGGACGCAACGCAACGCAACGAAATTAACGACTGACTTCACACACAAAGACAATAAGCAATAACAACAACAACAACAACAACAACAACAACAACAGAAAATAAGAAACGTAGCGAAACGAAACGAAACGAAACTTAACGATAAAACGAAACTTGAGCGTGGGAGTTTACAAAATTGATATGCGCTCAAGTGTTGACATCTCGGCCACCCGAAATACACACACACACATGCATGCATGCACACATGCACACATGCATACACACATACGTACATACGCACATGCATATGTATGCATGATGACGCAGCGCTTAAATGAGCAAGGCGTAGTCGAAGAGAAATTGCATGAGCCAATGGGGGTGGGTGTCTGGCTTTTGTTGTTGCTGTTGTTGTTATTATTATTGTTGCTACTGCATTTAGTAGCGGAAGTGAAGAGATGAGCAGGCGCTAAGAGTAGTTTCTCTTTTCTTTTTCTTTTTAAATCATTTACATTGGCATGGAAGATCACATTATTTAAATTAAATTGCCAGAGCTCGTTGCTGTGCTGTTGTTAAGTTTATCTTTGCATCGTTTCTATATGTGTGTGTGCCCATGTGTGTGTGTATGTGTGTGTGTGTAAAATGAAAAGCATTTCCTTTTCTTCAAAACGTTTTTCACTCGACTCATTTGTTGCTGTTGTTGTTGGACGAGTGAAAGGAGCATTTGCTGCTGCTGCTGCCGCCGCCTCTGTTTGTTGTTTCTTTTTTGTATGTTTTGTTGTTGTTGCTGTTGGTGAAAACGCCAACAATAACAACAACAGCAACAACCACCAGCCGAGTGAAAACTCATGCGATAATTTGTTGTAAAAATGAAAATTTTCACCATTTTTATTATTGGCCTGCCTTTTGTTGTCGACATTCGTTTGTTCGTTTTGCTGCGGAGGCCTTTTTTTTGTCTATCAAATTTCATTTAAATGCTAATGAAAAGTTGCCGGAAATGTGTTTCTTTCGACTTCAATTATATAACAAGCGACTTTTGTTTTGGCGGAAAATTGGTGAAAAGTTGCTCAATTTGGCGCGATTTTCATGTACAAGAAAGTCAGCCAGCCAGCTGCAAAGACCCCAAATATGTTTGCTTTTCTCTCTTTTGTTTTGCCTTTTCACATTCTACTCCTTCGCGTTCGGCTTTTGCTTTTGTCTTCTTCTGCTACTCTCTTTGGCGCGGCAGCTAAGCCGATTTATAATGCGCAGCTTAACACGTGCTGCTCTTTGTCGTCATAAATTCTCTTTGATTTGCTGACCTGCCTCTGTCTCTCTCTTTCTGTCTCTGTCCTTTTGTGTGTTGTGCCCACATAATTGAATGGCAGCATTCTGTGCAACGGTTAAGATCACTCAAGGTGCTGCCTTGGCAGCGTGTCCATGACCAAATGCATTCGATTCAGCTGCCCATGGCGGCGGCGGCGGCGGCAGCGACCGCGACAGCGGCTGCAGCAGCGGCAGCAGCGTATAGTCAAAAGGCATGAAAAGGCTGGACCTTAAAAGCAAGCAGCTGAACTGAGTACAGTGAACATTCGTTATGCTATGTAGTAAATACTGAACTAAGGCTACTTTTGTAGCATTTTACTTATTTGTTATTTATATAAAAATATTTAATTTATTTTTATTATTTATGCCATCTCTAAATATTTCTAAAATTTTGCTCTGCAATTTCAATTTCATACATCAGCATTTTGTGGTATTTAAGTTTGGCTTTCGTTAAGTAGTTTGGGTCCAGCCTAATCAGCTCGTTCAAGTGCTGAGTCATTGCTCACGCGCTGGGAGTTCTCGACGATTGCTGTAACTCATTAATCATCGTGAGCTTTAACTGTGCACTGCGGCTGCCCGAAAATCACTTTGGCTTAAGCCTCACGCTCAAAATCCCCCCACCCCAACACACCTAGAACAATGTTTAACCTTAACGACGAACTTGTGCGCCATGGGCTTTGCCTTGTGGTGCCGACGACGCCAAACCATGTTTGAGCTAAACGTTTCCAATGTCATAATAAACAAAAAACTTTTCGACTCGGGCCCTTCAGCAGCCGCAGCAGCAGCAGCAGCAGCAGCAAAAAAGAGAGCGCAAAAAGCGTAAGAGAGACAGACGGTAGCTTGTGCTGCTGAGCAGGTGTTTGTTTCTGTTCGTGTGTGCGTGTTTCGTTCAATGCCAAATCAATGTCATTAACATTAAAGCACACTCACTAAAAATTGTATAAAGCTACTTGAAGGTACTAAACCCGACGACGACGACGACGACGACGACGACGACACTCGGCGGTTGACTGCCCCGCATGATTGACGTCGACGTCGTCGTTGACTGCGCTGCTGCGCAGCTGCTTGTTAAGTTCGTTGTTGTTTCTGCTGCTTTGGCTGCTGCTGCTGCGGCTGGTTGCTGCTGGCAACTGTTTCCGATGCTGTTTTACGGTTTGTTCACCTTGATAAAATTCGCGTCAACCTTTTAACACACGCACGCGCTGTCACACACAGGCGCATTGAAGGTCCTTTTCAAGCAATTCTGATGGCCACGGCACAGCGGCAGCAGCAGCAGCAGCGGCAGCGGCAGCTGAGCAGCGAAAATTTGTGGCAACTCTTAGAAAAATCTCAGTTGCTGCTGCTGTTGCTGTTGTTGTTGCTGCCTCATTCAGCCTTGTATAGATTTTGTCCGTGTTTTTCTTTGCTTAATTGTATATGAAAATGTTGCTGCATCTGCGCCTAGTTCTCTTTGTTATTTCTGTTGCTGTAGCAGATCCTCCCTCTCTCTCACTTCGCTCTCTCTCTCTCTCTCTTGCCCATTGTTTTCTGTCAATTTTCCACTCTTGGCTACAATTTTTGGTCTATTGTTTGCTGTCATCTGCAGGCTCTGCCCGTGACTTATTCTTGTCTTAGCATCCTGTGACGCATCCGTCTTGGCCTGGCCGTCTCAAATTTTCCTTCACTTTTGGCAGCCCACACAACAGTTTCAGTGTTTAGTTACAATTTGCCGCTTTGGCAGAACAGTCGTCGTGTCTGCATCGCTCTCATCAGTTGCTAACAGTTATAACTGTAAACGCGCTCTGCTCTCGCCTCCTGAAGTCAGGCAGTAATCGTAGCTCGAAAAAGCTCTTCAGTGAGCGCACTCAAAGCTTACTCTCTCACTCTCCCAGTCACTTGTCGCGCAATAACGGTTAATGCTCATATTTGCGCGCGCGTCTTAGTCGCAATTATGCGCACAGCAAATTTTGGCGCATTTTACTTTGTGATTTCCGTGTGCTCTCGTGTCTTTACTGTGCCTGTGCCTGTGCCTCGTGTGTCTTGTCTTGTCTCCGTCCTGTGCAAATTTGTTTAAAATAGAAAATTGAATTTGTAATTTCATTTTGTTTTTTGTGTGCACCGCTTGTGTGTGTGTGTTTGTTCAAGCTGGAGAACTCTTTGCTGCTAAAGCTGCTCAATCTCTTGGCCAGACACTCCAGATCCGAAAGCCGCTTCGTCAAGATTGAGTTCGAGCGCAGCATCATGGAAATACTGCAAGAGCCAAGGTGCTCCATTCATTTAATCTATCTATTTGAATATATATAAATATGTCTAATTATATTTTAAATTTCTATATATAATTGCAATTCAATCTAACCACACATTACTCATCTCTCTCTCTATTTCCTTTGCAGATTGCCGGTTAACGAATGTCAGGCAAGCCAAACAGCTAGAGTCACCTCGAACCTGCACGCATCCAGTAGCACAATGGCGGTCAGTCGTGTACCCTCGCCGCCCCTGCCGGAAGTAAATACGCCAGTCGCTGAGAACTGGTGTTATACGCAGGTAAGCCACGACACCCGATTACCGATTGCCGTTTATCTTATGCCCTCTTCTACTCCTGGCTTATCTCTTTCGGATTAAGTTACACCCTTTTTGCATTACTATGGATTTTCCTTAGCATCTCTGCTCGTATTTCATTTCATTTGTGTAAGCCGAATCCAGCTTTGCGGCAACTGCATTTCCGCTCGTTACGCAGGTGTGCGCTTAAAGCCAAATCGAAACTGCAACCAAGTGCAAATGGCAAATCATTGACCCAGCGCAGAGTTTAGCTAGCATATTAACTATGGTCTAGTTAGTATATATACATCATATATTGATTGATTGATTGATTGATTGAAGATCAACGTAAAGTGCAGAATCGAGAAATGATATTAATGCTAATTTATGGGAAATAGTAACTATTGATGATTGATTGAATAATCTACTGATCAATGTCGAATCCAGATCAAGACTATGTATATATATATGTACATACATATATACAAATTGATAGATTGATTTGAAAATCATCGTCTGAATGATTTGAATTTGTTATTCAAGTTATAAAAACAGCTTGATTGATTGATGATTGAGCTAATTTCAACAGCTTTGATTGATTGTTTGATGATAAAGGGATCAATGTCAAGTCCACATCTCTATACTCTGTTAAAAAACCCATTTTTGATTGATGGATTGATTGATTGAAAATCAACGTCTAGATCTACCAGTAACTGACTCTGTTAAAACTCATTTTGATTGATGGATTGACTGATTGAAATCAACGTCTGCAAAGATTTGAATGATTGATGATTGATTGATGCTTGATTGATTGATGCTTGATTGATTGATGATCAACTGAATAACGTCAATTCCAGATCAAAGCTAGCTGAGATTTCTTATTATTGATGATGATTGATGGTTGATCAACGCAGAGTCTAGACCTCAGCAAGTTAAAATAGAGTATGATGATCTTTATAAAAATCTTACTCATAAATATTCTGTGTATATAGTTCATACAAAAAAGTTCCACCTTCCATCAATCAAACAGATTTGTATAAAGAATACGAGAAACACTAACAACATGTAAAGGAATCTATGTATATGAAAGAGTAGTCTAAAATATATCCAGATCTTAAAATAAAACTTGTTTCATTCAATATCTAACAATCGATTCTTTGTTCATTTCATTTACAGGTCAAAGTGGTTAAATTTAGTTATATGTGGACCATAAATAACTTTAGTTTTTGTCGGGAAGAAATGGGTGAAGTGCTCAAATCTTCCACATTCTCAGCGGGTGCTAATGACAAACTGAAATGGTAAGTTCAATCGGATAGATATATATGATATGATATGATATATATAGATATATGATACATACTATATACATATATGCCATACTTTGTCATATTCGACTCTAACTAATTTGTTATATCTTTTGCTTCTGCCCTTAGGTGTTTACGGGTAAATCCCAAGGGTCTAGATGAGGAGAGCAAGGATTACTTATCATTATATTTACTGTTAGTATCGTGTAACAAATCTGAAGTCAGAGCCAAGTTCAAATTTTCCATATTAAATGCAAAACGTGAGGAAACCAAAGCCATGGAATCCCAACGGTAAGTAAAATACTTGATGTCAGATCTAATCAGCATCGTCTATATCTTTATATCTTTTTCGATCTTTCTATACATTTGCAGCGCATATCGTTTTGTTCAGGGGAAAGATTGGGGCTTTAAGAAATTTATACGCCGCGATTTTCTGCTGGATGAGGCCAATGGCCTGTTGCCAGAGGACAAGCTGACCATCTTCTGCGAGGTGAGCGTTGTGGCGGATAGCGTCAACATCTCGGGACAATCCAATATAGTGCAGTTCAAAGTGCCCGAGTGCAAGCTCTCCGAAGACCTTGGCAATCTCTTTGACAATGAGAAATTTAGCGATGTGACGCTCTCAGTGGGCGGTCGAGAATTTCAAGCGCACAAAGCCATATTGGCAGGTAAATATAATAAATATAATTCCAATATGATCCAAAAATATAACTAATCTAAATTTCTCTTGTTATACATGAAGCGCGCAGCGATGTCTTTGCTGCCATGTTTGAGCACGAAATGGAGGAGCGCAAGCTGAATCGTGTCGCCATAACCGATGTGGATCATGAGGTGCTCAAAGAGATGCTACGATTCATATACACGGGCAAGGCGTCCAATCTAGAAAAAATGGCTGATGATCTCTTAGCGGCTGCTGATAAGGTGAACAATTTGACTCAGGCTGAATAGCTGAATGATAACTGAGCTCAAGCAGCTGCATTTGTTATTTGCTCAGTTTATTTATTTCCATACTAACTAATTGTTGTACGTCTCTGTTACAGTATGCACTCGAAAAGCTGAAAGTGATGTGCGAGGAGGCGCTGTGCGTCAATCTCTCTGTTGAAACAGCAGCCGAAACGTTAATATTAGCTGATCTCCATAGTGCGGATCAATTGAAAGCACAAACGATAGATTTCATTAATACGTAAGTATTTACTGACCACAAATTGTTGTTCACTTTCTTATATAACTTTGTTATTGTTGTTGCCTCGCTTACAGTCATGCCACCGATGTGATGGAAACCTCTGGCTGGCAAAATATGATTACGACACATTCACATTTGATAGCGGAGGCATTTCGTGCGCTCGCAACACAACAAATCCCACCAATTGGACCACCAAGGAAACGCGTGAAAATGAGCTGAAACCTTAATCCAGCAGCTAAACATGTAACACTAAATGCAACAGCAACAGCAACAGCAACAGCAACAGCAAACAACAACAGCAACAACAACAACAATACCTACAATAAAAACAATAATATTAACAACAACAATTGTAAAATAGATTTTAAAAGTTGCAAACAAATTGTTCATTTGATCAAGAAATTCATATGCCACGCTGCAATAACAACAGCAACAACAAGAGCAACTCTAATTCATAACAACAACAACAGCAACAACAACTATTGTCAAATACCTTTTAAAAGTTGTATGCAAATGTATAACAACAACAGCAGCAACAACAACAACAACAACAATGCCTACAACAACACTAACAACAACAACAATTGTAAAATACATTTCAAATGTTGCCTGCATATGAATCTTTTGATCAATACTAAAACAACAACACCAACAATAAAAGCAACTACAAATAATATAAACAACAACAACTATAGCAACAGCAACAACCACAACAACAACAACAACAACACCAACTGGCTTAAGCCACAACAACAAGCATTCTATATGCCGTTTATTGTTTCAATATCGAGTAATTTAATTTTCAAACACTTGATAAATGTAATATTTTTATTTTGTTGATTTATGATTTATGATTAATGCTTAATTTTAAGAAGAAATTGCAAAACAAAAAAAGAAAAACAAAAACAAAAACAAAAAAGGAAAAACAATTAAGAGTAAAAGTAAAATAAATATATAAATATAAAACTAAAAAAAAGAAAACAAACAAAAAAAAACCAAGCAAAAAAACACAAAAAGAGAGAAAACAACACAAAATCAATAAGAATAAAAAGTGTGCATAAGAAGATGAAGATGATGAAGCAGTAGAAGTAGAAGATGATGATGATGATGATGTAACGAAAAGAAAGGCAAATATAAACATAAACGAAAAATAATAAATTGCATAACTATTATAATTATTATTATGATTATTATTATTATTATTATATAACTATATTATTATATTACAAAGCGTACACTTTGATTGTGATGTATATTCGATGAGTATGACTAATGCATAATGATACGGATATGATAATGAAGTTGATTTATATATTGTGTATATGTAAACTCTGCTAATTCAATTCAAGAGAACCATTCAAACTTTTTATTTTTCTATTTAACTAAACAACAACAACAACAGAAACAGCAACAGAAACAGCAACACCAACACAGCAACAACAAATTGTAAACCTCTTCTCTTTTCGTTAAAAAAAAACTACAACAATAAACTTCAATGTTTTTTTTTTGTTTTTAAGTATTTAATGCAATCTTCTTTATTTCTTGTAAAAAACAAAACAAAACAAACAAAAATTCTTGAAAGAAAACAACTTCAAATAAAAGCAAATTGTAGCACTCTGTGTATAGTAAGCAAAAAACAACAACAACAACAACATGAGCAAGTTTTACTGGATCAAGGATATATATAGAGTTTTAGATGACTCGCGTCTAGTCAGGACTTTCTTCTCTTTCAGCAAAACACAGGAACAAACGAACGAACGAACGAACGAATAAACTAAAAAGTGATAATCCATAAATAACTATAAATAAATAAATAATTATTCAAATTTTGTTAAGATCAAGCAACAACCTAACTTAACGCCGCTGCATTCAGCTAGAATTTGGGGGCTAAGCAGCAACAACAAAATTTGTAAATACATTTAGCAATAGTTATTTTTGATTCCAATACAAATGCACAATTTAAATCTGAACAAAGTTTTTGCACAGCATAAGAAACTAATTGCAATTTGATTGACATTGATTGATTGATTGATTGATTGAGGCGGCGAAAGTTTGTTTAGTTCAAATATCAAAATGCAAAAGAAAAGAAAAACAAACAACAATATTAAAGCTACTAAGGAGACAACATTTTTATGCATGCCAATCTAAATGTGTAGAAAACAATAAACAATTGAAGAAAGCAACTGGGAAACGAGTACGAGTACTTATATATATATACGTATGTGTATGTATATGCATATGTAATAGAACTTAATAGTAAAACTGGGGCGGGGTGAGGGCGGTTACAACACGGGCGAACAAACAGTAAAACCATTTTTAAAGTGACATATTGTAATTGTATTTAACAAATTAGATAATAAATTAATATGTTCTAAATATTTGGCGACTATTTCTTCTCCTGCTCGTCGAGAAACTGTTGCAGCAGCGACGCCTCAATTGGTATGTTCAGCTGCTCGGAGCCATCGACACTGCGCTTCGCCTTGACCAGTTTGTGATCGAGAAACTCTGTCAGCTGGGCGCGCAGCGCCAAATCGGAGCTAACCAGAAAGGCCTCACGACAACTCCAGTACAAGTCCTTGAAGGGCATACCCTGATAGTTGGCATTGCCCTTGTTCTTTAGCTGATACTTGACAATCAGCATGTAAATGCCACGCGAATTCGTTGTCAGCGAGGAGAAGACGCTGCGCATCGACGACAGCGCCAATTCGCCAGAATTCTGCACCAGCAATGAGTTCTCAAAGGCCGTCTCATCCGTGTAGGGCAGCATGGTGGTGCAATCCCACCAGGAGAAGTTGAAGTTGCTTAGCTTGTTCTGGTCCCAAACTGCAAAAAAATAGATTAGAAATGAAAGATCAACAGCAACAGGAATGCTCGACTAGCAGATACCCGAGCCAAGCAAGGCACAATATTTCTACTTACGCAACGGTGTATTGATATGATCTATGGAGGCCAAGAGATGAATGTTGGGCACGCGTGCCAATCTGGACAGAATGGCTTGAGCTTTGACATTACGCAGCATAGCGCCATCCAGATTGTGCACAATCAAATAGAGATGTGTTTCGGGTATGAGTGCGAACTCCTCTTCGATCATGTCGACGGCCTCGTGGGCATTGGCTGGACTCGGTCCAGCATCTAGTATCTCACTGGTAATACTATCCAAGACATCTTTCAGTGTCAGGCTGGGAAAGAAGCCATTGATGACCAAGACAGTTTGCTGGGCGAGTATGTCACGATGAAAGGATTGCAGCAATTGCCGCTTCGAGCCGAGGCCGTAGAGCAGAATGTTGAAGCCCTCGTTGAGTATGCACATCCATTTGGCAAAGTATGAGCGATACTCCTCCATAATGGCATTGATGGCCATCTCGTGCTCTGGGGAGGCTTTCATATCAGCCAGCAGACTGAACAAGACGATCGGCGGCTAATCGTGGATTCTTTAAGCGATCCAGCGTATGATCCGATGTGAGAATCTTGCTGCTGGCATGAGAGTGAAAGTAGCCGTCGCTCTCGGGCACAAACTCATTCGATCTCTTCACACGCGCCGACTGCCGCTGGCGAGCGGCCGACGGCGTCTTCGGCAGCACAGGCACGACAATGGCACGACGAGCCTTGGAAGGCGTCTTGGACTCATCGTCGGCGCCATCGTTGTCAGAGCTGGCGCCGCCTTCACTGCTGCTGCTGCTGCTGCTACTCGAGGAGTTGTCGTCGCCTGGACGAAAGTCGCTGTCATCCGCAGAGAAATCCTCATCGGAGTCAGCCACAATTATGGCTATCTCTGTAGTCAAGTATAAAATAATTGTTAGTTATGAATCAATTAGAATTCCAAGTTCTACGCACGTTTCTTCACCCGAGTTCGCACATGTGCCGGCGTCTTGGGCTGATCTGCCTTTTTGCGTTTCGTGTCTGGAGTCTTGACACCCAGTCGCGGTGTCTTTGGTGTCTTGGGCGTGCAGGGCGTGGCATTGAGGGCAGCCAATGCCATAGCATCACGCTTCTTGGGCGTATTGAAGCCAAATAAGCTAGTGCCCGCCACATTGTAGTCGGCCTGTATCAGCTGTAGATCAAGTGAATTTGGCTTTGCAGCAGCCACGTTCTCTTCTTCATCATCTTCTTCTGACTGGGACTCCGCCTCCACATAGTTGACAGCTCGCCGACCACCAGACCTGGCCCTGTACTCATTATACTTCTTGGTGGGGCTCGGTCTGCGTGTGGAGCGTCGTGTGCGTGGCTGCTCGACAGGCTCAGCGGCACTGGAATCGTCAGAATTTACTAAATCAACCGATTTACTAATGCGCCGTGTTGTTTCTTTCTGTTTCTTTGGTGTCTTGTACTCGACGGCAGCTGAGTGTATTTTTGTTGGAGTCGTACTCATTTTATAAATTATTCATGCACCACTACCAACAAAAGCTGTTTATTGAAATATTAAATACAAACACGACTATTGTTGTTTTTGCCGCGGTTTTGTAAATTTATATCGAGTAATCAATTTCTAGTGCTGATCGTTTGATATCGATTATTTATTTGAATTCAATAAGAATTTCTTCTCAGTTCATTTGCCGCATTTTGCAGCACTGCAGAAATTTGAATTTTAAGAAACCGCCAAGCTGAAATTGATAATATTATTCAAATTCAAAGTTTATTAAAATGATATAATTCAAAATAAATTCTAATGAATATTTTATATATTGATTAACATTTATTTTGCACATTCAATTTAAACATATCATCAAATTAAACTTTAGCAGCAATAATCGATTGTCCGATATATCGACCGATATATCGAGCTGAAATGCATCACTAACTGTGAGTCAGGCGGTTTAGCGTGCGGCAATTTTTCACTGAAAGCAGTAGCAGTGCGTGTATCATTTTTATAAAAATTTTTATTAAAAGTCGCACAACACAGACGAAATATGTCGACATTGGCAAGTCCCTTATCCATCGCTGGCACACGGCAGTCCGGCGCTTCTGTGCGCACACAGAACGGTAAGAAATCGTGGAATGCAGCAACAGCTGCAGCCATTGAAATCAAGTTGCCGGGGCAGAAGCACGTTGCCCATAAGACCCCCAGATGGTAGCGAAGAATATTCTCGAACAAGTTGTTAGTAATGTAATTTGTGTGTTATTTTTACATTTGTGATACAAATTAACTAAAGTAATAGAATATCAAACACTGCCTGGTTGAAAGTGAGGTTAGGACGTCCATTCATCATTCTAATATGACTCCTTTTTACAGTTATGGCAGCGCTGTCCATATCGAATATTGTCAAGAGCTCTCTGGGCCCCGTTGGCTTGGATAAAATGTTGGTAGATGACATTGGCGATGTTACAATTACCAACGATGGAGCAACCATTCTGCGCCTACTCGAGGTGGAGCATCCAGCAGCAAAGTAAGTTGATTAACTTTTGCCAAGCGTTTTGAGTGCAACTGAGTTTTGCCTTTAATTTCAGAGTGCTGGTGGAGTTGGCTCAGCTGCAGGATGAGGAGGTTGGCGATGGCACCACATCCGTCGTTATATTGGCCGCTGAATTGCTGAAGAACGCCGACGAGTTGGTCAAGCAGAAGATTCATCCTACTTCCATTATCTCGGGTTACCGTATTGCCTGCAAGGAAGCGTGCAAATATATTTCAGAGCACCTGACTGCACCAGTGGACGAGCTTAGCCGTGACTCACTGATCAACATTGCAAAGACATCAATGAGCTCCAAGATCATTGGCGCCGATGCTGACTTCTTCTCCACCATGGTCGTGGATGCAGCTCAAGCTGTTAAGATCACCGATCCCAAGGGACAGACAGCCTACTCAATCAAAGCCATAAACGTGCTGAAGGCACATGGCAAGTCGGCGCGCGAATCCGTATTGATTCCCGGATATGCTTTGAACTGCACCCTTGCCTCACAGCAAATGCCCAAGAAAGTAGTCAACGCAAAAATTGCCTGCCTGGACTTCTCGCTGCAGAAGACCAAGATGAAGATGGGCGTCCAAGTATTGATCAATGATCCCGACAAACTCGAGGCCATTCGCGCACGTGAGCTGGACATCACCAAGGAGCGCATCAATATGATTTTGGGCACCGGCGTCAACGTTGTCCTCTCCAGTGGCGGTGTCGATGATCTCTGCATGAAGTACTTCGTCGAGGCCGGCGCCATGGCTGTGCGTCGCGTCAAGAA
This sequence comes from Drosophila leonis, assembly GCA_035045365.1. Taxonomy (NCBI): domain Eukaryota; kingdom Metazoa; phylum Arthropoda; class Insecta; order Diptera; family Drosophilidae; genus Drosophila; species Drosophila leonis. The sequence continues at coordinate 888,079 of JAWNPC010000284.1, read as the reverse complement.
GAGCGATCTGAAGATCATTGCCAAGGCAACTGGTGCTGCATTCCTTACCTCGCTGACCAACATGGACGGCGAAGAGAGCTTCGATGCCTCGATGGTGGGCGAAGCAGCTGAGGTGGCACAGGAGCGCATCTGCGATGACGAGCTCATTCTCATCAAGGGCACCAAAGCACGGTAATATTAGCATGAAAGCAACATAAGTTGAGCAAGTCGTATGAATTTCCTGTCTATGTGTTTACAGTGCTGCTGCTTCCATAATTTTGCGTGGTCCCAACGACTTCTACTGTGATGAGATGGAGCGTTCCGTGCATGATGCACTCTGCGTGGTGAAGCGTGTGCTGGAAAGCAAAAAAGTCGTTGCTGGTGGCGGCTGCGTGGAGGCGGCTCTGTCCATCTACCTCGAGAACTTTGCCACATCGCTGTCGTCGCGGGAGCAGCTGGCCATAGCCGAGTTTGCCAAGTCGATGTTGGTCATTCCCAAAACCTTGTCTGTTAACGCAGCCAAGGATGCCACCGATTTGGTGGCCAAGCTGCGCTCCTACCACAACTCCAGCCAAACCAACTCCAAGCATGGCGATCTCAAGTGGACCGGCTTGGATCTGATTGAGGGTGTGGTGCGCGACAACAAGAAGTCGGGTGTGCTGGAGCCGGCCATGTCCAAGATCAAATCGCTGAAGTTCGCCACAGAGGCAGCGATCACCATCTTGCGCATCGACGACATGATCAAGCTGAATCCCGAGGACAAGAGCGGCAAGAGCTACGGCGATGCCTGCGCCGCTGGCGAGCTGGACGGCTAGGCCCGCTCTCTTGTCACCACCTCTTCTACTTGTTTAGGCACTTAATCTTATGGAAAACTCACAGCAAACTTGCGCGCCTCCCATCTACAATAATTGTAATAACAATTTAATTGTTTTTTTCTTTGTGCTAACTGCGATTTGTATTAACCCCGCATCCATTTCTCTAAGCCCCTTTCCCTCATTCACGTAAAATGCATAATAAATGAAACATCTGAATATGCTGCGGCGTATACAACACTAAATTCAAAACTAAATGTTTACCAGCCTTTTGAGAACTGTGAGGAATAGAGAGAGAGAGCGAACTGAGAGAGTCTATAAATAGCGCTTGCATCTATTTTGTCTATAAATACAAAAGGAAAACAGAATATGCCAAAGCAAAACGTAAAAGCAGCGTGTGGAATAATTTTAATAAAATTGTAGAAAAATTAGAAAAGAGCAGAAAAAGAAGAAATGTCTGCAAACAACAGCACGGAGGGCGATGTGAATAATAATGAAACAGTTGCTGTAGCTGGAGCAGATGAGCAAGTGGAGCAGCCAGCGGCACAGCCACAGAATGAGCTGCTCGACATGGTGTTCACATTGGAGAGCGAGAAACAGGCGCTGATCGAGGAGTCTCGCAAAAGAATTGGAGCGCTGCGCAAAGATTTTGAGGTTAGTTTCGAAAGATCAGTATTTCAATGTTCATAGATCCGATTTGAAAGAGAAATCACATTTGATTAGGATGCTCGCTGTGAGAATGAACGCTTGCAGAAGCGGGTGGGCAATTTGGAACAGTCGCTGAAGCAGTCAGTGATGCTTGGTGGCACAGATGCACCGAAGTCTCGACAGGAACAGGAGGAACTGCTGCTCAAGGCCAAGACATTGCTGTTCGAAAAGACCAAGGTGAACAAGCAGCAGGAGCAACAGATAGCCGTGCTCAAGGATCAGGTGGAGTCCATCAAAGATGTGCTGCAGGTGACCAAGGATATGCTGCAGCTGAAGACCACAGAGTGCGAACACACCCAGGCGCGGCTGGAGAAGAGTCAGCTGTGGATCAAGGCCGAGCAGGAGAAGTGCGCGCTCACCGAAAAGAAGCTCGTGATATCGAAATCAGTTTACGACAAGCTACGCGCCGAATACGATACACAATCCAAAATCTTTAAGGTGAGTTGAGGTCGGTCTCCAACTCAATGGCTTAAACTAAAATTGTGCTCCTTTTCCGCAGGACTTGAAGGCGGCCTATGAACAAAAGTTGCAGGTGCTGACTGTCGCCTTGGCCGAGGCCAAAAAGTAGCTGAACAATTTAATAAACTATATATGTTAATTAAATGCACAAATTTTCTTTTAGAAGTTCAATAATTTAATCAGAGTTGTCCTGGCGCTCGTCTAGGCGCTCTGTTTGCCCTGCTGCTGTTGTTGTTGTTGCTGCTGCTGCTGCTGAATCATTTTTACGGCTGCCGCCTGCTTCATCTCCAGCACACCCATCACAGAATTCAGGAAACGCGTCTTTTGCAAATGTATCTTCTCGATCTTTTCAATCTGTTCCTGAACATACTCAACGCGTCGCTTGAAGTAATCCTTGGAGCCTTGCAGATCCTACAAAAGTGAAAGTCAGCAAAGCATAACAACTACAACTGCAAATTGGTAGTCACCTTCTCGATGTAGTAGCCGGTGCCGATGTCTATGATAAAGTTGTTCAAGTCCTTTATGCGACCCGGCACGTACATGCTGCTGGTCAGAGGAACGAGTATTTGACGGTTCTCCCAATCCGGCTGGAAGGCTTCGAGTGCGTCTTTCGAGCCGGCGTATTTTGCTTTGCAGCTGTGCAAAGTGGATAGCGAATCCTGTATGTTGGTCATTTCCTAAACATAATTGCAAATATTATTAACATGTGCAACTGCTGCGGCATTGCAACGCCCGCCCGTCTCTCTCTCTCCTAAGTGGATGAGTGAGAGACACGATGGTGATGAGCAACACCCACACACGCGACTGGCACACACTCACCTGCTCGAACTCTTGTTTGATTTGCATTAATTGGTCCGGACTGAGCTTGGTGAGATCAATCATCTCGGTCTTTGCCGCAGCATTTGCAGTTCCAGCCATAATTTGTGCTTAAACTTATAACTTATAAAGTGTAAAATTTATTTTAATAGTCACACGCAAATCGTGCAGTGTTGTATTATAGCTTTTGGAATACGTACGAAGCACGACTCACGAAACTGAACTAGTTCATCGATAAAAAGTATCACATGTACTCCCCCAAAAATTATTTTATCAATATTTTCTACAAACATATATATTTCTTTTTCTTATATATATACCCCCCCCCCAAACACTTTCCCCCCCCCAAATTGATTATCTTTTTTTTAAAAACCCAAAAAATAACTATTTTCAAAATTTTTTTTTTTATTTTCACCCTTTTACCCTACCCCCTTTTCCCTTCTTTTTCTTTTTTTTTTTTATACTGTTGCCAGCCAAATATTTAACATTATTGTCGGAGTGTTTATTTTTGTGTTTATGTAAAATTACTATTAGCGATTGGTAGTGTTAATATGACATCTTACAGTGCTATTTATTTTAAAGTGCAGTTTAAAGATATTTATCTCAATATAACATTTGTCCGCGATGTTGATTAACAGCGTCAACCCACAACTGACCCATTTAACAGTGGATTTGAATACTCACCATTGCAAAACACCGACAAATCTAACAGATGTTGTGTCCACTTGATAACAGAGACTTAATGTAAAGGAAGATTTAAAGTGCTGGAATCTAGCCTTGTTAGCAGACACTGTCCAGTGCTGGTAAGTGTTGCTGAGTTTTCATTTGAAAAAGTAACGAGGTTTTGTTTTTATATTTGTATTTTATTTATTATATGCAATGTTATAATTTCTTGTGTTTTGTCAGTCATTCTGTATTTGTATGCAATTTTATACCGTTATTTCCATTTCATAAATTATAAAATCTAACATAAAACAAAGCCATTTCATTAACAATCACTGCCGCTACATGTACGTCTAAATACACGTTACGATTTGCTATATAATATAGCCGTTACACATTGTTCATATACATATTCTTTGTCGCTATATACTGGGTATATGTGTGTGTGTCTGAGTGTCTGAGTTTGTGTGTGTGTGTGTGTTAATTTCGTATATATATATATATTTATATTAGATAACAATGATATTAAGCCTAAATAGATATAAGTTTAAGTTGTATTGATACATTGTTTTGCATTTCATACGTTTCATCTGTTTATCGGTTCCTATTTATCGATCATTCAACTATTACATGCTTTAACTAATTTACTGTTACTCATTAAACTAACTGTACTTGCTGCCTTGACCCACTTATCAATTATGGTTTTGTGTTTATCATACATAACATTATTGTTTAATTCAATTTGATAGTTGTATTGCTGTTGTTGTTGTTGTTGTTGTTTATATTCTTTATATTGTTTTTAAACAATTTATTTATGGCGTGTAGAATTTTCAATAGCTTTTTTCATTTTTAATAATCGCAAGGCAAAAATTTGAAATGAAAATTAAAAATACAAAATAAAATCTTTTGTGTGTTTTACTTTAAATGCAGAGAGTTTTTCTTGTGCAGCATTAACATTGTGAATATATATATAAACATATATATATCTGTATATAGAGAGAGAAATTTGTCAATATTTAAGTGGGAATCGTAATTTCGTTATCAACAGCATTTTAAAGAGTTTCAAATCGAAGGGACGTCATTCATAATAATAATAATAATAATAATAATTTATTTCATTTTACATTATATATTTGTTTGTGTGTATATATGTTGTATAGATACATACATACATATATAAATTGTAGAGTATATATATATATATAGATATCTATGCATGTATATATGTATGTGTGCATTGTATAGTGTTTAAATTGTTCTAAGTGTAAGTTTTCTTTATATTTTTCCTAGATTTTCTAGTTGTTTTCCTTTGCTCAAGTTTTCCATAACTCAAAAAATATATCAAAAATTTGTTTGAAATGCGATATAGATATATATGTGTGTGTGTATATAAGTAGTGTTAGTTAGGAGTCAAATGTACATATGTCTATCTCAAGTATATATCTATATATATATATATATATACTTTTGATAATGTTATACAACACTGAATTCAAAGAGAGCGAGAGAAATGAATGAGAAATTGATTTAGCTAAGCGCGAGTCTGTGTATGTGTGTGTGTGTGTGTTGTATAACTCCAATATATATATATTTATATATATTTATATATATATATATATAAGTACATATGTAAAATATATGGTTTTGACTATATTTATCAAAATAAAATTCTTATACAAATAGCAGCAGAAAAGTAACAAAAACCAAAAGCCGTCTACAAATTGTGCTTGAAATGAAGTTTCGTCTAGGTGAGTGTGCATGTGTGTGTGTGTGTGTGTGTGTGTGTGTGTGTGTGTGTGTGTGTGTGTATTGTTTGTCTTATTGATAGTTGTCTCTTGTGATAGCTGCTGCTGATTGCGTATACGTCACGTAAGCCTCGAAAAATATGCACAAAGCGGCTCTAATACTGTAAAATTGTTGCTTGTTGCCATTGCCATAACCGTTACCGTTTCCCTAACTGTTTCCGTTACCGTTTCCATTTCCGTTTCCTCATTTCTTTCAGCTGTAAAGTAATTTTGCTCACAATTGGATAGCATTTGTAAAGAAAGCTAGGTAGGTTCGCTTCAGTGTCAAGTGTCAAGTGTCAAGTGTGTGTGTGTGTGTGCGTGTGTGTGTGTTGGTGTTGGTGTCTTTTTAATTGATATGTCAGAGTTCATATTGCATAGGTGTTCTATGACAATATATAGTCTCAAATACATATACATATTCAAAGTATATAGTTTAGGGTTTGTTTCTTTTTTTTTTTTTGGTTTCAACTCAAATTCAATTTCGATTTTTCTATTTCAATTTGAATTTGAATTTGTTTTTGCATATTTTAATTTTAATTGAAATTTGAACTTGAATTTGAACTTGAATTTCAATATCAATTGGGAATTCAAGATGAATTTCAATTTGAATTTTAACTTGAGTTTAGATTTCAAAGGAATTTGAATTTGAATTTGATTTTGAAATTTTCAATTGAAATTAATATATTCATTTGAATTTGTGCTTCAATTTTCATTTCAATTACTAATTATATTGTAATTATAATTTATTTAAATTAATTACAATTTATTTCAATTTAAATTTCGACTTCAATTTGAATTTCAATTTCAATTTTAGCTTCAATTTCAATTTAAATTTTAAATAATTTAAATAAATTTAATTAGAGTTTCAATTTCCATTTCAGCTTAAATTTCAAATAAATTACAATTTAAATTAGAATTTTAATTACAAATTCAAATTCAATTTCTTCTACAATTTCAACTTTAGTTTCAATTTCCATTTCAGCTTTCAATTTTTCTATTTCAATTTCAATTTCCATTTCAACTTCAATTTCAATTTAAATTCAAATTTCAATTTCAATCAAATGAAAATTTTTAGTCGAATTTCAATTTCAACTTCCATTTTAAATAAATTATAATTTTGGTTAGAATTTCAATTACAAATTCAAATTCCATTTCTTTTTCAATTTCAATTTAAATTCCAGCTTCACTTTCAATTTTTCATTTTCAATTTCAATTAAGTGAGAATTTAAAGTAGAATTTCAATTTCAGCTTCAATTTCAATTTCCATTTTAAATAATTTACAATTTTAATTAGAATTTCAATTACAAATTCAAATTCAAATTCAATTTCAATATTTTGTATTGCTGCACGCTAAAAATGATAAAAGTTGTTTGCATTGTAAAATTGATCGCTTGAAGTCAATTGAAGCCAGTTACAATTGAAAGAATCGAACTGAAGCAGAGTTGTCTTGTCTATAGCACTATTATTTGTATGATATCTTTTATAATATATATGTATATATACTAGTATATATGTATATATAGTACATATATACATATACATATATACTATATATATATATATATATATATATATATATATATATAGTTAGATTACAGCACCACATTTTGTAACAAACAGAAACTGCTTATAGAACATTATATATATATTTATATATATATTATCATATATCATATATTGTATATTGTTTTTTCTTTATAATATTTAAATTACATCGATATTCGCTAAATTGTTTTCATTTTTCATTTTTCATTTGCAGTTTTCGTTTGTTTCAATGGGGCCAACATTGGATCTTAATTTTTTTTGTTTTGTTTTGTTTTGTTTTTTAGCGAAATATTTTACACAATTATTCGATTGGCTAGTGGCGTAATTAGTTATAACATAATGATATAATGCTTGTATGCCTATATAGTATATATAGTATATATAGTGTGATTCCTCCTCATCTTCTTCTTTTCCTTTTTTTTTGTATTTTTCTTTTAGCAAGTCTTTAGTTTGAAGCTTTATAATTTCTTAGGCAATAATTTCGCATTTTGCTGAATTTCATATTTTTTTGTGTTTGAATTTTGTTTTAAGTAAGTTTTGCCCATTAAAACTTATGCATATGCAGCTAAAATATTATTATTTATATATTTATATATATGTTTGTATGTGTGTATGTGTGTGTGTGTGTGTGTGTGTGTGTGTGTGTGTGTGTGTGTGCATAAACAGAATCAATCTAATGCGTGTGGCTTTGCTTATTATTTGCCCTCCATCATCTTGTACCCTTCGCAAATAAATACTCGTTCATCAAGTGTCACTAAAGGGGTATATAGGTTTTGTTGTCCAGTCAGCAACTAGGCATATCTAAGGGCTGTCTCAACTCTACGTCCACTGACAAGGCGTGGCACATAGGCAATTATAACTCCCTTACAGCTATCGAGCTGAAAGCAGACATTTTCCTGCTGCAGTTGAATCTTTATTGGACTAGCCCTCTTATGGGCGTGGCTTTGAACGAGTACTATATGCAGTCGTTGCTGCCCGATTGCAACCATTTTAACTTGTGATAAGGGAAATTGTATGTGAAACATCAAACTCTTTAAACACACCTCGTCCATAGATGCATATGCTATATATATACAGCTGTGGTCAGTAAAATAGTAGTGCAACTGTAAAATTTCCTGATAAACACAATATTTTGAAAACAATTTGAACTGAATATTAAAATTAACATATATATTTATATTCAAATTGTTTTCAAAATATTATGTTTATCACTAAATTTTGTTATTCAACATTTCAGTTTGCACTACTATTTTTATGAACACAGCTGTATAGGTAGTGTGTGGGAGGGAGAAGAGATCAACCTTTAGCTTGGCATTAAAGCTTTGTATGTATGTGTGTGTGTGTATGTATGTGTATGTGTGTAGATATTGCTAATTTGACGCTGGTTCTCGCTGGTGGCTTTGGGCCTTACACATACCACTCCTTGACATCCTTGGAGTCACGCTTCTTGGCCTTGGGCTGCACGAGGCCTGCCATCTGTGGCCGTCCATCGCTGCCGTAGCCAAGGGAGCCGCTGCCACTGGACATCATGCCACCGCCACCCCCACCGCCGCCGCCGCCACCGCCACCGCCGCTGCTGCTGTGTCCGTTCAGATTGTGATGCTGCTGCTGCTGCAGCTGCTGTTGGCTGTGATGCTGCCCGCCAGCTGCCTGATGATGCTGGCGTTGCTGATGGTAGGAGCCATTGGTGCTGTTGTTGCCCAGCAGCGCAGCATTGGGATTGTGGGAGCCGTAGGCGGCGGCCTTCTCGCTCTCCGTCTTGTAGCCGCGATCGCCGTTGGACTTGAGCCAGAGCACGAGCAGAATGACGAGTATGACGGCGATAAGGATGCCCGCCACAATGCCAATGATCATGGCCGTGCGCTCCTCCTCGATGGAGTTGATGCGGCCGCCTTTGCCGCCCTTGGGTCGATAACCGCCGGTGTTTACATTGCTGGTGTAGGTGTTGCCGCCATAGGGTCCGTACGGTGGTGGATCTGGCTGTGGTGGCAGTGGTGGCGGCATCGGTGGCAGCTGATGCTCATCCGGCAGCTGCATGCGCTCGTGATCTCGATTGCCAGCGCCACCTATCGGCGCGTAGCTGTCGGGCGTCGTCTCGCGCTCAGTGGCCGGCAGCTCTGGCAATTGGGTGGTGCTGGTCGTGCTGCTGCTCGTTGTGGTTGCTGACGTGGTTGTTGTGGTTGAGCTCGTGCTGCTGCTGCTGCTGCTACTGCTGCTAATGCGCTGTGTGGTGGTGCCTAGGCTGGCGGTGCTGCTCGGCTGACTGCCTGAGGTGCTGCTGCCGCTACCGCTGCCGCTGCCTGCACTGGAGATGGTGGTTACATAGGTGGTGCTGCCACCACCACTGCTACTGCTGCTGCTGCTGCTATGTTGCTGCTGCTCGGTGGTTAGGTCGCTGCGTCCAGTGGTTGAGGCCGTCACCAGCTCGTTATTGGACTCTGCAAGTGGTTAGCAGCGGTTTTTAGTGTCTACTTTAAGAATACTCTGCATATGTGTGTGCACTGTGTGTGTGTGTGTGTGTGTGTGGGTGTTGTGCCCGCCCCAATAAATTAATTAAATTTAGTTTTCATTATTTATTGAACATAAATTGAATTTGATATTGAGAGATATGTTGCGGCTGCGGCTGCTGCTGCGGCTGCTGTGCATCGAATTTTCTGATATGTACAATTGGAATATAACTAAACGTACATTAGGTACTTAGGTAAGCTTTACATTTGTATGTATGTATGTAATATGTAAGTTAACTATGCAAAAAATACATTATATTCATATTCACTCACTGCCCCTTGCTCGCTCGCTCTCTCGCACGCACAAAAATACTTTCGTTAAATAACGCTCTCTCATTTGCTCATATTTGTCTGTTGTATATGCTAAAATACTTTCGTTAACTCTAGTTCTCGCCTTACGCTCGCACTCATGCCCTGCTATACATGTATATATATTTGTAAGTATGTGTAAGATTAATATGCAAAAATACTTTCGTTAAATAGCCCTCTCTCTCTATCTATTGCTTGTACTGACAGTCTGACCTATACAAGTGTGTGTACTTTCGTTAAATAATGCTATTCTTTATAGTAATGCATATACACACACACATGTACATATATGAAATATTTATTTATATACATTACTGTAAACACACACACACACACTCTTGATATTTATATGTATGTGTGTGTACGCCTACTTTGCTGCATTGGCAAAACTTTTCTGAATTGAATTTAACTTTAACGGAATTGCTTTGGATAATAATTGGATATGTTCTAATTCTCTCTCTTAAACTCATCCTTGAACCCGCCCAAACGCTTTTGAATGTGTTGTTTTAATTAATTGTTGGATTAATTGTAGTTGTTGTTGTTGTTCGATTTGTTGTTGTTCGAGTTGTTGTTGCTGTTGTTGGTGGTATTGCTCAGTTACATATAATACATATGCATATATGCTAAATATATATATATATATATGTATATAGAGATTACATATATTCATACAAGTAGTTAGACACTGTCTAAGTGCTTAGGAGCTTAGCCTATGTGTGGTTTGCATAGTGTTGCTGTTTTTGCATTATTCAAAATTTACAAAGTATCCAAGGCGCAATCAGAGTCAGAAATATGAAGACCTGTTCACATTCTGAAAGAGACACATAAGGCGTACTCATTGTCAGTTCAAATTCATCATCAGCAATTGAGTGGATGGAGTGGAACGCTGAATTGAAACTGAAACTGAAACTGAAACTGTGGCTGAAGCTGAGGCTGAGGCTGAGACTGATGCTGAGACTGAGAGGATGACACGAGTTGAGTGAAAGTTGATTTGAAGAGTTTTTTGAGTCGTTTTTTTGTTGAGCCTGATAAATGTCTGTTGAGTAGATTGATGTGTATGTGTGTGTAAGAGTGTTGCGAATTTAGCCTGTTTTCGGTTAGATATGAGCTTTGAGTGATCTTTTGAGTTGAGCTAGATCAATGTGTATGTTGAGTGAGTTTCTCTGTATGTAAATATGCAGTATGTGTGTGTGTGTGTTGCGAATTGAGTCTTTTGTCGGTTAAATTTGAGTTCTTAATTCTTTTCAGCCAGATCAATGTATGTGATGAGTGATTTTCTCCGTATGAATGTATGCATATGTGTAATCAGTGTTGCGAGCTTAGCCTTTTTTCGGATAGATTTGAGCTGTGAGCTCTCTTTTGAGTTAAGCCATGTTGTTGTGTATGTTGAGTGAGCTTCGCTGTATGTTTATATGTACATATGTATGTATGTAAGTGTGCGTGTGTGTAGTCAAAGCGTTATCAAAAAGCGTAGCATAGTTCAAGGCGCGCATAAAACCCAGCGAACAAGATCGTTAACGAGAACAACTAAAATACAAAATTTACGTATGTAAGTATACATATATACACATTCACACATGTATGTATGTATGCATGTATGTACTAGGCATAAGGCAAAAAAGAACCCAGATTCGAAATATGAAACGTTCTACATACGAGTGAGTATATAGGTTTCTAAATATATATTATATATTTTATATGTACTTGAACAATACAGTTTTGGCTAGCTAAGTATGTCACATGTGTGTCTCAGTGTGTGTGTGTGTGTGTGACTGTGTGCGTGTGTCTGTGTCTGTGTCTGTGTGATGCAAATGTCAATGACAAAATGACACCACACTGGCCAACAAAATGAAGGCAAAACTGGTTTAACAAGAGATTCAGTCTGGCACTCACCTGCGCCTTTGGCCGTGCTCGATGATGTGAACTGCTCCGTGGTTTCGCCATAGTCTCCGGATCCGTGCACACAATCCTCATCGTCGCAGGCACGCTCTGTGCCATTGTTGTTGTTCGTGTTGTTGTTGCTGTTGTTGCTGCCCAGCGAGTTGCCCTGCTGTGTGGTTGTGGTCTGCTTGGTGGGCGGCACATAGACAGGTGTTATCAGGTCATCCCCGCTGCCCGACTCGAAGGGCGGCGTGCACTCATCCTCGTCGTCGCCGCGACAACCGGATCCGGCGCCGGAGAAGATCAGATCATCTATGGCGCCTGGATAGCCACTCGCCGGCGTCTGTCGAGTAGAGTTCAAAGTCTAATTTTACCTCAGTTGATCCACACACACATACATATGTATGTTTATTGTATGTTAGTGATTGTTAACTGAGCAGTAGATTACGAGTAGGTGCATTATTTGTTTGATGTGATTAACTGTAAGCCGCGTACACTCAGAGAAAGAGTTGACTTGGAAATGTGTTTCGAATGGGCATATGAAATATCGATAACAAAGGAGGTTTTATTCGAATTGAGAGTCATAGAATTGAATTAGTTCAAATGTTCATTTGGAGTCGTGTTATTTAGTTCACTTATTCAGCAGCTTATGAAAAGTTCGATCAATTTGAAAGTTCAGGAACGAATGATTCAAAAACTGAGCTAAAATAATCGTTCATAGAAGTATCGCTTGTATCCGATAGATCTGCATCGTTTACATTATCAAATTGCATGTTAAAGTTTCGTTAAATCGAACTTAACGAAGAAGACAAGGATTTAAGAGTGTTGAAAAATACGAATTGCACATTTGAGTAAATGCAATTGCTTAAATTGTTATCGTTCATAAATCACTTTAGTAGTTCATTTCAAAGATCCGTTAAATCAAACTTATTTTTGGCAACATATCTGTTTCAAATGAAACCAAATTCTATGCTTCTTTTCTCCAAGTGTACTATTGTTTGTGAGTGCGTGTGTGTATGTATGTATTTGTGTGTGTGTAATTTATGTTTGTTTAGTGCTGGGTAAATGTTTGTGTCGAGTCATGCAGCATTAGTGCGCAGTTACAGTGCAAACAAAAGGAGAGATATCTAACTGCATATGGTATATGTTATATATGGTATAAGTATGTGCTATATAATAGTATGTTGTATATATAATACATATATATAGTTATATATGTACGAATAACTGATAGCTCAGGTTAGTGGCAATTGCAGTGGGTTATTTTTGTTTTTTTTTTTTCAAATTTAGCTGGTGCTGTTAACAATAAGCGTTACTTTAAGATTAATGTAGAATACGCTGACAGAAATAATGGGAAAATGAAAAAATATTTATATATATATAATGTATATGAAAATAAGGACAAATAATGACAAATAAGGCATTTACACTAGCTTAAACATTTAGTTGGCTAATACTTTAAGTTTTTTTTTAGTTTTAATCTTCAATGTGGAACCAAATTTTGTCCAAAAATCGAGCAAAGCAAAAGTTTCTCTTTGTCGAATATGCATATATATAGAATATATGGAAATCTGGTTGAAATGTGGTTCACACAATGAATCAAAGCTGATTAATTTACAATATTTGGATTTAGTTTTTGTTTTTGTTTTTGGTTTGTTATTGATTACAAAAGTAAGAATTTGGAATAAGACTTTTGTTACGATGATGAGAAAAATACTTGAAAAACGTTGTAAGAGTTGAGAGAAGGAATTGAAATAAAATTTCAAATAAATTCCCTAACCTGCTGCATTCTCTGCAGATCATTTCTATCTAATACTCCAGTTACCAATTGAACATCTCCGCGTATTGTGATGTGTGGATCACGTTCGACAGCCAAGTCCAATATGCGCAGCTTATTCACCGACAAACCGGCGATGACACCAGCAAAAGGACGCTCGATCCTCGTGCGACCATTGCGACTAAATTTGCCGCCAACTTGAATATTCGACATGGTATTGAAGACCGTGGAATGATGGGCTGCCAAACAGAGTGTCAAGGATCATGGTTAGGTGGACTTCATTGATTGGTTCAGTTCACTTGGAGCTCACCCTGCGGCGTAAGAGTCTGCACGTTGTAGTCGTCCAGCTGGAGGGTGGCATTGCCGCCCTTGCGCGAGAAGCGCACCACATGATAGGCGTTGTCATTCACCTTGGTGCCGATCTCGCCCAGCGGCAGATCCACGCTGCCAATGTTGTAGACCATGAAGATGTTGCCCTCAACTATCTCCAGCTCCATATAGTCCTGAGTCGTGGCGCTCTCCACACGCAGCAGCACAGCATCCGGCTTGGTCGTTATGAAACCCAATGCGATGTTGTCCTCCTCGGTGTCGGTCTGTGCGCTCTCCGGATAGTTGTACTGCACCATGCCCTTGTTGCTGCCAAACTCATAGGCAATGGACTCTGTAACATGAAGAGGAATCACATATATGAGATGACTCTGGTCGGAAGTCGCTGGCTACAGGGCATTGGCTCTCTCATTACTCTCTTCTCGCAGCGATCACTCACCATCGTAGCAGGTGGGGCCCGTGTAGGAGGTCATGTCACACTCGCAGGCATAGGTATTCCACTGCTGGACACAGAGGCCACGATTGGCACACGCATTCTGGCTGCACTTGGTGGGTCCCTCACAGCCGCTGACTACCAGGGAGCTGGGCACCACAGCATCGCTGGTTAGCGAGGGCGAAGCATCGCCCAGATCCAGCGACGCCAAGCAGCCCTCGAAACCAGATCGGGAGGATATCGAGCCGGGCAACTTGGAGTACATATCCTTGAATACTCCACCAATATACAGGATGCCAGCCAGCTCGAGGTGCATATTGTTGCCAGTCAAGGTGATAATCTCAAAGGAATCGTCCACGGTCAGGGTGTGGGTCTTGGGACCAGGTCGCCGTATGCTGACCTGATGCCAGCGATTATCATTCATATGGATCCGAGACTTATCGCGCATCGTAATCGGCCCATCGCCCAGATCGAAGTTGTAGTGAATATGTCCATTGACCAGTTCCACGGCCACAAAATCGTTGCGTCGCCCCCCATTGAAGATCAGCAAACCATTCGGCTCGACGGTCTTGAAGCGGAAGTCTATGGAAATGCTGGTGTAGGCCTTCAGCATGGCCAGACCCACGTAGGAGTGCTTCGATCTGAAGGTGGCTGCATGATACGGCTGTCCAGCCGGCGAGTTCACAAATCGCGCCGTCAACTTGAAGGTGGCACTGGGCAAAGCCGATAGCTCCGGTCCCAGGGACTTTACTATGTCCAGATAGCTAAGTGAAGGAGAGAATTTTGTTAGGATTTCGGAACTTTCTGTGAGACAGAGCTCCAACATTTACCGCTGTCCATTGAATATGAAGCCCTGCATTTGGCCCACAAAGTTGGGCATGGTCGAGGTCATCTGTATCTCCTCCTCGGCATGGAAGAGTCCACCCAGATGTATCGAGCGTATCTCCATGGTGCTATGTCTACCCAATATGGTCTCAGCTGTGTTTGGAAGAATACAGCAGAGATTGATAAACCTCAGGGGGTTCTCGGATATTGTGGGGGTGGGCAGATAGGGACTTGCTCTAATAGTTTAGTATTTAGACTAGGCAAAGTACCGTTAACATTTTGTTGATATAGGCATACATATGTATATATATATATATATATATATACATACAATATACCAGATAAGGATATATATATATATATATATATTGATTAATTGAGTATAGTAGTTGTTGTTGTAATAGTTAATTGTTGTTGTTGGTGAGAAACGAATGTTACAAGAAGCACATACGGCATATATATAGAGTAAGTAGGATAGAGAGTAGTTAGATAGAGGCATATAGTTGAGTATATATATATATGTATATATCTATATATTTCTATATATATATTCATATATTGATGTATGCATTTAGTAGACATAGAGCTAAATTTGATTCCAAAATCATATCAAGCAGTTAAGTTAAGTTTTAAGTTTAGTTGGTGTCACTTGACAGTGGGCTAAACAATTGTCGATGCAGCTTTTTGTTTTTGTTTTTGTTTTTGTTGGGTACATACTAAGAGAAAAGTGCAGTTACGATAGTTATATCATATACTATATGTATATATATGTAGGTATATATATGTAGAGTCTATACATATAGTAAGTGAGTGTGTATGTGTGTGTGTGTGTGTGTGTGTGGATGTTCTGATAGAAGAAGAAACGTTTGTTCTTGCTGCTCTGTTGGAACAAGCAAAAACCAGTCGAGTGCAACCGACTACATAATACTCGTTCACGTTTTTATTTTCCATTTGCAATGCATAAATTTCCGATATATATAAATTGTATGTTAATTTATAGTGAAGTTCATCAGTGAACCAAGTGAAAAGCTTGGTAATTGTTGCTCTGAGTATATAGCCCCCAAAATATGCTTAAGATTTGATAAGTAGCGGGTATACAGGAGTATATATACCCAATTTCATGACTCTAGCCAGAAAACACGGACATTGCATAAAGCCAATATACTCTCTTTGCACTTCGTGAACGGGTATATATGTAAATATAGAAGTTAAATAGTTTGGTGTAGTTAGTTAGATAGAATAGGTAGTTATTTAGTTAGGGTGCGCTAGCTGATCTATGTGGATACATATATATATATATACACACATACATACACACATACATACGTATGTACATACATACAATATATATCATATATGCATCTGTGTTAATCAGCATCTGGTTTTTGGTGTGTGAGATACATTTTGGATTACGTATACGATTACGATAACGATAACTTTACGTAGCGGTGACATTTGATTTGTTAAAGGTGCAGATTGCTTTAAAAGAAGTTTACAAAGTTTACAAAGTAAAACATACATTTTACCTACACTCCAAAACAAAAACGAAAAACAAAAGACAAAATTTTAATAAAATCAAATTTTAGAATTTTGCTTCATTTTTTCGAACGACATTGAAACTAAACATCGATTAATACTCAAATCTTGTATATTTCGTATAAATTGTTAATGTTGTCAATGAGAGTGTATGTGTGTGTGTGTATGAATGTGTGTGCGTGTGCGTGTTACCTATATGTCGACTACATTTAGCTAATTATGGTGCATTTATTGCCTCAGTGATGCGTGAGCCCGACTGCAAATGATATTTTATATCTGAAGCATGCAAAAGACTTTAAAAGAGAGTGAGAGAAGAAGAGAGCGCGAGACTTGATGAGTGTGAAATGCATTAGGAACGTTAGGGATGGGACACACGTTGCTGCTCACTCACATACATACATACATGTTAAGCTGCACTGCTGCAGGCAGCAAGACTAACAGAATATGAGAGAGTTAGAAAGAGAGAGAGAGAGAGAGAAAGAGATCCGTAGCTAGCGGCATGTACAGCAAGTCATGCGATTTGTTGGCAATTTTTGTTGTTCCTTTTGCCTTACTTAGTACTTTCCTTTACATATGTACATATATATTTTCGGGTGCGCACATGCAAACGCTTAGCGCGTGTGTGTGCGTGTGTGAGTGTGTGCAAAATTATTCGTTGAAAGTGCGTGTGCACGTGTGTGTGTGTGTGTGTGCGCTTAACAGCAAATCTTTGCATGCGCGTGTGTGTGCATAACAGCAAATCTTTGCATATGTGTGTGTGTGAGTGTGTACGGCCTATGGCCAAGTGCCATACACAGCGAGAAACTAATTTGTACGTTTGGACACGTTTGGTTGCTTAGTTGTTGCTATATTGCTATTGCAGTTGCTGTGGTTGTTATTGTTGTTGTTATTGTTATTGTTGTTAACGAGTACATAGTTTTAGTTAGTTTACTTAACACAAAGCTAATTACATATTAAATGGTGCAAAATTACAGCCCTGGGTGCTTCCAAACATTGTTTTGCCTTCTCGTCTCAATAAGTCGCAGATCGCGTGCGTTTTTCATTTTCCATTTCGCCCATTCGCCCGTTTCCCTTAAACATTTCTTTTACACTGTTTTGTGTGTGTTTTTTTTAGTGCTTTGTTGCTTTGGTTTTTTGCTTTTGTCGTCACGCTTGCGACTTTTATCGAGCGATTTGGCAAAAAAATGCTTCACCGAGTTTCTTGCGTGTCGATTTTTTTGCTCTCTCGCCTAAAAGAATTGAAATTATTTTTCATTTTCATTTTCTGTTTTCTGTTTGCATTTTGAAATAGAAAAGGTCATTTAGATCACAGATTGTGATTAGAATATTGCTGTTGTAATGCTTGTATATGTCTGTATATATATATTTTGAAGATATATATATGAAACACGCGCCTCAAATTACAAAAAAAAAATAAAAAAATTAGAACATTCTGTTCACATACCACACTTTCACTGTTTTTTTTGTTTAGCTTATACTTAGTATTGCCTGTAAGTACAAATCTTGATATTTACATCAAAATAAAACAGAAAACAAATTGAAAAATCAAAAATAAAAATGATAAATTAAAATAGTTATACAAGGCTTGATGTTGGGCACAATAAAAGAGAAACAAACTAAAAGAGAGAAAGCTCAACATCAAGAAAACATAAATTTGATAATATTCATTTGAACATCTATAAGTACTCAATATATGTATGATATTATTATTATAATTATTATTTTCAAGGACATAACAATTTACAAGACAATCATCAATTTTCCATATTTCATATATAATATTTATAACATACAATGCGAGTTCAGTTGCCGTAGCTGTAACTGTAACTCTAACTGTAACTGTACACCTGAACTAGATTTTTATGCTTTTTTCGATTTATACACAATACACATACATATAGCATGTATGCACATACATATATATATAGCTTTTTAACTGTCGCTGTTTAGATTGGATTTTGGTTTTTGAGTTAATTTTGGAAAATCAAACAAAATACTTAGATGACAGAGAGTAGTAGTAGTAGTAGTAGTAGTTAGAGGGGAAATCGCAAATGAAAACACAACATCAAGATGTTTTGAAAAAGTCTCAAAAACAAACTAACGAGAGTCGAACAAAATTATTATTTTTAATGAATGATGAGAAACTGGCAAAGGTATTTTTCAAGTATTTTACTTTTGCGAATCTTTTCAGTAAATTCAAATTCGAATTGAAATTGAAATCAACGTAAATGTAGTGAGAAGTTACGTTATGTAAATGTTAATGTTAAACGTTACGTAATTACGTGAAAGAGGCGTACATATGTATGTATTGGTGTAACGGTGATTTGTGATGCGTATACGTGTTATGATCAAATATCAGCTATTGTATGTATGTATGAAGAAAATGTTACGTGTGTGTGTGTGTGAGAGTGTCTCATGTTGAACAACAAAGAAATGTTGGAAAAGCAAACGTATGTATATATGATATATATGTATATCTTTCAAGATTTTCTTAACCATTTTGGAATCTGTGTATGTATGTATATATTCGTGTGTACGTGTGTGTGTGTGTGTGTGTGTGTGTGTGTGTGTGTGTGTGTGTGTGTGTAGTTAAAATAAAATGAAATCTCTCAAAGCAAAAATTGAAAGTTTTAGAATAAAACGAAAGAAAAAACCGCTGCTAACTGTATTTTTTCTTTTCTTTTTTAACTGAATGCTCTAGCACCTGCACACACCTTTACGCAAAGGGGTTAACAAGAAGGAGGGGCCGGGACGGGTACAGTATATGGAACTGTTTTGTTTGTATATATACATATACAATATATAACTAACTGCAGTAATGCACAGATTCACTGATTCGGGCTGCTCTGATTTAGGCACTTCAATGCGAAACTACTCAAGTTGGGTTATCTTAGGGGATCTCGAGATTTTTGGGAGTAACCTTCCAAAAAAAAAGAAAAAAACGACACGGCACGACACGTAGTAGGGCATTAGATGGTGCTGTTGATACATACATAACATACCCCTGACGGGGGGAGCCCCGTCGACTTGTAAACGCAGATTCGATGCTCTGCGCGAGAATCGAATCGTGTGCCAATTGTTGTCATTGAGCACCGATTGGCCAGCGAGCAAGTTCTACAGGGTATACAGAAGCGCATCAGATTAGTATATTGACATTACATAAATATTTGATATGCTTGATATGATTTCTACCTTCTCTCGATCGCTGAGCCGCACGCTGGCGCGTATGCGACCTGCCACGAGTGCAATCTCAAGGCGATCCGGGGAATTGGACTCGGCGCTCGTTAGGAGTAGCAGACCCGCTGGGCGAGATGTCTTGAAGCGTATGACCAGCTCTTCGGTTTGGGTCTTGGTGCCCTGGCCATTGGCCAGCCAAATAGTCATATGCTGGCTGCCATTGAAGGCCAACGTGGCCAACTCCCTGCCGCAGGTGGGTCCGCCGTATAGCGTGGCTGAGCAGTCGCAAATGGGCCGATTCCAGCCCTCCAGACAGGTGCCGCCATTCAGGCAGGGATTGCCGCCGCACACATTGCCCTGCACATGGCACGAAGGCTTCACCGAGGCTGTCAACCGCATTACGTGTGTTACAATTGTAGTTAACTGCAATATACGTGGCTAATTGTCACGACACACTCACCTGAATCTTGGACGCGTGCAAAGGCTGCTATATCGATCGCCTTCCCGCTGAGCACCAGGTCACGCAAGCAGCCCACAAATCCCTGTCGCAACGTTGCCGTCCAAATGGCCGCCGGCCAGGCAACACTGTTGTAAGCCGGACCAACGCCACCCACATACATGTGGCCATCCAGCTCGAGTATGGTGCCGTCGCCGGGTGTGCGGAAATCATTCCACACACCATCCACACTCACCTTGGCATCGCGGCCATTGCGGCGCAGGATAAGATCATGCCAATCGCCATCGTCGACGCGCCGTCTCGAGGCGCGCACTTTGGAGGCGCCCGAGCCCAGATCCAGATGTATATAGATATGACCATTGAGCAGCTCAATGGCAATCAGCACGGGCTGCAGAGTAGAAGCAGAAGCTGAATCAGAATCAAGAAAACTCATCGAAAAATCTTGAACTTACGTTCTTAGCGCGTGGCTGCTTCGAGCCGGTGGCCAGAATGATGATGCCATTGGGTTCCTTGGTGCGAAATTTGAAGCTAATAGCGCTCTGCTTGCCCGTCTCCCAAGGAGGCAAGACCTAAGAGATGATGACATGAATCAGTCTATCAGTGCAACGTCTAACATCTCACTTACCAAATGGGATTCACGCGTGGTAAAGGTAACCGGATCCTGTGGATCGCCACTGGGGCACTGGTACTCCACATTGCCCGCTACTTGAATCAACTTGGAGCCGGTCTTGGCCAGATCGATCAGATTCAGATTCAATGTATCCGCCGAGAACTCCACCTTGCGCAGACAACCCACAAAATTGTTGTGCACCCGAGCGCCAAGCAAAGCGCGTGGATTGACGGCGCCACCGACATAAACACGCGAAGAGGAGAGCATGGTGAACTTGCCAGCAATGTGCGAGTGATCCGTATAGACGTCATCCACAACAGTGACGAGCTGTGAAAGATGCGCTCATTAGATCTCTAATAATCTCTCTGGTAATCTCTGCTAATCCCTGCTAATACTCACTCGACAGAAGCTGGTTATGGACGAGATTTCCTGAATGCGCCGATGGACGGTCACCTTGTGCCACTGATGATCATCGAAGCGCACCTTGGCTGGCTTGATGTGCATCTCCTGCTTGCCATTGGCCAGGCCCATAGTCAGCGAAACGCCACCGTCGCGCAGCGCCAGGTTCAGATAGTCGGTGCCATGGCCCGTATAGAAGAGTAGTCCATTCGGTTGACGGGTGCGAAAGTAGAACGAAATTGCATCCTGGGCACTGACAATGGGCTCGGCGCCTGTCTGGCCCAAGTCGTACGAGAGGAACTGTGTACCGCGGAACGTTGCCTCCGATGGCGCCTTCTCCTTCTCACAATACTGGCCATCGTACTCCAGATTGCGACACTCGCATATCGGACCCGAATCAGTGGATATACATATTCCGCCGTGCTGGCAGGGATCGTTGCGCTCGCACGCATCCGTCGTATTCCCACGAACGCCCTGAAGAGAATCGATTAGCAAACTATTTACAGGACTCTTTTCCCAGATGGAAATGTTGAAGGAGCAAACATTGAACATTGAAAGCTTATGAACATTGAAAGCAGGTGAAGAGAATTTATATATTTAAGGAATAAGTGATAAAGGAAACGAGTATTAAAATTAAAATATATATATATATTCAAATTGTTTTAAAATATTTTGTTTAATCAAAACATTTTGCTATTCAACATTTCAGTCGCACTACTATTTTTCTGACCTGACAGGACGGACAGGCAGTCAAACGGATAGATAGACTGTAATA
This sequence comes from Drosophila leonis, assembly GCA_035045365.1. Classification (NCBI taxonomy): domain Eukaryota; kingdom Metazoa; phylum Arthropoda; class Insecta; order Diptera; family Drosophilidae; genus Drosophila; species Drosophila leonis. The sequence goes on along the minus strand of JAWNPC010000284.1, from coordinate 866,297 downwards.
TTATAGTTATTACAGTCCATCTATCCGCCTGACTGCCTATCCGTCGTTCAGGCTTCCGTCCGCCGTCCGTCTGTCTATCCGTTTGTCTGTCAGACTGATAGACAGTCCGTTAGTTCCGTCGCTTTTACGTCTGTCTATCTGTTTATCTCTCTCTATGTACGCCTGCCTGTCCGTCCCTACGTTTGGCCCTCCCTTTGCTGTCCGTCTGTCTTCCTGTTTGTATGTCCGTCTCTCCCATTGTTTTTTACTCCCTGCCTGTTTGTCTATCTGTCTCACCGTCCGCTTGTCAGTTGCTCCGTTCGTCTGTCTATTTCACTGTACAACCTGTCTGTCTGTATATACTATAAACTTTGTTAGCCGAATATTAAACCCATTTTCAAGGACTTTCATAAGAAGTCTTTTAAACTTTCCGTTATATATTTCTGTTGTTCACATTGAAAGATTTTAACATTGAATCACTTACCCTCAATCCTCTCTCCCGGGTAGGCATCTCGCCATGGTCACAGGGCGCATCGCCGCACTTGATGTCACGCGGCTGCTTCATCTCCTGACGGCGGGTGGTGCCACCCGGCTGATCCGCATAGACGAGATTGCGAATGGCGCCGCGAAAGCGAGGCTCAAAGATGACGCTGGGCAGAGCCAGCAAAGCAAGCTTGCTGCTATACCAATTGGGCATGCCGCCCACATAGACATCCGAGTTGCTTGCGAATTTGCCAAACTGGAACTCCTTGCCCTTGGTGGAGCGCTGTTGGGAGACCCCATCGACGATGAGCGAGGTCTGATCATCATTGCGCAGCACTTGAACCTTATGCCAGTGTCCGTCGTGCAGCTCACGTCCCACTGTTATGATCTGTGCCCCTCCGCCCAGATTGTAGCGCAGACGCAGTGCGCCCTCAACAAGTTTCAGCTCGAAGAAGTCGTAGGTTCCACCATCATCCGTATAGAGGACGAGGCCATTTGGCTGCTCCGTCTTGAACTCCAGCTCCAAGGTGCCATTCAGACCCGTATACCATTTGCGAAAGGTGTAGAACGAACTCTGCGAGCCGTCCAGCTGAAAGCCGGCGCTAATCGTTATGAAGCTAGTGACCAGGCTAACCAGTAGCGCCGTTACGATCAGCACTCGATATGAGCGACGATGTTCGACCATTACTAGAGGCCGTTGGCAAGGACGTGCCTGAGCACCTGGCACCTGTGGACTTGGACGTGGACGTGGACGTGGACTGAGCTGCGAATGCCGTTCATCCAGTTCTCTTCGACGTCGTCGCGCCTTATTAAACAGCAAGTCGGAGGTGGAGGAGCAGGCCTTAATGGGCGCAGGCAGCAAACGCGTGCTACTATTATTACTGTTATTATTATTATTATTCTCGAGTTGCGACAGTAGCTCCTCAGCGGCGTCCATTTTGTGGGCGTAATCAATGCTGTGCTCTGTCATTGTCTCAAGTGCATAGTCTGTGTGTGAGGATGATATATAGGTGTATGTATGTATGTATACTTCACTTAAACTTTGATATGTTGCACTTGGCGCGCGCTCATTCACACACACGCACACTAACACACTAACACACTAGCACACTTACACACTTACACACACACGCACACACAGAGTTGCGCGCGTAAAACGTAAATGTCGCTGCGCTGCGCGTAGACACGTTGTATTCCAGTCCTTGAGCGTCAGCTTTCCTGTTTCAGTTTCTGCTTCTGTTTCTGTTTCTGCTTTATGCTTTGTGTTTGTCCTTGTATTGGTGTGTACTATTACTATGGGAGGCCGAAACGCATTGGAATTTTATCCGCGCTTCGAACTTTCATTGAACTTTTTCCAGTTGCAAAGAGCGACAGTTACAGAGAGAGTGGGTGAGAGTGTGTTTGTGTGTGAGAGAGAGAGAGAGAGAAAAGCTCGTCGCGCGTAATGTTGGCTGCGGCTGTTACTCAACTGTTACAGAACTGTTACCAACACTTAGAATTCACTTGAATTGATGTTTTTTGCTCTTTGATTGCGTTGTTCTTTGAGTTTTGGACATTTTGTACATTTCATTTGCATATTGCTTGACAAATTACTAACACGCGTGCATATTTCTTGATTATTTCGACAGTTTATTCGTGCTCGAGTACCGTTAGCAGCAGCAGCAGCAGCAGCCTAATAGGTGGCTAGGCGTAGGGGTGGAAAAAGCTCGCCGGACACCCCCTCCACCCGTTTGCACAGCTATGGCGCCCACAAGCGCCTCAACGTACATGTACATACTAAAAATCGGAAAATTTTCACTGTACGTAGGCGAAAATTTCGAATGCCAAGTCAGAGTTGAGAAATCTATGCACGATTCAAGCAATTTCTTGATATCAATCGAAGCTTATCTGATTAGTTTCACTATTGATTTTAGCCTTAAGCTGATTTGTGGTTCGAGCACTTGACTTGCTTATACAACGGTCCAGCACACACTCGCACGCACTTTGCTGTATTTCCAACAGTTTTCAACAATGTGAATTTCACTTTGGGGATATTGATTTCGAATTAATGATAAGGAATTTTGACTCTTTTTACCCGAAACGGGCTTTCAAAAATTATATGTCGAATTTTGTTCGCCTTATTCAGCTTCCCGCTGCTTCAGGTTTTAATATCGATCTGCGCTGCATTCACGACGAGACTGAACTGCAATTTCAAACTCAATTCCTACACAGCGTTTCCAATGGATAACAAAAGCTCTGACTGCGAATTTACTGTTTGCCAGCTGACGGCATAGGCAACATTTCGTATACGCTACCTTCGCACTGCAAAGCACATAAATCACATTTTGTTTGCCTAACTAAAACGTTCACTAATTTATAACTCAAATTTGCACTATTTTATGAGTGAAACAATAGATATTAACTTGTTAAAGTCAACTTTAGCACGCACTTCCATTCGCCCCAAGAAGTAGACTACGTATCAGCCTTGTCTGTTGTGCGTAGGGCATCAGAATGCCAAAAATTAAAAGCTCGCTTGCTGCGACGAGCCATGCATATGCGTACTACTAACATACATATATGCGCGCACACACACACACACGCACACACACACACACGCACACACATACACTCACACATGCGTAATGAGCGCAGAACACGCAGGTTCATAACCTGCACCACTCGAAGCGTATTAGAAGGGACAGAATATACACATGCATATCTGTACATATATACCATACATACATACATACATATGCACATACATATCTACTTCTATACAGGGACGTCTAGGACGACCCGTGTAAATGCCTTGACATTTATTACACACTTCACAACTTCGACAGCTCGGCGTCAAATTCGATTTGCATTTGCAACTGTGCATAAGTTAATGTGTATGTGCATCTGTATACATATATGCATGTGCCTGTGTGTGTGAGTTTGTGGGCAATTTTTGACCGCACGCGTTAGTGTAAAGGGGAACAGTTAGGTTAAGCGCATATAATATGCAATTTCACACGATTCCTGCAAGGCCGACGCAATGCCTTGGCTACGACTATGTGTGTGCGTGTGCGTGTTCGCGCATGTAAGAATGTGCATCAGTATTAATGTCACTCTATACACAAATCACGCACTAACCATTACGCACTAACTGCAGGATATTCTTAGAATTTAATTATAAGATTTTTTCCATTAAGCGAGCAATGTTAAGTAGAGTCGCGTACACGAAAACGCGCTGCCCGTTTTGACTGCAGCAACGTGATGCAGCGACTGTTGAGGAATGCCTAGCAAGAAGCTTTGAAACGTTTGCAGACCACAGGGTATTTCACATGATTGAGGCCACAGCTGAGCGTGCTATAAGAATTTGAATGTCCCTAATGTCTAGGGGAAAGGGAATTATGGCACTAAGGAATTTTTTGGCTCGTTGCATTTAAATAATTTGTGAGCATACTTTTACTTCCTGGAATGCAAGGATATAGCAAGCATTTAAAATGTTGCATAGTTTTGAGGATGAGCTGTGCAAATGCATTGAGTACTTATAAAATACTGAGTACTGTTAAATGAAAAAATAAAAATGTTAAATAACAGCTACACATGTTAGCCGTTAGGTTTAAATGCAAACATTTTATTTCTTTTTTCTCCCTAGTCTGCTGGTAAATAAGAAAATCATCGTAATGATTTAATAATATTAGTTTCTTTTACTATTTTATAGCTGTTAACTTTAACAACAATCAATAAAACAACCAACAATCAATTCAAACATAATTGCTGTTAATAACAGCTCTAGTTAATAGCATCAGTGTTGTAAAATGTATGACAGCTACAGCTGTACAACAGCTTGTCGTCCATCTCTTCTGCCCGCTGTCCTAAAAGCCGATTGTTGTGCTCTGACGTTTACAGCTGTGCGATTAATTTGAGATTTATTATCGAGCACTTTACAAGACAGGTGTGCAGCCGTATGTGTGTGTGCGTTTATTGACACAAACAACAGGCAAACGCGCTGATTTAAAGGGTACTCGATAGAGACAATTTGACTAACGCTTATTCCCTTGATAACAGCTCGATTACGTAATGATCGTAGGCACTCGACTTAGCCGTCTGGCGGCCGGTCGCCTCTTGCCTGGAATGGCTAGCAGAAGTGCCCACACGGAGCGCAAGGTGCAGGTGCCCGATACAGGTGACTTGCACATTGTCGAGTGTGGCAGCGGCTCTCGCAGCTTACTCTTAATGCCGGGCGCCTTGGGCTCCGCCTGGACAGATTTTAAGCCACAGATCGAGCAGCTGCCCAAGCTGTTGCCAGATCATACGATCATTGCTTGGGATCCGCCCGGCTATGGCAAGTCGGTGCCGCCGCAAAGGAAATTTGGCTTGGAATTCTTTCGCGAGGATGCCGAGGCGGCTGTCAAGCTAATGCGCGCACTCAACAGACCCAAGTTCTCAGTCTTAGGCTGGAGCGATGGCGGCATAACTGCTCTAATCCTCGCCGGCCGGCACAGCGATGCTGTGGAGAAGCTGGCGATTTGGGGTGCCGGTGCCTATCTAAACAAAGATGAGGTACAGTCACTGCAGGCAATACGCGACGTAGCCAAATGGTCGCCACGCATGCGGGAGCCCATGGAGCAGGTCTACGGCGTGGAGCGCTTCGCCCAGCTATGGGGCGAATGGGTGGATGCCGCTTGCGAGTTTTACAAGCAGCGCGATGGCGACTTTTGTCGCAGCGAAGTGGATCAGGTGAAGGCGCCCATCTTCATATTGCATGGCAAGAAGGATCCCATGATTGCCGCTGAGCATGTGCCCTGGCTAAAGCAGCGACTGCCCAAAGCACTCTACCACGAGTTCCCCGATGGCAAACACAATATACATCTGCGCTATGCCGAGGAGTTCAACAAGCTGGTCGCCGACTTCTTCAGGGCCAAGGAATAGGAGAGAGAAGAGTTCACTTTTGATTTTGCTTATGAACAAATAGGTATAAAGATTTATTAATTCATGATTTACAGAGAACAAGAGTGTGTTGCTTATTTGATCAGGGCACGGATGGTGGGCACGTAGTCATCATACTGAGCCTGGAAGAAGTTGCCGGCCACGGGAATGCCAAAGTTATACTTGGCGATGTAGTCGCGGATCTTCACGTTGAGACGACCCTCCAGAGTGCTATAAAAAAAATAATCAATTCGATATTATATATATCTATTGGGAGTCGGAAGTGACACTTACGTCTTGTTGATGAACTTCTCGCTGGTGATCTTGTCGGTCTGCTTGAAGACGAAGAAGACATAGCGATGGAGACCGCTGCCCTCAGCTGGACCGGCGCCCACATATTCGGCAAGCACTTGACCATCGGCCACCTTGTTGCCAGGAATGTTGATCACAGCCCAGTGGAGGACCTCACGCATCTTGGGATCGCTGCGGCTGGGTGCATCAGGATCGACCATGAGCAGAGTGTACGAGGCGCCAGCTTCGGCATCCCAGCTAACTGTGGGCTGATCCTTCACCTGTGTAGGTGTCAGCTCCTTGCCCAAATCGACCTGAGCGCCGGATGGATAGGTGACCGTAACACGAGCCTTTGGCTTGTCATCGATAATGTCGGGAATGATACCGCTGGTGTCCATGTTGCTCTTGTTGCTGGTTATGCTCTGTCTGGCGTTAACGCAGTGACTCTGCCTGCCAATGACAATGCGTGCGCTATTTATCGATCCCCGGCCCAGCCGTAATCAGCTTTTTATTTTCGTGCACTTTTTTTTTCATTGCCCAAATGCGCTCTAGATAAAGATAAAGATAAAGACGAGTCGACTGACTTGGCCAGCTGATAGCAGCAGCGATAAGTGCACTCAATGCTTCAATTTATTAACAAGGATGACTATGACAGCAACTATTGAACACCTGCTCAGGCAGTAAACTCCTTGTTCCGTATGGCCACATAGTCATCGTACTGCGCCTCATAGAAGTTGCCAGCTATGGGCTTGCCCAGGCCATGTTTGCCAGCAAAGGCTCGAGCACTAAAGTTGAGGCGACCTTCGCGAGTGCTGCGAATGGTTATATAATTATTGAATTTAATCTACAATATATATTTATGTATATATATTTATACCGTTTATCTATGTGCAGCGTCTCCTCAATCTTCTGGCTCTGGCGATAGAGCAGAAATATATAGCGATGCAGTCCGGTGCCCTCAGGCGGACCGGAGCCAATGTATTCCGCCAGAGTTTGACCCTTGCTCAACTGATTGCCGGGTATATTGACAACGGCCCAGTGCAGGATCTCACGGAACTTCGGCTCCTTGCGACTGGGTGCATCGGGATCGACCATTAGCAGTGTGTGCAGCTGCTCCTCTTCGCCCGCCGCCGTGTGCCACAACACTTGCGGCTCATCTTTGACCTGTGTGGGCGTCAGCTCGTTGCCCTCATTGACAGCCAGTTCCACTGCATAGCTGACCTTCAGTTTGTCCTTCGGTGGCGCCTCATCCACCACATCGGGAACCAGAGCATTCATTTTTCGTCTTTCCGATTTCCGTTGTTATCAATGCTGTTAATTTTGTAATTCGAAACGATGATTCAGTGGAGAGATAAGACGCAACTCCTTATATATGTATGTATATATGTCTAGGTCTATCATATATATATTCTAATTAATTAATATCTTACCATAAACGAACTGAAATCCAATTTTGCAGGCCTGGTGACTACTATAAATAACAATAACTATTGTCTCTGTATAAATCAAAAATGAACTTTGGTCAACGAAAGTTTTCCATTTATTGTGCAAAGAGCCAAACGCCAAGCACCAAGCGCGCACTATCTAATTAGACCCTAAAACCACAGTCGAAGTGGTTAAATAGGGTATATTGGTTTTGATGAAATGTATGTAACAGGCCGTAATATATACATACTTAAATATGTGTTTGTTCGTTAGTATAAGAGTTTTAGAGCAAGAGACTTAAAACTTTATGGGAGACTCGTTCTTCGTAGCTGCTGATTTGGTTTGTATAAGAGTATTAGTATAAGAACAAGACATTTGAAAATTTAGAAGTGTTTTCTTGTTCATTTGTATAAGAGTATTATATAAGATATTGATATTAATACTTTTCACGAAAGTGTATTTCTTCCTAGTTTTATATTCATTTGTATACGAGTATATGTCCGTTCGCTTGTATAAGAGTATTATTATAAGAGCTAGACATTTGGAACTTTGCATAAGTGTCTTTCTTCCTTGTTCGTTTGTATAAGTGTCTGAAAGTATAAGACCTAGCAACTTGGTTTTTTAGAGAAAGCTGTTTCTCTTCCGCGCATATCGATAATATAATCGATATTTTATATTTTATGTGCTTGACATTTCAAATTTCATATGTCGACTCTTAGAGTATATTTAGATGAGGATTATTACTTTTTTTTGTCTACCTGCAGATAACTGTATAGCTACTCGCTGTTTGTACAGGGCATCTACTAGTCGGGTACGCCAAACTAGAGCACTCTTGCTTGTGTCTTATATACATCAACATTTGAAAGGCCAGTTAAAGATATCAGTGCACACACATACATCAAAACAATATCCTCACACACACACACATACACACACCCAGAGAGTCATACGATATGTCATTTGTGTGTGTTTATCAACGATTTGTTAATTAACTTCAGCTGGGCATAGTCTATATATGAAATATAAGTCCAGCTGTGGCACATTAACATTAACATGTATTATGTGTCCGCAGAGCCAAGCGATATCTGTTTCCTTCAAATTAGTCATAATAGAGGCGGCTGGTTATTCATTATTTTGATTATATATGTATATGTATGCTATTTATTTATTAAACAATTCGAATAGTATTAACACTTTGAATATGAATATCAATTAGCTTTGACTGACAGATTTTGGTCTACATTAAATGTTCATAAAAAAAGAGTAATTTTTTAATATTATAATACAAATCATAGATGGGAGCAGCAAAAGAACATATGAGTGTGAGATTTGAGACGCGCGCCAGGGCGTGTAATAAACAATAGGAATATAATTATAATGATAGTGTAAATAATAATAATAATATATATATATTGTATAAATATATATTGGTATGTATAATTGATGTATCTGTGTGTCCATTGCGTTGCTATATATGCTTCATATCTGTATATATAGGATTGGTTTGGGCTAACTATTTGCCCATTGTTGAAGAACTAAATTTGGAATACGAGACAACATTTGTTCAATTTAGACCTGGATTGATTAAATTCCAATAACAATCTATATTGGCTTTAACATTCAATTAACTTTTATGCATTTTCAATCAAAACAACCTCGTGGGACATCTTTAGCAGCGGGTTTCATAGAGACCGCTGCGGCCAATGTAACGCACCCACTTGACCACATCGTGATCGGAGTAGTTGAGCTTCGGTTCGAAAACCTTTAGGTAGCGCACCTTGAAGCCCGATGGCGCGAATGGCACCTCAAAGTTCATGGATATGGGCGGGCGAGTCCATTTCTTTTTGGTATCCGTTTCGAGTAGTTCAATTTCGGCGGAGAGCTGCGTCTCCTTCATGCCCGCCATCCGCTTTATTTTCCACACAATTGCATTCTCCGATGCCTTGTACTTGGCCTTGCCCTTGAGGCAAATCAATTGCACGCCCGAGGTGTTGAGCGGAGTGGGAATCTTCACCTCGATCTTCTGGCCAAGCAGCGAGGGCTTGAAATTCGATTTGAGCACCACCTTCACTTCCATCTTGGTGCGGCCCACTTCTCGGACCAAGGGTATCACTCGGAATGGCAGCGAAATGTCTTTTGTTGTGCGATAGCGCATTAGCTCGAATTCACCGTCCGGCGGTATGAAGCTGATCGAATGCTCCGTCTCGAACTTGCTGAGCTTGACGCATTGATGGAACTGGCAATCGTCAATGACAACCACCGGCTTGCCAGAGCGCGAGGTTTCCGCCTCGGAATTGCCGGAAAGGCCTCGACCCTTCGATTCCATCACGATTTTGTCATTGATGCCAAACTTGCACTCGGGCATGCCTGAGAAATAGGGCTCATAATAATTATTTAGCAATTGGAGGATATTTCATGACTTACCTGACAAATAGGACTTCATCACCACCTTGCCAGCCACGTGAGCTGACAGCACTTGACCCTGCGGGCTCATCAGCAGATTCACATACTCCAGCACATCGAGGAAGAGCTCATTGCGTCGATACTTAATGCCCTCGCGTCGCCAACCAATTTGGCCCGTAACCTGGGAGGTTATTTGCATCTGCTCCTCCTTGGTGGCCGACTTGATGCCCTGCTGTGTGATGAACGTCTTGAGGGTGCCCGAGTCGGTGTTTTGCGGATAGCCAAAGTCCAATATCTCGTCGAGCAGCTCATAGATGAGCACAAAGTTATTCTTGATGTTCTCCTCAGAGATCTTGCCGAAGTACGACTGCATCACCTCAATGATCTTCAGCAAAAACTCGAACACCATCGCAGCATTCACATTTTGCTTGGTCACAGCTGCCAGCCAAATGTTGGCTCGCTACAAACATAAACGGGGGAGGTGATTAAAGTGTGATTAAAGGCAACGATCTATCATATCCGGTTGACGTGGCACAAACCTTAATGTGAAAAAAGCTGGTTCTCGCAATGTTCGTCACTGGGGAGCGCACCTGCTGTCGGGCATGGATGACATTTACTCGAAAAGCGTCCACGGCGTTGCGGCCGATGTCATCGCGATAAACTCGGGATATGAGTACCTCGCCCTTGTGGTTGTAAACGAACAAACCACCAATCATTGTTCCGTCTTCTAGTTGCGCAAACGGATCTAATTGAAAATTCGTGCTCTAGTTTAGGCAATTGGCTGGGAAATCAAAAATTTTCCACAAATTTGTTGCCCACTAGCACTTTTCCTCACAAAAAATCAATTGCTCTTGCACTCCCCCTTTTTTCCTTTCGATAAACAACTTTGTATCGCCTTTATCGATGAATAGCTGACAAAATTTTCCAACACTATCGAAAACAGCGCAGCCAACTTCAGTTCGTACATGACTCTGCGGCTTTGACAAAAACATAGTTCATCTTCAATTGGAAATTATTTCCTCGTTTAATTTAATCAAGACGTCAAACTAAACAAAATGCCCACTGAAAACCTTGAGGAGCAGGGCCTGGAGAAGAACCCCAACCTGGAGCTGGCACAAACAAAGTTCCTTCTCACGCTCTCCGAACACAAACAAGATGCAGCACTGAAGACCAAACTGCTCGACGCCATTCGAGCCGATAATATGGCTCCATGGTATGAGCACATCTGTACAGAGCTAAATTGGAATGTGGACAAGGACATGCTGGCACGTATGCGCGAACAGAACCGCATTGCAATCGAGCAGTTGGACGCTGCTATAGAGGATGCCGAGAAGAATCTAGGCGAGATGGAGGTACGCGAAGCCAATCTCAAGAAATCAGAATACTTGTGCCGCATCGGTGACAAGGCTGCCGCTGAGACAGCTTTCCGCAAGACGTACGAGAAGACCGTGTCGTTGGGCCACCGCCTGGACATTGTCTTCCATCTGATTCGTCTGGGTCTGTTCTATCTGGATCACGACCTAATCACACGCAACATCGATAAGGCCAAGTATTTGATTGAGGAGGGCGGTGACTGGGATCGCCGCAATCGCTTGAAGGTATATCAGGGCATTTATTCGGTTGCTGTGCGCGACTTCAAGGCAGCGGCCACCTTCTTCCTGGACACCGTCAGCACCTTCACCTCATACGAGCTCATGGACTATCCGACCTTCGTGCGCTACACCGTGTACGTGTCCATGATTGCGCTGCCACGCAATGAGCTGCGCGAGAAGGTAGTGAAGGGCTCGGAAATCCAAGAGGTGCTGCACGGCCTGCCCGACGTCAAGCAGTTCCTATTCTCCCTCTTCAACTGCCAGTACGAGCAGTTTTACGTGAATCTAGCCCAAGTGGAGAAGCAACTGCGTGCTGATTATCTGGTTCATCCCCACTATCGTTATTACGTGCGTGAGATGCGCATTTTGGGTTACACACAGCTGCTGGAGTCGTATCGCTCGCTGACACTGCAGTATATGGCCGAGTCGTTTGGCGTCACTGTCGACTACATCGATCAGGAGCTGGCGCGATTCATTGCCGCTGGACGTTTGCATGCCAAGGTGGATCGAGTGGGCGGAATTGTGGAGACCAATCGGCCCGACAACAAGAATTGGCAGTATCAGGCGACCATTAAGCAGGGTGATCTTCTGCTGAATCGCATACAGAAGCTTAGCCGTGTGATTAATATTTAAGTTCATAATCATACTCCATACACACCCAAGAAAATATAAAATTTTATTAAAAATTCAAGTTATTACAATGTAAAACTAATATAACATAAAACGATACGACTTCATATGTTTCTCTTGATGCAGTTAACAGAAAATGTATATTTTTTCTTAAATTCGCTAATCAAATGTAGTTTATTAACTAAATTCTTTGGAATTTATTTTGGTATCGTCTTTTCTTTTGATTTATTTGAGTATTATTGCATGCTTTCCGTTTGTACTTAATTTGTTTGTATTTTTTTTTTATAAAATTTACTTCTAAATGCGCTAGATGGCGCTTGCCTATCGAAAACTATGGCCGCTGTTATCGGCATCGAAAATGCAACGTTGCGTTCGCGCGCTCTTCAATAATTTGAAACGTACGCTATTCTCAGTGTACATCAGCGCCCTCATTCTTGCACGACCAATCATGCTCTTTGGTTAGATCAGTGTCATTATTTGGACTTGGCTTGTTGCTGCTAATAAAACTACGTGCCATATCCTCCAAAGCAGCAGCATTGCGAATGCCACAGTCTAGCGGCTCATCGTTCTCATATTTCAGAGTCTCATTGGCCCGCTGCTGCTGCTGCTGCTGGCTTGCCTCAGCCGATGCCTTGGCCAGATCATGCAGATTCTGCACAACCTCATCAATGATTGGCGCACCCGTTACCATGCTCATCGCTGGCAACGAGCCAGCCAATCCGGCCAAATTGTGACGCCGCATCTCAGCCAAACGATTCGTGCTCAAATTGATCAAAGCATTCATCATGACCTTGTTCCGCTGATAGTCCTTGCGCAAGTGCTGTCGTATTTCCGTGTGGCAATGCTCGTTGTTCGTCACGATAATCTCGCCGGTGTCCGTCGTCGTCACCCGAGCCTTGCAATTGAACTTGCGCGACAAATTGCACTGCCAATATTTCTTATCCTTGCGCACGTACTGAATGCCAAACGTATGTCCGTCGTGGACCAGCAGCGGCTTGCCGCGCTGGCTCAGCATAAACTCGAGCTTGCCTTGGAACCAATGCTCGCCAGGTGCGACTACAATATACACAAGATAGCCAGAGCATTGAAAGTATGTGCAGGTGTGTGTGTGTGTGTGTGTGTGTGTGAGTGTATGTGTGTGTTGTCTCTTTGTGTGTGTGTGTGTGTGTGTGATTGGATGACTGATTGATGACTGGACATTCACAAATGAGCCCCATTATTCAAGTCTCATGCAGTTACCATGAGTTAAGACTTACCTGACTGCTTAAAGCTAAAGTAGAGCACGATTTTCTCATATGTCTAAGCTAGGCTTACGACAAAAATCTCTTAATTACAATTCATATTTTAAAAAATTTAATTCTAGAAAATTCTAGAAAAAAAAAATTTAGTTTTTTTAGCAGTTAGCTAAATTGACATTATATTAGATTTAACTTGTAGTTAGTCTTAATTTGATCTTTTGATTAAACAAAATAACTGCTATAGCTGTTCATAAAAATAGTAGTGCAACTGAAATATTGAAAAAAAAATTCGAATATATATAAATATATATGTTAATTTAAATACTCATTTCAAATTGTTTTCAAAATATTATGTTTATGATCAAATTTTGCTTTACAACATTTCAGTCGCACTACTATTTTTATGAACACAGATTTATGACTTTAACTGTCAGCTAATTTACTGCAAACTGCAGTTAACGTAATTAACATTATGTTAAATTCAACTTAGCTTAGACAATGAGAAAATGTGCCTGCGTCCACAAATTGTCAACGGATCAATCAGATCAGATCAGATCAGATCGGATCATCGGATCAGTTGAGTTCAGTTTTAAGTTTTCAGCTGGAAACGCATCGAAAAGGATTCCATATTGATACGAGTTAATTTTCATTTTTGCATTTTACATTCGGTACATACATACATATGCAAATCGTATATATACATACAGACAGAAATAAACGAAAATTAGAAATCAATGAATTTCATCTAAACGGACTAACTAGGCGGCTTCCAGCCGCAATAAATTATGATCAACTTATGCACTAATTCCTTTAGATGTTCTCGATCTTGAAATTGTGTCCACTGCCTGGGGATATCGTTATGGAGTCAATCACTTGAGCACTCTCCGCCGAGCCATCGGCACTGGCATTGATATCCACGTGCTGCCGCTGCTGCTGCTGCTCGGCTGCGTCCATTTGACTGGCAGTTGGCGGCGGACTCTTCATGCCCAGCGGCGATTCGTTGGCATGCATGGAGGCGGAGTGGTTGCTCCTATTCGACTGTGGACTCTGGTCGGCCAGAGGCAGCAGCGCGGAGCCAGCTGCGCCCAGTTCCAAGTGGGGCGAATGTTGTGAGTGCTGTGGCAAGTGCATCAGATTCGGATTGTTGTGCATCATGTTCTGTATGACGCTGTGGGATGCTGCGGCGGCGGCGGCGGCGGCAGCAGCTGCTGCTGCGGCTGCTGATGCTGTTGGTGGTAGTGGTGGTGGTGGCGGTTGAGGCGGTGGCGGAGGCGGCGGACCTGCTGTCATCCCATGCTGATCCATACTGTGATGCTGCACCAGGAGATTAGGCAATGCCTGCGTCAGCTGATGATGCTGCTGCTGCTGTTGTTGCTGTTGCTGTTGCTGCTGCTGCTGCTGTTGATGGTGATGATGGGGATGATGATGATGATGCGGATGATGTTGAGGGCCAAGGGGCAAGGCTGCTCCAGCTGCTGTTGCTGTTGTCTGATTGGCGTATGGATTACCGCCCAATCGTCCAGCTGAGCCATGATGATTCATTTCCAAGACACTAGCTGTGGGCGCGACATCATAGCTGAGCTGGCCAGGATTGGGATTGGGCGTAACAGTAACTAAATTGCTGCTGCCGCTGCCGCTGCTGTTGTTGTTGTTGGTGTTGCTGCTGCTGCTGCTCGTGTTGATGTTGTTGTTGCTGCCACTGCTGCCGCCTCGCATGTGTGGCATATGATTGTGTACGCCCGTGGCGGATATAATCCTGCCCAGATGCGTGATGCAGCGCGCTCGACACATGCTGATCCGATAGGACTTGCACAGCCAATAGGTCTTCATGCCCTGCTGTGTGGCGACGGTGTTGTTGCGATTAAAAACACAATTGCCATGCAGCAGCGATGTGGTGGACAACATGACCATGTTGCTCCCATCTGATCCGGAGTGGCAGCGTTCGCAATAAATATTAAGTATACGTACAATTGTGGCAGAGATTAGTTGGGGGGCAAATCTTTCCAAAAACAAACAAATGCTTTACGAATGTTATGTACAAGAGGAGCGAGAGAGAGAGAGAGGCTAACAATTCGGATTCGATAGGTTTAGGCAGTGGGCAAAAGCATATAAAATAATAATTTAAAAAAAAAAACAAATGCTTAACGCCTAAACTAATGTGATATACAATTTTGATTTGGTTTTTAGGGGGGATTAGGCAATGGGCAAAAGCATATCAAATCAATTCAAGCAGCAAAACTGTGGTTAGGCTAGAGATGGAAACCACATGCGTACGCCTTTTCTTAAAATTCAAATTTGTTTTCAAATTACGCGCGCAACACAAATTCAATTTTGTTGTTCAGCCGATCTCTTCTTTTTCGCGATAGCAGAAGATCGTCGAGTATATCAATTCAAATTTCGCTATTTCCATCTCTTACGAATACCGAAAAAATTTAAATTGTTCGATATCCGATTTTATCACCAATTCTGTGAATGGTTTTTTATGCGATAACCTAAATTCAGCAAGGACATCTCTAAATTTAACAAATATCGAATATGTATTGAGTCTGAAATTTGAAATTGCTCCAAATTCATCGGTTTTGTGCGATAGCAGTAAATCGGCAAAGGACATCTCTAACTCAACGAACATCCAGTCTACGTTGCGCGCGAAATTTGAAGTCACAAAAGTTTTTGAAACACAACTCGTAAGTTCTATATAACTGATATGCTCAACATGGACTCGATCCATCGGTTTCCATCCCTGTGGATTAGTAATTTGCAAGACACGGAATATTGATGATATGATGTTCAAATATGTGAACCAAGCGTATGGAAACTCAAAGTCAAAGCGATGCAAACATGCAACAGAAATGATGATTATATAAACATGAATGTTTTAGTTTAAAGATGTTCACCTACTTGACGGTATGTCCATGTGATTGGCAAAGTTCTTGGTGTAATCGCTGGGCATATACAGCTCGTTGGGATATTCGGTGCCTGGTCCCATGCCCAGGCCACTGCTACCGCTGCTGTTATTGTTGTTGCCTCCATTGTTGTTGTTGTTGATGTTGCTGCCTGGCAAATTGCTGGAACTGTTGCTAGCGGAGCCACTATTGCCCGTCGTTGCCTTGTAGAAGTTATTGTAGTCCAAATTGAAGGCCGGCGCAAAGGGATTACGCAGCGAACCCATCGCTGTCGACGACGAAGCCGAGCTGCTGCTTGTGCCGGCAGCGCTGCCAACGCTACTATGATGCCCCTCACCCTCGCGCTTCAGGCTGCCCAGATCGTAGCGCGGCTCCACCATCGAGATGTGTGGTATGGGCGGCATAAAGAACTCCTCCGCATTTAATGCATGCTCCATGCTGCCGCTGTCCGCATTATCAATGCCATCCACAGAGCGGCGCAGCTGCTTGCGCGAATAGATCGACAGCGAATCGCTGCTGAAGTCGGCGGGCGCTGATCTCTTGCTCTGCATGTACGACAGGTGATTGCCATCCGTTCGACAGCCGCTCGGCGAGGCTGTGGGTGTGCGCGAGTTGCTCTTTGGCTCAATCTGTTCTGCGTCCGATTTGCTGCTGCTGCTATTGTTGTTGTTGTTGTTGTTGTTTTGACTGTTGCTGTTGGGCTCATCGCAGGCGCCGGCGCCAGCGGCGGCATTTGTCACTGGGCCAGCCGACTTCTCGGACACATTGGAGCCGGGCGGACTGTTCGAATTGGTCGCCAGCCCCTTGATCTGCAGCAATTGGCCAATTTTCATAAAGGATTGCAGCTCCGTGTGCTTGACATTCACAACGCCTTGGTACATGAACTCCAGCAGCTCGCACATGATATTAAAGCTCACATCTTTGAGTATGACTGTGGAGTAGCAGAGAGAGAGAGAGAGAGCGAGAGTAAGAGAGTGAGACAAAGAAATTTAATTTAAATTATAGAGAAATATAGAAAATGCATGGAATATTGGAGATGCCAATAGAATGAGGCACAGGCAACACTTCACAACAAACAAGAATTAGCTATGAAATGGAACAGAATTCTATTTGAGTTCGTATCATGAGTACTCTTGTTGGGTGTGGTCGACTATGATATACCTTGACTCTACTACTGCTACTGGTCTACCCAAAGTCCCCCACTTTATGAGAAATAGCTTGACTGAACTTAGGTTCTAGCTGCACTTTCTTTATGAAATTTTCAGAGCGTAATCATGACATATGTACAAATGTATGTGTATACCAAAGCTCAAGTCTATGAGAATAGACACAATCTAACTGTTAAATAAGCCTAAATTGCTGGCTATGATTCAGGTCGGAATCGAAGCGACGAATCGAGTTTTATATTTTGGCATTGGAATCTTTTCTAATTATATATTTATACGCTCTATATAGTATGTAAGAGTGTGTGTGTGTGTGTCTGTGTAGGAATTAAAAAACATGATCAGCTCGAAAGGAGGTCACATTCATAGTGGAGATGTTATCATCGAAACGTTCAAATACTAAATCAATACATAAAACAAAACACAGCTATAAACAGCTATGATAAGAATACTGAAAAAACTTAAATATTAAATATATAATAATGAAAAAAAAAAAAAAACACTCAACAACAGTCGAACAACAACAACAAGAAGAAGAAGAGGAAACGCAGCAATAACTAAGTAAATAAATAGCATCTCATATTATCGCTGCTGACGAAACGGTTCGAATATTTCAATATGTTTTTGAGTTTATTTTCTGTTGATGCGGCACAGTGGTCCACATATGGAGTTTGACCCACGGTTCAGCATAAAATATGCCAAATCATATAAGAAAAATGTATATAATATCAATGTATTTGGAATATGTTTGGAAAGTACAGTGACAGCTAGCTAAGAAGAACTTAGATGATATTTAGAAGAAATTGAATAGAGAAATTGAGTCTGCCATTAGGTTGGCTATGGAAGACCTATAATTATTTAATATGTGTATAGATTTAATAATAGATTTATTTATAGATAATTAATAAATAGATTTAATATAATACTAATAAAGGATATTCTCACTAAATTCTAGATGATGCAGCTAAAAGTGTTCACCTAATGGAAAAAGGGGGAAAATACCATTTAGTACATTGCAGTCGGGCGCTACTGACTGCCTAATACTCGTTTGCGTCTCCAGAAAACAGCAAGTAAGAAAGCTCTAGTCGGGAGATACCTGAACCCTGTCGATCTGCGTCACGACGGCAAACGCCAGTGGAAAACCCCATAGCCGTAACACTCGAAAAGACGACGGCCTAGACGAGAATACATAATCCAAATGTTAAAGTCTTCAGCGTCGAGACACACGCACATTACACCAAGTCAATATACCCCTTATCTGCACTTCAAGTGACAAGGTATACCAAAATTTGCTTATGTAATATGAACTTTGAGTTCTCTTACCTAACTGGTCATTAGATTAAGCCTAGCTCAGCAGATTCTTCAGTATCTTCAGTATCTTCAGTATATGCCAACTCATTATCTTAGTATTATCTAACTGCTCCTAATTATCTTTCACATTGCAATCCCAATACAGAGCTAACCAATTCGAACCACTTTGCCTCATCAGCTCATAATAAGCTGCTAGCAACATCTAGTTAAATAAATAAAAAAAAAACAATATTATCTCTTGTTCTCAATAACAATTTCTATATATATACGTATATACTTGGTCTGTCATTTGTTGATCTGTTGCTTAATCTCGTGTCGGCTGTGGCAAGCCGAGCCGTCATCTATCCCATTCCATTGCTATCTGCTATTCGTATCTGTGCGTCGCCATGTCCGTGTTTGTAAGTAACGCAAAGATCAAAATCCGAGCAATTTATATATTATATAAGCGAAGATAATAACCCTCAATCGATCGATCTAGTTGCCATCTATATATATATTCATGTGTGTTATATATATAGTAAGGCATGAGCTTGACGGCTGATCCTTAGTTAGATACGCTCGGAAAGTGCAACTAATCAAATGTAAACTTAGATTCAAACAGGTTCGTGTGCCCTTAAATAGATTGAAAGGGTATATTGGCTTTGTGGCAGCAGTCATTAGGATAAGGCATATATAGTGGTGTTTAGGATGAACAATTGAGTCCATTTGCTCATCTGTCTGTGTGAAAGCTCGAGATTTGATATTTCTAATAAATATTGTGGTATATCTGATATATCAATCGATAACTTGTGCTACTTTGATATAAATTCTACATTCTCGAAGACAATGAAAGCTGAAAACACTAAATTTCATATGTCGCTGTGATAGACAGACTTTTAATATTTCACATTTGGTATACCTAACCCATTTCCCATTCATTTCTTATACCAGAGACTTGAGCTATGGGATATTTATGAATTTGTACAGCTTTGTTCATAAAAATAGTAGTGCGATTGAAATGATAATCAGCAAAATTATGTGATAAGCATAATATTTGTAAAGCAATATATTTATGTATATATATTTTCAATCTATTTTCAAATTGTTTTCAAATAATTTTCAAAATATTATGTTTATCACAAAATTTTGCTGTTCAACATTTCAATCGCACTACTATTTTTATGAACACCTTTGTATACCATTATTATGCTCTGAAAATTGCATGAAGATCGTACAGCTAGAACCGAAGTTCAATCAAGCTATTTCTTATAAAGTGAGGGCTTTAGGTAGAGCCTTTGAATAAAGTGCTTATGTGTGTGTGTGTGTGTGTGTGTGTGTGTGTGTGTGTGAATGAAAGAGCAACTTTGTTGAGCGGCAGTTTTGGGATATCTTGTAGTCGTGCACACCTGACTAGAGCACTGCTTACATAGTTTATAAGCAATCGTATCAATCGATCTGTGATCTGTGACTGATCCAGCTATCTGTTAGTGATCTATACAATATCTGATGCTACAAAACAAATATATATATATATATATATATATATATATATATATATATAATTCATATACAAAGTGTCATACAAAGCAATCTTTACACAGCATGATCGAGTCTCTGGGCACACACACACATTGAAATACTTTTATTGATATTTGTGTAGCGCGCACAAATCTGTAGATAAACTTTGTCTAAAGTTCACGGAAAATGTGATAAATACGCATAGAGTAAGTATGCTATGCTGTTGATAAGCACAGCAAGATCGAAGCAACCCAAAAACCCAACTGACAATTCGGGCACGATCAACGATCGTCAATTGTGTGTATGCTGCATATAAGTATATGTATGTATGTATGTGTGTGTGTGTGTGTATATATAGAGATGTCGTTGTCATTTCTGTTTTATGAAACTGAACCCAACTTGATCTTTGCTGATATCGCATAGCTATAAGGCAGATCGTTCAAGCGAAGCAGCCGCATGGAAGCAGCAGCAGCAGCTAAACGAATGCGCAGGACTGTGAATACGATATATATGTATATATATATATATGTATGTATGTGTGTGTATGTATGTATGTATGCATAGCTGTGTCAAGTAGTTCTGTTCCCACCCATTGTCTAGAGCACACGCCCACTTTTGGCTAGCGACCAATAAGATTGCAGTCGATCGACTCAATATACGAAAAAAAAAACACTTTTTTTATGATTATGATAAATGTTTATCGAATCAGAACGACAATTGATTTCGTTTCGTTTCGTTTCGTTTTTTTTTTCATGGGCCTTCTCTATTTCGAATTGGAATTGGAGTGGGCTGTCAGCGCACAAACATTAATAATATACATGTTATCAGTTAACGCCATATTAGTCGGACATTCATAGTGTTGCTGCTGGCCATAGAAATAGTAGTACAATCTGATTAGAGCGTGCGACGAGCGCCTGATCACGATCTACACATAACACGTATCCCAACTAGGATATTAGCACTGGGAATATGTTTGCTCATGCTAGGAACTTTATTTTGGTAACTTAATAATTCTTTTGACAGACTGAAAAGGTTTGCAAATTGCCTACAAAATTCAATGAATTTTATTTACTTTTTATTACATTTCTTGTAGACTTCCTTATAGATTCCAATTGGGATTTGATTATGAGGGCTGCTTGTGTTGGGAAAACTAGTTTGAAAGACTTTAGATTGCATTATAGATACCATCTAGATTACTTATATATATATAGAAGTCTTTAACTATGCAACTGTTTAATTTTTAAGAGAGTGTGAGAAAAGGTTCATAATAATTCTTTTAGATCATAAATATATATAAGTATAAACAAAAACAAAAAAAAAAGGTATATATATGTATACTATATTCCCTCTCTTTCTCTGCTCTCTCTCTCTATATGCTCTTCTCATTTGATGAATAAATTATGAATATATTAATTTGTTGCTTGATTTTTTCTCCATGATCACTGTGACATATATAATATATAACTATTATTCAATATTTTTGTTTTTTTTGTACTTTTTCTGTCTTTTATTGCAAAGATCAAAATATTTGGAGTATAAACTCAGCAAAATCGTAGTCAGATAAAGATTTTTTTTTAAATTTCTAGAATTTCGTGGCAAATTTTATATTAAATTAGTTTTAACAGCATAAAAATCTATTATTTATTGAATTTAGAAATTTAGAATTTGGATTATATACAGATGCGTAACATCGCCCAATAAAACTATCAAAATTCTAAAGCTACATCCACTAAAGGCGTAGCGATGCCCTGAAAAACTATATTTTCTACAGTTTTAAAGTTGGAACAACAAATGTAGCCATCTGATCTACAGATAGCTCAATAAATTATATAGCTAAGTTCATCAAAAGCGTGACTAATACAAATTATTTATAAAACTAAACTTAATCCAGTTCATTCTATTTAGGTTATTCATATGAAGCGTGTATATACATCATATTACAAACTCTTCCTGAAGACTGAAGCTCACAGCCAATATAACCTGAAATTTGTTACATAAATATAAACGAGGTCTATTCAAAAAGTAATGTGAATTTATATTCCGTATACCTGAGTGCTGATCCCTGCGACATTGTCTTGTTCCCGAAACTGAAGAGACCCATGAAACAGAGACTTTGCGCTGTATCTATCTGTATCTATCTATATCTGATTTGAATTGCTAGATATTATTGTATGAATAAACAATTTTTGAAAAGAAAACATAATATTCGTGATACTTTTTGAACAGACCTCGCAGCAAAAATTCACGAAATCCAATCTTTCCCCCCCCCTCCCCTCCCCCCCTTTATTCATTATTTTCCTCTATTTGGATACAATATCAAAGTATTTGGGCTTTAGCCCAAGAATTAACGAGACCGATAAGTAAATCTAAATCTAAATCTATTTATTTCTGCTACCGACTTTTTGACTCATAAATTAAAAATTGTGTTTGGCCAACAGAAGAGGTCAATAAAACAGCCAAAGAACTTTTTCAAATGCCTCAAAGTCAAAGTCTGATATTAGTTATATGATAGACCCATAAAATGTGCTCCTGGTTCGCATACGTCAGCAATGCGCCATGACTGACACCTGCCGGACGCAGAGGCGTACCATGGGAAGTATGCCAAATAGTTGGGGAATTACATTTCAGCCAAAGATACTAAAGATATATGTATGGAACAATATATGATATATGATATACTATCATAAAGGGAGATTAAATACTCTAAAAGCTGGATATATACAGAAAGAAAACCTTTGATAGAGTTGCAAACATAATAAGATTTTGTTTCTCTAGTCTGAAGAGTATATTTATTAGATGTTGTAGGGCTCTTTAGAAGAAGAAGAGGAATATCATGTCGGGATCATAGGAAGCAAGCATTTGACTTAACAGAAATATTGATCATGTTCTAGACCTACACATAGAAGACTTTGATATAGGAGTTGTCAGAGGGGTAACTTGATTCCTTCTACAGGCTCTACGGATTGATAAACTTGATGTATGTTTGATATAAGAGTTCTGCATCTAGAAAAACTAAAGTGATATAGAGATCTGCTAAAATAAACACTTGATCTAAGGGTTCTAGCAGTTTCATTGAAGAATTTGAAATTTATGAAAATTGAGATATTTTCAAATATTATTTTTCTTTTCTTTCTTCTGCTCTCTCAACCTTCACATCTCTTCCTTATTTATTTATAAATATAGTTCTTTTTACTGCCCCCATTAGAAATATATGGCTTCCTGAATACGCCGCCTCTGCTACTGGTTACTGGTTACTGGTTACGGGGCTAATACTAGATGGCAATAAAAATAAAAATTCGAGTTTGATATTTACGACAAGTTCAGTCGGTCGATATTATATTATCTACATTTATTGCAGCTAATATCAGCAACAGCCGCAGCTCCGATCGCTGCAGCACTTGAGGAGGAAGCACTATAGCTATCGTCTGGCGTCTGTAATTGGTTTAGGTTTACTTACTCCTATACCCTAAGCCCATTGGCAGTTGTCCAAACTGGGCATATTGGTTTGGCTTCGGTGTAGGATGAACCTGAACTATATATATACATATATATTCTTAATTATGATCAATAGGCGAATCGATCTGTCTATAAAGATTATCAATTAAAATTTGAAATGATGGTCTGCCTTTCCATGCATTGATTGATTTTGTTTCAATTTTATCGATAACTTTGATCATGGAAACGATTTACAATCGAAAGTATAAGAGCAGATAGTTTGAAAAAGTAACTAGAGACTTCAAAAATGAACATGCCTTACTTTTTTTAAAGCCACTTTTATCATTAATGAGTTAATCGATAACTTTCATAACCATGAAATCGATACTAAATCATTGGTATAAGAGTCAACAGTTTTAGTATAAGTATGTATAAGGACTAAAGACTTAATTACACACAGTCTTTCAAGTTTATCGATAACTATTTGCATAAAGTGAAACCTGATTAATATCGATTTCGCACTTTAGGTTTTTTTTTAGCCTACCGA
Source organism: Drosophila leonis (assembly GCA_035045365.1). NCBI lineage: Eukaryota > Metazoa > Arthropoda > Insecta > Diptera > Drosophilidae > Drosophila > Drosophila leonis. The sequence continues at coordinate 842,504 of JAWNPC010000284.1, read as the reverse complement.
AAATATTTGACCAAATTTAGTATATTCAAATGAAATATACTGCTCATTTTGTATAGCTCTTTGATCCATTTTCTCATCTTAGGCTCGTCTTTCAGGGTATCTGCTAGTCGAGGGACGCAGAGAGAGTGAGAGAGAGACTTGTTTTGGGCTTATTAAGTGGCAATTGAGACCACATACCCCATAGTAGGCGTCTCTGCGTCTTATCTGACCAACTGGCCATAAGTCAAAAATCTTATTTTACGATTTCAAATGATACCAAAAGCAGAGTACCAGGCATATATATGTATATACTATATATGCCGGGCATAGGCTGATAAACACTCAAGCTGATACTTATTGCTGTTTATGCCAATAATAAAACTTTAATGAAATCGAAACAAAAGCATAGAGAAGAGGAGGAAGAAGAAGCAGAAGATGATAATATACGAGGATTAACGAGGTGCGCGAGGCCAACAAAATGGCGTAGATATCATGTTTAGAAGTGCCTAGTTGCATGAATGGGCATATACTCGTATATATACAGATGTACTATATATATGTATATGACTGTTTCTTAAGTATTTTGTATATATCGATCGGCAACAAGGAAACAACTACAACTGGAACTGTAACAACAACCATGGTTATATCAATATAGCAATTCATATCGCTTTGGTTACCAACTCGAGCGTCAGAGCAACCAACCCTAATCAATATCTCGAAAAAGTCTTCAAGTGCCTTTTTCAACTAGAGACGGAAGCGTGTCGAAACTATTTCTCCATATAAGTCTCAAGTGTGTCAAGAGAGTATATTGGCTTTGCACATTTAAAGCTAGAGTCTTTGAAAGCTGACTGATATAGTCCTGTATCTTCTAGTCTGATGAAGTGCGGTCATTTGTAGGTTATCTGAGTGGGGGCGTGGCAAGTTTGGTAAGTGGTACACATAAAATATATAACATATAGATATATAGATTTTTACATCTGGAATCCAAAATTTACTGAGCAAGTGTCTGGATGAAGGATAGAGCACTATAGACTGACCTCATCTTGGGCGCATCGATTGGTTTTAACAGCTGCAACACTGTTTCATTTCTACATGAATCCTCTCAATGGGGCAAAACGAAATACATATATTTTGCCCAACAATTTTAGGAAATTTCGGATCTTAAACGAGAACGTTTGCAAAGTTGTTACTTCTTAAAAGTAAGTTTAGATATTGAAACTTAAAATCAATTTAAACATGATTTTCTCACCAATTTGATGTGTTTCGTATATTTAATTTTTGTATTAAATTAACATTAATATTTAGATTTTATTTATTTAAAAAAAAAATAAATAAATTTAATTTCATATTTTTTATAAATTTTGTTATATTTAAAAAAATATATAAAATTTAAATAAATGAATTGCACATCACAATTCAAAGCACGTTCAGTTCGTGTCACGACACGAGTGCATCTCTAGAATAGGCAGACGGACAGAAGTGCCGTTAGAAGTGGCAGCCGGGCAAAGGGTGGACAAGGAAGGGAGGGGGAGCAGCCAGGGAGCGGGCAACCAGTTGCTCCGCTAATGTTGCTCGTTGGGCAATAAATGATTGTTGGGCGCGATAAAAAGATAAAATGTTTGACTTTTTGTTGTTGTACAGCTCATTGTTGTTGTTGCCGTTGTTTGTTGTTATTTAAGTGTAACACGCAGGAGCAACAACCAACAACAACAACAACAACAACAGCAACCAGCAAGCAAATCATTTGGCTTGTTAGCACCTTTTGCTCATTGTTGTTGTTGTTGTTGTTGTTGTTGTATTATGACTTGGTTTATTTATAATAATTTGTAGCCCATAGCATTATTTATAGCCTATATTAATATTCTTTATCTTTGAAAATAATAATAATGCTTCTAGTGCTGCTCCATTCTCTAGTTTCCGATACCCTTGAGCACATTGCAAATGGGATGTCAACTGTGTATGCATTTCAAAATATATCGATAACTAGTTTATCGATAAATGTCGATTGTTGTTATTGATTAATGTTAACGTATAACGAGAGTTTAGCATCACATATTTAGATTTTGTTTACTATAAGTATTTTTTGTTAATTAATCGATTATTGTGAAATCGATAAATGTCAAGTTTTTATTTAGTTTATTGAGTTAGAATATAAGTGCTCATATACATATATTGATATCTGGTTTAATGTTAACCTAACGAAATTCAAATTTGATCGATAGCTATCGATACATTTTGATTATGAACTCTTGTAATTGAGCAATATGAACAGTAGAATTGGTTGGCAATAAGAGCTAAATATCTCATTTGACATCCTGGTTATATTTGAGCATAAACTAAAATTTGTTTAAAGAATAAAATTCCAGGGTAGCTCCTAGTGGGTCAGTTTCAACTAGCTGTTGTAGGTGTTCCTGTTGTTGTTATTATTATAGTTAGGTAGCATATTTCTACAGCTACTTGAAAGATAAAATATTGTTGTTTATTGCCGCTTGATCTGATAAAGCCACCGTGCAGCAGGCGTGTAGAACAAGCGAACGAGTCAGGCAGAGCCCAAACCCCAACCCCAACCCCAACTCCGAGCCCCCCAAAGGTAGTTGGGTGGGCAGGCGATATGATATCCATATGAACAATTCCAGAGTCCATGCACCAATATCTAGGTTGAAGTGAGTTAAGCATTGGATCTACATTTGATGAGGTCAGCAACGTACCCAACTCAAGTGGACGAACGGGCAGCCTTATCACAAGCGGAGCACGAGCAACGTGTGATGCATGTGCATACTCTGTGCATGACAAAGGGGTGTGGGTGCGACTGTGGAGTGTGGATATCAGTGTGGATGTAGAAGGAGTGGGTACTACGTAGAGACAACGAGAATCTAGAGACAATATGGCGACAGCTGCCAACTGTCAATGTGGATGGGAATGAAGATGGGAATGGGCATGTGAAATGTGGATGGGCTAGGGCAATATGGATGCAGATGGATATGCTTTGGGATGTGGAGCAGTGGAAAATGTGTGATGTGGATTGTGGATGAGAATGAAGGTGTGAGTTATGATGTGGATATGGATGTGGCTGTTAAGATGAATGTGGATTTCAATGTGGATATGAGTGTGAAATTGGTATGTAAATGATGAGTGGAAACAATGAAAAAGACAGCTAATAATGTAATTGTGGAATGTGGATCTCGACGTAGAATGTCGTTGTGGAATGTGGATCTGGATGGCAATGAGGCAGTAACTATGAACGGAGGGACAGTTACCAATGTGGATGTGGATGTGGATGATGGTGAATGTGGATGTGGATGCTAATGAAGATGGGAAGTTCGACTGTAGATGAGGAGTGGGTGCAATGAAGAGACAACGTGGCAACAATATGGATGCCAATGTAAATGTGGAATGTGTATGTTAATATGAATGTGGAATGTGAATGTGAATATGAATGTGGAAAGTGAATGTGAATATTAATGTGGAATGTGAATGTGAATAGCAATGAAGATGTAAATATGAATGTATATTTACCTACTATAGATATGGATTTGGATGTGGAGGAGTGGCAACTATCAACTAGCTGCAGCGAGAGACAACGTGGCGACAGCTAACCATGAGAGATAATCAGCAATGGCTATTTGATTTTTGATTTATCACTGAAGGAAAATAGTGAAGCAAGCATAGGAACATATACACATATATCTATCTATATATTTATACATATATATATAGCACAGTTTGGTTCGTTGTTAACTCCCAAAGTTGACATCGAATTTATTATAAAGTTGATTTATATCGACGAGCACTGCTTGGGCTGGCATTTGACAATTGACGGGCGTGCTTAGATAAACTGACAGGTGGACGGCGATAAAATTTCCACCCTGTCGATAACACGTAATACAAGTACAGTAAAAGCAAGCTAGAACGAACAATGTCCAGACTTTAAGTCAAATCTTCGTAGTAAGAACATTCTTCTTATGCTAACCTAGTGATAGATTCACCGCATGATATAAATATAAGATGCTAATAAGATTTTGTTAGGCGCATGTTAATTGGAATTGTTATTCTTACTATTTATTATTTTGAAAATAGGATATACTTGCTAAACAGCACTAAAAGCCTTTTGGCTAAGATACAGCAAACCCTAGAGCCTGAAATTCCAGCTCGAATCCTTGTTTAACTGCCTAAACGAATGATCCAATTAGATAAAGCATCTGCAACAAATCATTGCTGATTGGAATTATGGGTATGAATTGGATTCCAGTTCAGTAGAGCATCTACTGTACATTCCACAGCTTGGAAGCCGCCGCGTGAACATTTTCGGCAAACAACAGCTAAACAAATCGGAGCACCGCAAAAAAAAGAAACAACAACAACTTGTGAAGAGAACGTGAGCAATGCATGAGAAGAGGAGTGGGAGAGAGTCGGCGAGAGGGGCTTGAGCTGGTTTACTTACTGATTGGATGTTGGCAGGGATTGGTCGTGAATATCTCTTGGAAGTATGGACTGCATATGGCCAGGACAATTTTGTGCGCCTGCAGCAGCTTTCCATCGCAGGCCAAGGTGACGTCCACTAGATCGCCGCGGTCGTACAGATTCTGGAAGCCGCTGGCAATGTTGTCCTGGAAGTTCTTCCAGCAAAGCTTAAACTCATCATCCATGGCGCTCGCCCGCCAGCCAGCCAGCTAGCAAGTGTAGTTATATATTTATATATATTTTTAAATATGTTAATTGTATTATTTGCTGCAATTATTTTGTTTAAATGCAGAGAAATCGCGAGCGGGAGCTGGAGTCTGTTTTTCTTTTCTTTTTTCTTGTTTTAATGATTCTTGTTTATTTGCTTTGGGCCGTGATTTGTTGGCTCGTTCACTTTGTGGCTGACATTCACAACTGAGATGCCACAGAATGTCAGATAGAACATAAACACAAAAATATATATGTGTGTATGTGTGCGAAAGCACGCTCACGAGCGCCAAATGCCGTCGCAAGCGAAACTCCAAGAAGATGCGAGTGCTAGTTAATTTTTGAGCAGATGCTGCAGGCGTTTTGTTTATTATTGAGGTTCACGCGCACGAACACGAACCGTCTGCGACAACAGCCACATTGACTTTGATTTCGGTTTTAATTAACACTTTTTGATTTAAAACATTTTTATCAGAAAAGCGTGAAATGGCAGCGGACGCTGTTTACGTTTGGATGCGATAGAGAGACAGAGCAAGCGAGAGAGAAACTAAAGAACATGCGCAGAAGTAAAACAGCTGTGGCAGCTGCAGTGTTGTAAAATTAGAAAAAAACGTGGCGGGCTTGTTACATTTCAAATGTTGTCATATATATTTATATTTATTAAATTAACAATTAATGTATGTATAATGAGTTTTAACAAAAGAGAGATCCACAATAAAATTCCTTAACAGTACTACTATTTACTAACATTTGGCAACTATAATTTGCAAATATTCGATTTATTCGATCGATTTTCGATACATTTGCAGACGAGGACTATAAAATTATAAACCGCGAACAGTGCTGATTGATAAGAGCTTATCTAAAATTTGTAAATTCAACGACATATGTTGGTTGAGGTCGACTTGGCTAGTGCCCTGAAAGCGTAGAGCCAAAATATGTTTCTAGGTGGCAAATGCGACCGACTCAGTAGATAACGTGGCCGTGTATAACCCACTTAGTATTTTTAACAAAAACAAAGAGCTTCTTATCAGAATGCCGTGGATGGCTTGCACGTTAATTATATATATACATTCATACGTTCATAGATACCAATGCCAATTGGTCACCGGTTGATTTCTCTAATTTAGTGCTTTAAAAACGTTCAACTGCTGCGGGTACAAGCGATCTTTGATAATCTCTCTAGTAAAATGGGTGGTTGTTGCAGTGAGTATATCCATAAATTTGTATAATTTTAACGATTAAACGAATTATACATATATCTTTATTTGTCGTTTCCTTTAGGTAATCGTAAATCGGTTGATTTGCCAACGGTGCCCCCAGCGCCAGCAAAGCAGCGAGCCACGACATTACCGGAATTTCCAACAGTTGCAAGCAACAATTCCGGCATTTCTTCATTGGGTGCAGGAGGAGTTACCAATAGAGCACTTGAAGAGGATTAGTCCAATGTGAATTCAAGAAATATGTGTTTATTGTGTACTTAATTTATATTTATATTAAATTTCACATTACAAATCTAAATATCTACGTATTATAGTTATTAATATCTATGTGAGATATGCTGCAATAAATAATTATTGTAAATTTAATTCATTGAATATATTTTGAGTATGAGCGCCAATGGGCATTGTACAGCACTGTTCCTTTAAGGCGCACATGACAAAAAAAAAATATAACAAAAATAACAGAAACAATAACATTAAGTACTTATGGAAAGTAACTGGCATGCACAAAGCAATAAATATAAATAAATTCAAAATGTAATTTTTGGTTCACCAAAAAACGTTTTACAACACTTCGAGCACGACAACTGTTGCTTAAATACTTTAAAATACTTATGCTGAGTAACTGGTACCCGATGCGCATTCATATAGAACTACACGTGCGAGCCGCTCGTGTGTTTTATTTCTGTGAAAAGTTTTGATCAATTTTCGCTGATTTTTTATGAAAATTGATGCCATAATCACATAAAGATGGCCATACAAACGAATAAACGGAAAAGAAAACATGAAGCTGCGGCCGTAGACCAAACCGACGATGCCGAATTAGCGGTACCCAAAAAGTTGGCCAAGGAATCCGACACGCCAAAAAGAAAAGCAAAAAAGGCAAAAGACAAGGAACACGATGAACAGACGACGTCAGTGCAGGAAGAAGAACAGCTGGGAGAAGAAATTGAAACAACAAAAAAGAAGAAGAAGAGTAAAAAGGCGCAACAGGTAGATCAGCAAAGCGAGGAAACGGAGACAACAACAAAACTAAATAACGGCAAAGTAGAACAGGCTGAACTAGAACTAGAAGAGGGCCAAGAAGTAGAAGAAGAATATGAAAGAATGGATGAAGCTGAGATCAGTCCCGATTCGGGCATTGAGCCAGAGGAGAAACCTCTACGATTTCCCAATGATTTCAAAATGATGAATTTTAGAAGCAAATTGCTGGGCAATAATTTTATAACAGGTAAGTTATGCTTGAGATTATGTGACTTTCAATTGATTTATTTATTTTTTATAGAATTGCGGCATTTCCTGTACATGTGCCAAATACGTCCAAAGATTGTGGCCAAGTACATTGAGAAGCGTGGCAAGCCGCTGGAGCTAGCCGAAGCCTTCAACCGCATCGACAAGAGCAACGTGCTCCATTTGGGCTATCTATGCGAGGCGTTGCAGCGCATCATCATGGAAATACTCACCAATCAAAAGGAGCACATGGAATCGGCTGCACATGCCGGAAGATATTTTCTTAAATCTCATGGCTCGCTGCTGGAGCAATTGCTGCAGTCGGCACAGTTGAGTCATCGTCGCAATGCACTCAAATTGCTGACTGCAATTGTTTGCGTGGACTCACAGCTGGGCCGTCAGGTGCTCAGCTCCTATGACATACTCTCCAATGTGAAAACGATGGGCGAGATGCTCTCCCATTCGAAGCACGACTACAAAAACGAGGACACTGTCCGAAAGGCGTATATACACTTTGTGCTCTCCTTTCTGGTGGATGGCAATGTGCTGCTCATTCGCAACATTCTCGATCGAGCTCATCTAATACGAGAGCTGGTCAAGGGTCTCGTCTATGATGATCAGGTGACTGCTTGCGTCGTGCTCAACACATTGCGCCAATATGTTCTCGAGAATCCCAACATAATGAAGACAAAGAAGGTGCTCGTTTTCGATATGGAGTGCTGCAAGCATTTACGACGCCTCTACGATTGGAAAGGCCCTCAAGGTCTGGCCGCCTGGTACAGTGGTGGACGCAAGGAGGGCGTGCCAGCCGTGCGCTCTGTGCCTGAGGGACGTGAAGCTGTTGCTGCTGCTGTGCATAAGCTGCTGCTGCTGCTCTTCACCTCACGCAAGCATGGCATCAGCTTCGATGCGATGTCCAATTATCGCCAGAAACACAACAAGCTGCAAGGCAAGATTTTGGGCACATTTTATCGTCCATATGCTGATCCGCTTAAGAAGGAGCTTATATTGATGACGCTGCACGCCTGTCCGGATCTGGGCAGGAATACGGTACGGAATTTCTCCTCAATTGTAAATCCCATACGTGTGCCAGCGCCTGATTTACCAAATAGCATCGACATGCTGGCCAGGATCATTGAAGCTGTGCCACCGAGCGCTCTGTCCGTTGCCAAGGATAAGATGACCCTAACTGACTTTAGTTTTTGGATCAAGGAGGTGTGCCTGCCCACCGAGGCGCTGCTGCACATTGTCGGCAAGAATATGCTTCGGAGCAAGGATTTCCCTATAAGATTAGCCGTCAATCGCTTACTCCTGGCCATGATGACGCAGTACAGCAACTATGTGAGCGCCGTTACCCTGCGGGAGCAATCGAAACGTGCAGGGAATTCATTGCGTAAATTCAAATTTGAGCTACTCAATCATTTGTTAATCAATTTCCCACCTATCGAGGGTATACTGTACTCACTGTTCTTGAGCATTCAGGATCAAGCGGAACCAGGTGTAAATGTGCTGGATCATCTGTCGGTGACCCTGGAGTTGATCCTGATCATGTGCAAAGAAAATCGAGCATTTGTTAACAAAACGAGTCAGATTCTTGACTATTTGGATGTCTTGCGTCCATTGTATGAGACGAACTTTGATGAGCCGGTTGAGCAGAGCGCGAATCAATCTGAACTCCTGAGCAAGGTGGAAAAGATAAAGCTGGAGCTGAAATCGATCAAAACGATTTTGTTGCTCTTTCCACGTTCGCTGCACCCGCAAGAGGAGCTGTTCGAGAAGGTCTTCCGGTCGTTCATCAAGGCCTATATGCTGGAAGACGATTTGGCCGTTAAGACAGAGGCTGGCGAACTGCTGCATAGTCTGCTCCAGAACACGGGCATGTTCGATGCATCGATCTATGAGATTGACATTTGGCTGGAGGCATTAATTGGTTTCGATGGCCAAACTGTGGATAATGTGACCAGCATTTTGCTGACCATACTTTCACTGGATCTGACGAAGGTGGAGCAGCTGCAACCCACACAGAATGCAGCCGAGTTGGCCAGCAATGTGGAGAACTTGCGCAAGCTATTCAAGCAAATCGAACAGGGTCAAACGGTCCAGGCATACGTCGAGACATTGACCTTGAGCAAAATGATGCCGTTGCTGTTGCAGGGCGTTGACATCGAACCGCCGTACGATGCCTATGTGGAGTTAGTCTCCGTGTTGCTCTATCACTATCACACGAAGCCAGAGCAGGTGCAGCAGCTGTACAGCTCACAGCTGTCGCAGCATGAGTCATACATGCAGGTCGGACAGCTGGCTAAACTGCCTGCTGGCATTGCTACCCATTGGCCACAATTGGCCCGATTGCAGCGGGCAGTGCTGGAGTCTTCGACTGAATCATTTGAGCAGATATTCAAGTCAGCAGCTACGGCTAGCGAACATTTTGAGCTGCACCTGGAGGACGGCAACAAAATGCAGCTGCAACTGAGTCTGCGTAATCCACATCGCAATATGATCTATGCACACGATTTGCTCTTCATGCTCTGCCAGCTGGTTGAGAGCAAACAGCTCAAGGCACAGCAAGCGACGTTAATAGCTGACTGCTTGATTCGACTGCTGCAAATAGCCAAGCAGCTAGATGGTGGCCAGCAAGTGAATGTACACGATGAGCTGGAGAAGCTGGAGCAGCAGGAGGAGTCGCACACACAACGATTGCTGCACTACATCTACAGCATTCGCCTCAGTCAACTGCGAGCCACGCACTTGCTCAGCGAGACAAGTGAGACGCAACTGCATTATGTGAGCTACCTGCGTCGTCTGACCGAACACTGCCGCAGCCTGGACAAGTTTGGCAGCTACACTAGCTACTACAGGCAACAGCTGATGATTGGCTTGGAAATAGCTGTCAATGATCCCACAGCCTTGAAGACCGCTGCACTGCAGCCGGCTCAACTCTTTGAGTGCGTTGCCCTTGTGGATGCCTTTGAGCTGAATGCCACTGAATGTGCCGAAATGCTGCAGTTGCTCACTAGCAAGCTGCAGGCGGAGGATTACTTTTTGTCCACTGGCAAGACGAATCATTACTATGAGCTTATGCTGCGTCTCTTGAGACGTCTGGCCAAGCTTGAGCAGCCCATCGATTGCAGCCAGTCCATGTTGCAGCTGCAGATCTACTATGCTGAATTCTGTGAGCGAGTTCAGCTCGCCGAACAACTGGAGCAGCTCGAGTCAGCGCTACTGGAGTTCCTAAGCAGTCAGCATCATCATCTAGCTGGCTGCAATGGACAGTTCTTCAATAGCTTCTTCTCCACATCGAATCGCAAGCTAAGCAAATCCGCCATTCGACTCGCTTGTCTGCTCTTGGAACGCAATGCGGAGTTGGCTACGACATTTGCTCAGCTGCTGCCGGAGCATGTGGAGCAAAAGGAATTGATTTATCCACTGTTGGATGTGGCCTTTAAGCGTGACTATCAGCTGGAGCAGTCGCTGCTGCAGCGTTGCTACCAAAGCTACAAGAATGGCATACTCAAGAGCATCGAGAAGCCGCAAAAGGCGGCTCTGATCTATCGAGAGCAGGCTACAGCGAGTGCAACGCTTATTGCCAAATGCATGCCCAAGTCAGAGTGCCTCGATTACTGTCAGAAGCAATTGAAATTCGATGCCGTTGAGATATTCCAGATGCGTGTTCTCAACGCGATCTACAATCAGGCATATGCCAGCAGCAAGGATGCAGTGCAGCAGTCCAATATCTTTGTCAGCTATGTCAATTTGAATGTGCAACTGCTGGCGCTTGACCTGAAGAAGCAGAGTGTGCAGGTGGACAAATTGGAGCAGCTGGCATTCAATTGCTACGATTGGTGGCAGCGATTGGTGCCTCAGCTGGAGGAACAGCAGCTGGATTGGAGTCGCCTGTTGACAGCTGCGCATTGGCTGAACTTTTGTCGCAGCTGCCTGAAGCAGGCCATGCACATGCCAGAGGAACAGCATCGCACAGCCGAGCAGGACCACATCAACGGACTGCTGCTTAAGCTGTTGGCCTATCTCTGCGATCAGCTCTACCAGGATTACGCTGAAGAGACGGGCGAGAGTGCGGATGCTGGTCTACTATATGAGATGGCTTGCACCCATTCCTGCTGCTATGATCATTTGCTGGGTGAGCTAAGCGCGGTGAAGACGCATTTGCTGCAGCTGCTGGAGACGTTGGCGAGGAAGGCACCAAGTGCGCTGCATAGCGCCCACATACCCGTCATCCTGGGCGCCTATCATGCGCGCTTAACTCCCGCCGATCGCTATGCTCTGGCACTGCTGGAGCACTATGAGCGCTTCGATGTGGGCTTGGCGCAATATCGTCCATTTATCTGGGGCGAGAGTGCAGTGGCTCACTATGCCTTGCGTGCCGCTGACGAGGATGAACGTGCCAAGCTGCAGCAGCAGGAGACGAACGTGTCGCAGGTCTTGGCTCTGATCGTGCGTCCCGCCTGTCAATATACCATTGAGAACTTTCCCATCTGGCGTACGCTGCACGCCAGCAAACAGTTGCCGGAACTGCAGTTTGTTGATCCAGCCAGCAAATCCCAGAGATTTGGAGATAACCTGCTGGAGCAGCGCATCGAGCAGGGATGCACGCAATTCGAACAGCATCTGCGTCGATTGTGTCCCAAGCGCGAGGAGATCTATGAGCACTGCTATGATCCAGCCTTTATGCTGCCCCTGATGCTGCACTGCTTTGCGCCGGAGTCAGCGGTGCGGGCTCAGTGGCCCGTCCAGAATGGATTACTTGCTGTCAGCTTTTGTGCCCTGTCGTCCTTGGATAAGGATATGAGACTGGCTGCCGCCTGTTGTCAGCAGAGATATCGCGCCCACTTCGAGCTGTCCAAGTTCTATGAGAAACCCTTGTGGACGCAGGCTTACGACAATATCCAGTCGGGTCTGGGTGAGCTGCGCAACTCCTGGCTGGCACAGCGTCGCGTCCATGGCGGAACACCTCGTGTGCCCTTGATTCCCGTGCTGTTCATCGCGCACAGCTTCAACATCAGCACAGATCCCACGCACCTGCTCTACAAGCGACTCATGATGTATTTGCAGCTGAAGCAGAGTTTCAACTTTCAGACGATACCCGAATTCAACATATTCTTCTACTCCCAGGAGCCGGAGCATCAGCAGTATAGAGAGTTCATTGTGCAGCTGCTGAGCAATGGCATCAAATGCAGCGCGGATCTCTTTCTGCTCGTGTCCACGAACACGTTCAAGGTGCTGCTCAGCTTCTATGGCTCCAATTTGGCCACGCTGGACACCAATCTGCTGTTGCTCTCCGTGCTGTCCACGTGCGTAAAAATACCTGGCGCTGTGAAGATTATGCTGGAGCATGTGGGCATCCTGTCCTGGCTAATGGGCGCCATACGCGACACACAGTTCCATCAGTTCGACATCATTGAGGGCATCATTAGCATTGTGAATAATCTGTGGTATGCCGTGGCCGCCAGCCAGTCCGAGTTGCCGGACTATACGCACGTCCAGCTGCGCTTGCAGCGTCTGGTGTTGCAGCTGCTGCCGCTGCTCTCGCCCCGCGTCTCCATACCCGGTCTGGCACGTCTGCTCAACGTGCTGCAAAAGACCGCCGCCGTCTCCAGTGGCCAGTATCGAGCACTGTCTGGCCCGCAGCTGGACCTGCTGCTCGACTGCGTAGCTCGTCACTGGCCGGAGCACATAGCAAGCATACGTTACTTGCGCACCTTTGGCGGCATCTATGCTAGCTCCCGCTCCGAATACTGCAATCAACTGGCCAGGGATGAACAGCTGAATACCCATTCGGTGCTAGCTTTATCCAGCCTGCGGCAATACGTCAGCGACTGGTGGCAATCGCATAACCAGCAAGCAGCTCTGCCAGATCAAGGCGACGCCTCAGTTTGTTAGTTGCGTCTCTTCTAGTTAAGTTGAAAGTCTTAAAAATAATGTAATGTTTGCTTTTGAATATATATATATATATAAATACTGTGTACATTATATTATATTATATATATTTAATTATTGTGTGGATATAATATTTCGCATTTGTCGTATGGCAGTCACCAGACGCGGCTCGCAGCCAGAGCTTAGGTTGAGATACTGATCGGGTGCAGCCTTCAGCAAAGTTAGTATCTGTGACAGCTGCAGGTTGATGGTTAGGCCCAGTTCCTCGAGCACATTGGACAGGTATTCAATGTCCACGCTGAGCTGAGTGGCCGATGAGGCGGGCAACGATTTGATTTGCAATATTTGCGCCTGATACATAACACAGCATTGTTCGACGACCAGCGAGAGTAGGACATCAGCACAGGGTATAGCCTGTGTATACTTGATGTTGCAGAGCTCGAGAGCTTGCTTCAGCAGTGCTGAGGGCGACAGCAGCAGGGGCTCCAGATGCTGCGGCAGCGTCAGCAGATATTGCCCAATCTGTGTGATGCTCTCTTGTGGAGCGTAGCTGAACGCGGGCATGTTGATGCCAGATGAATTGGAGTATGCCTCCACGGGCGGACGTATATGCGCCAGGTGCGCCTCGATGGGCTGCAGCAATATGTTCAATGTGATATCATGCGTCTCCGTCAGATAGGTCTTCAGTGTGGCATAGATCTGTGGGAAGATGCCCAAGCTATCGGAACTAGTAGCCGCTGTTGCCTCGCTCCGCTTCTGCTGGTAATCTGCTATGCTGGAGAGCAGCTGCTGATGCATAGCTCGCTCACAGGTCTGATAGATGCTGATCTCCTGTCCACTCGTTGGCTGCTGCAACTTGTTGGCTAAGCTGGTCATGCGCGCATGCAGCAGCTGCTCGAACTGATGCAGCTGCAACTGGAAATCGGTCAGGCACTGCAGCTGGGACATCGTGTACTGCAGCAGCGACCAATTTTCGCTACGTGCGGTGCCCTCACTGCTGCTGCTGCCACCCAGGCTGAGGCTGAGCTGGCGCTGCGTGCGACTGAAATTCTCCAGCTGCCGCTTGAAGATGCCGTTGAGCACCGTAATCAGTTTACACAAAGCCAAGTCGTTGGTTATAGCCTCACAGCGTGTACACGCCTGCTGCAGCCACTCGTAGAGCTTGCGAGTGCTGTCCTCCAGATGACGCACTGCATCACTGGGCGTCGATTGATTCGATAGCAAGCGATCCACTTGAGTGGACAGCTGTGTCTCTTCGAGCCGTGGATATTGTTGTATGAACTTGTGAAAGTACTCAAAGACCGCCTCAGCTAGTTGGCCATGGAGCTCCGCAGGCAAGCTAATCGTGGACTGCTTCAGCATCGAGTTCAGATGCAGCACAAAATTCTGATTGGCCTGAGCGTATTGAGCCAACAGCTCCAGCCGCTCGTTGGAGCTCTTTAGCAGCTGCAGTATGTGGGCATCGCGTGTTGGCTGCAGAGCTGGCAGCAGCTCCGCAATGACCAGAAATGGTTGGGACTGAGCCACGTCCATCGATTCATCTGCAAACAGTTGCACGCACCATTTCAATTGGCGCTGGCAATGCTCCAATAGCTGGTCGTAGAAGAGCGTGAGGAAATGCTGCTGTGGCGGCGAATCGCTGACCTGCAGCTCGAGCGTTTGCTTCCATTGCTGTTGCAGCACATTCTTCTGAACAGCTCGATAGTACTGCTGCAGCTGTGGCAAGCGCTGAATGCTGCTGAAGATTTGCACATGGCGCTGGGCTTGCTCCAGGTTGGATTCGGCAAAGCATTGCACGAGGCTAGGCGATGCCATGGCCTCCAAGCGATTCTTGAAGTCCTCCACCTGGGTCTGGCGTTCGGCATGACCCGGCAGTTGTTCCTGAGCCTGCAACGACTTCTGCAGCGCTCGCAGCTTATCGCAAACGCCCTACAAAGAAGCATTCTAAAGAGCTGTTCCATTGATGCTGTGATAAGTTACGTTACCTTCATATCATTGCGCTCGAAGCAATCTTCCAGCTCGGAGAGCAGATTGCCCCAACCATCTGATTCCTGCAATGATTCTTTGGCCGCCTGCAGCTTGCTCTGCAAACTATTCAAACGCTCCAAGGAGGCCATGCAGTCGCCGGTTTCCTCTTGAACGGCCGCCACTTCCTGCCGCATCGCGCTCATCTTTTGCTGCAACAAGGCCACATCACATTGGAGTGTGGCCGCCTCCTTGGTAATGCGTGGCATGCTGGCCACAACCTGCTGGCTGGATTCTTCGACAGCATAGTTTACCTGCTGCACATACAGCTGCAGCTTAGCCACGTAGCTTTGTATGAACGATGTGGCAGTGGCGCCTTCCTTTTTATTATTCTCTTCAGTGTACTTCTTGTAATTTGCATTAATCCAATCGGCGGCTGAAAATTCAACTGGCTCTGACAGCGCCGATATATCCATTATACAAATATATTTAATACAAGTTAAGGAATGTTTTTAATTTAAAGGTTCTTAGATCACACATCTGTTTAAATCGCAGTGTTGGTAACTGTTGGACAGCACTTGTAATTACTTAGCAATGAGCTTTGGTCAGTAAGCAAATCCAAAGCTGGGCGCGTATTCGTGACACGCGCATACACAATATAAGTTATTGTTTCTTGGTTACAATATAATCAAATGTAAGCTATAGCTTATATATATTTATGTATATATATTTAAAATCGCTAAATCTCTTACTGAACATAGCTGTTTATTTCTCAGTATTGGTGAATGTTACATCAAGCTCCCCAAGTACTTCCAGCATTATTATTTATATTTATTCCTATACTTACAAATAGTGCTTATATCAATCTTACGGGTGCCGTGTCGTTGTTGTCTTAAAAAATTCTTAAATCAAAAGTTTAACTCGTGTTAGGAAAAACCAACACGCGCTCATCTCTAATTTATGTACATGAATTCTCTGACAGTTTGCTTGTGGAAACAACAACGATTTGCTTAAAAGCTGGTGTTAATGTTTTTTGTAAGTGAAACATGTCAGTTTGCCAAGCCGATCCCTGGCAAGTGACAAGCAATAGCATTAAACAACAAGAAAACGGAAATAGCAAAGTGCTTGAAAAATTTGAGGACAATTTCACAACCAACATCGATAAAGCAGAGAGCAAAAAAGGGACATCGACGGATATCGACGTAAGCATAAAGGAGAGTAATGTTACAGGCTCACACCAACTCGAGCCACTGCCAGATTCGGCAAATTACTTGCAATTGCTAGGTGGGTGTATCTAAACATTTATCTAACTGTCTTACAATTAATATTGAGTATATTTATATGCAGAGCGAAAACTGCAGAAAGTGCAAAAGGGAACCAAATTACTGGATTCACTGCAGGCGAAGAAGCAGGATTGCATGCGCTCACTTCTATCCTCAAACGGTCTGCCGGAGCCAACATTTGAGCAACTGCTCGAGTTTGATACGCCCATCGAAAGCGGTCGACTGCATCGCCATCTGCTGCCCGTACAGGCGGTCACAGTGGGCGAAACCTTGCAGATCGTTAAGTACGACGAGCTCGAGGTAGAAGTGGAGGAGAAGCATCAAGACGAGCAGCAGCAAGAGCAAAACTAGAATTTATATATATACATATAATGGACTCTACGTTCGGCAATGTGTTTCTGTTCCTTACCGATTTGGCTTGGAAGAGTCGTCTAACCATACCGCTGCTGGTGACAACTGCTTTTCTGGTCATGGACATTCGTTTGCAGATCGAGATTAACATACAAACTGGTCAAATGGTAACAGTGAAATGTTAGCTTTAGCATTAATGTTAACTTGAGTACCCTTACAGAACGCTAGCGATTTAGATGAGCCCGAGGAAGGTCTGGAGGAACAGATGGCACACGGCGCTTTTGCCATGGAAGAGGAAAGCGATGTTTATACGGATGATCTCGAGGAGTATAATAGCGAGTATACGATCGGCGATGGTAACAGCAGCGATACATCTCGCTATAGCGTAGATATCTACGATGATTTGGGCTCCGAGTATGGCATTGAAAATGATCTTGATGCTTACTCCGCCAGTGAAATGCACTTCTAGCTAACAAGTCGAATACATATATGTATATATATATATATGTATATACACATATATATATATATAAATTTTAAGAGTAACATGTACATTGAATAACTTAGCTTAGTATACGTATCTATTGCCAATATTATAACGTATTTATATATTTCGGTGTAATCACAATTTCGAAACTAGACCAGAGCCACATGTCGTTTTATTAGCCAACCTTTACATATACAGTTTGATCAGTTCGTCGCTAACCGCCGAAGGCGTCAAGATGCCCAAGTCCGTGAACAACAGCGTGATATAGGCAGGCGGTGTGTAGTCGACCAGTGGATGCACCTTTGAAATGTCATTCAAATGCTTGCGAGAGTACTAAAAGCCAATGGAGAAATATCATAGCAACAGTTCTTCACAACAATCTCTTGATCTTGTCTTACCTTGTACTCGTTGGGCAAATCTCGCTGATTCAATGGATACAGGCGAGAGAACTTGAAACTTTCGGAGAGTACATAGAAGGGTTTCTTCATTTCGCGCGCGCACAAGCCCATTGTATAGGAGCCGATGCGATTGATTATGCCGCCGCTCTCAACGATCGCCTCGGCGCCAACCATAACAAAATCAACAGATTCCATAACATAGCCCGTCGCCGAGTCCAGTATAAGCGTGCAGTCAATGCCAGCTGCCTGTAAATCCTGCACCATCTCCTCCCTAAGAAATAAGAAAATGTATTAAATACATGTAAATCTTCTCTCTTATGTGTATTGTACTTGCCCTGAGTTCCCTACGCCGCCTTGAGTTACAAATACATGAAAGGTCTTCTTGTTTTGCGACGCAGCTATCAGAGCTTTCAGGACAACACGCGACCGAGAGTGTGTGAGGATACGACAGCCATCGCTGATGAAGCGTTGTGCCTGCTGTGAAATTACTTGACGCGAATTTTGCAGCTTGGTTAAAAAGATTTTGCCCCGATGCAACATGATTTGACGACACTCCTCCATGTGCTTGTCATCCAAGCTGAGTGTTATAAAACGACAGAAGAGCTCGCCCGCCGACACAATCGCTGCGATGGACAGATCAGTGTTGCGCATGGCGGCCACTGCCTCGCGCATTGTGGTATGCAAAATGTGTATGGTGCCAACTGTGCGCAGGTGACGCATTTCTAATTAATAATAAGAATTGTTTATGGAATAGGTTTGCTTACATTGTTTCTTTTCCAAGATCATGAGCAGCGTTTTAATGGCCGCTATGCCGGAGGACATGTCCTTATCATCGTCCAGCAGCTGTAGAAAGTATTTGACCACATCTGTGCAGCACAAAGAGTTTAATTTGGAGCAAATTAATATAAATAGCCTGTTGCTTACCAAATTCTTCATTAGATTTTGTAATTTGTGGCATGTTTGAGCGTAAATATTTAACTGTTCCGCGTTGTCAACAATTGTGATTGGAACAGCTGATTGCGCCTGAGCTACACGTAACGACAGGTTGTCAGACTAGCAAAGAAACAAGCTGAAATTTAATTTAATTAAGCAATTAGTATAATCAAGCACCCATAAATATAGAATGTAGCTTAAAGTTTATGAACTACATCAAATTCATATGTTAATAGCCAAAAACTTATATTTAATTGCTCTATTTAAATAACCCACATTGTATGTGCAGTGCTGCAACGCAGGCAGTTTGCGGCATTAGCCAACACTGCGTGCCGGTGCTCAAAAGTAAACAATTGAATAGTATAGCAAATGTTATTTTGTTTTTGTTTTGCTTTTCGGCATAATAAACGTAACAAAATTAACGAAATGTGCATTCAACTAAAAAGGGAAACGCTCAATTAACTAGGCAGGTTCGGTGAATGCGCATTATCATCGTGTAACTGGTCGTCGTTGGACAGCGCGATAATGTTTAAACTAGAGTCCTATATAACACCAATTTTGCTTAACTACGTGGCTAAATATGTTAAAAACATACGCGATGAGGATGCACAGGTCTCGCTGTGGGAGGGCGAGGCATCATTTCATAACTTAGATCTGCGACTCGATGTCCTGGAAGAGGAGCTAAATCTACCCATTGAACTTGTATCCGGCCACATACACGAACTCTCCATTCAAGTGCCCTGGACAAAGCTGACATCGGAGCCAGTGCGCATTGAGATAAATACAATAGAATTCGTTGCCAAACTGCCCAATGAGGAGAGTAAGCAAAGACGTGCCTCACTGCTGGAGGAGCAGCGTCGTAAGCGCAGTTCAACCGAAGGCGAAGAGCCACAGCAGCCAGCTGGAGCACCCACGCCATCGGGCGTTGTCAACAAGATCATCAACAACATCAATTTGCAATGCCACAATATCATCTTGAAGTATGTGGACGATGATATTGTCGTCTCCATGAATGTCCAGTACTTGAACTTCAGCGCTGCCGACGAGAACTGGCAGCCAGCCATGGTGGATGTGCATCCGGTGATGGTTTATTTGCGGAAGCTACTGCAAGTCTCTGATTTGACCATTTGCCTGGATAAACGGAATACGGCTGGACGCATTGAGGTGTGCCAGGAGCCCATACTCTATCGTTGCACCTTGGAGCTGCGTGTGCTGCTCAAACATAATGCCAACACTGTGAGCACGTCGAGCACCAAGCGCATTGGCGTCTTCACCAAATCCCTGGACATCAATGTGTCTTCGCTGCAATTGCCCATGGTCATGAAATTGGTCAAGTTGCTGTTGGAGCTGAAGCCCAGTGTGCCTGTGGAGGAGGAGAACATCTTTAACTTGGAGCAGCCGGTGGCATCGCCAAGTGGTGGTGGCACAAATGCCGCGCCCACCAACGAGGCGAGCGGCTCCATGTTTTGGCGTGCTTGGAATCTATTGCCCAGCTTTGAGGGAAATACCTCGAATTCCGAGGAACTAGTTGGTCATGCCTTCGATATAGGCGTCTATGCCGAGGAGTTCAATTTTCAGCTCAAGAACTCCGAGTTAATCAACGATCAGGCATTGGGCGGCAATAAACGCATTCGCTATACGCCAATCGTACGCCTCAGCCTGGGCGGCATTTACTATGAGCGATCGCAGCTGAAGGAGAACGACTGGACCAATGTGAGGGCGGGCTTGTCCAGCATTTGCATGGAACCCTTGGGCATCTATCGCAGCGATGATCCCATCGATCGCAATCTGGTGAACACCAAGGAGGTTAGTATATATATATTCGTGATCGTCTGAAGGATCGCGGTGATCTCGCTTGATACAAAAACTAGATTCCAAAAGCAACCCCAATCTTCTTTCACTTTTAGCACAAGAACGCACGGGCATTTGTGGACAAGAGTCTCTTTGATGATCAGTACAAGTTCGGTGATCGCGTCTGGTGTGGCCACAATCACGACGATTATTTTGCCCGCCACACGGATGAGTATATGCTCTTTCGGAGTCCGGTGCTCGCCTTTGATGTTGTCGAATGTCGTGCACCGAAGCCAGCGAAGAATCAAAAGTCGCCGGAGGGCCAGCTGAGAGATCTGGGACTGCGCATGAAGTATCGAGTGCTGTCTGCTGGCATCACATTCCACTTTTCGCAGTCATTTGTACAGGTTAAAAATGTAATTAGTGATTTATTGCGTCCTTACGATTATACAGGATATACTGCAGAAACCACAGCCAGAGACATCAGCAGCGGCAGCAGCAGTCCGGTGAGAAAGGAACAACAGGAAACGGGCAACAGCCAGTATATGACCTATGCCGATTTGGAGTATGTAATCGGTTTTATGCCCACGTGCAACTATAGAATCGAGCTGCGTGACATGACTGTGAAGCTCTATCCAAGACAGCAGAGTGTCGAGAGCTCTACGCCGTCCAATCAACATCGTCTGGCCATCACTGTCAATCAGTCCCTACTGCCCTATTTACAGCTGACCTTGTCATTGGCCGAGGGTTCCATTTCGGCTCCAGCGAATCCCAAGCGTCTTGTGCAGCTGATCACACAGCTGCAAGAGAAGCCGCGAGAGCTACTCGATTCCTGTTACAATACCTTCAAATTTAATGTGAAAAATCTGACGTTGATGGCCCAGAATACCACGCCGGCAATGGGACAGGCCAAGTTCATGAATATACCCAGCATGCAGCTGCAATTCAAGAACTTGATCCTTCCCAACGATGAGAGATTCAACACGGCTCCCATGCAGCAGGCCGAAGTACAAACGGAGCTGATTAACTTGGAGTTCTCCAAGCGTGAACTAGTGATCATGAATAACATCGTACCCTTAATCGTAAACTACAATGGGGCTCAATTGGGTGCCTTGGCTAAGATGGTTGCCCAGGCGAACATCTCCAGTGATGTGATCAAGCTGCAAACGCTGATCACCAAAGTGCAGCTTCATTATCTCAAGTATCAGACGCATCTGGCCATGTTGTTCTCGTTGCGTAACCTAAACACCGATGTATATCACACCATGATGAATGTACGCAACGTGATCATATCGACCAATAAGGGCAGTAATAACAAATGGTTGGAAATTCAACTGCAGTTCCCGCTGCAGACACCGAACCCCAATAGCAAAGCGACGCCAGCCACTGCCATCTGTGTTTGGGTAGATAGCTTTCGCCTTACCCTAGACATCTATCTGCTACAATTTCTCAACTCTTTCGCCAATCCCGAACAGTGCGTTGAAAATGGTGAGTGTTTGCATTCAAACATCAAATCATATTAAGAATTCAAGTTCTTGTTGCCTATCAAAAGTCCTGATTCCTTGAGCCGATTATTGTGATTATAATAACAAAATCTTGCCTTTCTTTAGATGCGGAAACCGAGTTTGATAGCTTTAGTCAGTCGGAGCGGTTTCCCTCTTATGCATCGATGACTTCAGTGCCAAAGCTGACGCAAAGCGATGTGAATTTGCGTCGCGTTAGCCGCTCGAACAGCCGTAGGATCTCAATTCCGGCGGAGACAATACACGCGAGCTCCGAGCGCGATGAGAAGCCCGCAACGCATATAGAAGCAGCAAAAGCAGCGCCAAAAAGGAATTCAACCAACGACATGGACTCCATGAGCTGGGTTCAGCTGCTAAGCCGACTGAGTACAAGTGGAGTCATGGTGTTCGAGCTGAGCAAAGCGAGCATCGATGTGTGTGACGTAATGCTGCGCAGAAGCAGCAAAGACTTACATGTGGAATACACATCCATTCACTTGTCCCGTTTTCGGATCAAGTCCAGCAACGGCGACGAGGTGCTGCGCGGCAACATACGTCACCTGATCAATGTGAAGGAGGTGGAGTTGTGCAATTGGCTAATGGAGGCCAGTGACTTCTCCGTCAGCTATAATCTGCCACCACATACAGTGGAAATGATTGTGGAACCTGTGCGCACAACAGTCGCCTTGGCTTTGTCTCACAAGCCGGGGAAGATAACAGCAGAGTTTGACTCCGAGGATTTAGCTGAACTGTGGGATCAGCAGTTGCCCACCACATATTCAATCAATGTCCATGTCGATATGTCACCTATAAATATCTTTGGACGTCACGTAAGTCACTTGGTAAGCTCTCGTCGATCTAATAATTTCAACTATTTCAATTTATAGTTAAAGCTTTTGCATGAACATTTTACAATTGTGAATGCAGTCGTTAATTCGTTGAGTTCGTTGAAAACTCGTTCATGCCCAACCAATGAAACTGAAAGCAAATGCGATTTGGAAATTTACACGGGCAGCGCACAGAATTTTGGTATCCTGAAGGAATTCCTGGAACTCAATGCCAATGTGGAACCAATGGTTAAGCATCCTGGTGAGCTATGGCTAAGACCTAACACTTGCAATTCAATTTCAATGCATATAAAAGAGTTCGTCAGACACGGCGTAACCGATAGAGTATATACAGCTGTGGTCATAAAAATAGTAGTGCGACTGAAATGTTGGACAGCAAAATGTAGTGATAAATATAACATTTTGAATACAACATTTCAGTCGCACTACTATTTTTATGACGTGTATATAGTCTTGACTAGGAATATATGAATATATCATCTGTCTATCTGTCCGTCCGTCCGTCCGTCCGTCCGTCCGTCCGTCCATCCGTCGGGGTATCTTCTGGTCGAACACTCTATACTAGAGAACTTAACCATGTTTATAATTTATGTTGTGTTTTGGTATTTATAGATCCAAGGTGCAAGGTCATTTTAATATATTTCTGTCAATGGACTATACCACGCATATCCTTGGAAGTGGAGAGCTGTAGTGGTCAGATGCAACGTAAATTGTTGTTAAGCCTTGAGGATCTGCTGCTGAATGTGGACAGACATGAGGATTTCACAAAGATCACCACCAAACTGGAGAACGTGAGCCTAAACTACTACGAAGCAATAGACCCGGGCGACTGGAGACTCATGGATGACTTCCAGATCAAGATGCTGGGAGATAGCACTAATTTGCCACTCATTAGTGTAGTGATTACAACGGTCAACCTGCAGGATCTGCACTCGAAGATCGGTGCTCGCAATCTGCACAAAAAACGTCGCACAATCTCCGAGCTGTTGATTGAGGTGCAGTCGATTGAGATGATATTGCATGTGGATCGTATTACCGAGTTCTTGTTATCCCAATGCGAACTCATTGATTTGCTCTGCAACGCTACACCCAATGAGGTGACTGCGAGTCCAAAGCAAGCACCTAAGGACTGCCTCAGAACTGTACAGGAACTGCCCATAGTGCATCTGAATAGCAAGGGCATCTATATCTATGTGCCCGTCGAGACGGATAAAAGCTGCTGCAGCGTGTTGCTGTTGCGGGTAATTTAATGATAATTTTGTTTACGAAAATCATTCTATAGCTATATACTATTTACCTTTGCAGATCGAGAGCATTAAGCTAACACCAAGTGTGGAGAATCCTTTGGTGCGGCAACCCATTCGTCAGGATGTCTACAACAAAGCAGCTGAGCTGAACATGCTGAGCACGCCAGGTGGCCTGGTCGAGGATCGTCAGTATGAGTTGAGTGTACGCAAGATATCCTTATCCTCTGGCAATTGGCTGCAAACTCAAAAGTTTCGTCTGGAGAAGTTACTGGCCAATAAGCACAGCAATCCGGCCTTGGAATGGAACAAGCAAGCACAATCCACCGAGCTGAAGCACATGGACATATTCAAGGACTTTGACTTCATCATTGTCTATGCGCCAGCCATCAGCTACGAGCGTTTCCTAATCTGCGGCGAGAGTGTCGAGTTTAATTGTGTCACAGACTTTGTGGCTACCCTGAATACGCATCAGATTAATATGATTTCTAGCATTTTAAATCGCGTGCAGCGCTGGCGCAGGTAGGTTCAGAGTGGGTTCAGGGCATATCCTATCCCTAGATCACTGTTACTTCTTTTCCCTTGAATATTGTGGCTCATACTGTATAAATTGTCATTCCTCAGCATCGTGGAGCAGCCCTGCTTGAATGCCTGCCCGGCAGCTAAGGATGCAACAAATGTCAGCTGCTGCAGTGGCTTAGGCAAGGGATTACACGGCTCACAGCATAGCAGTAGGCAATGTCTGCAAACGACTTTTCGTGAAAGATTCACGGAGGCCAGAAGTAGCAGTGGCACCATATTGGGCTCCTGTCAGAGCGACTCCGGCATTAATGTTACCAAGTATGGGATTGCAGCACGTAGACCTCATCAGTTTCAGCAGTTGGAATCACAGAAAATGCCCAGCCACAAGCTAATCTATCCACGCAGCGTTTCTTTTGTGGCGGGCAAGTTTGAGCTGCGGATCTATGATGTGCTGGAGGACCAGGAAAAGCTGAAGTTGAGGCCACTTCTGTTGGTCACAGTGTCGCAGCCCAGTTTTATGGCTGCACAAACGCCACGCGGTCGCATCACCCAAGCTTCAATTTTCAATTTCAGCATTCATTTGGCCAAGCCGGATACAGAGAGTAATGCAGCTTCGAGTAAACTGTTCACTGCGCCTCTATTCGATACGCAGCCCGGCACATTGGATAGCTCGGGCATACCGCCTCCCTTGCTGACAGTGCGCACGCAATTGGATCGCTTTGAGCAAGTGGAATTGGATATTGAGCTGCGCAAGCCCATGGAGTTGAGTCTGTGTGAGAGCAGCATCAAAATGCTATCGAGCGATGTGATACGCATCTATTCATTGCTCAGTGCCACGCCCTATTTCCCACAGCGCAGTGAACGACCTGTGGTGCACACGACACCGTTGCGACAATTGAAGTTGCAATGCTTCAATGCGGATCGTTTGCATGTGACCTGTGATCGCATCACAGTCAAGTTCTATGACGACGAGCATAGCTACAATTGCAGCGCCGTCTGCCTGGACTTCAATGCGCACATCAAATTCAGCGCACGACCCCAGAAGGCGTCTGTTAAGTCAACGCTGGGCTGCATCTATGTGCAGGCGGGCGATAAGATACTGCTGCATCCATTGCTAATGCGACTCTCGGCCGATCTGCTCAGCGAGACGTGGTGCGATCAGCTGCTGAGCAGCGTCACGCTCAAGCTGAATGTGCTTCATGTGGATGCGAGCATAGAGAACATTTTGCATTTGCGACAAGCGCAAACAGGCCTAGATAAGATCAAGGAACACATCGCTGAGCACTGGCAGCAGTTTCTACTGAATCGTCCGATGCTCGGTCAACCGCCAACAGTAGCTCCCAATGAACTCTTAAAGTACACGCCATCCCAGGAGCAGATCGTGCGCTCGAAGACAACACCGAAAACTAAAATGGAATTCTATCAGGATGATTTACGGTTTGTTTTCCAGTAAACTATAAATACTTCAATTATTTAAGTATGAATATTTTTGAGCAGTGCTGGCGCCTTTCAGTTTGTCGATCTGACCACAGACACCGTCCTGCCCATGCCCTACCAGGTGCAGATTATCAAGAAGAACTATGGCATCATTTGCTGGCGCTATCCACAGCCGCGTCAGATGAGCCGTTTGCATATCTACCCAGTGCCCATGCCCGTACGTTCTGCTCCAGATCTGTGATTTTTCTAAGTAATTGCTTTGTTCGTCTGTTTAGATTGACAATCCCATTCATATCAAGTGCCGCATGGAGTACTTTAGTGAGACACATGAGACCTTTTTGCACTACTGCGACTTCGAGCTGTCGGAGATTGACACCAAGCAGCTGGTGCCGCCGGATCGCAATATAACTGCCACCATTTGGCGTGTGGTTATCATGCAATCACTAATCTCTGTGGATGGCACCTGCTTTGTGCCGGAGGAGGATGATGATCTGCAATCGGTGAGCAGTAGCAGATACCCTGAAGGCTGCTCATGACACCCTCGCCTAAAACATTTTCAATGAGTATTAAAATCAACTTCATCTTTCAGATCGACAGCAGTCAAGTGTTGCAGGAGCACAAAGGCAATGCGGACAGTGATTTCATATTGCATCCAAAGGTCTTGGTTGGCTGCATGCGCATCGATACCATCTTTCAGGCGGAGCTGGTGCCGAAGCTGCAGCTGCTGCTCAGCTGTCAGTATGTGGAGCTGAACTTTCTCAATCAGCCGGATGCACCGAGTGTGCTGCCTGCGCCGCTGCAGAAATACTTTCTGCGACGCACCACGAATATAACGCAAACGTTTGTTAGCGTCAACGTGGATGACTTGCAGCTGCATTCGGCGATTTACACACGCGACAACTACAGCGCCGAGCTGAACTTTCGTGGCAGGATCAAGTGCCTGGATTACGGATCGCTCAACATGATGGACATCATGGAGCCAATGAGCTTTCATAGCTATTTGCGCTTTAATGCAGCCAAACGCTTGCTGCAGGCCAACCTGTTGCTGGACAAGCTGCGCTTCAATTGTGGCCCCTGTGTGATACACACGCTGCTCTGCTCCAAGCAGCATTGGCAGGAGTTGTTGCAGACGCAGCAGCAGCAGCAGCAGCGCGATGCGGCGCACACCTTGATGCCCAGGTGTGTCATTGTGAATCGCATGCAAACGCACTTTGTCTTCGGCCAGACGGGCACCAACGAACGAATCACTGTGCTGCCACAGGAGCTGCGTCCCTATTACTTCTGCAACGATGTCCATGGTCAGGAGTTAACCTTCTATATCGAAGATGTGGAAACGCAAAAGCTAGACAGCAGCGAATCCCTGGCAATTGCCCTGAAGTTTGAAGACGAGCATCGTGTGCATCATTTGCGTGTTGGCCAGCATTGCATCACCATCAAGCTGAGCAAGTTGTCGGCCACGCAGGTCTACATACTGGTCAAGGGACAGATCGAGGTCGTGAGCATGGTGCCCTTCGAGCTGCTCACTGAGTTTCGCACCGAGGGCAAGCAGCTGGATGAGCCAGCAACGAATGCATTGCCACATCTGCTAGTTGCCAAAGGTCGCATATCCTTCTATGAGCAGGTGCTGCGCAATGAACAAGTCAACATGAGGTACGTCTATAGGCATATAGAAGAAAAGCTTTCTGTTGTTAATGAAGTTCTCTATCTTAGACTCAAGCTAAGCTCGCGGCATGCCAAAGGCCGCACTGGCGACATACCGCTCAAGCCGAACAATAGTTTGCCCTGGCTGGTCAAGGTACCCACCCAAACCACTCAGGAGTTCGTCAGCTTATGGGTACGCATCCTAAGAGAAGATATTGTGCTAGCCAGTGGTGTTAATGCTGCTGACTTCAAGCCGCAGCGCATACTTGTTAGCATCTGGCCCATATTCGAGATCTGCAATTTGCTCAGCTGTGAGCTGCAGGCCACGGAGAGCAGCACTCAGGAGAAATTTAGCATTGCCGGCGAGGGCGGTCGTGTAGCTCTCAATACGGCCACAACCCATTCCACGGAACATTGTGTGAAATTCGATTTTCCGTAGGTCTAGCATATCTTTCATTTATTTCAATTCCTAATGCTACTCTAAATCAATTTCAGCTCTGCCTTGGGCCCCGCTTCCAAGAGCGAATATACTTTCATGCTGAAGTCCATGGATTGGCATAAGTTCTTCCATTACAATCCAGCGGATTGGACCATTGAACGCACGCTGGATCGGCTGGATAAGAGTGTCAGATCCAAATGGCCACTGAACGATGCTGACGAGCTGCGCGTGCAGCGGCCGTATGAGTTGCTTAGCACGTTGGATGTTCAGTATCGCGCGCAGGCAACCCGTGAGTTCTCCTGCACCCTGGGTCTGGAGATAGCGCCGTGGGCCATGTTCATCAATGACACAAATCTGGACGTTAGTATCTGTCTAGTGGCGGCTGGTGTGCGTCATAAGATACGAGCAAGCTGCTTGGAAATGCTGCCTGTGCTGAGCAGTCACTTCACCATCGATGCGCCCTTCGGCTCCAATTGGGTCTCTTCGATGGCCATTTGCGTGGAGCCGCAAGGGCAGGCGAGCTCAATGCCCAGTGGATCGAGCCGTCATGTGCTATTGCGCGTCAATTCCTATGTGGATATAGTCCTGGTGCGCAATGAGGAGGTGCTCCGTTTGCTGCTCGACTTTAAGCTCGATAATGGACGACGTGTTTTCAAGCTGCGATCCAAATTTGTGATAGCTAACTTTACGAACATAACCCTGACTGCTCTGCCACTGACCATGGATCACAAGGAAAGCTCTGGACGCGCTGAGGTCAACTCGCTGGAGTTCGACAAGATCAGTCATAGGCTCAAGTCCCAACAGTCGTGAGTGGAGCACTCTGTTATCTGTTACCTTAGCTAATTCCGTCTTCTTTTGCAGCAACATTGGCGCCAGCATTGAGCGATTCCACGATCTGAATGCGCACAAATCGAAGCACACCTGTGATACGGCCTTTGTGTATTTCGTTTGCTTTGCCGTGAATAAGGAGGAGAAGACATCCATACCCATACCGCTGACAATGCCCTTCACGCGACGCTGCTTCAACATACAAGATGACAATGATTCCATACCACTGATGAGCACGCTCATCGAAAAGGACAACGTTTACTATTTGAATGTGTTCAGGGACTCCTCGCCGGCAATAATTATCAACAACAATACGAATGTGAAATTCATTGTGGCTCAGACCAGCGCCTCGGGCAACAGCAATGTGACCTGCACCTCGCCTGAGTTCACGGGCAAGCACTTCGAATGGAATCAGCTAGTGGAGCCGTATAGCAAGTGCTATTACACGCCGCCGCAAATGTATGCCAACTTTCCCGACGTGGAGTTCACCATGTGCAATCTATCCCTAGCTCTCTACACTGGTAAAATCTAAACCACAAAGAAGATCAAGTCTTGTTAAGTAACTCTCCCCCTCTCTCTCTCTCTCTCTGTTTTGTAGACATGGTTGCCTGTGGCAAGCAGAAGATCAGCTGGTCGAAGCCCATACGCACGGACAAGTCATGGAAGAAGTTCATACATGTGCCCAACCATGGCGATATCAAAGTTGTGATCTGTGATAAACATCGAGCGATACGCTTCAACATCTACTACATAGCGCAGCAGTTGGAGTTCTCTGTCAAGGATTTGCGCTCGCGCCTGAAAGAGCCAGACGCCGCGCAATCCGTGCTGCAGGAGAGTCTGAAGCAGCAGGAGTCGTATTCAGTGACCACTACCGAACAGGAGCTGGAGTTAAAAAATGTGGATTGCATTCACTTGAGCCAGGAGTGCGAAACGAATCTTCAGATCTCGTTTCGGTTGCTCATCAAAAGCTTTGTCTTCAGCCTGCACACAAACGATCGACAGCGCGACTCCCTCAAGACTGAGGTCTGTAACATGTATGCCGATGACCTGATGTTCGCCTACGACGATGACGACGAGCGACGTGAGCTCCATCTGCAGCTGCCCAATTTGCAGGTGGACAATCAACTCTATTCCAATGGCAAATATGACTTCCCAGTGCTGCTGTGCGCACAGAAGTTGTACAAGCGCGACAACTGCCTGCCGCAGGTGTACGATCTGGACGAGCTCTACAGGAGTCGGGCGGTGGGTGAGCCCATTTCGGAGCTGACATTTGTCTTGTACCAGGATGAGCTGAAGTTGCAGGCTGTGTGCTGCAGGCTGCAGCCATTGCGTGTCTACATCGAGGATGCTTATCTCAATCAGCTGCTGGACACGCTGGTCGAGTGTGCGCCCTCCAATTGCATTCATACGCCGCATGCGGAGTGCCAGCGCCTGAAGTTGGAGGCGGGCCAGACCTGGTTGCCGGAGCAAGTTGTTGGCCAGGCTTTGTACATTGCCGAACCACTGCGCCTGCACAGCTTCGTTGTGGAACCGCTCAGTCTGCTGCTCTCGGTGCACACTTCGTCGCGTCTCTATATCGCCCTGGACCATTCGCCACTCTCGTTCTCCCGCTACGAGCGCCAGCAGATACTCACTGTGCCGCTGCGCTTTGGCCAGTCGCTGGGTCTGCACTATCTGAGCGGAGCTATCTTCGGCGCTGGCTGGGTGGTGGGTTCGCTGGAGATTTTGGGCAGTCCCAGTGGATTGGCGCGCTCCTTTACCACGGGTCTGCGCGACTTCATTTCGATGCCCGTGCAAGGCCTGTTTCGTGGCCCGTGGGGCTTCCTGGTGGGCATCACCCAAGGTTCGGCCTCGCTGCTGCGCAATGTTACCGCGGGCACAGTCAACTCGGTGACCAAGCTGGCCGGCTCGGTGGCACGCAATCTGGATAGACTTACTCTGGATTCGGAGCACATTGAGTTGACTGAGGCGCGACGACGTGCTCGACCCCAGGGCTTTGCCGATGGCCTGACCCAAGGCTTGACCGGACTGGGCATCAGCCTGCTGGGCGCTGTGGGCGGCTTGGCCCATCACACCCTGGAGGCGCGCAGCTCTGTGGGCGTGCTAACGGGTCTAACCAAAGGCATAGTCGGTGCTCTAACCAAACCCATCAGCGGAGCTGCCGAGATGTTGGCACTAACCGGACAGGGCGTCCTGCACACAGTGGGCTTTAATGCCATGCCGCTGCAGGTGGAGCCGAGCGTGACGCGCAACGTCGCCTTGCACCCCAGTTCCTATCGCATCTGGCGTTTCCTGCACGAAAAGCTGAGCAGCGATCAATTGTTGTTCTTCCATGAGATCACGCTGCTGCTCAATGATCAACTGCATCCAGCCTTGCTCTACTTAACATCCACAGTGCTGGTGATAATGGAGCTCAAGTGCGATGATCTGAAGTTCATTTCTTCAGTGCTTAAGCTGGAGGTGCTCTCCGATCGCGAGGACGCCTCCAAGCTGTACCTGAGTCTCAAGCCGGAGCAGTCGGACGACCTGGAAGGCGTAAGCATCACCTACTAAACTAAACCAAGTTTTAGTGCTCACAAATTCTTCTTTTATTTACTCCACGCAGCAGATGAAGTACACCAATGAACGCATCATTAGCTTTCTAAATGCCTCGCGTGTCCATGGACCCACGTGCAATGACTCGTTGAGCGATCTGCTGCAGCTGCACGACCAGGATCAGGCTCGCGACGATCATCTGCGCCGCCAGACGCAGTGCATCTTCTATATCAGACCAAACATTGGCCAGCATCTAATACACTATCTCAAGGTCCTCAGCCAGACACAGTGAACCAACGAGCTGCCTTAGGGTGTCCATGTACAGAATGTATTCCTATCCCTATATACACATATGTATATGTATATAATTATATTCTATATATTTATGTATATATAAGTATATATATCTATTCCATTGTCCAACTTGTATTGTTGTGGAGTTCGTCATGCCACAAGTATTTTATACCAAAAACCAAATGCAGACACAACTAAACTAAATTCATTGCAACCTCTGCCCAAATTGGTTGTACATATTTTTGTATTTAAAACTAAACAGAAAATTAAAAAATAAATTTATAAATGTATTATAAAGAAGTGCGGACATTCCAGTTGAGAATCCACTTGATAGATTTAGCACAATATTTAATATCTTATGCTGGATTATTTGATGATTTCACAAAGCAGTCAAATTTTATGTTTCGCTAATTTCTATTTGTAAACCTTGAACTCATTGCAGCTTCTCGAAGCAGGTCTCAGAGAGAGAAAGAGAGAGAGAGAGAGAGAGAGACGGACCGAGAGAGAGACGGACAGAGAGAGAGAGAGAGAGAGAAAGACAGACAGAGTATATTGGCTTTGTGTTACTCTCGCCTTGCTGTCCGTCCGTTGGTCTGTCCGTCCGTAGGAACGCAATCCATTTCGCTACTTTTGAAGCTAAAGAATTGTAATTTGTAACATATAATTTCCCATTACTATATATAAATACTATATGTTGTAGGGAACCCTAGACCAAAAATATATCTCATATATCAGATATATCTCGTCCCACTGGGGTTGTGCTAGAGAAGAACTGACTATGTTGAAAATAAATAATACTAAATATAAATAAAATATAAATAAAATAATAAAATGATGTGTATCTTCCTCAGTTTTGAAGCCTTACGTTACTGTCTACTGTACTACACAGCATAAAGTAATAAGCGCCTTTAATTTATGGCGAAACAAAACTGAAAACTCATTGGACAAATACTACTAATAGTATTTTTGTTATCAATGCCACGAAACTGCATTGTAATGCAACATTTTAGTTGTGACGAATGTAAGCACCTAAATCGATCTATCCGTATCTTATCAATCGTGCAAAGGGGTATCCCTCGAGTTACACTAAGATTGATTGCACCAGCTCACTTATCGGCAAGTGATTCCCTTCAGCACTGATCAGCAATATATAAGGGCCATGTCCAAGTCACAATCCAGACAAAACAGTCTTCGATCAGTCCATTCGAGCTATGAATTCCTCAACGAAACTCTTTGCTTGTGCGCTAGTTGTTGTTGCCCAGCTACTGGGTGCAATTCACGGCGGAGTCTACGACTTTACGGATAGGTGGGTCATCTCCGACAAGACGAAGCCTTTTCCCGAGAACGCAGTTCTAGGTGGCTACGATTCGGAAGGCTACGAGAACTACGTGGGACGTATCGTGGCCTCAAACTCGATTCTGCCAGCGCGTGTCAGGGCCGAGACTGGATACGCTACCTACAACAGCGACTCAACCGCCAATCAGGCCAACTCCTACGATCTGCTGGTGACTAATGAGACCCTCAGCTATGAGTTTGTGCGCAGCTACGATGGCTACAGGGAGAAGAATCCCGTATCTGTGGGCACAAGTGTCACCAACGAGCGCATCTACATCTGCCGTGGCCGCACTGATGGTGGCATCTACATTGGCACTCTCTACCTGTCGCAAAGGGCCTGCTTCATTCGCTACGAGAACTTGCCCATGAGGAAGCTCACCAAATACGAGGTTCTAGTGCGAAAGTTTATTCCAGCACCATTAGCCGCTTTCGAGGTTCAACTCAACTGAGAATGAAATCACTTACTCCAATAATTATGAAGTTCCATCGATACAAGATCAAGGAAGTGAGCTTAATACATATTGTACAAAAAGTGAATTAAATAAATGAAATGATTATATCAAAAAGTTATGCATTAGACTATTGTAACAACCTACGACCATCTTCGGACGGACAGACAGACGAAAGGACGGACAGACAGACAGGGCTAGCTTAATGTGGCTCTTTTTCTTTATGAATAATACATAAATACCTTGTGTTGTCAGCCACGCCTCCTTCTACCTGTTGCATACATTTCAACAAAACAAATATACCCGAAATTCCCCTTCCCAATGGCTCAGATGCTACATTGAGCTATGTTCAATCCACAATTTCTGTCCATCAATCAGACAACTTGAAGAATTGCGAAAATTTGAGCTTAATGCATAAAATATCTGTCAGCCGCTTCACCTGTATGAATACACCTGCATTTCATATTAAGCGCAAGTTTATGATGTTGTTTTGGAATTTCCGCTCACGTGCTGCAAGTACGAGTGCGAGTCGTGCTTGGCCTGTGGGTCGGACACTGAACGTGCATGCCAATGCCGCACAAATTCAATTTAATGAAATTCGATTTCTTATTTGAGCTAAGAACAGCAATAAAACTATTTGCCGTCCGGCAGCAGCAATGCCTGCAATCAGTGGGGCCAAGAAATGCGAAGGACCCCGACGAGTCGATGCAGGGCAAGACGAACTTATTTAGTATATTAAACAGAGCCAAACAGGCCAGGAGCGACAGCAACAGCAACAGCAGCAAAGTTGTAAAATGTTCTTGGCACCACCCACACCCACACCCACAGCCACAGCCACAGCCCCAGCATCCGCCCGCTGCAAATTGCTTCGTATATTTTTTCGCTTAAAATATAATTTGCTTGGCGGTTGGGTTCGCTCACAGTTACGCTGCAATGTGCACAGCTACGCGGCTGCATAACCGTTGGATTCAATTATAGCTGCGCCAGTGGAAACCCAAAAACCACTTTGCACCACTCACTCTCTCTGTGTGTGTGTGTGTGTGGGAGTGTTTGTGTGTGTGCGGCATACATGCGGCTTACATCATTCATATTAAAAACTTTACAAAAGTTGGCCTATTTAATGTATTTGAATAAACACACACACACACACACATAGACTAACAGTCACACACACCCACATACACACACACATGCGCCTATAAGCACATTAGATATGGCCATCAATTGTTTTCTTTAAAGAGCTTTGTGCACTTTTCAGCCATTCGCACCAAAAACTTTCGCCTTTTGCCTTTGTCTTCCGGTTCCGCTTCAGCGCTCGCGCGTGTGTGTGCGTGTGTGTGTGTGTGTGTGTGTGAGCTTGCACTTGCGCTGCGCTTAAAAGTAGGCAAAGAATTGTGTCAGCCACAGACGCGTGGCCTTTGAGTCTAACGTTCCACAAAGGAGTGCGTGGGCAGTGTGTGTGTGTGTGTGTGTGTGTGTGTGTGTGTTGGTATGTAGATATTAAGGCAGCATCAGCGATTAAAGCATTATAGAAATATATAAATATATGTATATTTATATACATGTGTATACAGCTGTGTTCATAGAAATAGTAGTGCGACTTAAATGTTGGACAGCAAAATTTTGTGATAAAGTTAATATTTTTAAAACAATTTGAAACAACTATAAATATTAACATTTATTCAAATAGTTTTCAAAATATTATATTTATCAAAAAAGTAGTATATCCAACATATTAGTCGCACTACTATTTTTATGAACAGCGCTGTATATGCATATAAATTATATTCAGCTTCCTGCACGCGAAGTGTTGCCTTTCCTAAAGGCCATAAGTTCGATTTGCAAAATGATTTTTTATATCCTGAGCCCATTGAAAATGGCAAATGGTTTTGTTAAAGTGCAAAGTGCTAGAGTCCTCAAATTTTGCATTTAGTTTTAAGAATAATTAATACAATTTCGGTTTTTGTTATATTTTGGCTAACGGCTCCATATAAAAAAAAATTTTTAAATTGAAAATCAGTTACAAATATATCCAATATATAAATTGACAATAAATTGACAAATATTCAATAGAATATATAAATCATTTTCAGAAAATTTTATTGAAATCCATTAAGTAACACAGAAGTTGTTTAACAAAACGCTGGGCCCATTGGCAAAAGCACGTGGCAAGCAGCGCCAATTGTCAGATGCTATTTAGCTTAGATTTGCTAGATGGCACTCGAGCAAAAATGTTATAAGGTTACACTTTTTTCTATTCTAATATATACATAGCTGCGTATATTTAAAATCTCAGATCGGACGGGGTTCGGGAGTTCTCTTAGTCTCTTAAAGAGAGAGAGAGAGAGAGAGAGAGAGGGTTATAGGGCAGGTAATTACTAAATTCAGCAGACGATGTCTTTGGCATAAAGAAAAAGAATTTGAAGTTGAAAAATAATGTTTATATTTTTCTGCAATGCCCGTACGTCCGTCCGTTCTTCCATCCCTCCGCCCGTCGGTGCGTATAAGGGCAAATCATTTCGTCGCTATTGAAGCTACAGGAATTTTGGTCACATTCTAGTTGGTACTATCGTCCTATCAAGTGTGAAGATTTTTCTATTACGTCCACTAGGGGCGTAACAAATCGGTAAATAATATGCCTGCTATAAACTCTATTAGTTAAGACGCTAAAGTCTACTGATGATATCCTCTACAGATCGACGCCCACTAGAGGCGTGGCAAATCGGAATTGACTATATTGAATATAAAGTGTATTTTCTACAGTTTTGAAGCCTTACCCCAAAACTCGACAGTTCGTGACTGTCCTGTACTACACAGCATAATGTAATAAGCAGCTTTAATTTATGGTCAAACAACACTCAAATCGCAAATATTATTAATAGTTTTTCTGTTATCAATTCCACGAAACTTACTGCATTGTAATGCAACCTTTTAGTTGTGACGAATGTAAGTACCTAAATCGATCTATCCGTATCTTATCAATCGTGCAAGGGGTATCCCTCGAGTTACACCAAGATTTATTGCACCAGCTCACTTATCGGCAAGTGATTCCCTTCAGCACTGATCAGCAATATATAAGAGCCATGTCCAAGTCACAGTATAGACAAAACAGTCTTCGATCAGTCCATTCGAGCTATGAATTCCTCAACGAAACTCTTTGCTTGTGCGCTAGTTGTTGTTGCCCAGCTACTGGGTGCAATTCACGGCGGAGTCTACGACTTTACGGATAGGTGGGTCATCTCCGACAAGACGAAGCCTTTTCCCGAGAACGCAGTTCTAGGTGGCTACGATTCGGAAGGCTACGAGAACTACGTGGGACGTATCGTGGCCTCAAACTCGATTCTGCCAGCGCGTGTCAGGGCCGAGACTGGATACGCTACCTACAACAGCGACTCAACCGCCAATCAGGCCAACTCCTACGATCTGCTGGTGACTAATGAGACCCTCAGCTATGAGTTTGTGCGCAGCTACGATGGCTACAGGGAGAAGAATCCCGTATCTGTGGGCACAAGTGTCACCAACGAGCGCATCTACATCTGCCGTGGCCGCACTGATGGTGGCATCTACATTGGCACTCTCTACCTGTCGCAAAGGGCCTGCTTCATTCGCTACGAGAACTTGCCCATGAGGAAGCTCACCAAATACGAGGTTCTAGTGCGAAAGTTCATTCCAGCACCAATACCAACTTTCGGGGTACAACTCAACTGAGACAGAAATCACTTACTCCAATAATTATGAAGTTCCATTGATCAAGGAAGTGAGCTTAATAAATATTGTAGTGAAAGTGAATTAAATAAATAAAATGATTATAGCTAAAAGTTATCCATTTGACTATTCCGGTGTCACAATACTCTACAAGTGAATAAGGTATAAGCGGAGACAGGGGCAAAGCAAGGAGTTTTTATAGCCTGAACCTGTTGAAAATGGCAATTCGGGGTAAAATGTCTTTGTGAATGTTGTTGTAACAGGCAGAAGGAGGCGTGGCAGACCCCATTGCGTATTGGATTCTTCTTCAGGACGCTCGTCCGTCCGCTCGTCGTTTATCTGTGCGTCCGTCCGCCCTTCATTCCATCCGTCCGTCCATCCTTTCCTCCGTCCGTCCATACCTCCGTCAGTCCGTCCGTCCATCCCTCCGCCAGTCCGCCTGTCCTTCTGTCCGTCCTTCCGTTCATCCTTCCACCCGTTAATCTATCCGCCCATCCGTTCGTCTTCTCGTGCGTCCTTTCTTCCGTTCTTCTGCCGGTCCGTCCGTTTGTGTGAATAAATTCGTTTATCTTAGAGACACAGTTAAAAATTTGTATGTAGTTTATTTTGTATTTATTAGTAAGACTTTTACAAAGTCTTGTAAGCGACGACAGTTGAATCTTTTGGCCAATGCCCACCTCTAAAGATATCTGTGATAAGCTATGGGCAATGGACTATGCCAGACTCTCTTAATACTTACCAAAAGTGACTCTTTGATGCCCAACTGCAACTCACTCTCACTTGTTACACTTGCAACGACAACTGTTTGTGATGAATGAAGCACCTCAAATACAACTGAGATACAGATAGACATGTATTAGAGTAATTCGGCTTCATTTCAGTTTGACATACTTTACCTTGATGACTTAAGCCTTTTCAAGCCAACAAATGGAAGGTTCATTAATTTATTCTGCTGTGGTCTAAGCTCGAGGTCTGCTGATTGCTGTCAAAGTTTTGCCTTCCCTTTGTGTAGTCATTAAATTACAAGAGTAAGTCAATTAAGCTGAATTTATGGTAAGAGTTCGATTTGCCTTAAGGCTAATGCATTTCTAACTGCAAATTTGTAATTCGCTTAAAGCACGAATTGCAAATTGCAAAATTGCAAAATTTATTATGCATTTTGTGCTGCAACGTTTCAGATTTGTAATTAGCTGCAAGCGCCTAATCCATTATTAATAAATTGTTGTGACAGCTGGCAACGTGCTCAATATATGCTCGATACATATATGATCCATAGGGGGAGGAGGAGGAGCAGGAGGCGGGGGCATCAGCGCCGCAAGGACATGTGAAATCGACAAATTCGTTTCGCTCGTAGTAAGTGCATGATTTTTGCTACATATTTATTTTGGCATATGAGTTGTATTCTGGCTTGAGCTTACATATGTCTCTAGCACACACACACATCTGTGTATGTGTGTGTGTGAGTGTGTGTGTGTGTGTATTTGGATATTCATAAGAGACATATATTGTGTGCGCACATCTATGCAAATATTAGTGGCGCAGGCCTCAAGCGATTTCGTTCGCGTTTCGTTGGCCATGGCGCATGAGGCGAGCTCAGATGCTCAATTACTTTGACACACACACACACACACTAGCATACACACATACAGTAGCAGACACCCACACACACACACATACACTCTCACACATAAAGTAAATAAAAGCAAATGCAATTTATTCAAAAATTTGTTACTTATCAAACATTTATAGAGCAACAACAGCTGGAAAGTTGGCTAGCATCGACTGCCTAATGCCCGTTTATATATTTGACTATTTGCCATGCCTCTCAGTATGTGATTGATAAGTTTAT
Organism: Drosophila leonis; assembly: GCA_035045365.1. NCBI lineage: Eukaryota > Metazoa > Arthropoda > Insecta > Diptera > Drosophilidae > Drosophila > Drosophila leonis. The sequence continues at coordinate 803,670 of JAWNPC010000284.1, read as the reverse complement.
CTATAGAGCAGTAAGAGTATAAGAGTATAAGAATTTTTGGAATTTGCCTAGATATAGATTGTTTTTCAAGTTTGGCACGCCTCACTAAAGGCGTATATAGATTCATTTTGATTTCTATATATCAAAATTTATTTATATATACGCCTCTTGAGGGCGTGGTAAATTCGAAAAAAACTCTATGACAAAAAGTCTTTATCTAGGCTAGCAGCTCTTGCTGCTCTATAGATACACAGCTCTGTTCATCAAAATAATAGTGCAACTGAAATGTTGCAAATTCAAATTTTGTGTTGAACATAATATTTTGAAAACAATTTTAATATGTATTTATAAATATATATATGTTAATTGTAATGCTCGTTTCAAGTTTTTTTTTCAAAATATTAAATTTTATATTCTGTTGAACATTTCAAACGCACTACTATTTTCATGAACACAGTTAAAATATACAGCTGTGTTCATAAAAATAGTAGTGCGACTATTAGTGTTATATAAAGAAAATGTGATAGCAAATGCCATAAAACTGTAGAAAATATAGCTTCAGCTCTAATTGACAAACCTACCAAAGAGACGTCGCCCTTTTAAAGTTTCAAGTATTTTGATGTAAAGCTCAGCTAAAAACTGCCAAAAATATAAAAGAATATATATGATAAATGTAGTATGCTGAGTAGTAATTGCCGAGTTGCCAAGCCACTAGCAAACCTCTAACTTAACTGTAGAGCTTGCTTGACATTCAACTGCTACTCAAATTTTGAGCTGCAGCTGTCACGCCATCTATTGGCGCATAGCGTAGACTAACTTTCAAATCTCTGACTACAACAGAAGCAAACGTGCATGCATCAAAACCAATATGCTCGCTCTGACAGCTTGAAGGTAGACACCTATCTAGCATATATATACATGTGTGTGTGTATGTGTGTATAGGGTATAGGGTGCGTCTGGCTTAAGTATATGTTACAGACATTTTTGCAACGTTGTTTTGGCCGCTAGGCAAACGAATTATTTATATTTACATATGAATTTTTTCTCATCTTTTGACAGAGGAACTGGGCCCAAAGCTGAGACAGAGCGCACAGCTAATCGGTTGAGATTTCATCAATCTGTTGCGTCCTATACTAACTCTGTGTGTGTGTGTGTGTGTGTGTGTGTGTGTGTGTGTGTGTGGGTGTGTGTGAGTGTATAGCTCCCCATTGTATAAATAGTTAATGCAATATATGTGGGCTTTAGGCTTTTGAGTAAGATGCTTTATTCACAATTCACAGAGAGTGGGGCAAACAAACTTAAATATATATACAGAAACATTCGCCTTAGCTTATATACAGAGAACATGTTGGTTAAAGAACTGTGAAAAGTCTTCATTTGCTTTGAAATCGCATTCGAGTTGGACTTGGAACACCTTATTTATACACATATATATAATTTATATCATTTATATCATTTACACATATAGATCATCAAAATTGTTGTATTTAACACTCACTGTGATAGTTATATTCATTTGATTAAGCCGCAATTATATCATAAATATCATAAATATTCGTAATAGGATATGAAAAGCAAGCGCTCGTTGGCGCCATCTACAGGAGATTTCTAGCAACATCTAGCTCACACGTCCTGTGCGTGCGGGCAGCAGCAGCGCTTATGATCTAGTCGTTAGCGCCAGCTGGCGCAGAGTTAAGGAATTGACTGGGCAGCAGTTGCTGGCGCCATCTAGCGCCACGTAGCACTCAGATCTGTGCAGCGCCATCTAGTTTAGTTTTTCATCAACATGTTTCTCATACGCCGAGCTATATGAGATATTGAAATGGGTTGAGTTGAGGCTATCTAACTGTAATTGTTTCGATTAACGCTGTTATGTCATTCACTAGGGATAAATTCGAGACTTAATTAAGCAGAAGGGGAAATCTAGAGCCAAGTCTTGTCGTCGGCTGCCGTCGCTGCTGCGCCGCTATTGATGCGTCTGTAGTTGTTGTTGTAGCTGCTGGAGGTGCCAACAATCTGCATCTGCATCGGCATCTGCAGCTCCAAGCTCTGCTCGGCCGTGGCCGCCGGCATTGGCTGTCAGGAGAGCAACTGTGTGGTGCGACATTCCGTTGCCGAATTGAGGGAGCTGCTCGACTTGTCGCCGGTCCAGCGCTCCTGCAGCTCCTGCTGATAGGGCGATCTGTGGGCACGTGCGCTGCTCCTGCTGTTGCCGCCACTCAGCTGCTGCTGCACCACAGGCAACGAGTGCCGTTCGCTCTTCTCACCTGCACGCGGCGCCGAATTGCGCAGCACACCTGTCAAACCATAGGCACATGTCAATGAACTGAGAAGCCCGTTGCCAGGCGGCATTTCTGCTTACCACAATGCGAAACGCGATGCGACTTGGGCGAGCTGGGGCAGGCATAGAGTATGGATTTCTGTGTGTCTGCAACGTGGAGCACATTAGTATAAAGAGAGACAGAGAGGGCGAGTCATTAGTGTGTTTTGCATTTGCTTACCATTCCGTTTGATGCGATTGTGATCTGGCGAGCCGGAGCAGGAGTAGCGCGAAGTTAGATTCTCACGGCGATTCAGCGACTCGGCGCCCACGTTGACAAACGGACACCAGCGAAAGACCATTTTGAAGCCGTAGCGAAAGCTGCAATCAGAGCAAAGAAAACAAATGAAAACGTTGCATTCAATTACAGCTGAAATATGAATATTTATGGCCGAGAACAAAGGCTTTGACAGCTCGTTAAGCAAAAATGTTATTGAGCTGCAAGGATAACAATCCTCAAATGGAATTGTCCTTCAGCACTTTTAGTTCTCCTTCTCCTTCTCATTCCCATTCCCACTCCCAGCATGGACAACTGTCATGCATTCCATTTATTCAGTTATGTTATCTCTCTATCTATCTAACTGACTTTAGTTTCTAATCCTAGCACTTTGCACACATTTTTAGGTGTCTCATTCTCTGTTTTATATACCCTGGAGACAATTGAAAAAGGGGTGGCTTGTTGCTATTGTGCAGATAAGGGAAGGAAATTTCAAATAGTGCATGGTATAAGTTTGTTTGTGAATATATTTATATCTTTAATTGAAATGAAATGGAAATGGAATGAAATGGAAATGAAATGGATTTGGAATGAAATGGAATTGAAATGATATGGAAATGAAATGAAATGGAAATAGTGTGAAAGAGAATTGTAATGAAATAGAATGGGGATAAACCTAATTTGGAATGCATGGAACAGGAACGCAATGGAATCGGAATGCAATGAATTTATAATATAGTTATATATTGAGAAAAATGGAATTAAACTGAAATGGAAATGGAATAGGAATGAAATGGAAATGGAATTGGAATGAAATGGAATAGGAATGAAATGGAAATGAACTGAAATGGAAGTGGTGTGAAAGAGAATTGTAATGAAATAGAATGGGAATAAAACAAATTTGTAATGAATGGAATAGGAACGCAATGGAATCGGAATGCAATGAATTTGGAATATGGTAATATTTAAAATTCAAATAAAATATATTTTGAATATAATTTGACATTGGAATTAAATATATTTGAAACGAAATGGAACTGAAACCAAATAAAATGGGAATGAAATGGAAAAATATGTAATTGCAATAAAAACGAGTTTAAATTAATTGGAATAAACGACATTGGAGTGCATGGAATAGGAAGGAAAGTGAATTGGAATGAACGGAAATTGGAACATAATAAGCTTGAAATTAAATGGAATTGGAAAGTCATGGAAAAGCATGTAATAAACTTTGAATGAAATGGAATTTTAAAATGAAAACTTCAAACTAGATCGGAACGAAATGGAATTGAAGTCAAATGGAATAGGAATAATGAAACGCTTGGCTAATGGTGCTCTAAAAGATGGATCTATTCGTAAAAATCAAGTTTCAAGTTTTATAGTATATACAATATATATTAAAGGTCGCATTCATATTCTACAGGGTGTCTGCTAGTCTGGCACTTCCATTTCTAATGTTTACCAAACTTGAAAGCGCCACAATTCTCCCTTGGCCTCAAGTAACCAACATTTTTTTACAGGGTATCTATTAGTCAGTTATTTTCACATATGTTGTCTGCCAACTATGTCAAGTTGAGAATTTGCACCTGCAACAGAATCTTTTGCCCTTGGAATGATTTGGTAGCAAAAGCCAGAGCCACAGTCAGAGCCAGAGCCAAGTTAGCCAAGCCTTGAAGCATGTCAAATAGCTTGATTTATGCTCTGGTATTTCAGTGCGTTAGCTCGTTGCCTCGCATGGGTATGGAGTACCAATCGAGTAGCGACAACCCGTTAACAACCACCTGCAATAATAATAAAGAAGAAGAGGAAGAAAGCGAAAGGAAACAACACCTTGATGGCGCTCATCATTTACATAAGGGCGTCGCCGACTCAGCAAAGTTGCCATCGCTGGAGCTGGGTTGGTAGTCGCCACGTGTCGAACTATTGGCGCTTAAGTTGCGTACGTTGCACGTAAAACGGACCCGAATGTGCCCCTGCCACAGTCTGGACGATGGCAACAGTCATTGGCATGTTGACTGGGCCAAATTAATTGCAATCAGTTACGCTTCCCCCGAGCGGATGTGGCGCACGGACGAGACAGCAGAACATCAACAGTCAATTTGTGTGTGTGTGTGTGTGTGTGTGTGTGTGTAGATACACGTGTATGCATAGGTGAGGCTACAGTTAATACCAGGTGAGCTGCTATTTAGTTTAAGCAGTCGTCAGCTCTGATGAGCTACTGACATAATTGAGTCACTTCACGAGCAAAAGCAATAGTTGAATAACTTTGCTTATCTAAGAACTAAATATTTGAAATCTAATCTAACATTGCAAACAATGAAGAGTTTCCTTAAATGCATTACATAATCTTAAGATTCAAATCAAATTGAAATACTTCATCGAAGAACGTCGTAGAACGTTGCTTATCAAGGGGCTACAGACTCAAGATGTCGTATAAGAAGTGCAAAACTGCAACTATCTGAAGACTAATTCGCAAAGACATAAAATTGATATGAAATTGAATTGGAATGGTATTGGAATAAAATGGAATTGGTATGAAATAGAAATAGAAATAAAATTGGAATTGGAATGAAATTAAATTTGTATGAAATTGATTTTGACTACAGTAGAGGAAAGTGAAATTGGAATCAAATGATATTGGAATGAAATAGAATTGGAATTGCAATGAAATTTAATAAGGGTGAAATTAAATAGATGTGAGAAAAATATAAGAAAAGAGGAATAAAATGAAATTATAATTAAATTGAATTGGAATAAAATTGGAATGAAATGGAATCGGAATTGGAATGAAATGGAATTGGAATGAAATGAAATTGAATTGGGAAACAAGAATGTTGAAAAGAGAAATTGCTAAAATATTAGGACTATTAATAAATGGAATTGAAACAAAATAGAATTTTAATGAATGGAATATAAAAGTAATGGAATTGGGATGTATAGTAATGGACTTGAATCGAAATATTTCATGGGAGAAAAATGTTCCCAATCTATGAACTGCAATGGAAACTCGACATGTGATGTAGGCATAAAACAATTTTACATATATAAAAACTAGGGACTTAAAAAGGGATTTAAAATTGAATCTATAGGAGATGAATTAGATTGAAACTATATCAATGTATTCTTGAAAACGTAATGTTTGATGCTGAACTAATATAACTCTAATGTATGTATATGTAGACCTACTCGTAAGGCCTATCCTATCGCCTTTAAAAGTCCAAATCGGAATCTCATTTTGAGCTGAAGCAAACATGTCAAGGAAATTTGGAAATCTTTCAACTCGGCTTGAACTTTAAACAATTTTAATCTTTTTAATAAAATATGATCATAAAACTATATATATCTTTTAGAAAATTTACAGCCTTCAATCTAAATTTAAATGGAAATTCCTTGCTCGAAACTTTCAATTGGACATTCGCCTGATGCCCAATGACTGACATTAAATATAGTTATGGACTTGTGGCTGGGGAGCTATGCTCGCTTGGGTAGAACTACATATAAATATGCTGTTGGATGAGTCAACGTGACGGGCAAGTTAATGTGGTAATGTCAATGATATTGATGTTAATCATGACGATGATGTTGATGTTGATGGACGGGCTTCATTTCCGGATAACGAGCTAAACGACCAACTGCAACTAAGTGACTTTCCGAGGACCCAGCTGCGTGGATTGTGTCAAAGGACGAACACACGAGCGTACTTAACGCCCTCAACTCGACGCAAATTACATAATTTGCAATGAGTATGAAAGGACGTGGACGAGAAGGAGCAGGAGCAGGAGCAGGAGCAGGAGCAGGAGCAGAGGCAGTAGCTGGAGCACTAGATAGGAATTGATGCTATCGCAGTAGCTGTAGCTGTTGCTCGTACTTACCGGGAATTCATCCAGCAATATATAATCGGATTGTACATGGAGTTGCTCATGGCCAGCCAGTAGATAACCAAGTAGAGCTCCTGAATGAATGGCGCCTCGGTAATAGCCGGATAACAGGATGTGACTATGAAGTAGGTGTGGAACGGCAGCCAGCAGAAGCCGAATATAAGGACGACCACAATCATCATTTTGACCACCTAAGCGGAAAATTGAAATTTCAAATATACATATACAAAATTTAATACTGCTGATACTGATGATAATGATGATGATGATGAGCATGAGAACTTAGCATACATTGTGAGAGGAGCATGAGTTGGGTCAGCATGCAAATTAATGAATGCTGAATGTGTGTGGGGAGGGATGAGGGTGGGAGCTACCCCTGTGTAGGGGTAGACTTTATGAGACTTACCCTGCGCTTGCTGCGCACATTCTCCACCTGCCGAGGCGTATACTCGCCAATTGTCTTCGAGCCCCAGAGCTCAATGCCCACGCGCGAATAGGTCACAGTCATCGAGATGATGGGCAGAAAGTAGGTGAGTATCAGAATCAGTATGTTGTAGCTAGACGAATAGAGTTAGATAAATACAGTAGATCAACAGGTAAGTAGGGATGAGCCTGAAGCCCGTTGACCATTTCATCAAATGGTCGACAACTTCCACACACACACACAGCTATGAGTTGGCTTATACAGTGTTAGCCACGTTAGCAACCCGCTGACTGAAAACTCAATTTAATGGCCTCGCATGCCCGGAATGCATTGAGCCGCGCCAGCTCCCATTTGATTGCCCATATTTGCTTTCAAATTTGTCACATATACCACACCGAACGACTGTAAAGAGTTGCATGTCCTTTATGAGCGCAGCCCCAGGGCCAGGGCCGGCGCGGCTCCAATACCAAATGAAAAGTCAGACAAAAGGGTATATTATTATTTTTTGTAGCATGCTTATCAAACCGGCAGCGGCAGAGTGCTGCCGTCCGTGCTGATGAGTCCGTGGAATTATATTGACTTTTCCATTCATATATATACAATATATACGCCTCTCTGTGTACGAGGGTCGCTTCACTTATGCCCCAACCTGGCACGTGTTGCGGCTCTTAAACTGTGAAAGCTTTAGGCTCTTTAGTATCTGTCGAGAGAATCTCAATAGGGCGTAAGCTTCGTAAACTGATTTTTATTTCTATTTGAAATGACTCAGATCAAGGGATATGAAGTGGAAGGGGAACTTTGCCAGCATTAAAGGAGAAATTTCCGTTTGTGTTGAATATCTAGAGAGTTCCTTGAATGAACCTGTCAAAATAGCTGAAAGACGTCGTTAACTTCTTCTGTAAGTCTCCCTCTCTCTCTCTATCCTCTCTCCCCCTTTCTGTATCTTTCGCTCTGTCTTTATCTATCTTCTCCTCTGTTTCTCTCTTTTCATCTCTGCCCGTCTTCGTCTCTCCCTATCTCTACCTTTTCTTATTTCTTTCCGTCACTCTCTCCCTTTCTGTATCTTTATTTGTCTCTCCGCCTCTCTCTCTATATCTCTCTCTCTCTTTATCTCTTTATCTCCTTTTATATCACACACTGTCTCTCTCTCACTATCCTCCTCTCTCTCTCTATCCTTCCTCTCAGTTAATTTCACTGTTCTCGACTTGTACTTTCTCTCTTTCTCTCTCTCTTTTCTCTCTATATCCGTCTCTCTCTCTCTCTTTTCTCTCTATATCAGTCTCTCTCTCTCTCTCTGTTTTCTCTCTATATCCGTCTCTCTCTCTCTTTCTCTTTCTCTCTTTCTCTCTTTCTCTCTCTCTCTCTCTCACTCTCTCTCCCTCACAGTACATTTCTCTCTCTTTCTCTTCGAAACCTTTAGGGTATTTGCCAGTCGGTTACTGCCCTCCTTTTTTTATGTGCTGTGCGTGACGGGTTTTTTATTGCTTGGCTGCATATTTCGTGCCATGCCGAGCTCTGCATTCCCTCCATTATAATCCGATAGCACAGATTTTGTCTGCTGTAGTGCACATCGCAAATTTTCAGATTTATAGCTCCCGACGATTTCCCATGTAACAAAATGCGCTCGTTTACTTCAGCTCACACCCACTCGCACCCAGCCACACATTGACTTACATATGCTCCTGTTTGGAGTGATTCGTCTGTCCATCGGGCCACTCGGAGAAGCAAACGATGCGTGTCTTGTTCTCCATGGTCACCGGCACCTGTGCAGCATTCGAATAAAGTGTTTTCATTAATATGAAAAGTGAGAGAAGTGAGAGTAAATTGATATGGGATACCTCCTCGGTTTTGAAGAACAACAGCATGGGGCAAGAGATGAGCGTCGAGGAGAGCCAAATGATGGCGGCGATGGCCAAATTGCGACGTTTACTCATCCGCGGCTGCAACGGCTTCATAATTGCCACATACCTGCAAGGGAGACGCCCATTAATAATGAAATCCAAGTGGGCTGTAAGCCGATTATGTCTGCGTTTGCCTATACACTTAACGCACATCACATTATCAACCTGTCCCTGAAACTATGGACACTTCTTTGACAGTTAATATCGGAAAGCACGTCGAAATGGAGTTAAGACCAAAATGAGTTGAGGTGCTAGTTATTAGGATGGGACTCGAACCACAAAATGAAAGCTTATCAATATCTCAGCTAATGAGCTAACAATAAGAATAACGTTGTTTATGGTAATGGTAATGGTAATGGTAATGGTAATGGTAATGGTAATGGTAATGGTAATGCTAATGCTAATGGTAATGGTAATGGTAATGCTAAAGGCTAATGCTAAAGCTAATGCTAATGTTAATGCTAATGCTAATGCTAATGCTAATGTTAATGTTAATGCTAATGATTATTTTATGGCTATTGGCTAATACCAATGCTGATGCTAATGCTAATGTTAATGTTAATGCTAATGATTATTTTATGGCTAATGGCTAATACCAATGCTAATGCCAATGCTTATGCTAATGCTAATGCTAATGTTAATGTTAATGCTAATGACTATTTAATGGCTAATTAATTAATTAAATAATAATACTAATGATTATGCTAATGATACTGCTTGCTAATAGTAATGCTAATGCTAATGCCAATGTTAATGCGCTAATGCGCTTCTACGCTTATGCTTATCCCAACGCCAATGATTATGCTATGGGTAATGCTAATGCCAATGCTAATTCTAATGCAAATGATAGTGCTAGTGCTAATATGTGTATGTAATCAGAATGATAGCCGAATATGCAGAGTATCTGTACTTCGAGCACTTGCCTTGGATTCCGGAAACTCTTCTATCCCTTTCAAATAAAAATTAAATTAACTTTGTAAATTTGAATTTACATCAGGCAGACCACCCAATGAGAGTTTTTTTATATCTATATCTGCGGCATATTTGACCAACCCGCATTTGCTTTGCATACCTTTTTCTGTATTTAAGTCGCAAATTAGTTTAGCCACAAACATAATAAATATCGATTTATGTTATACAAATTAAATGAGAAATAAAAGACATTTCCGTGGAATATTTATAAATTGTTGGGAATATTGTGATAAATTGATTGTATTTGATTGCGTCAGTGGTTGACAGGCGCTTGTCAGAAATTTGATGAGCAACCCAAAGAGTTTGAAGCTGGGAAAACCCTTTTTGCTTTAAGCGTGCCCCACGCTAATCGGGGATGAATGATGGTATCGATTTGGTTAACCCAAATGCAACAAGCTACGAGCTACACAGGGTCGTAGCCCCTTAGGCTAAGCATGTCGAAAGACAAGATGTATATATGTATCTATCTATGTATGCCGAGAGGGGTGCAGACATTTCATATCTAATATTAAATTGAGCAGGTTTTTTGTTATGGGCTCACAAGGTCAAGATTGATAAGGGTTCTGCCCAAGCACAACTACAATCTGTTGATTATATGTACATATGTTACATAGGTATGCATGTAAGTATGTATGTCTGTATATTGTATGTATGATACCTCACTTACCTGTCGATTGATATGGCCATTAGCGTGAAGACCGAGGCACAGATGCTCAGCATTGCAATGAATTGTGACACCTTGCAGTAGAACTCGCCAAATATCCAGTCGCTGTCGAGCATATAGTAATAGTTGAAGGTCACGTTCAGGCTGGAGACCATCGCATCGGCTATGGAAAGGTTCACTGCAAACAAAAGCAAACAGACGCAGAGCACACAAAAAGTGCGTTTAACAACAGTAACACGTGCCAGAGCCAACAAATGAAAATCCAAATGGCAAATAGAGACCGACCAGAAAAAGTATCTCAAGGTAAACATGGGACAGAAACAGACGATGGAAACTGCTCTAGGCCGAATGTTTATTACACTAATAGATATGATGTACGTATGTTTGAGAAAGTACTGACAATGACAATGACAATAACACTGACAATGGCAATGGCAATGGCAATGTCAATGACAATGACAGTGACAATGACAATGACAATGATAATGATAATTCTAATTATAATGACAATGATAATGATAATGCTAATTATAATGACAATGGAAATGAAATATGAAAAACTTACAATAAAATAAAATTGCTTATGTAATTCTATGCACGTAACATGTTTAATTTGCTAACTGACATACCATATGGGAAAGTGCTCGAAAAGTTAACAGAAGAAGAGCCCAGCTCATATTTAAGTAACCCATTTTTTGTTTGTTTATGCGTGGTACATTTATAATTAGTGTGAAAGCCAGTGCAATCGACTTTGTGGAGAAGATGGGATCAGGCAGCGCATAATTAAATGGAGGCTGCAAATGGAACAACGGCCATTAGTCTGTCTCCCTGTCTGCGAATGTGTGCGAATGTCTGAATGTGAGAGAGAGAGAGAGAGAGAGAGAGAGAGAGAGAGTGTGTGTGTGTGTGTGTGTCGGCCATCATTTATTACTTGGCACATTTGTTATTGTATTTGAGTTTGTGAGTGTCTAACGATTTACATGCCAATGAATCACTAAAAACAGCGTGGGCTAAAACCACAATCCCACTCCAATTGGCGACACCTCTCTCTCTCTCTCTCTCTCTCTCTCTCTTCCCTCACGCACACACACACACGCATACACATATACAGACAAAACAACAAGTAGGACCATTACAGTACGGCGCTAGTGACTATGCAATACTCGTCACAGTCTTGTAGAATTCTATCTGTAGAGTAGGTCTATCTGTAGAGGTATGTGGAGAGATCTATCTGAAAAGTAGGTCTATCTTTAGATGTATCTTTAGATGTATCTTTAGATGTATCTCTACCTGTAGAGATCTACATATGTGAAAAGGAGGTCTATCTGTAGATGTGTATGTGAAGAGGAGATCTATCTGTAGAGATCTATCTGTATAGAAGGTCAACAGTAAGTCAACTGAAAAACTTGTAGATCTTAGATCTCAAAAGATTTTGTTGTCAACTTTTTAGCACACCATCAACAGGAGTAGATATAACATTTTAGATCATTCTATAGATGAGAGGTCAACAGCTACATGAGAAATTTAGAAAAGTTAGCTCAAAAACTGTAGAAAATATAGTTTATTCCTTATCGAATAATGGGAGTATAGACGACAGTCTATACAGCTGTGGTCATAAAAATAGTAGTGCAACTGAAATGTTGGACAGCAAAATTTGGTGATAAATATAATATTTTGAAAACAATTTGAAGCGAGTATTAAAATTATAATATATATTTATAAATATATACATACATATATACATACATACATAAATACATACATATATACATACATATATACAATTTTTTCAAAATATTATGTTTATCAACAAATTTAGAGTTCAACAATTCAGAAGCACTACTATTTAACTGAACACAGCCGTATGTATTTCAAATTGCAAGTCTCTCATTCAAAAATATCACATAACTAATATACTCTCTTTTCACTGCTTGAGCGAGTATTAAAAAGGTGCTTTTCAGAAGACACAAAAATTATTTTGGGCTGCTGCTTTTGGCATTGTTTACTTTTCATTATCTATGTAGATAAGCAGTGTCAGAATAAGCATAAAAAGCAACACCCGAACCAACAATAACAATAACAATGGACATTGTTTTACCGTATAGTTCTGGCCACGCCCACAAACGTGTCGACTCGACTCAAGATGGACAGACCTGGAGGCTGTCCTGGACCACGTTTTATTTCATTTTTATATTTTTTTTTTTGTGTATTATCGATTGCGCATCATTTTAATTAATCAAGACATAATAACAATGCCGAATGAACACGGAGGCGCAGATGAAGCGAATGATAAAAGATAATGCAAATCATAGGCAGCCCCGCATCTTATCAGCAAATGTTGCGTGACTGGGAATTTATTTGTTCAGCGGCAGCAGAATAACTTTGCTAAACTAATAATAACGGCGAAATGTCTATTTAGAAATGCAAATTTTGTAATAGCTGCCAAAGCCATCTGAGGCCTCGAGGCATTTCGTTTACATAATAATAATCATGCGCTCAGAGATAACAGCTGCCATGGGCGGGCTGCCCATGCCAGTGGAAGGGGGCGCACAGCATCCGCTCCGAAGACATTTTGCGAGTAAGTCAACTTTCTAGCTAGGTCAGTTGAGAATAAAGAAGAAGGGGGAAGTGGGAGATGTTCTTATGCCTGACAATGCAACTAGTTTGCCTTTTGATACACTTTTGAACGAGCATAAAGCACTGCTGATAAAACATGATATGAATCGGCCATTTACAAACATCATACATTCATTTATTCATATATCACTCAACTAGATTGCATTTGCGGTTATTTCATTCTATTTCCATTTTCTTCGCTCTGTTTTTGTCAAGTCATTGTTTTACCGTTATGTTTGCTTTGAAATGAATTAGTTCTGAGCGTGAAGTCGCTTAGCAAGAGCAAGATAGCTTGCCAACATTGGCTGCACCAATGCATCTGTCTCGCTCTGCATTGTATGTCGTGTGCGCTTAAGAGTAACGATCAAGAGAAAGAAGGAGAGCAAAGCTTAGCAGCGGTTGACGATTGGCTGCATTCTGGCAAAGAGAATGAGACAAATGAAGAATCACAGTTAATTGTACATGCAGCAAATACGCTGCATGTTAAAGTAATGCATACAGATACATCACAGTTAATTGCCAGGCGTGCAAGGGTATTTATACTTCGATACTCGCAGACATTTTTGGTTTTCTTTTTATAGTCTTGAAGAGCATAAGCAGAGAGGCCGTGCATGGCACAAGTGAAGAATGGGTTTTACAGACTTGCTGTCTATACACTATGTTTTAGCTGCGACCCACTCAAATGATGTGCGTGCAAGGGTATTCAGAAGTCGACATTTGCATTCGTTTGCAGTTTTCTTCTTATTGTCAAGTTGCGCATGCATAAGGCCGGCGGGCTTTCGGTTGTGCACAGTGGTATGTGTAAGTATGCAAGTATGCAGTATGTAAGTATGCAAGTATGTAAGTATGGGTGTGTGTAGATGACAATAGTCGGAAGGCAGTCAACTGACAGCATCTGGCCAGGGTTAGTTGTAGTTGCTGTTGTTATCATTGTTTGCTGCTTGTTGTTGTTGGTCGGACGGGTTGCCTGCATTTTTATGCGCTTTGTTTTTAATGGTTTCGGCAATGCCAGTCGGACGAACAGACATGCAAAACATACAAACTTTTTGCATATAAAATATAAGCAGCTCGGCTTCCATGCATATGCATGGCAGAGAGAGAGAGTGAGAGGGACAACGAAGTCTGCAATCTTTCATTTAGGGCCACTCAAAATGAAAGAGCAATGTCAGTAATGTCATTATTAATAGACAGACAGCAAGCAAGAGTGTGAGAGAGAGAGAGAGAGGCGAAACACTTCAAGTGCGTAACCTTAGGTTTAAAGTGTTCTTTAAAATGTAATTAAGATTCAAATAAAATGAGGCTGCAAGAGCAATTGCTGCAACGTAAGGCTAAATAATAAATATAAGTAAATTATTTATTAAATATGAAATATTTAAAAACTGTTATAAAACAGTTAGAGCTGTGCTATCAATAACTGTTAGCGCTTCATATTTTTCCTACTTTTAATTGGCTTTAAAAATACATTTCAAAAAGTCGCAAGAACTTGAGCATGAAATAAAAAATAAATTGAATATTGAAAAAAGAGAGAAAAAACCGATGCAGCCCTTCGAAGCCCTCGGAAGCCACATTAAAACATTTCGCTGCAGTGCCGCAAGTGCAGCGCCAAGTTTATAAAGCAAATAATTGAATTAACTGTGCAGTGGCACGCGCCACGAATTTTCGGCTTAAAACGAGAGCTCACTCAATTACAGCCAAAAATGAAAAAAGAAGAGGAAGGGCAAAGGGAAAGGGAAGAACTATGGCTGTAATTCTTGTAAAGGCTCATGGACAACATGACGTATGCGTGATTCATGGCTGATAGCTCATAGGCCCCGTGTACTCACCGATAAAGTAGTTGGTAACGGTACGCATACGCTTGGTGGTCAGCACAATCCAGACGACAATCAAATTGCCGCCAGTGGCCACAATCACCATGCCGCCGAAGAGTATGCTCCAGAACACCTGACGCCACCAGGGCATCACGAAGGCGAACGAGGCCACGGGCGCAGCGCCATCCTCATCGATGAGCACGTCCCCAGCATCGCTGACAGGAAGTCCCGTTATGCTCGTGGGCAAACTGCGGAAGAGACAGACAGAGAGAGAGAGAGAGAGAGAGAGAGAGTGAGAGAGGGGGGCAAGTAGAGTTGTGTTAGAAACAATGTTGAATTAGTGACATGAAGATTATGTGTGTACCCAGCCTGAGACGTGGCGACTGACAAGTGCGTCTACTCCCTTGACGCCTTACTTGCTATGTGTGTGTGTGTGTGTGTGGCTGTTGGCAGGATATTAGGCGCATGTAATTGTGCGTGCGTTAACAAATCCTTGTCGGTTTGTTGTTATTCATAAAAGCTCAGGTTCAGACTGCTTTACGACTCCCACTCGTCGCCATTCTTCTATACACGCTCAGCGGACATGAAGATAGTGGGCATATGGGTTTTTGTGCAACTTCAACTGATAAATTACTAGAAGCTAGAGACTTAAAATTTGACAGACAGTTTTGTTCATGAAAATAGTAGTGCTGCACCAGACAAAACTTAAGTAAAACCAAATGAAACGGAACTTTTACCATTTAAACATGAAAAGTTTTAGAACGCAAAGAAGAGAATTACGAGAAAATCCCGTTATTTTCGGTTAGAGTTAATTTGTTTTTGATTATTTTAGAGAGATGCATTGAAATTCAGTCAGTCATTGAAATAGTAGTGCTGGTTAAATGAAGTTGAACAAATTTATTAAATAAATAAAAACAAATGACAATATAAACTTATCAACAGCAAGTGTAATTAATTATTTTATATTTTACTGATTGAAATTTCAATCTTTTCTTGATTTTAGTGGGTAGTGGAAAGCATTGATCTGCACGAAAGATAAGTTTAATTGTTAGACATAAAAATCAAGGCAAAACTTATAAGGAAATTGAAATTGTATATATACAAAATATTATGTTTATTACAATATTTTGCTGTGCAATATTTCAGTCGCACTACTATTTTTATGAACAACGCTGTAGTATGCATATATGGTTTAGTATTACATCAGAATTATAGGCTATATAGCTACGTGCTCAGAAGGCGTGGCAGAGCTTAAGCTTTTAGAATCATGTATTTTTGCAGCTGAGTTCATTGTTCAACTGCATTTGGACAAGTATTAAGCAGTCAGTTACGCCCTGCACTTGCCTTGTGCTTATTTGTTAATATTCTGCTTTTCTGATTGTTTATTTAGAGCGTGTGTGTTTGGGCGTGTGTGTGTTTAGAAGTGTTTAAATAGGCAGCAAACACACACACACACACACACACACACACACACACACACACACACTCCTACACACACATAGATTTAGTGGTTTTGTTCTAAGAAGCCTCGCACAGGCTGTTGCAGGGCCATCAACGGGCTGTCAACGTCCGCAAATCGGGCCTCGTGTTAAACTCGGCTCGTTAGCAGCCCCACGCGTACATGTAATTTAATATATGAATTCGCCCACCGTACCCCTACCCCCACCCCTCTCTGTGATGACATTTAAGGCGAAAGTAGGCGTGGCTGCGCCCAGACAGTAGCCAGCTGCTGTCGCTAGTCATTAGTCCACTCGCCCAGCGCATCGAGACAATTAAAAATGTGTTTCATCATCGTTGGACTATTCAAATTTCTATGCACACCCACCCCTTGGTTTATTTATTGGCCTAGTGCAAAGAGGATTATGGATTTTTACGAGCAACCCAGAATAAAAAGGAAAACAGCAACAAAAAAGTTGATCAAAAATAAAGAAATTATAAAGAAAACAATTTCGAATTTAACGCCGCAGGCACATGAAAATGCCAAGCGAACAGCTGGCCTGGAGAGTGCTGCACTACAGCATACCCTGTATGCGAAAGAGCTTGAGCTGGAAATGTGATATGGAAATACAGCTGTGTTCATTAAAATAGTAGTGCAACTGAAATGTTTGACAGCTGTGGTCATAAAAATAGTAGTGCAACTGAAATGTTAAACAGCCGCACTACTATTTTAATAAACACAGCTGCATATGTATACATATGGAGTCCCGTTATGAATGAAGTAGGATTCAGTTTCATCCTATATAATTTGCTATACTTGATATTAATTTGATTCTCTCTGACTTGCTCTTTCTCTCTCTTTAACTCTCCCCCTCTCTGACTTTATCTCAGTATAGTATTTCTATATCGCTCTGAACACTTCTCTTCTTCACTCTCTATATCTCTATATCTATCTTTCTGTTTTATTTTCTCTCTCGCTCTCCCTCTTTTTATTTTTATCGCTCTTTGTCTCTCTCACGTTCTCTCGTTCTGTCTCTCTCACGTTCTCTCGTTCTGTCTCTCTCTCTCTCTATCTCTCTCTCTCTCTTTCTCTTTCTCTTTGTCTTTCTCTTTCTCTTTCTCTTTCTCTTTCTCTTTCTCTTTCTCTTTCTCTTTCTCTTTCTCTTTCTCTTTCTCTTTCTCTTTCTTTTTCTCTTTCTCTTTCTCTTTCTCTTTCTGTTTCTATGTTATAGACTGTCGTAAAGAGTATATTTGTCTCTCTCTCTCCCTTTCTCTCCCTTCCTCTTAACCCTTCCCTCCCTCGATCCCCTCCCTCGATCCCCACCATCCCCTTCAGCATTCTTTCATTCTTTCTACCTTTTCGACATATTTTTGCAAAGTTTCTGGTAACATTTTCAGTCAATTTTATGCGCACATGAAATGAAAGTAAGAAACATTCCTGAAATCTTCTTTTTTCTTGTTTTGATTTCGGTTTTGTGTTTTCTCTGCATTTTGCATTAAGCCTGGCAACGCGCTGGCAAAGCCAAACAAAATAAACTTTTGTTAAGTAGAAAAACATTGAAGGAGTAGCTGAAAGCAGTTGCCAAAGATACATTTTTTACTTATTACTTAGAGTCTGTTATTGAACCCAGTCGAGTTCTCTATGGACTATGTCGTAAACATGTTTGAAGCACGTCAAACGCAGCAATTATTTATTATTTGGAAGTAATGCTCCATAAAGGACTATCATATTCAGCTCGCACGCCCTCTCTCTCTCTCTCTCTGTGTGTGTGTGTGTGTGTGTGTGTGTGTGTGTGTGTGTGTGTGTGTGTGTGTGTGTGTCTTGGGGGAATCAACAAATTTGTACTGCTGTAAGGCAACGACTGTCATCGCTGTCGTTAAAAAATATATAAAACGTTGAATGAGAGGCATGCACGACTTTAAAATACCCCCACTTTAGTAATTCTACAATTTGGCATGCATAAACTGAATATAAATTAAGTATAACTGTAAAAAGAGTAATATATGATGGAGCAGCTCAAAAGGGATCTTAGATATTATGAGCCTTATGAGACTTGCTCACTTAAGTGCCTCAAATGCTGCAGTAAATCGAACAATTTCAAATTTCGAGTGAATGAAAATGAATTTTGAGTTAAATTAATGACAAAAGAATAGTTAAATTGGTTAAAAAACTTCAATATGGTAACAGTAGCTTAGCTTTAGTGCATAAATCCTAAATCCTATTCTAACTCATGCATTTTAAACACATGAAGCATAAAGAACATCGACTTTAGTGGTTCACAAAACGAATACAAATAGCTATGTAATACATGAGGCACACAAGTACAGTTAGTGAGCTACCAAATTTTATGACTCAAAACCAACAGCCCAAAGCAATTCCTAAACTATAAACCAAAATCAAATGTATATAAAAGATTTACTACAACAATACCACAAACATGCGCGGCTCTACGGAAGTAAAAAAAAAGTGCTTTGCCACACCCACTTTAGTGGTTCGAGCTGCCCACTTGGGTGGCTGAGCCCCGAGCCATACTTTGACTGGTTGCAAAAAATTCAAAATGAAATCTACTTGATGGCAAAACATATGACCTTCTTACCGCTGGGAATGCTTTAAGTGTGCGACAGAAGAAGAAGTAGAAGGAGGAGCACACACACATTGATAGATGTGAAATGTATTTGATATATATAGAATATATATACATAAAGTTGTATATGTCTTTGTGTGTTATGGCCATCAATGAAATGTATTTGAAACGGAAATAAAGAAGCCAAAGCTGGCTGAAGTGAGCGGAAATGCTTGACTGATTGAATGACTGAATGACTGACTGCATGATTGATTGACTAAGTGGGAGTGGATGAGTGGGTGGTTGGTAGGTCGAGTGAATCGCTGAATGGATGCCGCAATGAGGCGTCATTAGATATGCATGGTTGGCAACACCCACACACACACACACAAAGCCAAGGCAAAAGGCGAACTGAAGCTCAAATTCGCAAAGGACGTGGGTTCGAACTATGTCCTGCCCCTCATTTGGCGTCGAATGTTGTGCGTGTCTTGTGCATTAATTCAATTTGTATCACAATTAGGCAGTGCTCTATGCTCAGCTCTGGGCAATAAGGTATATTGGCATTCAAAGCATGTGAATCTCAAAGTATAATAAAGCTCTGTTCATAAAAATAGTAGCGGAACTGAAATGTTGGACAGTAAAACTTTGTAATAAGCATCGTTTTTGAAAACAATTTCAAATTATTAAAATTAATTTTTGAAAACAATTAAATTATTATTAAAATTATTAAGATTAACATATAAATCAATATAAATTTTTGCTGTCCAACATTTCAGTCGCACTACTATTTTTATGAACACAGCTGTGGATATATGCTTGATCAATCTGAGTCTAAGTAGACGTAGCTAGAGACTTAAAAATGTTGAAGTATATATACTTGTATATAGTGAACAGCAGAAGTTCATCAATTGTTTTTAAATATACCAGTCCAATTTCTAGTTATCGATAAATATCGATATGTTAATATTGTTTTCTTTAGCATAACTTTTGAAGTTTTCAAGCTAGAGACACAAACTTTGCCATGTAGTTTTCTAAGAGGTGTACACATATTTAATATACACTGAATTTTGTATACCTATCCTAAATCCGAAAAAATTGCAAATAATTTCCATGTTACAATTAGCAAAGACGTGAGCTTTAGTATGCTGGCACTTTAGAGTATTATAGTTACGCTCTTAAAATTTCATAAAGATCGTGCGACTAGAAGCCAAGTTCAATCAGGCTACTACGCATAGTATACTAAACAACAGGCATAACAAGCTCGTGCTTATGTGTGTGTGTGTGTTTTTATATGTATTTAAACAAAAACTCTAGACTAATAGAAGTAGCATCAACTTTTGTATACCATACAGGGTATTTGCTAGTCGAGCACACCCGTCTAAATACTTACATTCTGCTCAGATTGTAGCTCAAATCGGTTTGTTTCGTTGGCGGCGTCTCATTGCCCTCCAGCATGACGCTATTCAGCGCAGTGTAAAGCAGAGCTGGAGCATAAGTGCTCCAATTGCTCCAAGTGTAGCTGCTGTCCATCAGCTCCTCATTGTTATCCATTTCGTTGTTGTTGTTTTTGTTGTTGCTGTTGTCCTTTGCCCTTTGTTTGCTTTTGCTAATGTTGCGTGTCCCTTTTTTGGGGTAGTCTCTTATTTGGATTCCATTTATGTGCCCTGCGATGCCTGCAAAGAGCAAAGAATAATACATTTAGCTAATTTCGGCATTTCGGGCTTATCTGCGATGCTCGCCCAGACAGCAAAGGCGAGCGAGCATATTGCTTAGATTTTCAGTGTCTTAAATGCAGCAAACTTTAGTTCACTTCAAGGTAAAACAGCTGGGCCACGTGCTAATTTCGCAGTCGCAGCATTTTGACTGACTTCCGCTCGACTTAATTGCCAATCGAGTATGAAATCATTTGAAGCGGTCATCAGATATTGGATACGCCCCATCGCATCCTTGGAATCCTGTGGCTGCCCTTAATTGAGTGCAATTAGCAGAGAAATCGAGTGAGAAAGACGACCAAGAATTCTTTAACTTTTCAATTGACAAGCTCAACTATTGATGAAGCTCATTTGGGAGAGAGAAAATGGGGTATATTGGTTAGGTAATACTCGCTTGTGATATGAAAGGCGAGCATCGAAGATTGCATATTGACAAACGGAGTATATTGAATTGTCAGATTGAGAAAGTGGGCATATAAGTTCAATTATACTCGTTCATGATGTGCTAAGCGGGTATATTGGCTTTATCATACTCTTTTGGCATGTGAAAAGAGTGTAAAATAACTTTATTGAATTCTTGAACTTTTCAATTGAATAACTTCTTTAGCATGATGTGAAAATAGAGTATATTGGCACTGCAATGCCCGTTCATGATGAGAGAAGAGGGTATATTTGCGTGTGTGAAAAGAGTGTATTGTGTTTTTTTATGCTCATTCGAGATGTGAAAAAAGAGAGTCTATAAGTTGCATTATAATTGCTCGAGCTATACAAAGAAGAGTGTATTGGTTACATGATGCTCGTTCCAAGCATGAATAACAGAGTATATAGGTTTTCAAACATTTCTTTTATAGGCAAATGCTGATTGAATTTCCTTACTTTCTAGTTGACAAACTAGATTTTTAAAGGTTTTTCCTTTAAAGTGGGCGTGGCTTATCATAAAAATTACTATAGCTCACACACTCTTAAAGCTACAATAGAATCACACAAAAAGTTATTAGAAATGTCTGAGATTTTCGATATTTTTTTTCATATTTATTATTTTTTCGGCAACAGCTGAGCGAGCATGACATGGTCGTCCACACCCTATGTCTCGCTTTGATTTTGGTCATCTCCAAAATATTTGTTTTCGATATTTTCTCTCTTCTGTTTGCCCATTGTCAGTTGTTGGGCCAAAAACTTTGTCAGGCCCTAAAAAATTGTTGAGTTTTTTCTCTGGTTTTGGACTTTTGTCAAAGGTTTTCAAATTGATTGTGATTTGTGTTTGTCGAAGGCTTTTGCCTCATTTGCGGTTTTTGCGGTCCGTTTGACATTGAATGCGGAAGGCGAAAGGCCTTTAAGGCCAGGCTCAAATGGAAATGGGGCTCTGCTTTAATGAGGACAACGAAACGAAACCAAACCAATTTGGATTGAACGAAAAAAAAACTTTGAAATTAACACAAAACTTTCGCACATCAAAGGCAATTAAAAGTTGTAAGCGGAGTAGAGCAGACCACACCGCCAGACCAGGCCAGGTGAATGCCAGCTTCATTTGAACTCCATTGTAAAGCTGGGCTCAGCCAGTTGCTCATTATTCAGTTTTCATGCTCATATAAACAATTTTACTTGAACTTTATTTAAATCGAGTTTGTTTCATGCCAAACTTTTGTCCAAACTAAACACAGCAAAACATTTCGAGCGATAGTTTCTATCATAAACAGAGCAGTTCAGCGATATCTAATCAAAATCGAGTGCGTTTCTTATCTGAAGAAACCACTTCGAATGGCAACTTGACTAGCATTAGGAAAGCAGCTAAGCAATGAAGATTGAGGGAGCGAGCAGCTGACTTTGATATGCCCATGGCACAGTGGGCCTGAGAAGCTTATCTACAGATCGAAACTATGTCGAAGTCTAACTAATTTTCCATCTGAAATATGAATATTATTTCAAAATTGTTAACTTTATTTAAGTTGATAACTTTTCTAACTACCCTCGCAAGTGGCGATAAACAAACGCATCAATAAATCTATAACTTATCAATAAATCAAATATATCTATACATTGATTGATTTATCGATCAATTGTTAATAAGTTATGGATTGAGTTATCGATAACAATAGTTGTATGATTAGCTATCTATTAGTTAATAATGATTGAGCTATCGATATGTTATCGATTGAGCTATAGATAACACAAGTCAAGTTGTAAAACTCTTAACTAACTAACTAACTAACTTAACTAAGCAGACGTAGAGTTTGACAGACTTGCATGGACTAGATCTACTCAGCTACGAGGGCAGCCAGAGCAAGTTGGAGTCGGGTCAGCCCTACTCAGAGATGCCCTGCACAACAGCTACAAGCACTCCAAATATATACATATGTATAAGTGTCAGGCATCTATAAAGTGGAACATTCTTCTGAATTGATCTATGTATAATCCAACTTTACTAACTCTAGTTAAGTTAATTAAACACACATACTAACTGGTCAAAGTAAACTTTGCAGTTCAAACAGATCAGGTATATATGCTTTATGCTACTCTACATCTCTATATCTTTTAAGATCGTCAATTCTTTAAGCGATTTTTGTATCTGTAACTGATCAAAGCAAGCAACTGCTACTAGGCTTATCAGACTAACTAGGACAAGAAATATAGACAAGTTTGTATATAGATATGTGATATGGCATACATATATGATAAAACATCTATGAATTATGTAAAGCTTTGTTCATGAAAATAGTAGTGCGATTGAAAAATGAATTATATACAGATTTGCTCATGAAAATAGTAGTGTGAATGAGTTTTGTGATTATATATAAAATATTATGTTTATCACAAAATTTTGCTGTCCAACATTTCAGTCGCACTACTATTTTTATGAACACAGCTGTACATAATTCTTTGGTCAATCGTACTACTATTTTTATGAACACAGCTGTATATAAGATATCAGGAAAGTGGATTAAGGATATATATAATATAATAATAATATAATATAATAACCTAATATTATTTATATCAGCTATGTTTGTTCTTCCCTTAAGTAATGTTTAAATTTCTATATGAGAACTATATTTCTCACATGTATTTACACCTGTTTCTTTGTTGCCAGCGAATACAAAAAATTTCAATCTGTTTGTGACACAACAAATAGAAATACATATATGTATATAGAGAGAGAGGGAGAGAGAGGGAGAGGGAGAGAGAGAGGTAACAGCGAGAGGTCTCTCTCTCAGATTGAAACAAAAAAACGAAACTAATTCAATTCGCCAGAAACGTTCTTTCAACGTGTCCCCAGAGCTAGATTAACTCACCTGTAGCTATTTATTTATTTTTTCGCCCACCTTCGCCTTCATCTTCTGTTTCTTCTTCATCATGTGCTGCCTTTGTGTGTTTGTGACAACGCGTAAAGAAAATTGCTTTTCACTTTGCGTCTTGAGGCCCCCACCCAAACCCAAGGCTCGAATTACAGCTTGAACTGAACTTGTTTTCCCTGATAACTAAAAGAAAAACAGTTTGAGGCTGAGTCTGACAGATTGAGACAATTGCTCTGGCCCTTGCCACACTTGCCACATGCCACTTGCCACTTGCCACTTGCCACGAAAGAATGCAGCAGCAACGACAGCAGCAGCAGCAGCGGCAGCAGCGCCAGTCAATGAAAATGTGACAAATTAAGCGCGCAGCTCTTGGCTCTGCCTCTAACATTTCAAATAGAATTTTCCAAGTGGAATTTTCTGTCTCCCAACAATTTTAGAGTTTTCTAGTCGGCACTGCTCGACTAGCAGATGCTCTGGAAAACTGTTTTGAGCTGAAGCTTTCACTATTTGATACTTTTTACATAGAATTTGGTAGAGAAAAACACAAGCGCCATCTACTGTGCAGTTTATGCAGCAACAGCAGAGCTTCTGCTGCCTATAGCACTCACACTATGAGTAATAGCCTGAAGTAACTTGGGTTCTAAGCGATGAATTTTATTGAAATTTTGTATGTGTAATTATGATATCCGAAAGTATGAGCACAGCAAAACTCAAGTTGCTACTATTTGAAAAAAGCTGTTGTTCGGCAATTTCAGAGTAAGTAAAGCGCGATATTTGCAATCTTAAATATTTTAAATTTGTGTTTTTATAACTTAAGCTTACATACCAAATTTGGTATCTCTAGCTTTAATAGTCTTCAAGTTATATTTGAAATACCAAATAAAAATATCGATATTTATCGATAAGAAGCAAGTGGAATGAGTTATTGAACTAAAATATTAGTCCTATGCTTCAATTTATATTTAAAAGTCAAAAGTCTCTGCTGTTGTAGTTTACGAGAAAGTTGCTTCAGACAGAAAGAGAGAGAGAGAGAGAGAGAGAGAGAGAGACGGACAGACATGGGTAGATAGACTTAGTTTGTTTTTCTAGATCAATATATGTCTATATTTTGTATATTTATATACTTTTTGTGCACATCAACGTCTCCTCCTGCATTTCCACAAAAGCCAATATACCCCACTTCCATCAAATAAAGTTTCAATAGCGAGTTCATCAATTAAGCGCACGACGTTTGCCGGGCCAAATATGGTTTGTTGGGAACTATGCAAAAATCAATTAGCCAACGAGTTGACTGCGCTCGCAGCAACAACAACAATCGGATCTGTGTCTATACAAAACATATGGCAATATTTTATATGCTGTTGACAGAGCAGAGCGAAGGGGCGGCAGGGGCGGTTGGAAGACGAGTTGTTAGAGGTGGGCGTGGCTGCAGTTGCGGCGCAGTCTTAATGAAATGTAAACAAACTTCAAAAGAATGTTGGCTATAATTGGCAGGCAGTCGGACAGCCCGGAACTGCATTGCCTTCATTGTAGGGGAGAAATAGAAAGAGATGACAAATGTGAGAGTGAGAGAAAGGGAGACAAAGAGAGGGGTCTAGAGTGTAGCCAGAGTTGAGCTAAGAGGAAATAGCTCGCGAAATAGACTCAAAATATTTGCGCAAAAAATATTTGTTGAAATGGACAACAACAAAAAACTCTGAGAACATTGCAGTCGGGCACAACCGACTGCTTAATACTCGCTCACATGTCAAAAATAACATATAGGTTCTATAGATGCTTTAGCTCGAACTGTATTGAAGGCAAGAGATCCAAGCTCTAAGACCTGTGCAAACTATTGTATTTTCTTTCAAATTGCCACGCCCCCAAAAGGTATATTATAAAATACTTTAAGCTGATCTATAGAGCAGCTCATCTGTAACTGACATATCAAATTTTGGTGTTCTACCCATTAAACTGTCTAGAGAAAGCTAAGAGTAAGTTAAGTCGCCAAGTCATCTGCCTTAAGCCATAAAAACATAGAAGATACTGGCAAATCCAACTTGCCACGCCTCCATTGGGCGTATCCAAGCAATCTCTACACTCAATAACAATAGATTCTATATGATTATATCTCAAAAATTTCCAAGCTCTAGTTACTATAGAGCTCAGTCGCAAGCCAATATACTCGCTTTGCGCTTTGAAGAAAAGTGCAGGCGCGGCATAACTTTAGCTGCCCACTGGCCACGCCCTATTTGACTGATGTTCCGACTGACAATGTAATTTTTTTCGGCTTCTGCCACTTTTCAGCAATTGCCGCACAAAAATTGAATTTCATTTTTATTTCTGCTGGCCGCACTTGAAAAATGGCGAAGCTGTCACGTTCCGCGCACTTGATGCTCGCTCAGCAGGCGTGAAAAGGGGTGCATTTGGCTGCGAGAGACCTTAAATTTGATATATATGTAAATATATAGTACTTTATATTAGTTAGAATAGACAGCATATTTTGCATACTTTAGTTTTGCTTTAACTATATCTTTTTATACATATATCGTATATCTTCCTTAATTTATATATATTTCAAACTTGGGCGTGCATCATGCAGTTGGTAATGCTTCATTCTAACATTCTTGTCTGCTCTATTTTACTGTTTGAAGTCGCAGTTCGTCGCTTGCTTGGCTCAATGCGGGCAGATTACGTATACGCCCCATT
Source organism: Drosophila leonis (assembly GCA_035045365.1). Classification (NCBI taxonomy): domain Eukaryota; kingdom Metazoa; phylum Arthropoda; class Insecta; order Diptera; family Drosophilidae; genus Drosophila; species Drosophila leonis. The sequence continues at coordinate 777,197 of JAWNPC010000284.1, read as the reverse complement.
GTGCCAGAGAAATATTTTTATTTTATTTTATTTAATTTTTTGTCTATCAAATGAATTTGTCTTCGACCTTTGTCTGCGCTGAAGTTTGGCTAACGTTGTGTCAAATATAAAAATAATATAGAAATAACATTATGACAGAAATGACAAAAAGTAATTTGTCTTTTGTGAAGCAGAATTACAGAAATGATTAGAAGAAAACTTCATTTTTTTTAGAGGAGTGAGAATTGTGTAGAACTGAGATTGTATAGGATAGTCAGACAGTGTCTATAGAGTAGATGAACTAGGTGTTTGCTCATCATTAGTCAGATATTATAGAAGCAAGGATCCATTAACTTACAACATATCTGTGTACATATGCATATATAAATATTATATAAATTTGAATACTCGAAATATTATGTTTTTCAAAATGCAACATTTCAGTCGCACTACTATTTTTATGAACATAGCTGTATGCATTAATACTATTTTCATGAACATTTCAGTCGCACTACTATTTTCATGAACATTTCAGTCGCACTACTATTTTTATGAACATAGCTGTATGCGTTACTACTATTTTTATGAATATTTCAGTCGCACTACTATTTTTATGAACATAGTTGTATGCATTAAAAAAGTCAAAGTTTAAACAAACGGAACTTCCCCAGTCTATACTATGCAAGTATGACTCACATATTTAAATTAAAGTTTTTTGGTTCTCAAAGTTTTTCAGTTTTAATTATTATAACATACTTTCTTCAATTTCTATTTATAGAAAAAATATATATGTATATATTAAATCTACAATTGCTGCCTGCTGTCTATCGCCAGCAATATACCCACTTTTGAACCACTCCAAATGGGTTTAGGGTATGTGCACAATAAAAGAATAATAATAATATAAGAGAGTTGCGCCATTGTAGCTGTCTAACTGTGCCTATGATGTTAGCAAGCCGAGTGCCTGTGTGTGTGTGTGCGTGTGTGTGCCTAACGGTGTCTATGATGTTAGCTGTGCATGTGTGTGTTTGTATGTTTGCATGTGTTTGTATGTCAATAACTCTGCGCTATGCTGGTTTACTTTTTAGGCTCTTGCTGCCTGCCTTGCCTGCCTTTGCTCACTCTTTGCTCTCCTCACTCTTGGTTTCGCTTACCCGCTCACACGCGCACTCTGCCTCGGTGCCTCTCTGTCGCACTCACACTCGGGCTGTGTGTGTGTGCAACCCACCCCCGTGCCTTAAGCAAAGTTCTAAAACAATTTAATGTAAAAATGTGCAGCGCCCACATTTGTGGGCATGGTCAGTCACAGCAGTGAGAGAGCAAGCGAGAGAGACAGAGAGAGGGAGAGGTAGACGGCAGAGGAGTGGAAGGAGCAGAGGCGAACACTTTTGCTTTTAATTTTGGATGCGGCTTTTGTTTAGGCATTTAGCACACAATGGCATATAAAATGAACTTGAAATTGTAATTGCCAAGGCCTAAGCATGTTTTTTAATTTGCCGCACGCACACATAAAAGCGGAGAGCATGTGCAATGTATTTAAATAAAATTAATTTTAATGCCAAATTGGCCAAATGCCTTGCCGCAACTACGCAGGAAGAACGAGCGAGCGAGACAGAGAGAGAGAGAGAGAGAGAGAGAGAGAGGGAGCTTGAAATTATTCGCATAAAATTCATCAAAATGATTTTTTAATGAGCTGCGTGAGCTGCTTTAGGCCAAAGTATTTATTTACGTTTATTTGCCTGCTTTCGCACCTAACAAAAAGCCAAGCGAAAAAGATTTTAACAATTGCCTCAAATGCCAATATAAATAAAAGCAACCAGCAAAGCAGCCAAACACGCACAGACTCCAAATAAATATATACACATTTCTATATATATATTTGTGGTTAAATAAATGTTTGTGGCAACAAAATCTGGCATGGAAAAAGTTAGCAAGTTGCAGCTCAACGACTGCTTAATACTCGCTCGCTAAGAAATCGAATTGTGATCTAAAAAAAAGACTTGAGAGGAATGTGTAGAGAGATAAAGCAGAAATCTGGACACACACCAAACCAATATGCTCGTTTTAGTTATGTGAGCGAGCATCAATAGTTCTTATCTACTGCCCTAGTAAGTTTTACACTCATTTATAGTTCGTATGCAGCTACATCTGCTCAACTAAGCACGAAGCCAATATGCCTCTTTTTCACTTGCTGAGCGGGCATCAAAAGTTGTTGGCAATCTGTTTCTGCTGTGCTCTCATAAATTATATGCCTGTTTATAGTGCAAATACAACTAAAACTTATCAGCTATAAGCCATGAAGCTAATATACTCGTATTGACCATGCTGAGCGAGCAGCCGAAGTTGTGAATAACATTTTTCTGAGCTGCCCTAGAGAGTTGCATGTGACTGCTCAATATTTGTGCTATATTTCAAATACAGCAACAACTTTTAAGCTATATATGAAGCTAATATACTCATTTTTAACTTGCTGAGCGAGCAGCCAAAGTTGTGAATAGCTTTTTCTGAGCTGCATTGGTAAGCTGCGTGTGACTGCCCAAGACTTATTTGTAGCTCTAAGACAGCAATAACTTTTTTAGCTACACATGAAGCTAATATACCCACTTTTACCATGCTAAGCGGGCATTCAACGTTGCGGCTTACATATATAGTACAAGTAATGCTGATCCCAACTTACTGCCTAAAGCACGCTCACAGCTCAAATGGAACAGTGATGCAGCAAGCCAATATGCTCGACTTAGCTTGCCTAAGCGGGCATTAAAATTTGTGTGGTATGATCTTATTCCTCTCATAAGTTCAAGGCAACAGTCATCAGCTCTCACTCACAGTCCAACTACACACTTATGCAGCAAGCTAATATGCCCACTTTCACGGCACTCTGTGAGCGGGCATTAAAAAATGGCCCGCAATGTGTTTCTGGTATGATTCGCGCGGTCTGCGTGGGCGAGATAAATTGTTTATGCGATTTTAATTTGTTTGCGTGTGTATTAAAATATTTGAAATGAAAGCAGCGAGCGTACGCGCCCTGCGGAGCACATCGAGGACTACTTAGCGCATATTCCGAGACGCGATTCGACAAAGATTTAGCTCGGCGAGCTGACACCGCGCTCAGTCGACACATCTTGCCACAGAATGTTACCAGAAATGCTGCCCCAAATGATTGAGTTAACCTTTTTTGGCAAGAAGTTGAGCTGCCTCGCCTCGGGCCAGGCCAACAAAGTTTCAGCCTAACAACTTGACAGGCTTAGCCTTAAATGAGATTCAATTTAAACTGCCCAAAAAGTCAAACTATGCGAGTTCCAGAGGCTTCAATTATAGTTTCTTTGTCTCGTTAGAAAGGGGATAAGGTTAATTTCAATTCATGAAGAGAGATCTGTATGTGAAGTTAGCCACGACTACTGTGTCTCTCTCTCTCTCTCTCTCTCTCTCTCTCTCTCTCTTTATCTATCCATCTCTTTCTGTCTGTCGGATTAAGCTTTTTCTGTGCTCTCTTTCTCCCGCTCTTATTTAAAGAAATAATGTTAACAATGCGCTCATATGAGTAGGGAAAGCTAGTCATGTCTCTCTATCTCTTCCTCTGTCTCTCTTTCACTATCTGTCAGTCTTTCTCCGTCTCATTTTGTAAGTCCCTCTATGTATACATATGTAACTGTCTCCCTCTTTATCTCTGTTTCTATCACTCCTTCTCTATGTCTCTCTCTCTCTCTCTTTCTCCTTCCTTCTCCCTTTCTCTCTGTCTCACTTTACATCTCACTCTGTTTCTCCTTCTGTGTATTCGTCACACTATCTCCGTTTGCCTCTTTACCACTCTCTCTCTCTCTCTGTCTTTCTATATCTATCTCCCTCTGTTTCGCTCCCTATCTCCGTTTCTCTCTCTCTTTCTCTGTTTCTCTCTCTCTCTCTTTCTCTCTGGCTTTCTTTATTTTTCTGAGTCCCTTTCTCTCTGTCTCTCTCTCTCTCTCTCCCTCTCTCTCTGTCTCTCTCTCTCTCTCTCTCTCTCTCTCTCTCTCTCTCTCTCTCCTCTCTCTCTCTCTCTCTTTACCTCTCTCTCTATATCCCCGTTTCTCTTTACACCCTTTTCTATCTGTCTTACTATATCACACTCTCCTTAGCTCTCTCTCTCTCTTTAGCTCTGTCTCTATTTCCCTCTTTCGATCTTTAAACCTCTCTTTCTGTCTCTTTTTCTCTATACCTCTCAATCTCTTTAAATCTCTTTGTCTCATTTTATCTTATTATACACTCTCTCTCTCTCTCTCTCTGTCTATATCTCTCTATCTTTCTCTATCTCTCTCTTTCTGTCTTTCTCTATATTTCTCTATCTCTATCTATCTTTCTTCCTTTTTCTGTCTCTTTCTCCCCTTTGTCTCTCTCCTTCACTCTCGCTCCCATTCCTTTTCTTTGTTCACCTTTTCTGTTATCTTCAGCTAAGTTTCGAGAATAGTCAGTCCTTCTCTCACTCCCCCTCCCCCACTCACTTTCTCTTTCCCTTGCTCATTCTGTTTATTTCTGTCTATTCGTGCGATAAATCTAAAAGGAAATTGAAAATTTAGTGGTTTCTTCCTCAATTCGCTTTGCCACATGAATGAAATCAGTTGAATCAAATCAGATTTCGGTTTTGGTTTTGGTTTTGGTTTCTGGTTTTCATTGAACCTTTTTGGGGTTTGAGTTAAGATTCTCACTCTTAATCTTAATATGTATAAGTAGATATATATGTATGTATGTGAATTGAATTAGCATATGAAATAATTCTCGTTAAGAATATTTCTTGAGATTTGGGATTTTCATGAAAATTTCCTTTTTTATAGGGCCAGCATTAGGGGCATTCCCGCTCTAACGGATTATCAATGTCAGCAACTCCAACTCCCACTCTCATCGCTCTTCATTTGCCAACCTCTGTTTAATTGCCTCTGACAGCTGCTGCGCCACAGAAGCTAAAACTACGAAAGTTGAGCGACAAAAATGTTGCTAAAGCACGCATACGACCTGTTGTACGAGGCAGGGCAACACAACTAAGGCAAGATATATGTATATATATATATATATATTATTTATATATCTAATATATTTATGTATGTCTATACATAAAGAAAAGCGAAGGCAATGCCTGCCCAAAGGTTTTCTCCTTCAGCTCCATGCCATGCGTTATCTTATCGCCTTTTGAGTTTATCAAGAAGCCAATAGATATTTATGGGTAAACTGGGCATAGAGACGATATCATTACATTATATGCAAGTAGCTGTGACTCTACCTCTCTCTCTCTCTCTCTCTCTCTTTATCTCTGTCTCAATAAATATTTCAGCAGTTTGCCTCAATACTTCACTCCCGTCCCACGCCCAGAGTGGAATCAATTTATTGCAATTATGTGTAAATTGAGGCACAAAGCCAATCCAGACGCGCAGATCTCAATTCGCAAGTGCAGCCACCCCACCAGGCACCCGCCAGGCACCCGCTAGGCACCCGCCAGGCACTTGTCACCACATCAGGGGCACGACTGCCCGCAACTGGTGCGTGGGCGCTGGCGTGTAAGAAGTCGCTGGAATGGGGGCCAATGAACGGTTGCTGAAGCTGAGCTGAGCTGCTGTCCGGACATTTCAAAACTTGAAAACTTAATAATAAAGCGAACAAGTGAGCTGTGAGCTGCGAGCTGTAGATGCTAGAAGAGCAGATACCACGTGATGGCAACTTCATAGTTCAGTCAAACATGACACTTTGTGATTGTCTTTCAATTGTGAAATATATATGAAGTAAAGAAACTAAAACTTTAAATCGATTTTTACCGATATTTTATCGATACATATATTAATAGAGAAGACTACAGAAGAAATGTAGAAAGCATATAATAAGTGAAGTATAAGGAAGTAGAGGGAATTAAACTCAAAAGAAAACTATCAAGTTTTAAAATCGATATTTATCGACATTTCAAGGAAAGCAAGAAAGAAGACATATTGCCATGGAAATGTTAATTTTAAGCAAATACTGAACAATTTGAAAGAAGGTAGAGGCAGCTATGCCAAAAAAAAGAAACAAGCTCAAAGTCGATTTGTATCGATATTTGCAAAAGGCAGCCAAGACTTATAACAATATGCCTAGAAACAGTTTATGAGGAGGTGTCTAAGTCTGTGTATAGAAAATTGAATGTCTCTAACTCTTGTAGTCTTTGCGTGTCACTAAAAAACCAATTCATAAAACCGATCTAGTTATGCTTAAGAAAGCAAATGTTTAAAATCGATTTGTTATCGATATTGCAAAAATAAATGTAAACCGATATCGATAAATAATAGCCAAATTGAAGCAGTTTATTCAGCTGATCTCGACTATCAATGTCAACTAGAAAGTAGCCAAGCAATGAATATACCCTACTACAACAATAAGTGCTCTGCTGGGTATAATGAAAAGAGCAGTTAACTGGATTCGTTGAAATATATGCACATGATTTAGAGAGTTGTTTAGGGTTTCATTGAAATGCATACAGAAAGAGAAAGAGGGAGAGGGAGAGAGAGGGGGGGAAAGAGAGGCTCCACTCGTGTGGGTCGCCCTGCTATTTGGGCTCTGCCTCGACTTGAGCTGCTGCTTGAGTTGCTGTTGCTGTTGCTGTTTCAGTTTCAATTTAATTAAATGTTTTGATGCATGACAGCAGCAGAAAATACGAGCACACGATACGGCATTCATTCTAATTCGTTTAAGGACCTTTCCGCTGGCTGAATATCTGCTGAAAGTATTTCGAATAGTGCGATGGAAGGACGAGGCGGAGGCAGTGTCCGAGTCAGAGGCCATCGCATAAGCATTAAATTGAAGCAATGGCCATAGAACGAGGTGCCCGAAAAGCAATCCGTGTTGAAAGCATTTCCATTTGTGCTCAGCTGACCAGCGCATTCTGTGGTCTGCTCGTGGCTTTAATGCCCGCTCGTGGCAAGTGTAAAGCGGGCATATTGGTTTTGTAACTTTTCACTTTAGCTATTTCTGAGTGTACGTTTGATGCTATTGTTACTGGAGTGTGGAAATACTCATGGTTACTTCCAGCTAAGAAGGTTTTGATAGTATTGTGGGCGTGGCATATCAGGTATTAGTTGATATAATAAAGTTTGGGAGGCGTGGCATATCAGTTAATACTTTATCAATCCAAATCCTAGAGCTAGAATCACTGAAGGCAAATTCAATAAGATCAGCTGTTGTCATGAAACGAAATTACTTAGTGAACGACCCAATATACAGATTGACGCATAATTTTATACCCACGCCCATCTGCAGAGGCGTGGCAAATCGTTAACTATAACTAGTTCAGTTCTATAGCTAAGCTTTCATCAACTTTTTCCGTTAGATCACATTTGAGCTGCTCTACAATTAGCCAAATAGCTATTATGTCAATCCATCCAACTAGGTGGCAGTATTTGGCAGTCGGTCAAGCCCTACGGCAATGCTCATTAAGCTCGCCTGCTGGTTAGCTGCCTGGTTGGTTGGCTGGCTGGTTGTTTGGTTGTTTGGCCTATTGGTCTGACCGCCTACTTTGCCTAAATGAAGCCATAGTTCACAGTTGAGTGGTTTAGTGGTTTAGTGGTGCGGCTGTGTGGTTTAGTGGTGCGCAGTGGTTTTACTGCTTCAGTTGTCTCCTTCAAAATGGAATCAAAACAAACGTCCCTCATTTTGCACATTAAATATTTAGAGTGCAGTTCGCTAGATTTTTTGCTGTTGATTGTTTTACGAGATTTGCTGGCACTAAAAGTCAACTGGAACAAACACACATAAACAGAGAGAGAGACACACACAGAGCTACACACGCAGGATATATGAAGTGGAAAACGCGCTTAGAGCAGAGTTAACCATCGTGGCTAAATCCCATTGCGCTGCTCTTAAAGCTAGAGACTTGAAAGTTGAAATATATATTCAGCTGGATGACAAACGACTTAGTATATATACTATATAAATATAAGCCTTTTGGGGGCGTGGGAAGTTGGTAACAAGAACTAGAGATTCATTTAATATTAAAGCTAGAATCAACATGTTTTGAAGGTACAGGCTCACGAGCTTTGCGCTGTTTACGCAGCGACTGCGCTTGGGCTGCAATATGCCTATACAAGTATTATGGGAACTTAATGGTTGAATAAGTTTTTTTTATAGCTGAACTTTCTCAATCAAACTTTCAGAGCGTGATTATGTCATTCATATGTGTGTATTTGCCAAAGCACAAGTTTCTAGTATTTGAAATACGTTTTTTTTTTAATTTTAGGCGAAAACGGCGTGGCCACCAAAAAAATAACAAAAATCGAAATTGTATAAAATGTACATTAAACCAAATACAAAGTTTGTGGACTCTAACTAAAAAGACGTACGAAATATAATTTAATAACTGCATTTCGATAAGGTTTATAGTCGATAACATTAACACTAGAATAGTTATCGATTTTTTGAAACATACTGGATCTGCGCGTGCTATACAGGGACCTACAAATAAATTTTTAAGTCTCTAGCTTTTATAGGTTCTGAGATCGACGTGTTCATGCATACGGACGGACGGACGGACGGACAGACGGACAGACGGACAGACGGACATGGCTATATCGACTCAGCTTGTCATCCTGATCAATAATATATACACTTTATGGGTGCTGCCACGCCTCCTTCTGCCTGTTAAATACATTTCACATTTTAACCCTGATTTCCCATTTTCAATGGGTTCAGGGTATAAAAATACCCGTTGCTATAACAACAGTTAACACTGTAACTACCTGAAAACAATTAAGTTTAGCTGATGTGGTGAAAGTTGCGAAAGATTCTTGTGGAGCAGAGACAGCAACTGCTGCAGGCAATGGTTGGATGCATCAGTTGGAACAAGCAGATGTCATACAAGTTGTCTGAGAGACAGAGAGAGAGAGAGAGAGAGAGGGAGAGAAAGAGAGAGAGAGAGGAAGAGCTCTGACAGCGCCTTTTGAACAGTAATTATGATGAAGCTCTTCCAGCTGGCGAACTGAGTAGGATTAGTGCAAGGAGCGAAAAGCATTTCCATTGCTTGGAAAACCTACAATTTCAATTTATATCAATGGTTTTTTCTTTGTAGAACATATATATATATATATATATATATATATATATATATATATATAATACAATATATATAAACTGTTCTACACACAGTTTAATTTTGATTTATATTTTTCATTCGAATGGAAACTGAATTCAATTCTGTTTAAACAATTTTCACATTCGTTACAGATTAAACTAATTTTAGATGTTTTTCCATGAATTGCAAAAGCGAGTATATTTGTATTGTAGCAAGTTCGCCTGGCTGACGACTAGAGAACTGTAAACGGCTATACCCAACTACATGTTTCACTGTCATTGAACTAAGCGCACCAAATTTTGACTCAAAGTTGAGCTGCTTCTCAGATAGACCAAGAAATTATATTAGATTTTTGGCTTTAGCTTTTTGTTGCCAGCTGAACGAGTATTAAGCAGTCTATGACGCTCGACTACAATGCCGTTAACTGAGTCAAGTTTATTTGGTAAGCTCTTTGATTATGAAGCAATTAGCGCTAATGAAAACTTTTTCCAGCACAGAATTTTAACAAATCAATTAATGCTAATGAAAAGCTGCGCTCGACTCTATGCAATATGCATTTGCGGCCAGTGGGCGTGGCTATAAAAACCATAGAAGTACTTTAGCCATAGAGGACATAGCTACAAATATGTGTGTATTTATTATATGTATGTTAAAATTCTATAAAGAGAGCAGAACATCAAATCTAATGCCAAAGCCAATATACTCTACTCGCACAACTCAAGCGGGCATAAGGAAATTAATATACTCGCTCAACAGCTCAAAGCAATGGAATAAAAGCTTTCAAAGCAACACAAAGTAAACGAGCAAATTGAAACAAATATACTCTATACTTGAACGGGTATGATAAAAGGAATATGCTCTCAGCTAAACACTCAGTGAGTATGCAGAGTAAATTTAATGTTGCCTAAAGCGCATTTTCATTCTTTCAACACATTTGCAACAAAAGTCATAAAACCAATATGCCCTGCTAGTAATACGTGTGCGAGTATCATACAAACAAATATACTCTCTTTGCACAGCTCGAATGAGCATATTGATGCTCTCAAATCTACTCACTTTTCACTTGGCTAGCGAGCATGATAATGAAGAATATATACTCGCTATGCAATTGGTGAGCGAGTATTAAAATACCAATATACTCTCTTTTTACAAGCCCAAAAATACAAGTCTAACAAAACCAATATACTCTTAGGAATGAGTTAATAAAAGCCATATACTTTACTTTGCTTTTCATGAACGAGCATTATAGAAGCAATATACTCTCTTTTAACAAACCCAAAAAAACAAGTGTCACAAAGCCAATATACTTTTATTTCACATTGGGAATGAGTGTTATAATGATAATATATATATAATATAACATAAACTCTCTTTTCACTTTATGAACGAGCATTATAGAACTAATATACTCGCTTTTTACATTTCCACAAAGTAGTTAATCAATTGACAAGCTCAAGAAATCAATACAGAATTTTTTACATTTTTTTCACAAGTCAAGCAATAAATATAATATTGAATAAAGCCAATATGCTCATTTTACACCACATGAGCGAGTATTATTTAGCCAATATGCCCACTTTTCAGTCAGTCCATTCGATATACTCTTATTTTTCCATATATAAACTTCTCACGAGTAATAATGCCATCTCTTCACTTCTTGAACGAGCATCATTCAACTAATATGCCCACTTTGCGCTCACCCAAATGAGCTTCATCCATAGCTGAGCTTGTCAATTGAAAAGTTAAAGAATTCTTTATCGCTCTTCTCACTCGATTTCTCTGCTAATTGCACTCAATTAAAGCCAGCCAATGGAATTCAAGCAATCGATGGGGCGTATCTAATATCTGATGCCCGCTTCAAATGATTTCACACTCGATTGGCAGTCAAATGGACTGGAAGAACAAGACAACAGCAGGCAGCAGCTCTGGCCTGAACAGAGATTTGCCTATTTTTTAGAGTTTGAAAATTGAAAATGAAACTATGAAAATTCCATTGAATTTTCACTGAACTTGAGCTGAACTTTTCCTTCTTTTTTTTGAATATTTCAATTATTTATTTAGTAATTTGAGTGGATTAATGCATTATTAAGCACTTCCTGTGGCAGAGCAAACACGAGTCGAGCGGTGCAATATTTTTTTACATTTTCATTTTAATTTTTAGTTTTTTTTTAGTTTTTTTTTTTGTAATTTAAGCTGCTCAAATAACAAAATTCAGTGAAGTGTTAAACAAAGCTCGCGCGAGGCTTCACTGTACAGGTTTTTTTTTCAATTGTTCATTAAAAATATTTGCGCAGCAAAAAAACACAAATATTTTGAATTTTTTATGAATTTTCCTTTTTCCCTTTACTTACCATAAAATTTGCCTTAAAAACTAACAAAACACATGTTTTTTTTTATTTATAAATTTTGTTTTTTCGGGTATTTTTTATAGCTACAAATTAAATAAACAAATTTTCACACACTATTTAAAAGTTTAATTTTGGTTTGTTTTTTTTTTTTTGATTATTTTGATTATTTTTTGAAAAATAATTTGAATTTTTGAAAAATGTTGCCGCCGGCATTTTCCATGCTCAAGAACATTTTCGCAGAAGACGCGTTCAGCGACTTTTCGAACTGTTCGCGCGCGAGTTTTCCATGAAACTGCGAACGCCAATGCGCGCACAGTGACAGCGCTCAGTATGCGGCCAAGGCAAGCGAAGCAGCGCAGCGAGCAGAGGCAGCGCGCAGCAGGCGCTTGTTGCTAACTATTTGATGTCGCTTGTTGCTGCTGCTGCCGCTGGGAATTTTATGGCAAATAATTGCCCAACAAAAGACTTGCTGAAATTTCCCTTCTTTTTTTACTAGCACAATATTTGTATTCATTTCGCCTATAAATAGTACTAAAAGCAACTGCATAAATGTCTTTGGGATGCAAATGAAATGCCGTTACACTTGAGCAGTGTTGCCGTGCTGTGCGCATATTGCCTACACTTTTTGGCTTGCGTCTGCGCTTTGCTCGACTCAACTCGCTTTTTGCGCTCTCTCTGTTTTCATACGCACATTCGTAAACAGAGCGCGAGCACGTGGCAAACTGAAATGGCCAGCCACATGCGGCGCTTCTTGTGTGTGTGTGTGAGATTGTGTGTGTGTGTGCGTGTGTGTTTGTTGCTTTTGCTGGCGGCACCAAATGTCTTGTGTCATTGGCAAAGGCAGCCGCAGATGCGCGCGGCTACAGCCAAAAATGCCTTAAGTAAGCAACATTAAAACATATGAGAATCCAAAAAAACTGAAGAGTTTTGTTGTCCAGGCGTGCAGCTACCCTGTATTGAGCTAGCCCAAAACACCAAGAAGCATGAAATGAACCTTTGTTAGCAGCAATTGTTAAGTCTGCTGTTATTGATTATGTTAACTAACTAAAAGCTGCTGTTAAGGTTAACATGAGCTGTCTGTTATTGCAGCTGTCACTGTTAACTGTGTTCTCTGTTAACAGCAGTGCTGCAACCTTAACAGTGAAACGATTAAATCTGCTGTTAAGCTTGCTGTTATGACATCTATCTACAATTCACTGTTAACAGCAACTGTTATGCTTATGTTAACAACTGTCTGTTAGCCGCAGTTGAAATGTTGCTATAAATTCTGTTTGTAATCAATAAAAATTCGGAAAAAATCAAAAATTTAAAATAAATTTAAAATAAAATTAAATAAAAAATAATAATAAATACATATTTATCATTTTTCAAATGTACCATTCCCAAGTATCCCATGCATTATATACCAAATGTAACATTCACAATATCCCAAATGTCCTCAAAAATCTGCACTCATCACCTGGTAACATCTGCACAGCTAGCCCTATATACCCCATCCGCAATCAATTGCAGCGCATAAAGAAAACATTCAGAGTTCTAATCATAAATCGACGAGTAGCTCGCATTGGCTGTGTGTGGCCTTGCCTTCTTGGCCAGTCGCTGCTAATGTGCTGCCTGAGATGAAAAGGGCATTGCAGCCGCATGGCTGGCACTGATTGAGCTGCTGCAGAGATGACACTGTCCCAACCATCAATCCATCAATCCATCAATCATCAATCATTGCCAGCTGCCAGCTGCCACCTGCCACACAACATGCACTTTGGCTTGCAACATTTGCAACTCAAGTCAGTCAAATCTCATGCAGCCCACGTGGCGTATGCGCAATGTCAACTTGGCCAGCAACTGCTCAGCTCTAGCTTAGCTATTACTGCTAAGAGCTGCGCTGATGGCCCATATTTAATCAACAGTAATTGCGCTGACCTTCGCGCTGCCCCCAGCTCCTCACACGCCCACACCCACGCCCACTCCCACTTGCCCCACTCCACACTACATTTATCAGCGTCCTTAATGACAATCTGTTTGGAATATTTTCAACATTTTTATACCCTGCACCCATTAAATTTGGTATTTCAGGGTATATTGGTTGTAGGTTAATTATATTATATATAAATTATATATTATATATTCTTGATCAGCATGTTGAGCTAAGCTGATCTAGGCATGTTTCAGCGTCTGTTTGTCTATCCTTATGAACTGGAAATGTTAAGGACTTGAACTTATCTATATTTATCTATTATTATTATATCTATATTATTATATATAATATATATCTATATCATATAAATCTTTATAACTCCATATCTTTTCAGTACCTTTTTCTCTTACACCTTTATCGATAACTCATACCATTTGCCTGATATCTATAAAAATCGATATTTAAAATTGGGTTTTTAAACATAACTTGAAGATCCTTAAAGCTAGAGACACAAAATTTTCTTCGAATGTCTCCTCTGAGAAGCACACATAATTTAAAAATTCTAGAGTTCGTATACCTCGCCAATTTGCCACATAATTAACAACCAAAAACGTATTTCAAGTAGTAAAGACTTGAGCTTTGGTATGCTCATACTTGCTCATGTGACAATTACGCACCAAAAGTCTCATAAAGATCGCACAACTAGAACCCGAGTTCAATCAAGCTAGTTCTCATAGTGTCTATAGGACGAAAGTTGAGCAGCTGCTACCTAAAATACTAGGCAGTTGGCGCTTTTGGTTGTATGACTGTGCCTATGAATATATAGATATACAAGAAGTCTCAAAAACAACTTCAGGCTGCCTTCAGGGTATCTCTTAGTCGTTCACTCCCCAGCAGTCTTTTGTCTTTTTCGTTTTTTTGGTGCTAAATACCGACAGAATGTGACGTGACAGGGACAGCTCAACATGTTTTTGATTGATGGGCATGGCAGGCTGCGCGCTTGGCCCGGCTATCCTGTGCTTGATGGCCTTTCATAGAGATTTACGTAAATAATAAAATAATAAAAATTTAATTTGCAACAGGATATCCTGTTGCGTTCCTCTCAGCTCTCAGCGCTCATAAATAAACTACTTAGAACGAAATTCAGCGTAGCTCGGCCGTAATTTAATATAGAATATGTTTACAATTAAATTCAATGCCAACGCGTTTCATTACGCCAGATTTGATCAAATTAATAACAACTTTCATAATAATCTGTTGTTTCCGTTTAACTTCAGCTACCCTGGGGCAATAAGTGGGCCGAATTGGGTATATTCATATGTAAGCTATGTACGTAACGGGCAGGAGTATATAGAAAGTATACATTGGCTGTGTCTGCATAGCAGCTGATTTCATTTAGCCAATGAATGTCTGTCCGTCGGACAACCTGCCTCTCGAAAATTCAATTTTTAGTTCATTTTTTACACATAACTCGAAGACTACTTGTGATAGAGCTGTGAAATTTTAGATGTAGATTCCTAAGTCATGTAAGCACTCTTAGAATAATTCACTTTTGAAATATCTGCTACTGTACCAAAACAAGCGAGTGGGGTATACATAGATTTTGCAGAGAATGAGTCTGAAATATTCTTAAAAGAATTAGAAATCGGTGTATATATTATATACTAAAAGATTTCATTAATATTTGTTATTGATACCCATCCATTTTGATAATATCAAAAAAATTCGATTTTAAGTTTGTATTTTTTGTACATAACTCGAAGACTACTTGAGATAGAGGCTAGAAATTTTATATATCGACTATTGACTACTATAGAAATAGTAAAAATGTTTCACTTTGGAAATTCCTTTTCATATGCCCCCCGCATGAGGTTGGTCTAGAAAAACTAAAGAAAAGATTATAGATATTTGTTAGAGTAACTTCGCATATGCTTGAAAAGGAGCTAGGTAGATCTAGTCATACAATTTGATATATAGACTACTGACTACTATAGCCACAGTAAAAATGTTTCACTTTTGAAATTCTTATTCATAAATTCAATCTATTTAGGTAATACCGAACTAAAGATATAAAATTTGATATGATAATGCATAAATCCTACACTTAGACGCCAAATATAGACAAAAACAACCCAGAATATGCCCATCAACAGCTCTTACCTAAGTTCAGGCTAAAGTACAGTCGAGCATACCCGACTAGAGCACTGCCTAGTTCACGGCCTGTTCATATCGCAGCCTAAGAATCAGGCAAAAGCTGCTTATGTTTGGCCAAGTCTTAGCTGCCAGGCAACCAGTCGGCTATTAAAGTCGCCATCTGTTAGTTTTCCGAGGCAGCGAGAGGCGGGCGGAGGCGGCGCAGGTGCTCAGGTGTGCAGGTGCTATTTGAAAACTCCGAAACACTTTGATTTACGGCTAATAAACTGCATGAAGGCATAAACAGTACCAAGTGGGGAAACTTTATTAAAATATGCAACGGAGTCAATAAGAGGGCGCCTGCTTTTGTTTCTCTGCTGCTTCTCTTCTGTTTTTTGGTGCAGCTTCATTAGCAAAGGTTCAATTTCCATAAACCATAAAGTTTGCCTTTGCTTCGAAAGAGGCGGCCTGGGTAGCAGGAGGCATGGCTCGTAAAAAGTAAAAGCTGCGCCAAAAGAAACAACTTAGAGTGCTCTAGTAGGGTGTGCATGACTAGCGGATGCCTTGCACAGAGCTGCTAGGGCTGTTCTAGTCATGCAAGGAGGGACAGCAGGAGAGTCGGAAGAAAGGCTGAATTAACAGTCGGATGGACAGGCAGATGGACAATCGGATAGATAAGCGGACGGACAGTCGGATAAACAGTCGGATGGACAATCGGACGGACATTCGGATGGATTGTCTGTCCGAATAATCGGACGAACACATGTCTCTAGCTATATCATCGCAACTTCTCATTCTAGTCAAGCATATATGTGTGCATAGACTTACTGACTTCGGCCACGCCTACCTCTGCCCGAAACATACTTGCTCAGCCAACCAATATGCCCTGTTCTGCCCTTGCCATAAGTTCAGTTTATATAAAAAAAAGGGAAGCAGCAAATCAACTACCAAAATGAAGGCACAACACGAAAACTTTTCGGGCAGTACACACACACATGTGTGAGTGAGTGTGTGTGTGTGTGTGTGTGTGTGTGTGTGTGTGTGTGTGTGTGTGTGTGCAAGTGAAAAATAAAGGTGTCACCTTATGGCGCTGTTAATTTTTCAGCTCGCGTGCGCACATGTCGAAGTAAACCTTTTGGGGGACAACGCCGTAAGCTGTAATCTGGCTGGCAACCTCGCCTGGCTGCCTGGAATATCCTTTATCCTTGCTGTTGGCTGAAATATACTTTATGCTGGCTCCTGTTAATTATGCGTCTACGTGACTTTTGTGACTCGGGCACACCGAGCAGCGTGCGCTTGTTGCGCTGCGTTTCGTTGCAGCGCAAGTCTTAAGCTTAACCTTGAACTGTTAAACCATATTTATGTCACAGACATTCAGTGTATGTGTGTGTGTGTGTGTATGTGTGTGTGTGTGCGTGTGTGTGTGTGTGTTGTGTGTGTGTGTATATAATATGCGCCATTTATCTTAGCCACCCCCCAAGCCTAAGCATCCAATCAAGCTTAGACTCCATATGCCAGCCGGTGCGAATCAATGCGAATTACTAAATGCCACACAAGCCAACAACTGTGACCCAGTGTCTGTCTCCCTCTCTCTCCCTCTCTCTCTCTATCTGTCTCTCTCTCTCACTCTGTTTAGGTATAGCCACAGTTGCTGCTTGCTCTGCTTGTTATTTGCATGCAAAACTCCAAATTGAAGTGCAAAGTTTTCAAATTTAAAACAAAAATAAAACAAGATAAAAGATGACGAAAATTGTTTAAAAGCCGAATATGGATATACTCTTTACAGTTGTACTCTATATCTACTATATCTTGACTATATATTACGGTAAATCGTCATGTTTAAAATTCGTTGACAAATCAGAAAAAGTAAAATCAAAACAAAAACAAAATCACTCTAAAGTGTTTTAAGAAACCATAGAAAAGTCCATCTAAAATTTCACTCTCTCTCTCTCTCTATATATATATGTATATGATTTTTACTATATATTGTATTGTACAATATATCTGTATCTAAAATCTATATATATATATCTGTATGTAGACTTATATTCTCTTAGTGTTTAACATGTCTTTGGCATTTGGCAGTTCAACTCAATTCAATAGGTTTTAGTTGGAAACCTAGAATATATTTACAGATCTCAACTTTTTAAAGAATCTCAAGAAAAACAAAAACAAATAGAAATTTGTAGACTTATCAAGACTTAACAAGACTTTTGTAATACAATTTTTGTTGGTGGCGCCATCTGTGAATAAGATAGTGCGTTGAGAAGTTACATCCCTAGCTAAAGTAACATCCCTAGTTTGGGGACATTCGGTTCAGTGGAAGCGAAGTTACAGCTTCTAAAGTGACAGGACTGTCAAGCCTTTTGTCCGGCACAAGCATTTTGAATGGCCTCTACGGACGGACGACGTTTGCCTTTTATGGCCAAATATACAATGTAATAGTATATAATATATTTAATATATATAATTTATATAATATAATATATAATGTATAAAATATTTATATTGATATAAAATATTTTTGGTAAGTTTCGCAGTTTATAAAGCGACCCTCGTCTATAGATTTACCTGATGGCATGAGTTGGCTATACCAACTCAGGCTAAAGTTGATCTATAATTAATGTACTACTTAAGGAAGCAGCTTTCTTGAGGCGTAACATAATTCACACAAAACTAAATATATCCAGCAAAGGGCATACACACGTCGGAGAGAGAAAGAGATAGAGAGAGTGAGAGAGAGAAGAGAGAGAAGGAGCAACTTATGAAAAACATGATTTATGAAGCAAAAACTTTGATTTGAATTGCACATAGATTGTGATGTGCACGAAACTAGTTTACCGAGTTGATTGTGTCTGGTTAGACTCGAGACTCGAGACACGAGACTCGTGACTCGCTGAACTTTCAGGTGTGTGCCAGAAGGTGTACTGAAAACACCTGAAAACTACCTTTACCCTACTTCATTATGCTGCAGCTGACATTCTCCCAGCGAAACGTGTCCTTAAAGACTACTCACATTAGTTAGTTATTCGGTTTTAGTTGCCAGCTGGCATTAACATCTGTAATCAAGCTCAAAAGATGCCTTTCTTTTACGACCCAGCGCAGTTGGGGCAATGCGACTGGGCCACACGTCGCCTTAGATCGCCGCAAAGGTGCCATTGAGCTCTGCCCCCAAATGGCTGTAAAATAACCCTTTTTTCTTATTTCGGTTCGCCATCTAATGTTTTATGCACGCTGCCCCAAAATTAGCTTAACGATGATCTACTTTACGACTGCGGAAACTGCCGAACGGACGTTCGGTCCCAAGTCAGCTCAATAAAAATAAAACAGAGCGAGCTCAACTCTTCTCAAAAATGCATCAAATTGCGCTTTAAAACAATTTCCGCTAGCAATTGCACAATAAATAAATAGAAGTCGGAAATCTGTAAACTCAACTGAAGCAGCACTGTGAGATACTCCTTAAGATAGCCTTCTCAATCTGTCTGTCCGCACATCTTTCCGTCACATCTGTCCGTTTGTCCGTCCGTCCGTCCGACTATGCATCTGTCTGTCGATCTGTTCATCCTTACATACGTCGCTGGATGGTCTATCCTGTTGGCGGAATTACGAAAGGACAGACGGACGGATAGGCAAACGATATATATATATAAGATATTTATGCTTGGATACAGATATGATTATCTAAAGAAAATGTTAAGAGACTTAAAGAAGCACTTCGCGCTTTCTAACTAACGAAACTGACAAATCTATGAGAAAGCAGAGCCAAGGCAGTTAAATTCCAGCTGACACTAGCTGGCACGACAACAAAGACAAAGTCTAAAAATAAGCAAAAAATCATTTAGTCATAGGAGTTAACGAGAGAGCGTGTTCACATTAGGCAAACTTTACATCAAGTTTAGGCATTCAACTCTTATTACATGGAAACCAAGAGCTATTCATATTAGTTTTGTATACAAGCAGACACACATATACATATATTTACATATACAATATATTTATATATAAATATTTCATATAAATTCCAGAGGCAATCTCTTAGCATCTCTTGGCCTAACTATAATACGCTCTACTGCGCGGGGATGGGGGCAAATTAAAGTCTTTAACTCGTTTGCTGAATTCAATTAAAGGACAAAAATCCTTGTGGCCCTGTCGAAGTACATGAGCAACTTCGTGGGCTAAACAAATCTGTGGCTTTCGCAATGGCGTTGACAATGGAGACAAAAGGAGACGACACCAATGGCTGCGCCAGGCGCAAACATCCTGCGGCAAGCAAACGTGGCCAAACTCCAATTGTCCGGCAATAAAAACTTTGTCCTTGTGCACAGACTGAAAGCCCTGTGGGGAGCACAGCTGACAGCGATGGATTCGCTGGATGAGCCACAAGGACTGCGACAGGACTTCCGCATTCTACGCACATTCCTGCCCAGACAAGCCAAGACAACAGCAGCTAGACTAATGAGAGTAGGCTAGTCGGGTTTGCACGACTATCAGATAACTGGCACATCTGGCACAGAGCTGCTGCTTAAGTCTGCCTGTTACAGCCATACTATGGGAAATAGCTTGATGTAACTTGGGTTCTAGATGAGCATTCTTAATGAAACTTTCAGTGTGTTGTTGTGACATCCGATTGTGTGTGCATAGCAAAACTCAAGTCTACAGCTTTTGTAGTTTACGAGATTGACGAGATTAGACGGACTTATAGTTGCTATTAGTCATATCAAGGCAGCTTAACGGACTTAATAAGCCTATGGACTTGATCCACGCCCACTTTTGGCCGTCGCCCACCTTTGCGCGTAACCAATATACCCCGTTAACCCATTAGCTACGGGTTCAGGGTATACAAAAATGTAATTTGGGTCAACATTGCCAACTTGAGGACAGATTTATTACATTTTAATTTGCTGGACAATGCCAACAAAAGGAAAAGGACTCACTCACTATATATATTTCTATATATATACAAATATATACAATTCCGATTACAAACTTCTTTCATATTTTGTGCCTTTTCGGGTTCTTTTGATGCTCTGCGCGAGATGTGGGCAAAAACTCTGCAGTTTGCCTCGAGACGAACTTTTCGGCAAACTTCATCGAAGCGCGCACAAATTAAGAGTCTATTTACTTTTTCGCTTGCCCAACTTTGCTGGCGAGCTAACTCACCTAAAAGGCGCGCCAATCCTTCCAACTCTCCATTGCTTCCCTCTCTCTCTCTCTCTCTCCCCTCTCCCGCGCTTTGTTTTCTAATAACGAAACAGCGTAGCAATTTGGCAGGCAGATTTACAGTAGACGACGCAACGCCTGGAATTTAAAAAAAAAGGATAATTTGAAACGAATTACGCCAACGAGCGAGTGAGCGAAAGACAGAAACAAGAGGGCGTGCGCGAGCAGGGGGGTAACGACTGGAAGACACCCTAACCAAGTTTCGAATATATTTGGAACTTACAGCTACGCAAATGTCAACTATAGACAAGTAAGCAGCATTACAGTCGAGCATAACTGACTGCCTAATGCCCTTTCACGTTACAAAGACAACTAAACTGATTAGAAAATCTTTCACATTTGCATCATATGCTTTATAGATCTATTTATAGAGAAGTTCAACACTGAAACTTGTTGAGTTCAGCTGGGAAACCTCAGAAGATTTAGTTTTTATCAATTTGCCACGCCTATAGTAGGCGTTTATATTATATTTTTAGTCGATCTACAAAGCAGCTCCATCCATTTGCATACATTTTTGAAACTCTAGTAAAACTTTCGAAAATATAGTTTATTTTCTGTCAATTACCACGCCCACAATGGGCGCTTATCAACTTGACATTGTTATTAGACTGGGGTATACATAGGTAAGCAATCTATGCCAAGTTTCAGGTCTCATAAAAAGCTGGACAGAGGTGCAATGCACCAAACCAATATACTCGCTTTTCACTTCATTAACGAGCATTTCAATGCGTCAATCTCTCTGGCTTCAATAGATCTGAAGTACTTTGTGTTCAGTCGAACGCAAGATGAACACACAACTTAAATACCCTTTATTTCATGATCTAAGCGAGCATGCTCATTGCAAGTCTCTAGTTTGCATAGTAGAAGAGAACAGTGAAGAAAGCTTTGATTGGCATAGCATTGTGCAAAACCTATATGCCCCTTTATAATATACAAAACTTAATCAAAATATAGTTAGTTTACTTTAGTAGAGTCCACATGCCAAATTTGCGGTCTTTAGCTCTTAGAGTTCTCGAGCTATGGTCAAGGATAGCAAAAGCTCAAATTTCTAGTTGGCCAAGTTCAGCTAATCGGGTATATAGATGCCATATAAACTTAAGGTATTTATCTGTCACATATCTATAGATTAGCCCAACATACCCACTTCAAAAAGAGTCGTTGGCAGCAATAGTCAAATCTATGGCAAATTCCTTGGAAACATTTTGTCAGCAAAGATTTTGCATGCGCTGCAATAAATTAGGCAGTTGAAGAAATCTGCGTAGATCATAAATTTTATTGCCAAGTCGGTTAACAAGTGGAGGGGCTTAGCCCACAGACTCGCCTCATCCAGACAATATGATAATTTAGTCCACAGCCAGCATAATGCACTGTAATTGAGACAGCAAACGAGGCGCCTTTAACACCAAACCAAAGACATAAAGAAAGAAGAAGCTGATGGAAAGGAACTGAAGCAGCTCGACTGACTGCATGATACTCGCTGCAGCTATAAGGGGAGAAGATAAGGGGAAGATAAGAGGAAGAAGAAAAGAGAAGAGAAGAGAAGAGAAGAGAAGAGAAGACTAGAGAAGAGAAGACTAGAGAAGACTAAAGAAGAGTCAAGCTTCAATTCAGAAGAACGACAATTCCAAGAAGCCAATATATTCTCTTTTCAGTTGATGAACGAGCATAAGAGACGAAAAACTTGATGACAAAAATTGTAGAAAATAAAAATAAACATAAAAGAAATAAAGAAAAATATAAATAATAACTAAAGTTGAGGGCGTGGCACGTGACACGCGGCGAGCACTTTGTGAAATTATGCGCGAACACTCGAAATCCGTTTTCATTTTGCTTTTCTTTGCCAGCCTCCACAGCTTTTGCACGGCTGTCAAACCCTTCTCCAGGCACCTCAGAGGTTCAGGCATAGAGGTAGAGCTACATAGAGGCAGCAGAGGGGCATATTCCCTGCATGCAAATGAGCGACTTTGGCAAATGCTCTACACTTACTAAGATACTTAGTTACTTTCACTTACTCTTACTCTCTTTCTCTCTCTCTCTCTCTCTCACACACTCTCTCTCACCTCTCTCTCACTTGTTAATGCATCTCATCTGCTGCTTCTTGTTCTTTGTTGTTTTTGGGGCGTTCGCGCAGACAGATTTTATGCTTATTAATGTCGGTCGCATTTTGTGTCGAGGCCCAACGACGCCCAGACGTCGCCCATTTTCCACTTTTTTTTCCACTTTTCCGGGCGGCCAAACAACAAACTCGTTCATCACACAAACCCCGCAGCCGCCCTACCAGCTTTTCCAACTTTATGAGCAATCATTGCAAGTGTGTTTTACCAAAATGTCAACAAATGAAGCTTTCGCTCAAATTATTCACTTAACACATAGATATATATATATCTGAAATAAAATAGAGTATTTGTAGTAAGAATACCCAATGCACTCAAGGACTAATCCATAGAGTCTATGTAGTCAGAGGGAATTCCTGCTCTTTCTGGGTCCACAATCTTCATTTGCCTTCTTACTCTGTTAGGATCTTCTCCTTCTTTGCCATTGTTAATCAATTGTAGAACAAACCTTAGATTTGTCTTCTTAGATAAGTTATTTTCCTGTTTATATCAATATTATTTCACTTGTCTCTTAAGGCAGACCCATTTCTCTTTCTCTTCTTCTCTTTTTTTTCTCTTTTCTCTTTTCTCTCTTTCTCTCAGTCTCTATCTCTCTCTATTTCTCTATTTCTCTCTCTCACTCTCTTCTCTCTCTTCTCTCTCTCTCTCTCTCTCTCTCTCTCTCTCTCTCTCTCTCTCTCTCTTTTTCTATCTCCCTGTCTCTTTCCCTGCTTAGCTTCCATCTGCTGCCATCGCATCATTCATTTCCCAATCTTTCATCTACAATTATGGAGCGTGTATCTGCCAGTCATGCACACTCGACTAGCGCGCTCTCTCTCTCTCTCTCTCTCTCTGTCTCCCTCTCTCTCTCTCTCTCTCTCTCTCTGCTCACAATTTTATGCGAAACAATTCAATTTGGAGCAAGACAGCAGCAAAGACTCTAGTCTAACTCAAGCGTAACTCGTTCAGCTCATTTACAGTCCAGTCAGATGAATTCAATAGAAAATTGAATTTGTTTCTCAAATTCGACGTGAATTGATTTACATGACAAATTTAATAATAATCCTAATGTCAGATCTAAAACAGTGAAAAGCTATGCTATTTTTAGCTTATCACCTAATGGGGCGTAACTGATAAATCTGAATGAACAAATGTCTATATAATAACTCTCAAGTCGCTAACACCCACACAGACAGCTGTAGCCACGTAGTCAAATTCTACTCAACCCAATATACTCGCTTTTCACTTCATTAACGAGCATCGGAACGTGTAGATTAACTTGCAACTTTCCAGAAAGGGAGTGAGAGCGCCAGGCACAGGTGTAGTTTAATACAATTTCTTTAGCCATATTGAGGAATGTGAAAAATGTTGTTCGCAGGGAGAGCGAAAGAGGCGAAAAGTGTTGCCTACTTATTGGCGCCGCCTGCGCGATGTTCGCCTCTTCGCTGTTTCGTGTGACGCATTGTCACGAACAGGTTAATTTCGCTGACACGTCCGCCTCAACATCACATGACTGCGTGTGTGTGTGTGTGTGTGTGTGTGTGTGTGTGTGTGTGGGTGTGTGTGGCTGCCATTTAAAGTAAATGACTTTTTGAATGGGCGACAAAAACTTGCTGCATACTTTTAGGGCTGCCGAATTGAAATACAGCGCAAAGCCGTGCGGGATTTGCGTGTCATTTGCCCTTGAATTTACCTATTGAAAAATGCTGGAAAATTCAGGATGGAATGATATGATACATATGACACTCATATATGACACTCATGCTATCCCTTCACCTTCTCCTTCACTGCCCTCTAGCTATATTGACTTATATATATTCACTTTAATAGAATTTATATATTAAATTTAATATATTTTTGGCTTTTAAAGTTATATTTCATAAAACATAATCAAAATATCGATTGTTATAGGAAATAGTTTGATATATAAAGAGAGAGAGACACAAAGATAAACCTAAAGTATAAATATTTTTAAATTCCGAGCCATAGCCTGCACAGCTTTCAGCTTTAACTGCAGCCAAGCAGAACAGACAGAGCAACAGCTGGGCAGGCAGACAGAGCGAGATGAGCAAAGAAACAGAGAAAATGAGAAAACATATGGACGAACAGACTGAAAACAGACAGAGTTAGAGTGAGACAGAGAGACTTAAAGACAGGCATTCAGAGGAACAGAGAGATACGATCAGATCAGATGGAATGAGCAACTGCTAGGCAGGCAGGCGGAAAAGACAGTAGGATAGACATAAGGACGGACAGACTGATGGGTAGAGAAATACAGGAACAGAGGGCCTTACAAACAGACATATAGAGGGACAGAGAGATATGAGCAGATGGACAGACAGTCTGACAGACGGGAAGAAGAACAGACAAAAAGGGAAACAGAGTGAATGACAGACACACTACCAGGCGGACGGACGGCCAGACAGACTGATAGGCAGATGAACAGAGAGATAGAGGGACTTACAGACAGACATATAGTGGGCTAGAGAGATATTGCCAGATCAGATGGAATGAGCAAGCAAACAGAGAAACAGACAGAAGGACAACCATAAGGACGGACAGACTGAGGAACAGAGGGACTTACAGAGAGATATATAGTGGGATAGAGAGATATGGTCAGATCAGACGAACAGACTGACAGAAGGACAGAGAGACCTAGAGACAAACATATAGTAGCTCAGACAGATATGGCCAGATCGACTGAGCACAACATTATGAAAAACTGCGAATGATATTATAAAGCAGCAAATTTCATCATTAAACGGAGATAAAGTCTACCCGTTGAATTCTATTGGCCTCACGTTTAAACGTACCTGACAGAGTTCTCAAATTCTTCTTAAAGTGAGAGAAGTGTAGTACTTGCTTGAAGTTTGTGTGGGAGTGTGTGTGTGTGTGTGTGTGTGTGTTGGTGTGTTGGTGTCAATAACTATTTGCACAATCATAGGATTATATGCATTTGAAAGTAGATATCCTGAAGAGAAGTTGTCAAAGTCAAGGATGTGCTTTGGCTCACGACGTAAGTATGACAGCTATACAAGTAGAAGATATAGATTTGTATATACTATTGTACAATATTCTGTGATATATACTTCAAGAAATCATATATTCATTGTGAGCTCAGCTACGTCTGCTGCTGTCTTGCTACAGCTATTTGAGCCTCATTTGCATGCAATTACTGTAAATCAACTTGGCATGCCAATTGAGTTGACATCCGCTTGTTAAACTTAATTCCGCCATATTAATTATAATTTATGACCAAATTCTATTGTACTATAAACATATACAGCTGTGGTCACAAAAATAGTAGTACGAGTGAAATGATGGACAGCAAAATATTGTGATAAACATAATGTTTTGAAAACAATTTAAAATGAGTTTTAAGATTAATATATAATATATAAATATTATACTTATCACAAAGTTTTACCAACATTTCGCTCGCACTACTATTTTTGTGACCACAGCTGTATATATCCTATATATACTATGACTGCCAGACTGATTTAGTGCTTCAGCAACTAGAGACAACTTTCCTTGCAATTGCAGCTCAAAGTTGATGTGGCCAAAACTCTTAAGTAATCATGGCTAAACTTAGTTCTAAACTCAGCTTGACTTCACTTGACTTAGCCAAAAGTCATTCATTTGACTTAATTGAAAGCTGCAACGGCTGTTAGCCAGTTGACTGCTTGGCATTAATCAATATACGATTTATGATTTAAATATTTATATATATATCAAAAAATCTACTTCTGTTGTTGAAATATTACGCATTCGCCGTGTTTAACCATCTGTTGCCAAAAAAAGGAGAGAAAAAACACAAATATTGAAAAGAGAAAGCCTAATTTATGTGCTGGCAGAGCTGGCTGGCTCCACTCGTTACATCATTCGACATTCAATTTCACAGCTCGCTGCAAGGACGAAGCGAATTGTCTACTGCCTACTTGACTTTTAGCAAAAAACACACACACACACAGACATGCAGAGACACAGATACACACACACACACACACACACACATAGATAAGCGCACACAGATACAAATAAGACAACATCATCAAATGTGTCACTAGCTGTCATTCTGCTTATGTGTGTGTGTGTGTGTGTGTGTGTGTGTGTGTGTGTGTGTGTGTGTGTGTGTGTGTGTGTGTGTGTGTGTGTGTGTGTGTGTGTGTGTGTGTGTGTAGTTGTGTGTGTTGTGTGTGTGTGTGGGTTGTATGTTTGTGTGCCTTTTGGTGTGTCTATTATGATAGCTTGAAAACCTTTTTCGCAATGTTTTTTTGTTTACCTTTTTTGAGCAAGATTTTAATACTCGTTCATCAAGCGTAAGACGAGTATATTGGCTGCTTTTATGCAATGTCTATTTTC
This sequence comes from Drosophila leonis, assembly GCA_035045365.1. Taxonomy (NCBI): domain Eukaryota; kingdom Metazoa; phylum Arthropoda; class Insecta; order Diptera; family Drosophilidae; genus Drosophila; species Drosophila leonis. The sequence goes on along the minus strand of JAWNPC010000284.1, from coordinate 750,089 downwards.
TTGGCTAACTGCATGAGTGCTAGAGAGCATGTGAGAGCTGTGTTCATAAAAATAGTAGTGTGACTGAATTGTTAAAATTTTGTGATCAATTTTGAAAACAATTTGAATATACATAAATATTTTTTATATATTTAAATACTTAATATATATATTTTTTAATTTATATATGTACAAAAAAAAATGTATATGTTATTTTAATACTCGTTTCAAATTCTTTTTAATATTTCAGTTGCACTACTATTTTCATGAACACAGCTCTTGGAGCGGGCAGCGTTTGCATCGTGAATGAGTTTGCTGCAGTCTAATTGTTGTATCTTGAACGAGTGTTAGCTCAGTCAGCTAAGCTCGCTGGCAACCTTCTTGACTTGGCTTAAATTTGAACTTTCAAAGAAATGTCATGAAATATTCCTTGTCAAAAAATGAACACCTCAAGCAATATTGCTATTATAACTTATTGAGTTCACACACACACATATACACCTATACACCTACACACACACACACACACACACACCTATACACCTACACACACACACCTATACACCTACACATACCTAGTCACCTGCACACCTGCTTTAGCCAGATCAAAGTCCTCTGTTCAATATGCCTATTCAATGCAAATGCTTTGACTCTAATGCCGCTACCTTGACATTTAAATTAATGTCTCAAATTCTTTGACATTCCCAAACAGCTACCCCCTACGACCTACCCCCTCCCCCGCCCCTACAACTACTGTTTCAAGTGAATTTGTGTTTCTTTGAAATTAAACAATTTAATTGCATTAAAGCCAAATTCAAATGCGCGTGCAAAAAGTTTTACGCACGAAATGAAATCGCGTAACTGAAGCATAACAAAGGCGGTGGTTGGGGGCTGGTTGCTTAGGGGTGGCAGTTGGGGAAAGGGGTAGTCTCGGGATCTGCGGTTTAGCTGACAGCTCTTGGCAATGCTTTTGCTCTAATTTAGTCTTTGTTTGCGGTTTCACTTCGTTCTTTTTTGCAACAGTGCAAAAGTTTTAATTAACTGTTGCAGCCACGCCCACCGCCGAACAAGCAACGAACCGCCCACCCGCCCCCACACACACACACACACACACACTCCAGTGTGGGCAGATTATCCTTTAATCAAGTATTGAGCAAATCAGTTCAGGTAAAGACAAATTAGAAACCGCTCTTTGAGCCAACTTTGCGCCTCGCCTTGTTATACTCGTTCGGTAGGTAACGGCAAAAGGGGTATATTAGTTTTATGCAACGTCGATAACCGTATGTTGGTACACTTGACTGTGCGAGAGAAGATCGTATGTAGATTTGCTGTTATTAGAGAGTTCAAGTTGAATAGTCGTACATGGTATGCAAAGCGGGTATATTGGTTTTTATGCACATGCTCACATAGTTATTCGTCTGTTAATACGCATAACTATGCGAAAGGAATTAAGTATGCAAATTTGGTAATAAAAGAGTTAAAGACTTCAAAGTGAAATACTCGTTCATATGATGCAAAGCGGGTATATTGGTTTTAAGGCAATATTGGTATAGATGTTCAATTATTGATTCACATATTTGTACGAAAGGAATTGAGTATTTATTTTTTAGTGTTATCAAAGAGAAAAGGATTGACAATTTGAATACTCGTCTATGTTCGAGAAAGTGGGTATATTGGTTATATATCATATTGCCTGATCTGATTGTCTACAAGAGAAATTTTTACTATATATAGTTAAAGTATTAAGCATTCTTTTATATGCTTGAGCGTGTATTATACAGTCAGGTTAGCCGTTGCTGAGCTTAAGTCTTTAATAATAATTTGAAAATTTTCAGTCAAAGTTAAAGACTTTCCATCAATTCATTTGTTTGTATATAGATATTTGGTATATATATATATAATTATAAGAAGAAGAGGAATTTGTCATTGCCTTTGCTGGCTTTGTCCGTTATCCTGTTAATACTCACATTTATCCATGGGTCAAATCGCTTGCAGCTGCTGTTGTCCTTACGAATTGTTGGATTAATGTCTTTGGCCCGAATAACCATCCATCAATACGCTTCAAGCTTGAAATGTATTTAAATTGTAGCTTTGCATACCCTGTAAGCAGGGGAAATGTGTAAGAAGAGTATATTAGTTACATAGCAGATAGAATAGATCAGTTCTAAAATACTATATCCTAATTCTAATATTCTAATATTCCAATATTCATAGTATTTGGTCAAATTTGATGAGTAATACCCATTAAAAATGTATAACAGGGTATATTGGTGTCTGGTGTCAGCTTTGGCATAAGGAGGCAAAATATGCAAAGACATTCTGAATCAAGGCCAATTCAAGGCAAACTGAGTCAATCTAATCATGTCTGTCCTTCCGTCCGTCCGTCCGCATGAAAGCATCTAGCTCAAGAACTTCAAAAGCTAAAGATTGAAAATTTTAAATTTTAAATATTGTATACCCTATAATTTGTATAGTAAATTTATTATATTTTTTCGATAACTTGCTTGATATCGATAAAAATCGATATCTTAAGTTGGTTTTTTAAGCATAATTCAAAAACCTTTAAAGCTAAAGGCATCAAATTTACTACATGGACTTCTGCAAAAAATGCACAAATTTAGTTTATTTTCAATTTTAAATATCTCTCTTTGTTTACTAAAAAATTGAAAAACAATAACTTATTTCAATTAGCACATATTTGAGCTTTGGTATGCTGACACATTTGGATGTCATAAATATACAGCAAAAATTTCATTTAGATTGCACAACTAGAACCCGAGTTCCATCAGGCTATTGCTCATAGTGGGCTGTCTGTAGGCAGCGCTGCTGCTGCCTAAAGTGTGCTGTAGATGGCGCTGCTGCCTGTGTCTATGTGTGTTTTAGTGTATATGTATAGCAGAAGCCTGCATTGATGATAACTGCAGCTAGGTGCAGAGTAGAGGTACAGGTAGAGGTATAGGTAAAGGTAAAAATACACGTGTGACCACGCCCACTTTTTACACACTGTATCCATTGAAAAGAGTGCAAATATAATGGAGTATTATGTTTTTTTTTTTTACATTTTCACATGAGCTCATGAATGGCTGACTGCCTGACTGCATTTGCATGTGTGTGTTGTCTGTGTGTTGTCTATGTGTGTGTTGTCTGTGTGTTGTCTGTGTGTGTGTGTGTGTGTGTGTGTGTGTGTGTGTGTGATGTGTGTGGTGTCCTGCGTGCTGTATGTGTGTGGCTGCAGCTGTCATGCATATCGAAGCAACTGCATTAATAACGCGTTTATGCATCTGCTGCTGCTGCTGCAGCGATTGTTGTTGCTGCTGCTGTTGTTGCTGTTGTTTCATTGACAGCTTTCTGACCAATTATGGTGCAATTAACACACTTGATTGGTTAATAACTCTGACTCTCGTTAACAAGGGAGCACACACACACACACATAGACAACACACAGCTCCTGCCACACCCACACTCACACCCCGAACCAGCAGTGAAGGCATTTGACTCTAACATTTCAAAGGTGGATTTTACTGCCAAAAGCAACAACAACACCAACAACAACAGCAGCAGCAATGCTCACCTGGCTGGTCTCACCTGAAAACAAAGGCAACGACAAAGGCCGCAACACGAAATTTGCAACATTTTCTAAAGCTTCTGTTGGCTAACAAAGTTGAGTCGAAGCAATAAGCCAATAAAGCTCTAGGCCAAAGGCCATGCTGCTTAAGCCAAAAATAGAAGCACTCAACTATTTGCATATATAAATATATATATATATATATATATATATATATATATATATATATATATATATATAAATATATATATATATATAAATATATATATGTATATAATATTATATACTTATATCTATCATAAATATTGTATATATATAAAAACTTTATTCACATTCTTTCAGTTATAAATATTTTGCACTTTGAACTAATTGAATTCTTTAAGCCAAATAATAAAAACAAAGTTTTTATATCAAAACCATTTGAAATTTATATCTTTTTTATACGTTTTATATACTTGTGCGGGAGTACATGACTAGCAGATGCCCTGTAAAAAAAATCTTAGAAATATATAAAAAGCTAAAATGGCAAATTGAATTGGCCAAAGAAAATATATTGAATTATTCAAAAGATTTATATTTCATAAAGTTCAACTAGTTCGAAATAACTTGAGGAATCTGGGCACATACGAGGTCGGTTCCAGAAGTACCCAACAAATATTATATTTACCACAAAATTTTGTTGTGCAACATTTCAGATGCGCTACTATTTTTATGAACATAGCTGTATGCATTACTACTATTTTTGTGAACACAGCTCCAGAGCTTGTACAGTAACATTTCAGTTGCACTACTATTTTTGTGAACACTGCTGTTTATAGATTTGTATAAATGAGACCATTTCTAGGGTATGTCTTGAGCTTTGTTTACTTGTGTATTTTTATATGGCTCAAAGTTAGCCTTGCTCACAGCATATATACATGTATATCGTCATATCATCATCATATATTTATGTGACATCTTTTCTTTATGATTTATAGAGAAGTATTTAGTACAGATTTCTATGAAATCCCAACTGAAACAAATGAAAAGTGCACGAAACGGGTCTGCTCGACTAGAAGATGACTTAAAACCAATACAATTTTTCTAAGCTTCTAGCATACAGATATAAACAAAAGCTCATAGACTCTCACACATACATAGACACCAGTAACGGAACTTGTGCTTCATGCAGCCTGTATTAGATTTGAAACAGCTTGATTAAACTTGGGTTCTGGATGGACGATCTTAATGAAATTTTCAGAGCGTTACAATGACATCCAATCATGTTTATATAGCAGAATTTTTACTATATGAAATATTTAGTTTTTCTTTCTGGAAGAAATAGGAAAGGGTTGAATACAATGAAAAAATACTCAGAAATATTTAAAATTTTCTTTAATCTTCAGCTAGTTTGATGTCTTTAGATTTTAAGATCTTCAACTTATGCTACAAAAATCAAGTTGAAACATCGATTTTATCGATATCAAATAGATGCCATGAACTATCGAAAAAAAGTAGTATGTGGCCGCTGCATAGGGCATATAAAAACATATATTTAACATTTCAAATCTCTAGTTTTTATATCGGACGGACAAACACCCACAGACAATCGGACGAACGGACGGACACACAAGCCTATAGCTATAGACACTTAGCTCATCAGCCTAATCAAGAATATATATATTATATTTATATATAGAACATCAAATCCTTCTATCCCTTACACACATACGCATGCAACCAATATGCCCAGCTTAGCCCACATTCAATCCATAAAAAAAGAACGTTTTAGCCTTAAAGAGCCTTAAAGACTTCTTTTGGCTGTGCGTATTCAATCAATAACCCGAAATGTCACTCGTGCCGCTTATGTTTACGGACACTTGCCGTCCCATTGGATGAAATGTCCTGTCGGGTTTTAAGGATATGACATACACATCACAGCCAAGTCGAAGGACAATGCCTTGAATGGAACGAATGCCGCAAATTGTACTTTAAATATATAATTTATCAAAACGGGAAAACGGAAAGCGTGAATGACTAGGCGCTTGCTTATGCCATATCCTGGCAAGCAATAAAATGACAAAGAGACAAGACAGACAGAGAGAGAGAGAGAGAGAGAGAGAGAGACGTTGCCTTATTATGTTGACATAGCATTCCGTTTGTATAATTGATTAGGTTTGGCTTTACTTATCGCTATACCCAGACCAACAAGAGCGCTTAATGTCTCTGTCTCTCTCTCTCTCTGTGTGTGTGTGTGTGTGTGTGTAGGTGTGTGTGTCGTCGCTAAATAATAATTTATGTACTGTGTACAAAGACATTAATCTTTATTGAAGCTAAAAAGTATATCGCAAGCTATTTGCTAGCCCAGCTAAAAGTCTTTCAAATAAACCACTCAACGACTTTCACCTAGTCCAATACATAAATATATATAGATATAGCTATAGATATACCTATATCTATATCTATATATATAACTATAAATTGGATCAATATATATCTATTTATAAGGGCAGGGAATGATTTTTGGCTGTGGAAGTTTATGCAAAATTTAATTATCCAAATGCAAGTTTTTTGTATACCCTATAAATCCTTATACTGGGGTATGTCGGATGTAATATGACATTTATACACATTTCTAACAATGTTTGAATTTTGATATTTTATTCAAGAATCATTATCCAAAATTGTAAGCAAAGCAAAGAATTATTTTAAATTGTATAAAATATTTGCATGTACGATATGCTCTACAAAGTTTATCCGACTGTCTATCTAGCCGCCAGTTACAATAAACTTCCGATCAAATGAAATTGTATCCAACTTCTATATCTATATATCTATAATTAATAAATTAACTGGGCTCTGCATTAAAACAACTTTTATCCAGCTGTTTACATATTCATTTATATAAGGCAAGTCACAAATTTATCCGAAATTCAGTATCAAAAACAGGTTTTCTGTATACCCTGCACATACTAAAAGTTAAAGTTATTACATATATCAGATTTCTCTCTTGTTTTATAAGGCAAAGCTGTCTATTTATCCGCATACTCACTTATCCAATTATCGATTAATTTATCCAAATTTATTCATTCTCATTTTTATCTATCCATAGTTCCATGCATCTCTCTATCTATCCGTATATCCCAACAGCTGCCTATGCGCATATTCATTTATCGGTCTGTCTACATTTTTATCCACTCATCTCTTTCCACATACATACACATTTCATACATCTATTTATTTGTATATCCATTTGCCTATACATAACATTTATCCGGCTATCCGTTTATCCATCGTATATCAGATTTCTCTCAGTTTTGAAAAGGTAAAGCTGTATATTTATCCGCATACTCACTTATCCACTTATTGATCAATTTATTCAAATTTATTCATTCTCATTTTTATCTATCCATGCATCTCTCTATCTATCCGTTTATCCCTTCGTCTGTAGTATAGACAGACATATTCATTTATCTGCCGGTCTACAATTTTATCCGTTCATCTCTTTCCACATACACACACATTTCATACATCTGTTTATCCTGAATATCCATTTGCCTATATATAACATATCCGTCTATCCGTTTATCCACTCATCTGTCTATTTATCCATTTATCCGTATATCAATTCAGCTGTGTACCCTCATGTCTGTTTATCCTCTAACCATTCATCTGTCTTTCTATCAGTTTATCCGTACTTTTATGATACATTCTACTAGCATATCCACATGTCTTATTTATTTATCCTTGCCGCCATTCATTCCTTTCCTCGCACATTCCAGGGTATCTGCTAGCTGTGTGTCTCCAATCAAGCAATGTTTGTGAATATTTGTCAAAGAGAGAAATTAGATAGCAATAGTCGAATATTTTTGCTCACTTCAAAACTTTGTTAAGTGTATTAAGTACATTTGGGATTGATTGATTGGTTGGCTTTCGGCTGGATGCATTTGGGCCATATGTTTGTTTAACATGAATCAGTTTATTCCCCTCGAGTGGTTGGCCCGTCTAATAGGGTTATACACCTTTGGACAAAAGTCTGCTCTTGACCAATTCGTAAAATATATGCAAATTAAAGAGCATATCAAATGGATGAGGCGCGTCTGAAGGGGCGTGGGGTGGGGGCGTGGGGCGTGGCAACAGTGCTGTTAGCAAATTTGCTGACGCAGATTGTGGGCGCTGTTGAGCATAAAGCAAAAGCCAGTCAAGTGTTGCAGCTTTAGATATAATTCATCAGTTGAACGATTTGATTTATATGGCTAAACACGACAGACTCCACAGTTATTATAATATTATTAATATTAAATATATGAGTGTGTGTGTGTGTGTGTGTGTGTGTGTGTGCGAGTCTGCTCATGAAAATGGAAAGTAAAAGAAATCTTAGCGAGCTGTTAACATGCATGCCTTAACATGAAACAGCAAAAACAAAAAATAAACATTAAATTTTGCTGCCAAGGCAAAAGGCGTGCCTCTGCCTACCTCCCTCCCCCTCCCTATGCATATGTGCATGTACAGCTAGGTACACACTAATTGAGAGCGTGAGAGAGAGAGGCGGACAGACAGAGGTCGGCCTCCTGTAACTGTAAATGCGCCTGCTGTTAACAGCCGCTCTGACTGCGTGCCATTGTCATTGCTTACTATCTCGCTGTGTGTGTAATTAGTTGGCAAACAATTTAGCTACATAGATGGAAAGTGAGCGCCGTCTCTTTTGTCACTTACCTGCGCTTTATTGAAGACTTAACCCCATTAGCGTAAATTGGCGCACTTGCCAATCGGCTGCGATCTGAGCAGCAGGTAGAGATGGGCAAGGGCAGCGGCCAACACAAAAGAAACAAACTTTCTGCGGCATGCCAAAGAACGACGAGGCGAAAACTTTTACCCAGCCCAAAAATCATTCACGAAGCTGCACACAGCAAGAGAGAAAGAGAACGAGAGCGAGCACCAGAGATCTTTGGTCATCATGGGCATTTTTAGTACACTGCTTTTTTAGTACCAATAGAGTGGAGTGTAGGAAACCTGTTTTAGAGTAGCCAGCAGCCAGCAGCCAGCAGCCAGCAGCCATGCCAAGCCAGGGCCAGCCGCCACCAGTTGCTCCGCGACGCTCAACTAGAGCACAAGACGTTCAGTGCACAAAACGGAAAGACGCAGCCGTCGCTTAAAACGAAACGAAACGAAAGGGGACGCGAAGCCGAAGTTGAAACCGAAGCCGTAGCCGAAGTCGCAACCGCTACGCATACGCAGTCTGTAGTTGTAGTTGTTGTTGTTGTTGTTACTGTTACTGTGTACTTGTTGTTGTGCAGCACCAGTGCGCAGCTTAATTATTACCCCAGCAACGGCAGCGGCAGCGGCAGCAGCTCGCGCTCTGTTTTTGTTCCCGTTTCCCCCACAGTTGGCAAAGTTTACTTGTTTGTCTGCATTTTTCCCGCACTTGCACACACACACACACAGACGCACACACATAGAGAGAGATACATAATATTTTTGTAGCCACTGTGTGTGCGCTTTTCCCTGGGAAAAATATTCTTTGTCGCTTTGCGCTTTCTTTTTGTGTTTCGTGTGTGTATAAATGAAACACAAAAACAAATGTAAACAAGCCGCGCTAAAACAACGGCAACTCAACTAGCCCGCTTATTACGGTGCTTGGTGCAATCGGCGAAAAACGAAAAAGAAAAAACCAACAACAAAAAAACAAAAGAATCAACTCGACAAATTTCCCAACACACACACACAGTGAGGTGAGGTGCAATTTCCCAAACCAAAAAAAAGTAAGCCAAAAATATAAATCAGTGAAGAAACAGGTTACAAAACACAACATACAAAAAATTGTTGTTTTTGTTGTTGTTGTTTTTTTAAACCGCAGTTTTTGTGATTAACATATTTCCCATCAAAAAATTTCTGTTTTTAATCGCCATGTACATGTGTGTATGTGTGTACATGCATGTGTGTGTGTGTATGTGTGTAAAAACAAGAAGTGGACACAGTCAGAGACCGGAGCGAGACCTTGAAGCTCGAGCTCTGACAGCTCGAGTCGCGTCTTGAAGCCGCTTTTGGTATCGAATCAATTCCCATTATGCATTTCAATGAGTAAAAGGGGCAAATAAAAACACACACACACGCACACACACATGCATACACACATTGCGCTAAAAGATGTTGGGAAATTTATTGAAATGCAACCTGCGACGACGTTTTATAGGCAATAAAAAAATTTACATATGCTCAAACAGACACACACACATACATACATACACAAACAACATATTTACGAAAGATCTCAGGCCCACAATTTGGACAACTGACCAAATAACGTTTTGCATGACTATGGACCGTAGAGCAAATAGCAAAACACAAATACAAACACACACACACACACACACTTGCATAGTTGTTCACGCTTAACGTTTTTTTTTTTTTGGTGTCGATGCGCAATCCAACGGTACAAGAAACGCCTCGAGAGAAATAATCAAGAATATGCTGCATACATACATACATACAAATATAGAAGTGAAATAGTCATATACATATATGTATGTATGTGTGTGTGTGTCTATGAGCACATTGGCTGTGTGTACTAAAAAAAAAGAGGAAATAACAGTAATCAGAGTCGAACAGAACAGGCGCAGGCTAGCAAAAAGAAAAAACAAAGTCAATTAACAAATACTGGGTACTTTTGCTAAGACTTCATTCAATGCTAAATCAAAATAGAGGTATTTAGCTGTACTAAAAACAAACGTAAGCAGGCAAAACGGCTTAGTTTTGGCACAGTCAAGGCTGTTTAAGCCTTTTGCTAGAAATATTATATTAAAATACATTTTTAATTAATATCTTATGATAAATATTAAATGTAATAATATAAGCTTTTAGATAATATGCTATGCTAAATGTAAATCTCTTTTTTTTTAGAAAACTAATTCTAATTATAAAACTCTTATCAGAGCTGAAATCAATACATGATCTAAATGCCAAAGCGCAGTAAAATCTTTTAAGATTTACATTTCAAATCAATATAGTTAAGATAAAGATTTTGATCACATTCTATAGGAATGTATTTCGTATTAGTCAAAATGATTAGTAGATCTAAGCCGTATATCCATTTACCACTTACCACATTCTTGACATCGCTGTGTAGGTAGCTAGCTGAGACCTTTGCTGTGCTGTTGGCTTTATTGATTATAGTGGAGAACCTGGCGAGAGTGTCAAACAGCAAGAGAACAAGAAACTTGACTTTGCTAAGGCAAAAAACACACACAAATATGTGGTTTTCGACAGCAACAGCAACAACAACAAAAAGTCTCCATCGATATTCAAATTAAATGTTCTGTCCCAAGACCGAAGATAAAAGACGAAATGACCAAATACAGCGTGGCAGCTGCTATTGTTGTTGTTTAGACTGTGACTGCGACTGTGACTGGCTCCCAAATCAAAAAGTATACATAATTAGCGCGTTTTTTCTACTCGCTCAATATGTGCATGTAAAGAGAGTATATTGGCTTTGTAAAATAGTGCGATCAATCTATATGAAAGATAGAGAAGCCAGAGAAAGCAGAGCTCAGAATTTATCATTTCCTTATATATACATATACATATTATAGATGTCTATAAGACTGCATTTTATGCTCGATCGATAAATGTAAAGGGAGTATATAGGCTTTGTCAATTCTGAGACTGTCTGCATACACCTAGATGAATTGAAGCTAGAGCGAAGAATTTATCATATACCATAGACATACATATATATATATATGTCTATCTATAAATTTGTACCTTTGTATACCTCCACAACAAGTGTAAAGTGGGTATATATTGGCTTAGTATCAAATACCCTAGATTTATCTAAATGAATGCAATTGAAACTAGAGACGGATAATTTGAAAAAAAATTAAGAAGAAGAGCACGCTCAAGGAAAGTAAAGAGAGTATATTGGCTCTGTCAATTGTTCGACTGGCTGGAAAGTTTGATTAGAAAAGTTAAAAGCTTGAAGCTATACACTTAAATATATACAAACAATATACAGACATACATAATAAAATTAAAATTAAAATTAAAATATAATAAATAATATAAATTATATTAAATTAAAAATTATTAATATTTGAATAAAATTAAAAATATTAAAAATAAATAAAAATGTTAAAGGCCATAAATAAAATATTAAAAAAAAATAAATGAAATTAAAATAAATATATATATGTACATATATTTCATTTATAAAAAAGTAAACAAAAATTAAAAATATTATATAAAAAATAAATATATCTCATTTAAGAAAACAAACAAAAAAAAATTAAAAATTAATAAATAAAAAAAAATTTTTTAAATAAATAAAAATAAAATATATATACAAAATATATATTTCATTTATAAAAAAAATAAACAAAATTAAAAATATTGAACATCGAAAATAAAAAAAAATTTTAAAACCAAAAATAAAAAAATGAATAAAAATATTAAAAACCAAATATTTAAAAATAAATAAAAAATTACAAAATATTAAAGTTTTCAAAAATACAAAAAAAAATAACAAATATAATTGAAAACAAGTTTTAAATACATTTCCCATTTGTTAACTAAATGAAAAATTTGTAATTTCAGCGAAAATGAAAATGAAAATGGAAAGAGGGAAAATGCTGTTGACGTTTTTATTTGGTTTGCTGTGCTGCTTGACCCAACGCAGCGAGGCCTGGCGGCCATGTCCGGAGCTCAGTCCCGCATTGCGCTTGCCATGCAGGTGAGTTAAACAACAACAACAAAAAACACAAACAGGTGGACAGACGTACAGACAGCTAAGCAGATAGAAAGATAGACAAAGCGGATTTCCGCTTGTCGCGTATTATTTTAATATCAGCAATTTGTGATGCTGATGCTGATGCTGATGCTGACGCTGATTCGATTGTGTTCAATCATGGCGATTGATTGTGATTGACGACAATTACAGGTGCAATGTGGTGCCTTTTGCGGCAACTGGTCAACTGGGCGCCGTGGCCATGGACTGCGATCGAGTCGTCTTTCACAGCGATGCGCCGCAGCTGCCATATGGAGCGCCCATCGTGGCGTATACGCAACGTCATAGCGGTCAGCAAACGATGCCCGCACAGGTGCGTAAATTTGCCGTTGTTGTTGTTGTTTACTCACCTGAGTGAGTCCATTGAACTATTTCTCTTTGCTGCAGACATTTGGTCAGCTGAAGCTGCCCATTGAGGAGCTGGACATGTCCAACAATCTGATACGCCGCATTCCGGAGAAGGCATTCGACGGGCTGAGGGATTCGCTGAACGAGCTGCGCCTGGCCAACAATTTGCTGGGCGATAATCTCAATCCCATCTTCTCGACGGCGGAGCTGCACGCCCTTAAAAATCTGCGCCTGCTCGACCTCTCCGGCAACAAAATCAAGCTGATCGAGGAGGGCGTGCTCAAGGGCTGCATGGATCTCAAGGAGTTCTTCATGGATCGCAATAGCTTGACCGCAGTGCCAATCAACTCGCTGAACGGACCGAGCGCCCTGAAGCATCTGTCTTTGCGTCAGAATCACATAGGTAATATTACTGCTTCAGATTGATCAGTTGCAGTTGACTCAAGTCTTCATTCCTTTGCCTTTAACAGCGGCTCTCCATCGGGAGTCCTTCAATGCTCAGGCTCAATTGGAGATCATCGATCTGCGCTACAACCTCTTGCGCAGCATTGACAGCCAGGCCTTCCATGGACTGCGCAAGATCAGGGAAATTAAGCTGGCCGGCAATCGTCTAACCAATCTGAATAGCGATGTCTTCGAGCAGCTGCACTCCTTGCAGAAGCTCGATCTGTCCGAGAATTTCTTTGGTCAATTTCCGACGGTGGCACTGGCCGCCATCACAGGGCTTAAGGCTTTGAATCTATCCTCCAATATGCTGCAGGTGAGTTGAGCTTCAAATTATATGACCTGTACGAGTGAGTGTAGACGAGTATATTGGTTTTAGTACACTCTATCAATTGGAAATGCTTAAAACAGAGTATTAGAAAGTCGATCAGACTCGGTTTTCTTTTGCTTACATAAGCCGTACACCCTAAGAAAGTGGACTTTACCAACTGAGCTTAAAGTTGTAGAATCAAGAAGAATAGCTGAGTTTCGCCTGGTCTTTACTATGAAACAGGGTATTAGAAAGTGGGTAACACCCGTCTCTAGTTAGGGAACACTCATTGAACTTACAATCGACAGTTGAACATTCTTATAGCTAAAAGACTCTCATCACATTTGTACTACAAAACAGAGTATTGCCCAGTTGATAACACTTCTCTTCTGCCATCTCTTGCTTAGCAACTGGACTACACGCACACGCAAGTGGTTAAGTCTCTGGAGAGCCTGGACCTGAGTCGCAATAGCATCACGAGCATAGCGCCTGGCACATTCCGGGATCAGAGCTCACTCAAATATCTGGATCTCAGTCTCAATTCGCTGCGCACAGTGAGTAGAGACAAAATAAAGAAAGAGAGAGAGAGAGAGAGAGAGAGAGAGAGAGAGAGCTTAACTAATGCAATTTCCTGCCTTACAGATTGAGGACGATGCCTTGGAGGGTCTGCAGAGTCTGCAAACGCTGATCATCAGGGATAATAATATTTTGCTGGTGCCAGGCAGCGCTTTGGGTCGCCTGCCACAGCTCAGCTCACTGCAAATGGATTTCAATCGCGTCGCAGCGCTTTCATCTGAGATTCTTGGCTCTGTCCAGGCGGGCGACATTACCACATTGTCGCTGTCTCGGAATGTCATACGAGAGCTGCCACCGGGCAGCTTCCAGATGTTTAGCAGTCTGCACACGCTCGATCTGTCGGGCAACTCGTTGGTGCTGATCAATGCGGATACGTTTGGGGGTCTGGAGGGCACCTTGATGCAGCTGAAGCTGGGACAGAACAAGCTCAGTGGCTTGGGCAATATGCCGCTGACGCTGCCGGAGCTGCGCAGCCTGGACCTGAGCCGCAATAGCTTGACGGAGCTGAGCTTGAATATCTTTGAGGATTTGGAGAATTTGCAGTCGTTGAATTTGAGCGGAAATCATTTGATGCCTCTGCTGCCGGCGCTCTTCCGGCCGCTCAGCCGACTGCAGATCATCGATCTGAGTCAGTGCAGCATGCGGCAGTTCAGCGGAGATCTGCTGGGTGGTCTGCAGGACCTGAAGCACATTCACTTGGCTGGCAATCAGCTGCAGGAGCTGCAGGACGGCAGCTTCGTGAATCTGTGGAACATCAGCTCCATTGACCTGTCCAACAATCAGATCAACTCGATCCGCGGTGGCGCCTTCGTCAATGTGATGCAGCTGAAGCGCTTGGACCTGCACGGAAATCAACTGTCGGCATTCAAAGGGGAGTTCTTCAATACGGGCACTGGGATTGAGGAGTTGGATATCTCACGTAATCAGCTCAGCTATCTCTTCCCCTCCTCGTTCCGCATACATCCGCGACTGAGAGAGATCAGAGCGGCGCACAACAAGTTCTCCTTCTTTCCCGCCGAGCTGATTACCTCGTTGCAGTACCTGGAGTCCATTGATCTGTCGCACAACCAGCTGAAGACAGTCGAGGAGTTGGACTTTGCCCGCTTGCCACGGCTGCGTGCTCTGCTCCTGGCGCACAACCAACTGGACATGGTCAGCGAGATGGCCTTCCACAACTCCACGCAGCTGCAGATCCTCGATCTGTCGCACAATAATCTCGATCGCATTGGCGAGCGAACGTTCGAGGGCCTCGTGCGACTGGAGCAGTTGAATCTGGAACAGAATCAGCTGGCTGAGCTGTCGGACAATGTCTTCGAGCACTCCAAGCTGCACATGCTGGAGAACATAAATCTGGCGAGGAATCGCTTTGAGTACGCGCCACTCAAGGCTCTGCAGCTGCGCTACTTCTTCGTCTCGTCGGTGGATCTGAGCCACAATCGGATCAGGGAGCTGCCCAGAGATGATAGCATTATGGTGAACATCAAGCGCATCGATCTCTCCTACAATCCACTCACCATGCAGGCGGTGCACAATGTGCTCCATGAGCCCAAGACCGTGAGGGAGTTGAATCTGGCCGGCACGGGCATCGAGGAGCTGCAGCTGCTGGAGACGCCTTTCCTGCAGCATCTGAATCTCTCGCACAACAAATTGCGCAACATCAAGGCGGAGGTCTTCCAGAGGGTCACCTTGCTAGAGACTCTGGATCTGTCCAGCAATAAGCTGGAATCTCTGAATGATCTCTCGCTGGCCTGGCCACAGCTGCAGGTGCTGCAGCAGCTGGATGTGTCCAACAACAGCTTCGACCTCATCTCCCAATCCAACTTTGCTCACCTGGACATGCTGCACAGCCTGAAGCTCAACCATTTGCCGCTCTGCACTCGTATCGAGAAGAACGCGTTTAAGCCATTGAACAACCTGGCCAACTTGGAGGCCTATGAACTGCCCCTGCTGGGCTATCTGGATGTGCAGGGCATTATGGAGCTGTTGCCTGGCCTGGAGATGCTGGACATTGAGGTCAAGGATGCGAGCATAGGCAGCGAGCAAATACAGCCACTGAAGCATCCCAGGCTCAGCTCCATTGGCATACGAGGCGAGCGCCTCAAGTCCATCTCGTCTGGCACGCTGGCTGGGCTGAAGAGCAACGATCTGATTGTGAAGCTGCAGAACACCTCGCTGACGGCATTGCCCCCAGCTTTGCTGTTCCCAGTGCCGCGCTCCTCGCACCTCACGCTGAATGTGGCGGGCTCGAAGATTGCGTCGCTTGTGCCGCAGTTCCTGAATGCCCTGGACGATCGTCGAGCCAGTCTGCAGCTGCAGGGTCTGGAGAGCAATCCCATAAACTGCAATTGCGATGCACGTGCTCTGCGCCGCTGGCTACCCAGCTCCAGCATGTCGGAGCTGTTGTGCTGGCAGCCGAGTTACCTGGCTGGCCGCAAGCTCACCGAGGTGGCCGACGACGAGCTCACCTGTGATCCGCGTCGCCTGACCTCCACCTCGGCGCGTCCGTCGATGCCGCAGCTGCACAAGAGCTCCGCCTCCAGCTCCAGCCAGCTGGTGACGCGCACCAGCAGCAGCGTCCACACAGAGGAGCCGCTCATCATCTGGAGCATGGAGCCCACCCAGCCCACCATCATGAAGATTAAGACAAAGGCGCCGCTGATGAAGGCCCAAGCGCCGATCATTAGCAACGATGACACGCTCATCATTGGCATTGTGGGCGGCGTAGTCGCCTTCATTGCCATTCTCATCATCATCATCTGCATCATCCGGCTGCGCATGAGCAACGCCGAGTACCAGCAGAGCGCCGCCATGATGGGTCTGCCAGCCATGCAGCAGCAGCAGCAGCAGCTGGGCGCCCACAATGCTGCCTACGGCTATAAGAATGGAGCAGGTGCCGCCTTGTATGCTGTGCCGCCCTACCAGGCGAACTATGCCACGCTGCCGCACAAGGCGGCCTCCATCCATCATCAGTCGACGCAGAATCTCAGCCAGCGTCAGCAGCAGCAGCAGCAGCAGGCGCAGCAGCAGTTGGCAGCGCAGCAGGCAGCAGCAGCTGCGGCCGCCTACTCCACCATGTCCCGCATGTCGTACTTCAGTGGTGCGGGCGCTGGCGGTGGTGCGGCCAGCGCCGATGGTGCCGAGAGCTTGACGCATCATCAGCATCAGCATCAGCATCAGCCCTACATCATCTACTCGGACGACAAGGCCTACAGATAGACATGGCCAAATACATCAGAAGCCAAGCTCTCAGTCTCAGCTTGGCCAACACAGGTTCTACACAATCGTCATTCGTCGTGTTGTATATAGACTATAGTTCATTCTCTAAACGTATCCGTATCTTAACATAATTAAGTCAAAGCAAAAAGCGAAATAAACAAATTATAGTATAATAACTGAGTGTCGTTTTAGAAATCTATCAAATTAGAATATATATACAAAATATATACAAAATATCTGAAATATCTTTCAGCCCAATCAAAGCATTTGCATATATCAGCTCTAGCCATCACACATACACATACATACATACATATGTACATACACACATTTACATAAATGGCAAATTTAGTCTCGCTCGTTCGCACTAGACTCATGGCTGCCAGCCAGAGCGGCCATTTCAACTCCAGTTGCTTTGCGCTCTCAACGAGCAACTTTAAGTGGCCTAGTGCGAAAGAGCGAGATGGCAGCTGTTCACTTCCATAATATGTCATTTTTGGTTTGCTGACGCTCACTGCTCTCTCAGACGTATGTATGTACATATGCGTATGCAGTTGTGCCCTACTGAGAGAAGAGCAAGCATTGCAAATCAATCAGCGCAGCTGCTACGCTCATATAAAATATTCATTTTTGCATGATTGTTTTTAGTGTAGGGCATTTAAGCATTAGACTTTGCGGAGACAACGGCTTGTAGAGTACACCATGTCAAATTAATAACAGAATTTAACACTTTAATTTTTGCATGTCTATGTTCGCGTAGCGTATAAAAGATTTGACATGGTTAAAAATTCCGTTTTTCGGCACACACACACGCTCGCTCTCGCTCACTGCTTTCTCAAACGTATGTATGTATGCGTATGCACTGTTGCCCTACTGAGAGAGGAGCAAGCATAGGCAAAGCAATAAGCGGATCATCCTTATTTTTGCATGATTAGCTTAGCGTAGGGTATCAAAGCAACAGACTTTGTCGAGGCGATTCGCACACACATACAACGGCTTGCAGAGAACGCCATGTCAAATTTAGTAACAGGATTTGCTAAGCTCTTTTAACACTTTCATTTTTACAACTGTTTTTTCTTAAATAAACAGTTCTTTTTTGCAGGCAGAACTGATTTGCCTTTTGCTTTACATTTCGACTCCATTATTACTCAGCTTTGTTTCAGTCCATCTGCTCGTTGGCTTATTTAATAAAGAACATAAATTATTTTGTAATTTAATATTTTGATTCAATTTTGTGCCCGTTTTATTGCAGTTCACAAAATATTTTAAATACAACAAGATTTCAAAAAATGCCTATACTCGTAAATGCAAATACATGCATATATATGCACATACATAAATAGTATATGATATATGTATGTATGTATATATAATTTCACATGTAAATGTGTAAGAAACTTCAGGGTAACTATTCACAGTCTTTGTTTTTCATCGTTTAACAAAAGAAACAACAAGATCATATGAGCTTATATGCTAAATGTTGCAACAATTTCCATTTTCAATTATCGTAAATATCGATTAACTACTGTATCATATTCATGTTCAAATATACGAGAGCTATGTATATACATATATATTCAGGAGTGAGTTTAGATCAAAAGTGCTCAATTTGTCGATCTAAATTCTGTGCTTTAACAAAGTCTTTTTTCGTAGGTCTCATCTACGCCATTGGGGCGTAGGAGTTGTGCATCTGGTAGTCTCGGCGACGATAATATATCATCAGTCCGTAGCTGGCGAGGAGTAGGATGGCAATGATGCCTATAAGAATGCCTGCATAAATATATAAAAATTCGGATTATTATATTTGAAACGTTTTCTAAGAATAAATAGCCCGGAACCATAATAGATTTATAATAATTTAAGATTCTTCGAAAAATAGTGGGAAAATAAAATAGCTGTAAATAAGAAGTTGAGGAAATAAAACAAACACCATGAAATTAAATAAATAATAATTAAATTAATAAATAATAATGGGAAATAAAATATGTAAATGAGAAATGACAGGTAACTGGCGAAAGAACAATACATTAAATATAGGGAAATTAAAAATAATGGGAATGGTAACTAAACTAGAAAATATAAAAACTTAACTCAACCAAACTTTATTGTTATTGTTAATACTATTGAAATAAATGAAGGCGGTTATATGGGTTAGCGAATATAGGGTATCTTTCGTCGGATAGCTTGCCTGTTGCTGCGCCAAGATTAGCCTCCTCGTACGTCATGGTCAGAGTCGATCGCTTGCACTCATCAGCCCAATTCTCGGGCAAAACATCTTCATACAGCTCAAACATTGTGGCCAACGGGCAGGATATACCACAGCCGGGTATATCCATGGGCAGCGGTTCCGCTGTTGTGTTCTTATAGAAGACCGATACGAATGGAGCATCGTTGTCATCCACGCGCAGTTCCATTAATATGCATGCCGTGTACGGTGGACTGTGCAGCTGTTATGAAATAAGATGAGATTAGAAACAACAAACAGGTTAGGAAGGTTGCTCGATATTATGAGCAGACAGGACAATTTCGCCTGGACTGTATATGTTAGCCCTGTTTACCCAGGCTTATATAAGCCAAATCTGTCTATAGTCATATATACTCTCACCTGGAATAGTTTGAGGGTATTCAACAAGTTGGCAACTGTCGTATCGTGTGCACTATATATAAACACATTCCGATCCGGTTTCAATTGTCTCTTATGTTTGATCTCGAAACGATTGAGTACATCCTTAAGCAGAGGTCCGGACTTCAGGCGCGCCAGCTGTCGCGTATGCGTATTGATCGAGAAGGCGAAATTCGAGGCATAAATCAAGTCGGGGCTGCCATAGACCTGTTTAGCCCACACTGGCAACGTCTTGTTGTACAATGTCTCAATGAACAATGTATTGTTAAGATATTGTGCATCTATGAATGTTGTAACAGCTCGACCGCTGTGATTTGACAAGTAGTCAAAGAATTTTTTGTAGCTCGCCAAGAGAGACTGAAAGCGATCGGAATTCTTGAACTGTTCCAAATAGTAGTCATAAGCTGGACATGGCGACTTGGCAGCTACAATCTACAAGGATATATTATTATTATATTGAAGTCATTAGTTATTGATGAATGCCTAGACATTACCGCATCCAGCTTCTCGGGTATTGTATGCACCGGAATTGGTTGCCATTTGATTTGCGGATTCCACACATCGTCGCCGATGGGTTCGTAGAGGCCAGCCAAATTCGACTGCGCGCTCATTAGTGTTCGATCCACATCGGTGGACTGCACATAAATCTGATCATTGTCGAACTTCGTATCCAGCAATGAGCTATACCTGCTCCTCAGCCATTTGCCCAGCTCATAATGTTGTTGCTTGCCGCGCTATCAGCAAAACAGAAAATATATTGAAATATCTGAATCACAGCCCGCTTAACTACTCACATTAGTCAACTGGCCCCAGCCTGTGGGCCAGTATTTCCGATTGTTCCACGGATCTGTGGGATACGGATCAACAGGCATTCGGTCGCCATGCCTGAAAATCTGCATTGTTTGAAATATTTTGGTTAAAACACATGTGTCACAAACCATTTGCAGCGACTTACCACATGTGCAAACTTTAGCTGACCACGTAAACTGGTTTGCACACCTGTACTGCCGCCGACCTCCAAAAACCATATGGAAATTAAAAATAACACAAATGCCTTCAGACAATAACATGAATCTTTCCTCATCGTTATCAACGCGCTTGCTTGTGTGCGTGTGCGTATGCTTGTGCGTGTGTGTGTGCGTAGTCTGTGTGTTGCAGCGCTATGTAACAAAATTATAAATAGATAAAAAAGTTCTTTGTTATGCTGCGTTATTGGTATAGTCACTTACTTTGAAGACTAATACGTTGCTTATCACACATTCAATTAAATGCGAATGTGACTGTCATTTTAAGCAATTGCCATTGTTGCTCGATTCCCGATGAGATGGGCGATTATTTTGAGAAATGCTATCGATGATTTATGAACGGTGTGACCAAAATATTACAAAGCATATAGTCTAGTATTTTGCCGGTATTCTATAATTCAAAATGAAAACAAACTGCGCGGCAAATTTCAAATTTATACAAAAATGATTTCCAGTACAATCTCGCTTATAATTTGAAATGAAAATCAAGTAATATTTGATGTTGATTGAAAACTGTTTTTAATAGTTTGATATTTGTATTGATAATATCGTAAGTCGTCGGCCATTTGGGAAGAACAAGTCACACTATTTGCACATTGCTAAAATAATTAAATATTGTTTTGCACACTTAATGATTACAATTAACAAATATACTGATTGATTGGTTTGGTCTTATGGATAACGCGTTCTTGTTATTTAAATAAAAAATAAACACTGTTTTCACACTTTATGTCTTAACTTAAGAGGTTGCACGAGCGCAATTATTGGAAAACAAAATTCGGCTATTATATTAGCATCCACTTAGATTACATAGGGTCCATGTTTAAAAGTTACATACAGCAGGAGGATGATATTAAGTTCAGAATCTTCGATTGCCGCTCATATTTGGTCCATTGAAACTGTGTAGGGTAATGCATGAAAGTGTTATCGTACTATATTTATCGATATTTCTGACAAGTCTTTGCTTACCGATTTCGATTTCCAGGCACTCCCAAGGGCGGAAAATCTGAATGATATGCATTTGCTGCATTGCGATTGTGGTGGCTATTGTGATTGTTGTTGACTGGTCCGTGTTTGTTAAAAGTTTGTGACATGCTGCTGCTGCTGCTGCCGCCACTGCTGGCACCACCGCGTCGGCCACTGAAGCTACTGCCACGGCCACCGAAGCCGCCACGACTTGCATTGAATCCAACGCGACCGCCGCCTTGCGCACTGCCACTGCAATAATTACAAAAATTAGTTACATTAAGGCTTCGGTTAGGTGTCAGGCCTCTCACCTGCTAATGGCAGAATTGCTACGATTGCGCTGATACATGCCGCCAGCTTCGGGATTGCTTCCACTGGACACCATTGGACTGTTGCCAAAGCGACTTTGCTTTGCAGCAAAGGGGACTTGATGATGATGATGGTGGTGCTGTTGCTGCTGTTGATGATGATGATGATGATGAGGATGATCGACAGCGGGCAGCGCGAAGCCGCGACGATCTTGGCCAATATTGTGACTTGATGAACCGCCAGCACTCCGCTGACTTCCACCAGCTCCAGTCCCAATCGAACTGTTGGCATAGTAATCATTGTGAGCCATGCCTTGGCCTTGGCCTTGGCTGAATTTGTTTTTAAATGGCTGCGTTGGGCCATCAAAGTTTTGGTTATGCTGTGGCAAGCCCTTGCTATAGGGCGCATTGCGCTGCTGTCTGAAGTGTCCCTCGCTTCGCATTGGTCCGAATTGGCTGCCATTTGAGTTGGATGACCGATTGCCGCCGGCTGACCGAAAATTATTGCCCGCCGTATGGCTGCCACGACTGAAAGTGCTACCACCGCGTCCTGGAAATGCAATTCAATCAGTGTCGTCGATTAGTGCATATGAGTCTTCTTACCTTGCATGGGTCTTCGATTGCCGGCACCGCCGCCTGCTCCACCTGCACCACCAACACCACCTCCGGCACCAACACCTCCACCACCGCCACCACGTCGGTCTTTGGGTCTGCCCGGCTCGACGACTATGGCCTGTCCTTTGAAGTCGACGCCGTTAAGAGCCGCTATGGCTGCTTCGGCCATTTCAACGGTCTCCAAGTGCACAAATCCGCAACGGTTCATAATATCGCACTCGACCACCACGCCATAATTTGTGAACAAATGTCGCAGCTCCTCGGGCTTGCAGCCAGGCGGCAAGCTGCCCACAAAGACTTTCGCGGTCTGAAGAGAGTTGACAGCGAGACTCAGTTTGTATTATATATATTATATATATATAGTACTTACAGACATATAGGATGCTACTTATCTTCGTGTTTTTTTTTTCGCGTGCACTCTATTTTACACTTTTATTTTTTTATATCGTATGAGCGATTATAACGATTAATGGTGATGCGATGAAAACAAACTCAGTTAATATAAAAACATCGATAGCAATTAATCGAGTACAGTTTTATTTGTTTACTAATTTTTTTTTTTTGAGAATTGTTTTTTAAGAATGTGGGCGCCAAGCAATGAAGAAACATATTTTGCCAATATGGACAACAAAAAGAACGTGGTACACATCATGCCTACCGTGGAAATGCTGGTTACCTTCAGCGCGGACAGGGACTTAATGCGCGCCAAGAAAGCTTGTTTACTGTACGCCGAAAAAGTGGACTTCAAGGAGTTAATCGTAAGCAAACGAGCTCTAATTGTGTATATGCATTATATTAATGTACTTGCTCTTGCAGCAATTGCGGTTGGCCGAGAAGTGCGACCAGCGACGCATGTATATCACCACCGTGGACAGCGCATCCTTTCAAGAGCTGAAACATGATCAGTCGCTAAATGTCACATTCGCTGGCTTCATGGAAAATGTGGTGCGCATGCTGAAAGACTGTCAGGCCGGCAAGCTAGAGCTGTGCTTATGCGCTAGAGAAACTATCGCCGATCAACAGAGTCAGGACTACCTTCTCCAGTTCGTAGAAATACGCGCCTTCAAGAATCTGGTTCATTTGTGTTTGCCCTGCCGTTCAGCTCCGCTGAACACGGTGCTCTTTTACATTAATGCGGCGCTAGATGCGACGCATAAGAAGCTCTTTTTGGTGGAGCAGAGCACGCAGCAGCTGCAAATGGAATTAAATGCACAGAATGCACATATAGATCAGCTGAACTCCGATAACGCCAAATTGCGTGAGGCGTTGGCGGAGAACGCACGTCAACTAAGCGAAAAGCATTCCGCGGAGCTGAACGAAATGCAGGTCAAACTGGAAAAGCTGAACGAACAACGCAGCAATGAGTTGGAACGCAGCCGACGTTCGATAGCTGGACTGCAGACTCAATTGGAACGACTCACGCTAGAGAAGGGAGAACTAAAGACCCTACAAGAGCAAGCCGAGAAGCGCAATCAGAGTTTGAACGAAGAGCTCACTTGTTGCAAGTCGCGCATTAGCACGTTGAAGGAGCAGCAAGAGCAACTGCATACCGAATTAACAGGAGTGAAGAAGCATGAGCGGAAGCTAGAATACAAAATAGAAGACTTAAAGCAGCACACAGTGGAGCTACAGGAACACATACAAAAGGGAAACAAAGAGAAGGCAAGAGACACCTATTTAATATAAATCTTTACTCATGGTTTTCATATACAGGCCAACATTGCTGCTGAGCTGGAGGCTGAGAGGAAGATTTTGCACACAAAACGCCAAGCGCTGGAAATGGCTTCCGATGAAATAGCCAAAGCGAATCAAATCATTCTCAAGCAATCGCAAGAGCTGCTCACCCAGAAGAAGACAATTTCGTGGCGCACCGAGGTGGCGCTGCAGCAGGAGAAGGCCATCAAGGAGAAGGAAAAGCTGCTGAGCTTGCGTGAAGAGGAGCTGCAGCAGGCGCGCTTAGCCATACAGCAGCTGCGCGAAGAAATTCCACAGCAGCTGCAGTCCATGCGACACTTTGCTCAGGGCCTTGAGGAGAAGTACACGAATCGTAAGCTGCATCATTGTAATACAAATATATCATTATTATAATTATATATCCTTTAGAGATACTCACGCTCAAGGAACGTTTGGGCGGTGGCAAAGAAAACTCAAGTCGCAGAGCTAATCGCAAATAGGCCCACTTATATTTAGTTAGTTATTAAGTATAGTATAAGTATGATGATTGTTAGTTAATTGTTTGTAACCGTGCTTTAATTAAACATTATTTATCTCGATCAACTTAAAAATCTTCATCCGTATTTTTGTCCGCTTGCGCTTGCGCCGTGGCCACATTTACTGCCTGGCTGATGTCCTCGAACTGGTTCATTTTCAGCCTATCGCGTATAAGTTCCGCAATGGCTTTCTGTGTGCGCCGCTCCAGTCGTTCCAGCTTTTTGCTCACGTCTCGCTTTAGATCCCAGTCCGGCTTGCGTGGAGCCAGATTCGTGATGTCTATTTCATCGATAACCATTGGCTGCTGCAGCAAATTAAGCTGCGACTGTATGGCGGTTTCAATGTCACCGGTGGGTTCTTGTGGCAGTACTTCGCCCTCTGTGGTTTCATTATGTGGCTTATAGCTGCGAAATACTGGCCTGAAATACCAAACAAGTTTTATTCACATGTAAACAAACCGAAATTGTACCAATTTTACCTTGGCAATTTTTCAGCACCCTCCTTGGGGTCCGTAGTCTTGGATAGCGCTTGTTCCCGCAACTTTTGCAAACGCTCCTTGCGCTTCAAAGATTCCTCTGTCAGCTTGCCCAAGTTGCTTTCATCATCGTTAGCCATTTTTTAAGCCAAATTATTGAAATACAAATATGCGGTCTCTCGTTTAATGTTTCCTGTTGTATTTCGATACAACGATTATCATTGACTATCGATAAATGGAGAATACAAATTTTATTTTCCATTAATACATTTGTTAAATCAATTTAATGTCGAACAATTATAAATAAATAACATATTTTCTCAGCATTTTTATTATTTTATAAAAAGAAAAATACAAGAAATATATCGAACCAAAAACTATTCGATAGCCACATTATCTGTGTGCCAAGTTGATCAACATGAAATATGTCAACATTGCACTTTTTGTGACTAATATAAAATAAACAAATAATAAAATATATAAACAATTACTCACAAAATGCTATATTTTACAAAAATATGTAAATTTTTTCAGTCGATACACACTATCGATAGGCGTGCGAATACTCAATTAGATACACAAACATTACAAGTTGGCAGTTCCCGTTTTCCAGGCATAAGTGTGAGGGGAGAATAAAAACAACGCAAATTTTGTTACCTGAAAAATAAATAAAAACAAACATAGTTCGCATTTGTTCTAAACACTTTGTAGTTCTTTCACCATTGCCAATGAGCTAGACATTCATCAAATAAATATACAAACTAAATTATATATAGAATA
This sequence comes from Drosophila leonis, assembly GCA_035045365.1. NCBI lineage: Eukaryota > Metazoa > Arthropoda > Insecta > Diptera > Drosophilidae > Drosophila > Drosophila leonis. The sequence continues at coordinate 723,890 of JAWNPC010000284.1, read as the reverse complement.
ATGTAGCAGCTATCGTTGCAATTGGTCTTTGGAGTAATACAAAATTTGCTGCTGCTAGCGAGCGCCCGTTGCTGCAGGTAAATGAAAATGCTTTAGTGGCTATTAAAAACTATTTTGATGTACTACACAAGCGACCAGTCGCGGCGTGTGCTAATTTCAATATTGTTTTCGATTAAAGGGAGCTGCAGCCACCGTCGCCGCGATCAACAACTAACTGCAGCGGCATCCACACACTCACACACACACACGGACAGAGAGAAACACACACACATATACAATATACACATAGAGCGCCTCGTAGAACTCATTGTTCTGTGACTGTGACATCGTTTGTACAGCCGCCATCGCACCCACTGCCCCTTTCCCGCTGCCCGTGGCCCGGCTCCTCAGCCAGCTATAGCTGTATCTAAAAATGGAGTGGACCAGAGAGAAGACATTGGTGCTGATCAGCGAGTACCGACAGCGACGTGGACTGTGGGACATGACATGCGACGAGTATCGCAAGAAGGATGTCAAACAGCGTCTGTTAAACGAAGTGAGCGAAGTTCTCGGCGGCAATATACCCATACCGGAGCTGGAGAAAAAGTTCCATACACTCCGCACGCAATATCATCGGGAAATCAATCGCATGAAACGCAAGGAGCCGTACAATTCCAAGTGGTTTGGCTTTAAGAATCTCGTCTTTCTCAGCTCCCCATTTGCGTGTCGCTCCACAAAGGGCCGCTCCAAAGACAAAGAGGACGCAACAGTACAAAAATATATATTGGGCGACGTGAACGCCGCTGGCGCCGCCGAAGGCAACACCATGAACGACGAGTATATGATGGCGCCGCGCAAATCGCATGCGAGCAGTCGAGCACAGGAGCTGGAGAAGCTGATCGAGGAGACGACCAAAGATATCGAGGATACGGAAGACGAGGAGCCCGGCGTGGACGACGATGTTGATACAAAACCCAAGCTTAGCAAGGAGCTCAGCGGCACCTATGTCCACATCAATGAGGATGAGAGCGAGCCAGTTGAGACGCACACACAGCAGCAACAACAGCATGCCCATGCCCATACCCATACCCATTCCCTACCCCATCCACAGCCACATCCACATCCGCACCACCATCAGCAACATTCCATGATGGAGTTGCATCACTCTGCAAACGCTGTGGAATCGGTTAGCTTTCAGGCTAACGAAAGTGGCGAGCTGCACTACCAATCGACATCCTCGTCGCCCAATGCTGGTGGCGGCGGCGCCAGCTCCTCGGTGCATGTGATGCCCACGCGTATCATTAAGATACAACGACGTGAGACGACCAATCACGATGGCTATTTCGAGGAGCTGCATCCGCCGCCGCCGCCGCCACCCAAGCGGCTCTACTTCGATCCGAATGGCACGCACAGCACCACAATTCTATCCGCATCCACGCTGCAAACGGCATCACAGAACGTCAATGGCAGTGGTGGTGGTGGTGGCAATGGTAGCAATGTGTTGACCACAACCTCCAGTTCCGGCCTAACGGGTGGCACACTGCGTCTGCCACGTGTCAATGCCATAGTGAATGCCACTTCGCTGTCACCGCCAAAGCCAGCCAGTTCTCCCATACCTCCGCCGCAATTTGCACCGCCTAATTCGCTGCAACGGGATGAATTCGCCACGTACGGCGAATACGTGGCCAATGAGATGCGTGCCATTAGCAACAGGGAGGTCTTGATCGCACTCAAGCACAAAATAAATACAGCCATATTCGAGGCGAATATGGCAGAGTTGCAAAAATAAAATTGTCAGCCATATTGGAGGCGAATATGGCGGCAGCTCTAGTTGAGCGGCCATATTTGAGGCGAAGTTGACCGCCATATTGGAGGCGAAGTTGACCGCCATATTGGAGGCAAATATGGCGAGAGTTGCAGAAATCAAATAAAATTGAACTCTCAATTATCATATGGAAATATAATTATCAATGTTTTTAGCAAGAATTTAAATTAAGTGTCCAACCCCAGTAAATGCAATTGTAAAGCTTATGTGTTAACCTGTAAATTGACAAAAATTCAGAACGACAAATTGATTAAATAAGCCAAATATAACATTTAGTAGAATCCGAATATATTATATTATATTATACATTTTTCAAATATATTGACGCTAAGTAGGCGAAAAAACATATTTATGTAAACAAATCAATAGTTTTTCTATAAATTTTTGGTTAAAATGAGTACGAATCCGATCTGCGAACCGTTCACAAATTTCCCTGCTCGATTTGATATTGAGAAAATAGCGGAGGAGTTTAAGCCGAAGGATAAAGAAAAGGATGTTGAGAAAACGTTTAGTGCGCGTGATTTTCTCAATGTTCCCGACACAAATTGGGTTGTATTGCCCATGTTTAAATGTCACTTGGATCACTTGAAGCCAATTCTTTCTGTGCGCAAAAATAAGTATATGCGTTGCCGTTACCGACAATTTCTGGACAATGTGCCCGAGCACTTTGTCAATGTGACTTTGTTTGGCTCAAATATTAGCACGTATTTATCAATCATTTTTTAATTAATGAAGCAGAAACTTACCTGATTTATATGTTACTTAGTCAGCCAAAGCCAAGACGAAAATCTCTTAATGGTCAATTTTATGGCGTGGACTATAAATTGGCGCCCATACCCGTTACAGTCGATCCGCGTACTTCTGGCGGCTCCAGATCAGGAAAATCTAAACATTCTTCCAAGTAGTCGAATTCAAAATATTGAATGTAAGCGCCCTGCGGCTATCGCACTTATTGTTATCACTAAAATAACTTATCGAACAGATACAGACTGGAGTCATCGGCAGATGTGCAACCCTGCCATATTAAAAATACGAGTATTTGGCAACACTGCTCGATCAATTGAGACGAAAAATGTTTACAAAATGCATTAATTGTTGTGCTTCAATCATATTTTGTGTAATATTCGCATGCCTTTTGGTCGAAAACAGTGGCAAGTATCGCAATGAAGACAACTGTATTGTTTTTCATTCAAATAACGAATTGTTTTGAACACAGTTGCCCTGAAACGGACACTGCGCCACTACGAAGTTTTCCACAAAGATGACATTGTTCATCGGATTATCAAGAGGGGGGTCAAACAGAGCAGCAATCCATATAACACTATTAAAGAGCTGGAGTTTAAAACACTTGGGAAGAACTTTCGCGTGATTTTACATCCGCATCGCGATGTGCTGCACAGCAAATTTCGTGCCTATGCCGTGGATGCCGATGGCAATGAGACTGTTGTGCACTTGGGTAAGCAATTTGCAGTGCAGCTTTCAAATATCTATTAATTAAATGTGATTTCAATTGTAGATCATGACAACTTTTATACGGGTCGCGTATTTGGCGAATTGGAGTCGTCGGTGCGCGCACACATTGAGGATGGCACATTGACCATGTCCATAGAACTGCCCCAAGAAACCTACCACATAGAGCCTTCCTGGCGCCACTTGCCCACAGCCAAAAAGCATACGATGGTCGCCTACAAATCTTCCGATGTTAAATTCAATCATGCTGAACCGGGTGACCAGGTACCCAAAACCTGTGGCTACATCAAAGAGGGCCTCGAGCTAGAGACCAAGGACAATGAGTTAAACGTGCGTGAGAAACGTCAATCGGATCAATACGAATACACGCCTACCAAGACGCGGTGTCCATTGCTGCTAGTGGCGGACTATCGTTTCTTTCAAGAGATGGGCGGTGGCAATACAAAGACAACTATCAATTACCTAGTAAGTGATGGCACTTAAGCCATTCGCCTTTCCCCTGTTCCTCCTTAATTTCGACTATAAATTTATTCTCTTGCTATTTGCTTTCAGATAAGCCTTATCGATCGTGTGCACAAAATCTATAATGATACTGTTTGGCAGGATCGTTCCGATCAAGAGGGTTTCAAGGGTATGGGGTTTGTGATCAAGAAAATCGTCGTACATTCGGAGCCAACGCGTTTGCGTGGCGGCGAGGCTCACTACAATATGATACGTGAGAAATGGGATGTACGCAATTTGCTAGAGGTAAGTGTGAACTGTAATTCATCCACTCGATTAATCTGTAACTTGTTTGTATAGCTAAAACTTGTATATATCGTTCTACTGCTAACTCTCTCTCATCTCTCACCTTTCATCTCTTGCTTATCTGAAATTCCGATGGTGCTTTATGTAGGTCTTCTCACGGGAATACAGCCATAAAGACTTTTGTTTAGCTCATCTCTTTACCGATCTCAAATTCGAAGGCGGCATTTTAGGCTTGGCTTACGTCGGTTCACCACGCCGCAATTCTGTGGGTGGTATCTGTACACCAGGTTGCAAATCCTATCCGATCTATAAATATTTGCAAAATAATGTTTTTATCATTATCAGTTCGCTTAGCCATCTTTTATTTGTTTACATTCTTGTTGTGTTGCTGACGTTTTTCTTTTAATATTTTAAAATCCCTTGCAGAGCATTTTATAGATATCGATGTCGATATCGATAGTTATTTAGAGCTGACTTGATATCGATAATGTCCACATGTCTGTCTGCTTAAGTAGCTTAGGCTAGAGTCGTTTTTTAGCTTCTGGCTTTTGATATATTGCAGTGCTATCTATAGTGGTATGATTCGCTATGATGTAGATATACAAACTCAATCAAGGCGTCCAGCGGAGTTGATTTGGCTACAAAAGACATGAAATTTCTTATGATTGAATATGTACATTGTCAACATTTTTTTCCGATAGATCATCAAGCTTTCATACTAGCGATAAGTATCGATATTAAAACATGATTTTTAAAGCATAACTTGAAAACTAATTCAGTTAGATACACAAAATTTGCTTGTTAGACTCTAGCAAAGCAAATACACTTCATGAATATCTGATTTTGGATACCTGCCTCTATTCACGATGCATTTTTGTATATATCTTACATAGAATAACAACAAAATCCGCTCTGCGCAGGGTCCAGGGTACCTGCTAGTCGGCTACACTCGACTTGGTTGTACTTCGTTTGATTTAATTTTATATGATTTACGTTAGCTTATTAAATTTTCTAGAATTTATACTAATTTATTTATTTTCTATATGACTATTCCAAGAATACTTCAAGAATGGTTATACACTCTATCTGAACTCGGGTCTCAGTAGCTCTCGTAATCATTATGGCCAGCGTGTGATAACGCGCGAGGCTGATCTGGTAACTGCTCATGAATTTGGACACAATTGGGGCTCGGAGCATGATCCCGATATACCCGAATGCTCACCCAGTGCCTCACAGGGCGGCAGTTTCTTAATGTACACCTACTCCGTGAGCGGCTACGATGTGAATAACAAGGTAAGTGAATGGAAATGATATATATGAATCATGTATGTATATAATAATGTTTTATGTTTGTAGAAATTTTCACCCTGTTCGCTCCGTTCCATACGCAAAGTGCTGCAGGCGAAGTCTGGACGCTGTTTCTCAGAGCCGGAGGAATCCTTCTGTGGCAATTTACGCGTCGAGGGCGATGAGCAGTGCGATGCTGGCTTGCTGGGCACCGAGGATAACGACTCATGCTGCGACAAGAACTGCAAGCTGCGCCGCAATCAGGGCGCCATGTGCAGCGACAAGAATTCGCCCTGCTGTCAGAATTGCCAATTTATGCCAGCGGCCATGAAATGTCGCGAAGCTCAATATGCCACCTGTGAGCAGGAGGCACGCTGCACTGGCTCCCATGCCGAATGCCCCAAATCTCCGGCCATGGCCGATGGCACCATTTGCCAGGAGCGCGGCCAGTGTCGCAATGGCAAATGTGTGCCGTACTGTGAGACGCAGGGCCTGCAGAGCTGCATGTGCGATATCATTGTGGATGCATGCAAACGCTGCTGTCGCATGAGCATCAATGAGACCTGCTTCCCAGTTGAGCCGCCCGATGTGCTGCCCGATGGCACGCCCTGCATAACTGGCTTTTGCAACAAGGTAGAGAAGTTGTTACTTGTTATAAATGCGGGCTGGAGTGAAGGCTAGATTGAGAACTGTATCTGGAGGCGACAATTTGATACTTTCTGATAGCTATACAGACAGCCTGAACTTCCCTTATATCTTCTTTTTCTTATTAAGAAATACATATATATATATATATATTTATACATATCTATTTCCAGGGTGTCTGCGAGAAGACCATTCAGGATGTAGTTGAACGGTTTTGGGACATTATTGAGGAGATAAATGTAGCTAAAACGTTGCGTTTCCTCAAAGACAACATAGTCAGTAAGTAAATGTTACTAAAGCGCCTACCCTACCCTATGTACACATATATATATTCTATATACTTTCGATATCTTGCAGTGGCTGTTGTCATGGTTACAGCTGTCTTCTGGATACCCGTCAGCTGCGCCATTTCATACTTTGACCGTAAGAAGCTGCGTCACGAAATGAAACAAATCGAATGGAGCCACAAATTAGATCTCATACATCCCAGCGACGATAGGCGTCGCATCATACATATACGGTGGGCTCAACTATATATATTTGATATATAATCTCCCTCTATATATATATAATTATGTTTCTCTATGCATTTGCAGCGTACCGCGACAGAAAATCTCAGTAGCGCGCGCTTGTAATTAACATAAAATATGGTGGCGGACAATTGTTTTATCTTCCGTGAGCATTCTTCTCAAAACTGCCACAATTATTTATATATATTAAGCATAACATTTAAAGAATATGAATAAAATTCCCAATAATATAGACCAATACAAAAATCATTTCAACCTTGATTTAAGCAACAACAAAAGAACTACAAATTATATTGTATACAGACTACAGACTCTATATGTATGTGTATTACAATTAATGAAAGATGAATTCATTTCGATTTGTTTTGGATTGTTTTTTGTTTATTCATACTTTACCAAAAATATGTTTTCTTGTTTCAGAGAGTTTTTGCTGCATTCTGTTAAGAATTATGATTGTTTTTTCTTTTGTTTTATATAATTTGTAGATTAGCTTAGTTTCTTTTTAGTTTGTATTACTTCTTTTTATTGCTCTTGCCATTTGTCTGTGGAGAGCAATCCTCCTCAGGCTCCAGTTCGCTGTCATCTTCATCATCCGAATACTCCTCGTACATCTGACCATCGTCGTATTCGCCCAAGTTCATTTCCGCCTTGTGGAAAATTTTCAATTATTTGCTTGTTCTTGAAAAATTGAAATAAGAGTTTTGGCAATTACCTTGCCGCACACATAGACCGGCCCCGTGCCCTGGACGAGCTTAAATGTGACGGATCCATTGGGGAATTCAACGTTTGGTCGCAAGCTGCGAGTTTCTCCAACCTTCAGAACGGCAATGGGAATTTTGACTGTCTTCTTTTCGCCGTCATCGTTCACGTTTGTTTCCGCCTGTGAATGTGCGAGTAATTTGTTGTTATGCGATATTAAAGCGCAACCTCTCACTGCCGCTCTGCCCCCTTTGGGCCAGACACAACTCTTTCAAAGTGTTGGTCAGTGTTTTTCCATACCTGAACGACATTGAATTCGCCGGACTTCGCCTCAGGTCCCAGGGATATCTGTTTGATGATCAGCTTGTGTGAGTGCACGATATACTCCTCCGGTATTTCGGGCACATCGAACTGTGCAATGGGCTCCTTTTCGCTCAGTGTAACACCTTAAAGGATAGTAGCCGTTAATAATACATACATACATATACATAGGCACACACATATGTATGTATGAATGTATGTAGTCTGCCGGCAATGCTGTGTAAGCCAACTTTGGCATTGGGCTTTGCCGTTTCTAGACTTGATATAATTATGGTAGATTCCTCACCGTAAAAAGATTCGGACTCCATTTGTATGCTTGTAGACACGTTCTTGTACAGTCCAATTAAAAAGTTTATGAAAACTTCTACTTTTCACACGTGCCCCGTGCAATGGCGATAGCTAAAGAGTCCAATGCGGCTGGAATGATGCTTGAAATTCATCGATGATACCGATATATTCAGCCGCCGATAGTACCAGCTTATGCGAATTATTCACTTAAATCTGAAATATCAAAATGTGTACAATTCAAGCATATAATGTGAGGTGCGGAATTTATATCCGGGCTTGACTGTTATAACTTTGGCATTCAATTAAACTACTGAATAAATAACAACGATTTTCTATGGCGTTTAATGTCAATAGATCTGGTAGCGCCATGCATGTATGGCCATTGGCCAGCACATCTCTAACGTGAGTTGCATCCCTAGCTGGTAGCTACCATTTTGCAAAAGTTTTTGCTCAACACGTGCTCGGCGCTTGAATTTTATATTTTAAACTATATTAAATAATTGCAATGGCTGAGGAATCATTCTATGGTAAATATCAATTATTGACGTGCCTATTGCGTAGTGTGTAAGCGCCTGCAATTGGATTATTTGCACAGCGCTGGGCTGTGTTGCCGGCTGCCGGCATTTTTATTCAAGGTTGCGGATGTGCGTGTGTGTGTGTGTGTGTGCACTTGTGCATGTATGTGTGCATTTAGCATGCATACACAAGAATATAATGTATCTGTGTAGTTAAACGTTTAAGTAGTTGTATAAATATATTTTTTGTAAATCCACAAGTAATATGTATAATTTGACTAGGTGTCACCCTAAGCGCGGAAAACAACAGCGTCACCTGGGACGTTGTCGCCGATGAGGACTATGCGCGCGGCCAGAAGCTGGTTATCAAGCAAATTCTGCTGGGCGCCGAGGCAAAGGACAATGAATTCAACGTGGTTGAGGTAAGTGCGCCAGTGCAAATCAAATGTGTGTCTGTGTGAGTGTGTGTATGTGTGTGTGTGTCTGTGTCTGTCTGAATGTCAATGTGTGTGTGTGCGTGTGTGTGTGTGTGTGTCTGCGAATCTCTTATTGTGTTTGGGGCATGGACCGGTTTAAATTCTCCAAGCACGCGCAACATTTTGCTTTGGGCAAAGGGTAATTTTGTCTGTATCTGCAATACGCGCCCTTTGTCTGTTATCGTTGTTTGCATAGCTGTGACGTCATTAATGCCCAAAAGTCTGCTTTTGCCCATGCTCAAGCTTTAAGTACCCTGTAATCATAAAATTGATTATGTTCACATCAAGTAATATTTTAGTATATTATTAAAAAAAACACTTAAGACACAAATTTTCAGTATAAAATTAATAGGAAAAGAAACCTATTTGATAGCAGAAATCTATTCTTTTTATATGTATATATTTATGTGCACTTAAACTATTTATAAATAATGTTTTAAGACATTTCCAAGCAAACTTTAGGCTTATTTGATATGAAGTAAATGTAGCACCAATAACTTGTAGTTGTCAGCTTTTAGCTTTTCATACAGGGTATTTTCGGTGCGACTACGTGCGATTCGCAAAATGTAACTGTACAAAACAAAACACATTTCATTATTGACTTAAGCGTCATGAAATTTGATCAACTTGACTGCTGTCATTGTGACAGTTGCTGTTGCTGTTGTTGCTGTCACTCTTGCTGTTGCCATTGGCTATCATTTCTAATAGCTCAGCAAAGCTTTTGGTGAATCTGAACATGTTGCGCGCCTTCCTCTGCAGTCGACAAACAACGCCCGCCGCTGCCATATTCCAGTTCCAGCAGATAAGCTCACATTGCAGCTGCTGCAAATCATCCCGCAAAGATACTAAATTCTGTATAGCAAAAGTCAAATTATGTGTTCAGACCATAATATATATGTGCGTATTAGTTGATCTACTTGCCAGCGCAACAGTTGCATCAATGGAGCCAATCTCTGAGCCTTTAATGATCACCAAGGAGATAGTTTTCTGCATCATGGTCCTCTGCTCTGTCACGAACTCGACTGTTTTTATCAATAAAGATTCAGCTGCCGTGTAATCCACGTTGCCCTTTAGCTCTGCCACGCACAGTTCGAGTCCGTTGTGCTGCTTGGTATTGGGCACAATTTGGTAACAAATTCAAGTTGAAATTGCTAAATCACGTGGCTTTTGGTCATATTTAACCTTACCTTTTGTGTTTCAAGCTCAAACTGTGGCGTCATGCTTTTGCCCAGTATGAAGAGCGCATTGATTAGGACGCCCACCAGCATGCCGTACTCCAGTGACCAGAACAAACAGCAAATCACGGTGAAGACAAATGGCACCATATCGCGTTCTGTGTGTAGACAAGGACGAAAGTTAAGGATTTAGTTACGGCTAACATATTGCTGGACAGCTATAGACTGGCTAAGGCTTTGTCTAAACCAGGCCTAAACTGATTGAGAGAGCAACTATGTGTAGGACTCCTGCTATTTTCTAGTCGAGCACTCCCCACTAGAGTGATTCAGCTTGCTATAATAATAGTTGAGCAGAGCTAAGATATGTGGTCTGTCCAGATGCTATATAAAGCTGAGCTAATTCTTCAAATTGAGTTTCTCTAAACGCTATTAACTCTAATAGTTGAGGCCAGACTTGATGCATCTGTACAAACTATATGCAGTCTATATACTCTCTCTATCTCAAATCTAATACCCAGTCTACTCACTTTTCGCACGCCATATCTCGGCTATTGTATCATACTCGACCATAAACAGCATGGCCGAGATGATGATGGCTGCCAACGTGGCTTTGGGTATGTAGGCAAAGACTTGGGTCAGAAAGGCAAGTGACAAGATTATCAGAACGCCCGTAAAGGCGCCGCCCAATGGAGTTTTGACACCGCTCGCATTGTTGATTGCCGAACGGGCAAAGGAGCCCGTTATGGGCATCGATGAGAAGAAGCTGCTGATCAGGTTGCAAAAGCCCAAGGCAATCATCTCCTGTGAAGCATCCACAATCTTGCCCTTTGCTGCAAATATAGCAATAACAACAATAATAATAATAATAATTATTTATATAATATATTGTTGCTCTTACGCACAGAATGCTTTGGCAATTGAGACAACCTCCAATATGCAGAGAAAGGGTATTGTGCCCACGGCGCTGCCCAAGGTTGGAAATCATCTCACTGAAGCTAACAGTTTGACCCTCTTCGTCTACGGTTTGAAATGGCGGCACACGAAAAGGTGGTAAGCCTGGCGTGATTTGCTCACTGATGCGAAACGGCATCTCTTCGCGGCCACGGCTCATCAGATAGCAGAGCAGAATGCCAATAATGACGGCCAAAACGTTGCGACAGAGCGATAGATATTTGAGCAGCGTACGACAGCCGCAGCACTTAAGATCCTTGAGTTTCTGTTAGTATTTAAATGGAAATTATTAGTATTATCACCATGATCTATGATTCATGAGTAACTCTGTACTTACTCTCATTAACAGCAGCAGAATGAGTGTGCACCAGCCAAGAAGCGCATCATTGAGTCGCGTCTCTTGTATGTGACCAAAGAGGTTAATCCATGACTTGAGAAACTCATTCGAATTGCTGTTTATGCCAAAGAGATTGTTGATTTGGCCGCTGCCCACAGTTAAGGCAGCTGACAAAGTAAAGCCTGCTATTACAGGCGCCGAAATGAAACGCACCAAAACGCCGAGATTCAGAAAGCCCAGCACCAGAACTATGCAGCCCGTTAGAAAGCATATGAGCACGGCATAGTCTGGATTACCAGCAACATGTGGATAGACCATCATAGATATAATGGCTGTGGGACCTGCCAATTAGTTAAGATAACTAAGTATTAGCATAATAATACTTTTATAGAGTGTAGAATTTTGTACAATGCTCGTCTAGGCGCCCGTCGGTCTGTCTGTCAATGAATTTCGCTGTAATTGCAGCTAGACAATTGTAATTTGTATACTTGATTATGTAGTGAAAAGAGAGTATATTGGCTATGGCCATGTGCCTCCACTCTCGTCTGATAGTATTAAGATTTCTTGTATATGAAAGTGAGAATCACAATGCTTCGCTCTTGTCCTGCTCTACAAATAGAGCTATAAATTATGTAGCAAATCGATAAATATCGATCAACTTTAACTGTTTCTATATACAGGCAATTGTAAGCAACTTCATAATTCTATTCACATTTCTTTCGCAGCCAAGTCTATTGACCAGTTCTAAGCAATCCTGTTGAACTCTTTTTATACAGTATCATTCAGTAATTTATGCTCGACTTGTTATATCCTTAGCCCACTTAGATTATCTTACTCACCCACTGTAATGTCCTTGCAGCTGCCAAAGATGATGTAGAGGAAGCAGCCCATAAATGACGAGTACAGGCCATAGACCGGGGGTAGTCCAGCGATGGCGCCATAGGCAATGGCCTGGGTGACAGCCGTTAGGCCGACGGTCATGCCCGCCACGAAGTCCTCTATGAGGGTTTTCCGGGTATATTCGGGCAGCCAAGTGCAAATGGGTAGCTTGCGCTTGATCGCATTTATGCTGCAACAGGTTTTCGTCTTTTCGCGCATGGCACCGCATACGTTGGGCAGGTGCTCATGATAGAGCTCATCTGGATGGTAGGACACGTAGGGTGACAGAGAGAGAGCGAGAGCGGGTAATGAGGGAGTAGTACTTGAATTTTGATTAAAAGGTGCAAATGATTTGACGACGCTCGCGCCTTCTTATCTAGTTGACAATGTTTTAATATTATTTATTGAATTTCACCTTAATCGATCTGAAGTGGGCCACAACATGTTCAGTTCAGTTCAGTTCTGCCTTCTACCTGCCTGACACAAATTAAAGATCCTCAGTGCTAGATTGAGATTTGCCGTATATCAATAACATTCTCCACGAAATATTAGTAAAATTCCATTGACAGATTATTGATGTTATTTAAGGCCTTAAACGATTCTTGATAATGTTGTGGGCGCTATCAATACGTGAGGAAATGAGTAATATATTTGAACGGTTTCCATCGGAACAAAGATCCCATTATCTAAAAGAATTACTTGCCTATTATATATGACAGTAATTTGACTGTTAACAGTTTCCATGCACTTTTCAATTATATTATCAAGACTATAAAATATAATTAAAATAATGCCTGCAGTTGGAGAGCATTTTGATTAGGATTTTGACTGATATAGATAAGCCTTCTTTAGGATGCATATTTTCCCTACTTATTTACTTTTTAATGAGCTTGAACTTGAATTCTGTTATGTAGCTCCTTACCTAGCTCAATTTTGATTCAAAATTATCGATAAATCTATCAAAACTCAATATCAGTTTTCAGCTATTGTATTTGCATATATCTCACACATTTTCAAGCTATGAAAACTTACTAAATTTTGTAAATTTATATTTTATATAGCTTCTTCATAAGTATACACAGATATTAAGTAATCCACTTGGTGCATACCTATCCAGTATTCACTCTTAAAATCGATAAAGCAAATGCTTGAGCTTATTTACCAGTCTTCTTTGTGTTTTTTAATAATTTATGTTGTACAATTCTATCATTATATAAAAGAAACTTTATATGTGAGTCGTAGCTCAATTTTCATTGAAAATTATCGATAAATCGATTAAAAATTAATATCAGTTTTCAGTTATTTGCATATATCTCACACATTTTCATAGCCTTACTTACTAAATATTGTAAATTTATATTTTATTTAGCTTCTTCATAAGCATACACAGATATTAAGTAATCCACTTGGTGTATACCTAGCCAGTATTTATTCTTAAAATCGATAATTCGTTTTCTTAACAGTTGAGCTTATTTGCCAGTCTTCTTCATTCTTTTTTTGTTTTTGAATAATTTTTCTTGTACAATTTTATCATTATATGTATAGAGCAAACTTGAAATGTGACTCGTAGCTTCAAATTTCCTTGAGAATCATTGATAAAATCGATAAATCGATCAAAACTAAATAACAGTCTTCAGTTATTTAAACACTTACTAAATTCTAAATAAATTTGAACTAAGCACAGATATTAAGCACTTCACTTTTTGTATACGTACACAGAATTCACTTTGAAAATCGAGAAAAACATTTGCTTTAAACTTTCTATAGGGTATTTTCTAGTATTTTTTGGATAGAGCTATGCTTAAACAGTTATGTGATATATTTTTTTGAAATTCGCTTTCGATTTTTTCGGTTGAAAAATCCTTTTTATAGTTCTTGCAGAAACATTTCTCTGTGAGTTTCACATCTTTTATGTATATTAGAATAACTTCTCATATTAATTATTATATATTGAACTCTAAGATGTATACATTTATTTATCTTCCCACATTATCAGGTCCATCAGTAATTAATATTTGTATTCCTCCCATAATATTTGTATTATCAATTCGCTTCTTAGAAAGTTGTCTAATTTCTTTTTTTGGAGTTGATTTTAATTGAGTTTTCTATTGTGCACTCCATATATAGTTCACTTATCAATTATTGGGACGTACCGTCATAGTCGCACATATTTGCGAATATTTCCACTTCGTTTCTCTCGTCGGGTACTTCACACTAAGTGGATTTCTTATTAGAAACTTTTCGACAAGTTGTTAAAAAGAAAGCACGTGCTTTCCGATTCGTGGCTTCTGAAGTGGTCGATTGTGGACGAATTGCTTTGCGATGTTGTCTCTGGCAGTGCAGAGCGACGAATGCTCGACTCCAGGTATCATTGCTCCCGTATATAGGTCTATTGTGCTAACGCCTACGATTTGTATCTCTTGTTTTTTTTTTTTTTTTTGAGAATTTTTGGTTATCTCAATTCTCTATGTTTGCTCCAACCGATTGAAATCAGTTAACGCCGGCTATATACATGCTATATATATATATTATGTCTGCGAGTTGATATTTCACACGGAGATAGGCTGGAGGAGGTGGGAGCGTGACTTTGATTGACAGGTCAGAAGCCTTATCGATCCTCGTCCGAAGCTCAAATACCCTAACTGACAGACTATGCAGCCTTTGCGATATACGTGAACTGTGTCATTATCTAGAAAGAAATACATTAAGTATGGACTTTGCAGTTGGGCATAGCTGACTGCTTAATGCTCTTGAATGAAAGGTGAAATTATTATTACTTTTTTGCCTACATTTATAGCTTCATTTTGTAGCGAAGATTAAGCAATGATCCTAAGCTCTAAAACTATGCAAATTATAGTGTTTTTTGTTCGGTTTGCCACGCCTACACTCAAGCTATAGAGAAGCTCTACAGTAATAGATTTACCTTTGGGAATTCCAGCTGTGAAGCTTTGCTATGCATTTGGCGGGTGTAGGTATTTCAGATTGATAATCTTTTTAGCTTTAGCTTAGCTTTAATACTAGCCTAAATAATAGGGTTTATGTTGTAAGAATTGTGATAATTTATCGATCTGTCATGCCCAGAGCAGTTTGCGGCTCTAGCTCTCAGACAGACGCAGATGGCATGCAAACGCATATGCCCATTTTCACATCTTGAACGAGTATTTAAAGTCTTTAGCTCAAATAACAATGAAATGTTTTGGCTTTGCAAAGATAGACCAATGGACATATGATACACAAAGCTAATATGCTCGATTTACGCTGCATGAATGAGTATAAATATAAAATATTGAGTAATTCCTCGAATGCTATAAATACCTGCTTTAATCCGCATTATCTGGAGCGGAATTATTTGAATTTCCCCAACTGTCAATTCGCTTATCTATAGCAACTAATTTTCTGTCTATCTCAACAGGTGACCACAATGAAGGACTCTGTACAGATTCCAATTGCCGTGCTGAAGGCTGGCGAGACACGCGCCGTCAATCCCGACGTCGAGTTCTACGAGTCTAAGGTGACGTTTAAGCTAATTAAGGGCAGTGGCCCCGTCTACATACACGGCCAGAATATCAAGGATGATGTTGAGGTTGTCGACATGGAGGAGGAGGACGATGAGGATGATGGCGAAGACGATGAGATTGAGCATCCAAAGAAGCGTGCCAAAATCGAGCCGAATGCCGATGGCAAAAACGCCAAGAACCCGAAGAAGAAGTAAATCCCAAGGCAGAGAAGATGAAGAAGATGAGGAAGTGGAAGATGGATGGATGTCTCTAAGCTAAATCTGTAGATTTTAAAAGTGTTTTAGGCCCTATAAACAATACAATTACAATTACAATACATAACATAACATAACAACATACGATACGATACGATATGTAAAACTTGCAACATATATATTACAACCTACTATTTAGTTCCTTTCTCTGAGATTCTTCAAATCAGGCAACAACATTCAATTCAGATACTAAAGTACTATGATTACTGATGATGTATGTATGTATACAGACGACTAACACCTATGCAATAAGCCAAGTTATGTAAACACAGCAAACAGTGAACACCAGCGACTAGTGAACGCTAGTTGAAGCACGTATATTTGTATATAAGTACTTTACAAAACGAAACTAACTTCAATCCCAGCTGATCTTTTAACGCTGTTCTCGATTTTTATACATCAACAACAAAAATAAACACAAACTTATAAAAAAAAAAAACTAAACGAAGAGTTTTAACTATTTAATAGGCGATATCTAGTGTCAATTTTGTGCAGCTAGTTTGTGAGAGTATATTTAAAGGAGTGTTCGACTAAGAAATACTCTCACTATTTGGAATTTTATGCACACAGGAGCACAGCGCGCCACCTGGCGCCCATTTTCTGCAGCAGTTCTGTTAGTTTTTAAAGGACTTAATTGAAGAGATACTCTAACTGTTTGGTAATTATGGATGCATAAGCAAATGCGCCATTTAGCGTCCTTTTTATGCAGGAGTTGTAGAGTTCTACAAGTTTCTGAGAGTTCATTGATAATGGGGAGTTATTAAGGAGTGTCCGACGTAGAGATACTCTATCTACTTGTTGTGTGCATGAAAATGCGCCATCTACTGACCAGATTATGCAGCAGTTGTGCCTATTCCTTCCACAGTGTCCCAAATTGGAAATTTTACTATAGATATGCGTTCCTTATACCATTTTCAAGGAAATGAAGGCAGGTTTCCAAAAATGGAAATATTCATAATCTTTCATAATTCATGAGACCACATATGACGCCTCTAGATTGTATAGTGCTCAGGTTATGCTGCAAATATCATTTCCAATTATAGCTACTATAAATAAGTAATGAGATATTGGAATAAATACCTAGAGTTATACAATAATTTATATTTCGAAATGTTCTTCTAGTTAACTGCACTCAAACTGAGCCGCATCTGAATTCTGATCCAGAATATATATACTTTATGAAATAGATACAGATATACAATAATTTTGATTTCAAAATGATCGTGTAATTTTCTCTGATTGAACTGCATTCATACAGACGCGCATCTGAATTCTGATCTAGAATACAAATATATATATAGATATATACTTTATGAGATCTCGACCAGGTTAAAGAAAAGAAATCCGCTTACAATTTACGAAGTTAACATTTCCTTTAATGATTTCACTTTGTTGATTTTCTTAGCGATACAGACGAAAAGTTCCGCATGTAGAAAATTGAATGCTTTGAAAAATGTTCGGAGCGATTCTAATTTCATATTCAAAATATCTTCAGCTAGGATTAGGCGTGGCTGTTGCTGCTGCTGTTCCCATCGGGGCTGCCATGAATTGTGGTGTTTGGTGCTGTGAGGCTTAAACGTCACAGGGCATCGCCTTGATCCGCTCGAAGGCTGCCTTCTCCAGCGCCTCGCGGTGCTTGGGATCGGCGATCTGAATCAGTGCGTGCATGCGCTGGCGCACATTCTTGCCAAACAGGGAGGCAATGCCGTGCTCGGTGACCAGATAGTGGACATGAGCACGAGAGGTGACAACACCAGCTCCTACAGAGGATCATAAAAGAAGAAGAAGGGAATTAGCTGGAGGATCTGCTGCTGGTTGCGGACTTGACTGTACCTGACTTAAGCATAGGCACAATCTTGCTCTCTCCTTTGTTGGTGGTCGATGGCATGGCTATGATTGGCACGCCCAGGCCATCAAGGCCTTCGGCTGCACCGCGTATGAAGTCCACCTGGCCGCCGAAGCCCGAATAGAAGCGTGTGCCAATCGAGTCCGAGCACACCTGACCAGTCAAGTCCACCTCGATGCAGCTGTTGATGGCCGTCATGCGGGGCTGTTGCTTGACAATACTCGTATTGTTCACATAGTCAATGGACAACATCTCTGCAATGAAAAGGAGTACAGCAGATTAGGAGGGCATCCACAATATATAACTAAGATCAAGTCAGAGTCTTACCGATGAAGGGATTATTGTCGACAAAGTCGTAGAGGGGCTGATCACCGATCAGGAAGGAGCCCACAATGCGTCCCCTGTGCATCGTCTTTTTGCTGTTGGTCACACAGCCTTTCCTGACCAACTCGACCACGCCATTGGCGAACATCTCGGAGTGAATGCCCAGATCTTTGTGATTGTGCAGTGCGTTGAGCACAGCATCCGGAATGTTGCCAATGCCCATCTGGAGTGTGGCGCCATCCTTCACCAAGTTCTCGGCTATCAGTTTGCCAATCTTTTGCTCCACATCCGACAGCTTGCCGGTGCCGTGCTGGGGCAGCTTATCGTCCACCTGAATGGCGAAGTCAAAGTGCGACTTGTGTATGATGCCATCGCCAAAGGTGCGCGGCATATTGGGATTGATTTGAGCTGCAAGTGGACAGGACAGGTAAGTCTACATCTCTAGACATCTGTGTTAACTGTTTTGCTTACCAACAATCTTCTTGGAATGCAGCAACGCAGTGCGAACGCAATCGACGCTGGTGCCCAGCGAGCAGAAGCCATGGTTATCTGGCGGCGACACGTGTATCAAGGCCACATCGGGCTTCACCAGTTGCTTGGTGAAGAGCATGGGTATCTCATGCAGAAAGATATGCATATTGTCGCCACGCCCCTCGGCAACCGCCTTGCGCACATTGCCGCCCATGAAGAAGGAGTTCGACCGGAAGATGCCCTCGTACTCCGGCTTGCAGTACTCGGCCGGTCCTTCCGTGTGCATATGGCAGACCGTCACCTTCTCCAATTTGTTGCACTTGCCATGCTGTGACATGGCATTGAGCAGGGCCACAGGTGTGGCAGCAGCGCCCTGCGCGAACACTGTGTCACCTGTAAAACGAGTTCAAAGCGAGTTCATTAGAATTGGCATGCAAAATTTGAATTATGATTGAAAATGATTGAAGTCAGTGCTTTCAAAATATAAAAGTGCTCAATAATTGTATAAAATATGTACTAAAACTATAAAGTTGTTTAATATTTTATGATTAATTGATAACCTGATTGATTGATAAACTGATTGATAAACCTGATTAATTGATATCCTGATTGATTGATGCCCTGATTGATTGACGACTTTTACCTCCTAAAATATAAACTTTTTTGATATTTATGATTGATTAATAAACTCATTAAGTGAAAGTTTGATTGATTGATGTACTGATTGATTGATTGATGTCCTGATTGATTAAGTACTGTCATTCCCTTAAACTAGAAACTTGATTCATAGTTATGATTGATAAACTCATTGAGTGATTGATTGAAAACGTGATTGATTGATTGATGCCCTGATTGATTGAGGACTGTCACCTCATAAACTTGATTGACGACTGTCGTCCCCTAAAAGTACAAACTTAATATTTCATATTTATGATAGATTAAAAAACTCAGTGTTTGACGACCTGATTGATTGATAGCTTGATTGATTGATGCCCTCATTGATTGATGACCTGATTGATTGATGACTATCATCTCTTTAAACTACATACTTGATTAATATTTATGATTCATAAGCTAATTGATTGATAAACCCATTGAGTAATAGCTCGATTGATTGATACAGACTGATCAATATCTCGATTGATTGATAACCTGATTGATTGACGACCTGACTGATGAACGACTATCGCCTTTAAAAATGTTGCAAGTAATAAAACCATCATAAAACTAATTTAATATAATGAAACTTTCTGATGAAAGATTGATTGATGGCTTGATTGATTGAACACTATTGTTGCTTTACAAAAATGGACGAATAGTTAATATGAATAAATCCTAAAACTAATTTATTTTGACAAACTTAATCTTTTATCTTCCATGATTGATTGAAACTCTGATTGACTGATTGATTAATGTGTTAGTAGCTACACTTATGTATAAAGTCTCCTTCTGATTGACTAGAATTTATTAATTTGCTTCTTTAATAAATTTAACAAATGATTTAAAAATTTAAGCTGATTGAATTATTGATAAACATCGTATAGCTTCAATCTATGGTCTAGGAAGCAATATTTTGATTTGTAGTCAAGTTTAGAGAGTGCGCACTGTACTTGATACGTCTAGTTGGCCTTGTTAATCGTCCAAACGATCAACGAACTTACAGTATATGCACAGATACACACACACATACACATACGCATGCACATATATATTTGTATATGTGTAGTGAGAGCTGTGGGCATGCCAATTTTCTATTTATATGGCGCCCTACGGATGCAAAATTCTGTCAAGATGCTACGTTTACTTATTTTTGATATTATATGAGTGTGTGAGTGTGTGTGTGTGTGTATCTATTCAAATATGCACTTAGATAAACTACAACTGCTTGATAAGATTAACAAACACTATTTACATTTCATAATCTGTTTATGTATGTTTGCCGTTAATCAAGCTTATTGAATAAGCCTTGTACGCATGTCATGCAATCGCATACATAACAGCTGCGTACCTGCCTCAAAATGTTATCGAACCGCACGATGCCGCGTAACGCAAAAAGAAAGAATTCAAAAAAACAACAGCAACAACAACAACAGCAGGAGAAACTTTTCCAAACGATATGACGTAGTTCATTTAGTTCTGCGCGTTTTGCAAATTGATCTAAATTTAGAACGCCAGTGCTAACCAGTGTTAGATCGCAAATGAAAGAAGAAGAAGAAGAAGCAGCAAAGGCAGCTGAGGTGCGAGCTACACAACATCAACTTAAAACGTAAATAAACTGTACATATTGGCGGTGGGCGTGGCCAGCTTGAATAACTTGTTTCATTTGGATTGATAAAGGTTTTCTATGCTTTTCGCTCTTGCGCAACTTGTCGATTGAAATTAATTGAATCAAAGCTAAATTAGTATCAACAATTTGGCAATTTATTTCGTATTGGGAGAGACATATAGTAGATGTTATCAAAGCCATGCCACCGCCCACATGGAAGCAGCCAATAAAATGCTAAATACTAATGCGAACTTCTGATGTTCTTGCATAATGTTCGACATGCATGTGTACATTATAGCGGTTTCAGTTTATATAGTTATTAATATTGCTCTTATCAGCACAGCTGTTAACAGCCAGTCCAGACGCGCGACTGTGTTATGTATATGCTTAAATGTATGTGTGCGTGTGTGTGTGTTTCTCTGTGCATGTGTATGTGTGTCTCTAAGTTGAGCTTTTCTCGCACAGCTGGGCAGAGTACAAAGTACAAGACACGATTTCAATAGTGTTCAACACTGTTTTCTAAGAACGATAAAGAACAACAACAATTGCAATTCCTATCTGCTGATCCCTAATGCATATATTATGTATAGATTAGAATGGTGGATTTTGCATACGTGGGGGTTGCTCATAAATTACTGATATGCACAACATTTAATCGTAGGACTAATCACGGTCAATTGATTTCTATATGGCCGCTGCTACTGAGCACCCTGTAATTGGCCACTTGATATGTTTGTGTACTTAAGCACGCACGCACACACTCGCACAGACAAATATGTAAATAGTTTAGATTTACAAACAAGCACACACACACACACACACACACATTTATAATACAATTTGCATGTGCTAGTGACAACCGCCGTGGCCCTTCATATTTAGCTCTAAACTTTGGCTGTTCGCGTTTTCATTCTGTTTTTCTAAGCAGGCCAGTGTGTGGTGATGGCGGTGGGGGGAGGGAGACAGCAATCACTGTAGTTGCTGGCGTATTACATAACACTGTCGCTGTTAGCATTCCGCTATGCTAGCACTCAGAATGGACAGAAATTGGGCATTGTGAGCCCAGCTAATGGCAGCGCAGCCAGCCAGCTTGACTTACCAGACTTGATGCAGGCCACAGCTTCCTCGGGCGACACAATTGGCGGTTCGCGTGGCAGCGGATGCGACAGCTCGTTCACGTAGGTGAAGTAGTTGTTGTGGGTGCCGCCGGCGGCGTTCGCCGTGGCCATGGACAGCAGTTTTTTCATTTGGCGAACATTTCGAGTAAGTTGTTTGCTCATGATTGCACGAATTTAGTTACAAATCGAATGCAGCCGCTTCCTTAAGGTACTGATTGGAAATTTGGTTTACACTGCTCGCCCAGAACAATTCTGATTGTGTCTTGCCGCTCCAGCGGTGCGATTACAACTAGCCTCAAGCGTGAGCTTTACCACACCGCAAAAGCTTTCAGACAGTGGTCTATTCAAGTTGTGTTCCCCATTGGGCTGCAATTTTCAATTAGGTTAAAATACAATATACATTTCTGGGTTTTTCTTAAAAAAAACATGAAATTACATTTTGTTAATTTTTATTTATTTATTTAGTTTTTGTTTTTGGATATTCTGTCAAAAATGATTTGTAAGTCAATTTATGACGCTGTATAACACTGCTGTGTGAATGACATTTGTAAAGAAGCGCGCTAAAATTCAAAGTGTCTAAATTACGTCTACAAAATTTCGTAGTGTGACCAGATTTTGGTATTAATTATGCTTTATAATAATGAAATTTAGCGTATTCTTAAAAGTTGTTCGTTGCGAATGCCGTTACATTTTAAATATGGAAATTGTGTAAGATATATTTTGATATATTTATATTAATAAATAATAAAAATGAATTAAAAATATTACAAGGAACAAATCTTAAATACTGTTTTAAAATTGAGTGTTGCAAAAAGTTTGAGTTTTTAAAAATTTCCATTTTTAATTTTAAAATTAAAATTTTTAATTTGTTTTTTTTTTTAACAAAAATATTTTAAGCAAATGAAAAGAATTGATTATAAGATTCCAAGTTTGCATTTAATTAGCGTTTATTTTATTATATTATATTATTATAAATCCTAATAGATAAAAGCGCCTTTTGGACTAACAATTAAAATTAACAAATTATGCACATAAATTTAATACTTATCGATTATAATATTTTATATTAAGAGAACTTATGTGAAAAGTAAAAACTATACAACAAAGTTGGAACTATTTACATGCTTTATATTAGTGTTTAAAAAATATTTATTCAAATTTATATATTATTTTATTGTTATATATATTTTGTTATAGATTTCTGCATATTATTCAGAATATATTGTGTTCGTATATGACTAGCTAATGCATTATGGTTTCTTTAGTTCTTCTCAAAATTTGACTTCGGCACATTTGGGGGGATATATATAGTATATATATATATTTAGAAGGATCTCATGCAAGTTATATAAATATATATAGGAATATACGAAATGATAGTGGTTTCAGGCGTCTTGATTTTTATTCAATTTTGGACGGACCCTAAATAAAAAACAAGTTAAGAGTCGGAAGGGCTCGACTAGCAGATACCCTGGTTCTAAAAAAAAACGGCACAATTTAAAATTTCAATTGCTTTTTTTTTGTTTGGCTATACAAAATCTGACTAGAGAATATATATATATATTTCTATATATCTATTTCTATATATATGAATTGTGCTGCACTGAATTTTGTTTTAAATTTGTATAAAAATTTCGAATAGATGCGAATTGTTGTTGTTGTTGTTGCGTTGATTGCGATTTCGAGTAGTTGTTAAAGTTCTTTGATCTTTCATCTGGGGATTCTCGATTCTACATATATATAATATATATGTATATAGTGTAAGAGTTAGCGGTACTTAAAATGATTTACTACAAAACTATAAACTAGTAACTAAGCTAATTTGCTATGATTAGAATTTTTGTTTTTGGTGATTTATCTTTGCAACGTCATGTTGAGGCAGAGATCGTGATCTCGCAGATCGCCCCAGCCGCCGTTGCCTTTGCGCAGCTTCGACTTCTTGATCAAACTGGGCACCGTCATCATCAGCGAGCGCGGGAAGAGCTGATGGGAGTTGCGTGCAATGCGCAGCACATGCTGCACCTTGGAAATCACCTGATTGGACTCGCAATTCTTGTTCTTGTGATGAACGCCGCTGTCATGGAATTAAGAGTTTATATAGTTCACATCATACTCTTTCTCTCTTTCAGACATACCACTCGCCAATGTGAAAGACTCGCGGACCCTTGACAATCATGGCGTGCAGCTTCCTCTGCAGACACTGCTGCGACACATGCTGCAGCGACCAGTCCCAGTTGTAGTCATCGTAGCTGCAGAAGTGTCGAGCGCAGCGCCTGATGCTCATCCAAGTGGTGCGATTGAAGGCGAAGCCCATGTTATGTTTGCTGCTGATCCAGGGCATGGACTCCACCTATGGAGGGAGAGGGAGCATGTCAAAATGACAGGGGCATTAGTGGCAGTTACAACAACAATTCAACTCAAATCACAGCGAACAGTGGGGCAAAAAAGATTTGGTGTTCATGCAAATTTTGTATATACGGACATAACAATAATATGTAAAAGCAATTGTAAGCAATATACAAATATATATACATATATATAACTTAAACCAAAAATTAATCAATTTATAATTTCCTGCTAAATCGGCCCAATACACAGTGCATGATGATCAGCGTAGCCAGACTTGCAATGCATGGTGCATGAGGCCATCTCTAATAATGAGCAATTTGGCAATTTGCATAAACGATTAACGATATATTTAACGCTTCTACCTTGCGATAGTCTTGGACGATGCTGCGCTTATCGAGCTTGGCGATGTGTACGCGGGCGCGCAACTGTGTACGTGTGGGTGTGTGTGTGTGTTTGTATGTGTTGGTAGAATTTAACGGCATGCCACAATAGACGTAGAGAGAGCGAGAGCGAGAGAGAGACAAAGAGAGAGCCACGCACACACATACACAGAATAACAACATAAAGAGAAACCACAATAAAGTTAAATATAAACATAATGAATTAGTAACGGTAACATGCAGTTGGTAGGGTATTTGGTTGATTAACATGCCAATAGAAAAGCCAAAACATAAACAAATTGTGCTCTCTACTACTACATATATAAAGCAATGATTGAAGGTGCTGAATTCGCATTGAATTTCAAATTAAATATATATATAATTATATTAATCGTTTTTTGTTATCGAAGATGGTGCTACCTTCTGATAGACGGAATACAATGACGGCAGTACATGATAGTTCCAAGTTTGTGCACCATTCTTATTGCTATTATCATTGTTATTGTTATTAGTGTTGGATGTGGCGGTGACAGTGTTCATGTGGCTAGTTCTTTTATTGTTCATTTTGTTATTCTTATTATTATTGTTATTGTTATTGTTATCAACGTCTGAAGTGTCGCCCACATAGACCTTGGCGTTCTTTAATGAAGTGCTGGATGATAGCGCTGATGAGGACGCAGTTAATTGCTGTGAATTTCTATTATTATTATTATTATTATTTTGTTATTGTTGTTATTGTAATTGTTCCTATTTGATCCTAATAGACTGTTTGACGAGATCAGCGAGGAAGCATACGATTTTTTGTTAGTCTGCATCAAGTAGAGAAGAACGCAGAGAGATAAGATGATATTTAGATACGAATATGAATTGCAAATGCAGGTGTAAAGGTGTACAGGTGTACAGGTGTGTATGTGTGTGTATTAGTAAACTTTATAGATAGAAGTTAACATACATATGTACAACATACATATTTAGAGCCAAATGAGTTACACTGAGATGTACTTAGGTATGTATGTATACAGCTATGTATGTACAGCTG
The DNA here is from genome assembly GCA_035045365.1 of Drosophila leonis. Classification (NCBI taxonomy): domain Eukaryota; kingdom Metazoa; phylum Arthropoda; class Insecta; order Diptera; family Drosophilidae; genus Drosophila; species Drosophila leonis. The sequence goes on along the minus strand of JAWNPC010000284.1, from coordinate 698,201 downwards.
CGAAAAGTATAATAGCACCAGTAGCACAGGTAAATTTGTTTAGTTATCTAAGTAGGTTTTTCTTTTTCTGCTTATATGATGTATTTTTCTATTTAGCTCACTACTGCTGGTGCTATTATATTTTTCGCCACTGTGTGTGTGTGTGTGTGTGTGTGTGTGTGAAGTACAGTGAAAGCTCTACAAACGAACAGTTTTCAGTGCCTAAGTTAGTCGAGTAGCTAATTAACTATTAGCACATAACTATAAAATATATAAAATGCTTTCAACATTTCTACTGCTGTGTTCGCTCCAGCGAGCTTTCACTGTAACCGTCTAGCTAGCCCTACTGCTTGACATGATGTGTACATAATATGTTTAAACAGTTGTATTATTATTAATAACAATCATATTGGCATAAGCGTGAATATTTGCTTTTTTTGTTTTTCTTTTTTTGTTAAGAAACGAAACGTAAATAAAAGAAATGGAAATGTTTCGTTTTGGAAGCAGTTTTTGTTTTTGTTTTTTGTTTTTTGTTTTTTGTTGTTGAGCGACTAAGCGACTAACGACAATTTCGTAGCCAAGGCAAAGAAGCACAGAGATAGAGAGAGGTGTGAGGCATTTGTTATGCATTGGCTGGGCTCTCACCTTGCTGTGGTACGTATAATAGTTGAATGTCTTTAGATAGGTGCCCAGCGAAAGGATATTGCATTGCGGACACAAGTCTTTGGTGCGCTGCTGCATCATGGCCAGCAAGTAGAGAAAGTCCTCAGCCACATAGTGATCCTCCTCCAGGAACAGAACGAGACCTGAATTGACCAATGAATAAGTTAAGCATATTCAGTTGGCATTTTGGCCATGGCTAACCGGTATGAAAGCGTGTCACTTCCAGCTCATTGAACACTCGATTCGCCTTCCACCACCAATGATGCTTCGTCTGCGTGAACTTGGCCTCGCGATAGTGGCCATAGAGATCGGGATATAGTGCATTGTTGCAGTTGCTGATCAGAGCTCTGTAAAATGACAAATGGAATTGAGAATTGAATTCATTTGGAATTTGCTGGGCTGTGCTCACTGCTCCTTCTTGATGTTCCTGGGGCAATCGTTGGGATCGACGCCTGGATATTCGTGCGGATGCGTTTGTATGGAGTACGGATAGAAGATCTGTAGCACCTTACAGAAATCAATTTGCTGCACCAGATCGTTGATGTCATCGTCGTAGAAGTCATGCGAGAAGATCAGCAAAGATTTCGAGATGTCGCGCGCCTGCGCCAGGCTCACAATCAGATGGCGCAGGTAATTGATGCGCGTATGCACCTGGAATACAAAATGTTTAACTGCTTATCGATCATTTGCAATCGATAACGATAGACGCACCTGTACGACAATTATCACAGAATCGTTTTGCAGCGGTCCGAATGTCTCCTCATTTAGCACCAGCTGCATTTCGTTGTATCGCACTATTTGAAGCTTGATCTCCGTGTTGTTCGGCGGACGATAGATCTCAAAGCTAATTGTTGTCGCCGCTCCACTGCCCGAACCGCTCAGCGCAGACCCGCTGCCATTCAGCTGGAGACCTGGCACAAGAAGCAGGTGAAATTGGTTAATGGAAGGCATGAAACCATGGGAAATGCATATGAATGATTGAGATGACTGCCTAATCAATCAATCATCAGTCAGTCATTTAAATGTTGTTATCTATCTTTATGGCAATGCGATTATTAATCAACCCATTAGTCAGTCAGTAAATCAGCCATCTGCTGCTCATCAATCAATCAATCAGTCCATCAATGAGTCAGTAAGCTGCTGTTAAACAGTTCTTAGACATTGCATCAATAAATCAGTCTGTCTAGCTCTCATCAATCAAGCAGTCAAACAATCAAGCAGCTGCTGGAGTCAATCAATCAGTCACGCACTTACTAATGTATAGCTCAATCAGTCACTCAATCATCTTATTAATCAATGAGTGATTACTCAATTTACTTATCAATCAGTCAATCATCTTATCAATCAGTCAGTCTGTCACCATGTTAGAATCAATCAGTCTGTCTAGTTGTCATTAATCAACAGTAAATCACCTAGTCAGCTGCTGCATCAGTCAGTCAATCAATCAATTTGTTAATATATAGCCAATACATTGCATCTATCAGTCGATCAATCACCTACTGTCGTCTAATTCATCGTTATTAATCAAATGCTGTTCATCAATCAACCAATCAGTTGGAATGATTATTCAGGAATCTGGTTTTTCTAGTTCTTACGCATGCCGTTAGCATCAACCAGATAGTAAATCTTTCAATCAATCAGTTACTGCTGCTGCACATTACTTTTGCATTGATTTTGTTGCTGTTGCTGTTAGCCACTTTTGCCTCTATTCAATCAGTCAATCAGACTGTCAGTCATTCAGTTAGGTAGTTGTTTCTGACTGCGTCTTATTCTTTCCGTATCATCAATCAGGCAGTAACTTATATAATAAATCAGTCAATCACCCAGTTGCTGCTGCTGTCCATATCTTCTGCATTGTTTTGATCATCAATCATAGTCAATCAATCATTCTGTCAGTCAATCAATCACTCAATCACCCAGTTGCTGCTGCTGTCCATCTCTTCTGCATTGATTTGATCATCATTCAAGCAATCACTCAACTGTTGCTGTCTACTACTATTCGCCCCTCTTCAATTACTCAATCAATCAATCAACTACTCACCTGCAGCTGCTGCTGTTAAGACGGTGCGATTGCGCGTATGCGGAGTCAGATATTTGTGCAGCGTGGCCGGAACCATTGACATTATGGCATCCACGGAGTCATTGGTAACCGATTCGCTTAGCATTGCATCGCGGCTGTCCACTACGCGGAGGAAAATCAATTATAATTAATCAATAGCTAATGCAATTTCCAACGGTACTCACAGTAGTTAAAATTGTGATACTGCAGCAGGCCGAAGATGCACAGAGCCAAGATGAAGATGCTGCGCATATAGAAATTGTTGCGTTTGCGTCCCATTGCCCCGGTATTGGGCAGGGGTATCAGTACACGACCTAGAAACAGATCGGGATGGAGGTTGAGAAGCAGGGGCAAATGCAGCTCAATCATTTAATATATATAAATGAATATACATATATGAAATGAATGAAGAGACTGATCGATCGACTCAGGACTCAGTAGAATTACCTCTCATTTTTGACATATTCCGTAGTCAACGGCTGAATTGCTAGCAACTGCCTACTGGGCTAGCCCTTTTATAGCGCCATCTGAAAGACAATGAGAGCTCAAAGTTAATATACATACTTATGTGTAGGAAAGTACAGTAAAACATGGCTTGAGTGTAAAGCAACGAAACAATCATATAAACAAATTTCAGAACAATTTTCATACTTTTTATTGAATTTGTATAACTTTTTACAGGGTTATCTTTCAAGTAGACTAAAATAATATATACTATATTATTTAAAAAAGATAAATATATATATTTAATTTAGATAAATATATATATTTAAATATTTCTAAAATCTAATTTTGTCCAATTTCTTTCAAAAAATTCAAGTTAAAACAAGTTTTCAGCTGAATTGTCGTTCCAAAGGAGTGCACACTGTATGCATATATTTTAGATAAGCCTATATACACCTTTTTAAAGACTCAACGGAAAAATGGAGTATTGCACAGTCGTGCAGTCTGCTAAAATATTCTTTAGTTTCGTTTCTTCAAATTTCAAGTTTATTTAAAAGAAAAATTTATTTAAAATTCGTTTCAAATACATTTCCGTTCACAGGAGTGCACACTGTATGACTATATAAATAGAGTCACTTACAAATTGATTTTTTGTCTTTTGTTTTTTTGGGTAATATCTTATCAAACAGCATTCAAACATGACACAGAACTGAGAGCAATTAGTTTAGCCCAAAATTTATCTTTTTCGAAATTTTATTTTAATTGAAGCGTTTTTAGTACCGTTATTAGAAATAGACGTGAATTGGTTTTCATAGGAAGCGAGTCTATGTACAGCAAGTAGCAGTGCTCTACTGGGCAGTGCCCGACTAGTAGATACCTAGGCACAGATTTCACACATTTCATGTGAAAACCATATCACGGCTCGCCCAGAATTTACACTTACTGAATTAAGATCAGAATTTATATTAGAGATATACAGATACCATATGTATATATAGAGTTTATATACTAGACTTGAACTTTTGAGCATGCCATGTGCAATTAGCAAGGCTTAGAGCAGCTGTTAAAAGTTGTCATCAAAAATCAAATCAAATCTGAATCTGTCCCCATTCCTAAACCAAAACTTTTGTCGAAATCAAACCAACTAGATTTGAAAGCAGCTCCTATTGGAAGTTTCCACATGTGAATTAAAAAATATTGAAAGTTGTTATCATTTATGTCATAAGTCTTGTTAGAAACAGGTTTTGTTTAAGTTTTAGTCAAAGATTGTAAAGCTTCAATAGGGTTTTGGGTAGAATATATCGAGACTATTGTCTTGATCGTATCAAACTACGAGATAGAGTTAAAGATTGATCGAAACAGTTTTGTTTTGCAATTGGAAGATTTTCTTCAATGCTCATCTAAGTAGTGCAAAGCGGGTATATTGGCTGCGAAACTAAGGTTTTTTTATAAGTGCTTAGACTGAAAAGTTTATGAAGTAGTTTTTATCTAAAACTCTCTTAGATATTTTCTTCTTTTGATGGGCTATATAAGCCTTATATACATATCTCTTCTTAAGTATTGAATTTCATAAACTTTTCAGTATAGATACAAATATTTTATATCTATGTTGTACATACATCATACATATAAAAGGCTTATATATCAAATCAAGAGAAGAAATGTTCTAATAGAGTTTTAGAGTAAATTATAAGAAAATGTTATATGTAGTAGGATAACTGGCAGAGTTGCTCCTTAAAGATTTCCATCGAAGAGAACTTAGGGGTTTACAACTAGAATATAGAGATTACAGATATTAGATTAGAGATTATAGATTATAGATTATAGACAAATAGATCTTTAACTCTTGAAGTTTTCAAGTCAAAAACGTAAAGTTTTTCAATTGAGTCACTGAAAAATATATATATATTTATATATCTCTTAAAGTACTACGCATAGCTCCACTGCACATTTCTTTTTAACTATAGGTTCAGGAATGATTATTGCTAACTTGGAATGCAGCCTGTGCATCGACTTAATAATTAAAAACTGCAGTCGTAAAATACGAATATGCACATAAAGTCAAGTCGGGCTATATAGGGAGGTATTAGAGAGAGAGGTAGAGAGAGAGAGAGAGAGACAGACACTTCATCAATCCTCGCACAAGTTGAGCTGACGATCAGTTCGAGTCGAGACGAGGAGACAGAGAGAGGGAGAGAGAGGATCGTTGGGCTGCGTCGCAATGGCCTCCTAGCGACACGTAGTCGCTGCCCATGTTGTCATTAGGCATCTAGCAATAGCCGCCCGCACCACCCGCCCCACCCGATCCACTGGCTGTGGCTTGTAATGTGGGCGATCGTGCGGCCTCGCGTCAATTGCCATAAAAATAGAAACAAATTTTTGGCGACTGCCTCGCGTGACAAAAAAAATATATATATGATATATATGTATATATATATATATATACCTAAGATGTCTTGGCGACAGTCAAATAGATGCGTAAGGGAATGTTAATGCAGTCAAACTAAAGGAAATGTCAAGACAGATTCTAGGAAAACTATAAAAATTGCTATAAAATGGGAAACTAAACTGAATTCGATTGATGGATTGTAACAAAGAAAATGATAGATGATATCATAATGCAATGATGATATATTATAGCATAGATAAGAATCTGAAGAAGTAGAATCTTTCAAGAAATTGCATTAGAAAGAGCATGAAAGAAAGAGTTACCTGGCGCTAAATATAAGAGAGAGAGAGTTGTATAGTATATTAGATGTATAGAGAGATGATCTAGCTCCAAGACTATGGAAACTATAGTTTCTTGACCCAATCAGACATGCCCCTATGATTGGCGTGCATATATATAATTTGAAGTAGAACTATAGAGCATAGCTCAACCGCATGAAATCTGCCAAATTTTATGGCTCCATATTTCAAACTGTAGAAAATGTAGTTCTTAACTGATTAGCCATGCCTGCCAATAACATTTTAAGCTCTTTGTAGAGTATACATCACACAAACCAGACTCGATATAAAGAATTTGAAGAAATTGCACACAAACCAATATGCTTTTCGGTCAGTTAGTGAACGAGCATGCAAAGTTTTCTACTCTAGCTTTAATAGAGAAGAAATGCCTTGCATATGGATCCAAACCAGACAACCAGACATAGGCGAAGGTACATGACACATAAAGCCAATATACCCACTTTTGATTAAGTAGAAGAGTATAAACAACTAAAAAGTCTCATTTGAAAAGCTCTAAAAATATAACTATAAATAACGAAAGGAAGGAAGGAAGGAAATATAAAATATAAGATATTATATAAATATAATCTATTGTATATAGAATAGGAAATAAAAGGACATATAGATAAACCTCTATAGATATGCTATTTAAATATATTATATAATAAATATATACATACAATTTATATATATATATTATTAAATTTGTAAAGCATTACTAGATGAGTCAACTAAAGCAGTTCTATAGAAATATAGCTATGTATATATATATATAGATCTGTAGTATATACTTGATCGAGGAAAGAAAACGTTGTATAGTTATAGTTACATAGATTTGCCAATTGTCTATATCATTAAGAATGCAGCGCTTTACAAGATCATCTAGTCAACTATACAAATTCTAAAGAAATATAGCTCTATACAGCTGTGGTCAGAAAATTAGTAGTGAGACTGAAATGTTGGACTTAACATAGTATTTTTATACTCTGAAACCATTGAAAATGGGAAATCAGGTTTTGCTAAAATGTCAAATGTATGTAACAGGCAGAAGGAGGCGTGGCAAACCCCATAAAGTATATATATTCTTGATCAGCTCGACGAGCTGAGTCGATATAGCCATGTTCGTCTGTCCTTCCGTCTGTCCGTCCGTCCGTTCGTCCGTCCGCCCGTATGTGTGAACGCGTTAATGTCAGAACCTATAAGAGTTAGAGCCTTTTTTTGTAGGTCCCTGTATAGCACGCGCAGGTCAAGTTTGTTTCAAAAAAATTGATCACTATTCCCGTTTTAATGCTATCGATTAAAAGCATTATCGAAATGCAGTTATTAAATTATATCTCGTACATCTTTGGAGCTAGAGTCTCCAAATTTTGTATTATATTATTATTATATATATATTTTATACATATGTATGTACATATATAAATTTATATTTGATACATAAGTATATATGTATATTTATATTTTATATTATATATTATTAAATTTTATACAATTTAGATTTTTGTTATATTTTGGACACCGACTAAAAAAAATTCATAATTGATTTTTACAAGCTTACATTTTGTCTGCTTTAATAAGTACATTTTAAGTTGAGTATATTTTAAAACGAAGATCGGACGGAGCTCAGGGAATCTCCTAGTCGGGCACCAGCAAGTTTTCTTACTTGTTTTTTCTATTTCGCTATTAGTTTTCTGACCACAGCTGTAAATAGTACTTGATAGAGGAAAGAAAACGATATTCAGACTTGTTAGCTATATTTTCATTAAGAATGGAGCGCTTTACATATATACTATATAAGTACCTATATACCATAGTAATATAACTATATAGAGATATTATATTTATCCATATATAGTTATATTCCTAGAATTGCTATAGATGACTACAGGTATTACCCATATCCCAACTATAATACTGCTCACTATTGGAAGTCACGCCCTTTTGAGCTATATGTACTATAGCTATATCTGTAACTCTCCATCTCTATCTATAGCTCGTTAAGTAGAGCTCATTAAATGTCATTTGCCGAGCTATAAAAATCGTAATTGATTGCAGCTCATGTTCTTAACGCCCCCTTTTGGACACGCCCCTCAAATGTCATGGCAACATTTTGACTTTTTATTGTGGTTCTTACCACGACAATGACGAACATTAGGTTTATTTTCAGTTAATCAAATCAATCGAATTTCCATAAATAGTAAAAAAAATAGCAACAAAAACAATGTTTGTTGTTTCTATTGTGGAGCGTTGCTTGTGGACGCTTGAACTAGAGCTAAAGCTAAAGTGGAAACGGGATATCGATTGAGGTGGATGAAGGAGTGCCATGCAGATACCCTGTAATCTACATATATACATATATGTACATGTGTAAGTATATACATACATAAGTATGTCTACTATTGAGAATTGCGACAATTTAGAGTTATATAGTTAGAAGTATGCAACTGTTAGATACCCTGTATTTTTATAAGTAAATAGTAGTGGCATATATGCATTTGACTGCAAATTCGAAATTAAGCCATGAATTGAGGAAAAAAGCAGCTAGAGAAGTGTCATAGAGATACCCTGTAATCTACATACATATGTTTATATACATACATATATAAGTATATATTACAATGCTTATTCAAACTTTAGACATCTATGGAGGATGAAGATAGCTTAATTTATAGCTAAAAGTGTGCTATATATACCTGCTATATACCCTGTATTTTCATTAGTAAATAGCAATCTACTTATAAACCCGAATATTTGACTTTGAATTCGTAGCTGAGACTTCAATTGAGGCAAACAGGTTTAAACTATAATGCTTAAGGTACTGTGATACACCCTGTAATCATATAACTATTTCTTCAGAATACTTATATATAATAAGCATGTAATTTAAGCTTTAGACATCGATTGAGGTTTGAATTAGCTTAGAGTAGCAGCTATGCAACTGCTAAATACCCTGTATTTTTATTAGTAAATAGTATTTGATTTTAAATAAAAACCCGTTTATTGACCACACTGAAAGTGATCTATTTTGGAAGTATCCAATTGCGAAATACCCTTTAATTATAATTGTATTTGCATTTGGCAATCTTCATGATAATATCATCAAAAATATAATACAAGAATATCAGCAATAATATAATAAAATAAAAAAAAACCAAATATGCCACAGTTGAAGAGCTAAAATCAACTAATTTTGCAGCTGCATCAATTGACCGTTCATTGGGAAGCGGCCAATTCAAATATATTTAATTTTCAAAAAAATAAACTCAACTGATTTTTCTATAAGATTTGCCAAATTTCAGTTTTAATTTTATTTTAAAATTGTTTTTTTTTATGATAAAAAAAAAAAAAATCATTTACAAACTGCCACTGCTCAAATACTATATACCCGCTTGTGATAACACGCGAGCCTAGGGTATTTAAGTGCAATTGTACTCAACACAAACGGACACTGCGGTCAAAAGAGAGACAGAGACGGAGAGAGAGAGTGGGAGTGGGACGGCAGAGGGGGAGTTGGCAGCTGGGGTAACTGTGGCAGCTTCTCATATACAGGTGAAACAGGTATGTTTGTATTTATTTATTTACTGTTTGACTGTTACGAAATCAAAGCGACATTCATAATATCGAAAATGGTCGCAGTTGTTGTTGCTTGAGTTGATATGTGCTAATTGTGATGTAGAATCGGAAATTGGAATTTCATCTTACCTTTGGCTAAATTTGCAAGTGCGCAATGTTTTCGTTTGTGGCTTCGCCTCTGCTGTTGGCGGCATCGTTGAACGTTGATCGATTTTTCAGTTGGCTTCCCAAGTCCAAGTCCAAGTCCAAGTTAATTCACAGCGTAACGGCTGCTGCATTTGAATTGTTGCTGCCGTTTCGTTGTTGTTGCTGTTGTTGTTGTTGCAATTTGGAGCATTTTCGCAAAAGTGCCTCAATTGATTAATTAGTCAAATAGATTTTATTGCTCTTGTTGATGCGCGCGCCTTACGGCTGAGATTCGTGCAATTTCTACGCACACACACACACGCACATGCTGACACACACACACTCACACATATGCTGACTCGTCTGTGCATATCTTTGATATCTAAACGGTTTAAGCTACATTTTATTAGCTGTTACGCATTTGATTGGAGCACATACGTTTTATGTAAATTATGTATTCACTTTTTGCTTTCTTTTTTTTTGGCATGCAGCAACAAAATTCACTTTTGCTTATCCGTCCGCCGCACGCGAATGTATCTTTCGGTGCGCTCTCACGACGACTGAAAATCAAAACGAAACAGCTGTGCTGCTTTTGCGCTACTCAACACTTAGCAACACAAATAGGGTGACCATATCATAGCGAATGTAAACGATGATTATGGGTAAAGCAGTGCTGATAAGGTTTGCAAATGGTTTAAAATTGAATTTAATGTATATGTACATATATATAAAAGTAAAATATTTATATATAAATATGTAGTAATAATAATAATAATAATAAATATAAATAGCATAAATATTTTATTCGTACTGCAATGCGGCCAATTCAAATCTTATTTTGTTAACATACAGCACTTTGCTTGTTTGTTGCCTTGGAATTATTTTCAAATCGTCTTTTACTCAAATTGTTGAAGATTTATAATTTTATATTTAATTGAATTTAATCAGATGTGGAAATTTTAAAGTGTGAACAGTTTTAGTCGCTGGCCAAATTAATTAATCGCATGCCAAGAATGTGCAACCCTGTGGACATCTATCGCAATATCGGTGCGATAAATCGATAGACCCATTGGTTCACTTGGAGTTGGAATTGCAGCCTTGGTGTCGTCGTCGCTTTGCACCAAACCAACATTTTTTGTTACACATATTCCAAAAATAATACGAACGCGCGTGAATCATACGCGACGTCTCGGCTGACAAAAATCGAGTGTACATAGCATAAAATATACAAAAAATATTCAGTTATTGAATATATATTTATATATTTTTATTACCCGCATACGCATAAGCAAATAAGAAAATAAAATAAATATATATACGTGTATATATATTTCATAAAGTTGTCGTCGTTGCAGTAATACCCGTCTGTCTACACGCCCGCCCGCCCTGCCTGTGCTGTCTGTCTGCTCTGTCTGTTTGATTGTGCTACTAAATTTGTATTAAATAGTTGTGAGTGTATTTAGCCAAAAAAAAAAAAAAAAAAAAAAAAATGTTTAGTTTTCTGAAGCGCGAGACCAAGAACCAAGAGGTGGTCGAAAATGTTATCGGCGAGCTGAAAAAGATATATCGGAGCAAACTGTTGCCGCTGGAAGAGCACTACCAGTTCCACGACTTCCATTCGCCCAAGCTGGAAGATCCTGATTTCGATGCCAAGCCCATGATATTGCTAGTCGGCCAATACTCGACGGGCAAGACGACCTTTATACGGTATCTATTGGAACGTGATTTCCCCGGCATACGCATCGGACCGGAGCCGACGACGGATCGTTTCATAGCGGTCATGTATGATGATAAAGAGGGCGTTATACCCGGCAATGCGCTCGTTGTTGATCCTAAGAAACAGTTCCGCCCGCTATCCAAGTATGGCAATGCATTTCTGAATCGTTTCCAATGCTCCAGCGTCGCATCGCCCGTCCTGAATGCCATCTCAATTGTGGACACGCCCGGCATTCTGTCCGGCGAGAAGCAGCGCATCGATCGTGGCTACGACTTCACCGGTGTTCTGGAATGGTTTGCCGAGCGTGTCGATCGCATCATATTGCTCTTCGATGCACACAAATTGGACATCTCCGACGAGTTCCGGCGCTCGATTGAGGCGCTCAAGGGCCACGACGACAAAATACGCATTATATTGAACAAGGCGGACATGATCGATCATCAGCAACTGATGCGGGTCTATGGCGCGCTGATGTGGTCGCTGGGCAAAGTGCTGCAGACGCCGGAGGTGGCGCGCGTCTACATCGGCAGCTTTTGGGATCAGCCGCTGCGCTTCGATGCGAATCGTCGGCTGTTCGAGGATGAGGAGCAGGATCTGTTCCGCGACCTGCAATCGCTGCCCCGCAATGCGGCGCTGCGCAAGCTCAACGATCTGATCAAGCGGGCGAGACTGGCCAAGGTGCATGCGTTCATCATTGCGGAGCTGCGCAAGGACATGCCCTCGGTGTTTGGCAAGGATAGCAAAAAGAAGGATCTAATTAAGAATCTGGGACAGGTGTACGACCGCATACAGCGTGAGCACTCCATATCGCCGGGCGATTTCCCAGACATCAAAAAGATGCAGGACGTGCTGCAGCATCAGGATTTCACCAAATTCCACTCGCTGAAACCACATCTGCTCGACATTGTTGACAATATGCTGGCCAAGGATATTGCGCGTCTCATGGAGATGATACCGCAAGAGGAAATGACACTTGTGCAGGACCCAGTTGTCAAGGGTAAGTCACTGTCGACTACTATAACTAATATATATTTATATTTAATTGTTTATAATTGTCTCTTGTGTTGATTCGTCCAGCAATTGAAGGTATTTAATCAGCCAAACCTTTGGGCACACTTGTCGCATGCATATTTCAACGATACTTAAGTATCGAAGCACGACCTGCAGTGCACATTCACTTTTTGTATGAATTCACTTATAATTTTAGTTCGTGACCAATTGGTGTGCCGATAAGTCGCCTGATTCACTTGCTGCCAATTGGGCAAGGAATCATTTGTCGATCGTCTATCGATATATGCATATACAAATTTGGTATTTTCAGCTTAAATTGTGCAAAGCATATTTAATCCTTTTTTAATTTATATTTTACTCTAGCTTTCCATTCTCTCTCTCTCAATTGTTTTATTTTGCCTTAATAACTAGGCGCGCACGCGCAAATGCTGCAAAGAAAAAATCATAGCAAATCAAGTTGACCTAGTTAACAAATAGTCATGCCAAATTGTGGAAAACACGTTTTGTTGCTTACCAAACACACACACACACACACACGCAAGCACGCACATACATATATGTATGTATGTATATGTGTATATAATGGCTGCAGCAATTACAATTTAACTGTTTAGCGGCGCATGCAGGCTAAATGAAAGCTACAGGAACTGTACTTGGGCATATCCACTCGCTTTCATAGTCCAAAGTCAAATGTAGATATATGTATGTATGTATATCTCTATTTATATTGACTGATTGATGATAGACGCATCGTTTTCATTGGCAGAGCTGGAAAGTGAAGTTTTGAAAAGAATTTCGAAAAGTTGATTGGAAAATTTAGTAAATGATGCATATATATGTACATACTTACATACAGCTGTGGTCAGAAAAATAGTAGTGCGACTGAAATGCCAGACTGAAAAATATTTTGCAAACAATTTGAAATGAGCATTAAAATGAACATATGTATGTATATATTTATATATATGTATACATATATAATATTCAAATTATTTTTCTTAAATATTATGTTTATCATCAAATTTTGCTGGGCAACATTTCAGTCGCACTACTATTTTACTGACCACAGCTGCATATGTATATATTTAGTATAATTCCTATATAGAATATGTTCCATCTTGAACCCGATTACATGTGCAGCTTCCCCTTTTCGCACTTATGTAATGTGCCAAGCATAGAGCCAGGTACACCTCTATAAAAATATATATATACATTTAAATATATATATACATATATAGTATTTGCTACGTAAACAGTGCGATAAGCGCAACTTTTGCTGATAAGCAACTGAAACTTTATGCCAAACGCACTTTTTTGGCAAAAATTCCTGAATATAGTTCAAGTAAATATTAGAGAGCGAGATAGAGAGAGGGAGAGAGAGAGAGACAGAGATAGCTAATGTTGTGCTACCATTCGAAGTCTAAGTGGACTTGTTCGTCTCCTTTTATATCTAAGTCAAATATATATATGGTATTTGTGTTCTGATAAGCTTCTAGTTTGTACTTGGAAATGGGGCGTACAAGTAATGCTGCCTTTTCGGGGCGTGGTCACGAGTGTTAGCTCAACCTATGTATATTATCAGACTTGCTCGCTTGTCGTCATGTCCGAGTGATAACAAAGTATCGAACCGCATTGTTTGCCATGATGTAAGCACTGGAAAAAAAATGTGAAAAAAATAATGAGAAATACGTCAACGCATGACTCACGGATAATGAAAAAGAGAGAAGCATTGAGAGTCGAGTGGAGTGCCCCTTCAAAGTGCTATAGTTCACACACAAACACACTCTATATATATATATATATATATATATATATATATATATATATATATATATATATATATATTTTACAGTCCAGCGGTTAGCTGATAGTTGGACACAGACGCATCCAGATTCGGTTGGCAACCAACCATGACAATGGCCCACAGACTAAATGGATTCGAGTGAAAACTAAACTGTAATTGTGCTGCGCCTGCATGATAGACTATGAGATACCCAGTAGTGGCAACCAGCTTGAGCTTAAGCCTATTAGCTAAGGTGCAATTCTGCTGTGAATGCCTACTGAGCTGTGAGTGCTTTGAGCACTAGTGACTGGCTCGACTATGATATACCCTGTGCTATTGTTTCACTTAACTATATGCTACTTAGCTTGCAGAGTTAACTGTTTGACTATGCTATGCCCTGCATTTGATTAGTAACTGCTCGACTAGAAAATACCCTGCACTGAGTGCTTGCTAACAAAAAATATTGCTCGATCTCTGAGTTACTTTGCACTTTGCTTTCTATAGTCAAGTACTTTACAGTATGCTTTAAATGTATTGCCAGAATTTCAAGTACACTCAGAGAAAAAGTGAAAAGTTTTTAAAATGAATACATATTTTTATATTCAAATTTATTCTTCAAATTACTGCTCAGCTATAAGATACCCAGCATTGAGGACTAGCTGTTAACTAAACATTTAGTTAATATAGTTCTCTTAAAGTATGATCTCAACTTACTGACTCGTAAAACCCATATATACATACATATGTATATAGCCCAGATTTCTATATTCCTAACACATTTCCATTTAATTTAGCTATTTAGCTATAATCACAAGAGTGTGATTACATCAATATTTCTTCGATCACATCGTCATTTTTCTCTGAGTGTACTTAAGCACTTAAGGCATTAGTTGCTATATGTATATACATAGCTTTAATATATATATTGTATATATACAAGCGATTATAATTGTCGCTTCTATAACTATATTCCATGATTTTCTAAGTGCGACCTATGAACCCGAACAATGTTAGCTTTACGCCCATTTGTTTGCCCGCCTCGGGTTTTAGTTAACTTAAGTTCAAGGTCCTCTGCTTTGTTGGCTGTTGTTCCACTTTGCCACCTGTTCATTTTCCACCCAATAAATTGTTTATGAGAGAATAATGAATCTTAAATGCTGCAAGTAGGCCAAGTCAACTAACTGTTTTTTTCCTCTGTTTGTTATGGCTATCTCGAGTTTTTTCTTTTGTCGCGTTGCCAGAGGCTCTTCTCTAGATAGAGAACTAAGCAAATAGCTAGATAGATAAAAATCAATGCTAACTCTTATCAAGATTTGTAAATCTTTGGCCTATGAAATTTCACACTTGGCTAGAAGAAAAAAAAGAGGAGAGAATCTTTAGTCTAGCCGAATAGTAGATACACTTGCCGCTAATTATGATTAATCATATGCGTTACATATTGCATCATTAAATAGTAATGCCGCACAAGTGTAGGGTATTAGTTAGTGCGTGGCCCTTGCTAGTGGCACTGCCCGCCCCTTGCTCAGTTAGCGCTGTTCTAATTTCCAACAACAAAGAACTCGCTTTGTTATCAAAACCAAATGAGCGCAGAATAAATAGAATATTAATAAATAATAATTCTTTATATACATACATATATATGTATGTATGTATGTATGCCACATATGCCACATGATCAGTTTTCTGCGGCGAAAAGTTGCGAGAGGAATGCCTTTAATAACAAGTGTGACCAGCTGTGTTTATAAATATAATGCATACTTATGCGAAAGATGCTAGATATGTGTATGATATATGTATATGTACATGTGTGTGTGTGTGTGTGTGTGTTTTGCTGCAAAGGAATGCTTTTAATAAAAAAAGTGTGACCCGCTGTGTTTATGTGTATAATAACAAACTAGACCTGCTATCCATGCACACGTATGTGTGTGTGAGTGTGTAGGTGCGTGATTGAAAATAGTTATTAGCTAACAAATGAAGCACGCGGACTAATAAAACAAACAAAACGATGACATAAATTGGTTGGTAGGAATACTTAAAAAACATATAGGCGAAAGCTGCACACACTTGCCAGACATTATATAGTATATAGTAGCTAAATTACGTAAAGGAAGTGATTTGAAATACCAGATGAATGATGAATGAACGTGCGAGGGCTGTTTGAAAAATGTATGAACTTAAAATAGAGATAACAAAAAATAGATAAATTATTTGAATTGATTGCATTTAAAATATAAAAAATATCTATTTAATTTTAATTAACTGTATATTATTTATTTGATTGAATTAAATATAAAAATAATTTTCATTATTATTAAAAATAATAATAAAAATACCAATTATTTAAATTTTAATTTATTAAAATAAGTATAATTTTTCTAGTTTTTCTATGCAATAAAACAGAATTTAGTATTTATTCTCCCTAATTTAAGTAATTATTTATTTAGTCTTTATTCTCCCTAATTTAAGAAATTATTTATTTAGTATTTATTCACCCTAATTTAAGTATTTCTCTAGTAAAAGATATAATTCTATATAAAGAATAATTGATATAGGTTTTAAAGACATTAGTTGTAACAGCATTTGCTTTATTCAGATATGTACATATGTATACGTCTATGTATGTATGTATATATCAAATATTCAAATTGTATGAATGCAATTTGTTTGCCCGCCTCCTTGATCTCTGTCTAAGCCGCTCAAAACTGGCACAAGTCAAACTAAGTCTAGCCAAGCCCAATGCAATTCATTCCAATTCCAATTCGTAATACCTAGCTATCTTCCTCTCTATATCTCTCTGTCTCTCACCTCAACGCAACCTGAGGCCGCGGATCAATTTATGGCGCCGACGTGTCGCGTGTGCCTTTAAGTGGCCCCATCCTATGCTCTAGAAATTTCAACTACAAATTCAAATTCAAATTGAGGCAGAGATAGAGAGAGAAAGAGATCTGCACTAAGTGCAGGAAGAAAGCATTTATTTGATGATTTGCCTCGTCTCTAGCTGTGTATTTCCAGAACTATGCTACAAAGGCATTTAAAGCTTTGGGCGAGTGGCTAATCTGAAGGCCCACTTGACTGCCATTTCGCTATCTATTCACATACTATATAGATATATACGTGTATATATGTATATATATAGTATATATACATATAATACAAGCCAATGCAAAACCGATCAAATCTGATGTCATTCGATCGGCTTATAAATGCGTCATGCCTCACCAAATATTTCCCCCAATTAAATTACGTTGATTTTGCAGTAGTCCGAAAAAAGAAACATAAACTTTTGCAGTGCAACTGACTGCGTGATACTCGCTTGAGGGAAGTACATAATTCATTATCATTTGTTGTTTCGTTTAAATTCTTTAATACAGTATAGTCTGCCTAAAACAGACTCTTGCTGTATCAATTAGTTAGCACTAAAAATGGTTTATTGATTCTATTTTATTTATTTTATATACATTTTTTAATATTAATGAAGAATATTTAAAAATGTTCGCTTTAATGTGGCTACACTATAGTCTCTTATTTCCCAATATGTTATTTCTTCAGTGAGCATAGCCATTATCATAAGCGACACACCATATCTATAGGTTTTATTTAAGAAAAAATCAATATGCTCTCTTCACTTTTTTGAGCGAGTATAAGAAACAAAGGAAAACACATCACAAATATCTTTTCGTTCTCTCTTATCGTTCTCCTTTAAAGTTAAAAAAGCTCTCATTACAAATTGTGTAATATAACCAAAATACCCCCGCTCTGTAGGGTATACGTAAAATGCATTGAGCAAGTGAATGAACTTGTTTGAAATTACCCCAACACTTGGCAGTGGGGCTGGGGCGGCAATGTTTAAAGATATCCACTAACAAAAAAAAAAAGAAGAAAAGAAAAGAAATTAAAGAATGCGTTGATAAGTTGACATGAGAAACGAATCGGAGCTGAGCAGAGCGAAAAATCAAAGTCAAGAACACTTGAAACGTCAATTCCGAGGCTAATTTCGTTTGTCTTGAATAATGTGCCGGTTGTGTTGCCGTCTCCCTCCCTCTTCCACTCTGCGTCTCTCTTACTCTTTCTTCGATATCTTTTATTTACATTTGTTGTTCGTTGATTTTCCGCTTTTCCGATTTGTGCTTTTGTTGTTTGTCTTTTTGTTTCTCGCTGCATTTCCGTTGAAATTGTTTTGGTATTTTAGGCGGGCAAATGACCTTTGAATGAAATAGTTTTTCTCTCAGTGAGATTTGTAGCATACAAAGGGGAATGAATATAAAGATAAATTAAATATACAACTAGATTGCTTAGTAATCTTAACTTGTCAAAATAATAATAAAATTAAAGCAAACATACATGTTTTTATGCTATGATCTGATAATTGGGCGTTATCTAGATATTCCACAAACCTTAATAATCTTATTTCTCCACTAACATTTGTCGCAGATCGTGCTTCAAGGCAAGCATATTTCACGCACTCAGACAATTTTTGTTGTTCTTTTTATTTAGTTTCCGTCTATTTGGTTCGCTCATCTTTTATCATAACAACGGCATACATAGTATATACATACATACATACATACATGCATGCATACATACAAATATACACATGCATGTGTGTGTTTGTGTGTGTGTGCGTACTGTATGACAAACACATTTGCAAATATCACAATGTTTAGCAAGAAGTCGCTAAAAAGTTTCAACCCACTCTGCGAGGCGAATTGTGGTTGAAGTCTTCTTCTTTTTTAGTTGGCCAATTCTGTTCTTCTCTACTTTGACAATGGCACACTAATTTTGTTTTATTTAGTTGTAGATTATTCAAACGTTCGTCAGAATTATGTGAACGCTTTGTGTCACGTTCTTGCACCAGCAACTCTCTGCCCCTCTCGCTCGCGCGCTCTAATTTCATTTTGTACATTTGCTTAGCAAAGAAGGAGCAGAAAGAGGGGAAGTAAACTCCTTGTCACGCTGTCGCACCAGCTACTCTCGCTCTCTCTCTCTCTCTTTTACTCTTGCTCTGATTTCGTTTGATGCATTTACATAGCAGGGCAGGAGGAGGAGAAGGAGCTGGTGTAAGAGACGTCTTCTTGTCACGCTCTTGCACTAGCAACTCTGATTTCTTTTTATGCATTTGTAACTCAGTAGAAGATGAGAAGAAGTTGAAGGAAGAAGGGTAACCTTCTTGTCACGCTCTTGCACCAGCAACTCTCTCTGTCCCTGTCTCTGTCTCACTCTCGTTCTAATTTCTTTTTATGCATTTGTATCGCAGTGGATGAGGAGGAATTGGAGGAGGAGAAGGAGCCCCAGGTTCTGACCCCTGGCGCACAGAGTGCTCAATTCGCGGAGCGCTTCGATCGCTGGCTGCAAAATCTGCGCCAGCAGCAGCTTCGATTGTTCAGCAGCTGCACTAGTAGAGTAGGCCATATCGAGAACGATACAGAAACAGACACAGACACAGACAACGCAAAGGCAATTGAGACAATCGTCCAGCCCCCACAGCCAGAGCCAGACACAGCTACCGATGTAAGCAAGCCAATATAACTATTTCTCGAACTCTCACGTCGAACTTTATATACGATATATCTATTGCTTTAACGATTTGCAAATCAATTGAAGACATAATTTACTTCGGCTTGCCGAAGATCAAATACCCTTCCAGTTGTGCAAGAGATGGAAGCAAAGAGTAAAGTAGAGAAGAGAAAAATAAAGTAAAGAGGAGAAAAGTCCACATGAGATGAGAGATCAAAAAGTCATAATGCATTCAATTACCAGATGGTTGACGATATCTTTTACTATGTGTTGCAAATGCCACTCGAAAACGAAATAATATTCTGGAAGGGTATGCGAAGAGTGTGCACTCGAGCTCGTTTACTATGCGCCAGGGCTGTTTATTGTTGCACTTGTTGAGGTAGGGGCGCAGACCAAGTGCGTACTTAAGTCTCTCGCATGATGGTCACGATGTGGCGGCATCTCAATTGTAGCCTAAACGAAGCTGAAGGTTTTTAATTGCGCCTAATTGAATGTGTGTGCGTGTGTGTGTGTGTGTGTGTGTGTGTGTGTGAGCCACGTAGATTACATGCTTAATGAATCGTGCTTGACCAGAATTGGAGATGGAGACAAACAGATAGCATTGTTATCGATATATAATTGATTAGATTACATGCCTGATGAACAGACATTACATTGTTACTTTACTAGAGAAGGAGCTGAAGCAATAGCATTGTTATCGATATGAAATTTATTAGATTACATGCTCAATGAAAATATTAGATAGCAATATTTAACTATAAATATCAACGTTATATATTTGTAATTTAACTGATTTCCTTCTTTTTTCTGTAATTGTTTGCAGGTGGTGCGTTCGAGGGCGTCATCGACGACAATGTCTCACCATTCGGCTACATGAAGGGCGAGGGCATCGATGCTGGATACGGGGAGCACGAATGGATCTGCAACAAGGATAAGCCACGTACAGATGCCATCTTCAACGGGCTGGGACCGGTCGATGGCAAAATCTCTGGCTCAAGTAAGTATTCCAGATGTGATTGAAAATTTGAAGAGTACTCTAACGTTGGATCTCTCTGTACTGCAGCTGCCAAGCAGGAGCTCATCAAATCAAAACTGCCCAACTCTGTGCTTAGCAAAATCTGGAAACTGTCGGATATCGATTGTGATGGCTTTTTGGATATTGATGAATTTGCGCTGGCAATGCACTTAATCAATGTCAAGCTCGATGGCTGTGAGCTGCCAACTGCATTGCCCGAGCATTTGGTCCCACCATCAAAGCGTTTCGCTTAATGCCGAACTCATCCACAAACCAAATGAGGAATATTCGCACACACGAAATATGTTGCCTTCACACAGAACGTTGGCAAAATATTTATGCTGCACTCGTGTTTGTTATACGTTTTTCGTTTCGCAGAAATTCTTTTTTATATGTACTTTATTTTGTCGTTATAAAAAACTGTAAGTTAAAAAAAATGATCAGAAAGAGCAAACACAGCAACAACTATTTTTGGATAACAAATCAATTTTAAATTGTAAAGCGAAAAGGAATTATAAATATATATAAAAACTAGCTAGTGGAATTGTACAACAACAAATAATAATAATAATAATACTACAGTTCTGTATAATAAGTGCTGCCTATAACTAAATAACGTCAAATGTTGATTTAAGAGTAAAGTACATAATAATAATAATAATAATAAACACTTGTTCAATGATAATGAAAAGGCATGAAGTTAGTAAAAGTACGACTACTTTTGATACACATATTTTATATATATTTATATATATATATATATACATAGATATTTACGAGTACACATTGGATTCGAACTAAAGTAATCTATTTATTTGCAATATCATGTTTAATTTAACCCAAATGCAATGAAAATTGTGCAATTGAATGCCTTCGCCACATATTTAGTGAATTCTTGTAAAATGAAAATTATATTTAAAAACATTTGTAAATTACGAATAAAATTTATTATTTTGAAAATGAATCCACAGAAAAGACGTTAATTTACATGCGCTGTATGGCCACACTGCTTTGCCTACCAAGTTGGCAGTCTTCGATAGCCGATAGCTGGAATCGATACTTTAATCTAGCATACTAACCAATCGACTTTAACTTGATAGTCAAAAATCATTTTGCTCCTTTGTTTTATATCTCACACTTAATTATTGAATTAAAATGGCCAGCTACGAAGAAGTGAAGGATATACCCAATCAGCCCACTAAGTATTTGTTCGATGTGCGCAATAAATCCGAGCTAGAAGAAACTGGTGTACTGCCAGCTAGCATTAACATACCGCGTAAGTAGTTAAGCTACCAAGATTAACTAGCCGAAATTTTTGTTGATGCGTCATGGTGTGCGTGCATGTTCTAGTGCCCGAGCTAGAAAAGGCTTTCAACTTGCCCGATGACGACTTCAAGAAGTCTTATGGCCGCGCCAAGCCGGCCATCGACGCTGAAATGATTTTCTCCTGCAAAGCTGGTGGCAGAGCAGCGCGCGCCACAAATCTGGTCAAAACGCTGGGATTTGCTAAGTAAGCGCACATACACCAACTAGTGCAATGTTGCAATATATACATATAACAATTCACACATTCCTATTTGCAGCGCTAAAGCTTATGCCGGCTCATGGACTGAATGGGAGCAAAAGCAGGGTAAATAAACTTAACTCTTGGAGGCCGAACAAATAATAAATACTTTGTGAAATTTGTTTCAAATAAGCGCATTGTTATTTCGTATACCCTGTACTCATTGCAAATGTGTAAATAGGGTGTATTTGTTTCCTTTTGTTTAGCTATCCAGCAGAGGCAGAAGCCGGTTTAAAGATCGCACTTCTACATGCTCGAATTTGTTACGATTAATCGATAGTTTTTGTGTCCACATTGAATCGATTAACGACACTATCAGGTTTGAAATATTTGAGCATATCTCGCACATCCTCGATTCTGTTGAAAAACGAATGTTTTTCCGCCTTCAAGTCAAGCTAAATTTCCATGAGTTCTCGGACAAACTTTTTAATCTCCAGTTTAAACCTTGACTTCCTGCAGTTCGCCCCAGCTGCGTCCGATTTTCAGTTTTACTCGCAGCGGCACATTTAGCTTGACGCAGTTTTCCATTGTTAAACTAAGAACTTTTGCCACCTTCTTGGCCTTATCCGTAGGCACCTCGAAGATCAATTCATCGTGCAGATGCAAGACTAGATTTACGGCATTTTTGGCCAAGCCCAGCTTTTCACGATAACGGCTAAGATTCTTTTCCATGCGCAGAATGGCGCTCTTGGCTATATCCGCTGCAGAGCCTTGAATGGTCGAGTTGATGGCCTGACGCTCCGCTTGAGCTGAAAGAAAGATATTGTTACAGTAGAGTGAGTTATTAAATTTGCATATATGGTGAATATACAGACTCTTCAATTGCAGCTCGCCACTGTTAATGTGATCCAGGTAACGTCTTCTACCTGTGATGGTCTCCACGTAGCCATTGTTGCGTGCAAACTTTACAACTTTCAAGGTATAAGCTCTGCGAAATACATAATTGATATGAGGATTTCAAATAAAATACATTTGGTATATATGGCACCCACTTGATGCCCGTGTAGGCCAGGTGGAACTGTTCGGTTATCATCTGCGCCTCCTGCTCTGTGCACTTCAGTGCCTCGGATAGGCTGCGCATACCCATGCCATAGACGATGCCATAGCAAATTTGTTTGGTGCCATTGCGCAGCTGTTCGGACACATTTGATTCGTCTATTTTGTTCCAGTGCGCCGCAATTGCTGTGAAGAGATCTTGGCTGGAGTTCATCACTTGCAGCAGCGCCTTGTCCTGGGAGAGATGCGCCAGGATGCGCATCTCCAGCTGACAAAAGTCAGCAGAGATTAGGCAACGTTTCTCGTCCATGGGCGCAAAGGCGCTGCGACACGAGATCCTCAGCTGCTCCTCCTTGGCCAGTTCGATACTGAAGTCTTTGGCTACATTCTGCAAGTTTGGCTCCGACATGGAGATGCGTCCAGTGGCTGTGTAGGTAATGCTCTGGCCATGTATACGATTCGCCTGGCAGCACTTGAGCAGCGGCTGCATGCTCTTCGCGAGCAACATGCTCAGCTTGCGATAGTTCAGTATTAGCTGCGATATGGGAGAATCAATCTTCTCCAGAATTTGGCGCGAGGTGCTCACGCGTCCATTGGCCTTGCGATGCAGTCCGAGCACTTTGGCCACCGCCTGCGTGGAGCCCAAATTGAAGCGTGAGCCATGCAGCTCATAGATCCTGGACTCTAGCCTCTTCATGCTGGCCAGCATTTGTTGAAAAAGGCGCTGCAAGCTGTGCTCCTTGGCTGGAAAACCAATGCATTCCATGTGGCACAGCGACATTTGTATGGGCATCTCCAGCTCTGTGGAGAGGAATGGGTTATGAAAAGGTTTATCTCAAAGGCTCTGCAACTTGGCCAACCTCTGAAGAACTTGAGCAGCTGCCCAGTGCCAATCCTGGCCAGATTCTCCAGCTGCCCGTTGAGTATGTGCACAGTGACACAAGCCTCAATGGAGGCGCGCACCTTGGCCAGGATGGCGCTGCTGGCGTCCAGGCCAAAGCTGCTATAGCCACGCCCACTGCCGCAAAGATTAGCCAGCGCCACGCACTCCGGCGCGAATTGTTGGCACTGCAATGGAAGAGTTGGACCTGGTTAGCTGAGCTGGGATACTCTGTTACCTCTATTTACCATATTGTGAAAGCTCAGCGTTTTGTCTGGCTGCAGCAGCCAGTTGGCCACCTTTGGATCCTCGAGTAGCACCTGCATGTGCTGCAGCTGAGGCACAGCTTGCCGCAGCATCTTCAGCTGCTCCTTGGCATCGTGTGTGAGCAGTGTCAAGTCCTGACGACTCAGCAGGCTGCATAAATGCTGCACCTTCAACTCGCTGCTGACCTGCTGCTGCTCCTCCCCCTCCTCCTCCTCTGGCTGCATGTTCATGTAGTAGACCACATTGTCCTGCAGGCAAAAGGCCACCCCAGCCAGATAGCAACTGTCATCCACTTGGAACTGTATGCTCGTGCCTGCAGCTGCCTCACGCTGTGTCGCCGCTGCCATCTGGTTGATCAGCAGATTGCCACCAATCAGTGGCTTCCGTTTGCCCGCCTGTGGCTGCAGGCCAATGCTGAAGCCGCAACGCTGCGACTGGAGCAGCTCCTGGCTGGCCAGCTGGAAGAGCTGCCTGTTGCCGCATATGTCAATGATGTCAATGCTGCTAAAGCTGGACGCATGCTCATCCGTCTTGGAGCAGCTGAGTATATGCGAGGCATTCAGCTGCAATGGATGCTTAATTAGGGAATTTTCCAGCGACATATTGGACAACTCTATGGAGGAGCAGGCGGCCGTCGAGGTGGAAGAGCCCAAATCTGAGTCCTGTTTTAGCTGAGCTGCTTTAGAGGCCGAAGTCGAGTCTTGTTTCAGCTGAGCTGCTTTAGAGGCGGCGGCAGTCGATGTGGATTGCTGTTCACTGGAAGACGCCGAAGTCGAGTCTGGTTTCAGCTGAGCTTCTCTGGAGCAGGCGGAGTTCGACGTGGTTTGCTGGACAAGGTGAGTTTCCCTGGCTGTCTCCGGCTTGGGCGTTCTTCTGCGTTGCGAGCGCAGCAACTGACTAGAGATTAGAGTTCGGCAACTGCCTGGAGTTCCAGCCTTTGGCTGCGAACTGGGTATTTCATCGGCATCCGCTTGGGCTTTGCTTTCAGCGGCAGTTAGTGCCACCGTCAGTCCCGTGTTGAGCATGAAGGAGTCGTCGCTAGCGAACAGCTCCTGCTCCTGCTCCTGATGCTTCTGCTGCTTTGCCTGCGAGCCTTGATGATTACGTGGACTGCGTCTTGGCAGCTGTTTGGCTGTCTTCTTGTCGCTATTGCACTTGGTCTCTGTGAGTCTTGTGGGCGTCTTGAAGTCCTTGTTGGGCAGATTTTCCTTGACACTTTCTTGTCTGCTTTTTGTTGTTGGTGGCGTTTGGCCAGACATCGTCTTTGTTGGCGCATCACTAGCTAATCCTTTGCTCATATTTTCCAACTCAGCGCGCTTCTTGTTTATCTTCATCATGGCCACGCGTCGCCGCTCCTCAATCTCCTTTTGCAGCAACTCCTTGCGGCTGGCTAAGCTGGTGCTTGGCTGCTCACCCTCACGCTGATTGCGCTCGAGCAGTGGCTTTGGACTGGGCTTTGCTTCTAGAGCAACTGCTGCACTCAGACTCCTTGACTTTGGTTTCTACTTCTATAACATGATTGATACTGTCTGCTTTTGCAGTTATAGATTCTATACTTTCTACATTCCTTGCATTGCCATCCTTTGCAGTCTCAGCCAGCTGCTCATCCAGCTTAGCTAACTTTCTGGTTGCCGGCGCTGTCTCAGCGCTGTCTGGCGTCTTGCGCTTTCGTTGGGAACTCAACTCGATGGCCTCCTCCAGCGACATGTGCAGCTGCTCAACTGCTTTGACTGACTGCGTCCACTGTATGCCGCCCACTCCAATTTCATGCTGCACAAATTGACGCGCCTGCTCAATGAGCAGCTTGGCCGCCTCGGCCACAGTCATCCCAGCTTTGCCTGTTAGGTAGAAATTTCTGGCCGTATTGCGCTGTGCGGCCTGCAACTCATCCTCATGCTCATGCCGCCTGGCCGAATCGAAGCTCAGCGCATCGAATAGCACTTGCTCCAGCGAGAGCACATTGGCGGAGGCCAACTCCACCAGGCTGGTGATGCCCGCATCGTGTAGAGCGCGTGCGCGCTTGTGGCTCAGATCGGGCAGACGCATCAGATCAATCAGATCGCGATGTATGCCAAAGTAGAGTCGATCCTTGAACTGCGAGACGACCAGCGACAACGTGGACCACTGCAGCGAGTTGCAAAAGGCGCTCACGATGCCAGCGAACGTCGAGGCCATCTGCTGCAGACTCTGCAGCATGCCGCGCTGGCACTTGAACTTGTGGGCCACCACATTGATGGGCGTCTCATTGACCAGCTCCTGCAGTGCCAGCGCCGTATAGAAGCTGCAAGCGAACAAGCATTGGAATGAATGAATCTCTTGGGGTTATGCTTCGCCTACCGCTTGTGGATCTGCATCAGCTTGTAGTCCAGTTTGGCTTGGCCGCGCATGGCGCGCACGAGGAATACCTCCTTGACGCCGACCAGTTCGCCCACCTTCTTCATGGCGGGATTCAGCTTCTCCCACATGTCCAGATAGAGCAGCCAGTCCACATCCTGCAGCTGATAGCACACGGAATAGGGCGTCACCAGGTAGACTGCATGCAGACTCCGATTCCAGCACAAAGCAGCGCCGCGACTTCTGCAGCTCGGCGAAGAGCAGCAGTCCGTCCGTGGGTGGCATGGAGGAGGCTAGACAGGCAGCGCCCAGCCGTGTGGCCACATAGTTTTGCACATCCGTCTCCTCATCCGTTTGCAGGCGTATGAACTCGTATTCGAGCAGAAAGTCCAAGGCATCGCCTATGTAATGGACTTCTTCTTCCTCCTGCTGCTGCTGCTGCTGCTGCTGTTCCTGTTCCACTTTCCTTTGCGCACTGAGCAATGTGCAGCTGAAGAAGCTATCAATGTCCTGCTTGGTGCTGGCCACACCGGATGAAATCACCTCCAACAGCGCGCGCTTCAGATGCGTCTGCAAAATACAAAATATTTCAAATTTCCCATTCAAGCATTGACCACCACGGCTTACGCTGCCATCCAGATCCAGGCAGGAGCTGATGGGCTTGAGCTGTGCTGTCACCAGCTCCCGACCGATGCGTGCATTGCTGTCGCTGCAGATGAGTATGGATTCGCCCAGTGTGTCCTTGCCAGTGCGGCCAGCGCGTCCAATCATCTGCCTGTAGGTCAGCGAGCTCATCTGCTTGCCGCCAAACAGGGGCGAGCGGATGAGCACACGGCGCGCGGGCAGATTGACGCCGGAGCTCAAGGTGCTGGTGGCCACAATAATCTTCAGTGCGCCCGCCTTGAAGCTAGCTTCGACTATGTCGCGCTCCTCCGTGGTCAAGCCGGCGTGATGAAAGGCGCAGGCGTAGCTTATGGCCTTAGACATGACCGCATCGAGACCTGTGAAGGATTAGATGATGAGTATATATACTATATATCGATGTATGTGTCTATATAGAAGCATCTACCTGTGGGTATATCGCGCAGCTGCTGCTTCACTTCGTCTATGGCCAGCTGGTTGAGCTGGGCGCGCAGTCGTTTGCCCACTTTGCTCTCGGATTTGATAAGCGTGTGCATGGCTGTGGCCAGCTGCACGGCCAGGTTCTCGCACCAATCTTTGGACGGGCAGAAGACCACGACGGAGCAGCCCTCCAGCAGCGTTTCGATGCACAGCTGTGCCACATGATCCCCATCGTTGGCCAGAGCCGGCATATCCGCATTGCGACTCAAGTCCCTTAGCAGCTGCAATTGATTGTCGTAGATCTTGCTGCCCACCTTGATCATCTCCTTGAGCGCCACTGGACGAAAGTCTGTTATGTAGAGCTCGGCGTTGAGCCACTGCTGCAGCAGTTGCACATTGGCCAGGGTGGCGGACATGGTGATCACCTGGATGTGCAACGCCTGCTTGCGGCACATGTACAAAATCTTGGCGAGCAGCAGCTCCAGGATGTACCCACGGCCAGAGTCCGAGATGAGATGCACCTCGTCCACCACCACAGTGCCTAGATCCTCAAGTTTGCGCTGCTCCAGCAGCTTGTTCACAATCGAATTGGCCTTCTCGATGGTGCAGATGGCCACGTTAATGCTCTCGAAGCCACCTGGCGGACTGTAGCCGCCAAAGAAACCCTCCACGCGGTAGCCAGCCGGCGTTAGCAGATCCTGCAAATAGAACATCTTCTCGCGCACCACCGAAATGAAGGGCAGGATCAGCAGTACCTTCTTGCCACGTTCCAGCACCGTCTTCAAGAGCAGAATCTCGCTGACCAGCGTCTTGCCGGCGGATGTGGGTGCGGAATAGACGAGATTACAGTGCTCAAAGAGCACCTTTGGCTTGCTCAGGCACTCCACCTGCCAGTCGAACATTTCTATGACGCCCTTCTTCTTGTACTCCGCCAAGACACTGTGCGGCAAGTTCCAGGCGGAGATTTGCTTGAGCGCCTTGATATCCACTGGAGGAGGCTGTGGTTTGGGTGAATCTTTGGCAACTGGACAGCTGGGTGAGAGGTGCAGCTGATTGGGTGACATGCTGCTTAGATTTTGGGTCGATTTTTGGGTGTAGCTGAGATTCTGCTTGGCCAGCTCGCAGCGGCTGCGTATGAGATCGTGTTGCAGTTGTTGTGCTGCGTGCGCATCCTTGGCGGGCGCCAGAAAGCTGCTCTCATCCAAATTGGCCAATTCGAGGGGTGAGCTGATGAGGCTCTCGCTCTGCTCCGGCTCCGGTTCCGTCTCCGTGCCAAAGACATCTTCCGTACAAATTTGTGCCTCGAAAATGGAGGTGGTATTTAAATTCTCATAGCTGCCTTCAAGCGATACTTTTTCTGCTTCCAAATCCGGCCTGGATTTGGGAGACACGCATTAACGATTCATCGTTTAGTGACTCCTCTCTATTCGTCTTCTCCTGGCTCTTATCATACGAAA
The DNA here is from genome assembly GCA_035045365.1 of Drosophila leonis. Lineage (NCBI taxonomy): Eukaryota > Metazoa > Arthropoda > Insecta > Diptera > Drosophilidae > Drosophila > Drosophila leonis. The sequence continues at coordinate 669,030 of JAWNPC010000284.1, read as the reverse complement.
AGTTGTCTTTAAAGAACTGTGAATATTTCTCACAGCTGCCATTTATTGCTGCTGTTGCTACTCCTAGTTTGGAATCGGATTTACTGCGACGAAACTGTTGGCGCAGTGATACATTCGATCTATTTGACTTTGCTTGCGTGTAAACTCGCTGAGATTTTAATTTAAATTTCGGCGGCGATTCCTGTATGACTTCCAAGGCATTTGCTTCCTGCTTGTTGTTCTTTGTGCTCTTTTCGCTGCTGGGTGCTTTTAATTCGTTTTCCAGTTTCATGAAAGTACTGTCGCCAAACTCGAAGGATTGTGAGAATGTCATAATTATTAAATATTCTATTATAATACAATTTAAATATAAATACAAAACAAACAACAAAAAAACAAACAAAAACAAAAATTAACCGCGAAGCTCCAAGTGCGAACTGCCAACTTGATTTTTTGTTGGGCATTTTTAGCACATTATACGCGATAGCTGTATCGATGCTAATATCGATATATTAAGCGAGAATATTCAATTACAATATAATTACATTAGAAATTAGAAATGCTATATTTATATATACTTTTTGAAATGATCACTACAAAACTGTTCAAGCATATAAAACAATTGCTACATATAGAATTGTTTTGCTGCTGATATCGCCGGTGATCGTTGCAATGTGCACATCGCTAACGCGCATTGAAATAGCGATGTCTGCACACATCACTAACATACACAAGATTGTTGAAGAGCGAAAATATATACACAAAATAAAAATATAAATAAAAGTTGCACCGTCCATGCAACATGGATGATTTCAAGGTGCCAATTTTACCAGCCGCCGCATCAACCAAAAGCGAAGCTGCAGTCGAAGAGCCAACACCAGAAGCTGCTAAGGCCAAGCCAGCCACAGGCTGCCCCTACAAAGTGCCCAAGTGGTCTCAGCCGCCAAATGATGGACAAGATTACAGATTCGAGGTGCTCAAATCGGGTCAAATCATTGACGAAGTCAAGCAGCTGCAGCAACAGGCCAACTGGACATTCGGCCGTCTGCCCGACAACGATGTAGCCATGGCGCATCCAACCATTTCGCGCTATCACGCAGTGCTTCAATACAAACCGAAGGCAAGTGATGGGGAGGAGGAGGAAGCAGCTCAGCCAGAGGGCTGGTACATCTACGATCTCGGAAGCACACATGGCACCTTCCTCAACAAACAGCGCGTGCCGCCACGCGTCTTCATACGCATTCGCGTTGGCCACATGCTGAAGATGGGCAGCAGCACGCGGGTCTACATACTGCAGGGTCCCGGCGAGGATGAGGAGCCCGAGTCGGAGCTGACGGTGACGGAGCTACGAGAACAGCGAGAACAACAAGTGGCCGCAGCAGTGGCCGAAAGGGAGCGCAAATCAATGGAGGCTGAGGAACGGGAACGGAACGAAGGCGCCAGCTGGGGCATGGGCGAGGATGCCGACGAGGAAACAGATCTCACACACAATCCATATGCGAGCACCAACAATGAGGAGCTCTTCTTCGATGATCCCAAGCGCACATTACGCGGCTTCTTTGAGCGCGAAGGCCTCAATCTGGAATACAAATGCGACGAGCTTGCCCAAGGTTCGTTCGTCTGCCGTGTGGAGCTGCCCATCGATGACTCCAATGGCCGTGCCATCGTTGTGGAGGTCACGCACAAGGGCCGCAAGAAAGATTGTGTGGTGCAGTGCGCCCTGGAGGCCTGTCGCACGCTGGATCGTCATGGCGTGCTGCGCCAGGCCAACCAGGAGTCACAGAAACGCAAGCAGCTCAAGACCAAGGGCGATTCGGATGACGAGGATGAGTTCTGGGATCGCACAGGCGACGTGGCCAGAAAGAAGCAACGCCTGGCCAATGCCAGCGCCAGTGTTACGCTCACCTACGACGATTTGGTGGGTGAATTATCTGATTCTTTTATTTATATCAATTAACTTTTGAGCTCTACTCCTTGCAGCTGAAGCAGCAGAGCGAGCTGGATGCGGAGCTGGCCAAGGTGGAGCTAGAGATTGGCACCTACCAGCAGAACGAGAAGCGTCTGAAGGCGCAGGCCGTGCAGCAGCAAAGCGCCAGCGATGACCTCGACAATTTCATGGACACACTGAACGAAAATGTCACGCAGCTGGACAAAACTGAGATCAAGAAGCTGAGAGTGAGTTGGCACAGAGTTTAGAGAGAAAGAAATGTTGGTCTAAATGGAATTATTCTGATTCATTTGCAGCTGGAACAGCAGCGCATCAAGAGTGAACAGCAAAAGTTGCAGCGACTCATTCGGATTGCTAAGCCAACGGCTTTGCCCTTTGACATGCCCAAAGGCCATGAGCAGCGGCTGGAGAGCAATGTGGCCAAAAGGCAATTGCCCATGATTGGCAAACGAAATCAGTTTAGTAAATTTAAGTTAGTCAAAGCGCAGCCGAGTGCTTGCAACAAGGCGCAAGGGAATGCATTTGCAGATGAAGAAGAAGAGGAGGAAGAGGAGGAGGAGGAAGAGGAAGAGGAAGAGACGGAGATGAAGCAAATAGAGAAGCAGAAGAAGCCAGAGGAGAGAACAGAGCAGCAGCAGGAAGAGAAGAAGGAGCAGAAGCAGCAGCTGCAGTTGGGCGAGGAGGAGAAGCAGGTGCTGCAGCAGGAAGAGAAGGAGCTAAAGCAGCAGGAGGAGAAGGAGGTAGAGCAGAAGGAGAAGAAGCTTGAGCAGGAGGAGGAGCAGGAGCTAGAGCAGCAGATAACTAAACCGAAAGTTCACAGCGAATCTGATGAAGCAACAGGCGCAACAGCAGCAGCAACTGCAGCAACTGCAGCAACAGAGACAGCCAACGAAGCAGCTGAGGGCGAGAGAAAACGTCGCCAGCGGCAACGACAGCGCAACAGCAACAACAACAACAAGCAGCGTCTGGATGTGGACATGGATCTAAATGAGCTGGCGGAGCACGAAGATAGCGAAAAGTATGCCAAGTGGATGCCGCCAACCAATCAAAGCGGCGACGGCTTCACCCATCTCAATGACAAATTTGGCTATTAAGCATAAATAATTAACTATCAAAAACAAAACAAAACAAAAAATCAAAAAAAATATAAAATATTTTGCTTAATATTTAGTTACGCTAGAAATTGTTAATTAACTATTTTATATTATTTAATTAAATAGTTTTTTGTCTGAGCTTAGACAGTTAATTAAGTGTTTAAACAAATGAGTTTTTGTTTTTTTGGAGCTGGAAGTGGATATACCCATTGAAATTGGGTAAATAGGGTATATTGATTTTGTGAAAGTGTGTGTTACAGGCTAAGGTAGAGGTGGTGGATCTTATGAGGTTTATATGTATATGCCTGATCTGCACAACAAACTGAGTCGATTTAGCTACCATCGTCTGTCGTTTCGTCTGTGCATTGCTCAGTTGGTCTGTGGCTAGACACTAAGTCAATTCCAATAAGAGCATCCCAATGTGAAATTTATATTTTTTTTTTCATTTTTCTATTTAATTTCCATTTTATTTTTTATTTAATTTTTTTATATAATTTTTTATTTTTTTTTATTTTCTATTTATTTTTTTTATTATTAATTTATTTTTTTATTGAATTTTTTTATATATATTTTTTATTATTTATTTATTTTTTTATTTCATTTTTTTTTATTTTTCTATTTAATTTTTTTATATTTTTCTATTTCATTTTTTTATTTTTATATTAAATTTTTATATTTTTTACTATTATAATTTTTATTTTTCTATTTAATTTTTTTAGGATTAATATGGATAAATATAATTTTGATTTATATTAGTTAAATAATAATTAATCAAGTTATCGAAATGAATCCTTTTGCTGCTCAGCTTTTTCAACACTTTCCATAGAATGCCAATTGGAATTTCCCCAGCTTCGCCTGCTGAGCTTTTCAACACATGCCAAGCATTCCAATTGGCATTGCCCCAGTTGATAAGCCGCACTGGAAGTTTGGTATCATTGGTGTGCTTTCCAACCCCAGCCGCCCTTCCACTGGAATGCCCGCCAGGAGGGGCAATGAAGGCAAATGAACGCATTTACAAATTCCTGCGCACACACAGAGTTCATTCTCGCGAACATTTGAGCTTGATTGCCGCTGTTAAGGCTCCAGCACTTGAACTTCCAATTCAGTTATAATTTTGCTACTCTTTTCGTCGGAACACGGTTCGGCGGAACGTTTCAGCGTGCGACGAGACGTTTTTGTTGCGTTTCATAGAACAAAAAAACCCAAAAAAAAAACGTTGAATTTAATTTGTTGTTGTTCATTTAAGCATATCAATAATATTAATCACAAATTTACCGTTAACTAGAAAAAAGTTGAATTGTTTGTTGTGCAATAGAAATTGAAAATTTGTTTTAATGCCTGCGCCACGTGCTTTCCATAGAGCCGGAGCACATGTCTGGGTTACATTTTAGGACGCGTAACAGTCCGTCTCAGAAGACGTCCCTGCGTTGGGGCGACTGCTGCCCAGGTGCAAGCCGTCAAGACTTTTTCGTGTTTCCTATTTATTGATCAACTAGTTGTTTTTACTATCGTTAAGCGCTGTCGTTCGTTCCGTCTGTGATCCGTTTCAACTAGCGAAAAGTAGTGCAAAAAGTTAATAAAACATTTTTGTTTAGGAAATGTTGCATAAGTCAAGGCGCATTTGATTGGCGCGCGCATTTGCCGTCGTTAAAATCAGCCAAAGACGCGCGGGGCACACACACATAACTTAACGCCTCTGCTTTGAACTTGGCACACACTCACACACACACACACACACGCACACACACACACACGTACACTGAAAGGTTTTACCATAGCAAAGGTGAGTTCAATTGCCCGCAAATATAAATGCATTGGAACATGCGCAGTGATTGGGAGCTGCTCTCACTTGCCGTCTCTCTCTCTCACTCTCTCGCTTACTCAGTGTGTGCCTTCCATTTGGAAGTGCCAGCCATGTTGTTGTTGTTGTTGCTGCTATTGCTTAATTACCGTTTGTTTTTGTGAATGAAGCTTTAACTGTTTATCAGTAGCAGAGCGAATGCTTGGAGAAGTGGGGCATATTGTTTATATAAAAGCACATGTAACAGGCGCTAGGAAAGCAGACTATATATATGTATAAATTTAATTATTATAGTTTACATATCAAATAATTTACATCATATAAATATTTAGTTCTTTGTCGCTAACCTGCCCCATAAATTCATTGAAATTATACAAAAATTAAATAGTTAGAGTATTTTCTAGTCTATACTTGACTCTTTAATTATTATAGTTTACATATCAAATGATTTATATCATATAAATATTTAGTTCTTTGTAGCGACACCTGCCCCATAAATTCATTGAAATTATAAAAATAATTAAATAGTTAGAGTATTTTCTAGTCTATACTTGACTCTTTTCGATTTCCACTCACTTATAGATATAAATATTTACCCAATTGACCAACTGCAACTAATTGGCACCTGCCATTTAGCACTATTAAATGCTTGACTAACTAAATGCCGTTCGCTTGCAACAAGGTCCTGTAATAGTGCGCGTATTGCGCCATTGCGTTAGTTAATTGGACGCCATTAGCAAGGACAGCGGGTGCTGAATCAAAGGCCATTACTGAATGCCAGGATACCTCAAAGGGGCCGTGGTTTATCCTTGTGCAAAGGTCAGGCGCGGGAGGTTGTCCCTGACCTTGTCAAAGGGTGTCCTGTGTAGCGGTTTCATATTTAATACTGCGTGCTGCACAGCAAATTAATTTACAAAGAAAAAAAAATCAGCTCAGAAATCATTATCTGTGCTTCTAGAAGGTCGCTATGTGTATATACATATGTATATATATAAACTTGTTATACGGTGCACTATGTAGCACAATAAATGAATATACATGCAGCAATGCCTTTTAGTCTACATATACACATAAGTATATAAATAGATATAACTGTATTTGCATATATACACATACATACATACAGCCAGTCAAGCTTAGCTAATCAGCGATTCAGTTTATGTACAGTTTTCTTAATTCTTCTCTGCCGTCTTTACTTTAACGCAAGCAAGAACAGTTTGATCACTATGCATACTATTTGTCTCGCTCACACACACAGATCTGTATGTGCATGCATATACTTATGCATAGTCAATCATATTTAGTCAGCCATTGCTTTTATGCATGGCTGCCGCCTTTACTCTTCATGCAAGAGGCGCCTGTTCAGTGCTCATATTCTTTGTCCTGTTCATCCACACAGCTTTGATGATCAGTGCTCATACTACTTGCCTCGTTCACACACACATATAAATTCATATATGCACATATAATTTACATATTATGCAAATTCATCTGATAGGTCAAATATTGAGCCAATCTTTGATAAGAATCTTAGAATATAAGAAAATTATAATGAGGCAGAAATATTTTTCAGTTAAATATTTATATATAATTATATTTAAGCCCATCTTAATTCTCGCCTCTTTATTAGCTGAAAGGTCAGACCCAACGCAAAAGTATTAAGTAACAAGGAGGAGAGGCTACTCTACTATTAAGCTCAAGGATAAGACAACTTAACGCAACAGTATGATTAACATAGCCGGCGTGGTGAGCATTGTGCTCTTTTATCTGCTCATTCTGGTCGTTGGCATTTGGGCCGGTCGCAAAAAGCAGTCTGGAAATGACTCCGAAGAGGAGGTTATGCTGGCTGGCCGCTCCATTGGCCTCTTCGTTGGCATCTTCACTATGACAGGTGATCTTCAATCTCTGACTCTACTTATTTATATATTGTATGTAATATCTTTCTATGTCTCTATAGCCACTTGGGTGGGTGGCGGCTACATCAATGGCACTGCGGAAGCGATCTATACCTCGGGCTTGGTGTGGTGTCAAGCGCCTTTTGGCTATGCACTGAGCCTGGTGTTTGGTAAGTTTCTAAAACCCTGGAATATTGCTTAGTATACCTCAAAAACTATAGGACCAATAGACATAATTCTTATAAAGATAACACTTTTCTGGAATCTAGAAGAATCATCTAGATTTTTAGCATATCTCGAGAACTTTAAGAGCTAGATATATCGAATTTGGAATATAGTTTCTTTAAAAGTAGACATTTCCCTAGATATATCCTAATCTCTATATTTCCTGTCCCTCAGGTGGCATCTTCTTCGCCAATCCCATGCGCAAGCAGGGCTATATCACCATGTTGGATCCGCTGCAGGATTCGTTTGGTGAGCGAATGGGCGGCCTGTTGTTTCTGCCCGCACTTTGTGGCGAGGTCTTCTGGGCAGCTGGCATTCTGGCCGCACTGGGCGCCACCTTGTCCGTCATCATAGACATGGATCATCGCACCTCGGTGATATTGTCGTCGGGCATCGCCATATTCTATACGCTCTTCGGCGGACTCTACTCGGTGGCGTACACAGACGTCATCCAGCTGTTCTGCATCTTCATTGGCCTCTGGATGTGCATTCCCTTCGCCTGGACCAACGAGCATGTGCGCAGTCTCAGCGACATGGATGTGGACTGGATTGGGCATGTGGAGCCGAAGCAGCGCTGGTTCTACATAGACTACGGCTTGCTACTCATCTTCGGCGGCATACCCTGGCAGGTGTACTTTCAACGTGTGCTCTCCAGCAAGACGGCGGGTCGAGCTCAGCTGCTCTCCTATGTGGCAGCTGCCGGCTGCATACTGATGGCCATTCCGCCCGTGCTGATTGGTGCCATTGCCAAGGCAACTCGTGAGTTCCATTAGAGCTTAGCCCCAGCCCAGTCTAATCTTGTCTTTGCTTGTGCAGCCTGGAACGAGACGGAGTACAAGGGTCCGTATCCATTGACTGTGGATGAGACTAGCATGATTTTGCCCATGGTGCTGCAGTATTTGACGCCCGACTTCGTATCGTTCTTTGGCTTGGGCGCAGTCTCGGCTGCTGTGATGTCCTCAGCCGATTCGTCCGTCTTGTCGGCTGCCTCGATGTTCGCACGCAATGTTTACAAATTGATTTTCCGTCAGAAGGCATCCGAGATGGAAATAATTTGGGTAATGCGCGTCGCCATCATAGTCGTGGGCATTCTGGCCACCATCATGGCCCTAACCATACCCTCCATCTATGGCCTATGGTAAGTTGGTTGACTTTGATTGATGGCTCATTTAGTTAAGTGCTCGCTCCTCTCCGCTCAGGTCCATGTGCTCGGACTTGGTCTATGTTATACTGTTCCCGCAGTTGCTGATGGTGGTGCACTTTAAGAAGCATTGCAATACCTATGGCAGCCTGGCGGCCTACATCATTGCGCTCTTCATTCGGCTGACGGGCGGAGAGGCCATCTTGGGTCTGCCAGCTTTCATACACTATCCGGGCTACGATGTGGAGACAAACACACAGCTGTTTCCCTTTCGCACCATGGCCATGCTGATCAGCCTGATTACGCTCGTCTTTGTCTCCTGGTGGACCAAGTAAGTCCCACCTTTGCTCCAATTAAATCTACCTAAGCTGATCAATCTCTCTCTAGAATGATGTTTGAGTCGGGCAAGTTGCCGCCCAGCTACGACTACTTTCGCTGTGTGGTCAACATACCGGAGGATGTGCAGCGCGTGGGCGATCCGTCGGAGTCTGGGGAGCAGCTCTCGGTCATGGCGGGGCCATTGGCGCGCTCCTATGGCGCGGCCACTATGGCCGGCAAGGATGAGCGCAATGGACGCATAAATCCAGCTCTCGAGTCTGATGATGATCTACCTGTGGCCGAGGCGAAGCGCCTCAATCAGCAGACAGCGCAAGCGCAGGTGCAAAAAATGCTCGACTCAGCCACTGGGAAACCGGGCGGCGGTGGGGGCGGGCAAAGAGAGGGCATGGCCATGCCCAATGCCGAGCAGGATAACACAGCCTTCTGAGCGGCCGACCACAACCCACAACCCACAGCTGTTCCGTAACTCTTAGTACTCAAGCATCCACTAACTAGTCGCTGCAATTATCTACTTAGTTGAGGCTTTCTATTTAGTACACATACAGCATATACATATAGTAAATATATATATATCTGTACATCCAGTTATATATGTATATGAGGTATCTTCAGACACACAAGTGCTCAGGTATATAAAGTGCAGACAAGTTTTATATTCATTTTGCCATAGTTTTTGTATAGTTTCGATCTAACGGTAAAAACTCTATTTGATAATTTCTATTTTCCATTAAGTTTTGCTTTTGTGTTTTAGGCAGGCCTTGAGAGTAGCGTAAATGGTGTTTATAGAGCAATTGAAGCATAAACTATGTATAAATGTTTTAGAGTATCGATAAAAGTCGATAAATCGATAGAAACATAAGAAAACAAAACCAAAACATATCAACTCGATTCTAAACTATTTGCGATTCAGTTCGTGTCTTAAGCTGAATTCGATAATCGATAAATATCGATTAATACTAAGCAACCTATCGATGCTTCAACTATTTTGTATTAAGTTTTTTTTGTGAGTGTTTTAAGCAGAGTCAATTGAGTTTATATACAATATAATGTTATAAAGTATTGATGTATATCGATCGATAAAAATAACTAAAATATATCGATCCTACAACTATTTTGTATAGTTCCGATTCAGTTATTTTTACGTTTAAAGCTGACTTTGAGTAGAGTAAATTGAGTTTATATATATAATGTTAAAGGTTGATCGATAAAATAACTGAAACATATCGATCCTGCAACTATTTTATATATTTTCGATTCAGTTATGTGTTTTGTGTTCTTAGCTAACTTTGAGTAGAGTAAATGGAATTTATATATAAAGTTATAGGCGATCGATAACTATCGATCGATAAAAAAACACACACAAATACATATCAATGTCAAACAAGAAGTAAACAAACTGAAAGTAACTGTAAACATATCAAATGCATTTCACCTATGCAAACGAAATGCATTCAAATACGTATTATTCAATAGAATTAAACGCGAAGAACTGCAAACGAAGTACATATAGAATATACACACCTATATATATATATATATATATATATATATATATATATATATATCCATATAAGTATATATATATATATATATTCCTAGTCATGTTCATTTGTTTATGTAAATTAATTGGCAATTTTGAATGATCCTATAAAATATCTTTTAGGTGCATATTATGTGAATCATGAATCATGTGTCCTTCCACAAGCAAAGAGAAACTACTAACTAGCAGAATGAGTAAAGGTAAAGCATATCAACTGAAGAATACTTAACTATATATAAGAATAAAGGCAATGAAAAACAAAAGAAAAACAAATAAAGAAAGAATTTTAAGCTGCTCTCAAAGAGCGAACACAATAAAAGCTATGAACAAAGAATCTATTAGAGATGTACCTATAGATACCATATATATGAACACAGTTATATACATATACATACAACCCATTACATATGTATACATATATATTTGAAGTGAAGAAAAACTTTTAAATTTTATTCAAATTTCTTTAACTAAAGTTTTAAATGCATAAACATAAGTTTTGAAGCCCTGTACCTATTGAAAATGTTGGCAAGGGGTATCTTGGTGTTGTGCTTATATATGTAAGAGACGGCAGCAGGCGTGGCCGAAGCCGTATACAATATAATGGCTAAGTTGTTGTAGTCTTAGCTGTCTGTCTCTATATATTAACGCAGCGATCTCGGGAACTACAAAAGCTGGAGATTTGAAATTTTATATATAAATTCTTATATATTTTTAAGCTACAGACACCCAACTTAATATATATATTCTCTTGTAATATATATAAAAACTTTGAGCATTTTTCGTTTTTTATACCTATTTCGTAGCATTACAAATCATAGAGACTTGAACTTTGGTATATACACACATTGCGATGTCATTAATATGCTCTAAAAATTTCATCAGGATCGTACATCCCGAATCCAAGTTCAATCAGTCTATTTCTAAAGAAAGTGTGGCTGCAGGAAGACAAGCGCTGCGCCTGCTTATGTAAGCATTTCTAATTATATATATGTGTATTTAAGTAACTTAAAATGATTTTAAAAACAGCTCTACGCATAGTTCAGGGTATCTGCTAGTCGTGCATAGCCGACTATAGCATTTTCTCAATTGTTCTCTGCTTTCATTGTTAAAGTTTCTACTCCATTTATTATGGTAACTTTTGAATAGTGTATATGTATATGTATATGTAACTCGATAAATACTAAATACCTTAAATGTTGACTGCTTTTTGATTGAAACTTTTACATAAGCATAAAGTCCATAATTGATATATGAATAACTAAAACTAACTATATATGATAAAAGATATGATATATGATGTATGATCATGGTATATATATATCTGTTCTTGCTGTTGTTAAACAAATTGTTGATTGTTATTTGACTATTTTGACTATTATCTCTGAGTGTTTCCTTTTGCTAAAGTTAATAGTTAAAGCTCACAGTTGATATTACGCAAGTTGTGTTGGGATAAGCCTTTAGCAAGTCGTTAATGGAAACTGCGAAACCTGAGAAAACATATATTTGAGTTTCAAGTTTTCACTCTCTCACTCACTCATTGTAACTGTCTGTATATAAGAAAACAAAACAAAACAAAACATTAAAAAAAAACCACCAACTATTTTATGATGAAAGATGGAAGACGAACTAAGGGTACTTCATAGACAGTTGATTAGTTTTGGGGCTTTACTTACGTTCACCTATTGTTGTCTAATCAATTGATGTATACATACTTACATACATACATATATATACTTATTAGTGGCATATTACAAACTATGTTAAATAATTATACATACATATATATAATATATATATATATATTGAGATGAGTTTATGATATACAAACATATATATTATATATAAAAGAATAATGAAAACCGAAAGTCGAAAATCGAAAATCGAAAATACATATCAATGTTTAAAGCATAGCAAAGCGAGAGAATAATAAATAAAATACAAATAAAAAGTAATTATTTAATAAATAAACAAATATATACGAGTATTTATGTGTATATATGAATATAGTTTATATATATATTAAAATGGTTTCCCTGTTGTTGCAAATGTCGTGTAATTACTTATTCTATTTCGAAAAAAAGACCGAAACAAAAAAGCAGAAACTAACTGTATTTATTTATTTATTTATTTAGCCCATATAAAGTACAGCTTGTGTAATAACAACAAACAGACAAAGAGCCGCCTAATGACAATTTAAAACAATGGAATCGTATTATCGTAAGCGGAAATTTCCCATCATCAAAAATGCAGTCTTCATGTAAGTGCGGGTGAGTGGGAAGGGCGACGGAGAGGGAGAGCGGGTAGGGGGACGGGGCTAGGGCAGCTACTTCAAGTTAAAGAGCAAATGGCAATTGGAGCTGCTGCTGCTGCTGCTTGCTGTTAACAATGATCCACAACCAACGAAATTACACAGCATTTGGAGCTCTCGGAGCAGAAGATCACAGATCACATCTAGCAGATCAGCTGCTGCTGATGCTGCTGCTGCTGGCGACAATCGCCTGGTAATGGAGACCAGTTGCCAGAGCCCATGTTTCTATGTGAATTACTGTTGAGCTGTTTAGAAGTACATTTGTTCACTAATTTGCACAGAAAAAAAGTACACAGTGAACAATTTTGCATATAATTTATAAACTAAAACGTTAATGAAGAGAAGAATTTTATAAATTTTGAGCTGCAAATTTTTGCTGCTTGCTAATTGCACTGCTGCTGCTTAGGTGTATATTTGCTCAAGAGTTCAAAAAAGCTAGCGTGGCGCAGTGGTAAGGTGTCTGCAGCGTAAACAAAAGGGCAGCAGAGAAAGACTTGGGTTCGATTTCAGCACGCGCATGTGTTTTACTCAATATTTACCTACATACGTATGTAGCTATTTTTAGACGATCAGCTGGCGACCAAATGAGAATAAGGAGAGGAGAGAGAATAATGTATATGTATGTATATATATGTATGTGTGTTGTATGTAAGTAATGGTAGCTGTGCTTGGTGTAAGCTTAGCTTGCTTGGTGCAAGCTTAGCTTGCAAGAAAAAAGGAGGGGAGTGGGATTTTGTTCGCAGAAATTTACAGCTAAGACAGAGAGAGGGGAGAGAGGGAGAGAGTGATTTTGATTGGCGTTTGTTAATTTCCCAAAATAAACAATGTAATTTTTGTTTCTATTACATATAATATTATATTAAATTTATGTGCAGAAATTAAAATGAGATTTGATTAGTATTCAATTTCAATGCTCGACAAGTCTGATTCTAATAGTTAAGTGGTCTAACAATTTATTGATGTTAAAGATGGATGCAGTACAAACTGACGCAGCACAAGTCGAGAAATAACTTATTTTTCAATAATTGAAACATAGTAAGCAGTAAACTAATATGCAGCGAGAGGGCGTAGTCTTTAAAGTTGATTTGACTATCGATAACAGCGGCGCTGACGTGGCGCAGGCAAAAGATGCCAGGCAAGATAAGCATAGAAGGGGCGTGGGAAAGGAGTCAGGTTCGAATACAGCGCAGGTCGAAGTATAATAATAAATTGTGTGTGGCATGTCAAAGTTTTTTAATAAATACTTTTTCCATACAGCAAATAGAAGCAAATTTGTTGATTCTCGCCCTAAGGTCGCAAGGTCAAGGTTAACAAATAATACCATTTGGTTGCTACCTTGGCTTTTATAATTAATTACTTTTGGAACTCAGATGCCATTTCAGCATAATTAATATGCTGTGTTTTAGATCAGTTTCTAAAGTGTGAAATACTTAAGCTTTAGGAAGTAAATCAGCAGAGACTCCGGTGGTGTTTAGGAAACGTGACTGCAGGAGATGCACAATGTATTGAGGTTCAATTCCAGAGTGAGTCATGGTATAAATATTTAATTTTATTTGTTTGATATAATTAAAAGCAAAGTCATGTTTTACCAAAGTCGTCCTCATCATGTTATACAAAAGATGACTTTTAATTATATACAGTTATTTTTAAATTGTATCTCGTACAACTAATTTATATTTCATTAGCTTCAGCTGTGTTCATTATGCTGTTGCACTTGTGCAATTAACTTGTAAACTTAATTAGATACAAAGCCACAACAAAGCTGTTGTTGTTGCTGTTGCTGCGGCTGTGGGTCGCTCATCACAAGTTCATAGCTGGCTTCGCACAAGAATTGCCCCCTAATTGATGTTGCTGCTGTTGTGGATGTTGCTGTCGTGTAAGTTGTTGTTGTTGCTGCTGCTGCTGCAGTTGCTGGCAGCTAAATATCCGGTATTTTTCTTGAAATTTGCATAGCAATCGCCAAAGTTGTTTGGCTTTGAGAGCCTTCAACTGTCATTTCAGTTGGCCGTTAGCTGGCCAATTAGCAGAGCGGAAGAATTTCACGAATGTCATGTCCATAAGCGAGCGGAAGTAATTGTGAGATCTCACTCAAGAACCAGCATTTTCTATATAAAGTATCAATAGCGAGAGCTGATATAGGAAATTGGAAGTCAATTAGTTTTAATTCCCTATCATTTTCAATATAAGCTAATCGATATTAATCGATGCCACTAATCGATTTAGTAGTGCGTAATAAACACTTTTAGTGATCTATATTTATCAAACTAATTGGGAAATTAATGAATCAACTTTGTCGTCGCCAATAATCTCCGATATATGTTGATCGATATTTATCGGAACTTACAAATTTGTAGTTTCAGCTCTACTTTCCGCTGCAACCCCATTTCTTAGCCCCTTACAATGAGATTTCCTTTTGAAATATATTTCTCTTCTTCTTTATTCAGACATTCATTAAGTATTATGTCTAAAGCATTTTATAACTAATATTGGGTTCGTACAGCAGGTTCGAATTGTTTTTGTTTTTTTTTCAAGATGCGAATAATTTACAATTGGGTTCTAATTCTCTAGGCAACAAATGAATTTTGATGATAGCCAAATTGTGAATGATGGGTTGAGGGAGCACGAGTATTCTAAGGCACTGGATCGAAGGAGGCGTTACCCAATACTCTAGCTCTACTACTTGCGGTAGGTATAGCCGCCATTGGAGCTGTAGCCCTGCTGAATGGTATCCGGAACTTGGCTGGGCCCGGAGTAGGAGTAGCCTGAGTCCTGGGAGGGTCCACTGGGAATGCTGTCGCCATTTGGTGCTCCATAGCTGCTCGAGGGTGCTGCGGGTGCGCTGTAGGAGGATGAGGGGCCAGTCGAGTAGCTACCGCTGCTGCTGCTGCTGCTGCTGGACGATGAAGATGACGAGGAGAACGAGGGACCGCCATGCGAACTGAAGCTGCCTGACGAATGGGAGCTCGAAGGTGCGCCATACGAACTAGAGGGTGCCGCAGGATAGGGTCCTCCGCCTGCACTTGGCGCCGAATAAGAGCTGGATGGAGCTGACGCAGGAGCTCCATATGAGCTAGAGGGAGCCGCTGGATAGGAACCACCACTGTTGGCACCAGGGCTGGGAGCCGAGTAGGAGCTTGATGGTCCAGCACTGGGAGCACCATATGAGCTGGATGGAGCTGATGGATAGGGTCCTCCACTGTTGGCACTGGGGCTGGGAGCAGAGTAGGAGCTGGACGGGCCGGTGCTGGGAGCTCCATATGAACTTGAAGGAGCTGACGGATAGGGTCCTCCACTGCTGGCACTTGGGCTGGGAGCAGAGTAAGAGCTGGATGGTCCAGCACTGGGAGCACCATATGAGCTTGAAGGAGCTGACGGATAAGGTCCACCACTGTTCGAACCTGGACTAGGTGCTGAGTAGGAGCTTGAAGGAGCCTGTTTCGGTGCACCATACGAAGAGGACGGAGCTGAAGGGTAGGGTCCACCACTGTTAGCACTAGGATTGGGAGCAGAGTACGAGCTGGAAGGAGACGAAGCCGGTGCGCCATATGAGCTGGAGGGAGCAGCTGGATAGGGTCCACCACTGTTCGCAGAGGGACTTGGTGCCGAGTAGGAGCTTGATGGAGCAGCAGGTGCACCATACGAACTGGAGGGCGCTGCCGGATAAGGTCCACCACTGTTCGAGCCTGGGCTAGGTGCAGAGTAGGAGCTGGAAGGTCCGGAGCTGGGAGCTCCATATGAGCTTGAAGGAGCTGAAGGATACGGTCCTCCGCTGTTGGCTCCAGGGCTAGGTGCCGAGTAGGAGCTGGATGGTCCAGAGGCATATGAGCCGCTGCTACTGGAGCCTGAGCTGGGTGCCAGGTAGGAGTTAGAGGGAGCTGCTGGATAGGAGCCACCACTGTTCGCAGAGGGACTTGGTGCCGAGTAGGAGCTGGATGGAGCAGGTGCACCATATGAACTGGAGGGAGCTGCCGGATAAGGTCCACCACTGTTTGAGCCTGGGCTAGGTGCCGAGTAGGAGCTGGAGGGGGCGGCAGGATACGAACCACCATGGTTGGCACTAGGGCTTGGCGCGGAGTACGAGCTGGACTGACCAGAGCTGGGTGCTCCATAGGAGCTGGAAGGAGCTGCCGGATAAGATCCACCTACGTTGGCGCTCGGGCTAGGTGCCGAGTAGGAGCTGGATGGAGCAGGTGCACCATATGATCTAGATGGAGCTGCTGGGTAGGAACCACCGCTATTGGCACTTGGGCTGGGCGCCGAATAAGATGAGGAAGGTGCGAATGATGAGGACGATGAGTGGGAGCTGCTGCCGCTGCTGCTCGGAGCACCGTAGCTGGAAGAAGGTGACGATATGGGACGGAAAGAGCTGGAGCCTGAAGGAGCGCCATATGAAGATGAAGGTGGTGCAGGGGCAGCTGGTCCAGAGGTGTAGCCGCTGCTGCCCAGAACCTGAGTCTTGGAGGGAGCGCCATAGTTGGTCGACGGAGCCGAAGGCAAAGGCAGGAAGCTGCTCACGCTGGGCGCTCCATAGCTGGAGGAGGGACGAGCTGGTGCGCCATAGCTGCTGGAAGGTGATTTGGGTGGGCCGTACCTGGAGGCGGGTGGTGCTGGTGGTGCGGGTGCGCCATAGCTCTGTGATGGTGGCGAGGCCTTGGGTGGACCGTAGCTCGACGAGGGACGACGCGATTGTGATTGATGTTTCCTTGCTGGCGGTGGTCCGTATGTGCGTGCTGGCGGTGCTCCATAGCTAGAGGATGGTGGTGGTGCTGGTCGAGCAGGTGCACCATAGCTGGAAGATGGTGGCGGCGCTGGTCGGGCTGGTGCACCATATGAACTGGACGGACGGTGGGCGGGCGCCGGATATGGTCCGCCAGAGGAGCCGCCTGCTGGAGCTGAGTAGCTGCTGGACGGAGCTGGACGCGAGTTGAACGAAGGCGCCGGACCCGAGGCGGGTGGCAAATAGGAGCTGGCTGGTGGTGCTCCATACTTCGACGAGGGTCTGCCGCCAGACGAGGAGGACGGCGGCAGATACCCATTGTTCAGCGGTGGCTCAGCAACCACCAGCGCCACGAAGGCGACGGCAACGACACCAAAAAGCTGCACAAATCGCAAAAAAGTGAATTGGCGCGAAATAAACGAGGAAATTAGTTTTCTGTGGCAATGTGGAGGATGTGTGGAGGCGGGAGGAGGGTGGGGGGAGGGAAGGGGACTTACCACTGCGTATAACGAGCTCATCTTGGGGCGTCTCAATAGCGAATTGACCAGGCTACAAATAAAAACAGATACAGAAATGAGAGCAAAAGAAAGTAAAGTGTTTGAGTGGAAAGTCGATTACGCTAATGTTGCATAAGTTTTTCCTCTTCTTCATCTTCTTCTTCATCTTCTGCTTTGAGTTTATGATGCGAGAAATGAGTTCAGAGAGAAATGAACAACGAGCGATAGGGGTCAATCAAGAGGCTTCATTAATCTTGGCAGCCAACATGCTGTCAATGCCAAGAACAAAGCAACAAGTGAAGTTGGTCAAGATGCTGGCCAAGCGGAAGGTGACCAAGCAACAGGCCAAGAAGCTGTTCAAGCAAGAGCAACAGCTCTCAATAAAGAGGAAGCTGAATTGCTGAGCAAGCGCTCTCTCAGTCTCTGAGAAGAAGCTAGTCCAGCAGCTGGCCAGATACCTGGCCTAGCATCCAAGCAGCCTTGGGCTCAAAAGCAGATTTCCTAGAAGCTGGCCAAGCTATTTAACCAGGAGCTTTTTGGCCAAGGAAGAGGTAGCCCAGCAGCTGACACAGAAGCTGGCCAAGAGCATTGTGACCAAGAAGCTGCGCCAAGCAGCTCAGAAGTATGTGTCAAAGAAGAAAGAAGAAGAAAGAAGTTGGACAAGAAGCTGGCCAAGAAGCTGACCAAGAAACTGTCCAAAAAGTTAGCCAAGATGTTGGCCAAGAACTCTTTGACCTGCCAGCTGGCCCGGAAGCATTGTAAGCAACTGACCAAGAACTCTCTGAGCAAGCAATAGGCCAATAAGCTGACGAATAAGTCAAGAACACTCTGGCCAAGAAGCTGGCCAAGCAACTGAACCGTATCGCCACAAATCCAGTCCGAGCTGTTCGGCTTTAACACACATAATTGGCTTTTTGTTGCAGAGCTGAAATATCACACACGCACACACACACACACACACACACACACACACACCACACACACACACACACACACACACACACACACACACACACACACACACACACACACACACACACACACATAGTCTAAAGTGAAACTTTTCTTTTATGAATCAAATGTAGGGGGCTAAGGGTTTTTTGTATATCTTTTAGCCAGGCTTTGGCATATGAAGTGAAACTTTGCTTTTATGCTGGCAATTGTATAAAAAGCCAGGCTAAGGGTTTTTAGCCAGGCTTTGCAGCTGCAGCGTGGGTTGTTTTATGACTTGGCATTTACTTTAGCTCCCATTGCAACTCCCACCCAATTTTATTTTTCTTTTCTTTTGCTTTTCTTTTGCTTTTCAGCTATTGTCAATTATTTGACTTTTTTGTTGTTGTTGCTTGTTAGCCACAATTTTTTCACTTTCGATTTGTTGCTGTTGTCGCGTCGTTTTTATTGCAGAAACAAAAATAAAGAGAGCTCAAAAGCCGAATTGTAATTATTTTTGTTTGTCTTGCAGCCGAAGCTTATGTGTTGACTGCTTTGACCCGCTCACTGGCGCAACTCCACAGTATTTCTGTACATTTTTGTCATGTGCCAACATTTCTAATTGAGCATTGTCGCATTATATAACGCTCATGGCAAAGCGTTTAACATGCATTGTAAGTGCTGAGGCCAAAGTGGCCTAAGTGCCCGCAACACTCAACTTGACGGATTCTACATTAAAACTTTATGAGCCTATCAAAGACGGCTCTTTGGAGAGGTTGCCTTAAAAACTACAAGTTAACAAGTGTTCGACTAGCAGATGATTTAAAGGCGATTGAATACAGGCATGCTCATACTCATATGGAAGCAATGGCGCCATCTATTGTACACTTCATGCAACAGCTTTGCTTGTTGTACTCTCCATACTAAGAGATACAGACTGATTGAAATTCGCTTCTAGTTGTTGGACTTTAATCAAATTTGTAGAGCTTTGTATTGACTTCTAAACGTGTGTAAATAGTAAAGCGCAAGTCTTTACTATTTGAAATAAATATGTTGTTCAAGCTTATTAAAGATACAGGAAGAGGCATCCCAAGTCTGAACACTCATCACAGAGATGTACATAATAAGTTTGGAGTCTGTAGCTTGAATGTACTCTATATTGCTTCAGAGATGACTTCGATCATAACGACGGACGGAAGGACTGACATGACTATATTGACTTAGCTAACAGGGCATCACTCACGCATCCCACGATTTCTGGCTGTTATGTTCAGTTCCAGTTCACAAAATCAATATATCCTCTCAAGCTCTAAAGCTTTAAATAATATCAATATACAAAAATAATAAGCCTGTATATATTTTTCCAATTTCAAGTGACTATTTAGATAAGGACGGACGGAAGGAAGGATGAACAGACAGACGAACAGACTGATACGGCTATATCAACTCACAACTCAGATGACTGGGCATCGCTTAGGTCTCCTAAGTCTTCCACCTCAAACACTTGCACGCAATCAATATACCCTGTTTTAATCCATTCTCAATGGGCTCTATAAATATAAGTCCAGGCTGTTCAACTGCCACCTGCTGTTAAACTTGCTGTTAAGTTAAGCTGCTTGTTAAGCTGAGCTTGGCACTGGGTTTCACTTTGTTGATAACAAAACACACTTTGGCCATTGCCATCCTTTGGCCTCACTAACCGTTTCAGAAGGCAACAAGGTTTATGTGGTTGTTGCTGCTGCTGTTGTTGTTGTTGAAGATGGTATGCTGCTCGCCCGATTGTCGATTGCAAACTACTCTGCGGTCTGCTGCGTCGCATGCACTTTTATACGTTAGCCGGCAAAGCTGAACGAATATCATAAAGCAATGGGCCAAAGACAAAAGACGACGTCGCATCACAACGCGTCGCGGCGCGTCGCTTGGCGTCGCTTCGCGCTGCCGCAGCCAAAGCCAAAGCCAAAAAGCAAAGCTTCAATTCAAACACAATGAGCGGGCAACATGTTTTCAATTTCGTATTTTATGTAACTCCACAAATGCACTCTTCAAAATGCGAATCACTCCAGGCCGCCAGCATCTACATTCGAACATACCACAGCAACAACAGCGGGCAACAAGTAACAAGCTAGTTGACGATGTTGTGCCTGACTGCCTGACTAGCTGAGACCCTGTAAGCAACTTCGAACTCACTTACATATTAGCATTTATGCTTACAATTTAGGCTACGTTTAGACTTCTTCATTTGGAAGTTCATGAAAATACGACTCTGCCAGACTATGCAATACCCTGTACGCAAGTTTCGAGCTGTCTTTACGTTTTCTCTATGTACATTCATGCTCATGTTTATGCTTTTTCTTTCGCTAGATAATGAAAAATTAGTATTTGGCATAGGTTGTCCGACTAGGTAATACCCTGTACTTCAATTTTGGCATACCTACGTTACTCTAGAGCAAAAGAAGAGATATATTTAAGTATAGTTCAAGTTTCAAACCATTGCTTTTGCTAGATATTGAAAAATGTATAGACTATAGGATATCCTGTAAACAAGTTGAAGATGTATTTTCACTATATACACTCAAGGCAACTCAACGGCTTCTAATCTAGTCGAAAAACTTCTAAGAATATCTGTCAGACTTGATGATATCCGATACAGTATAAATAATGATAAGGTTATCGTATCTTCAATAAGGAATATTCATATAATTATATGTATATAAATTTAAAAGGGAACTTTCACACTTCGTCTTTCACTAGATAATGAAAAACTGCCTTTAGTATTGGTTCACAGGCTATGCGATATACTGTAAGCAAGCTGCAGTTAGTGTGCTTTGCTCTATACTTAATACTTCTGCCTGTTATATCCACTACTGCCTCATCTTCCATGTGTACAGGGTATCAGAAGAGCAAAAGCAACCACTTAGCAACTACTAATGAAAACAAATAATAAAATTTCAGGTATTTTCTTCTGCCTGTATCACACGCACTTATAAACTCAATATACCCCACTATAACCATCTATCTGATGATACAGGGTATCATCAGACTAACAGCAATCAAGAATATATATAATAAGCCTTTAGATATCTTCATCTTCTGTGATGTGACATAATCACGCACAAATGCAATATACCCCACTGTAATACTCTATGTACACAGGGTATTTGAAACAGCAACGAGTAAAGGGGTTTTTTTGCTTTGAAGATTTTTGCATTGATAGAGTTGGCTGTGGGGCAAACTTGACACCGTCGCCCACCCGTTTGACGCAGTGCGTGTGTGTGTGTGTGTGTGTGTGTGTGTGTGCGTGTGCGTGTGTGTGGCAAGTTCAGTGGCGGCATCAAGCTACAAATCGCCAAATCGCCAAATCGCCAAAAAGTGCGCGCCCACAGTGCGTATGCTTAATGGGAATTGCGCATACGCCTGGTGCGCTAGTGGCACGAGTTAGATTGAATCGTTTGGTTAATGCATTTGTCAATTGTTTATTTTGGTGTTGTTAGGAATGAGAATTAGGCAACGGTTGGTGGGAATTCGGGCTTCTTCCAGATGTAGCTGGCCCAGGGAATGCACTCCTTCAGCAGATGCATGTAGGCTAATCCATTGGGGCAGTCGATTTCGGTGGCAGCTGTGCCCAGTGTCTCGCACAGCCAGTACTTGGCCGGATCGAAGTGATGGGGATATGTCTGGCCGATTTCCGACTCATCCTTGCAGGCCGAACGACCGGCATCGGCATTCACAGCAACAACAAAAGCGGCCAAAACGGCGCAAAGGACAAAGACTGAAAGTTGGCAGAGAAAGATGAAGTTGAGAAAGGAAATCAAGAATATGAATATATATAGTAGAGACTATATACCCACCGGCTTTCATGGTTGGTTGAGAAGGTTCTAAGAGGTGTGTGATTCAAACGTGCAGCACTTCGACCTTTATATGGACTCCCAACTCGAGCGCGATCATAAAAGACGAAACAAATGCGAACAGAATTGAGAACAAACGCATTCGTTGATTACTATCTAGACATGATAACAGATAACACAAACAGCAGGAACAGAGAGAGAGAGAGAGAGAGGTAAAGAAAGAGAGAGTGAGAGAGAGAGGTATAGAGTGTGAGAGGCGTGGCCGTATATATAATGTTAGTTACTCAACTAATTGATTTGATTTCTGATAGAAAAGTGAGAAAACAAAAACAAAGCTGAACAAAAATAATAGAAAGTGCAGGAAAAGCAACAAATTTGATTATTTTGATTGCGGTTTCAAGGTTTTCTGTTCACAAGCCGAAAGAAAGTGCAGACATAATTAATTGAAATATTATTGATAGCTATTTAATCAGATGAAACTAAAACAAACTTCAGATGCAATCAATTTTATTACTATTATTTTGAAGGGGCTAGCACAGTTAGATATACGTATAAATATATATATACAATATATATATATATAAATATGTATATATATTGATATTGTATGTATATATTAATTGAAAATAGTAAATTTTTAAAATAATATATATATAAGTATGTATATATAATTTTTTTAATTTTTTCAATTAACGCGTTTTAGGTTTTTTTTATATTTTTGCTAATTTTTTTAGTTTAAATAACTTTATTATTAAATTTTTTTTATTTTTCCAAATTTTTTTTAGTTTGATTAACTTTTTTATTAAAATTTTTTGTAAAATAATATTTAATTTATTTTTAAAATATTTTGTATATGATTTATACATTGAGATATTTATATATATAGAGATATTACATATATATGAATTATAATGAATATTTATTTAATAATAAAAAATGTTTTTTACACTTAAATTTTATAAATTTGTTTAGATAATTCAATTATGTTTTTAATATTTTTATTTATCGTTGTTGGGATTTATTATGGCTTTATAATTCTTGAGATAAATAAATGTTATATATATGTATTTATATATATATATATATATATATATATATATATATATATATGTATATATATATTTTATGTATATATATTTTCTCTCTCATTCATATCATATTCCCATGTATAAAATATTTTATTATTTTTATTTTTATAATTTATATTTAATTACTTTGCTCATCCTAGTGAAGAATTGAATTTAGTCAGACATTTTATTTTAGTTTTATTTTTACTTTTATTTAATATTTAATTATATATTTATGTTTAATTATACACATTTGAAGCCTTCACAAATTAGCTTTAATTATTCAAAATTAAATTTAGTTTTCTTAGTAAATTATTGTTTTAGTTTTATTTACTCAACAAACTACTCGTAGCTATAAATACGAGTATTTAGTTAAGTAAATAAAACTAAAACAATAATTTGCTAAGGAAACTAAATTTAATTGTGGGTTATTAAAACTAGTTTGTGAAGGCCTAATAGATGTGTACAAACTTCAAATGTGTATAATTAAATATAAATATAGAAATTTAAAAAATGTATAATTTTTTACAAAATACGAAAACCGCTAAGAAAGCTTCAGTCGGCAGACCTGAACCTGATACAAATAATCGAACATTTGCATTAAAGTTGATCTGGGCTACTTCAATAGCAAGAATTAACTAAAAGACATTAAATCTTTAGCTTCTAGTTCAAGTTGCTTAGATAAACGGACGGACGGACGGACGGACGGACATATAGACAGACGTTGCTGCTGATCACGTATCAAGTATATTAGATGGGAGAGTGAGAAGGCACAGATGAATTTGCAGGTAAAGGAGTGAAGATGCAGCAGCAGGAGAAGGAACAAAAGCAGCAGGTACTATGTGTCATATAACTTTATTTTCCAACAGCTGCTACTGCTCCTTCTCCTTCTAACTTTTACTTACATTTCAACAACAAATCTAAGCTGTGTTTACATCTTTGCTATGGATTTGCTACTTAATAACAAATAAACAATTAAATTAAGATTTTAGCTCTACGCTTTGTTATACTTTCTCAACAAAAAATTCTATGCGTAAAATTGACATTCTAAGCCCAGCTTTGGTCTATAAAAAATCTATTTGCCTTAAATACCAAAAAATAAAAACACCTTTTAGCTGGTTTTCTTTTTGTTAGGTCCATGAATATTGATTGACGAGCTGCTTTGTTTAATGGCCATTGAGCCCGGCAGCGATGCCATTAGCATTAGCATTAGCATAGTCTCTGGTTGCACAAAGGCCTGGGCCAGCCAGCATAACCCAATCAAACTATTGAACAATATAATTATGATCGTGCTGTAATGTGGATTCATTTAAATTGCAAAACTGAGCAAGACGCGTTTCCTCTCAATTTGTGTTTATTTATTTTTCGCAAATTACATATTTAACAATCATTTATTTATTTTTATATATATATATCTATATGTATTTATGGATATTTGTGTTACATCTTTTGTTAACTGTTTAGCGCTTTGTGTGCGGCTTTTGTGTGCTGTGGATGACCCCCTAAAGCGTTTCGTGCCAAACACTTGACCAACATAAATGGCTGAGTGTGGCTGGCGAAAAAAACCAAATATCACGAAATAATCAGAGCCAAAAACAGTTAACACATTGATGAATAAAACAACAACCAAAAAAGGCCAACAAAAAAGGCCAAAAATCTATTACAAAATGCTTAAAAAGCAATTACAGTTTCCGCATTGAACTAAGCGGCTAGCAGGTGCCAATGCAGAGAGAGAGCGAGAGGGAGAGAGAGAGAGGGAAAGAGAGATGATGATGACTAGAGTCCCACTGCGTCTGGGCTCATTTAATAGGAGTTGCGTAGGTAGAAAAAGGCCAAGAGAAGGACAGGGCAGGGCAGGGAATGATCAGCTAAGCCCAGACAGAGAGAAAGAGAAAGAGAAAGAGAGAGAGAGAGAAAATGAGGAGAGTCTCTGCACTACTTGCGCCTGCAGACTTACAAAATGTGAGTTGCGCATATAGAAAGGGCCAAAAGGAGGGAAGGGCAGAAGGCAAATGCCAGACAGAAAGAGAGGGAGATAGAGAGAATCAGTGTAAGAGTGAGTGAGACAGCGATAGACAATGACTTGACCGCCCCGCCGGGGCTTCACTTAATGAGAGTTGTGTATAGTCAATTAAGACTGTAGTTCGCTTGCATTTTGAGCATTTCGTTAAAGACGATGACGAAGATGATTGCAGATGATGGCTGAGACAGGCGCGCGGGGAGGGAGTGGGGCAGGTGCCAGGGCACTGGCAGTGGCAGTTGCTCATTATCGATTAAGTGGCTACGCTTAACGTAAATTCCATTACATGCTGGCGACTAGAGCAGGAGGAGGAGGTGGAGCAGCAGTCGTAGTAGACATTGCACAAGCAACATCTGATGTGTCCATATCAGATGATAAGCTCTAAAAATAGCTCGAAAATCTAAGGTAATTTGCAGAAAGTGCTTTTGCTTGCTTCGCATTTAGACAACTGTCCCAGATAAGGAGCCCAACCCAGGCGAAGCATAGAAATCGCACATTGGACCGAACACTATAAATATGCTTCCAGAATGCCAACAAATGCAACATTTCCATTTGAGACACGCAACAAAATGCATTCAGGTTAGACTCGGATGCTCTTTGCCAAAAGCCAAATAGAATTTCATTTCATTTCATCTCTGTTTCAGCCACAATTCTGAGCTTCCTGCTGCTGGGCATCTTTGTCACGCTGGCAACGGCCTACAACGGCCAAGACATCTATGCGGAGCCCAATTGCGATATTGTTCA
The DNA here is from genome assembly GCA_035045365.1 of Drosophila leonis. NCBI lineage: Eukaryota > Metazoa > Arthropoda > Insecta > Diptera > Drosophilidae > Drosophila > Drosophila leonis. Next base: position 642,940 of record JAWNPC010000284.1, on the reverse strand, counting down.
GGATCATGCCCGCAAGTTCCGTGACATCTCCGATCCCACACACTACTGGGTCTGCCCGGAGGGCCAGGAGAAGGCCGACTACATCCAGTGCCCCGACAACTATGCCTTCATGGAGCCAGAGCAGGGCTGCGTCGTCTGGGAGGAGTGGAAGTGGATCGAGCCATACACCAAATAAATAAACGTTTGCGATCAAACCTTGTCGTAAATTGAGAACAGCGCAAAAAAAAAACATAGCAAAAACTTCTTTTCAATCTGATATTTTATAGATTTTGACATACTCGCTCATGCAGTGCAAGGCGAGTATATTGGGTTGCTCTTGTCTCTCTCTGTCTGCCTGAGAGATAGAAGTCTTGAAAGCAGTCAAGTCTGGCCTAAGCACTTGCATTTGAAATAATCTTGCTTGCAAGCAGAAGAGAGTATATTGGTTTTCTACAATTTAGCTCTCTCTCGGCCTGTTTGAGCACTAAAGCCTTCAAATTTGTTTCTTTTGTCCATTCTATTCTGTCTTCTATTTCTTTCGCTTTGTTTGTCAATTAATTTCTTGGCCAAGTCTTGATTGGATTTGATGCCATCCGGAGCTGGAGCTGGAGCCATCGATTCTGTGTCAAAATAAATTAATTAATTACATGAGCAAACTTTTTGGCATGCGTTGCTATGTCCCGGTCTGTGCCCTGCCCTGCCCCTACATGCGCCCCGACATGACACCTGTCCACCAGCACTGCAAATGTGCCCCAAGTTGGGCGAAAAACTTTGCTGTCGCTGCGTATCGCAAAAGTTTACCCATATCTCTCAGCTGTCTTCGTGAATATATATAATCGAATCTTTATTTATTTTGAAGTGTCTCTGCCTAAATTGCAAACTTTTTGACAAACTTATAAATTCATGAATGATATGAATTGCGCTTAGATCGTTTCTCAGTTTGATAGCAAACTAACTTTGAATTGAGTCTGTCTCTTTGACTTTTCTTTGCCTGTAGTCTTTGTCTATAAGGTTTTTGAAGTTGTCTGCCCTGTAAAGAGGGAAAACGTGGTGAAGAAATTCATGAATGGCATTTGCAGCCGACTTGAATGAGCCTTGCCCGTCGGTCTATTCTATAAGAGGTAAGTCCAACTTCTTCTCTAATGTCATATCGCATATCAAGTTATAGAATCTACATAATAAGAGTGAACTCGTGTCGAGTATTCTTCTATCAGTTAGCTTAAACTCCTTCAGTTTAGGTATACAGCAAGTGTCTCCATCGTTCATGGCAGTAATAAAAGTTTTTGTTCATTTCAATTTATTTATGTATTCATTCTATTCAAAAAGTAAGCTGCCCTAAAATGCTATCTTTGCAGCAACTTAACGAGTTGCTTAGGTTGGGCCTGCCACCTGATACACTCAATATGATTGTAGCTAAGTTATGACTATGAAATTTGATGAAGCTTTTCTGAATATCTTTCTGAAGAACATCTTCTTCAATCAAGAAGTTGAAAACAGCAAATAGATAAGTGTAGAATTTGCTTTTTGAATACCTTTTCCATATCACTCAGCCGCTACAGTCTCCACAGTCTCACAGTCTCCGCAGTTTCCACAGTCTCCACAGTATCCACAGTGTCCACAGTCTTACAGTCTCCACAGTATCCACAGTCTCCACAGTCTCACAGCCTCCACAGTCTCCACATCTCCCGCAGCCCAAATCTTTTGCTTTGATTCATATCAATATTCTTGTTTCACATTCAAAAACTGACAGCTTGAGTAGCTCAACATAGATGTCAGGGTATCTGCAAGTCGCGCATACCCAACTAGATTGAAATTTTTGCTGTGTCTCATATCAAAAATATTTTGAATTTTCTTAAATTGAAAACTTCAGCTGCTCATCATAAGAATAAGAGTATCTTCTAGTTGTGCATACCCTACCAGAGCAGCTCGTCACAACTCTCTACAGAGTGGAAGTTTAAGCTTTGGCTCAAATCAAATTTCTTGTGTCATATTCATAAACTGTAAGCAAGTCAGACGCTCAATATGGACTTCAGGGTATCTGCAAGTCGTGCATACCCAACTAGAGATGCCCATCATATCTCTCTATCTTATTATATCATATTCTACAGATTGAAGCCTTGAAACTAGTGTGATTTTCTTCAAACTTCTTTCGAGCTTCATAGCAGTTAGAGTATCTACAAGTTGTGCATACCCAACTCGAGCACATTTGCCTCAGTTCATAAGAGAAGTCAAATCATAAAACAGAAACAAATTTCAGTGCGTTCACAAGGCAACTTCTATGAGCCCCTCGATTGCCATGTGAACCAGCTTTGGACTTGAAAAATATATAAGAAATAAAGCAAATGAAATATATTTAAAATATTTAAGGCAGTTAAATAAATTATGCGTGTTGAGCGGCGACTGACAACGCGCGGTTATGTCAATGGCAATGCGAACATTGTGTTCAAGACGCAGCTGGAGCTATATACGATATATATAAATATATATATATGTGTGTAAGATATGGTGTATCTGATAAACGATAATTAGGCAGTGCGTGTCTGTTGTTGCGCTTGTAATGTTATCTAACACCTTCGATTGGCAATCAAAGCCGATGCCGTCGTAGCAGGTAGAGGCAACAGCAGCAGCAGCAACAGCAGCAGCAGAGGCAGAGGCAGCAACTGAGGCAGCAGCAGCAGCAGCTACTACAATCAATCAAGTTGGATGGCACAGACATATTCATTGAACGAGCGCTACGAGTTGACGCTGCTCCAATTTCGTTGGGGCTTAACAAAAATATGCTTCATTATTTATTTGTTCAAGTAAAAGTCATAGAGCAATGCGAAGGCCCCCAACAAGACAGCGCAAGACAACATTAAAAGTGAAAAGTACTTCAATGAATCTTTGTTAGAAATCAAATGCAAACAACTTGTCGCTGCTGCTGGCTCAGTTCGGCTGACTTGGCTAAGGCGGCTCACTCGAGTGGCCCACAGTGGCCCCTGAGCTGTCAAGTGCTATTCGGGAAGTGTTGTTCATCATCATCATCATATTCATATCATGATCATCAATGGCAATATATAATATAATGAATATAACTTCAAGTTTTGCTTAACTGCTTTATGCAAGCACAGCGAAAATTAATGTTGTTGTTGTTGCTGTTGTTGTTTTGTTATTGTAGTTTCAATCATGCCCCAATTATGATCGTTGGCTCGAAGAAAGTTTCAATGGCCTTGACAAGGCCCATCAGAGTAAAGACAAAAGCGGTAGAGATAGGGAGAAAGAGAGAGAGAGAGAGAGATGGAGAGGGAGGGAGAGAGAGAGGGAGTGAGAGAGAGAGAGAGGGAGAGAGAGAGAGATAAAGAAACAGAGAGAGAGGGAGAGAGAGATACTGACCACAATTAAAAGAGAGAGAGAGAGAGAGAGAGAGAGAGACATTGAGAAAAAGAGAGACATAGAGAGAGATGAGAGAGAAAGAGAGATAAATTTATAGAGAGAAAGAGATATAGTGAAAGAGAAGTGGCAGAGCGAGAAACAGAAATATATGATAATGCGTCAGATAAGACGACGGAGAGAGGGAGAAAGAGAGAGAGAGAGAGAGAGAGAGCAACAGAGAAAGAGAGCACCATAGAGAGAGAAAGAGTGATTTGGAGAAAAATAAATAAAAACAGAATGAGAGATAGAGACATCGAGGAGAGATAAAGAAAGAAACATTGGGAAAGAGAAATAGATATGAGAGAAAAACAGACATGGAAGAGAGAGATATGAGAGAGATAGAGAGACAAACTGAAGAAGATAGAAGAACAAAGAGAGAGAGAGAGAGAGGGAGAGAGAGAGGAAGAGATATATATAGAGATAGAGATAGAGGTAGATAGAGATATAGAGAGAGAGAAAGAGAGAGAGAGAGACAGACAGCTAAAAATCCAGATAGATATTCAAAGAAAGAGAGAAAAAAAGAGGTACAACGATGGGAACAGTAATATAAGAAAGAGAAAGATGTTAGAGAAACAAATAAATAGCAGATAAAGAGAGAGAAAAAGAAGGAAAAGCAGAAGAGAAGGCCAGACAGAAGAAGAAAGATAGATATACGAGAGAGTCAAGAGAGATATGAGAAAGAGAGAGAACTCCAAGCAAAAATAGATATAAAGAAGGAGATATGAGAGTGGCATACATACTTGTCTAACTATATATTCATACAAATATACATACATACATACATACATACACACACACATACATTTTTATATATATTTATATTGACTCATTGAGTGGCTTTGAGTCATACGTAATTGAAGCAGCTGCCACGACTCATAATTGTTATCATTGTAGATAGTTTGGCCCTTTGCATTCGTACGACTCGTTGGCAGTTCCCAGAGCAGCTGCAACATTTAAAGACTCAAGCTTAAATGACTGTATTTATGTGTCTGACTGTTGCTTCGTGATGCGCTCCTTAAATAACCCGCAGCAGCAAAGTCAACTTGATTCATATTACCCCAGAGCCAGACCCAGAAACTCAAACAATTGTTGGCTGATTCAGATTTTATCAAGGCTATCAACAGTTGGCCAAAAACAAAAAAAAAACACTTTCGATTTACCAACAATTACAAAAGTTTCTAAAGCATTTGAACTCAGTTAAGAGCTGAGGCCAATCCTAACTAACTTGGCTCAAACCAAAGCAATTTTCATCCACCAAATTTCATATTATTTTCAAAATCAATGCCGAAATCTCGCTCCCCAAGCCAAAACTGTTTTGATTGATGTAATGAACACCTTTTCTTAAGCTTTGTCTTCTAAACTGATTCTGTTTTAAAATTTTATTCAAATTAGTATCGCATAAAATAGGGCCGCAAGCCTCAAGGCTTCGCTTTCAGCCAGTTTAACTTTGAACTTTGAACTTTGTTAACAAATTTTCAATTTATATATGAATTGATGAATTGATTATTCAAAAACTTTGTAAATCAATCAACAATGAGCAATGAGCAATAGGCGCGTAATGCCAATGACTGATAGCTTAGCTGATGGCGTCCTGTATGCAGATCTATATAAACAGATAGCTCTAGGCATGTGTGTGTGTGTGTGGGCTGTCAGTCAGCCAAAATGACAAATTGACATGTCGCAAAAAATGATAAATCTAAATGAAGACAGGTTGTACAGCAGATAAAAGACAAAAGCAAAAGCAAAGGCAACGGCAATGGCAATGGCAACGACAGCAGAAAGCAGCCAAACAAATGACCTTTCATCAGAGTGACAAATAAATGCAAAAAGCTCTCAAATTGGGGTCCGCCGGCGATCAGCCAGCGCAGCCAATTGATATGAAGTTGGCCATAGGTCAAAGTTCACAGCGTAACAGACACACACACACACACACACACATACACACACACGTGGGCAATTGCTGTGGTAACTTCCCAACTTTAATTCAGTTCAAGTCCGTTGCTGACGTCATTGACATCATTTGAGCAGCGCACAGAGCACATCTGAGACTTTTAATAAATCATTTCGTTCTTTAAATGCCATCAATAATTCAAAGCGTCGGGCAGACGCTGCGTATGCGCAATTTATATATTTATTCTCCCACTCTAAACCAAATTAACGCCAATCCTTATTAATGTCAGACATGTCACGGGCTTTTGTGCCTTTATTAAATCTATGCATAATGAAATTGGCTTGCATTAAAAATTTAACAATAATTTGCCAAAAAACGAATTGTGTATGGGTCTAATTGGAAATTGGAATTACAGCTAATGGCAACAATGGCATTGTGAATCCCCTTAACAGCGCGTGAGGCAGAGTGAGAGAGAGAGAGAGAGGCAGTGTGTGAGCTTTCACCACATTGCCCCGCTTGCAAACAGCTGATGAACTAGCTGGAAGGCGCAGATGATTTGCCAAGCGCACTGGAAGTCAGCTGGCATGTCCTACGTCTGGAAGGCGATTCATTTTGACAGGCCAACAATTAGTGAAGGCAGCTCCGCCTACATGACAGCTGTGTGCGTGCGCGTGTGTGTGTGTGAGTGTATTGGTGACAAGGCCACACCCACGCGGCCATGTTTGAATGAAATGACAGGCTGCATGCTCGACAGCAGCTGAAACGAGAAAGTTGCTCAGCTGCGGCAGAGAAGGAACGAAATGGCAATGGAACACACGTTAATGGTTTGCAAACACAGAAAAAAGCAGAAAAAGGAAAAAAAAACGTATTCTTCACAGTAACATGAACATGAACCCAGTATTGAGAATTTAGGTTACACATTTTTAGCAGGGGCAGCAAAGTGTTTTTGTTGCTGTTAACTTAAGTAAGGTCATCGAAATGTCAAAAGTTGCATTTTTCGATTTGACACACACACACATACACACACACACATGTGAAGTATAAACAAAAAGCGACACGCACTCGTCGAGTTTCATGTAACAAAGTGTTGGTCGCGCTGTCATAATTAAAGTCAACACACACACACACATCTATAAACACATTTTACACACACATACATAAGTACTCACCCACACACATCGCAATTAATTTGCAAGCTTTGCCTGCGTCACTGTTTGTCGCCATGACAAAAATACTCGTTTGAATACTTATTGATCGCACTGTTTCTTTTTTCGTATATTACCCTTTTGCCTAACCCCCTCCCTCTCTCTCTCACTTACGCCAGCGCCAGCAACGATTTGTGGCCAATTTTCGTAGTTGCCTCTTCGCCTCTCGCTCTGGCTCGCTTACACAGCTCAACACTTTCGGCGGCCATTTTGACGACGATGCTCCCGTGGGCGCCTTAAAAATTCCACCACTCATGTGACACACACATACACACACACACACACACTCACGTATTTATAGAGAAGTTTCTCAATAGATATTTGTTGTTCCGTTTTACTGCTTGCCCATTGCTCGTTTGCTTTTGTTGTTTTGTCTTATTTGATTTTAGTTTATGCTGCATCTCCCTCACCCACACTGGCCTGCGCTCTCTCGTTTGCCTTCCACTCCAACTCACTCTCTTGCTCACTCGCTCTCACACACACACACAGGCTCGCCTCTTGGTTGGCTGCGCAAACGTCAAGCTTAATTTATTTATTTTAATTTTATTGATATTATTCTGTTTGCGATGATTCCATTATATTACATACATATATACTTGTATAAATTGTACTATATCAATTTATACGCTTTATGCATTACGAGCTGCTTATTGACATTTAAGTGCTCTAAAATTGCAAACGATATTTCCCTCCTTCCCTGTACTCGACTTTCTCTACTTTCTTTCCAACTCGATTAATATAAATGCTTATTGACCTTTGGCTTCAGTGGCTTTAATCAATTTATTAGCGCCGCTTAAAGTGCACCTCGCCGCAAACCAGCCCACGCAGCTCAGCTGCTGTAATTCAATTCCAACCCGTTGCAAATTACAGACCAACCTTCACCCCTGCACCCCGCCACCCGCCACCCGCCCGCATTCCCTTCAGCTCTTCAGCTAACGAGCCGCAGCTCGTGTTACTCTTGCGTAATCTTTGCAGGTGCTTTGAGCACGAAGAACCTCAACTTACGCCTAGCGACTGGCCAAAGATAGCTCTGCCCAAGGTTACCTTTTGGCTGCGAACAGAAACCTGAGAGGCGTATAAATATCTCTCACAGATGAAACACGCGGCCACCCCACAAGCCTGAAGGGAATTTGTTATACTGCAGCATTCTGTAAACTGAATGTATTTATTATCAAATATTCTATTTTGGGTATCCATTTCGAGTATTTTGCAATATAAACATTGATTATACATCGCTTCCTCAGGCACTGAAAAATTCAGAGTGAATCATCACTTTATATTGAAACATTCTATAAGTAGAGTATATAGATTTATTTTTATACTAATTATATACTTATCAGAGCTTAAATTACTTTTGTGTTTATCTTATTTATAATGTAATCTATCAAATATTGAATAGTAAGTCATTTTTTTTACTGTCACATGACTTTTCACGCCTTAATCAGTGTAAAATTCAGGAAAATAACATAATATATTATAAACTAATTCTCAATCTTTACTTATCTGTTACTTTGGGTCATTTAATGTTATCAGATTCATTTGTAAGTCTAACCAACTATATTCACTATTCACTATACTCACTACACCTTACTTTTCAGGCCTTAAGCACTATGAAATTCAGTGAAATGTCAGTTGATATGCTAAACTATGTCTTTGGGGTTGCTTAGTTGGCATAAGCTCTATAACACTTTACTCTTTAGACCTAAATCAGTGTAAAATTCAGTGAAATATGAATTCCTTTTTGATAACTCAAGCAACAAGAGAACAAAATGTATTCTAGATCGCATAAGCTCTAAAAGACCTTACTTTTCCTACCCTAATCAGTGTAAAATTCAGTGAGTATCCAATTAAATATGCATTTCAAAGTAACATTCATACTAAATGCTAATCAATTCTATTTAAATATCCTCTACACTGACTACAGCTTACTTTTCCTTACCTAATCAAAGGAATGTTTATGCTAAGTGTAGTCAGAGTTAACTCTTATCTCAATTCTATTTTAAAAATGCCCTACCCAGGCTACACCTTACTTTTCCTGACACAATCAGTGCAAAATTCAGCTGTCAGTCTGTGCCTGAGTGTCACTCTCAATGGCATCTGTCACTTTTGCGCATCAAGTGAAGTGAGTTGAATGTCAAAGCATTAAAAATCAGTTGCAGCTGCACTGCAGGAGGCGGAGCGCAGGGTTCTCTCATATGCTCTAAACAGAGGAGCTCAGAGAGTTTGCTTGGCAATCGCTGTCTATCCAGCTGTCAATATCACAGCAGACAGGATCAACAGACATTAACAAACAGCAGGATGAAGCCATCAAGCTTTGATGCCAACCGCAGAGTGCGTATATATACATATATATATATATATATATATATATTTATAGATAGATAGATACGTATATTTATAGGAAAATTATAATTTAAATCAGCTGCGAGGCACGCAGCACATTTCAGTTTCAGTTTCTGTTTCAATCCAATTAAGTCTGTGGATGGTTAGTTTATATTTCGCACACACACACAGATATCACAAAGTTATACAAAAAATCAATAGATTGTAGGCATATCCCAGGAGGAGGAGGAGGCGGGGAAGGTGGGCAAGGCGAAGACACTTTTCTACCTTGGCCACAACGACACAAGCCAGCCAAAGCACAGCGTGAAATTTTACAAGTGTTGCTTTTGTTGTTGTCGCTGTTGCTGGTGGTTGGTGGTTGTGTGGTGCTGTATGTATATATACATATATATATATTTAATGTGCGAGGGGAGCGGTTGGCTGTGGTGGGTGGTGTTTGCCTGTTTTACGGTTCGCCAACGCTCGAACAGATGCCCCCCGTTGAAACCCATCGTCATCTAATTACAAGAAAACACATTGCTTGCCAGGCTGAACAAGCCTAGCATAACTCCTCCGCACAGAGATCAGCTTTAGCCATTTGCTCGATTTGAAATGTTTGCACACATTTGAAAACTGCTCAAATTTAAGCTGAGTTTCGCTTTACCTCAACTCAAATTTGTGTTTGTCATGCATAAAATAAAAGATTAATTATAGCAACTCGTTTTCACATCTGACATCAAATGTCAACCCAAAACCCATTTGCACTTACCTAATTGCCTGACAAAATCCTTTTCGGGTTCCACAATTGGCTGCGAATTAGAATTGAATTAATTTTTGAGTGTTCTACTTTCTCTTCAAATAGAGCTACACTCAGAGAACTGCGACTTTTCTGTTGCTCATGTTAAGTTCTTAACATTATGTTAATGTGCTGTGGGTAAAGTATGCGAAAAGGCGACGTTTCTTATGTAAGCATATTCTGTATGCATAAGAAAAGGAGGGGGCTTTATGTTTTTGCTGTCAGAGAAGGAGGAGGAGAAGGAGGCGTGGTCTTCAACATATATTCCTGATCAGGTCAATATACTAATACGATCTAACTATATGTCTATATATCTACCTGTGTCTATATATCTACCTGTTTCTCTCTCTCTCTCTCTCTATCTGTACTTCTATCTGTTACTCTGTATGTCTATCTGTCTCTCTATCTGTCTCCCTATCTATACCTTTCTATGTCTCTAACTTTATGTCTGTCTGACTGTCCGATCTAGCTCAATTGATGCGTGTTTAAATATCTCTTATTTGACTTTCAGACTGACAGTCTCTCCGACTGTCTCTCCAACTCTCTATCTCTCTCTTTAACTCTCTCTCTATCTCTCTCTCTCTCTCTCTCTCTCTTTATGTCTCTCTCTCTCTCTCTCTCTCTGTCTCTCTCTCTCTTTCTCTCTCTCTCTCTTTCCTTCTCTCTCTCTGTCTATCTATCACTATCTACCCCCTCTATCAGTCTGCCTGACTGTCTCTAGCTGCCTCTCTGTTCAACAGCCTGATCGAGCTTCGAGCATCATTAGTTAAGTCCATAAAACATTCCTTTAGGAAGAAGAAGAGCAGCATTTGCTCAGTTAAGCATATCTATATGCAGCAGCTCTGCAATTTGTCACTCAATGATCGAGTGCAAAAACTAGATCAGAGAAAGGCTCAAGAGCTACGTTCGATGTGGATGTTGCAGTTCGAGCTGAGTTGTAGCCGTCTATATAAAGGCGAGCCTGCAGCAGCTCTGTTTCAGTCGTATACCCAAGCTGCTGCTGGTCAGTCGTGTGGTGCGCTGCAGCTTCTCCTCCTCCTCCTCTTCTACTTCTGTGTGAATTTGGTAAATATATTTAAATAGTTAATAATATGAAGTATTTTAAGCAGAATTGTAAAAGTTAAGTTAATTAATTTTAAAGAATTGTTGTTAATAATAATTTTGCTAATAATGATCATTCTGTTAATGATGTTTATGATCCTTCATTATTAAGCAAATAATCACTATTATTATTAATAAATTAATCATTACAATTTATGATAATAATTATGTTAGTAATGATCATTGTGCTAGTTATGATTAAGTAAATTACCATTTGAATTTTTATCATTAAATAAAAAATATATGCAGCGAGACTGCGCATACCCTGTTATTTATTATAAGGTTAAGGACATCCTCTAATCGTGCACACCCGACTAGAGCACTCTTTGCTGCTTAGCTTAGAAAGTGTTGACAAATCTAAATCTAAGTTGCCTTCGCTATTTATATAGCTAAGCTAGCAGTTCGAGGGTAACTTCTAGTCGGTCAATCAGACCATACTAAACTGATCTCACTTGTAATGCTCTCTTGACTAGATAAAAGTAAATTTTTTCATAATGGCAAATATATCAAGCAATATGTGCACGTACTTGAGATTGACCGACTAGAAGTTACCCTGTAATTAGCCAACCTTTTAGATCTAGGCAATCTAGCGCTCACAATCAGGTTGTTTATGATTTATAGTTCGATTTCTTTGCTAGTTTCGTTTAAGTTTTCATTTGTGCTTTCATTGCCGTTTCACAAACTTCATTTAGCACGCATTTTCTTTAAGTGTAGCTGTCATTTGTAGCATTTAGCTGGCAGCTTAAATAGCTGTAGTTTAGCTCGCCTCTGGCCCATTGTGTGCAGCTGAAGGAGCTGCTTTCAGCTGCTTTCAGCTGCTCTCTATAAATATTCCTTTTCTCTAGCTTCAGTTGCGTGTTTTGTGTTCATTTCTCTGCGGCTGCTTTTGGCAATGCTGCAGGCGACCCACGCCCACACCCACTGCCAGACCCACGCCCACATGTCTTAGCCTTTGGCAAAAATAACCTTGTTTTCAACCACTTTCCGACAAGCCAAAGTACGTTAGCCCGACTCTGGCGACGTCGACGCCGACGCCAACGCCGACGTCTGTGCTATATAATTTTTGCCTCTATATATATATATATATATATATATATATATATATATATATATATATATATTTATACAGTTATGTATTTGGCTGTACTATGTGCTTGATGCTTAAGTCGTGGCTCACACGCACACCTGATATGGCACACCTTGATTTACCTTACGGTTGCACCTGCTTCTGCTGCTGCTGCTGCTGCCCTTATCGATCTGAGTTTTGTGGCCTTAAGCCTCAGTTTTTTTCACCATTTTCCACACATTTTCACTGCGTTTGAGAAATACGTAATTGCTTTTACGTGCCCAAATTTATCAGATTGCATCTCTCTCCCACTCTGTCTCTCCCTCTCTCTCCTTCTCTCTCTTAATATATATATAGATATAATTGCAGTTTTAAGTACACTTTCGAAACACTGTCAGCCGCATAAAGCTCTTAAAGCAGCACTGAGCTCTACCTTTTCAAAAGTTTTACGTACGTGTGTGTTTGTGTTTTGTGTGTGTGTGTGTGTGTGTGTGTAGTGGTATATACTAAGTAAACATTATGAAATATAAGGCAGGCATTCCAGAGAAATTCCTAATAACGCGCTTTACCCTTGGTTTGACTTCTACTCGAACTGAATTCAATTCATAGTGAAATAAATGGCGTGGCTTACATATAAACAAACTGTGAAAGCTTAATGAATTATTTGCTTATGATATATATGCGGAATATAGATAGATACACACATACAGCTGTGTTCATAAAAATAGTAGTATGACTGCATTGTTGGACAGAAAAACTTTATTGTAAATAATAATATTTTCAAAGTAATTAAAATATATGTATATCTATAAATATAAAATCCTAATAGTCATTTCAAGTTGTTTTCAAAATATTATGTTTATCACTAAATTTAGCTGTGCAACATTTCAGTCGCACTACTATTTTTCTGAACACAGCTGTATGTAATGTCTCTGTTATATAAACCTTTGCATGTGTTAGGCAACGCATTGATGTCTGTTTACTCAATGAATCCACGTGCACTAGATATATAGGTAAACAAAGTTTTTATATTAGAGTTATAAATAAGCTAAGCTAAAAAAGAAGAAGAAGAAAAGAAGAAGTTGTAATCATATCTTGTCTATATATTGCCTGTTCTCTATAGCTACGCTCCTGTCAATCTTTCAGGCGGCAAACGTATTTCGTGAGGCGAAACGCATCAGGAAGTGTCACAATTTTTGCTGAATTGTCGTTCATTGAGCGGAACGGAACTGTTCTGTGGCTTCTGTCACTGACGACTGTGACAACCCATTGAAATGCCTCTAATAGTCAGCTTGACAAGTCCTGGAATGTGACGATGTGAAGGATTGCTTTGAATTTTTAGAATGTTTAAGTTTCAATGGCAGAGTTGATTGCGATCAAGCATATATAAAATATGTAAAATATATATAAGTGTATCGAGAAATATCGAATTATCGATAGTTATTTATATTACAATTGGAGCGTTGAGCATAACTTGAACAGAGCTATAAATATAGGCTAGATATATAAATACAAAGATATATCTATAGACATGTATATATACTATACTGATTGAATATATTTATATAGTATATCGATATTTGAATTTATCGATATAGCTTACGTTTTATAGGTGTATGCTCTAGCTCGCTAAATATTAATAAAAATGGATTTTGAGACTTGGCTTCTTAGGCATAGCTCGAAGACTATGAGAACGAGAGATATTAGATATAGCTAAATAAATGAGAGATTGATAGATAGGGAACTTGCAAATATTGTTCGATACTTATATATTATACAGGGCTAACCACTCGAGGTGTAATCTATTCAAAAGGTAACAAATTCAGATAGGAAATTTTTTTCTATTTTTTCTTTTAAAAATTCAAAAATTTAGAATCAATTCATTTTGGCTCGATATGATTACCTTTTGCATTGACTACAGTCTACATACTGTCAAGAAATGACTCGCAAGCTTCATACGATATACGAACAGACGGACGGACGGACTGACGGACTGACAGACAAACAGGCAGACAGACGGACAGGGCTAAATCGACTCAGCTCAACGCCCTGATAAAGAATATGGGGTCTTCCACGCCTCCTTCTGCCTGTTACATACATTTTCACAAAAACATTATACAATGATTTCCCATTTTCAATGGGTTCAGGGTATTAAAATTAAAATTAAAGTATTATATCTATGAACTAAAAAGGTCCAAAAGAACTGGAAATGTCGAAAAACGCTCAACGAAATCAGCTTTCTGTGAATGTATGTGTCGGTCTCTATAGAAGACAACTGGAATACTCTAGAGGACAGTTATGCCTAACCAAGCTACTTAAAAGTAAGTTTAGTTTTGATTGAAGACATCTACATCAGACAAGCTTGAAGCAGGCTTTAATTATTTTATAATACATTGCATAGTTTTTTCTTTCAAATAAATACAACATTTCTTAGATTCTCAATCTAAATTTATCAATTTAAATTTATGCAAATAATATTAAATAATAATGAAGCTTATTCAATTAAGAATTTCTCTCTCAGTCCAAAAACAAGTAGAATTCTAAACAAGATTTGCTCTCCCATTTGGCTTTTTATCTATTTGCTCGCCTAAGTCCAGTTGACTTAACTTTTACATTGAGACGAAATCTTACAGTTTCTTATATTTGTATACAAAAAAGTTCAGAGTAGTTAACACTATTTGAATGCAGAATGCGACGCCCCACTTGGGCTAACAAATTCTCATTATAGTTTTCAAGGACAAACCCTTGTCAGAGGCTTTGCTTTTTGAGGCAAATCAAAGGACAATGGCTTCAGCTTTGAGCGGGCATAAGTTAAATCTTGATAAATTGTAACAAAAAACGCCTGACAAATGATGAATGACAAAAGAAATTGCCACAAAAAGAAAGACAGAGAGAGAGAGAGAGGGAAAGGGAGAGAGAAGGCAGAACTGCAGAGAATTGGCTGACGTTGCTTATCAGCTGCAGCTCCAGCTGCATTGCAGTTTGATTGAAAGCAGAAAAAGCCTCAAATTAACTTATTATGTAAATTGATAAAGCAGAGAAAGAGAGAGATAGAAAAGAAGAGCAAGAGTGAGAGAGAAAACAATCAATGCGTGCCTTACATAAGCCCCAAAAAGTATGCTACATGAAGTGCTAAACAGAAATAAACAAAGCAGCAACAACAACAACAACAGAGAAAGCAGGTGAAAAAATAGTAAGAAAAATGTGCGCTGCCTAGACAGGTAGAAATTGATTTTCTTTTGCGTGGGTGAGCCAAAGGTAAAGCTAAAGGTAAAGAACGAACGCGGCGCGAATAGAATTTTATTCAAATGTGCCCAACGAGCCGCAAGTAATATGCATGGGAAACTGGCGAAGGCGCACAGCGGGGAGTGGCCGGAGAGAGGGGGGTGGGGGTGGGGGGTGGGCAGGAGGAGAGGTTCAGCCAGCGAGCCAATTGGTGGGCAGCCACAGGCAGGCGCATGCGTCATGTCCTGCGCCATGGAAAGCTCCGAAAGAGACCTGAGCTGGAATTCCAGCCTGAATACCGACAAAAAAACAACACACACACTCATAGCAGCAGCAGCAGCAGCAGCAGCAGCAGCAGAAGAAATGAAAATAACGGTATAGCAGCAGCTACGTGCGAGCAGCGCCAGACAGAAGTTACCTTTGCTCCTGCCCGGACGACACAACGCACGCTGCCAACTGCTGCTGTCGTTGCTCACTTTGCAAAAAAATCATAAAAAAAGAAAATAGAAAAATTATAAAAAAAACACAAAACGAAAATTAATTAAAGCAAATTGCGTGGGCGTGGGCAGCGTGAGTGAAACGAAAGGGTATCAGCGCGTTCGGTTTGACTCCGCGTAAAGTTGGTTAAGTGCAACGGTTTTTACATAACTCGACTCGAGAGACAGGCAGAGAGAGCGAGAGAGAGAGGGCGAGAGGGAGAGAGCGATAGAGTTGCTTTCCTGCTAACTCCGTTTTGCTGGACGTAACGAACGTGGCGTCCAACGAGGCCAACAGCAGCAGCAGCGCCGCTGGTGGAGCCAGCGGGAGCAGCGCTGAGTCGGCCGCCCTGTTCTCCAAACTGCGTAGCTTCTCGATTGGCAGCGGTCCCAACTCGCCGCAGCGCGTCGTCTCCAACTTGCGCGGCTTTCTCAGCCATCGCTTGAGCAATATCACACCAAGTGATACAGGTTAGTCAGAAACACCTAAATACACCTATATCTATATCTATATCTATATATATTATATATATATTTTTATTATATATATATATTAAGTTCCTTTTATAGTGCAGTCTTAGCCATGTTTGTCCTCCATGCGAGTGGCTTACATAACCTGCCTAGGATATTCGCATCTAATTAAAATTAAACAAACTTCTCTTCGCATGCAAACACTGCTAAAAAAGCTCCAAGTGTTTCGGCCTCTACCCACACACACACGCACACCTTCACACACTCACACACACGCAAGCTTAGCTTTTGCCCAGCAAGGTGTGCGTGTGCGTGTGTGTATAGACACATGTATTTCGTGACCCATTCCGTTTCTGCTTTTGTCACTGGCACAAAGTGGAATTGAAACATTTACAGTTAGATTTTCAACGTGTCTGCGAGCAGAGGCTAAATCGCTTCTTGTTCTTATGTAATGCGCGACCAAAGAACTGAACTGAGCAAGAAGCAGCTAAATCATAGATTTTAATTAAATATTGAAAAACTAAGCAAAAAAGCAAAATATACTGAAATTCATTTATTTTGAAATATTTTCATAAAATTAAAATTAGTCTGAAAATATTTTGGTCTTTTGGAATTCGACTTGCTGAGCGATTGCAGATTTTTAAAATATTTAAAACGGTTTCTTTATTATTTAAATGTATAATATTATATAATTTATTTACTATTATATTATATAAAGTACATGAAGTTGGAATAGTTTGATATATTTTTCAAATATTAAAAACTCATTTAAAATTGCGCTAAAAACATTTCTTTAAATGTATATTTTAAACTCATTTATAATTATATGAAATTTATACTTTATTTATTTTGAAAAACTTTTTTTTTTAAATATATTTTATTTGATGATTTATTTTTTTGAAAGAAGTATTTAAATAATATAAAATATTTAAATAAAACAATAAAAATAGATAAATATAGAAATATTCTAAATATTTTTCCTTTCAATTCTCAAACTTACAGTAGTTAAGTTTTTGACCAGTTTTGGGAATCAAGCAAAACTCAACTTCTTCAATTCTTTAACTTCGACTCTTTATGAGTTATCTTACTTGGCTGAGTCCATACAGTATAATATTATATATACATATATACATAAATATATATTTCTGATCAGGTTTAATAAACTTGTCCAACTAGCTGTGTATAGATAGTTCCGACAAAAGCTAGAAAATTTGAGCTGCTAGTCGAGCACTTCTTCAAAGTTCAAAGTATACTTATATATACATATATTATATATACATATGTATATTATATATACATATACTATATGTATTTGTAACTGTCAATTATGATTTGAATTAAAAGCTGAGAAAATGTCTCTAATGCTTCACATTCAAAAGAAATGTTGGCCAAAATCTAATAAAGTTTGTGTTTAGTTTTGACATTAAATCATTAAAAGCAAGAAATTTGCTGAGGGTTGACAGAAATCATTTCTAAAGACATCCACCTGCACGTAGTAGTATTTGCTGATGCTGTGGCTGTGGCTGCTGCTGCTGCTGTTGCTGTAGCATAATGAAGCCAATAAATATAAATTTGCCACAGAAAACACAAAGACAAACAGAACGCTGGCTGCCGCCTTGTCATTAGATTGTTTGCCTTGTTTGCCCTTGTCGAGGCGTTTGTAACGCTGATGTGTTCATAGCGGTCTTCATGTCAAAACAAAAGCCATTCCAATGGGGTGGCTGACTGTCGGGCGGGCTGCCAGGCAGGAAGGAAGGTAGCTCGTAATAAGCCCAAACGAGAAACAAGTAACGCATTTGTCTTGATGCTGTCTGATAAAAGGAGCGAACGAACGTCACACACACAGCGGCAGGCAGCCAGTCAGCCCCTTTCTCAATCGAGAGACCGCAAACCAGCAGCAGCAACTCGAGGGTTGAACCTGGTTCTATTGAGCCATAAGCAACAGCAAAGGCAATTGCTGGTAGCTGACTTTGTGATACTCGCTCAGTTGCTTGAGTAAGCTAAATTATTGAATAGATCAAGAATTGATAGGAAAACTTAGTGCTCCATAGGATATATTCAGATATATTCCAATGCCACCAAAGCATCTTATGGCATATAGAAGTCTATTCTCTGACAACTGACTGTCTGATACTCGCTTAGTTGACAAAAATACAATAGTTTATAGATAAATAATGATTCTAATGTAACAAGTTATTCCAAAGCCTTTCTAAAGCTTACAAATCTATTGTCTTACCCATGGATATATAGTTAATATGTGTTCATGAAAATAGTAGTGTGACTAAAATGTTGGACAGCAACATTTTGTGATTAACATAATATCTTGAACAAAAATTTGAAACAAGTATAAAAATTAATCAAATTGTTTTCAAAATTTTAAAATTAAAGTTTTAGTCACACTACTATTTCTATGACCACAGCTGCATCTCAGCTAGCTACTGCGTTCTATTTAGGCTTCAATATACGACGCACTTTCCACTTTCAAGTCTCTGCTTCCACAAAGCCAATATGCCCGCCTTCCACTTTCTGAGCGCTCAACTTGATGGGGCAACCGAGGACGAAAGGTTATGCTGTGTCTGGCAGCAGGCTTCAGCCGCAGCAGCCTTCAGCCTTCAGCCTTCAGCCTTCATCCTGCAGCAGCATCCGCAGCAACATCAAAAGTCGTAAACTTGTAAACCGGTCGCTGATGGTGTTGTTGATTGGGAGGCATTTGTAGCGCCGCAAATGTTCACATTTTGCGCCTTGTCGCATGAGCTGCGAATCGACACAGCTAGCGATTAATCAGGCTTGGACAGCCAACTAAATTAACTGAATATATATATCAATCTATATATATGTATGTGGCAATAGACTCGCTCATAAAGGTTATTTATGTGACTAGCAATTTGTAAGCAAAGCTTGACCTAGCTGAGGCTGCAGGCGCTGCGATGTGGGCGTGGCATGGCGAATGAGGTGCCATTTAAGAGCTGTAGAAACACGCACACTCGGCGCCTAGCCACGCCCAGTTAATGTTTTGATTTATAGGCCATGTCACGTATACGCCCCTCTGTGCCATTAGAAGCAAGGCAAAAGTGAGAGCTAAATGAAGCCCGAATACACTTAACACACATTTATATAGATATATATATAGGCTATATAGTACCATAAGCGAAAGTATCTATAAATTCATTAAGTAGCATGAACAGAGAGAACAGAGCGACTCCTGCTCTGTCACAAAATTTAAATACCTTTGAAGCGAAGAGCAGCTTTGGTGTAATGTGCACGCTCCTCTTATATTTACGACCATTGTAAATGGAACGCGTGCGACCCTAAGCTGCGGAGCTGCAGCCTGATCCTGGCTAAGTGGCTGCGTATCCTTCAGGGAATTGGCTGAAAGCCATTTAAAGCTGCTGCCCAAAGACAAAGCAAAGGCAACGAAATGATAACAGCAAAAGTGGGTGGCGCACGTTTTGCTTGTTTTCCTTTTTGCTTTTTTTTTTTGATAATTTTTGAGTCCTCTGAAAACTTTTGCAATTAAAATGTTTGGCTTTGGGCGCTCGCGCAAACCAATTAAGCTAACCCAATTGCAGTGAAATCGATAGGGCCAAAGCCAAAGACAAGACAATTAAACTTGAAACACAAAACAAACAAACGGATAAAAGACGTTGCGATGGGCACAAGTCAGTGAAAAGAGGGTTAAGGTGAAGCCAAATCGATCAAGTTGCGGCTAACACACACACCTGTCCACAGTTCAATTAATAGCAAGACAGAGAACAAATTGGCAACACACACAGACATCTGGTTCACATGTCATTAATCAATGAAAGCGACGCCCGAAATTAGGCAACAAATTTGATTGGAAACAGTGAGCGCCATAAATATGCGCACGACTCAGCGCACAGCAAACTCGACCCAGCTCAATTCACTTGAGTAAAGCAGCTTACAACACTTCTCAAATGCTCGATGAAGGGTGTCTGTGTATCTCCCTCTCTCTCTCTCTCTCTCTCTCTCTGTCTCTCTCTGTGTACAATGAAACACTTGTAAGGATTAGCGCTGCCTTTTGTAGGCTGACAAATGAAACGCAGCTTATCATAAATATTATGATTGGTTTTTCCTTTCACGCTTTACACGCTGTCCCACACTACACCCACTTACAGCCAGTGTTGGCTAACGTATATATGTTATTTTTTTAATTTGCCAGAAAAATGAAATTGTGTTTCTATGCGCTGCTTACCTATTCGGACAGACAAATGGCAGAGGGAAAACTCTTGAGCTGAACAGAAATGTAATTTTCTTTTTGATACCCTGTAGCTAAAGGTTGGGGGGGGGAGTATGGCAAACAGACAGAAGTGGGTGGAAAATGAAAATTGGTTTTGTAGTATATCATATAATGATATGCGAGGGTAGTTTGATAAGTTTTTGATGTAACAAAATGTGTAAATTATTTGAAAACAAATCATTGTTTATATTATACTCGTTCATGCAGTGATTGGGGTATATTGGTATACTGCTTCGTCTGTCTCCATCACTGCAAAGCATTTGCTAGAGACTTGGATTACTCGTCTACATTTAGCATGCATGTCTTACTGTGGAAGATAGAGAAAGTGAAATATCAAAAGATTGACTTAAGTTTCCGGGTATCTCAAAGTCGAGTACCTCCAATCTAGGCTGTATATAAAAAATCGAAAAGTTAATTTCCGGGTATCTCAAAGTCGAGCACTTCCTATCCAGTCAATATATACCATAACTTCAGCTGAGCGGTATCTCGCAGTCGATTACTCCCCATCGTGACTACACATATGAAGCTGGGCTCAGCAGACCTTTTGAGCAGCTCAAGCAAACAGAAAGCTCATAACTCAACTGCTTACTTATGTGCACTGGAAAAAAAACGATGTGAAAAGTAATCTATTTTGCAGCTGCCTCTTCTGCCAGGCAGCTCGAGTTGCAGGCGAAAATTTCAATTTGTAGTGCACTTTGTTCGTTTTATCGAGTTGTCTGTGAATAGATTGAATTTCCACATACATAGAAAAAACAATCTATATACAGAGAGAGAGAGAGAGAGAGAGAGAGACAGAGAGAGTGAGAGCTAAGAGTAAGGCTTTTCTTACTGCTTGGCTGGGCAAAGGTTGCAGCCTTGTGAATGCTTTAGAATCGCAGCAGATGCGCAATTCATACATAAAATATGAACTCAAGACTTTGCTAATTGAGGCAAATATGAAAAAGAAACCCAGAAAGTATAATGAGAGTCACGAAAGTTGATGTTATGAAAAGCAAAATGAAACCTAAACAGAAATAGAAACTGAAACTGAAAGAGAAATGGAAAACGAAAATGTAACACAAAATGTTTTATTTGCTGGGAAATTCATCAGCTGCAAACAGAATTTGTTTCTTTTTTTTTGTTTTTTTGCCAGTCAGCGCGGAAAAATCAATAAAATTATAAAGGCGTAAACATAAATTGCCGCTGTTTGATGTTCAAACTTTCTCTCTCTCTCTCTGTCTGTCTGTGTGAACTTTAATAATCCTGATGTTGTGCCAGGCCCCTGGGCTTGGCCTGGTCTTGTTCATTATTGTAACCAACATGTTGGCGCTGGCACACGTTTCTGCACTTGACTCGAGCAGCGAGCAGCGAGCAGCTGCGAGTGCCAACCCCTGGCTTTGATAAAAAGCACCGCGTGCAGCCAACCCCAGGGTCAAGTAAAGAGACCCACCTGAGCCACGACTCAGCTGCTGTGGCTGTTGCTGTTCCTGTTGCAGCACAACAAAACAAACCCAAAATTAAAGTCTTCCGTTGTATGAATGTCAGGCGAACAGGCTGCCATCGACTGCCCGATACTCGTTCAAGGAAGAATACCATCGACTGACTTGTTCAAACTTCTCCATCTCAGTCATCCCAGTCAAACTCTAGTGAAGTCCAGTTCTGATCTAGCTTTGAGAGTGACTGACTCACTTCATACCTTGTCATATGAGTTGTCCAAGTGATTCAGTCAGTTGTATATGGGTTCGAGTCCCAGCTTAGTTTATGCATGTAGTGTAGTCTCAGCCACAAGCCATTCAATATACTTCTACTGACAATAAACACGAGTAAGACTGCTCTAGATCAGTTGTCCTGAGAAGAGTAGCACAAACATATATGCTGTACGCTGTGTGGTGCTGCTCTTGCTTTGTGTTCCACAAAACATGCACAACTTGATGGACTCGTCTTTTGATGCTGACCTAGAAGATATATATGCTAAGCCTGTTAGATTAATTTCAGCCAAAAACATTATATTCTATCCGCCAATTTCAATTCCAAGGCTTCACTCACATGTTGCATACAGAGTATATTGCTACTTTCACTTTAACTCATTATTTGTAAGGCACGATAATACCAATACACTCTCTTTTAGCTAGTGAGCGAGTAACAGCAAAGCTTGCACACTCACACATCATTTACACACACGCACACACATCCATGATAATTGACTCATGTGCAAGAAGCCTAAGGGCTGGCTATGCTCAGCGCCATCGCCCCCTGCCTTCGATCAGCCACACCCACCAAAACAGAACAGCAAGACAGGCAGGTGGAGGTTACCCCAACAGCAACAGCAAAAGAATAAAACAGCACACGAAACGTGGTCATGAAAATTTAATGATAAAACGAAATGTTATTCTAACGTCTCGCATATACCAAAAGACCCCATCAGACAGGGGCTGGCTGGATGGCTGTATGGTAGGTTGGTAGGTTGGTAGGTTGGTTGGTTGGCTGGAGGGAGGGAGTTTGGGTATACATGTATTTTTATACCCTGCACACGTAACGTTTTTATGTTATGTTTGTCTACTCGGGGGTGGCAACAAGGTGGATAAATGTCGAAATTAGATCAGCATTGATAGCTGGCATGGGAGAGCAGACAGTTGTCCACTGGGTCTATATAAGGCAGCAAGATAAAATATATGGAAACTAAAAAGTGCTAAGACTAGAACTTTAAGCTATAAAAATGTTATGTAATGATAAAAGTATATATATGTATGTAGGAAAACTCTTGATAGTAAGCAACTAACTACAGATTCGAGACAGGGTAAGGTTACTTAAAACTTTGTTAACTATAAAGCAGCACGAGTTGGTTCTTCTGCTCTACCTCGTCTCTCCTTTCAACTCTCTTTGTCCACTCCACTCCTCTACTGCTCCATTTGCCACAGTGTTGTAGAGGTTCACGACTGATTGATTGCTCTAGTGGGTTGGGTTTGGAGTCACTACTTGTGGCTTGCGTGTCGTTCAAGAGCTTCTGCGCTTTGTCAAAGCTTGTGGTTGTTTTATTCTTTCCTTTTTGTGTATGGAACAAAGCGAATATTACATGTAATTAGATGATTTTGAAGTGTGGCCACGCGACTGTGAGCATACTTGTCGAACTACCCTCGCAGCACAATTGATTTAATTGCATATGTATTTATTGTTAATGCCATTGTAATGACATGTGAAATACTCTATAGAATATTTATGGTATTTGTTTTATGATTGAAATGTGTGCAAGCAGCAAGTGCTCTACTTAATTTATGTAAATATGTGTAAACTAATCTTAACAAATACACATTTTTGTTGTTCACCAGCAGGCAACCTTTTGCAACACAGAAACAACATTTCAATCATAAAAACAAATGATCAAATTCTATAATATTTCAATAAAAATGCCAAATCAATTATGTTTAAAAAGACAAAAGAAAAAGAAAAAGAAAACAATTAACTATTGTCTGAGCAATAACGAAAAAAACTAACGAAATCTTGTTTCTGTGTCGTTAAAGGTTGTTCACTGGCATGCCAACAACTCACACACTAACAACAACAACAACAACAAAACCAGCAACACGAAATCATGTAAGAGACAGCAGCGAGTGTAACTGCGACTGCAACTGCAATAAAGCAAACTGGAGTTAACCAACGAGCGAACCACCAAAAACCAACTCGAAGCCATTCAGCCGGAAACGGATGCAGCAGCCCAATTTCCGGCAGCGGACATGAAATCGAAAAGCATCAAAAGCAAAAGAGCAAATCAACTATAAAGGCTACACATAGTACAAAGAAGGAGCGAGCGAGAGAGGCATAGAGAGCACGCAAGCAATTCTAAAAATAAATCGAAAGAACAGCTAACAAAATGTCCTCCTGCCACTGAGCGACACTAAGCAGAGCCAAAGAGAGAAAGAGCGAGAGAGCGATAGAGCGATAGAGCTCAAGCAATTCTAAAAATAAATCGTCAGAGCAGCTAGCAAAATGGCCCCCTGCCACTGAAGCAGTGTTAGCAGAGTGAAAGAGAACGAGCGATTTGGAGAGCTCAAGCAATTCTTAGTACCAAATCAAAAGAAAAGCAAAACAAAATGGCCTCCTTTCAAATACCGCTGATCAACCTGGAGTTGCGTGAGGTGAAGGAGATTGTGTGGGAGAAGATACAGGAGCCGGTGAATCAGCGTCGCCTCATCCTGGTCATTGTCTCCATTGCCTTGCTCTTGGACAACATGCTCTACATGGTCATTGTGCCGATCATACCCGACTATCTGCGAGAGATTGGCAGCTTCGATGAAGGGCCAACGCCGCCGCCGCTGCGTGATAATGTCACTGGACTCGTCATTCCGACGCATCACGACCATCATGGTCAAGACTCGGCAACGGGCATACTCTTTGCCTCCAAGGCCATTGTCCAGCTGATGGTGAATCCGTTCTCTGGCGGCCTAATTGACAAAATCGGCTACGATATACCCATGATGATCGGCCTGACCATCATGTTCTTCTCGACGGCCGTCTTTGCCTGCGGCAGCAGCTACAGCGTCCTCTTCTTTGCACGCTCTCTGCAGGGCGCTGGTTCGGCATTTGCCGACACCGCGGGTCTGGCCATGATTGCGGATCGATTTACGGAGGAGAACGAGCGATCGCAGGCGCTGGGCATTGCGTTGGCATTTATTAGCTTTGGCTGCCTGGTGGCGCCACCTTTTGGCGGCGCTCTGTATCAATTTGCGGGCAAAGAGGTTCCGTTTCTCATATTGGCACTGGTCTGCCTGCTGGATGGCTTGATGTTGCTCCTGGTCATGAAGCCCTTCAAGGAGCAGATCAAGCAGAGCAAAGAGGTTCAGAATCAGGTAATACCCATCTGGCGCCTACTCATGGATCCCTATATCGCCGTCTGTGCTGGAGCGCTGACCATGTCGAATGTGGCACTCGCCTTCTTGGAGCCCACCATCTCGCTGTGGATGGAGGACAATATGACAACGGAGAACTGGAAGATCGGCATGGTCTGGCTGCCCGCCTTCTTTCCGCACGTGCTGGGCGTGATCATAACGGTGAAGATGGCACGCAAATACCCGCAGCATCAGTGGCTAATGGCAGCCGGCGGCTTGGCACTGGAGGGCTTCTCCTGCTTCCTCATACCCTTCTGCAGCGGCTACAAGATGCTCATGCTGCCCATCTGTGTGATCTGCTTCGGCATTGCCTTGATAGACACGGCGCTGTTGCCCACGCTGGGCTACCTGGTGGACGTACGCTATGTGTCCGTCTATGGCAGCATCTACGCCATTGCGGACATCTCCTATTCGATTGCCTATGCCGTGGGGCCGATCATAGCGGGCGGCGTTGTGGAGGCAATTGGATTCACAGCGCTCAACTTTTTCATTGCCTTCTCGAACCTGGCCTATGTGCCTGTGCTGCGCAAGTTGCGCAATATCTACGACTTCAAGCCGTTCGAGAACGAGGCCAATATATTGATGCAGGATCCGCCCAACAAGGAGTACCAGACCTATGTCATGCACGACCAGAAGCCCGTCGAGGGCGAGCTCAAGAATCATCTCGAGTACGGCCAGCAGTACCAGCCGGAGCAGGAGACCAATCTGGATGAGCAGCAGCAGCAGCAGCAGCAGTACGAGTATCAGCAGGCAGCTGGCTATCAGCAGGATCAGAGCTATCAGCCGGGCTACCAGGAGCAGGGCGGCAGCTATGCCCAGCCGCGTGTGGCGAATCCTTTCCAGCAGGCCCAGCAGCAGCAGCAGCAGCCAAGCAGAGGTCCTGCTGGACCAGCGAATCCATTTAGACAAGGATTTTAAACTGTTGTCTTCAAGAAAAGATATTATCATTTCTATATACATATATATATCTATTATTTTGTTGAACTCACCTTGAATTTGGTTTAGGATATTACCTACATATATACATACATATATATATACCTATATATATAAATAGTAAGTGGTACGTACACTATAAAACTGCATATGGCATGCAAATAGTTCAAGTTCAGCTGCTAAAGCCCCCCATGCACCAGTTTTGTATTATACACTGATTGCACGCAGCTATATATAAGATATATATATATATATTGGCACTGATATCGGGCCCCCTATACTCAGTACTCTATACGCTGAAGCTAGAGCAACCAAAGCATAGTCATAATTGGATCAAACTCAAGGAGCAGCAGCGCTTGTTCCTAGTTCCGATCTGCAACAGATATCACATATATATATACATAGATATATACATATATAGTTATATACATATTTATACAAGCTGTAGCTAGTAAGCGGCGCAGCTGAGCAGGCTGCACAGGTGCCACAGGTGTTGTCGTGTCTTTAGCAAGCAATGGCATTCATATCGCAGACATATCACAATTTGCACAAACCGAATACTCTATACACCCTTTCGTTTGCCATTGCGACGGACCTGTCGGCTATCCTGTTGTCGCCCGTTCGCCTGTGCCATATCATTTCGAGTTTTGAAAACGATTTTTGATTTCATATATTTATTGATATTTCTAACATAAGACACAACCAAGGTAACGATACATATCAGAGTCTCAATGGCTCGCCTGTTTAAATTACCAAAAGTGATATTAACTATTGCTATTAGTACGATATATATACATACATACCATACATACATATGTATAAATATATATATATGTATACATAAGATATCGTCTATATATACGTTTAGCTCGTAACAAGAATTTGAAAATATTAGATGTTTCATATATACCTACCAATCAATTATTATTTGCTTTGTCGACTCTAGGCGCCCGCTGGCTAAGCCCTCTCTATATCCATGTATATACAGGGTATAGCCTAGGCATAGCAGCTCGATAATAGCATAGCATAAATGTGTGTACCTTGTGTATGTATCTACAGATACATTATCTCAACTTAGCTAACTACTGATGATATGTTATATATATATATACATATCTATATCATTTCGATTGCACTCACTTTTTCAGACAGCTTTTTATAGCTGTTCTATATATACATACATATATTATACACCTATTCTATCTAGCATCTAAGTCAACTGAACATTTTTGTATAACAATTGCTATACACAGCTAATTATCATAATCTGTTATAGTTAGCCAGGTCAATTGGAATGCGTAATCAGGCAACAGACTAAACTGAAAGTGAGAAATTCTGTTTTTGGAATATTGATATCTTCTTTTTTCTAAAATATACAATCGTTTTGTTATCTTAAGTACTATGAGTACTCTTTCCCTTCAAACAACAATTTTTTACAATTTTTTATGTTTTTTAAAGTTTTTTGTAATTTTTTTGACATTCTTAAATATTTTTAAAAATCTTTCACTTGGGATCTTAGCTGTTATTATAATTATTACCTAATTGGTTAAGAGTGAGAGAGGTTTTTTTTTAAAAGATTATAGATTGAAATATTAAAGAACAATTTGTACAATTTTTTACAATTTTTTACAAAATAAAAATTTTTTATTGAATTTTAAAATTATTTTTAATTGAATTTGTAAAAAAATTTAAAAAGTTGTACAAACTGTTCTATAATATTTCAATCTATAATCTTTTGAAAAACATCTCTCTCGCTCGTACTCAATTGTATAATAATTATAATTTAATATAAAATGAATTTCTTTTATTATTTAAAAAAATCTTTATTCGTCTATTGGTTACTAAACAGCCTCTCACCTTTCTCCCTCTTTCTCTCACTGTAACTTGTGACTCTTTCGACAAATTTTCTGCTATATCTCAGTGAACTATAAGTAAAGCTTCTCTGTTTCTAGATTCGAAATGGGAGTATATAGAAAATCAACTCACTTTAAAGTTTAGTGTGATGGATTGATTACAAAATGTCATCAAATTCGGTTGGCCTGTTCTAGCAGCATTGATATATGTATATATATATATATATATATATATATATATATATATATATATATATATATATATATATATATCTGTGCTATTTAATACAGATTTTTAATGTGTATTACATAATAATTATGCTAGACAAAACTCTTGAACATTCTATATCCGTAAACATATCAGTGACACGGCCATTTTTTCAAATTAATAGCAAAGTTATCTAATCTGCGAGTATATATACATATACATATATACTATATACAGTTAGAGCTTATTTTGAGGAATTTTAAGAAGCAGAAAACCAGCCTAGTTTATATAACCCATAAACTACAAACATATACATATATACATACATATATATATATTCAACTATATGTCTAGCAAATGCACTGATTTTCAAAGCAATTAGTTAAGCAACCGTTTTGAATAGATCATAAAGAATATTTTGATATATATTCAATACCCGATATATATTGTTTTCTCTTTTATATGGCACTCCGTTACTTAACCTGTATATTATCATTTAGCATACAAAATTATATATAAATATATTTAAAATACATTTTAAGCAAGCTTTTAGTAAATATGAATGAATGAAAACTCATGAAAAAATCTCCCATCAAATGTATCAATTAAAACAAAGTACTCACCGTACGAGCAGAATCTTTAACAAAACAAAATATATATATACTATATAGAATGAAATAAAGATATAATATATATATATATATATAGTTTATATATGATTACGATCCATGTTAACATAGCATAACAGCATCAAAGACTCATTTCAAACACACATCACACGCAGAGTCTTTAAGATAATGCCACGATCCGTTACGAATGAATCGCTATATATACATACCATATATATATACATATATATCAGTATACAAATTTAAAGAACATTTCGGAAAGCAATATACCAAATAGTTAAAATGCAATTATATATGAACTACGAACAACAACAGAAACTAGATCTAGCTGTAAAAACATTCTGTTCATATGAATTGGTCTCCTGCTACAAATCCAAATCCAAATCCAAATCCAATTTCAAATACAAAATCAAATTAAAACAAAATTTTAAAAACAGTAAAACATACAGAACTAAAAACAATTTTTTCTATAGAAAGCAGAGACCATTGAACAAAATGTTTGAAGTATCTTCCAAAAAAAACAAAATAAATTAAAAAAATAAAACAAAATAATTATTAAAAAATATATTATAAAAAATATATACATAAAAAAAATATTATAAAAAATATATAATAAATATATATAAATATAAAAATATATATTATATAAATTTACATTTAAAAGAATTTGCAACGTGGCAATCGGACGCTATCGACTGCATAATACTCGCTCACGACACAAAATGGATTTAAATTGATTATTTCCGATTTACCTTGATTTGTAGAGCAGAAAATGAGTTTTGAAAGAGTCAGCGCCAATATGCTCTCTCTCTCTCTGTCATCATCATGAACGAGTATTCAAATGGAAATTTAGTAACTGACTGGAGTAGCCAATACGAAGCTGCACAGCACTAAAGAATGCTCTATAATACTTATAGCGTATTCTTGTGGGTAGGCGTATGTCACTGAACATGCTGAAGGGCCGGCTAAGTGTAATATCTAACGAAATTTTATAAGAACTTGCAAACATTTTTAACAAATTATAACTATATCTGTACGTATTGTAAAAAATTAAATAATGTTGCTAACACACACACATAAACATATATATATATATATATAAATATGTATTAAAAATATAAATATATAAATAATTAATGTACAATATGATTAAACCATATGCTACACAAACGGAAAAGTTATAAACAAAAGAAAATTAAAAGAAAAAAAATAATTTCAAAATTAAACTAAAAGTCATTAAATATGTATTTCAAGTGTTGAATGTTCAATAGCATATTATAATTATAATTACAAATATATGAATAATATAATTTTGGCATATTATGAAATATTTAACTATGGTTAAAAGTTAAACAAAACAAAACCAAAAACAAAACAAAATAGTTTTCAAATAATTACATTTCGTTTTGGAAAAAAGAAAACTGATTTTTTGAGCTATAGAAAAATGTATTTGAACTATCCGAAAAGCCCTCAAGAAATTCCGCCACAATTCAGTTTTTGTATAGCAAGAAGAGGAGAGAAATTAGTTTCGTATGGTAAGTTTTGATCAAAGTGTTTCAAATACATATATTAAGATTAGATTAAATTATGAAAACTTCACAATTTGTTTCTGCTAATGTTATAGACGTTTGTGTTAAACTAGTATTTGTATTATTATATAAATATATAAAAATATATATATAAAATTGTAATAGAGCCTCAAATGATTATGGAAAATGCTAAACAGAACTCTTAACTCTAAACTCTAAACTCTATGCTATATTCAAAACAGTTCTGAAAACGTTTGCTGTTCAAAAAAATTTCAAAGTCTATCCAAAGAAAACTTAAGTTTCTAACTCTTAACTATGTTCCCGAAAGCGAAATACTCTATGCTTATCATATATACAATTGACGGGTAATACTTCGTGTCTATGTCTATCATCTATTTATCTACTTTCCTGCCCCTGTCCCTATATATCAAGAAATCATGGCAAGCAATTGAACAGCTAACGGCATACTAAGAATACGTATGGAACCCATATATACAGATATATATCATAAATAAATTATTGTAATTGAAATGCGTATGGATCAAGTGAAATATTGAAAGGATAATGATAACGATAACGATAACGATAACGATAATGCATATTACAGAGCAGAAATACACACAAATACAACAAACCAAATGAAATACTATTGAAATATAATTGTTAACCATGAAAAAGAAGTCTTTCAATTGGGACCTTGGCTATAATTATATTAATTACCTAATTGGAAAAGAGCGAAAGAGAGTGAGAGGGAGAGAGAGAGTGTGTGTGTGAGTGAGAAAGTTGAATAGAGCCAAAGTTCGGTTGCAACTTTGCCTATGTGGTTTGGTGGTTGCTCTGCATTTGGTGGTGGTTCCACAACAACGCAACTGAAGCAGGAGCAGGAGCAGGAGAAGCAACCGCTGCTGGTCGAAAGGAAATTGTGTGCGTGCCCTGAGGCTGAGAAATTTTGGACGTTGTTGCCGTGTGGAAAATGGATTTTCTGTTTTGCAATTTCCATTAGCAACTTTTTGGCCACGAGCCTCTGGCACGCATCAACGCTGAGCCCCAAAAATATGAAACTAACTTTAGCTTGTTGTGGCTGACAAAAGTGGGCAAGTCCCAGGCCCCACCTAAGCCACCCTAAGCTACACTGAAAGTTGGCCATGTAGGCTAAGTATCTGTCAGATACACTCAATAGATATTGTTGATGTGCAAGCGAGTGTATTAGTTTTACTCTCTAAATTATATATTTGAAGAGTTTGGGCTTCTACAAAGTCTGGAATCTGTAAATTTTATATAAATATTCTTATTTATCATAAACATAACATTTTCGCTATGATTATTCCTCTCCACATTTTGATTTTTAGCTCCAACTCGAAGACTTTAAGAGCTAAATATTTGAATTTTATAAAATACATCAAATATCATTTCGAAACTTGAACTCCTATGCATAACTTGGAAACTAGAAGATCGACATAGCTTGTATTTGATAGTCTTGCATATAATTTACATACATTTTTGATATTGATAACCAATTCATAATAACTCCAGCATAACTCAGAAACTATAAGCTCAAGATACTTTAAACTTGATATAAATATTCTGGTTTTCTCAATTACAAAAAGAGTTTTTCATTTGTGATACAAATATGCCATCATTATATCATAATATCTATAGATGTTGATTTTTTAGCCATAACTCGAGAACTATAAGAGTTTTTTACTTCTAATTTGGTATACAGATTCTATAGAGCATATATAGACTTTAAATAGTTCAGTTTTGTGTATATGATATCTCTCATGTTCTTAGGGTATCTTGTAGTCATTGCTATGCATCGACTGCTGTGGCAATAAATGCTGCCGAAGGCGCAACAAAAACAATACGTAAGCAATTTACGCTTTCCGCTTGTTTCAATTCAAACAATTAAAAGAAAAACGGAAAAAGGAAAAAAGAATAATGTGAGGCAGTTCATTTTGGTTTGCGGCACAAAAGTCTATAATAAGAGACGATGCCTGGTTAGGCGCACAAAACAATCCCAAGAACAGGCCGCAAGAGCACAAAAGCGCAACCAAAGGCTCAACGAGAATATATATTGAAAGCGGCGTAAAACAGCAAGCGCTAAGGCCGTAAAGGATTTACGGCTCAATTGTTGCGTGCGTGCTAGCAGAGGAAGTGGGGGAGCAGGAGCAGGAGCAGGAGTGGCAGAAGGAGCAGGAGTGGAAGCTGTAGCTGGTGTGGCAAAGGCGAAGGCGAAACACCCTCAAATATAGAAATGAAGCCCTTTGCACACAGCCAGCGAACAAAAGGACCGAAAACTCATTCATTCATTCAGACACTCACCCAGTCATTCAGTCATTCATTCATTCATTCATTCAGTCAGTCAGTCGAGAATGCTGTGAGCATGCAGCTTCGCTGCCTCCAGCTGGGCTCACAGCTTGTTCGACTGGTGTTTTATGTAGACGACAGCAGCAAGAAGGGGGCCCACGGATTCACGGATTTGTTTTGCCTTTTTAAATTGCTTCGCTTCATTTGCTTCGGTTTCTGCTAAATGCAGAGGGATACGCAGGTCTAAAGATCAACAGTTTCAAATGCAGCATCGATTCCCCTGCCCAACCCTGCCAACTCCAACTCCACCTCCAACTCCACCGTAATGAGCCGCAGTCGTGGGGGTTGACTGTTTTTCCTAAATTGGAATCGTGGCTGTGAAGTAACATTATTTTTCATTGGGATTACATTTTTATCGCCGCGTCTGACAGGCGGCAGCAGTTGGCTGTCGTCTCCGCCCAGCATCAGCATCAGCAAAGAGGGAGAAATTCTAGGCATTCGAGCGTGATTTTTGCTGCTTAATAATGAGCTTGTTTGGTTTATTGAAGCGTTTTATTGCTGCCCGTTAAAATGGGAGGCGTGTGGCCAATAAGCTCCATCAACCTAGCTTAGTCGGGGTGTGAATCGTCCCCTCATCAACATAATAAATATCATAATGAGCTAATGCATGGAATCCGTGATCCATGTGCCAAAAATGCAAAACGAGTTGGAAGCACAAAAGCAAAATCGAATCATGAGTAGCCAAAATAACTGACAGCCAGACACAAATTGAACCTGACGGCTTCATCAATAAGCGGCTCGATAGACAGCTGTTCCAAAGGGGAAACAGAAACGAAAACGAAAACGGAAACGGAAATACGCCCTGTCTGCCCTGCAATGGCGCATGAATATCTGATTAGCCGCCCTCTGTCTGTCTAATCAAAAATCCCAGCATCAATCAATCAATCAATCAATCAATCAATCGGAAATGTGTCCATGTCAGAGCGCATAATTGAAGGCGATGCAAATGCAATGTATCCAATTTGTGCTAGACGAGAATACACATGATTCTCCTTTGCCTTGAAGTTTAGCACATTAGCTTTTCATATTATTACAGGGTATTCTACAGTTGTGCAAATGGAAAACAAACAAAAGAAAGAATTGTAGATACCAAATTACCTTCAGCATCCCATCGAACTGGGTGAACTTGTGAACAAAATGACAGATTTATAAGATTCATAACTAATTCATAGAATTGAACTAAAATTACTAAAAGATCAATTTAACTAGTTCTGAAAATTGAACTAGAATTACCACTGTGATTAACTTGTTGAACTAATCGAAGTGGTGAATGAAATGAACGATAAAGTGATATTGAACTAGTTCATTGAACTGAACTAGAATTGTCAACTATGTTATGCTGAACTAACTAAAATGATCCATATAGTTCGTGACTGACCAGTTGAACTAGTTGATCGAATTGAGCTAGTTCATCGAATAGGAACTGTGTTGTGAAATAATGGTTGTGTTGTGAACTGAACTAATGGAATGGTGAAAGAAATGACCAATATAGTTCATGAGTAACTAATTGAACTAGTTCATCGAATCGAACTAGACTTACCAGCTGAACTAATGGAAGTAACGAATAAATCGAACATTTGAACATTTGAACTAGTACATCAAATTGAACTAGAACTGTCAGCTCTATAGAGCACAGAGTCTTGTTTAATTACTTAATTTGAATTTCCCTAAAGCAATTTATTATAATTTACGGCTAGCTCAGAGGCTGGGCCTCTCCGTTCAGTTCAGTTCAGTTCAGTTCAGCTGAGTTGCCCTATTCAATGGGTCGTTAGGGGAGCTAAGCTGGAGTTAGACAGGTTGTGGTTAATGTTATTCCTTGCAAAGACAACCGTGACACAGCAAACAATAACAACAACAACAACAACAATAGAGCGGATGCTCAAATTGGTGCCACGTGCCTCCATTGTTCAGAGAGACACAGAGACAGAAAGACAGAAAGAGGCAGGGAGAGAACTGTAGCTAGTTATAGTCCAAGTCTTGGCCAGATAATGAAAAAAGGATAATAAATTGCATTATACGGCGGGAGCAGGGAAAGCGACGCGACGCGACGCGTGCTGTGGTTAAGGTTGAGGTTGAGGGCTGTTTAGACCGTTTTGCTTTTATCACGATTGTCGTAAAACCAGTTTTATTAATAACATTATGATTGTCATAAGTAGACGGGAGCCATTCAACAAACGGATGTCTCTATCCCCCTCGATCAAGTCTACAATGAGTTTGAATTAGTTGCTGCTCTTTTTTATACCGTGAACCCATTGAAAACGGCTAAGTAGGGTAGAATGGCTTTCTATGAAATGGATTTGACAATCGGAAGAAGGCATGGTCTATCCCATTTATATAGAAGTTTATATATATATTTTTAATCAGAATTGATATTTTTAGTTTTATACATCTATTTTTTCTACCGTCCGTCCGTCCGTCCGTCTGTCGCTGCATCAGAAAATGCTTGTAACAATCGTAGGATGCCGACGTCAATCGTCTGTTTATTCTTCCGTCTGCCCTAGGATATATGTAGTCTGCCAGTCGGTCACTGCCGACAGGAGCCCACATATTTGTTTTCTCTTGAATTTGTCATCGGATACTCGTACATGAGTTGTGTCTGAGCTGCTCTATCGCACTTGAGTAATAACGGAAATTGCCGTCTCGCTGGGCAACCGGAAGTGCTTACACACTCGACTTACAGCCCAACGAGTTTCACTTTAAAGGACACTCCGAAAATGGAGCCAGCCAGTGGAGGGAGTGCTCAATTCCAGCTCTTGAGTTTTGTGTTTAGTTTTGCTTGGGCCAATTTTATTGCATTGCCGATAGCGGAAGCCAATAAAAGCTTGATGAGCCTTAGATGGTATGGGACCTTGATAGATAGATAGAGCCTGAGCACGCCGTTGGGTTATTGTTCGCTTAACTTAACTATGGTATCTCGTGCTGTCCGATTAGCTCTCAGCGCGAACGACAGCCTGCCAAGCAGTGCGATAAACCTTATTCTACTGCCCTACTGTCAGTCTATTGTAGTTAAGCGATAAGAAGACATTTCCGTGGAATCTACAAAAGGCAAAGGCAGCCAAACACTTCAATATGACAGTGATTAATTAGTTGTTCCATTTAGTCGATATCGCATCTTAGATTAATGCAGCGAACAACACATTAGTCAATAACTGCGATTTATTTATTTTTAACTCTTGCTACGCCTTTGTATCTGGAGAACTTGAAATATCACATTTTATTTTTACTTTTGTTTGTTTTATCGGTAAACTTGGGCAGTGTATTTATAGCCGATCATAGTTTTTGTATATTATTATAATTATAAACTATAATTATTACGTAAGATCTTTAAGGTTCCATGAAA
Organism: Drosophila leonis; assembly: GCA_035045365.1. Taxonomy (NCBI): domain Eukaryota; kingdom Metazoa; phylum Arthropoda; class Insecta; order Diptera; family Drosophilidae; genus Drosophila; species Drosophila leonis. The sequence goes on along the minus strand of JAWNPC010000284.1, from coordinate 607,015 downwards.
ATAAAACATTTAACATTTGTGAATCCTTGTCGTCAAAGCTTATCCATACTTGACCTTATCCCGAATCTGTATCTAATCCTTTTTCTTTTCAATTTCCTTGCAGGATGGAAAGACTCTATACTATCCATACCCAAGAAATGGCTTTCCACCGCGGAGTCTGTAGACGAATTTGGTTTCCCTGACGTGAGTTAACACAATTTTCGAATTTCTTTGCTGTCGACTTCAAATATTTGCACAAGGCTCTACAAACTTGCTACTAGACTAATTCAAATACAAATACAAATACAAAAACAGAGACGGAGACGGAGACAAATACATTGGCACACGCATAGAGACAGACTAATCCTGTTTGTTATAATTACAAATGCAAATAACGAGCGCTTTTGTATGGCAACCGTCGTCCTCTGGGGCAACCGGAACCGAGCACCAGACACAGCCAGACAACCAGTCCACAGTACTTGTAAACAAACATCCCAAGCTCCCCACCCACAATACTCATCCCATGCGCCATCCCACACTCACCTGTAAAAGCACAGCAGCAACCCCCGAAAATAGAGACATATACAGAGCTAGATAGAGAGTGTGTTAGAGAGAGAGAGAGAGAGAGAGAGAGAGAGTTGTTTAGCAGCAACTCGACTTCTGTCAGAGTCAAATGACAGATGGAAAAGTTCCTGCATACCTTAACTATTTGCTCAACTAACAGAGATATGAAACTTTAAATACCCTGAAATTAATATATATAACAAATTAAAATTTGAGATTAAATGATTTAACAGTTTTTAAACTTGATGAACTAGCTTGGAGTGTCTAAACTTAGAATTCCTAGAAGAGCTTAACATAAGGAAGTCACAAAAGTTCTTGACTTAGCTTAATATATATGTAAAACCTAAAACGGAAATGAAATGAAATAGAAATGCGACTGAAAAGCTACACAACTAAATTTTGTAATAAATGTAAAATAATATATTGAAAACAATTTGATATATACATATGTATATACTCCAAATTGCTCAAAATATTATATATGTACTCGTTACAAATTGTTTTCAAAATATTATGTTACATTTTTTACAAATTTTAGCAACAAACCAAGTAGCATGAATATGTCTAATTTCATTAGGATAATTTTATTCATTATTTCATTATTGTGATATTATATTTATATTGTTAAGTCCACTGCAAGGGTATTCAAGTTCGAAATATGCAAAAAAGAATGTTTCGCAAATTGAATACAAAGTAAGCAGCATCCAATCTGAAACAGACTTAAGCGAAGCTCATGTTCGAGTGTCAGATTATACATTATACATACAAAATTATATATATAGATAGACAGATATATAGACATATATATTATGAATGTATACATAACAAAATTTACTTTATAATACTTAATAATACTTATTTACTATTTTTTTTATAATTGTTTTTTTAATTCTCAAAAAAAATATCGTTAAAATAGTGATATATATTTTTATTTTATTTTTTTTTTATATATTTATTTGATATTTATATAAATTTGTTTGTTTAAGTTTTACGATAAGAGTTGCTGAAAAACCGATTAATACAAAAAAAAATATAAAATAAAATAAAAAAAAAAATCTTTTATAATTTTTTTTTAAACTTTTATCTTTACTCATATTTAATGACATTTTTCAAGTTTTTTAAGCATTTTTCAAAATTTAAAACAATTTAAATATATAACTGATGAAATCTTAGTTTAAAGGTATTTTTGGTATACGTTTTTGCAGTTTTTTTGCACTTTTATAAAGGTATCCTAATCTGTCAAAACTTCCCAATTATGCAATTTTGCAGGTTTCTGTTTTTAATTTTGTTTCGAAATATTCGAAATCGATTTTTGATTAGACGCGATTCACAAATCGATTGTGAATTCCGCACGTTGCTTGCTCTTAAAAGAAATTGTGTGTGTTTGGCCACTGGGGACTCTCGACGGACGCTCGAGATCTCAGCTGAGCAGAGCTCTTCATTCAAGTTGTCCGTGACAGGGCAAAATGCCATGGGGGAAACCCAATGTCAGATTCATGCCCATTCCCCACATTTCTTGTCCTATTTCCAACATTTTTTACTTCTTGTATTTTTTTTTTTGTGATTTGAAATTTGTGTCCCTGGGGTGTACGCTTTTTGTGCTGTTGCTTTTGTATTCTAACTGCCATAATGTGCTGCATATAAATGAGCTAGAGCACAAAAACTTTGAACGCAAATACAATTTGACAGAAGTTCCGCAAAAAAAAAGAAAGAAACGAAACGAAACGAAGGAACAAAAATGTGAACCCTTTTCTGTGTCTTTTTTCCTTCAGACTCTACCAAAGATACCTGTCCCACCGCTGGAGCAAACCATGGCCGACTATGTGCTCGCCCTGGAGCCCATCACAACGGCCGCTCAGCTGGATAGAACCAAGGCCATCATCAAGCAGTTCGTATCGCCACAGGGCTTGGGACCTCGACTGCATCAGTATCTCATGGATAAGCGCGAGGCCGAAGATAATTGGGTGAGTTCTGGCTGCCTGATTGATAACGATTGATACCTGATTGAGTGAATGACTGAAAATATGACTGGCTGTAAAGCTGACTCATAGACTGACTGACGGAAAGTTTGATAGATAATTGGATGAGTTCTGGCTGCCTGATTGATAACGATTGATACCTGATTGAGTGAATGATTGACAAAATGACGGACTGTAAAGCTGACTCATAGACTGACTGACGGAATGTTTGATTTATAATTGGATGACTTCTGATTGCCTGATTGACCACGATTGACACGCCGACTGACAATACCCTGAGTTGAAGTTTGACTGACTAAATACCCAACCTATAAGCAGATTGACGACTACCTAACTGTGACTGATGGATGATTGATTAAAGCACGGTCCAAAGCGTGGGTGCTTGTGTCATGTAATTTCTTCAAGAGAAACTTAAGACATTTCGGATGATTTCTTCTGACTGATTGACCATGATTGAGCGACGCTTTCACTGACTGACTAACAGAATAAACGACTCGCCGACAAACTTGCAGACTGACTTACTGACTGATTGGTCAACTGATTCTTCGGTAACCTCCTAGCCTCTTAAGATTTTGCCAGTAGTCACATACTGCATCCAACCTGTTAAGGTTCTGAGTGGGATTGTGAATCGGCTAGAAAGTCCATGGGTAATACTTGGAAGTGTGTATGTTTGTATGCCATTGCACTGTGAAAGTTTATTCAAATCCAACATCAATACGCGCACTCAATCGTATATATATATTAACTAGTGGGTAGTATGCATATGTATATAATTACATATATACATATGAATATATATAAATATACATATAGATATATATATATAGATCGCTGATCTATGCAACAGTGGGTGGCTCAGGGACAAGGGTGCCGACTGTCGGTGCGGGAGTCGGTGGGGCTGGTACATTGGGGTCATTGGGAGATGGTGGCTGCGGCACAAAGATGGTGGTGCCGGATGGTTCATTGCCATCGGGGGTGGTGGTCTGGCCTGGAGCAAGGGTTGTGTCCTCTGGTGGGGTGGGCACTGTTGGACCAGGATTCGCTGTGGTAATCGTTGTGGGCGCGGGAGTGGTAACATCTGCAGGTGGTTTGGTGGTTTTATCTGTCGTTGGTGTAGTTACAGTTGTTATTTGTGTCGAGCCACCTGGTGGTGCCGCAGTTGAATATGTGCCAATTGGCACGCATTGGAGGCCCAATTTATTCGCTGAGCACGCAGCTGCGGGTATATAGTTGGCACATGTGGTGCAGTCCTGCAGCACATTGCTGAAGTAGCCTTTGGGCTCAGTGCATTGTTGCAGCACAATCTTTTTACTGACACAGAGCCAATACGTGGTGGGATCCGAATAGTTGGGAATCTTGATTTCAGCATTGCTTAGGCATTCGGGCACTATATCCTCGGTGTAGGTGGGCGTGGGGCAACTAGTCTGTGCCTGGATGCCAATGGCCAGCAGTCCAACAACTGCGATTAGAACTGAAAGACAGATGGATCCAGCGTAAGACTTCCATGCCCCATCTCTCACATGTGTGTGCGCAACTGTAATGCTTACCGGCTTTCATTGTTGCTGCTGCTTGAGACGTCTCGCTGCTTTCCTGTCGTTGCAATCACTGCTCTAACCCTGCCTGAGGCAAAGCCTTTTATGGCCCAATCGGCAGCGCCACCGCCACCCGCTAGCTGCCAAAGACATTCGTAATCAGCACGTCTAGATTAATATTCTTGTTGCGCTTGTCATTCTGCCAAAATTAAAATTGAATTGAAACCGAATTGCGCTCGCACGCCTATGTAACCTGGGTAATCTATGCCATATCTACCCAAGTCGATAACAGCCAAACAAATTTTCACTAATTATTGAATAATCGGGCAAGGCAGAATGTGTATACTCTTAACCAAGGCATTTAGCATAGCCACCCACGCATCGGCGGGGCAACAGCCTTACCCTACCTACACCCAGCCCACAGCTCATATCTAGAGTATGTCCGCTGTATGCTTGCTAATAACATTCGTCTGACTTGACTCTATGTTTGTCTTTTCCTCGGAAATACAAGAAAGAGCGGAAATTCTTCAGTGAAATTCCAATTCATGTGATCTTCCATTTAATTGAACCCAAGGATCGAGTGTCTCGCTAATGTTCTGATAATGAAAGCAAGCTATTGCTCAACAGCGCGTAATTATGTAATCACAGCTTCTGATTGCGAACAACTAGTGAAGGGGGCATATATAATACTTACATTTTCTATATAATCAGTGAACCATGTTTAGGTATGAAATGACTTCACGTCTCAGCCTATAAAAACATAAACTGTACTATAAAATATAAGATAAGATTTTTGATATAAAAAACTGGAGTTTGAGTAAAGCCTGAGCGTAGTATCTACTATTTGCTTTTTCTATTATATTGAATTGTGAACTGTCTAATCGAACTATTCCCAAGTGAGCGCTCCACTCTACTAAATATGATTTCTAATTAACATTTTGAAGTATCACATATTTGGATATATTGGATTATAATAACTAGGTTTCATCTCTAGAATAATTTAATTTATCTCAACACTTTAACTTCATCTTTATCTAGCTTTAATTGGTTAATGTCGGGTAAACCATGTGGAATACTTATAGAGCATACATTTTTGGACAGCTGTCGATGAGCACAAAACAAATTCTAAATTTTGATCAAACCGGCCAAAAGTTCTATGGACTCTCAGAAGTTCAAAAAGGCCTATCTAAGCAATGTGTGTGTTTTTTTTTTGCCGAGCTATGATCATTTGTCAAAAAGAATAAGATTCGAGCTTCAGAACAAGATATCTGCTAGTCAGTCATCGTTGACTTAAGGTGTTTATTTTGTTGCGCATATTGCTATGTAGCGATGGCAAAGAGAATACCTGTTTGCCAGCTTCATACTTACGTGGTGTCTGCTAGTCGAGCATGCTTCAGTAGGGAACATTTTTACGTTGAATGCTTGGCATGTTCCATTTACAATTATTAATCAATTAGAAGTGTTAACTGACATCGATATGTTTCAACAAGGTCAATTAGCTAATTGATTCATTCACAACAGAAACTCACCTGTATGTGGGTGCAGGTGAGTGTGTGGTGGGACATACCTATGTATGTTGTTGTGGAGCCACATAATACCCGCAGCCAGAAGAAGAGTTATTTGTGCAGTTCGATATTTATTTAGTTGTTATTTTAGAGTTCTGAATGAAATTCCGCTTGCTGAACAATAATTTTAGTAGTTGATTGATTCTGTGGAAGGGGCGGGCCGAGGCCACCTGGAAGGCAGGTGGAGCGACGACTTATGCTTAGTGCGATGGCTTCTTCTGGGCCTTGCTGGGCGGCGTTGGTTTCTTGCCTGCCTTGGGTGGAGACGGAGCTGCGGGCTTCTTGGCCGCGGCGGCCTTGACGGGTGCTGGAATTGGGCTTTGTTTCTTGTGGGGCTGTGGGGCGGTGGGCTTCTTGCCGGGCTTGGGGGCATCGACCACAACGGTGGGTGGAGTTGGTGGCTCGGTGGGTGGTGTGGGAGGTGTGGGATCGAGTGGAGAAGCGTGAACAACGTGCATCTGCTCATGCTCGTGCTCGTGCTCGTGCACCAGGGCGGGCTCATGGTTGAACGTATGAGCGGGTCCATTAGGAGCCATCACTGGTGGCGCCTCGTTGACAACGTGCGTGGTAATGGGCGCATCGGTGGGCAGTACATCCATGGGTGGAGCGGGCACATACAGAGCTGGGGAGGCGCACTGCTGCAGCACAAAGGTGAAAACCTCACCGGGCGGACAGTGCACGGTCAGCTGATTGCCATAGAGGCTCTGGCAGACGTAGTACTCGGAGTTGCTGAAGTAGCTGGGCCAGCGTATGCCCACCTCCTCACGGGTGCACTGCAGCTTGTAGTCGAGGCGTGCCTGCGACAAGGCTGCCAGGCTGAGCAAAGTTAGAGCGAACACTGCCAAGAGAAGAGAGGAAGAGGAAGAGAGAGAGGTTGATTGATGGACGGACCTTGGCTGTCCAGGTTACTCACCTTTCATCTTGTTGGGGCTTTGGGTTGGAGCTGGGTATCCGTTAGGTTTAGATGAAACTGCTGTACTGATGTTGTCTAGTTGCCCTAGGCATTATTTATAGTGGATCTTATCGGAGATCTGCGATCTCTTAACTGTGATCTCTGTTCTGCCTTATCAGTCTTCCCTTCGCACTGGGTCGATAAGAGGCGCACCCATAGAGGCGCGCCCAAGCCCGATGTTGTTTTCTATGGTATTTTCCAGCTAATTAAATTTGTATCTCGTGTGTTAATAATGTGCTTTCCATGTACTCCACTCCACGGCATGCTCGAATAGGCCTACTACTACTGGCTCAATGACATGTACATGAATGTGCGCATTCCGTTGCCGATCAACTCGAATCCTGGCACCGTTTTTCCGCCGCGCCACTTCAGGACCGTACACGATGTGGCCCACTTTGCGGCACGGCTGCTGGACGGCCTGGTCGAGCACAAGGAGATGCTGGAGAGTGGACAGTTGCCGCAGGAGAGGGCTGCCTCCAGGGAGAAGAACCAGCCGCTCTGCATGGCCCAGTATTATCGTCTGCTGGGCTCGTGTCGTCGTCCGGGCGTGGAGCGCGACTCACAGTACTTGCCCAGTCGCCAGAAGCCCATCGACAGCGATGAGGATCGCCATGTGGTGGTCATTTGTCGCAATCAGATGTACTGTGTGGTGCTGCAGGCCAGCGATCGTGGCAAGCTCACCGACAGTGAGATCGCTTCCCAGATACTCTACGTGCTCAGCGATGCGCCCTGCTTGGCGGGCAAGCCGTTGCCCGTCGGCCTGCTGACAGCCGAGCCACGTGCCCAGTGGGCTATGGATCGTGAGGCTCTGCAGCAGGATGAGCGCAATCAACGGAACTTGGAGCTGATCGAAACGGCGCTGGTGGTGCTCTGCTTGGATGAGCCGTTGAATACCAATTTCAATGCACGCGGCTTTACCGGTGCCACGCCCAGCGTCCACGTCGCTGGCGATCGGGATGAGACGAACATGGCCCACGAAATGATCCACGGCGGAGGCAGCGAATTCAACTCGGCCAATCGTTGGTTCGACAAGACCATGCAGGTAACTGGACTGCCTCTCCACCTCCTCCCTCACTCTCCGCTAACTTCTGTCTAACTCACAGCTCATCATCTGCACCGACGGCAGTTGGGGCCTCTGCTACGAGCACTCCACCTCCGAGGGCATTGCCGTCGTCCAGTTGCTGGAGAAGGTGTACAAGGCGATTGAAGAGCATCCGCTGGATGACAACGGCTTGCCGCAGCATCATTTGCCGCCGCCGGAGCGCCTCGAATGGCATGTGAACGACAAGTTGCAAAAACGTTTCGCTCAGGCTGCCATCACAGTGGACAAGGCCATTGACAATCTGGATTTCTATGTCTATCGCTACAAGGGCTACGGCAAGAACTTTGTCAAGTCCTGCCAGGTTAGCCCGGATGTCTACATACAGCTTGCTCTCCAGCTCGCCCACTACAAGTGAGTAGAACTCTTGCCCGACTCTAGCTATCCCTGCTCAGCTCGATACAAGCTAACTCCTTAAACTATTGCCTTACAGACTTTATGGGCATTTGGTGGCTACCTACGAGAGTGCTTCCACCAGGCGCTTCCTGCACGTAAGTCTCTAGCTTTGATCCATCTAACCACGGCTAATACCTTCCATTCGCCAGGGTCGTGTGGATTGCATACGTGCTGCCAGCACGGAGGCCTTGGAATGGGCCAAGGCAATGTGCCAGGGCGAGGGTGCCAATGTTCCACTGGAGAGCGATCGCGAGGAGGACGAAGAGGATGCGCGCAAAGTCAAATTCAGCATTTATAGCGTGAGTATTCACTGTCGCTGGCTCTGTGCCTAGTTTGAGTAATCGCTTCGCTCTCACAGAAGGATCATCTGCGTGAGCTGTTCCGCTGCGCCGTTGCGCGCCAGACGGAGGTAATGGTCAAGAATATACTTGGCAATGGCATCGACATACCACTGCTGGGTCTGCGTGAGGCTTCTCTGGAGGTCACTGGGGAGCTGCACGAACTGTTCGAGGACGAGTCCTACAAGATATCGCAATGCTTTTTGCTCTCCACCAGTCAGGTATCCAAGCCGTCCCACTGCCCCTGCCTTACATGCACCACGCACTGAGCACCTTTTCATTCATTCTACAATATTATCTCTGCACCACATTTGTCTTAATGCTTAGCTTTTGCACCACCAACAACAGCACCAGCGGCACACACGTAAGCCACTTAGCTTTAAGCTGCTCTCCCATCTAATTGCTCTCTGTGATCTGATTCTAACTGATCTTCGTGCTGTTTGCCTGTGCCATAGGTCGCCTTCACCACGGACAGCTTCATGGGCTACGGCCCGGTAACGCCTCGTGGCTACGGCTGCTCCTATAATCCGCACCCCGAACAAATTGTCTTCTGCGTGTCCGCATTCTACGGCTGCGAGGATACGAGCGCCTCTCGCTATGCCAAATCACTGCAAGACTCGCTCGACATCATGCGCGATCTTCTACAAAACTAAATGCAATCTTAATAGTGGAAAATGGAACGTCGAAAATGAAACTTAGGAAATGGAACGTAGAAAATGGAACGTGGAAGAAGGAACATAGAAAATTAAATGTAGAAAATGAAATGGAAACAAAAATAAACGAATGAAACTTAGGAAACGGAACGAGGAACAAACGAAATGGAGAAAACCAAGGCATACATATCAGATCTGCTTCAGAACCAAATGGAAAATGAAACGTGCAACGGACGAAAACGAAACACAACAAAGCAAACATATCAGTAACTGTACCTTAGCAAACAATTTGTCCAAACAACAAATATATATCCGCAAGGAAGTCCCTAACTATACAATTATGAAAGAAGAACGAATGGTTTCGGTTAGCCGACTATTAAATACCCTTGGAGATGAAAAGAAATAGGAGATATAAAAGAGAGAGACATCAATTTGTGGAAGAAAAGATAAAACTGAGTAGTTCATATTGGCACTATATGATATAGTGATCCGATTCGGGTTTTCTTAAAAAAAAATCTTTAACTAAATCTCATCCGATTAAACACTGAGAAACTAGAAGAGACAGAGAGTTACTTAAAAATATTGACCAATCTAGATTCAGGTTCTCTGCAAGGGTATCCCAAATAACCTATATATATGTAAACAGTAGTTAACTAGCGTCCACATGACGTCATCTGTTATATACAATATATATACACTTCTAGTGTTGTAAAATTCATTTCAATCAACACCTTTCCGATTGAATGAAGCCACTAAAGTCAATCATCTGTTAATCCCTCTGCTTTAACCCAAGCTATAAAAATATATATTTAGTAGATGACAAAGAGAAACTCTGGTCAATTAAATGTTTTAGAGCAATTTTGTGCGCAATTGTTAGTGCTGTTAAATGATTAAAATAAATATATATATATATGTGTTGGTTAATTATGCAATTAATTATTGTCTTAGCCTAGCTGTGTTAGAGCTTTCCTAAACGAATTTGAATGAGCAGAACCTTAGTGTGTGGAAGCCACTGTAGCAAGAATTGCTGGCCCATTAGAGTGGACGTCAGTGTTGCGAGGCACCCAAATAGACTAAATGCAATGAGCTAGCTCATTGATATGGACGTCACTATAGTGAGTCGAACAGACTAAATGCAATGAGTTGGCCCATTAATATGGACACCACTGTACCGAGCCATTCAAATAGACGAAATGCAATGAGTTTGCCTATTGACATGGACGTCAGTATAGCGAGCCACTCAAATAGACTAAATGTAATGAGTTTGCCTATTGATATGGACGCCACTGTACCACTGTAGCCACTCAAGTAGTTCAATCTACAGATCCCATGTAGCTATCAGCTCAAATAGGAGAAATTCAATGAGCTGGCCTATTAATATGGACACCACTGCAGCGTTCAGCTCAAAAGTATGCAATACTTTCCAATGTTATGTTTGCTATGTAGAGAAAATGTTATTAAAAGAATTGATATTAAAAATGATTAAAATGATATTCGATATTTATACTTATATATATATATAAAATACTGTTAGCTGTCTTTTTGTTGCTGTTTCATATAAAATACATATACATATATATATAGACACTATCTAAACCTATATGCTTTACCTAACTATTGTTGCTGTTGATGTTTGTTTTCTGTTGAATAGAAAATCATTGTACGTATATAGACTTGAATTGTAACAATACATATCAATAAATTTATATAAAGTATTTACCAAATGCAAAACATATCAAATAAACGAAACGAATATTAGATATCTATATATATATATATATATATATATATATATATATGTTTACCCATAACTGTTCTATGGTTAAATTGAAATACTATATATACTATATATACTATGTTATACACAAGTGAAAATTCTTATATATGAAAAATGTTAAATCGAGCAAATGCATATACATACTCTAACTAGTTGCTGTGTTCATTGTTGCTATATATACTATTATGATTATTACTATTATTATTATATGTGTATCTATGTTAAAAACTGTTCAAGAACAATCCCAATCTAAATGCTGTACTACAGACCTAAGTTCCATTTGAGTTGATTGTTAATGCATGCAAAAAGAGATCACAAAAAAAGAAAAAAATAAATGAAAATTGACTCGACTCCTTATCTGACCTATTTATAGTTATATATAGATATACCTACGTGTATCTATACGTATAGCTGGGGGCATGTGTCATAGTTGCCTGGTATTTCGCTGGCTTCTAAGAAAAGTCGCATATCCAATATTCCGCTGACGATAAGCCCAAATCCGTGCGATAAACTTTTGATTAATTTTTTTTGGTTTTTTTGTCAAATTAATTAAAAAATAGAGCAAAAAAAATAGTTTAGTTGGAATCGCATAAAAGACGCAATTGAACTTCTGCTGGCTAACAGTTCACATTCCATTGTCAATCGAAACACACAATGAAACGTAAGTCTCATCCGGTTTTAGGCTAACTGAAAAGGATTTTCTAAAGGATTTCTTCAATTTGCAGTTCTCCACTTGCTGCTGAGCCTTTGCCTGGCTTTTCTGCTGTGCGCTGCACCGCTGATCCAGGCACAGACCGTGCCACCCATTCCAACAGCGGCGCCAACACCACCCAATGGCCAGGGTGGTCTCAATCCTGGTGATGTTCCACCACCACCCAATGTAGAAACCACCGTATTGACACCCACCATCTCTACTGAGTACCCAAATTACGCTGGATAAATTAAATGTCGAGCATTTGCCAGTCGGCTACATTTACAATTTCTTAATAAATATTTTCAATGCATTTGCAAAATTTCAAGCTGAATTCAGATATTTCATTGGGTATATTTATTGTCCAAAAATAAAACTAGGCGCAACTAGACCTTTGGTCGTCTTCACATAAATTATACAGTTACACATACACATACACGTACACATAACAGATACACATACACATACACATACATATCGTACACACATACACATGCAAAGGAAAACAGGAAAACTGAATTAGCTCTGCGCCATGTTGCGTCGAAACGAGCCACGCATCTGCGCCTGCAGCTGCACGCTGCTGCACTCCTCATCCCGGCCAGACTGCAAATGCCATTGAAATTAGATAACTTCGAAATTCATTCATATATATATATATAGTCTTACCTTGCAAAAGTTCAACTCGAGCAGCATTATGGCCGACAGACGCTTCTTGGGATCATGCTGCAGGCAGCAGTCGATGAACTCGTGACCCTCCTGCGACAGCGTCTCCGGTGCCTGCGGCTTCTCGCCCATGCCCACTTTGAACATGATTTGGAAATTTGAATCAAACTGTGCCCAGGGTCGCTGAAAGATGTGACAAAGAAATACAATATCAACTATTACTGAAGAAACTTTTTAACATCTAAGATAATTTTAAACTGCAAATATTAAAGACTTGAGCAAAAACTTTTAGCAAAACCTTGAGCAATTCAGTTTTATAACTTTGCAGATTACGGAAATCAGTGCATCATCAATCAATCAGTCACAATCTATCACTTGTCAATCAATCAGTCTGAGCTTTGTCATTTTGCAACTTAATTAATCAGTCAATCAGTGAATCAGTCAGTCTTTGCTTTGTCAATCATCAATCCATCATCATTCGGTTTTTGGTTAGTTCTATCTTTCATCAATCAGTCACTCTATCAATCAGTCACTGTATCAATCAGTCACTCTATCAATCAGTCACTCTATCAATCAGTCACTCTATCAATCAGTCACTCTATCAATCAGTCACTCTACCAATCAGTCACTCTATCAATCAGTCACTCTATCAATCAGTCAGTCAACTGAGTTACTCATTCTCTTATCATACTCATTCTATTGCGCAAGATACGTAACGCCTCAACTATTTCGATCAGGTTACGTGCGATTGCTCATTCCGAATAGTTTTGATGGTCAGCCATTGCCGCGTATCTGCTTATCAGAGTCGATTCAGGCCCGTACACCTCGCACACTCACCTTGCCGGAGGCCATCTCGACAACAACACAGCCCACGGACCAGATATCGGCGGCTCGACCGTGGCCATCGCTGTTCGTCTTGGTAAACACCTCTGGCGCCATGTAGGCCTGGGTGCCCACGTAGCCCTGCAGCTCGCCGGGCACCGTGGTGTGGGCTTGGATCTTGACCGCGGAGCCAAAGTCACCCAACTTGAGGCTATTGCTACCATCCACGAGGAAGATGTTCGCCGTTTTGATGTCCCGATGCACGATGCCGTGCTTATGCAGCTCCGCGACGCCCGAAAGCAGCTGGGCGGTGAAGCGGCGTGAGAGCGCCTCGGGCAGGCTGCCCGTCACCTCCACCAGGGACTCCAGAGTGCCCTCCGAGCAGAGCTCCATGAAGATGAGCAGCTCCTCGCGATGCACCTCGATGCCATAGTAGCGCACAAGATTCTTGTGCTTGATGCCCTCGAGAATTTTCAGCTCCTCGGCGACATTCTTTAGGGCGCGTGTCTCGCCCGGTTGTATGGCAATCTCCTTCATGGCCATCAACTCCCCGGAATTGTTGTTGACCGCCGTATAGACCTTGCCGAAGCGCCCCTGGCCAATTTTGATGCCGCGATGCCAGCGGAAGTGGACGCTGCGTGCTCGTATTTGCACCTTGTCACAGGAATTCAGCGCCTTCACCTGGCCAATGAGTCGCCGTTCGCGCAGATGCTCCTCCAGATCCAGATCCAAGCGATTGACAGCATCGCGCACACGCTCCTGTCGCGATGCCAGCGGCGTGGATGCGGCGCTGGGGCTGCTGCCCTTGGAAATGGGCGGCGTCTGTGGCACCAGCAGACGCAGCTCCCCATTGGCCGGGCCATGTGGTGCCTCCACAAAATCGGCGCTGTCCACGGAACTGTAGGTGGCCGAGCTCTGTTGCAGCAGCTCCTCCTTGAGGCTGAACTGTGGATGCAACAATTTGTTGTATTGTGGCGACTGCAGTGGCGGCGTATTGGGATTCACTATGACGCCCGCGGACATCGGGGTGCGAGTGGGTGTCCTCGATCGGCTGGTGGCTGGCGAAGATGTTTTGCGGGTGCGCGGCGATGCCTTCTTGCGCGCCACCTTCTCCGGCTCCGACGTGATGCCAATCACATGCGAGATGCAACGATCCATTTGCTGCTTCAGCTCCTCAAACTGCCGATCATCCAGATGCTGGGTGATCTGCAGGTCGCAGGCCAGCATTAGGAACTCCAGGCCCTGGGAGGCCCAGCGTGGACGCATGCCACGGCCACGTTCGCACCGCTCCATGACAAAGTGCATCCACATCTGGGCAAACGCAATGATGCCCAGGGCCAGGTCGACCGTGTGTCCACTGTCCTTATGATCCATAATGCGCTGCTCGAACAACCGTATCACATCCTTGTGATACTCGAAGCCGAACTTGTAGCCCTGATGGAGAATTTCGCGTGTGCGCGACAAGACCGCCAATCGATCCTGCTCATCCAGCTCGAGCATGTTGCTGAGGCAGCAGCGCTGCTGCACGCCCTTAATGATGCCCGTCAGCTTGTTGCGCACCTCGAGCACATCCTGCTGCAGCAGCTTGAAGGCGGCCTTCACGTCCGAGCAGATGAAATCGTGCTGCTGATTGGCCACATCGTGCTCATAGTGCTCCCGATGAAAGTCCGTTGTCTCCACATCCCTGCAAAAGGTCTTTGCAAAGAAGAGCACCTTAATCGAGCGCTCGCGCTCGACAGTCAGCAGCGCCTGCGTCTCGCGGCAAATGGTGAGGAGCTGCCACTTGAGCTCCTCGCTATCGTTGCTCTGCGCCGTGCTGGCTATTTGCTCGTCCAGCTCCTCGGAACGCTGCACCAGACGCTTCGAGATGCTGCACAGCAGCTTGCTAATAATGCCGCAGAACTTCTGGGAGGCAACTGTGTGCATGCCCTTGATCATGGGACTGATCAGCTTGGTGAACATCCATTCCTTCTCCAGCACCGACTTCTGATTGGTCTCCGGCACAGCGACTAGCACCAGCTGATCGATGTAGTCCAGATACAGCTCGAAGGTCTTGCGCACCGTCGCATCGTACTGATTGAGGATGTTGATGTAGCTGCCCAGCTCCGTTTCATTCTCGGCCAGGGCTGTGGTTATGTGGCGCTGATAGCGTTCGCGGTGCGTCAACGCTAGGGTCAAGCCCTCGCGCAGCTCCTTCATCAACTGCTCGAGGCTGAGTGGATTGGGTCGCACCGGACGCGTCTCGAGGCGCATGCGCAGAAACTCATGCATAAACTGCAGCGGGATGCCGCTGAGGAACACAAATGTGGGAATGTACGAGGGCAGATTGATCGATTGCGCCTCCTCGCTCCAATAGCCATAGGTGCGCAGCTCGATGATCTGTTCGCGACTAATCTGCGGATCCATGCGCGGCACATCCTGCTCAATGATCTCCGTGTCCAGCTCGAAATCCTCCAGATCCTCAGCGCCTGGCCGCTCCAGCGCAATGTGCGCCTTGTACAGCGCCACAGTGTGCAGCTGATGAAGGAAGGACAGCGACTTGGCCAAGCCCCGACACTTCAACACGTTCTCAATGAACTTGCGGTATAGCCCGGAGACCTGCTCGCCATCGTTGCTTGAGGTGCCCAGTGGCTCCACGCTGAAGATGTTGATGTCGTGCATGGAGCCCTTGCGCAGATGCCCGCCTGGCAGCTCGTTGGACAGCTGACTGATCTCCGTGGAGGTGGATCTACAAGGCATACAAAAGATTAGCTTAGTCGGGTTAGTTTCTGCTGCGGCTGTGCACCTACTCGTTGCTGCTGGAGCTTTCGCCTGGCACGTGGGTCGAATCGTTCAGCATGAATTGCACCCGGGCACAGGACATGGTGCCGCAGCCACGGCGCGGCGCCTGCCCATTGCCCGCCACGCTGGGTGGCTTCGACGAGTCCATTGAATTGACCGCCGAGTCATCGTTGTCCACGCCCGAGGACGACGAATTGCCACTGTCCGAGCCCATGTAGGACGTTTGCACCGGCCAGGAGAACTTCTCATCTTGCAGCCTGTACAAAAATTGAGTCATTAAGTGTATGTCTCATAGTGGAAACAATTGGCTGACTAAGGCAATATACAGCATATATACATATATATATATATATATATATATATATATATATATATATATATATATATATATATATATATATATATATATATATATATATACTATATTAAACTAATGCGATATCGATCATTGCGATCTGAAAGGGCTAGATAAGTGGCTGGGTATTGCTCACAGATCAGAGCTTGAGCCAGGAGATGGCAAGGACAACATCAGGACGGACAGACCAAAGCTAACTTCCTTTTATGCTAATTAATCGATATTATCGAGTTATCGATCTGCGAAGACTAGACATATGGCTGGTTATTGCTCACAGATCTGAACTTGAGCCGGGAGATGGTAAGGACTACATCAGGACGGACAATCAGACCAAAGCTAACTTTTCCTTTTCCTCACCGTGCCAGAATCCGGCCGAGAATGCTCAGCTTTAGCTTGTTCTGCTTGGTAATGTTGTACCACAGGCACATGGCCTTGATGCGACCCACAAAGCTCTGCGATTTGTATATGGGATGCAGTGCACCCATGGCCTGGGACGATGGATACAGCGCCTCGGCTGCCTCCAGGCGTGTTAGCAAATCCTCAATCTCACGCAGCGCCAGCTCCTGCCGCTCCATGCAGTCCTTGCAGTACAGCGACATGCAGCCGTGGCACATTTTGCTAGGCAGGGGAGCTATCAAAGGGATGGATAACACCATTAAAGAGATCTGATTGATTAGAGATCTGAGTACCTAAACTTCACTTACAGCTGGCATTGGAATTGGCATCCGAGTGTATGCCGCTGTCCAGGCTGAGCAGGCTGGGCTCGCGCCTGTAGCGCGGCTGGAATTTGTAGCTGATGATCTGGTGGAGCAGATCGGAGACGCCCTGGCGCGCATCGTATAGATATTTGTCCTGCTGTTCGACGGTGCGATCGGCCTGCCAGGCCTGCAGCTCCAGCCAAATGAGATCCTTCAGCTCCGTTTGCCACGTATGCTCCTCCTGCGACAGCTTCCCATCCTGCCTATCCACGCTGCCCAGCTTGATCAGATTGGCGAACGTCTCGTGGAACTCCTTGCGTTTGCCCAATCCAGGCGTCGGCTTGCCATCCCCTCGCAGCGCCGGCAGCTGTGGCGTAAAGGCCATCGGCGGCGCCGACGAGCGACAGCCGATGGGCCGCGAGGACACGCAGCGATAGCGATTGCAGCTCTCCACCACCTTAGAGGCAATGCGCAATGGGACAGCACCAGCTGGCTCGTCCGAATTGAGCGGCATAATCTTGTCCAGCGACTCCAGCGGATGAGCGCCCTCGTGGAAGCTATTGCCACGCGGCGGCACAATCATTGTGGATGCCAGCGAGTTCTTCATCTCGCGCTCCGAATCGCGCAGCATCGACTGCATGCGTTTGTCCGTCCGCTTGCCCTCCTCGTTGACAAACATCTCGTTGAGCAGGGCACAGTCCATGGTGTTGCGTCGCAGCACGCGCGAACGCGCCATTCTCGTCATGCCCTTCTTGGGCGTGCCCCCAACGCTAGCCGGCGCATCTACAGAGCTACACGAGGAGGATAAGGATGAGGATGAGATATATTTAAATGACTGACTGAATGTCTACCCTAGACACTACTCACCTATCGACAATATTGAACTTTTGCTTGTTTTCCCAGTTCCGATTCTTGTTCTTCAGGCGGGTGCGCGGGGGCGTGGTGCCAAATGCTTCATACTGGGCAGCCAGCTCATCATCCGGATGCAGATCCTCCTCCAGTGTGCCAATGCGTCCAGTTGACATGGGGATAGGCCGTGACGTTTGCTTCGTACGGAATTCCACTCTGCAAACAGAGAGCGTATTTAATTGTTGCTTTAGTTATCTAAGTCCAAGAGTTTATTCTAATTTAATTGCAGCACTAATTGTGCTTGGTTTATAATCGCCGATAAACCAAGCAAATATCATATTTGTATATATATTATATATTAACACCATATTCAAGCTACGTTTGGGCAGGTAGGCGGAAGTGTAATGTTATCTTATCATTTCACTTTTATCTAGCCAGCACTGCGCTGGCTTTGGCCGACAGCCCGCATGTCACGCCTATAATTATGCTTTGATTTCATTGTCATTCTGATTTATATATATATATACCGATGTATATAGTATATATCCATAGCCATCCATATGTAATGCTCGACATTTGATTGACGAAGCGCAACTGAAAAATCTCTGCACGAATTTCATCATGCAAAACGTAACAGAGCAAAAAAATGAATTCTGCTTTTCGCCAGGTGTAATCAAAAAATCTGAGACGGATATATACCCTATAAAGCGGCCAACGTGCAGCTAGACTGATTCATGCGTTCATCAAAATAGTAGTAAATTTTGTGATAAACATAATTTTTTTAAAATTATTTGAAACAAAATTAAAATTTAAATATAAAATTATATATATTTATATATTCAAATATTCAAATATTCAAATATTCAAACTCAAAATGTTGCTGTCCAACATTTCAGTCGCACTATTTTTTTTATGAACACAGCTGTACATATATGTATGTATGTATATAAAATAGTATATATACTTATATGTATACCATTCATAAGTATTTATAGTCAAATCGATATAGCCATATTCGATTCTAAATCAGATTACAATTTCCATTTAATAAAATTAAAATAAACTTATGAATCAACTACAAAGTTTTCATGTTGAGAATGACTACCTATAGAGTGCCTACATATGTTGTTGATTCATAAGCTATGCTATGCTTCTTCTTCTTCTGCTGCTTTCCCAGCTCAATACAAGAATTTAATTTTTAAAGACTTCATTGTTTATTGTGCACTGCAAACCCTTAGGTACGTGAGAACCAGGGACATCGAGCGAAACCTTAAAGTGCCAAAAATTGGAGATGAAATCTAGAAGCTAGTCAGCCAAACAGCCTGTCTAGGCAGTAGTAGTGTAGCTCAAATTTCTGCTAGCCCCCGCACAGGTACTAGAAGAAGACTTCGGCGCCTCCACCTTCAAGACCAGCTGGACCGGTTCCTGACCTAAAAATATATCAAATATCCAAAAAAAATATACTTTAGTTACACCCCATAAGTCATACTTCCCCTAAGCTCCATAAATTATAAATAAATTTAATTAATGTCTGTTTAGATCAAATTGCCTTTGAGGTAGTAGAACGCTAATCTGTGAATATTTCATATCAATAAAAACAAAAATGTGCGATTTTAGAGAAATCTTTGAAGCTGTTTCTGATGAACTTGCTCAAGTCTCTGACGAAATTCCAAAGTTTTTGCCCATTTCTGGTGCTAATGGAGAAAGATGTCATAATAAATTAAATTTTTAAGATTTACATATAAAATGCTCTGCTAAATATGCTCAGATAACTCAAGATTTACTTTTGGTTTTTATCGATTTCATTTTAAGCAAAATCATCGATTACTTAAAGCAAACTTAAACTGCGCGTGCTATAGAAAGAAAAACGTGAAAGCTCCAGCTTCTATAGGCTTCGAGATCAAATTGAGCAAATGCACAGATGTATGGATATATATAGCTATATATTTATATGTATATAGACAGTTGCTATTGATTCCTCATTCTTTATTCTTCATTGTATAATTTATGGAGTCGCCTGTCTCTGCCTGTTACAGACCTACATATTGTACCTTGTTTACTAATTTTCAATAATTTCACCATTTTTTTTTCTTCATATTTTGCAATAAAACTAAAAAAATATGAACATCTAATCAGTTTTTACTGTTTTCATATTTTTCTACACTTTTTTTTATAGTTTACTTACTTTTTGCGCGGCATTTTGTTTTTAATTATTATATTTTTGTTGACAGTTTGAGCAGCAGCGCACAGTTGCACAGTCACTAGAACTGATAAAAAGGCAAACTCTTTGCGTCGCGACTGAGTTTTATTGTGTTTTACAAAGTTTTAGACAATTATTTTTAATTTGTGCGGGGATTAACATTTAATGGCAATTTTTAATGAAATTTTTTTATGCAATAATTCTCCTGGATAAGAAGACACACAGAGAAACGCATACAGAGATATGTAGATAGAGAAAGAGAGACAGAGAGAGAGAGAGAGAGAAACTGAGTAGCACTTGTCACACAGCCCTGGAGAACTTTGAGCTTTGATGAGTGTGCGTCAGCTGAATGAAGGTCTGTCCGTCGCACAGATCGTAGCTATCAATCGATACGTTGTAGTTTGTCCAATGCGGAATTACGGTAAACGTTTGTATATTTAGTTAATAACCGTGCAGGCGCTGAATGCGCAGAATTTCACAAGATAAACACAAAGTTGGAAAAGCGCAGCGCTTGATTTTTGATGTTTTTGTTGTTGTTTTTACGTTGGAAGTTGAGGCGACGACCACTTGATGCGGCGGCCATTGTCGTGCGAATTGAAATGCGGCGGCAGACTGTCAATTTATTAGCACTTTAACAACAAATTTACCCCATGTAGTCGCAGAGACAATACTGTGTATTTAGTACATACACAGACACAGACACATACAAGCGCGCGCGCGAGCATACTATATAACCATGTGTGTGTGTGTGTGTGTGCATATTATGAATATAAACAGCGAGCAGCGACCGAAGCGCACAGCCAAGCGCGACAAACTAATCGCCGAGGGAACACACAAAAACAGAAGAAGAAAAAAAAGAGCCATCCAATTCCAATCGGCAGCGAGAGCACTAGCAGGAGAGAGCGACAGCAGCGAGTGCGAGTGACTGTAATTAGTGGGTGGCAGCACCAAAGACAGGCAGAGAGAACAAGACAGAGTGAGAGAGAGAGAGAGAGAGAGCGCACAGTTGAGAGAGTGCAAGTGGAACGCAAGTGCAAAAATGTTAGCGTCGGCAAATGGCAGATCGAACAAACGGTAGATCGAACCGATTTACACATTTGCAACTGCTGCCATCTGCTATACCCTGTAAGCAGTAAAAGCGTTAAGCAGTAGTGAGAATACTACGATTTAGGTAATTGTGTGAAACAGAAAGAAGATAACATTTGAAGTGTTTATTCTTATGCTAAGAATTCATTAATTTTTTTTATATTGCATGCAACGAAAATGTTGGGTATTGCTTCGTCGAGCACGCACGCATACAGCTAGTTTCTGGGTGTTTATTATTTTTTATTGAGTTATGAAATTTTACTAGTGTAGCGTGTTCACTCAATAACAAGAAATCGATGTGTGTATATTCAAAAATCTATTCAAGTTTGAGGCTAGCGCTGCGTATACTTAATCTGCCTACGTTGCACATATGCACATTGGTTGCTCTTCTATATAAATCAATCATGTCATGTGAGCAATAATATACCATACCATATATTATTGACCACTGTGCGTGTGCGTTAACCAGTGCACTAACATAGATAAGCATCTGCGTACATAAATAATCGATAGCATAACACGGCGTATGAGTAATCTGTCTGGGAATCTGTTTAACCTGCGACAAGATACAAAATATTGTGCGCACACACCCATACATACACACAGTTATACATATGTACGTATATATAGTGTTAGCTGTGGGGTATATCAAGTCTATAACACACTCTACTAATTACAAATCAGCTTATCATGTATCTATGTAGAGTTATCGTGTTTTATATTAAAAAAGAAAAGGTAACTCTATGTTTTATGAATTATTTATGGATATTACATCAACTCTTTTTTTGCTCTGAGGCCCCCTCAATAAACGTTATCAATCAGCCATCATAATATTTCGTTAAGCAACTTAATTAAATATGTTCGACAGGCCGAATCACAGACTAAGCGAACTTTAATTCATGTTCAAGTTTTTGGCTTCATACTAACTATAATGAAAGTAATTATTAGCGATCTTTAGATTTCTTATACTCCTCATATCAACTTTTTATTTAATTTATGCGGTTTTTTCCAATTGCAAAATAGCCGAGCTAATTAAAAACTCTTGCATATATTAATTTATTAACTATAACATACTTTTAACATCCTACTATATACAAATCAATCGACGCCTCCTCTCTCTCTCTCTCTCTCTCCTCCTCCCCTTTTTTTTGGTATTTGTTTAATAAAATTTATGTACGAAAATTTGTAAACATGAATATAAATTTTGAAATTAAAATTTGCAGTTATTATTTGTATATGTGTGTTTTTTTTGAGTGTTTCTAACAATATGCGTGTGTGTGTGTACAAATAGAAGCCGAAAACTATTTTTAGCAGCGGAAAGGACTTTACGCTCCACAGAGCAAGACTTGGAGAGTGCGTATATAAGAGTGAGATAGAGCTATAGTGGCAGTCGGTCAACTTCGTAAGACAGTTGACTTCTGCCATCTCATTCTATTGCACACATTTCAGCCAAGCAGTCACTCCTCGGCTGCTGCTCGCTCTCTTCAGTCCTCTTCTTTGCACCAGACTTGCTTAAGAGAGCTTTTACAGCATATATTTGAAGTTCAAGTGCAAGAGATGTGTGTGACGGCGGCGGCCTTATTGATCGTGAGAGACAGTCGGGCAGTAGCTACGTGAGCTGTTACGTGTTCGCTGTCAAATGAACAGTTAGCAGGCGCAGAAATTCCATTGAGAATTCCAATGGAAGCAGAAGACAATACGGTAACTTGAGAAGAAAGCGAATTCGATTTCAAAACAGAATCGGCTTTTGCGTTGAGTTGAGCTAAACGCATAACGAAAGAGGTTAACAAAACGGAATGTGCAAGCGCACGTATGTGTGTTTACGTATATACACACATAAATACACGTATGTACATATGTATATACATGTATGTATATGTAGGTATTAAACGCGTTTTAATATCGATACCCTACGGCACTCCCCTGCCCGTGCTTTGCCCTCATCGGTGCAGCAAACTGGTATACGAAGGCGAAGAAGAACAACTGGGACTGGAGACACAAATTAATTTCACTAAATTTCAATAGGCGACTCCCCACACTCAACACACACACACACAGACGGACACACGCACACTCACGACTTACACAAAATTTATGTTTGACATTTATTTCGTGCTAAAAGCAAAGAAGACATGCGAAAATTTTCATAGGAATCATGGCTCACAGGCGCAAATAACAAACAAAATAATGGTATATCTATATATGTATGTACATATGTGTCTGTGTATAAACAGTGAAAGCTGCCTAAGGCGGATGTGATGACAGTTAGTTGTCCTGCTCAAAGAACAAATAATAAGAATAGAGCTTAAGCTGTGCATGTGTGTGTGTAGGTGTATTTACATATGTATTTGGACACATGTCTCTAGCATGAATAACCGTAGCGGAAAAGGTTGAACAAAATGTCTCTGATATGCATATGCGCATGTATATTTGCGTTGTCTTATCAGACAAATGGCTTTTCTTATCAGCAATATCTTGGAAGCACCAATTTAAGAGAGCCGATACACACACACACACACACACACACACACACGGATACATACATATGTATATGGCATGCATGCATTCATGTATTGGTATTTGCATGATAATTGCCACATTTTTCGCCAAAAATAATATTCCAAAAAAAAAACAACTGAATCGCATTTTGAGTTTCGAGTCAAATTTTTATTTTTATTGCCGCCTTGCACTTTTTTTTCGGTTCGTGGTGTAATAAAAAAGTTAAAAAAACGCAAATACAACAAAAACGTAGCTGCAAACACGTTGTTTACGTTTTGACAATCAAAATGAGGGAAATATGCGGGCAAAGAGAGGGAGAGAGAGCTAGCGCACGCGAGCACACACACACACTGTTACATGCACACTCCAAGCATGTAAGCTGCACGCGCGTGTGTGTGTGTGTGTGCCAGTGTGTGTGTGTGTGTGTGTGTGTGCGTGTTTGTGTTATAAAAGAAGACACGAAATGTTTTGGGTTTTTTTCACGACGCCGGCAGCGACAGAGCGGAAAATCAAAGTTGTAACCATTTCTGCTTACCCTGCAACATCCTCATCCACATTATTCTCGCGTCGGAATGGAGCTGTTGTTGTTGGAGTTGTTGCTGACTCTGCAGTAGGAGCGGGAGCGGGAACTGGAACTGGAGCGGGAGCGGCAACTGGAACTGGATCTATGGGCAACTCCATTGCTGGTGCTGGTGCCGTTGGCGATATTCCCGCCAGCGCTCCCAACGCCGTCTTATTTGACATTTGCGTGAGGTACTCGATAGTGCGCACTCTTCGTCTATTGTGTGACATTTGTGTTGTTGTTGTTGTTGCTGCTGTTATTATTGGTTGCGGTCTTCTTGGAATTTCTCAATAGCCAACCAACACAGGCACAGGCAATACTACTCACTCACTCACACACACATATACACTGAGTTACATATATACACACATGTACACATATATTAGCACACGTTCTTTTCACTTTTGTTGTTGTTGCTCTCGCTGGTGCTAATCGAATTTATTTAAATTTTTTACTTTCACAGCACAGCAACACACACGCGCGCACATAACGGCAGCTTTGATTCGAAATTTTTAAATTTTTTTCTTCGTCTAACCGTGGCAATCAGGTGACAACGTCGACGCGTCTTACCTGGGCAAAGTTGCGGTCTTAACTGTCGGTGTGACCGTTGCTTGTAAGAAACAAAATCTCCATAAGAAATGCAACCGGTGACCGCATCAGCTGACAGCTGACCTTAAGAAAACAACATTCAAAGAGTGCTAAAACTGAACTATTTAATTGAAATATTAACTAGTTTTAGCAGTATCAAAGTAAACACGTTTATATATTTAACAAGAGTTGCTTTGTCATTTATAAAAATGCAAAAGTTAGTTTGTTATTGTTTTGTGTGAATATGTATGGGCTGAGAGTGCTGCCAGATCAATCAAAACACGTTGCAGCTGATAGAAGGCAGTCTGCTATATTACTAGCCCGCGCCCATTTCAATGAAAAGTGTGTAGACACTGGCGCTCAAATTAAAGTGAATAATTAAATGTGTTTAATTAAATTCAAATATGACAACAATTTCAATGAATATATGAATCAGAGGCGTGTATTACTTATTATGTTGACTCTTTTTAATAATGCTCATTAACAGCTGTTAAGCAACTGACTGCTGTGTAACTTGCGCGCGCTCATTTGAATTGTGAAGTATGTACACACTGGCAATCACATTTTCAACTTGTTAATTACATTTTTCGCCTTTAATGAAATTAGAATATGAAATAGATCGAGGTGTATTACAAATTGGACTTAGCCTTGACTGTTTCGACCGATAACCAGTTTGTTTTTCACAGGTGTCACACATCTTACATTAGTGTCCAATAATCATAATAAATACACACAGAGAAAAAAATGTATTATATGCACAAATACACTGAGCGACGTCAGTTGGCCATTCTGTTTGCCATACAAATTAGTTGCAGCTCAATAATTGAGCCATAATGCGACTTGGCAGCTGCCTGCCCACTGCTCGGGGCCGATGCCTTTGTCCAATTTATTCAAATATAAAATACTCAAACAAGAAAAAATGAATAAAAAAAAATAAATAAATAAATATATATATAAAAAATGTGCAGATGCGCAAAAATCCTACAAATGCGCGTGTTTTCCTAATTAACACACTTTTTTCCCTTTTGATTCATAAAACAAATATATATTTATATATGTATATATATGTGTGTATGTGTGTGTGTGTGTATGTGTGTGTGTGTGTGTGTGTGGAGATCTTTATTGTGTTTGAGTTTCACTTTTATTTACAAAGAAATTGAATCATATTTCTCACTTAATGTTAACGGTATTCTAGTTGGACCTAGCAACAACTATGTATGCATGTGTGTGTGTGTGTGTGTGTGTGTATGTATGTATATTATCATGTCATATATTTTGCAAAACATTTATTGATAAGTCTTGAACGTTAGTAGGTGAGTTAAGTCAGATAACCAACCGTTATCGATATATTGCTTTTCTACTACACATACAACATATTTTGTTATTGCAAAAAAGCACAAGGAACAACAACTTGTTCTGATAGTCTTGATCAAAGAGTTTGCCTTGTCAGCGGAAAAATATGATGAGTACTGTTATTCGTTGAATAAGTAAACAAAAAATTTCCCATTTCAATTAATGCATATGGCTGACAAAAATCCCAAGATCCTCTCTCTCTCTTGTCCGCTCTTCTGCCTTTCACAGGCTCTCTGTTCATGTTAAACGGTTTGGCGGTTTGGCGTTTTGCTCAAAAATGCATCAGTACACTGTGCAAAAAATATACTATTAAAGTATATCTATTCAAAATATTTCAACTATTTTTGACAATACTAGCATTGCCTAATAGCTCACACTACACTCAAAGAAAACAATCTGTTTAGCATAAAAAATTTGCTTAATTTTGTTAAGTGCAACTATGCTTAATGAACTGTCTGTCTGTCAGCTTAATTAACAGTCACTAACACAATGACAGCGTTGCCAGATAGTTAAATAGGCCAAGCAGCTGGCATTGTGTGTGTGTGTACGTGTGTGTGTGAGTATCAACGACCTGTTGCTCTATTGTTAATCCTATCATTTTGTTAACTTGCCCCTTACACATGGTGACGAGTGGATTTCTCTTTAATTACATGATAACAACAAACAAAACAAATGTTTATCACTTAAGCACAATCTGTTACATGCGTGTGTGTGTGTCTGTGTGTATACACTAGGCAATATTTTATGAGCGTGGGCGTCGAAAAGCACACAAATAAATACTTAAAATACGCACACATACTAACGTGCATGTATGAGTGTGTGAATGTATGCATGTCTGCATAGAATAGCCCAATTCTTCAATTGCATGCACTACAGTACTTGCTCGCTCCCTCACTCACTCACTCGCTGGCTCGCTCTCTCTCCCGCTCCAGGCAGTCAGTCCAGCTAGACGCAATGGGCACATGAGTAAAAGAGCACAAGAGCGTGGGACCGACACAACGTAAGCGAGAGCATTACGTTAATTTGCGCTCACGAGCTACATATGACGCCCGATCGGCGCTGTCGCTGTCGCTGACGTCGCCGCTGTCGCTTGGAGCTCGCTGGGCTGGAGTTCGGCCAGTCAGTTGTTATCGAGCGTTACTTGAAGCTGGTTGGTTGGCTGTTCACTACCAGGCTGTGTGTTTGTTGTTAGTGTTAGTGTTTAGTATTAGTCGATTTAGTCGTGTGTGCGCGCTGCGAAAATCTGAGCAAACGCCTCCCACCCTCCCTTGCACCGCTCGCGTTGTCGTCGCCGTCGCCGCCGCCGTCATCTTTGCTGCCAGTTTTATTTGTGTGAGTGAGCCAGTGACTACCAAAAAAAAAAAAAATAAAAAATAAAAGCCAACAAAATTATAAATAAAGAGGTTGCGTTTCAAATACAATTACACATAGACACACACACACACCTAGACAAACCGCGCATAAACAGTTACAGTTGAAGCTACAGTTGTTGCTAAGCGTCCCAGCATCTGCAACAACAAAATCTACAGTTATTAATTATATATTTATGCCCACACACACACACAGTTATTTGTTGTATACATTTCCATTGGCTGCAGAAGCGACAAACAAGCGGCTCGTTGTCTCTCGAAAAAAATCTGAACAGAAAAAGTTGAAAATAATAAATAAATAATTTTTGTAGATAAAAAACACAACGTCAACTGCAAAAGATCACGAAATGCGGTACACGCGTTGTCGCCTGTTGTCGCTTGACGTTGTCGCAGACGGAAAACAAATTCAGTCACACACACACACACACACACCTTTTTACACATGCACACCTACTCGCATACACACACACATATAGACATACACCAGCATGCGTCGCTTGAAAAGCCACACTGGAGATTTGCACAAGTGCAAAGACAAAACGATTTCTTTGAGTTTTTTTCATCTTTGGCCTTGGCTAACACCGTTATATACATAATTAACAGTTAAAGTTAGTCAGCAGTGTGCAAATCGCATGCAACAGCCTACGAAAACTAAGCCGAAAGAAATGAAGAGCAAATGCAATAATTGAGAGTTAGATCTCAAAGGGAAATTATCCTAAAAGAGAAGGCATGAATGCATATGTATTTGTGTTGGGTAAATTGTAAATATATGTATGTGAAGAGAGCGAGCATATATGTACATATGTGTATGTTAGGCAATGTATGAGCAGACATATGTGTATTTATGTTAGAGCTGTCCTCATAGAGAGCACCCAATGCATGCACATTTGTATATGTGCTAAAAATGTCCTAAAAAGAGAGAGGGCACATTTGTACATAGATATACATATATATATTGTATTCATTCACACTTCCTTACACTAGGGCAAAATAGTTTCTATATAAATAATAATATTGAAATTATTATTGTGGTTTGATTCAAAATTTCAGTAATTAAAAAAAATATATAAAAATTATATATTATTAGCAATAAATTATATTATTATTACGGCAAACTCAATTAAATTTGGAGGAACTTTTTGGGCAAACCGGCAAAAGGAAAACGCCAAGAATAACAATAATAAAACAACAAATTGTTAACGCTCACAAAAATAAATAAAGAAATTGATTTATAGTCGAAATATAAATCAACAATATTTCCCATTTCCAATAAAAACAAATGAGCGAAAGGCATTAAGTGAGAGTGAAGTGAAATATTTATTGTAAAAATAAAATAAAAATAAAAATACATATAAATATATATATATAAATATTATATACCTAGCTAAGTTTACGTCTTTATACGCAGATTAATCATAAAGACCAAAAATAACAACAACAACAACAAAAGACGCGGAAATGGATTATATTGTGAAAGCCTACAAGGACTGGAAATTGCATTCGCAAGTAAGTAGAAGATAAAACATATACCCACATATGCGGATATTATAGGAATATGTAAAGTATATATAGAATATATAATGATTCAGCTGGTAAGAATATTTCAAAATAGCTTCCGATAGGAGAGAACCAAGCTGGAACCCCTTATATGGACTGCAAAGACTTTGCCTGAGACAGAAACACATTATACCCAACCGCCACTTTTTTTTAGTGGTTACAGGGTATACAAATTATAATATATATATAGAGATCTTTCGGGTTGAGCTAGGTTAGGTTACAAATTACACGTATTTAAATGGTATTACACTAAATTCGTTTCTCACGTAATTTGCTAAACAAAACACGTTGCTGGACGGCTAGAAAATACCCTGTAAAACAGATTAAATGACAATATCATAGAAATATAGCGAAATACAAGTTAGAAATCATTATTGAGATTGTTTATGTTGCTAAGACCAATGAAAACTAAATTTATATATACAAATATATTTATGTATATAAGAGTAGATAGTATGTAAAATGTATATCATGCTGTATTCAGCTATGATATATACGTTTACCTTTGTATATATATAAAAAACTATCCATATTTTTGATTATATTACAGGGTATTTTATGGCTTGGCAAATCAAATTTTGTAGGTTCTAGGTTAGCTTAGGTCTAAAATGTCATCTGAGTGCACCCAGATTAGCCAAACACAAATATTGCAAATTGCCATAAAAACGAAAACGAATTGAGAGCAAACTCTGTGCAATCATTTTTGCCAAAACATTATATACACAATATATAGTGTATGTATATAATGTATATATATATATATATATAATGTATATACATCTATATATACATACATATGCGTGCATAAGAGCCACAGCATGAAGTCATGGCAGTTCCTCGTGGTCGTTAGCTTTTGTGGGCTTAAAGTGTACAACAAAAAGATATACATTGTATATATGTATGTGTATATACATATGTGTGTATGTATGTATGTATGTTGTATGTGAATGTGGGCAACAATCATGCCAGACAAAGTCAGACTCAGATCTATTCAACACACACACAGACACACGTAGAAAGATTGCAGAAACTGTTGCTGAGGCCCCTGGCGAGGTGCTTAACCGCATTTAAAAATATATATAGTTTTTTTTAACCAACATCAGTTGGAGGCAAAGCAGCAGCAGCAGCAACAGCCCCAGCAGCAGCAGCAGCAGCCACAGCCAAAGCACAAAATAATAAATAATTCTCTTGAAATACGATCGTGTCGAAATGCTCTCGCATTACCCAAGAAAAACCACTTTGAATGGAACGTTACCTTTTGGTATTTGCTGTATTTAAATACCCTGTAATTGTTGCAGGCTAGCAATGCAGTTGCAGCTGACAGGGAGGGAGAATTGAAAATTGCATATAATATATCGAAAATCAATCGATAATTGCAAGTTTATAGTATTGATAAATATTTATATTAAGTGCAAGGGTTTTTAACAGTTAAAAGAAAGTATAGACAAATGTAGTTTATCGACATTTTTACTTGTTACCATAAACCGATAATTATCGATATATATAATATCGATATATATGTGCATATCTTCATAGCTTTATAAGAGCTAGATACATCATCATAACATGCTATATAGCATAGACTTGATACTACTTTGATAGCATGCTAAAATTATAGTATTCGTTATATCGATAAATATCGATAATTATTACACACTGTTCATATAGAGTTTCATATACTATTTTTCATTTCATATTTGTCTAGTATAGACAAATGCCCTACTCTATAGCATATTATGGCTGTGTGTGTTTACAGGGCATCTGGTAGCTGAGCATTCTCAACATGTTTAAAGTTTCGCAAATGCCACCAAAGTGTGCAGCATGGTTTCGGCTATGGCTTCGACTGCGACTCTGGCTGTGCGCCGGCTGCTAGTGCGGATCGTAGCCAGCGAACCAGGCGATGAGTAAGTCAACAGCCAACAGCCAACAGGCAAGAGGCAACAGGCAAGAGCCAAACAGTCAACAATCGCACATCTGGCCTAAAGCAAAAAAGCAACAAGTCAGCCAGTCAGCCAGTCAGCAATGCGGCCAACTTGTGCGACTCTGTCTGAATTGCAAATGAGTGCAACGAGCGAATAATAAAGCCAAATGCATTTATGTCTCTTAATATACTCTGTAAGCACTGTGAGCTAAGAGAGTATATATGTATATACATATATATACATATATATATATATATATATATATATATATATATATATATATATATATATATATATATCTTCCACGTGACAAAAGTCATGGGGAGTATCAAATCAAAGCGGAAAACTTTTTAGTCACAGGTAATTATGCCAGCTCATCAAACAGAGTATTGGATTAATGTGTAGACTCGATTGCAATGGATTTTGTTGCTTTTGGCAGTTTTATTGCTAATTAGGCCAAAGCACATGACAAACACATAAAAACGAAAATTGCAATTTGTAAATTTCTCTGTCGTTGGTGTTGCTGTTGCTTCGGCTGTCTGGAATGCGCCCGATCTGCGTTCTATAAATATCCTTAGCCTTGGGCTGGGCTGGGCTGCGCGCACCTTCGATGGGTTCAATGCCCAAACCTTAAAGCCAACTTGCAGCGTTAAGAACCTGGCCCTGGGCCGGTTTTATTTAGCTTGGCCCAAGTGGACGCCATTTTGAAGAGTTTTTGCTTTTGACGCTTCGTTAGAGGCCCAAAAGGTGTGCATGCATACAGTGAGTGCTCGAATGAAGAACAACTGTTAAGTAAGAAATAGCTAACAAGTATAGTTAAAGTTTGCTCTAACGAGTATTTACTGTAATGGAACATCTTTGAAGTTTGCTTGACTTTGCTTTGTATTAATAAAAGTTGTTTCCATTATTGAGTATTCACTGTATGTACACCTGCCTCTGCCCTTTTGGAATGCCCTCAATATCGAAATGTTATCTCGCTGCTTATGCAAAAACCTTTTGAATGTTATGCCTCCCTCTGATAGGGTTACTCAGGGGTATGCGTCGCTATCAAATTACTCAGTGCGTAAAGTGAGTCAAAACTATTTCCATGGTAATTTCTTAGCTTGACTCTGATAAGGTGTATTCAGTTGTGCGTCAAATGAGTCAGTTTGAATGGGAAAAGGTCATGTTAATAGGGTTTTTTTTTTCTTTTGTTGAGTTGCCAAAGTTAGAGCCGCGCTGAGTGTTTCCTGTTGCAATTCCTGTTTCAACCAGTTCGCTGGGCATTATCTTTGACGTATTTGTTTAATAACCAATTTAGCTATATTCAGTTTTTTTTCTCTCTTTTGATTAACCGGTTTGGCGTGCTTGCAAAAGACAAAAAACATTCTACAGCTTACATTTGAAATACAGTGAAGCGCGCCTAAAGTGTATAAATTGATCTGAAATATGAAATATTAAAATACATTTTTATGTTTTACATAAATTCGATATACCAAATTCTGTTTAACTGTTCAGCTTTGGCAGCGTCTACTGTAATACTGAAGAAAAGATAAAGATAAGCTTGAGAATTTAAAGCAAAAAATTAAGTTCTTAATATAATACAATAATAATAATAAAATAAATAATTATTAAATATAATATAATAATATTAATATAATAAATAATAATTAAACATAATATAATAATAATAATAATATAATAAATAAAAAAGTATATAAAATGTAAAAACTAAAATAAATATGTAAAAACTAAAATAATATAATAAATAATAATCTAAACATAAATAATAGTAATATTATTATTATAATAATAATATCTTTTATATTCACTAATGCATCTATTATATTCAAGAGTTCTAAACGTTGTTCACTTTAGTCAGGCTTTGCTGTAGTATTTTATTTAGTAGGCCTCGATATTGTTATCGAAAAGACATTCGAACTAATTTGGCAGTTATCATATTTTGAGTCAACCTCAATCAATGGCTGCCTTGACAAAGAACCGATTGAATATGAATATGAGTGTGAGTGTGAATGTGAATATGAGTGTGAGTGTGAATGTGAATATGAGTGTGAGTGTGAATGTGAATATGAGTTTAGTATCAATGTCATAAACGTGTCTTTTCTACTTAAATTTCAAGCGATACCTTTTTCGTGCTATCTCTCTTTCTCTTTGTCTATCTATCTCTCTCTCCCAGTAATTTGTACCGTTGAGAATTTCGCTTTGTTTAATTATTGCCCCAATATGGAATTGATATTGGTTATAAATAAGAACCGAGGCAATCTAATCTCTGGTCTATTTTAGCCAACAATAACTGCGAAGTTTAATTTATAATTTATATATACACATATATATAGGTAAATATATATATAAATATATTTATAAATATTTTTATATATCTCCATATATTGCCATATATCAACAGTTCAAGAAATTAACGATATTCTGCAATCTAAAGACTAACCAAAATTAGATTCTTGGCAATAATCAATCAAAAATTCAAATAATGATTGATTGTATATATACACATCTATATATACATATATATATACTTGTATATATAATAAATAATAATATTTATATTCCATTTACTGTAAAAAGCTAACGGCAATCAGGTTTAACTAACTTTATTATTAATCGCAGCAAGTTTGTGGAAATACTATATATATAAATCGAGTCATTAAACGATTTAACCACAAATCCACAAGTACAGTAAAAACTTTATTGAAGACCTAACCAATGGCAGCTCAGTAAATACACTATTTTCTTAAGAACTTAAACAATTTCTGAATAAAAAGTTCTTCAAGAATCGCTGTCTTCATCGATAATTATAGCTAGATATATCGATCAATGTCGTCTATGAATAATTATATTTTAAAGTATCTTTACTTTGCTTTTACTGTGCACAAGTCGTGCCTCTCTCTCTCTCTCTCTCTCTTCTCTAAGCATACAAAAAACTGATAAACATTATTTCTAATATTATTGATAGATGTATTATTCCTGCTTAAGTTCCCATAAGTTTTATATATACATATATATATGTTTGTATATATTTTACGGCCCGGCGCAAAGGCATTCCGCTCAAAAGGAATTTATACTTTGAAATATTATAGAAGTCACGTTGAGTTTTTTGTTGTTACTGCACGTAACAGATGTCTCCAGTAATGGGTATTACGTAGTAGCATACTATATATATAGTAGTACAGCTAGTATATACTATAGACACAGCTCGATGTGTGCTTAACTAGTGGATGACGTTGCCCTTCAATTGAGCAAACAGAAAGCTAAACACCTTAATAAACACAAACATATAGAAGCGACATGTTATATATGCTCAGTCGTATCTTAAGAGTACTAAGAAGCCATCCATTTAATTTATCAGAAAATATGTATAAATAAACTTAATGCCCCTTAAGATTGTGGCACTTGACTTGGCTTTTCGCTGTGGGGCTTTACACTTTCAAGTGCAACACAATTGATATGGCGGAACGAGTTGAGCCTGATATATAGAATGTCGGCAAAGTGATCTGATATAAGACCCGACAATTGATAGCAAACATGATGTAGCATGTACACTCGGCTCTCTTACCAGGCATTACAATAGGCCGCACAGGTGTGCCAATGCCTCAAGTACAGGTACAAGTCCAAGTCCATTGTTCACTGAGTAATGCTTCGACAATCTTTTTAGCAGCTCTGCGTAGTAGAGACAAGTCATTATCAGTTAATTAAGCATGTTAGACAGAAAAGCATTAGAGATGGTAGCATTACAGATAGTTGAAGTTTATATTCTTGGTAGATGCTTAGAGATAGATAGAGATAGATTGTTGCATGAGATGAAATACGATTTGTAGCTCGAACACGACACCTCGTGTCACGCACACAGCTCTAGCATAGCTATCCACATTGAGCAATCTTAACTTGAGAGATTGCTTCGTAACAATACTGACTTATCGACACATAATAAATGTATCGATAAGTCACAATAATGTATCGAACAGTACTCCTCGTGTCTATCGACAGTTATAGATATATAGTCAATAGTTAAAGCAAACATGAAAGAAACCCGAAAGAAATCCGATTTCTAGCACGAATACTGATTCGTGTCACGCACTCTGCACGTACTTTACCATCTAGATGCCCGCTCTCTAAGCATTAGAGATGAAAAATCTAAAGCAAAATTAAATTGGAAGCACGAATAGTGCTCCTCGTGTCACGCACTTTGCTGTCCAACATTTCAGTCGCACTACTATTTTTATGACCATTTAAGTTATTTAAGCATTAGAGATGAGCACATGATGAGACAATGAGATCATCGATATATATCGAATTTCCATTTGAAGCAGCAACTTAAAGCTTGCACTTGCTCAATTTTAAGCCAGATATTAGCTTTGACTTAGCTAGGAATTAGAGATGGCCTCGTGACAATAATGTAAATTTAAATTTATAGATAAATATAGTTTGCATTGTTGTTGGACGTCAATTGAATCTACTGTTAGATAATGCACAGTTAGCATAGACACGAAAACAAATTTGAAGCAGAAGTCAACAGCAGAAATCGTGTCACGCGGCGCCCAGCTCTATCATAGATCTCTCCATACAGCACAATTGGACTGTGTGTGTTAATAAAAACGTTCCATTTCGCAGTTGTCATGCATAATAATAATAATAATAATAACAATATCTAAATTGATATGTGTGGAGCTTCTTATATTTGTGTCACGTACGATTTGGTTCAGTATTTTCGTTTTCGTTTCGCTTGTTTTTGTTTTCCTATTTTTTTTATCAATTTGCAATTTCCTATTTTGTTAATTTTAATTAATACTAAAGATAGTGCGACGGCTAAACAGAAACAGTGACTGCCATAAAACTTACCTCAAGTGTTACTTCAATTTGGCCTTCGTCTAATAATTTGTGTGCGCTTGCACGAATCCATAAATTTCTGACATACTTACATAAACAACAAACAACAAACAAACAAACAACAACAAGAGCAACAGATTTGAAATAGATTGCAAGCGATATCATTAAATTTATGGCATTTGCCATACGAATATTTATGTTAGTCACTGTTGAATGCCGATTTGATTAGCCAACTTTATCGATTCTGTTATCGTTCAGCTGCAATTAGTTTGGACTGACCTTCGCGCTTGTTATGAGTATCTCTGAGGAGTTCTTGAACTTCTTCACGTCGGTCCATCGCTCCACTGAGTCACATGCATAAATTCCGTCTTGTCTGACATTTCCATTTATCAACTCTTTCGACTGTCTAATTCTGTGCAAAATCACACGCTTGTCTTTTGATAGACATAAAGAATTAAGACAATAAACAATTAGCACTTTCGGCACGGAGTGTGTCGTCTTGTCTGCAATCATCGAAAAGACCCCCTTTTTCATATACCCATTGAAAGTGAACAGAAATGGGGTAGATCTCTTTTGTATGCGTTAGTGGTGAGCTTAAAAGGCGTTTAAAGAAGAGTTGTAGACTTGTTGCAGTGTATTTACAATTTCCGATAACTTTATCGATAACAAAATGAACAGAAATGTAAATGAACTAGTCCAAAGCATCGTCATAGTGCCCTAAACTAAAAGCTAGAGACTTGTATTAGTGTATATTCAAATTTCAATAGCTTTATCGATAACTAAATGAAACAGAAATGGGGTATACCTCTTTTGTATTAGGCAAAGGCGTCGTCATAAGACATTTAAATAAGACCGAAAGACTCGCACCAGTGTAGTTTTAACTTTCGATAACTTTATCGATAACAAAATGAACAGAAATGTGGTATGCCCATATTGTTTTTATGAGTTCAGGCAAAATTGACCTCATTAGACTTTTTATATAGAGCTTGACAGCCACACAAGTGTATTTTTACTTTGTTTACTTTGTTCGATAATATTTCATTTGAAATAAATTGTATGTATGTAAAGAGTATAAGAGTATACAAGGGCAATACTTAACTGTATAAAGGGTATGTATTTTGACACCATTAAGTGAAACTATAAAACTATCGATAAGTTTATCGATAGCAATAGATTTGTATCTAAACATTTCTTGAAATATCACTTTTTCAAGAAATTCGAGTAATGTCATCTCTAAATGGTATACAGGGTATTTACTAGTCAACCTTTGTGCATTGTTTAGTTAGTTTGTGTTTACCAATTCAATTATGATTGTAATTAAAGACAAATACATGTTTACAGAGTATCTTCTGGCCGATCGCTATTGACTGACGCCAATTTATTTGATTCTTTTGTGGGGGATTCGATTGCTCATCAAGAGATCAGTTGCGCACAGCATGGACAATTTAAAGAGCTTTCACAGCAACTATAAAATAGTATATATAAATATCTATATATATATATGTATATATGTATATATATAGAGATATCTATAGATCCGTATATATGTATGCATGTGTATAGCGAAATCCCATTGAGGGAAACCCGGCGCGTGACTAGCTTCTGCGATTTGTGTGTGTCAATGACCGTTTTTTTCTTTCTATTTCAAATCTATGCGAAATTTAGGTGAAACTGTTTTGAATTGTCGTCTGAATGGGCCGCGCTTATCAGTTGCGCTCAAATAACAGTTATTATTTACCCTACATACAGTAGTATGTGGTAGAGTGCTGTCTCTCTCTCTCTCCCACACTCTTGCTTTCGCTTTTTTCTGTTATTGCAGAAAACAGTTTGACAACAGTTGCGACAACTCTGTTGTTGACCTTAACAGTCACAAAGTAAATACACACACACATATGCATGCATATATGTGTATATCTCCATCATATGTTTGTATGTATGTGTGTATGTTATGTCTTGAAGGAAGTAATTGCAGTTGTGTTCTGTTAGTTGTCTTGCAATAATGCATTAATATTGCAAATTAAATATGGAGGTATCATTAATAAATAAAGTCACATGTTAATTAAAAGTCATGCCGGCAATTCGTTTCGAATAATTTCCATATGCAGCAACCCAACGGACCAGCTGCTTTGTCTTTGTTGACTGCTCGCTGCTTGTCCAAACAGGTTTAAGCCTAACAACAACAGCAGCATATACAATGCATACATTGAAAGGCGCTTACGTTGGCTTGGCTATCACGTGAAAAAAAAAATTATTATTCGCTCTCGTAAGTAATAAAAACACAAAAACAATCGCAAATTAACATTTGCACACATCAAAAAACAACCAACACAAACAAAAACACGCGCTCAACTTTTACCATTGCAACTCTGGGCGCAGCAATCGATAACATTTTGAGCGTGGCTCTGCAGTAGCGATGAATATACGATGCCGGCACGTAAAATGGATCAAAAGCAATAACAACTTATCGTGCTTCGTATTGAGCGTAAACAGATTTGTTCATCTCTAGTATGCTTTGGTATTTTTGGCTTTTTCTCAATTGAGTGCTACGGCCACACTGACAACACAACACACAACGACAACAACTTGTAAACACGTAGTAAACGCAGCTGTAAGGCAACGGCGCTGAGAAAAACGAAAGCAAAGTAGAAAACAAGATAAATAATAAATTATTGCAACAATAAAAAAAAGTGAATTCAATTAAAGAGAACGTCTGCGTTGCCCGAGTAAAATGTGTCTATAAGTTTGTTTAATTGTTGCAACTGTATTAGTTTAGCTGTAGCTTTCGGTTTCGCTTGGTTGCACTTACCGTTTTGAGGGAGTTCAGGTGAGTCAGGTGAGTGGGGCACATCCCATGAACAAATCACAGAAATTGCCTGTGCGCTATTTATATTTATAGAAGCACACAGACACACGCACACACACATACTCGTGTGTGTTTGCAAGAGTAACGGTAAATCAATGACATCATAGCGATTGTTGCCAAAAAACGAAAACAAAACACAAAAACAAAAACAAAA
The DNA here is from genome assembly GCA_035045365.1 of Drosophila leonis. NCBI lineage: Eukaryota > Metazoa > Arthropoda > Insecta > Diptera > Drosophilidae > Drosophila > Drosophila leonis. The sequence continues at coordinate 568,329 of JAWNPC010000284.1, read as the reverse complement.
ACAAAGAAACAAGTGCAATTGTAGACAGTTAATTAATACTTTCCCCCTTTCACTTTGCAGTTTCAAGAGATCGTGCCTGATATGGATGACACCGAATTCATGTTCAACGAAAAACAATCGATACGCGACTCCTCACGCACCCTCAAGAAATATGGCAGCACCTGCTGCAACAATCTGAGAAACAATGAAATTCTCATACGACACACTGTGGAAAAGACGGATACACTGCAAGGAATTGCGCTCAAATATGGCGCAACGGTATGTTAACATCAATTATTAACTAACCCCCAATTGCTCTATGGGAGTTAAATGAAAGTTATGGCGTGACATCAAGCATTGATTTCACATGTGCATAACATGGTATATGCGAGGGTGGTACAAGCAGTTGTGGTACATATGAGCTCAATATGAGCTAGAAAATGATGGATTAAGTGAAAATAGGAATATTTGCGATATAAAAAAATAATATAATATAGATATAGAAGAAAAGTATTGTAAAATAATGTAAAAAAATTAATGTTTAAATGTGCATAACATGGTATATGCGAGGGTAGTACAAACAGTTGTGCTGAATATGAGCTCAATATGAGCTAGAAGATGATGGATTAAGTGAAAATAGGAATATTTATTATAAAAAAAATAATGTAAGAAAACATCGATTTCAAATGTGCATAACATGGCATATGCGAGGGTAGTACAATCAGTTGTGGCTACAAATTAAAATGAGCTAAAAGGTGGTAGATTAAATTAAAATAGGAATATTTGTTAAAATTTATTCAGATATGATAAATAAAATATTATGTAGACATATAGAAGAAGATAATATAATAAATAAAAAACATTGATTTTATTTACATATATAATTAGTATATGTGAAGGAGTAAGACAAATTACTGAGGATTGAGAAGAAAAATATAAAATAGAAGTCAGATTGAAGATGGAAATACTTATTATAATAAAATATATAATATAATATGATATGATATAAAATATAAAATATGATAAAATAGCATAATAGACTAAATAATCGTATTTTATTAAGCCGAAAAGGTCTCAGACCACCCTCGCATATGCAGGCAACATTTCCTTAGCCAGCATTTGATTTGTAGGTGGCAAATTACACGTGTGGCAAGCGCTGCAACTAGCAATGGCTTCTTGTTATACCCGTTCACCAAGTGAAAAGCGAGTATATTAGCTTCATGCAATATTCGTCTTGTTGTCCGTTTGTTTCTATAGAAGCCAGAGTAGAGTCTCACTCATTGTCATACTCTAGTCTTATAACGATATTTTGAATGCGTCCATTGGCAGCGCGGTAAATAAGAGGGAAGGGTTTTATCACTCTAAACCTCTATAGTTAGATCAATAAAGTAAGAATATTATAAATTTTTATCAATTAGTAAATTTGCTCTGGCATCACGATAGAGTATACTGCAGTCGGTTGCACCCGACTGCACTGTCTGGCTTGTTCTCATGTGTTGTTGCTGTCGCATGTCGCATGTCGCATGCAAATTGTAGACAATTTCAAATGTCAGCTAACTTTCAACTTTATCGATTTAATAAGTAGACGGAAAGACCCACAGTCGCCTGACATGGTCTTAGACAAATAAGATAGCATTAGAGGGAGGGGAGGGAGGGAGGTAGGAATACGAAGTGGAGCTGTTGGCTGCTGCACTGCAGCAGCGGGCAACCTACGACCGCGCGTCTAACTGCTTATCATTATTTGAGTTTTGAGTCTTATCAAGGAATTCTCAGTTGAAGGAAATGCTGCAGCCAAATGTCATTTCTAGTATAACTGTATATACCTATACTATATATACAGTTAGATAATTAAGAAACTGTGTCAACATTTGATCAGCTACTGCAAAGATAAAAGATAGAAAGAGAAAGAGACAGAGCGATGGGGATTGTATGTAAAGTGTTTAGGCTAATTTACCTGGCCAATTAATCATCGGTGTGATTCGCATTTAACGAATGCGTAACGTGTCAACTCGGTCATCGATCAATCACTCAATCACTCAGTCAATAACTCAATTAGCTGTCAATTTATAAATTGCTAATCTCTTAAGCGTATAGACTCATATATTGATAGTTTAAATATTGTTGTTTATTGAGTAGGTAAGGCATATAGATAAATATATACTACATAAATGTGATATATTATATATATTTACAATCTAATATATCTATTTAAATTATATATTATATATATTTACCATCTAATCTATCTAATATACAGCTGTGATTAGCAAAATAGTAGTGCGACTGAGATGTTGAACAACCAAATTTTATTATTTTACTACTATTTTCCTGACTTTTGCTGTTCAACATTTTAGTCGCACTACTATTTCTCTGACCACAGTTGTACATATCATATATAAATGATATATTATATATATATTTACAATCTAATATATGTATATTAATGAAATATTATATTAAACTTGATATTTGAGATTGTAGATTGAGTGAGCTGAGCTGAGCTGGCGTTCGTCAGCAGAGCTTTCACTGTAATTGACAAATACTGATAGCCATAGATAGCCATAGATAATATAATTGTACACAGATCGAATGGCAATAAATATATATATATATATATCTATCTATATCTATATCATCTATCAACAGACGGAACAAATACGTCGTGTCAATCGGCTGTACGCCTCGGATAGCCTCTTTTTGCGTCAGTTCTTGCTTGTGCCCGTGGAGAAGACGTCACCCTACAATTTGCAGACAAATGGGGCTGACCTGCTGGCCGATGCACTGGCCTCGCCGCCCAGCACGCCCGATGCGAATGTGCAGCGCGAAGCATTGAACAATGCAAACAATTTGAGTCAAACAAATTGCTACAGTGGCAACAGCAACAGCAGCAGCAGTGGCAGTGGCAGTGGCAGTGGCAGCAGCAACAGCTGCAACACCAACATCTCGTCCAGCTCGTCGAGCACACGTTCCGGTCAGCTGCATAGCCAACCGCGTCCATATTCAATTGCCGGCGAGCTGCTGGTGGTGCAGCCCAGCGATGAGGATCCAGCTCTCATGTTGCACAATCACAATGCCACGTGCAACACCAAGCAGAGCAAGTCGCTGGACTCGGTGGCCGCGATGACGCCCGAGGAGGAAAATCGCAAGTGCATGAATGATTTCCTCAACAAGATCGACAACACGATATCCGAGTCGCGCAAATATGTCGAACGCTCCAAGGAGTAAGTATTCCGCCTGCAGTGTGCTGCAGACAGATCGAACTATGTTATAGAATATACTTGATTGATTGAGTCAATAGCCAAGCTAATCATTCATTTAATCCTTCTCCATCTCTCGCCCATCCAGTTTGGTGAACAGTCAGAGTGATGCGGACATTTGCATCAGTGCCACAACGGATGTGTTTCCACAGCGTCGCAATCATCAGCTGAACAACTCCTACAAGAACAACAACCACAATAGCAACAACAACAACAACAATCGTCCGCCGCACCACCAGAGGCACAGCTCGACGGGCAGCGGGAACTCGGATACGGCGCAACTTTTGAATACGACGCAAACACGTCGAGTGCAGAACTCATTGAAGCGCCTGGAGAAGCAGCAGGATGACTTCTTTGAGTTGTAGCAGCTGAGCGAAGCCTTGCGTAGCATTAACCATGCGCTACGGCATTACAATTAATTAGAATTACTGTGCGAATGGGAGATATCAAGAGCGAGAGAGAGAGAGAGAGAGAAAGCGAGAGAGAGCGAAAGTTAATTTTACAAATTGTTTTTAAATCTGCGGCGCAGCACGAAACGCTGCACTAAATGTAAATTATATAAATATATAAAAGAAACAACAATACATACGTACACCTATATACTATATACCACATATATATAGATATGTTAAGCGCTACGCTATTTAAACCTGTACTATATATACACACACAACATACTATCGTATAATGATATGATGATATATCTATGTTATATTTTGATCTTATTGTTAGTCCAACTGTTCAGCCCTTTGTAATTGCCGCCAATTTGCTTGCAAAGTCTGTTCCTGTCCCCTTCCCCAAGTCTTTTTTGTATGTGTTAGCTTTAAATGAAATGCTTACTTTTAGCTATGAGAATTATTAATCTTAATTCACACACACCAACACTTAGTCTTTAGTTACAACTACAATTTGGTTTACATAACTTGACTGCTCTTTGGCATAAACTGTTTGCAAAACTTTAATTGGCCGTTAAATAACTGTTAAATATCTATGTGTTTATCTAGATATATATATACATATATATAAAATATATTCGTAGTTATAATATAGTTTATTTGTTAACTTAAATTAGTATTTCTTCTTGTCTTTTCTATCATTTGTATTATCCCCCCACACAGAGCTCTGTTCTCATCTATCCTAAGGCCAACTAAAATATGCAAATCATGTTGTATGAGAAGATTTTATAAATAACAAAATAAAGTAAGAATGTGTTAAAAAAAAGAAAACAAAATGAATGATTTTATTATTGAATATTGTAGGAATTTGTTAATGAACTACTATATACAGCTGTGGTCACAGAAATAGTAGTGCGACTGAAAAATAAATATTAATATTTAAAAAACAATTTGAATTTATAATATAAATAAATATATAAATAAATATATACTTAAATAAATATATATAAATAAATATATAAATAAATATAAATAAATAAATATATAAATAAATATATATAAATACATACATAAATAAATATATAAATAAATATATATAAATATATATATTTTTTGTTATTTTTTTATACTCGTTTCATATTGTTTTCAAAATATGTTTTTCACAAAATTTTGTTGTCCAACATTTCAAGCGTCAGTCGCACTACTATTTTGCTGACCACAGCTGTATCTATAATATGGCTTATGTCGGTTTCTCTATAGATAATATTAGAAAGATTGAAGCTTTGGGCGAGTTCTAATTGAAATCCAAATGTAGATTCCAAGACACTTCTATCAAACAGAACTCTAAGCACTCATCTCACCCAAATCCTCTTGCACAATCACTCACCTTTGATACTTTACATCCTTCCTCATACAGTCTTAAAAGAGCCCAGCTTGAACATCTACCTGACCGTACACTCCTTTTATCTAATCCACGCACACGCACATAACTCATACCTCAATATGATCTTTATTTATTAATATAGCCCACACCAGTTACTCTCACATATTTTGTATCAATTCCACACACACACACTGAAAATTTGTCAATGTTTTGCCAAAAAGGGGTTTTAAAGTTTTTCTTAGAAAAATGAAACCCACATACAATAAATGATTGCCATAACAAAAAAAAAAATAGGGAGCTAGGACATCATTTCACTTTCTGTTTTGGTGTATCTTAAAAGCTTCTAATATCTTTACTAACCAATATCGGAACGATCTGTTGAAATGTAAAAATTTCGATGTAAATATATATAGGCTGCTGCTCGAAGTCTGCAAGGAATCACATTTTCTCCAGTTAAGTCGAGTCATGGAATTTCCAACTAACGCATGCGCAGCTGTAGTCCGTTGTTACCTGGTCAGATGCGTTGCCTTGGCAACGGTTTGGGCCAAACAAACAAAAGGAAAACAATTATTAAAAGAAACTCAGCTTGGCACTTTGTGACCATGTCGGAGCCGGAACTGGATGCAGCTGTCATAAAGGCCACGCAGCAAAGCCTGGGCAAGTGCATCAAGAAGCCTCCACTCACAGAGAAGCTGCTGCGGAAACCTCCATTCCGCTACCTCATGGACATCTTTACAGCGGTAAGGTTTTAGCCATAGAACGCGTTCAATTAAACTCTGCTTAGTTTATTAAGGAAACGGGCTGCTTTGAGGGTCTCTATACGCCGGAGGAGCAGCTCTTCGAGAACATCAATGATCGGTAAGGTAACCAGCTCAAAGCGAAGCTAAACTAAGACTAACTAAATCGATTTGAACAGAAATGACAAGATGCGATTTCTGCAGAAGATGATCGATGCCACAAGTGAGTTGGGGAAGTCGCATAGACTAGAGCATACCCTAACTAATCCAGAGATTCATTGCAGAGATTGCCACGAAGCAGGATCTGAAGGTGCGCACCTCTAAAATCGTGGCCGGGCATGAGCCGAAGCTGACGAATGAGTTGCTGCAGGCTATGGCCAGCATAGTGGAACAGCGTCTGGAGTGGCATGATGCAGTGCAGCAAGTCTTGTCCAACGAGACCGATAAGCCGAAGCCAGTGAAGGCGAAGGAAGCCAAAGCGAGCAGCAAACAAATCTCACCAACTGCCAAGGAGCAGTCTATGGCACGCAAGGAGAAGCGCATCTCGCCCCAGGAGCAGAAGCTGCGCAAGGCCACGGATCAGGTGACCCAAGACAAGGAGAAGAAGCCTCAACGCCGGCACAAGCCCTCGCCAGAAGCGGAAGCCAAGCCCAAGCTGAGCCGGCAGAGTTCCAAGCAGAAGACTCCATCCCCAGTGAAGCCCCCATCAAAGGTTAGACAGGTCTCGACAGACAGCGAAGCGACGTCCATGTCGCCGGCACCTGCTGCAACTGCTCCGCCTGCTGCACCCGTTGCAGCTGCTGCAGATGCTCCCCCACCTGCCAAGCAGCCCTCGCCTGTCGCCTCACCCAAGCCTAATAAAGCCTTACAGAGTCCCTCGCCCAAGGCTCAGCAGCTGGCAGCTGAGCCCGCGGAGCCGGAAAGCCGCAAATCCTCTGGCAAAAGTCGACGCTCCAGCGCCAGCCAGCGAACAGCGCCGCCTGAGCCGGAAGCTGCAGTGGCTAACAACGAGGCTAACGAGCAGAGCCAGGCCTCCACTGTGCCAGTCGCTGACTCCAACAACAACAGCAACAGCAACAGCGAGGTGAAGCGGGAAGGCACCTTCACGCGCGAGAACTCGAAGGAATCGAACGGCTCAATGAATCGTCCTCGCACCTCGCTGCGCCCGCCTAGTGCACGGCCCGCCTCGGCACGGCCTGGAGCCCCAAGGCGTCGCAATGTGGAGATTGTGCTGCAGCCGAATGATCAAATGAAGATGTCCGGCATCAACGTGAAGCTGGAGACCTTTGGGGACTTCGATGATGATGGCGAGAATTTGGTGGTCATCGAGGATGCCAATGCGCATGACATAGACGCGGGCACAGCGCATGCCCAACTGGATATGGATGCGCAGCAGCAGGGCCAGGGCCAGGGCCGTCTGGTTCAGCAGATACTCGACACTCAGAAGGAGTTGGTGGCAGCGCAGGTAAGTGAGCCGGGCAAGGAGGATGGCCAGCAAAAGGCACCATCGGCGGGCACGCGTCAGAGCTCGGCCAGACAAATGAACGATCTGCGAGATATCATACAAACTCTCACCAAGTCCGTGAATCCGCTGGGCAAGCTGTTGGACTTCATACCCGAGGACATCGATGCCATGCAGCTGGAGCTGAGCATGTGGCGGGATGCGTACACCCAGGCAGCAGCGGAGCTAAAGCGCGAGAGAAGCCTCACAGCCTCCGCCACGGAGCCCATGAAGCAGCAGCTGCTCTCCATCGAGGCCAGCATTGGCGAGTACAAGGATCTGGTCGACGAGAGTCGTCAAAAGATTCTGCAGAACAACGAGCGACTGCTCAAAATGCTGATGGAGCAATGATCTAAGCTGTGGCCAGCAAAATAGTAGTGCGACTAAAATGTTGAACAGCGAAAGTTCAAATTGCCCTCGTATAACAGAATATACCAGTTTAGCATAGTTTTAAAAAATGTTATAATTGCAATATCTCGGGTTAATAAATGCAGATTTCCGATTAAAACTAAACCTTTTTCAGCTCGGATTTAGTTCAGTGAGCACACAAAGCTGTGCATATACATATGTAAAAGTTTGTATATTTAAAAGATTTCTTTTAAAAAAATAGCATATAGAAATATCGCATGTAAATTGTTAATAACAGTTCAATGGGTGGTACATTATAATCATCGTTCATTACTTAAGGTCACTTAGTGTTCGAACCGAAACCAACATGCTTAAACAAATTAAATATTTTGGGTACTTCACAGCGGAGGCTGGTGTCCTTCTCTATATATATGTATTTAGATCCATATTCATGCGTAAAGAATTTCATCTCGCTATCCGACTTGTGAATACCCTGTAAATGTATTTACAAACAAGATGCAGAGTAATGAATGCTAAACGTCAGCTTCATCAGCTGCATCCTGTCTAGTGTCCGTATCCGATTTGTCTCCACCGTTCTCCGTCTCTTTGCCCTTGTCTGTCGCTAGATCCTGATCCTGGTCTTGGTCCTGGTCCTCGTCGCCCAGCACATACTCAATAACATCGTCGATGGGAAAGTTGTTGAGCAGCGACTTTATGGAATCATTGTGAATCACCACAGTGAAAAGGAGTTTGCAGTATTCACGCATGCGACTGCCATAGTCCAACTCGGCATAGGCTTCGCTGCCCTTGGCCAGATCGTGGCCACAATTCTCGATGACCTTGCATAGCACCGACTCCTCGGAACTGTTGGGCCAGTTGTATTTCTTGAGTGTTTGCGGATCGACCAGCATATCGATGAGCTTCGCTATGTTCTCCTTCAGTTTAATATCCTCCTCAGTGAGCACCTCGCCGCTGAACTCATCGTCGCTTGATGGCTCATCCAGATTATCCGCAATTGCAGCGGCTAAGCTGGCGGCCAACGATTTGCGCTGCTCTTTCTTGACAACCGGCGACACAGCCGACTGTGGCTTCTCCTTAGACTCGGCCTTGACGTCGTCCTCTTCCGGTTCGCCGGTCGTCGGCTCGGCTGTGCTGGCTGCACCCTCCAAAGGCAAAATGGTGTAGACCTCGTTCTCGAGCACAATGGTCTGCGCATTGCCATCGCCCTCATCCACCAGAAACTCACGCACCACAACGCCATTGTCATCCGTTTTGCTGGAGATGAGCGAACCAGCCGATGTGTTGGCAGCCGGCGTTTCCTTTTCCTGGTCTTTCTCCTCATTCGCCACTTCCACTTCCTCTTCCTCCTCGACCACGACAACGGGCGTCTTTTTGTTAGCTTTGCGTTTAGCTGGTGGCTCTGTGCCGAATATATCATCCGGATCGCACTCGTGCACGTTGCGTATGTGATTACGGAGCGTGTCAGTGCTGTCGAAGTTCTTGTCACAGATCGCACAGTCCGTGCGCTCGATCACCTTGGCCGAACGCTTAGCCCGAGTCGGCTTAGTAGCTGTATTTTCACAATTTTATTCAAAAATTAATAAACTAAAGATATATGGTAAGATATATAATCGCGAAACTTACGCGAATGATCGCCAGCGTCCATGTGCTCCTTGAGCAAAGCGCTAGTGCGGAAGCTTCGTGGGCACTCCGAGCAGGCAAACGAGGGGCGTTTCTGACGCGAATGCTCCTTGACGTGGCGCTCGAGTCTGTGTGAAGAGCATCAAGTTAACTACTGAGAAGAGATAGAGATTGTGTTTCTATACTCACTGCTTCTCCGTCTTAAACTTTTGAATGCACAAGGAGCAGGAGTAGGGACGCAGATGCGTCTTGGAATGCGTGCGTAGCTGTGTGGCCTGTATGAAGCTCTTGCCACACTCGTTGCACTTGTGCGGACGCTCGCCCGTGTGCCGCTTCATGTGTCGATTGAGCACCTCCTTCACGGCAAAGGATTGACTGCACTGCACATACAGAAGGACAAAAAGAATTAATTAGGATTCGCAGGCTTTGGGGAGCAGCCACTGTGCATACCACTGTGCAGGTGTAGGGCTTCTCGCCCGTATGATAGCGACGATGTTTCTTAAGCGCCACCAAAGCCGAAAACTTCTTGTCGCACAAATCGCAATCGAATGGCTTCTCGCCCGTATGTGTGCGTATGTGAATGCTGCAAGAGTGACAAAGGAATCAGCAAGTGAGGACAGGCCTATTAAGGTCTACTCACTTGAGCGTGGACAGACTGTAGAAGCAGTTCTTGCACACGTGACACATGTACTCCGGCTTCTTCACCACCTGGGTGCCCAGATGCTGCTTGAGATGGGCGCGCAAATTGTCTAAGCGATAGAAGACACGATCGCACACCTTGCAGCTCATGGTGTCGTTCTCGTTGGCCGAGCACGACGAATACTTCTGATGACGCTTCAGATGATAGGAGCGCGTAAAGTCCTTGCCACAGATCTTGCAGGCAAAAGGCTTGCCCCTGGACTGATGCTGCTGCTCGTGCAGCTTCAGCAGCGCCGAGCTGCGCAGCTTCGCATTGCAAATGGAACATGGAAAATCGTTGAACTCCGAGTGTGTGATGAAAATGTGACGCTCATAGCTTGTCTGCGTCTTGAACGACTTGGGGCAGTCGGGACAGTTGATGTGGCCCAGCTAGAAGGGGAATCAGAGATTAGAGGGAGATCATTTAGACTTGGGCTGGGCTTGCAGTTACATGAAAGGTATCGTAGCTCTCGCTGCAACAGAAACAGATGTCCTTCTTCTCCATGACTACGGCATCGCGTTCAATCTTGTCCAGGTTCTTCAGCATGTCCGCCTTGCGCAGATGATAGCCACTGTCGTAGCGACAGAACTCCAAGTGCTTTTTCAGACTCTTGACGCGACGGAATGTCTTGTAGCACTTGCCACACACGTGCTCGACCATCTCTTTGAGCTCGTTGTTGTTGTTGTTGTTGCTGTTTGCACCGCTCTTGCGCTTTGCACCGCTTGTGCCGCCTCCTGGGCCATCCTCGTCGTCATCATCATCGTCATCGTCGTCGTCATCATCATCATCCTCGACGCCAGATACCACAAACTCTTCGCCATTCTCTTTGGCCGTATCACCGAGCTCCAGATCATCGTCGGCCAGTATGAAGTCAATGGTGTCGTCGTCCTCGACAACCACAACGCTTGTCGTGTTGTCCGCTTTGCTGTTCTCGCTTTTGATGGCCTGCAGCACATAGTGATCCATTTTCTTCTTCTTGCTGGGCGATGTCTTTATCTTGGCCGTTTCCATTGCTGTGGCAGAGGGCGCAATTCGCTTCTCGTTCAATATCTTAACGCCTGGGCTAACAGTTTTGGGCGTGGCACGTTTGTCGCCGCCTTTCGAGCTGCTCTGGGCTTCGTCGTTGTTGAGTATCTTGATGCTGGTGCGCTTCTCCTGCTTGGGGCGAGCCGCCTTGGCGGCCACATCGTTCAGCAGCTTCATGCGTGTGCCAGTGCGCTTCGCCTTCAGCGGAACCATTTTCTCCATGTCCATTACTCTGATGAGTGGGGTGCTGGCAGGGGCTGGGGTGGCGGCGTCTTTGCTGGCGCTCATTGTCGTTGCCTGTTGAAAGATATGCAGGACACCAAGGATCACTGGGGTTGCGTAAGTTAGCCTACTTTCAGGCTCGTGATTTATTTTCAATCGAACACTTTGCCAGAGCGTCACGTCAGCAACGCCTAGAAGCAGCGCACAATAAAAATGGCGGCTAGCTGCCAACCGATCGTCTGAGAGAGCGAGCGAGAGCACGCTATGTGCTTAGTTACGACAAAAAGAAAAAGAAACGCAACAAGTTCTCTCGCTCTGTGACTGTTTGTGAAAAATATATTTAGGGTTGAAAATAATTCGAATATAAGATTTTGAAAATTGTTGCATACTTTTCAATATTGAATATTTTTGTTGCCGGCTTTAAAGGAATTCCGTTTAGAACTTTGATAATTTGCCCACTATTCACTGCCAATTTGCAGGTTTCAATTTGGTTTTATTTTACATTTGCGTTACACACACGTATACACACACACACACAAACACGGCAGTGTAGTTTCTCTAATTAAATGTGAAACTTGCGCCGATGAAAGTCATACGTCGCCTGAAGTCGTTGTCGATCTGATCGACTGTAACGAGATGCAACAGATGTATGGGGAAAACTGTTGGCGAGAGCGAGAGGGATAGCGTTGGCTTGTTATTTACTCTCATGTCTATACTATTCACACTGACTGGAAACGATGGTTTTATTTATTATTAAATTTTCAATCAAAGAAAAACCTTTGACAAATAATGCGTACACTTATTTAATTTAAATCACTCACACTTTACAGCTCGTGCGAAGGCACGTAAGCGTACACAATGGCGTTAGCGTCTGACTATTCACAATATACGTAGACAGCTAAACAGCTGTGCCGAAAAAAGTGTGACCAGATTTTATATTACAGTTGGCGTATTTTTAATTCATTACTCGCTCGAACTGTACACAAACAAATAAATATTAAAATATTAATTTTTTTAAAATTTGTATGGTTTGTTTAACTGGTTTAACTGGTTAACATATGTAAATTCAATTGTTAAATAAAAAAACCCACTGCGATGTAGTAGTGGCTTGTGACTTGAAAATATTTTCAAGCGTAAATGTTCGATAACATTTATAGTAAACATATCGATAGCTAGCGTTAATTCGGCATTCGTATTGCTGCTAGCTACACGAATTGAGGTAAATTTGTGTAAATATTAAAGAGAAACTATATTAAAATATGTATATAGTCTTTGTAGACATAATGGCTGGCTTATTTGACTCCGCACATACCGAAGGCCCCGGATTTGTAGGCATACGTTTCTGTCAAGAATGCAACAACATGTTGTATCCTAAGGAAGACAAGGATAACAAAACTTTAATGTATGCGTGCCGCAATTGCGATTATAAACAAGAAGCCGACTCCAATTGCATATATGTAAACAAGATTATGCACGAAATCGACGAACTGACGCACATTGTGCCCGATGTAATATCCGATCCGACGCTGCCACGCACTGAAGACCACGCATGCCCCAAGTGCTCGCATCGCGAAGCCGTTTTCTTCCAGGCGCAAACCCGACGTGCCGAAGAGGAGATGCGACTGTACTATGTCTGCACCAATCAGAATTGCACGCATCGCTGGACGGAATAACAGCGGAAACAGAAACCGAAACGGAAACGGAAACGGAAATGCCAACTCCTACGCCTACGACTGCCGATATTGGCTATATTCACACGCATAGCTCTAAGTACATAATAAAGTTTGTAATTTAAGTATGTTTGAGAGCTGTTATTGAATTGAAAGATTCAACCGCAAATACTTCTCATTAGGAATTCGTGATCGAGAGAGTGAGCGGCAAAAATGAGCGCGGATTACACTCTCTCCCATACAAATGGCTAAGCGCATCGCTCATCACAGTGACAAAAATTCCAATATCTATCAAACATATATGAAACGAAAACAAAGAATCAAGCAATTTAATTAAACAAGTTTCTTTTACGAATTTCTGAGCCGTTGCTCTAGCTGATCAAACGACAGTTGAACGTTAGAACTTGGCGCGACGTGTTGGCGAGCTTAGCATGAGAATCTCAATAGAAGCGTAATAAACTAAATTTCGAACATGGCAAAAACAAATGAAACAACGGCCGAGCCGGAGCCCAAGTTGACTTTTATGCAAAAACTATGGCGCTATCGTCGTTATATGGTGATCGAGCCGTTCTTCTTCTTCTACTACATGGCATCCGTATTCAACCAGGTGGCCTTGGCGAACTTCCCACTGGAGAAGGCATGTCGCGTCAACCTGGGCTACAACACAGCCACTTGCATGGCCATGCTGGATAAATCGGAATTGGGCATCGATTGCGACGACCTTAACTTCGACAACACGACCAGTGGCGCCTCCATGGAGCAAACTCTGCTGGGCATCTATTCGACAGGCTTCAATTATACGGTCTGCAAGGCCGAGGTAGAGGTCCAGAAGCTGACCGCAGATGTTTCGGGAAAACGTGCGCCCATAGGTAAATCTCTCGCATCTATATTTATCTTAACGATTCAGCCAATTAGGCAAGTCTAAGCAAGTGCAACCAGTTTTGCCTGCGATTCGCATGGCTTTAATCATATTTTCCGGTTTTGTTTATTATTGGTATTATTATTATTATTTTTATTATTTTTATTTTTATATCAAATTAGCATTCAATACGCATATATGTTAATTAACACATCTCTCTGCTCCGTACCCACTTAAGTACAGGTATATATGTTTGTATGTATGTACAGCTGTGGTCAGAAAAATAGTAGTGCGACTGAAATGTTGGACACCAAACCTTTATGGTAAACATAAATAATATTTTGAAAACAATTTGAATATATACATAAATATGTATGTTAATTTTAATAGTCGTTTCACATTGTTTTCGAAATGTTGCACTCGCACTACTATTTTCCTGACCACAGCTGTTGATGCCTATAATATTAGGTAATTCCCCATACAGAATTTAATTCGATTTTGATTTCTCACAAATTCTCGGCATTCCTTTCGCTTACATAAATTTTAATCACACGCTTAAATTTTAAGCTCTGCGTTTAACTATTCAATCATGGGCAAAATTGTTCTCGAAAAACCGGTTCGGCTTTGTTTCTATTCACATATTTTTTCTATCAATTTTTTTGGCTATTTTTTTTTAACCTTAACGTGTTTTGTCATTGCCAAGGCAACAGAAATTGCGATTAGAAATTGACGAAGTTTTTTTTTATTTAAATCATTTGATTAAATGACAATAAAACATTTATTGACAACCATTGCATCAGCAATGCAGCAGAAGAATAACAAAAATAGAAAATAAATAAATAAAATAAACAATTTATTTTGCCTTGGGCATTGTGCAGCTTTTAAATGTCAATTTCAATTCGCATTTCTACATATACATATATGTCTCTCAGTAGACATTTGCTTGGGAAGAAGAAGAGGGAGAACTGGGAGTATGTAGCATGGACCATCGGGTCACTCACATTTGATTGATTGCATGGCCTAACAGAGAGTACAATGATTTTGCGATGAAATATGTAACGTCTACGGCTGATACTATGATCATCATGATGATGATGGATGGTGATCACCTGGGATACTATGATACTTGATGATGGCTTATCTGTCACTGCAATTTGATTGATGCCTAGAGAGCGTATTACAATTCGATAATGAAATATGTACCAAGTTAATCATGATATCAGAGATATTTTGATATATCATAATGGTTCATCTTCAAATTAACGATTTCTGATTCTAGGACTATCTATAAACCATATACTCTCGTTCAGCATTGTGAAGGTATCTAAAAATCGATCGTAAATAGACTTTTCCTGATTTTCTCTTGATGTATTCCTAGATGTATATTATTAGTTGACCTTAAGATTAGTCGTTAATCATACTAAGTCTACATACCCTATCCTATCTATCCTACAGCCGCCATATTTCCATTGATTGTGCTGCTCTTCGCCGGAGGCTGGTCGGACAGATACAACAAGCGCAAGCCATGCATGATTATTCCCATCGTGGGCGAAGCTTTATCTTTCACCTGTAAGTGATCAATACAACTGGATTAATGAGCAAATTAGATTAATCTGAAGTCCTTTGTAGGTCTGCTCATTTCGGCTATTTTCTTTGATAGTCTGCCCGTGGAATTTGGCATGTATCTGGAGTCGATTGTGCCTGCGGTCTGTGGTGGTTTGACCTTCTGCTTGATGGCTATCTATAGTTATATGACGATAGCCACGCCCGAGGAGGATCGCGTCTTTCGGTTTGGCATCTTTGCTATGTTTGTGACCGGAGTTCCTTTTCTGGGCGTTGTCAGTGGATTTCTCTTCAATACATTTGGCTATATAAGTGAGTTGTACAAGGTTCATCTAAACTCTTCCTTTTCATTAAATTTTTTTGTTTCAGTTTCGTTTGCCTCCGCGATTGTTTTTCATATTATTGCCATACTCTATATCATCTTCTACATCAAGGAGATTAAGCCAAAGCCCAAGAAATCCGAGGAAACGCCGGCTAACCCGCTGGAGGGTCATGCTGCGGATAATATGGCCTACGAGCGAACCAACTTGGATGAGTTGCCTGTGAACAAGAATGTTAACTTTCAATTGACGCCACATCTGGAGCCACCCAAAGTGGAACCACCGCCTGTGCCGGTTGTGAAACGATCACTTTTGAAGGAACTGTTTGATCCCACCCTAGTGATGGATTGCCTACGATTTCCTTTCATCAAGCGTAAGAATAATGGACGCCTTCTACTGACTCTGCTCCTTCTGGCTTACTTTCTGACCCTGGGCCCTGGATCGGGTGAGGGTGACTATTGGTATCGCTTCACCCTGAAGAAGTTGAACTGGAATGGCAATGACTACGCCATTTTTACCACCATCTCCGGGCTGGCGGCTCTTTTGGGTACTTTCATAGGCACGGCCATCCTTAGCAAAATGCTCAAGTTCTCGGATCCCTCCATTGGTATACTCTCGGCGTTGGCCATTGTCTGTTCGCGTGTGCTGTTTGTGTGTAAATCTGGACTTGACCTAAATATGATATCTAATCAAGATTTAATTTCTTTAAGGCCTTTGCCACTGACACCACCTCGTTCTATGTAGCCACCGTCGTGGACATGTTTGTCAGTTTGCGCGTCATTGCCATCAAGACCATTGGCAGCAGCATTGTGGAGGGAGATGAACTGAGTGGGTTCCTATACAATGGATTTTATTTGTGTATACTATCTTTATTATATACTTTTTATACTTTTTAGGTAAAATGTATTCCATCTTTGGTATCAGCGAACCAATTGGCCAATTCATATTTCCACCCCTGTTCAGTGTAATCTACAAAAATACTGTGGACACTTTTCCCGGGGCCTTCTTTCTGTTTGGCGAAATCTTCTACGTGCCCAATGTTGTAGTCTTTGTGTAGGTTTTCAAGGAACTGTACAGATATTGTCTATAATCTGTTCTTCTCTTGCAGCCTGTGCTATTTCGTGCTGCGTCGTCGGAAGGCCAAAGAGCAAAAGAATTCCGTGGAGCTGGCCCAAAATAACGAAGGCAACGGCCAGGCGAATGCCGCCAATGGCACAGAGATTACTAGTCTATGAGCCAATTAGAAGTGCTCTATACGAATGTACATACACTACCTTTTCTACACAGATATATATAGTCAGGTTCTATATATAACTTTATATGTAAGCCATTAATTTGTGGTTTTATTTCGGTTAAGTGAGTGAAGCTGAGCTAAGCCCACGTCTTTGCTGCTGGGCAAAGGAATTACTGGGCATGTAATTGCAATAAAAACAACTTAAAACGTAGTCTTTAGTGTTTTGATAGACTATACGCTACCCTGCACATATGCGTATAAACATACATTTATATAAGCCCTTCACGGAAATCGATTCAATTCTTACCTCTATACTTAACAAGGTTTATATGCATATAAAAAAGCTTTATTCCTAGGAAATTATGATTTGGTTCCAATGAACATTTTCATAAACACCAACTCCGCATGGAGTGATAATGATAATTGGATTTATCTGATAGCAAAACATTCTTGTAAAAGTATAGTTAGATATATATCAATAAGGTCTAAAAAACAGTTAACACAAATCGATATTTATCGATATGTTGCGAGAATTTGGAAAACATAACAGATGAAAAAACTCATTTTAATATTTGACCCACATTTCATTTGTAAATTCCATCTGTGATAAAGTAATCCATTTACTGTTCTGATCTGCTGATCTAGATGAACTCGAACCATAATGAATAACGTAATTCAACTTCTACTGACTGTTGCGACAAACTACCCGTGTTTTTGCTATTCTCTACTTGTACAGGGTATTAGAAAACAGATGCTGTAACCCTTCTAGCAGTTCGACTTTGACTTCAACTACGGGCTGCTGTTTCGACAACATGTAGCGAGGATTCCAATCAGCAAATGCATTCAATTTGATCAGCCAGCCGAAGTGGTGGTGGGCGTGGCCCAACTGGGTGCTAAATGGCGCCTCGGCCACGCATGGAAAACAATTGGCAACTAATAATCACAGTTAATCTGCATCTGCCTCGATTCGACGGGGGCAAAGAAACCTCCTTGTCCACCCTCAGTTGTCCTTTTTGGTAGCCACTTTTATTGCCATGAATAGGAAATTGTGCTTTGCTCCTTTGGTTATAAAAGCCGCTGTGTGAGCCACGAAAGGCTCAGACGTCGCTTCAGCCTCGTTGCGTGTGGTTTGGCCAGAATCATCTCCGGAATTCCAGGCAAGTGTGAATGTTTCTAATTACGAAAGAGCTAAAATGAGTTCAAATATTTTTAAAAAGTTTTTCAAACTCTTAATTTAATTTAAGGTCTTTTTGAAATTTGAGTTTGAGTTAAAAATTGTCCTCATGTAATGTAAAATTATCTGAAAGTCTTTCCAAATACTAAATTAACAGTTTGTGGATAAATGTCTGTGATAAAGATAGAAGTGAAGATAACGAAAGAGCATCGCCAAGAATTCAACATAGATCGGCTTATCCTAAATCTATTTACCAGCTTCCCATCTATATATCTATTTTGCATCTATCTATCTATCTGTCTATCAATCCGTTCAGTATTTATCCAAGCTATATGTCACTCAAATTGTATTTAATAATTATCGTGTTTTAAGGTCTCATTGAACTGTGGACGAGTATTATGCCGTCAGATAAACCCGACTGCAACGTAATACCAAACGAACCTTTTTTAATGATTTCAAATATAATATTTTCTGATTTATTTTTATCTTTCTATCTCCTTTTATCTGTCACTCGCCCTCTCTTGATCCCCTTCTCTCCCCTCTTGCTCTCTCTCTTTCTTTTTGTCGTCTTTAGAGCCAGCTTCAATCATGTTGCGCTTGTTGCTGTTGCCGCTGTTTCTCTTCACCCTCTCGATGGCCTGCATGGGCCAGACTTTCCAGTATTCCCGCGGCTGGACCAATGGCAAACGGGCTCCTCCCTCGGCTCTGCTTAACAGTGGCCACAATCTGGGACTGTTGGATGTCTTTGAAATGCAGGAGAAGCCCAGCGATGTCAAACTTGAACGGTAAATGAGTGATTGATTGATTGATTGATTTTGATTGATTCTTCTTCTTCTTCGTGACTAGTTGCTTGATGCAGCTGCAGTTGAAGCACTTGGCGGGCAACGCCCTGCTGCATCGCTCTTTTGCCAACGGATTGGCCTACAATGGCAACAGACCCGATCCGACAGATCTCAACATTCATGCCAGACCCAGTGCCAGTGGTAATAGCAACGACAACAATCCATTGTATCCCAGAGTCAATCAGCATCAATCAAACGAACTGTACGAAACGGTGGCTGATCCAGTGGAGCCAGCTGACTTCGGGAAGCATTAGGCTATGGAATAAGTTGAAAGACACAATTTATTGATGAATTATTATCTTATTATTGTTATTAGCAAAAAGTGCTACAAAAATATACAAAAAAAAAAAAGAAGAGATTTGGCTCAAATGAAAATGAATACGATTAGGTGTTTAGTATGTTTCCAAATAACCCTATTAGGTTAAAATTAAACTTTTCATGTAAATAAAAGAAATTGGAAACAAATCTTACAAGTGTTTTTTCTGTATAATGCAGCTCCGGCTCTCTAGTTTTATTTTATAAACTAGTATGCTTTATTTAAACCTGTAAGTGCAATGAAAATCCAATATTTGGCTTAACTACGGAAATACGTAACTTTTTCATTGGCGAATGCAATGGGGCAGTCGCCTTGGCCACTTCTAATAATAATTTCCCAATTTTCAAGAAGTTCTAAGTCTATATAGATAATAAAAAGTACACGCATACTTAAAATTAGTTGATCATAGATATTTCCATAAAATTAAGGCTTAAATGAAATCTCTCATAAATACTGAATCTGCTTGGTTGTGCGGCCGAAAAGGCGTAGGTTCTTTTCTCTAATATAAATTTGAAATTTTAAGCGCATCGCAAGCTTGAATTTTTGGGCGAATTTTTTCTCCAAAAACTGGTTTGCAAGACAGTTTTATTTCTATGAATTATTCTTGGTTATTTCTTAGACATCACGTTTTATGACACAACTGCCAGTATGTAGAATGGTCCATTGTGTTAATCGCATTTGATTGATTGCATATTCTAATAGAGAGTACAATGATTTTGTGATGACATATATAACCTAATTTAAGCTTTGACGCTTAGGTTGACGGATGGGACAGACGGATGGGACTGCTGTTTTAAAGAAACTTGTTATAAATTTCTCTCTTGATGTGGATCGTAATATATCATAGGTTGACTTCAACATGAATCATATTAATTCGGAATACCCTCTCTTACCTATCCTTTAGCCACCATATTTCCATTCATTATACTAATCTTCGCCGGCGGCTGGTTGGACCAATACAACAAGCACAAGCTATGCATGATTATTCCCGTCGTGGGCTCTGCTTTATCATTCGTCTGTAAGTGATCAATACAACTGGATTAATGAGCAAATTAGATTAATCTGAAGTCCTTTGTAGGTCTGCTCATTTCGGCTATTTTCTTTGATAGTCTGCCCATGGAGTTCGGCATGTATCTGGAGGCGATTGTGCCATCGCTCTTTGGGGGTGGGATATTTATTGATATGGCTGTCTACTCTTATATAACGATAATCACGCCCGAGGAGGATCGTGTCTTTCGACTTGGCATCTTTTCTATGTTTCTGACCGGAAGTAGCATGTTGGGTGTCGTCAGTGGATTTCTGTACAATACACTTGGCTACATAAGTGGGTTGTATAAGCACTCTTCCACACCATTTTTTCCTTTTATCTGTCTTTGTTTATCTGCTTTCAGTTTCCTTCAGCTCTGTTATTGTCTTTCAAATTATTGCCATAATATGTATAATCTTCTTCATCAAGGATGTCAAGCCACAACCCAAGAAAACCGAGGAATCGCCGGCTAGCCCGCTGGAGGGTCATGCTGCGGATAATATGGCGTATGAGCAAACCAACTTGGATGAGTTGCCTGTGAACAAGAATGTTAACTTTCAATTGACGCCACATCTGGAGCCACCCAAAGTGGAGCCACCGCCTGTGCCAGTTGTGAAACGATCACTTTTGAAGGAACTGTTTGATCCCACCCTAGAGATGGATTGTCTACGATTTCCTTTAACCAAGCGTAAGAATAATGGACGCCTTCTACTGATTCTGCTCCTTCTGGCCAAGTTTCTGGGCGACGGCTATGCCATTGGTGAAAGCGCCTTTTGGTATGGCTTCACCCTGAAGGTGTTGAACTGGAATGGCAATTTTTTCGGCATTTATGAGTTCATCTACTCGCTGGAACTTATGTTGGGTACTTTCATAGGCACGGCCATCCTTAGCAAAATGCTCAAGTTCTCGGATCCCTCCATTGGGATACTCGCGGCTCTGGCTGCTGTCCTTTCGCGTTTGCTGTTTGTATGTAAATCTGGAGTTGACCTAAATATGAATTCTATACCCCCTGTTCTATATAGGCAGCTCCGTGGAGATGTTTGTCAGTTTGAGCGGCATTGCTATCCAGACCATGGCTAGTAGCATTGTGGAGGGAAATGAGCTAAGTAAGTTATTTTACAATGGATTTTTATATTTATATTATCAGTTTTCTTTTGTAGGTAAAATGTATTCCATCCTTGGAATCATCGATACCCTCAACAGATTCATATTTCCACCCCTGTTCAGTGTAATCTACAAAAATACTGTGGACACTTTTCCCGGGGCCTTCTTTCTGTTTGGCGAAATCTTCTACGTGCCCAATGTTGTAGTCTTTGTGTAGGTTTTCAAGGAACTATATAGATATTGTCTATAATCTATTCTTCTCTTGCAGCCTGTGCTATTTCGTGCTGCGTCGTCGGAAGGCCAAAGAGCAAAAGAATTCCGTGGAGCTGGCCCAAAATAACGAAGGCAACGGCCAGGCGAATGCCGCCAATGGCACAGAGATTACTAGTCTATGAGCCAATTAGAAGTGCTCTATACGAATGTACATACACTACCTTTTCTACACAGATATATATAGTCAGGTTCTATATATAACTTTATATGTAAGCCAATGATTTGTGGTTTTATTTCGGTTAAGTGAGTGAAGCTGAGCTAAGCCCACGTCTTTGCTGCTGGGCAAAGGAATTACTGGGCATGTAATTGCAATAAAAACAACTTAAAACGTAGTCTTTAGTGTTTTGATAGACTATACGCTACCCTGCACATATGCGTATAAACATACATTTATATAAGCCCTTCACGGAAATCGATTCAATTCTTACCTCTATACTTAACAAGGTTTATATGCATATAAATAAGCTTTATTCCTAGGAAATTATGATTTGGTTCCAATGAACATTTTCATAAACACCAACTCCGCATGGAGTGATAATGATAATTGCATTTATCTGATAGCAAAACATTCTTGTAAAAGTATAGTTAGATATATATCAATAAGGTCTAAAAAACAGTTGAAAAAACTCATTTTAATATTCGACCCACATTTCATTTTTGTAAATTCCATCTGTGATAAAGTAATCCATTTACTGTTCTGATCTGCTGATCTAGATGAACTCGAACCATAATGAATAACGTAATTCAACTTCTACTGACTGTTGCGACAAACTACCCGTGTTTTTGCTATTCTCTACTTGTACAGGGTATTAGAAAACAGATGCTGTAACCCTTCTAGCAGTTCGACTTTGACTTCAACTACGGGCTGCTGTTTCGACAACATGTAGCGAGGATTCCAATCAGCAAATGCATTCAATTTGATCAGCCAGCCGAAGTGGTGGTGGGCGTGGCCCAACTGGGTGCTAAATGGCGCCTCGGCCACGCATGGAAAACAATTGGCAACTAATAATCACAGTTAATCTGCATCTGCCTCGATTCGACGGGGGCAAAGAAACCTCCTTGTCCACCCTCAGTTGTCCTTTTTGGTAGCCACTTTTATTGCCATGAATAGGAAATTGTGCTTTGCTCCTTTGGTTATAAAAGCCGCTGTGTGAGCCACGAAAGGCTCAGACGTCGCTTCAGCCTTCTTGAGTGTGGTTTGGCCAGAATCATCTCCGGAATTCCAGGCAAGTGTGAATGTTTCTAATTACGAAAGTGTTAAAATAAGTTCAAATATTTTTAAAAAGTTTTTCAGACTCTTAATTTAATTTAAGGTCTTTTTGAAATTTGAATTTGAGTTAAAAATTGTCCTCATGTAATGTAAAATTATCTGAAAGTCTTTCCAAATACTAAATTAACAGTTTGTGGATAAATGTCTGTGATAAAGATTGAAGTGAAGATAACGAAAGAGCATCGCCAAGAATTCAACATATATCGGCTTATCCAAAATCTATTTACCAGCTTCCCAACTATATATCTATTTTGCATCTATCTATCTATCTGTCTATCAATCCGTTCAGTATTTATCCGAGCTATATGTCACTCAAATTGTATTTAATAATTATCGTGTTTTAAGGTCTCATTGAACTGTGGACGAGTATTATGCCGTCAGATAAACCCGACTGCAACGTAATACCAAACGAACCTTTTTTAATGATTTCAAATATAATATTTTCTGATTTATTTTTATCTTTCTATCTCCTTTTATCTGTCACTCGCCCTCTCTTGATCCCCTTCTCTCCCCTCTTGCTCTCTCTCTTTCTTTTTGTCGTCTTTAGAGCCAGCTTCAATCATGTTGCGCTTGTTGCTGTTGCCGCTGTTTCTCTTCACCCTCTCGATGGCCTGCATGGGCCAGACTTTCCAGTATTCCCGCGGCTGGACCAATGGCAAACGGGCTCCTCCCTCGGCTCTGCTTAACAGTGGCCACAATCTGGGACTGTTGGATGTCTTTGAAATGCAGGAGAAGCCCAGCGATGTCAAACTTGAACGGTAAATGAGTGATTGATTGATTGATTTTGATTGATTCTTCTTCTTCTTCGTGACTAGTTGCTTGATGCAGCTGCAGCTGAAGCACTTGGCGGGCAACGCCCTGCTGCATCGCTCTTTTGCCAACGGATTGGCCTACAATGGCAACAGACCCGATCCGACAGATCTCAACATTCATGCCAGACCCAGTGCCAGTGGTAATAGCAACGACAACAATCCATTGTATCCCAGAGTCAATCAGCATCAATCAAACGAACTGTACGAAACGGTGGCTGATCCAGTGGAGCCAGCTGACTTCGGGAAGCATTAGGCTATGGAATAAGTTGAAAGACACAATTTATTGATGAATTATTATCTTATTATTGTTATTAGCAAAAAGTGCTACAAAAATATACAAAAAAAAAAGAAGAGATTTGGCTCAAATGAAAATGAATACGATTAGGTGTTTAGTATGTTTCCAAATAACCCTATTAGGTTAAAATTAAACTTTTCATGTAAATAAAAGAAATTGGAAACAAATTTTTTGCTGTATAATATTAATAATTTCCAAAATTCCAAAGGTTAAATTTATCTAACTTAATTTTGTCATTGGAGAATGCCATG
Source organism: Drosophila leonis (assembly GCA_035045365.1). NCBI lineage: Eukaryota > Metazoa > Arthropoda > Insecta > Diptera > Drosophilidae > Drosophila > Drosophila leonis. The sequence goes on along the minus strand of JAWNPC010000284.1, from coordinate 544,150 downwards.
ACTGCCTTGGAGTGAAAAGTGCACACACACACACCCACGCTCAAAATTAGCATTTATGGTTGCTCATAAATTTTTTCATAAATTTGCTGTTAAACGTTCCATTAAAATATGCAAAGCACCTCTTAACCAGATTTTAATCGAATCGCTCATAAAATACTCAAACCGCTGGGTTGCTGCCTTTGCTAGGTTGCTGTCTGTGCTTACACATGTGTGGCGCCACCTGTCGTTGGTGTTGGCAGCCAACTAGGGATAACCGTTTTGAGGCCATTTTAAGCGGCTACATGAGCAAGTTAATTAACCATTTTTATTAGTATAATATTCGTGTTGCGCCATTTTGTTCAATTGAACGAGTCGTTCAAATGAACAACTGAATTTGTGAGTGAGGAACAAAGAGCAGTACAGAACGAAGTTATTCGATGCAGTTCACAATAAAGAAATGAACTACTTATTGAACTAATAGAACTCTTATCGGATTTTGAATATTTATTATATTATTATAGTATTGAATGGTCATTAAGAAGAAGTCTGAAACAGTTTACAGTTGATTATGGAACTAAAACGTTTTGAAATAAATAATACCGCTTGGTGGCTAATTTGCGAATCCTAAGCACCATCATCAATCAAATAAGATGGGGGCACAGATGGTGGCCCATCCATTTGGGGGGTTGGAGTCAAGCGATTATGATGGACATTAAATCGAAACGGGTTGAAAAATCGATGAGTGGCTAAGTTGTTGTTGCTGTCAAAGTCGGGGGGAATCGCTATAAATAGACATTCGTTAAATACACTGAGCGAAAAATATAATAAGAGTTTGCTTATTCAATATATATGAGAGTGGGAGTAAGTGAATATCTTAAAAATATTTTATAATTAAGCTCTTGAAATATGAAATCTATGTATAAGATAATATGCGAGGGTTGCTCCAATATATATATATATATATATATATATTATAATCTTTAGTATTTACCTAAGTTATTCATGGTTCTTAAGCTTAAAGCCATTTCAGTGCTGCTTGAGGTCGACGTTGGCTCACGTAAATGCAAAATTCCATTCAATATTCATAAAATGAAAGCAGAAATCAAATCATTTTTATTGGTATATTTTCAGAAGATATGTTTATATAATTGCGCCTTAACGACAAATGCTGTGCGCCCTTCGATGCGAAATGCATGTCGAGGCACGTGATAATGTCCTGAGTGCTGCGTCCAGAGTCCTGCTCCTTGCTCCTGACGAGAAACAGCAGCCATTTGACTTGAAGCGGGGTTGACGCCGAGCCAGAGTAGCAGAAGACAAAACACGAAAAGAAATAAGTGAGCAGCAGCATCTTGCTGTTAATTACTTTAAGTGGTTTGGACATTACTGTGCCTGTGCCTGTGCCTGTGCCTGCGCCTGTGCTGCACCTGTAGCAGCGACTGAGATACCAAAATCAAACGGGCTGCCATAAAGCTGAGCTGGCTCATCATTCACGCAATCCCTTCATAAAAAGAGAGATATATGACAGAGCGGGCCATGGAAAACGATGTTTTCAAATTGAATTCCTAACAAGCTAATCGATCCTCGGGGAGGGCAGGCAGCCCATAAGCAAGGACACACAGCAGCGCCAGGCAGAGGGAGAGGGCGAGAGGACACGCTTCGCACGCATCAACCCCGCCTGCTGGGGGAATATGAATTTATATCTTTTAATCTGCGACAGGCTGCAGCTGAATCGAGTTCTGGCAAACAGAAAAACAGAAGTGAAATTAAGGACGCAGGACATATTTCAGCAATGCAGCAACAACAGCAGCAGCAGCAGCGATGCTGCGCTGTTTATTGTCAATGTCAAGTGGACCTTTGGGGTGGTGTCAAGTGGCCCATGGCCCACCATGGCACGCCGTCCCAGGGGCATCACTTGTAATTGCATTAAAATGCAATTGGAATTGCCTTTCGGCTTTTCGGTGCTGTCGTCCTTTGGTCCTGCCGTCAACGACTGTCGCCCGGCAGAGTCCTGGCATCTAGGGGCCTGGCTCGCAGCTAGGTGCCAGTCGGAGCTGCGTAAACTGTATTGAAAGCTGCTTTTAACGCCCTTTCATTGGCAGCTCAAGTGAGCAGCCAGGCGACATGGGATGTCCTGTTCGAGCTGCCGACAAGGATATCAAATTGATTGTAGCACCTGCAAATTGAGTGGTCAAATAGTGTCTCTTAAGCACAAGTGAAGTGAAGCTTGAAGAGCATTTTCATTCAGTTTTTCCTCTTCAATGAGATTGAAATAGCGCTCAATTTCTATAATCAATTTGGACATTCTTTTTACACACAGTCCATCAATCAGTCAATCAATCATTTAAAATTAAAAATAAAAATGAATTCCTTGCATTACATATTTACAATTATCTAAAGATGTAAGTGGAGTGCTGAAATATAGTTGAATCATATTTATAGCTCTAAATTATATCATCAATAAATCAATCAGACTCAACTCCTCACTGATTGACTGACTGATATTGTTGATCAATGTATAGCTTAAACGGTAAACTCTGGCTAAAGTTTGAAAAAAACTCAAACATAACAATGTCTCCTGACTGAGTGATTGATTGAATGACTGATTGATTGATTCTCAATACAGTCAGTTTAAGTAGTAAAAGCTAACAGATATATGGCTAATCCACAGCTTGTTTAGGTCTAAGATGAAATGAGCTGACTGATTGACTGAGTGGTTGACTGACTAACTTACTGACGGCCTGTCGAATTGATTGACCAACTAACTTACTGATTAATGAGCTGCTTAAGAATTTAAAGTTTATATGCCCTGATTGACTGATTGATTGAGTGACTGATTGATGATCCGCGCATAGCTTGCGCTTTAAGCAAAAACATTGATGGAAACTTTCCAAAAATCTTACTTAAAAAAGCAATTAGAGCGAAAATCCCACTTGGATTTGGCAAATCCTTTCTGATTATTTCAGCTCAAGTTCACAGAACTTTCCCAGGATTATTTAGTGTTCCTATCTATTTGTAGCATCTGCTGTAACTCTGGTGCTGGGGGTCAACATATTTGTATCGAAATCTCAACACTTGCCGCTGCAAGAGGACAACAACAAGGCAAACAGGCAAACAAACAAACAGTAGACACCCCCTAGAAGGGACAAGCGGATAACAATTATGTTAAAGAGCAGGCAAAACGACATTCACACTGGATTTGTAACAGGATACGCGTGTAACCACGAAAATGGCAAGTCCTTCAACAGCAAGGATAATGCGTAAAACACCCTTTCAATTAAATATTTGAAAACAACATTCGGCAATTACACAATTGACACCGATTGCAGCGTGTGGCTGAGGGTGGTGGGCCAACCCTCTACCCCCACTCTCAAGTAGCCCTTAACATTATTTCGGCTTTCAACTTCATCAATTTGAAATGCTGCCGCGCCGCGACTCACGAGTTACGAGTCACGAGCCGTAAGGCACGCGCGTCAATGTTCGCCGCGATACGCAGCCAGGCACCGCAGGGATTTGAATAGTCGGGCAGATGGAGGGGTGGAGGGGATGGGGGAGGGGCAGGGTGGTTGATGCGCAGTCTAAGTCGCTGGCAGGTTCATAAACAACATCAACAAGGACAAGTTGCGCTCGTTAAACATTAGTCAACATGAACATGACATGGCCAATGTCTCACACTCTCTCAGTTTCCTCTCTCTCTCTTTCTCTCTCCATCTCTCTTCGTCCGTTTTCACGTTCGTTTGTCGTGTGTCGTAAGTCGTGAACTTGCTTTTTATTGTTTGGCCCATTCGTTTGTCGTTTACTTTTACGGCAAGGCATTTATTTGGCCAGCAGCGGAATAAAAATCTGTGGGACTTGCGTATTTTAATATGCATTTGGGAAAAGTTGTTGGCCAGGCAAACGGCATGCCAAACTACCCGGATATCCAAATGAGTTTCGTTTCATTTCAATTTTCATCCTGCTTCCTGCAGGACTTCTATTCTGCAGTTCATGCTCTACCAGCAAGTGTAAAGAGAGTATATTGACTTTGTTTGTCAACTTCTGTCTCTTTGCTTGCCTCGATTGCAGTTAAAGACTGTCAAATTGAGTATGTTTTATATACCTCCATGGGGGGCGTAACGTTTTCGAAATTTCTATATCTTCAACAGTTGCCGAGCTTAAGTTAAAGTCGTTCACTGTTTGTCCTCACTGCCTACTCTGATAAATGATAAATCTAGAATTGTTTTGCTGCATACTGAACGAGTATTAGTAGGTCGCTTATGCCCAAGTTCTATTTGTTGGGAAATGCGTGAACATTTCTGGCCTCGATGTGATTCGTGGCAATTGCTGGATTTGGATTTGGATTTGGATTTGGATTTGCTTGCTGCATTATTTATGGTGCCGCCTCCAATTTAAGACATGACTCTGGACTCTGGAAAAATTACGCAAAAATCAAAATTTACCCTGAAGGCCACTTAGAGAGGCGGACGTGGACAAGGATAAGGATAAGGATACGGACAAGAACAAGGAAAAGGCAAAAGGCAAAAGAAAGCAAAAAGGTCTGATTCTTGCCTTGGCAAATGAAAAATGCAAATGCTGCGAGTCCATGAAATGGACAATTGGGACTGAAGCACAATCAAAAGCAAAAAATGAAAGCGAAATGAGAGTGTCTTTGGCAGAGGAAGAGGAAGAGAAGGAGAGAGAGAGAGTGAGAGAGATGAAGCAACTTTGAATGAATGTGACTGGCTGGCTAGCAGATACCCAGTGTAGCTTCAGTTGTAGAACTAAGAATTGATCAATTTTGGAATCAGTGCTAAAAAGAAGTAGAAGAAGAAGAAGAACAAAAAGCCAGCTGTATATGAAAGAGTTCATATAAAAAGTACTTTTGCCATCAACATGAAAATCTAATGTTATCAGATGATTTAAATATATATATATGTATAGTATGCTCGATATGAATTTATATACATATATTTATTTCATTATTGTAGATAGTGAATGTATATTTGGGAAATACCCTGTAGATAAATTCTTTTGGCAAGGAATTCTTATTCAAAGAACTGTGAAAGTAATAATGCGTTCACATATCTCAATTTTGAAAAGTCTAAAAAGAAATACAAATCTTGAAAAGAGAAAGAAAAGGACTCTGTAAGCGTCAGGCTAAGAAATACCCTGTACATTTTGAGAAAAATGAGTAGTATAACTTTTGAGAATTGCCTCTGTTCCTATGTATGTAGGTAGATATATGGAAAATTGTGAGACAGAGAGAGGAATATAGTTTGTCTCTGAGATTGCTTTGGAAATAGCTTTTGATTAATAGACGTTGATTCATTATATATATGTACTCTTCAGGTATCTAAATAAATTTATATCTAAACATGAAGTCATAAAGCAATTCACAAATATATGGAGGTACACTCCATGTTACCAATTCTTAAACACTTACAGGGTATTCAAAGACTGTCAAATATACAAATGAAATTAAAATCAAGCTACAGCAGGTGGAAATCTCAAACAATTTGACTTGAATATTTGAACAGTTTTGTCGCTTAAATAGACTTTAGAGATTTGTCCCAAACAGAAAATTGGCTCGAAATAGTTTGATTACTTAGCTCTATCCCACCTTCCCCCTGCCGCTTCCCCCTTGCCCCTTGCTGCTCCTCCTTCTTCTTAATTGTGGCATTGATTTGCTTTAAACAATTTTCACGCCATAACTCTAATGGAATTCAGCATAAATTTTCCAGCCTTTTCAATATTTGATGAGTCGCTCTTCTGGCCATTTTTCTCTTTTAGACCAGGCCATAAAATTGAAATGTTATTTTCGTAGCTGTTCCTCGTCAAAGTTTGTTGTTGTTGTTTTTATTGGCTGGTTATAAATTTGTGTGTTTTGGCAATAAATACGTGAAATCGTAGAACGTGCAACAGTCCACAGTTCACAGTTCACAGTCCACATCCAGATCCAGTTGCTGTTGCTGTTGCTGTTGACACTTGTAGTCGGGGGTTACACGAAAGCCAAACCAACCCCGCTTAGCTTGGCTGACCACTCAATTCCCTCTGTCTGTCTGTCTGTCCGTCTGTCCGCTGCTTGGGAGTGCTGCCTGTACCTCACACCTTACACTTTTCACTTTTCACTCTCTGTTTTTATGCCTGGCTGATGTGATTTTGCACTCAATTGAAAACAACTTGATTAAATTTTCATGTGAAAGTGCGAAACACGAACTTTTCTACACTCAAAATCCTGATGTATCTCCTAAGTACTGCAAAACGTTTTTACTCTTATTGCCTTGGAAGGGTCAATCAATCAGAATAGTTGTATACATATATAAATATATATTTGTATAGATATATTCTTTAATAGTTGTCAAGCTGTGTTATCTATCAGCTTGCATGCTGATTAGATAGGTGGGGCACTCGCTGGCTCTTTGATATATTTATCGACTTTGACTTTTATTAATCTGAATACTTGAAAATAACAATTAAGTCGAGTTGTTAACAGATAAGATTGAATGCCAACTAGATTAGTATAGCTCAGAGTGGCTTAAGAGCTGTGCAGAACAATCTAATTACAGCCGTTCAATCTAATGCTCAACTTGATTCAAGTGACTAAGGCAAGGATATGATTATTATTATTCTAATCAAAGTCATCCTGAAAAGCTCTATAGATGCTGCTTCTGCTGATGATTATGCTAATGAAATTTAAATTGGTATGAATAATATTAATGAAACTGATGATGATAATACAAAGTACAATAATAATGCTAATGATAACCAAATTGATAATGTAGAAGAATCATAATGATTAAAATAACCATAATGATATTTGGATAACAAAGAAATTGATAATGATAATGATTATGCTGAAGATAATGAAAATCAAAATGATGAAAATAATATAGAAATGATTTACATAATGATATTGATAATGAAAGCACTCATGATGATTGCCATGATTATGATATAGATACTAATAATACTAGCTTTATTACCAAATATTGATCATAAAATAATGCCACTATTCAAATTCATATTGACATTGGCGTGGCATTGCTTGAACTGCATTAAACTGCCTGAGTCAGCCTGAGCTCTATTAAAAGTTGAGACTGATTGGCTTTACTAATGTGCCCCGCAAATAGCTACAATTTGAATTATAATAAAATACTAATTAAGCTATTTTGATTTGAAGGCGATGTCACCAAATGTGATTTACTTCAACTGGCTGTCTGCAAAGACTTTGTACAAGGGTATTTAAAATAATTTATATTCTCATGGGTCTATTGCTGTTAGTTTTTTATCTGGTAATTTGCACAATTTGCTGGGTGGGGGGCGCTTTTCGGTATCATTTAGCCAGCCAATTTATTGGCCATAGCGACAAAGCAGCGACAAAACAACGACAAAACAACATGTCATTCATGAGCTATTAGCATATGCTTTGTCCACAACAAACAACAACCTACAAAAAAGAGAACTAAGAGAATTACTAAATAAAAATGAAAACTAGAGTGTTTTGTGTGGCAGTTCCCGACTAGAAAATACCCTGAGCGCGGCTCTGAACTGTTAGTTTTTGAGTAACTTTTAGTTCTAAATGAAATAGAATATGATATGAATATATGATATGTATCAAGACTACAGACTCTAGTATTTTATAAGGAAACTGAGAATGTACATCAAAGAGGAAATATTTCTTATATTCATATTCTTTACGCAAACAAATATTACAAATTTGGTGTCTGTAACTGTAACTATAATAATACTCAGGTTATCCTTAAAGTCGGCAAGTCGATATTTACAAGTTTGATCAACAATATGGATATGAGTTGGGATATCGAAATAAGTTTTAAGTTTGTACTGAGTAGGGGTATACGAGTATAAACATTTCAAATTGCAAATCTCTAACTCTTACAATATCACTAGATCGACTCAGCTCGTCGTCCTGTTCAAGACTTTAAGGTCATGTTACTTGCACTCCTACAACACTAATATACCCCGTTTCAGCCGCTATCAATGAGTTCAGGTTATAAAAATAAAAAAATACGCAATGAAACTAATGACAGGCCAAATGATTAATTTGGAGAATGGCGCTGTGTGGTCATTAGAAGTGCTGTTAGTCGTTGTTGCTAGTTGTCGCCGTAGCACCGGATCCCAAATTCTGGTGGTAGATCCGGTAAAAAAAACAACAACAAACTGGGTTTAATGGCTGCCCTTGCCTGAAGGGGGATGTAGAGCGTGCTTTTCACTCCATTTACTCCATTTTTTAACTCATTTAGAGTAATAGACCTGCACACACACACACACACAGACAGACAGAGAGAGAGAACTAATGACAGCTCGCTGTTTGCCAAAGATAGTTAACTATAGATATAACTAAATAACGGGGTAGATCGACTCATAGAGATAGTTCAGTATGAGCTGACAGATTGGAGTATAGAAATACTTATCACTTATGCGCTCAATAATGATGTATTGATCGGGCATCCCAAGATGAAATAGCAAGACCTTGGAGAAATTTTTTTGTTGATACCTTCAATTTGATAACGAAATGCGAACTTTATAGGCTTGTATCGATCAATCGTAATGTATGAGCAACGATAAGTTGAAGGAGATCAATCATTATGAACCATGATTGAGGGCTACAATGGATGTTTGAAAGTGTTTGCCAAGATCAGTCTTGATGTATGAATGTTTCATATAAAGAAATTTGTATATAAATGAAAGCAACTTGAAGGTATCTTCGACTATCAATCATGATGTATTGATATGATTGAGTAACTAAAAAGGCAACAAATACAATTTATAGCTCTCAATCATAATATATTGCTACACGTAAATGATTAACTAAGATATAAATTACATCTTCAGCTATCAATCATGATGTATTGATGTATATAAGTTACAAAAGAAGCAATAAATAGAAGGCGCAGCTATAAATAATCTATTGTAGTTTTGATAACATTGAGCGAGCGATAAAGCTGCAAATGAAAATTTTAGCTATCAATCATGATGTATCAATATAATTTAGTGATCTATATGCCAATATAAGAAATTTCAAGCTATCAATCATGATGTGCCAGTCACTAACGACAACAACAAATAATATTTGAAGCTGGCAGTCATGATGTATTGTTACAAGTGAGTGACTAACTAAGCAAAAAAAACAAATTCTTAGCTATCAATCATGATGTATTGGATATAATTTAGTGATGAACTAAACTACAGCTAATATTTGCAGCTGTCCATCAAAGAAGTATCAATCAAATCGTAAGTTAGTTCCCTCTCAAAGGGTAACTTAAAGTCGATCAGTTGCAGCTGCATTCCTTGCTTTTAGTACGCTGTTAAAAATGGTTTCCTTTATGACATTTTTTTTTGGTTTTATGACTGCCATGTGGCAGGTTGACAGGCCAAGCAGGCAACCAACCAGCGACGGCCATAATTAGAGGCTAGACGTGCTCAACGTTAGCCAAGCAACAACAACAGCAACAGCAACACATAACAATAGCAAACTCATATTTAATTTAAATGTCTCCATGATGTCCGCTAATTATTCGCTGTCACTGTGCGCCGTCTACTGTGACTGTGACTGTGACTGCAACTGCGATTGTGATTGTGACTTTTGTGAATGGCTGTCAAAGTTCTGGCCGAGCGTTGTCAGCGCGATTCCCCCGAAGGTTTGCCTCTGCTCGATTGTTGTGAATTTTAATATGAAAATTGCAGCGATGTGGGAAAAGGCTGAAAAACTAATTTGAAAAAAGCTTCGACTTGGCCTTAAATCCCGTTCAATCCATTGCCATAATCCAAATTGACATGCCAACCGGACAGCCAAGACTCTACTCTGTGCGGTCCACCCACTCTCCCACTCTGCCACTCTGCCACTCTCTCGCTCTGTTCGACTCTAGCGCCAGCCTCTGCTCTCTGCTTGTCTTGTTGACCAACCGCATGGCTGTTCATTTGTATTTGTATACCCTGTGCACATTGAGCACAGGAAATTTGGGGTATATTGTTTATGTAGCTGAAAGTAAATTCCGTAAATTCTTGATTGAGACTATGAGCTGAGGTGATTTATCCATCCGTCTGTAGTAGATTCTTGATTCATAGACTTAGTTGAATGTCATGACTTAAAAGTTATTTTAAGATCATAGATCTAGAGGCGACATTATACAATAGCTAATAGAGGTGGGTCTTCAGAGAAAAGAAGATATACAAGCAGCCTAGATTGACTTCAGCGGCAAACGCTGGGTATCTGCTAGTCGTGCACTCTCGACTAGGGCAATCTTCGTTGCTTGCATATACAGAGTCTAGCAGTTGGATGGATGCCACCCTCTGTTGGTCACTTTCAATTTGGTTTTCTTTTTGCTGATTTTTGGCAATCACCCACATCTCCCACATCTCTCTCCCTCGCTCTCATTCCCTCTGTCTCTGGCGCCTGTCATTTCACTAAGTGGACACAAATAGATTGTGGCTGCAGCTTCTGGCCGTTGGCCGTTGGCCGTTGGCTGCTGTCCGCAGCTTGGCTCAATAATCAATCAAAAACCTGGGCTGGCTTCCAGTTTCCACAAACTGTGCCAATTAGAGTCGAGAACCCCCTCTGATGAGCCACAAGGCTGCCACATGCAATGGCGCACAGCCTGAAGGATCTCTCCGCCGAGCCTCATTACAAGCTAACAAAGAAATAAAAACCCACAAAATTGTCCAATTAAACGCAATTTATGCGAGATATTTCCGAGTAGCAAAGCGGCAAAAGGCAACCAAATTGAAAAGGTGTCTCTCCTGAAGTTTCAATAAAAATACCATTTGATCGTCCGACAGATCCGAGCGGCTGGTCCGCCGTTCCGTCTGCAACATTGTGTGGCGCCTTCCCTTTCAACTTGTTTGCAAATGGTTTACTTCCGCAACCAGCAACCGACCGACCGACCGACCACCTTGCTAACTCGTAGGAGTTCCAGTCGGAGTCGAGGCTAATGTGACAGCAACCAACACTTTAAGAGACGATCCCTTTCAGAGTGACACAGAGAGAGAGAGAGAGAGAGAGGAGTGAGAACTACCTGCTGTCTATCGACCTGGCGGCATTCTCTGTGTTTGTTTAGCCTTTGAAGCGCAGTAAAAACACGTAATATATTTATAATGAAAGGCCGCCAGGATTATCATTATGGAGAGAACTTCAGTCCGCTAATCGTTGTTGGTTTTTTCTTCCTCTTTGTCCTGCTTTTCTTTTCTTTTTTTTTGTCGGGTTGTACAACATATGGCATTAGAATATTATATCCTGCCTCAAAGCGACATACATCAAAATTAATGTGAATTAAATTAAATTTAAATCATTAAGACACGAAAGATTACACTGCCCAACAGGATTTAGTATCCAATCTGACTATATTTCTGAGATCAACTGACTTCAAACTTAACTCTAACTCTTAATTCGTTTTCAACAAGTCTCTTTCAGCAGACGATGATTTGCTGATATCGAGGGAAAGATTATTTCTTCTAGTTACTGTTTCTATATATTGAAAGAAACACAATTTGATCTTTATGTTACAGCACTCCAAATGAATCTGAAAATTGGTAACAACATTAAGAAAACGATGCGATATCGATTTCCTAGTTTATGTCTCGGATTTAGGCATAGTCGAATCTTCATTCAAATTTCATCAATTTTGTTGGCCAGTGATATCAGAAAAACTTTGTAAAAGTCTTTGCATCAATTATGATGTTTGGAATGAAATGCATTTGCGAACAACAATCATAATGCATTAAACCTTAAATATTTATGGAATATAAAAGCAATTTGCAGAGCTCAATCATGATGTATAAAGTCTATATTAAGGACATACAGCTGTGCTCAGTAAAATAGTAGTGCGACTGAAATGTTGCACAGCTAAATTTTGTGATAAACATAATATTAAGATTAACATACATATATTTATAAATATATATTCATATTGTTTTCATAATATGCTTATCACAAAATTATTTCAGTCGCACTACTATTTTTCTGACCACAGCTGTATATAGAAATACAGATTGTTATCGATCATGATGTTTTCAGCACCTTAGTATATGTACTTACATAGATTGAAAGAGCAATGAAAACTATTTACAGCAAAGCCTTAAGCCAAAATCCCACATTGATTTGATTAAAATTAAAACATTTTATTGTTTTCTTTGATTTCGTAATGTATTTATTTCAGTTAGTTATATCTTGCAATAGTTATATTATAATTATAATACTAGGTAATGCCATTCGACTTACGAGCTAACGTACAATACAAGCCATATATTTAAAATTCTTTTATATTATATATATACTATTTTATATATATATATATATATATATGCTTTATAGAGTTGAGATTTTGAGAAGTGTTGAACAACTGAAGATAGAAATCAAATCATGCAAACACTGCGCTACAAACTAAAGGGAACTACTTAAACTTACATCGAATACTTAAGCATATGATTATACATATACATATACATATATACCTATATATATGTGTGTATATATATCTGTATTTGATAGGGAAAGTAAAGCTAAATATTTACAAATTGATTGATTCGTCTTGTTCGGGGTTTCACTGTGCCCATTACGTTTTTCAACTCTATTTACAAAGCAAACTTTATCACAAATAAACCTTATACACATACACACACACACACACACACACACATGTATGTATATGGAGCTATGTGTATGTGTATGTGTACGATCTACCATTTGACAATTAGCAGCCCGCTGCATGGGACGCCTCCGCCCAGGGCTGCAAGCCGTGTAGCGCGGCCAACGGAGCTCCATTTACGCCGGACTGTGCGCTGAGCGGCGCAGCGGGTGGTGCAAAGCCCTTGCTAATGGCCTCTGCCTGCAGTGATAACATCAGCCGATTGGCTGCCTGTCGCTCCGCCTCGCGCTCCTCCGCCGTCTGACGTCTGTAAGCAAAAGAGAGAGAGAGAGAGAGAGATTTGATGAGCTTTATCTACATATTGACATCGACTAATGTGTATATTCATTATGGCTAAAGTACATAGATCTATGTATATAGCTGACAGGTGAGTCAGTCAAGTATGCACAGCCATTTAAAACTAATCGAATCAAATATGCTGATTGCCCACGACTGTTTCGCTTTTGTTTTATTGAAAATTAATTTCGAGTCGCTTTGCCGTTAAATTACATTTTAAATGTTGCGCTTAAATGGGATTTAAGAGCAACAACAACTCCGTTGGCCGATGGCCATCAATTATTCAACTGTAATTGCAACTGCGCTTTGCTGCTGCCGTTCCATTCCCATTCTCATTACTCTTTCCCATGCCCAGTTCCATTGCCAGTTGTTGCAACTGTAAATGCAATTTCGCTTTGCTGCAGCATTTGCACTGCATTCCCTTTTCCTCTTCCCTTTGCCCTTTCCCATTCCCATGTCCTTTCCCATTCTCTTCCAGTTCCATTTTGGTCTTGCCTTTTCCCTTTGCTTTTGCTTTTGCCTTTGCATCTTGCGTTTGCGCAGCATTTCTGCTCTAATTGTGGTCACACACACACACATAGACAGACACCCGTTAGGGTGGTTGTTTTTGCCTTTGCGCCATATTGAATATTTCATGATCTAATGAAGTTCTTCTGGTTGCCAGCTAAAGTTTTTGTCCCGTGTAATTACTATCCTAAATACTTGGCTCGTTAGCTCAAGCGTATCTCTCTGTGTGTGTGTGTGTGTGTGCTACCCACACATGTCATTTGTAGTATTATAGTTAAATATGCTATCATTAAGGCTTTCATCAGCAATGTCATCATTCAAACTAAAAGTTCATAACTTGAATGCGAGCTTATTAAAAATTCATTAATATCATTGCCAAATTGGCTGATTGCTGGTTGCATAGTAAAAGAGATAAAACAGAACTTAGTTTGGTATTTGCTTTAACCCATACAACAAATGAATATGTTTTGGTTCACTTTAATGCAATTATTGCTTAACTCAGCATTGCAATCTAACAACAACAACAACAACAGTAATTTCTATGTCTGGCATTCAGTTTGAGTGAGTTATATATTATGCGACTATGGATAGTATTTCACTTTTACTTTCTGGCATTTTTTGGATGCTTTATCTGCGAGGCATTTTTACAGCTACCGCATGAAAAATTCAACAAAAATTGATTAAAAACTCCAAAGGCAAAGCAAACTATGTGTGTGTGTGTGTGTGTGTGTGTGTGCGGGCTTAATTTAAGCGGAACAGAGACGGAGCTAGAGGCAGGCAGCACAATGACAGCAAAGGCAAAGCTGTATGTGTGTGTGTGATATGATTGAGTATGTGTGCGGGCTTAATTTAAGCGGAACAGAGCGACAGAGTGAGAGAGAGAGTGAGGCAGAGGCAGAGGCAGACGACAGCCTCTGGGCTTAATTTAAGCGCAACAGAGACAGAAACAGCGGCAGCACGACTGTAATTTATCTTGTGCAGCACGAGAGTTTTTTTTTTTGGTTTTTTTTTTTGTTTTTATCGAGGTGGAAATGGAAAACGCTTTACAAATGTTAACTGTTTGTCTTTTGGCGCCAGGGCGATGAAAATGTTGTTGTTGTTGTTGTTTGCGCGATAAATAATGGGCAGGCATTAGGCTAAAATGTTTATTAAAGCTCGACACACTTAAACAGAGCGAAAGAGAGAGCGAGGGAGGGAGAGAGAAAGAAATCGGGGCAGCGGGTGATAAATGTGGTAACAAATTTAATGGCAAGTCAATTGTCGCGCTGTTAGCAGCTGCTCAAGTGCCAGCCGAAAGCAGATAATTAAAATCATTTCACACACACAGAGAGAGAGAGAAAATAATGTTTTTGGGGCTCTTTGGTAATTATCTTTCAAGACATAACAATTTAGCCAGTCCATTAATTGGCTGGCCCTCAGCAAGTCCCACAGGACTTGCCCAAGATTTCGTCCTGCGCCGGACACGTGCCTTAGCGTCACAGTTTCAAAGTTAATTTACAAATGGCCAAACGCAGCTGAAATTAATTTCATTTGATTTTTTGCTTGCTTTGTTTTTGGTTTTTGGGCCAACAAACTTTGCTCTTTGCCAAATTGATTTTCCGTCTTGAGGCTCAAGTTTTGGCCAACAACTTCTTCGGGGCACACACACACACACACGCACACTGTTCATTTGTCATTGTGTGCGTGTGTAAATTTTTAATTAGACAGCTTTCAGCAGCTACGGAAACAACTTTTCCATATGCCACGCAATTAATTTCGTGTGAGTTTTCCTACTTGAATTTAAGATCGGCCCCAAACCCCAATCCTCTACACCCCCAACCCATCTCGTACCCAAATCTTTGTGTTTGATGCATGGCCGTGTAATTAAAAAGGGTTTAACGGCAAGTTGATTTATGCGCAGGTTGCTAATTAAATTATGCATACTCTTCTAGTATCAAGCAGCTTAAGTGCTGCCAAGAGAAGTGCTTAGCTTGGAAGATACCCTATAGTAAACACTGAGATACACAGGATTACAGTTATAATCGCAAACTACTCAAGCTTACAAATTACATATACTTTTTTCAATAGATTCGTATTTTCATATTTTTCTTTCACAGCAACTGCAACAAATATTCCTCACACACCTTCGCCCGTTTGCTGGGTATACAATTTCTGCAAATCTTTTGCCCAAGCAGACAACCGTTAGACAACGTCATTTGTTTGGCCTCAGCGCAAATAAAACAAAGTACGCAATGACATGCCATTTTTTGTCTTTCGCTCAGAGCTGAGCTGACAGACATGCTGTCCCTGTCACACCCGCACCAGCACACTAGCACTAGCACACACCCGCCATCTAGCGCTTTCTAACTGTTGTCTGTCTGCCATCAGCCAGCATATGCCTTAGCGACTTTTTGATGCCCTTGCGTGAAGATTGGGATCTTGTTGTGAATAAAATTAATAATAGATAATTCTATAAATATCAGACTATGTTACAAAATTGTTTTACTTGAAATAAAATTAAACGAAAATCTTTGAGCACTATATAAAAATCCATTACACACTATATACTAAAAACATATATGTACATATGTATATGTATTGTACAATATGTATATGCAAAAGGTATTCAAGCCTCGTCATAGCGCAGCTAACTGTGTTTTGCTTGTTATTTCTTTTTCGCTGCTCCTTTTAATTTCTTTTTTCGCTAAACACATTGTCAAATTGACGGGCAACAAGCTTCATTCAATTGCTCAGTCTTCTTCTTCTTGTTAATTATTAACTGTTGTTGTTGGTCTTTCTTTTTATTGCCGTTGTTATTGTTGTTGCTGGTTAGCGAATGCCTCTGATTCATGCTTTGTCTTTGTTATTGCGCGCCCGCAAAACGAGTTTCAAGAAAAAGAAAAAAAAAGCACATTTTGAAATCTTTGAAGTGAACATAACTCATACGCCATGTTGAACGGTGCTAATTATTCAAATTACTCGGCGCGCAGTTGCATTAAAGCAATTATGTGATATATATGTGTATATAATATAAATGTTTATATATGTATGTACATATGTATGTAGTAGTATTTACGAGGCATACATAATCATGGGGCTTGTTTAATGCCGTTGCCATTTCACTTAGCCACAAACGAGCCGTGGCCATTGCCGTTAACAAAATTGCGTTTTACATCATTAATTTTTACGAGCTAAACTAGGTCCAAAATGGCTGATAAGCTCTAAGAGCCAAACAGTCAACAGCCAAGAGGACTTGGCCAGCAGGCAGTGGTGAGCAAGAGAGAGAGAGAGAGAGAGAGAGAGAGGCGAGAGAGAGTGTGGGAGAGAGACAGGTCTGGCTTCTGGCTTCTGGCATTGTCGTGCTGTTGGAGCTGAGCCTGCTAAGCGGCAATTAACGCGTCTCAAATGCGCCCACTGTAAAAACTTTTGTTGTTGCTGCTTGGGAGCAGAAGGCAAAACAAATAAGAGTCGTCAATGCTCGACTTGCAAATACCCTGCAATTTGCTATTACACTGAGAAATGGTGTCTAAGCAATTATATTTCAATTTGATGATGCGAATAGAGACATGGACAGGTTGGTTCACATCCTTATCCTGAAGTACATCCTAAGCATACATAATGAGTTCGAGCACAAGCTTCTTCTGCTGGTTACACACATTCACCCAATGCGAATATACCCATTTTCATTGTGTGCAGGGTAAAGTTGCTTAGTTTTTGTAAAGTTTTTCGTTTGTCATTATTATAATGGTAATTGCATATGGCCATATCATATATCATATATGTATGTAGGGTCGGGGCGTGGCAGTGGGGGCGAGGGAATCATTTTGTTATAATTCTAATGTTAATAATAAAATAGAAAACAATTTGAGACACGCAACGGCGTTCAACGCATCAATGCCTCATTAAATTAGAGACAAACAAGCGCGTGACTTGTTTATAGCGGGCATAATATGCATACACTGAGCGAAAAATTAGAAGAAGCTTTGGAGTATGAAGTAGACAAATGGAAGCAATTTTGATATATGTATATACAAGTACTTATATATTTTCCAGTTTGAACTATGAAAGTTTTGTCTAGATTTTTTACAAATGAGAATAATGAAAAGGAAATTTAGCAGAAGCATCAAATTTGCCAGATATTTTATTATATTTTCATTTGATTTGCGTTTATGTGTGCTCGTCTTTGTGTCTATTCATTCAGCTTTATTGAAACTGCAATTTGGAGTCTTCTAAGCTGTCATCTGGTCTTATAAACTGTTAAAGTGCTTGTTCTTTGCTTGTGCGCAATAATTTCTTTAAGTGTAAACGATTCTACATATAGTCAAAGGGGAGGAAGCTCATGTGCTTGATAAGGCAGCGATTCCGCAGTTGGAATTGCTCGTTAATTTTCATTTGCATTGTGTTTAGAGAAATGCTGTCAATGCAAGGGCCATAAATCAACGTGATAAAGAAACAGCTGCCTATCAAATATCTTATATAAAATTTATAGCCATATATCTATATGATAGAGATATATGAATATCTATAACTCAATCTGTAATGATCCACACTACACAGATACTTTATCCAACTATGTAGTTTGGATAAATGAAGAGCAAGTCAAGGCTCAATCAATTTTTAGATTTATTTATAAATAAATTTTTATGAATTTTACTTTTTTCTGTTTCGAGCCGCTTATCAAATGCTATTTTGTTATTATTTCTAAACAATATTAAATACTTTTTCCTTTTTTTTTAGTTTTTAAAATATTTTTTTAATTTGAAATCTTTTTTAGTTTTTTAAATATGTTGCTCAGCTGGAACGCTTTGATTTATTTGCATTTAGTTTCGAAATATAAAATTGATGTTTTCCTATAAATTATTTATGTCTGTCCGAAAGACTTATTAAATGATATTATGTCATTATTTAAAAAAAAATAAAATAAAACATATAATTTTAAAGTTTTTTAAATGTTTTTTTTTTTTTTAAATGGACCCATCAGATCAATACTTTGAGCGTAACGAAAAAAACATTTGATAAATGGGTTTAGGTATTAGAAGTAGCTGAAACCTTAACCACAATTCAGATTATACATATGTATATTCTTTTGAACTGAGTTGAAATCTTTATTTTGATAATTTTTTAAAGTAAATATATAATTTATATCTCGTATTCAGTTTGATTTGATAATTTATGACTATTTAAAACATGTAAATTCGGCTTGTTTTTCAGTTTTTGACTTGGTTTTTGAGGCATAGCTCGAAAACTATTTAAGCTAGAGACCATAAAAGTCTGTCTAAGAATACTTCTAATGAAACAACAAATTAGAAATATTTTCTTTCTCCAATACTCTCGCTACTCTGCTCACATTTCAAGCACCAAAGTTTTGAACATTTATTGAATTATTTCTCTAGAATATTCTTTGAACAGAATTCGAACTTGGTTTAGGACACTTCTCTGTTCAAGTACTATAATCAGCATAGGAAATAATAATAATAACTCAACTGCCTTGAGCTGTTTCTATATATATTCTTTAAGTTATATACTATTTCATATTTGTCTAATATATTTGAAGCTAAATTATGATTATATTTTTCATAGCCTCCATTTTGTGTGCTGATGCTAAGCGTTTGTCTAATAGCAAACCCTCGGCTCATTATGGAGCAAGCGCTGCAGAGGACTTAGCAAACTAGATACAAAACGAATCCACCCCCGCAAAGGGCCAACCCCTAAACGTAAAGAGTGTGCGAGGGCCAGGTGGGGGAGGTTTGCGCTTTTTCATTTAATGTGCTCATGCATAATGGAAAAACCTTTTACCCTCAGTTATAAAAGTGAGCTGTATACCTAGATATACATATTTATTTATATTTTTCTCTTCTTTCTTTTTGTAGTTTAAAAAGGCGTGGCAGGGGGCAGCGGCGGGCGTTAGCTGTCAGCACTTGAGAGCATTGCATATTGATTTTTTGCTCAACTGTAAAACTGTTAAACTTACCTCCATTTGGTGCGTCGATTCTGAAACCACGTTTTCACCTGGGCATCGGTCATCTTGAGGCCACGTGCGAGTGCCGCCCGTTCGGCAGATGCCAAATACTTTTGCTTGTGGAAACGTTTCTCCAGCTCAGCCACCTGGATGCGTGTGAACGAGGTGCGCGGCTTTTTTCGCTTGGGCGGCGTGCGATTCTGATACGGATGTCCGATGCGTCGGGCAATGGGAAAGGCAGCTGAAAGCAGAAGAATTCCTAGTTAGCTGCAGCTCAAGCAATTAGTATTTAAAATATATCTAAATAGATAATAGGACATTTCCGATATTTGCTTCCGGCAGCCCTGTGACCTGTCTCTACCTGCTGTGAAATCAATTTGGTGAAGAGCCGAAGTCACTGACTCGAGTGCCTAATTGCTGCTGTCTGAGTGCGATCTTTAACCTTTATCATCAGAGGCAGAGGCAGAGGCAGAAGACGACGACGCACGCGACATCAATTTCATTCAAAAGGTTGAGTCATAAACTCACCTCGTACTTCCTAGGATGCCTATGTGACCTAAGTCTAAGGCTGCCTTCGTCTCTCTTAATGGGTGCGCACTGTGCCGCTGGCTCGCTGGCTGACCGGCTAACTGACTGACTGGCTGGCTGTCCGTCCGTCTGTCTGCCTGGCGCTGAACCTTTTAAAATTCCAGCCAGTCGACTAACTTTTGCGTGTTGTTGTTTATTGTGTGCGATAAGACGAACCAACCAAGCTACAACAACAACAACAACAACAGCAACAGCAACAAAATATTAAAACGTTGTCGTCTTCGTTGTCCTCGACGACAATCGGCTGAAACCGGCTTGACCAACGTCTCATAGGGGTCATTTGTTAGTTAGATCTGGCTAAATATTTAAGCACATCCAAATTACTCCAAGCCAAATGCAAAATAACTTAATGTAATAGATAACCAAATACATTTTTCTAATCAATTACCAACACTAAGGTGGAATTTAGTTGAGAAAATTCAGTAAATTTAATGAAACTTAAGAAAAAACTAACTAGTTCTTAAGAAAATGGCTAGGGAAAGGGGCATGGCTGTATATCAACTCAGCTGCTCATGGTGTTCAAGAATATATATATATTGAGGGGTCTATCGATAGAGGTCTCTCTATTGAGGTCTATCTATAGAGGTCTCTCTATTGAGGTCTATTCATAGAGAACTATCTATAGATATCTATATGCAGATGCCTATGTATTATGGTCAATCTACAGAGGTCGATCTATAGTAGACTTTCTATAGAGATCTATCTAGAAGTTTAGAACTCTATCTATAGAGGCCAACAGTAACTCGCAAAACTTTGTAATTCCAGCTTTAAAATTGTGGAAAGTATGTTTTTGTTGTGATGAGAGTAGGCCTAATTGAATACATCGTAAAAGAACGATCCCCAAGTGTATATATTCCACATATCAGATGTCTAGCTGCAATAGACGTGAACGGATAGACAGGTAAACGGACTGCATCACGGACATTCTTCAATTCTTTATCGATTATTACAATATATTAGTTAAATATGTATATATGTATTATCTAAATTATTCTATAAATATCATTCGATATCCCAATATCTTAGCTTCAGAAAAACCCTATTCAAATATCAAGTGATTGCAAGCATTCCAATTCCTTTGAATTTCCTACATAAATTGCAAATTGTGCGTGTGCCCGCTTGTTCTTCAATATAAAATTTAGCAATTCCATAAGCCATTTTCGCAATTTTCGCAATTTTCACAATTTTCTTCATTTTCCAATAGCTTAAGAGCTGCATAAGCTCCAATATTTACAGCTCAAGCAAAATTCTTTAACTTGCTTTTTATATCCACAGAAACTCTCAATGGGCCGCAATAAAAACGGCCAACAAAATGGCTAAAATTTCCATCAATCGGAAAAAGCCCCAAAGCTGAAAACCGTTATGTATGGCTGGGTGTTAAGCTGACAAATCATGTTTTTTATTGTGACTTCGCCGAGGAACCCTTCCATTTCAATTTTGCCTAAAGGCAAATAGATGTGGGACGTGTGTACGGAAGGGTTTGAAAACCATTTGAATATTTCAGGTAATATCAATTTCAATAAAAAGCCATTTATCGCACCACATAAGCAGGCGCTCATATCCTTAAAGGATACGCAGTCAAACACTCATTCGCGTAAGCATAATTTTATGGCTTACCAACAAATCCCGCCCCCTCCCTCTGCCTGCTGCCTCTTATTTATGATGTTTTGGCTCAGTTCTTGGCGTATCTTAAAGATACTCTCACAACCTGTCTGTGGGCTGTGGCGGCTGCTGTTGCCGTTGCCTTACCAAAAATACGTAAAATAATGCTAAAAGCTTTTAGCATGCATTATTGATGGCGCCTGTGGCTGAGACAGAGGCTGAGACTCAGGCTGAGACTGAGGCGCTGGCCCACCTGGCGTATGCGCAATATGTTGCTACAAATATCTACACTCGAGCATTTACACTTTGAACTTTCATGCGATTTAGCCACTTCTTTGCTTTTTGGCTAGAAAGGGCTACAAATTTAATTGGCGCCTGCTGCGTGTGCCGCTTAGCGAAAAGTTCAAGCAACGGCATTCCAATTAACATGCAACGCTTATTAATCATATGAGTGAATGAGAGGGAGAGGGGAATAGAGCTGGTGTGAGGGGAGCGGCCAATGGGCAAAGGGTCACACTGTGACGCTGGCTCGTTTGTCTTGTTAATGAAAAAAGCCAAGGCGCCAGCTTATCAGCAAAGCCGCAGCGACACACATTGCACTCACACAAGCACACTCATTCACACAGACACAGACACAGCCACAGACACAGACACAGACACAGCCACAAGCACTAAGCGACAGACGACGCTGACGAAGTTGTTGACAAAACGAAACTGGTCAAAGGAAGCTACACACTTGCTCTCCCTCTCCCTCTCCCGCTCCCGCTGCCTGCTGCCCTAACTCTCATATATGACACATAAAAAAAAGTGTGGCCAAGTTCTGTTTAGCTTGCATATCAGCTTGCCCTCTCCCGCTCTCTTCTTTCTGTTTTTAGGCTGCACAGCGCCGCGTGCTCACTGCTTGTCTCCCTCTCACACACACACATATTCGCACACTAGCTGAGACTAATTAAATGCTGCCCATGTCAGTTGGGGCCGCGTCGCATTGAAGTGTGGTATGCTGGCGATAAATAAGCCAAGTCAAGCCAAGTCCGCAGCTCAGTTGAAGACCGCCCAAAGTGTAATTAATTCCTTTTTCGGGGGCACAGCGCGAAATTAAAAAGTCATGTAAACCAGCTCATTAAAATAACTAAAAAAATAAAACAAAAAGGAAAATGAAAACGAAAACGTAAATAAAATAAAGAAGCGCAGCGGATGTTGGCCATAAAAGCAAATCGCACCGCGATCGTCCAGCTAAGCAGCTTTGCGGCTCACAAATATGAGTTAATGCAGCCAACTTCCTATTAACTGGGCCGCTGGGCCGCCTCGACTGTTCGACTGACAGCACAGCTGATAAAAAGGGTATGCAGATTCGTAATAAAATCAACGCGTTCTCATTATTTAAGCGGCTCGCGCTGTTCGAACAACCGAAGCTCATAATGTAAACAAATTAAGGAAGCGAACAGCGAGGATCCAACTCGGATCGAACATACCTATATATACCTATGTATATATATATATATACATATATATGCAAATGAGTAGAGCAAAACTTTTGCTTCTGGGCGGTTTTTTGTTCTTTGGCTTTGACTTAAGCTGCGATTGTGCATTTGAAGGCAAACATGTTTTTATACTTTAGGGCGTGTGTGCCAGTGTATGTGTATGTGTGTGTATGTGTGTGTGTGTGTGTGTGTGTGTGTGTGGCACTGACTGGGCAAATGACATGCCGACAGGCATGTTGGCTTAAAAGACTTCTCTGATCGCGCTTATTAGGCAACGAACACAGCCACAGTGCACAGGCTGCCACACACACACACACACATACACACACACACTCACACACACCTGCATGTACATCGTAACAGTAGCTGTTGCTTGTTATTTGGGGGCTACCTCACTTTTCACTGTAAAAGCTTCACTCACCTGCCAGCCGATCCTTGACCGCCTGATGGGCGAGCGCCGCATGATGCAACGGCGGCAGCGCCCAGGTGAGCGGCGTACGCTGCGGCGGCACACGTAGCACATGACCGGCAGCCGCTGCCGCTGCCGACGGATAAAGATGCGGATAGGAGTAAAGCGCTGCGGCGCTGCCATAAGTCGAATTGGCAATGCTGCTGGCCAATTTATAGGCGGCCAAATCGTGTTCATCTGCCTGCAGCTCTTTCTCTTCAATACTTCTATCCAAATTGTTGTTGTTGTTGTTGTTGTTGCTGTTGTTGTGATGCTGACTGCTGCTGTTGATGTTGTTGTTGTTGTTGTTGGTTTCAAAGGGTTTCGACAGCAGGCGCGATATACTGAAGGGCAGATTCTCGCTGGATGAGGAGCGCGTCTGCTCCGATTGCAGTGATTCGCTAAAGGAAAGAGAGAGCGAGAGAGAAATACAAGTTATTATTGTTGTTGTTCTCATTAATATTAAAAGTGTCACTAGATAAGAGCGAGACAGAAAGTGAGTGAGAGAGAGAGAGGGAGACTGAGACAGATAGAACTAATTATGACTAAAATGTTGCAAACTAAAATCTGAAAACATTTGCCCACGCATATGCCATACACTCAGAGAAAAACTCATAGATTTATTACACAATTTGAAGTTATTGCAGAAATCTTAAAATTGCAAGTTAGCAAAACAAAAAGTTTGTTTAAGTGTATATAAAATATATTCAAATTTTTGGGCAGATCTCAAATGAAAAATCTTTTAAGAATTACTTTTTACTTAGTTTATGCCAATTTTTAACAAATATTGCTTTTTATTTAAATTAATGAAGTATTTTAAAAATTTTAAATCCAAATTATTCAGAATATATAATTCCAATTATATTCGTTTTAAGAACTTTTTCAAGTGTTAATAAGTGCAGTAATAATAAGAAACAAATATTGTTTTTATACATTCATATTTCATATATAAATATTATATTTTATTATACATACATCTTATTATTTTATTTTATTTATAATACTTAATTATATTTATATTATTATGTATTATTTATTATATTTTATATATATTTAATTTATTATCTTAATATTATTATAAATATTATATTTTATTTATATTTACTTTATTATCTTATTTTTGTTCAATTTTCATTGGTTATTTATTTGTTGTTAATATTATTTAATTTAATTATTTAAATAAATTATATAAATTGTTTATTCTTTTATGTTTTCAGATATTTTTAAATAAATATAATTTTTTATTATATAAACATATTTATTATATTTTAATTTTATTATTTTCTTGTTCTCTTTTCTGTTAAATTTAATTTCATTATCTATGCCATATTCAACCACTGCAATTTTTCTCAAAGTGTATTTAAGTAGTTATTGCTGCTGGATGTTGACTGTTGCCTGTTGGCCGTTGGCTGTGTTGCAGATAAGGCCTAAAGTATTGGCTTGAAACACGCAGAAATCATGTTTTCGTCTCGCGCTCAGCCTTCGCCAGACGCTGCGTATGCGTAATATTTCGCATGAATCTTGGCAAATTAAGTAATTATGCAAATGGCATTTGATTCGAATTCTATAAATCGCCACTCTGATCTACACTTGACAAAAAGCAGCAGCCACAACATCTATAAGTCAGTGAAACAACTATTTTATGATCTTTCTTCTTTTGTCTCGCGGCTCGCATCTCGCATTCGCTTCGCTTTATGTGTTTTCAGCTTCGTTTTTATGGAGCCTTCTCTATTAAAATGTTAATCCCATGTGATGCGCAGGGCCCCCCGACTGGGGCCTTGTCTTTGTGTTGCTCGAACTCGTTTGGAGCCCATTTGGGCGGCTGTTATCGCTGCGCGCTTTTTGGCGCCTTGCTAATGTGCCTTTTTATCGTCGGAAGAGTCGGCAGTGCCCAGTTCCCTCATACCCTATAATTCCCTCTCTCTCTATCTCCCTCTTTCCCTCTCTCCCTCACTCTCTCTATTTGTCTTTGTAAATTCAGGAAGTTTTTCTTGGCGTCTGCTGCGGCTATTTATTAGCGTTTAAGAGCTTTGTTCACGCCAAACCCAAATTGGAGCGAGTCGAGAGCTCGTTTCATTTTGATTTGATTCGATTGTGAATGAAAGCGTTTATTGGATCAGCTTGTTAGCTATTCAAATGCGCCAAGAATGGGACTTTGTGTAGTCAGACAATGCGAACGTCATTTGAATATATTCATTTTATGGACTCATCAAATGATTAAGAGCAGTTTCAAAGTTTTGATGCTGACTGCTTCATACTCTGTTTACTGTGAAAAAAGAGAGCAAAAGAGGTAGGCGGCGAGACAGATAGACAGTTAGAGGGGCTGAGTGTGAAAGATAGAGACAGAGAGAGAGAGAGTGAGAGAGAGAAATAGAGAGAGAGAGAGAGCGAGAGAGAGAGAGAGAGAGAGGAGAAGGGAGAGTGGACGACAGAGAGATTGATTGATAGATAAAAGGAGATAGAAGATAGTGAAACCTATATGGAGAGAAAGATATTATGGCAGTGAGAAAGATAGAGAGAGAGAAAGAGAGAGAGAGAAAGAGTGAGTTGGCGAGAAAGAAAGAGATTGATAGGTAATAGACTAGAGTAAGAGCAATATAGCAAGAGAGAAATATACTGTGGCCGTGAGAGAGATAGAGAGAGAGACAGCTAATGAAAAAGGGAGAGATATAGAAAGAGATCTCGAGGCGATGTGGAATATCGAGTTACAGAGAGAGGTAGAGAGCAAAACAGAGGAAGATAGAAGGAAGAAATGCTCTGGCTGACTATTAATACTCTATTAATATTATAGGGATTACTGAGCGAGAGAGACAGAGAGAGAGAGAGAGAGAGAGAGAGAGAGAGAAGAAATATCACTCTATTGTGAATGCATCAGACAGAGACATGGAAACTTGACTCTGTATCTAACTGAAGGTGGAATGAAGCTAACTGATAAATACCCTGTTTACTATAGGAAGAGTTATGTAAAGAGAGAAACAGCTAGTTAGATATGAGAGAGAGAGAGAGAGAGAGACAGGGAGAGAGAGAGAGAAAGCTACACTAGCAGAGACATTAGTAAGAAAATGAATCTTCAAATTAATCATGAAATCAAATTTATATTTGAAATATGAAAAAATAATATTTAAAATATGAAATTTTCACAAACTTGGAAGATCTATAACAATCTCTCTAACAAATATGCCCTGCTGCACAAGGTAAACAGAGTATGAGTATGAGAAGTCTTCAATACAATAACTTTTATATTATAAGCCGAATTACATTTGTTCCCAAGTTGCTAACTAGGCATAAATATTAAAAGGTCTGTTTGACATAATAACTGTGTATATATATATTTATATTCATGTATACATACATATGTATGTACATATATAAGTATTAACACCTGATTAATAATTTACCTGAGCGGAGTTTCCGATTCATCGTAGCAGCTGCCATTGTCCATATCGACGTCTGAGCCGCTGCCGCAGGACATTCTCGAATCGGAGTCGACATCAACGTGTATTTCCTGCTCCTCAACATCTTCGCCGTGCTCGTGCTCGTGCTCGTGTTCATCCTCCTCGTGACTGGACATGTTGAGAGCTATTATGCTAATGTGAGGCGCCAATTTGAACAACACTTTTGTTTTTTTGCTTTCTATTTCTTGATTATTCAGATATATGCATATATATACACATATATATATCGGGATATCTGTATGTATGATTCGAGTATTTCTTTTGCCTCACTCACTGCACAGTTGACGGCGCTTCGATTGGCTTCACACTTTGGCTTTGGCTTTAATGAAAAGAGGCCGCGACGCGATTTCGTTAACCGTTAACCGGCTCGACAAATGGAACTGAGCTCAGATTTGAGATCGGCGAGTGAGCGAAAACAAACTCCGTGCTGGGAGCGGGCGCGTGCTGGCGGGCGTGAACGCTTTTCATAAATGCAACCAAAAATATGCCGACGGACTGTGTCGCTGCCGCAGTCACTGCCGCAGTCGCTGCCTCAGTCGCTGTCGCTGCCTGCTAGCACTGCTTGTTAAGTGGCTTACCAAGCACGTAAAACCAGTTCCGTTGACGCTGGCAGCGCTGTCGCCGTCGCCGTTGCCGTTGCCGTCGCACGTCGCCGTCAGTGCTTCCCTGCTATTTGGTTAGCTTTAACGAGCCTGTTTGCCACCTTGTTTGAACCTAACCTACCATAATAAACGCAACGCACGCCAACCCTCTCGCCCGCACTTGCCTACGCCTTGTGGTGGTTGCTCTGCTTTGGCTCCGCCTTGCGCATGTGGACGTCTCGCTCGCACAGCGCGCTCTCTCGCTCGCTGCGCCGGCGCGCTCAACTGTGCTGTGCTGGACAAACCGGTTTGGGTCTGCGC
This sequence comes from Drosophila leonis, assembly GCA_035045365.1. Classification (NCBI taxonomy): domain Eukaryota; kingdom Metazoa; phylum Arthropoda; class Insecta; order Diptera; family Drosophilidae; genus Drosophila; species Drosophila leonis. Next base: position 516,336 of record JAWNPC010000284.1, on the reverse strand, counting down.
GTCGCTTGGCAGCACTGGCCAGCAACTGGCTAGCAATTGGCGCAGTGGGCGTTACGCTGCCGGCCTCTGATTGGTCGCTGCGTCGCAGTTAGTCGAACAGTTACAGTTAGCGCTGGCTTGCGAATGGAAGTGGAAGAGGAAGTGGGGGAGGGGGAGGGACGGGGAGCAGCTTTTTGCATTTGCGACGACATTTTAAATGGAAAACGTTTTGCTTTTGGGGTTTTTATTACGCACAGAGACGAAAGCACGAAGAGAATGTATTTTCATTTTGATTGTTTCTATTTTCGGCTTAGCGATGCGAAGCGAGGCGAAGCGTTCCGCCATCTCGTTCCTGTGCGAACAGGCCAAAGCACGGAGAAGTGCAAATGTGGCAGATTAATAGCACAATTGGAAATAGCAGCGTTTTGTCAGTTTCAAACTCCACAAAGCAGTGGAGGCGTGGCGGCCAGAGGGGGTGGGACCGGCTCTAGCACTCTTAGAGTGTGGTCCACTTTTGCGCGCGGCTTTTCCTAATGCCTGCCCCGGGCTTAAACCATTGACAGCCGCTGCGAGAGATCTCTATTAGCAGCGAGCGCAAAATGTTTCCGCTGCTATCGCTCACCTGACATTCTGGCAGCCGGCGATAAGATATGCCACACACACCCACCGCCTGCCCCTCCGCCCGACGCCCGACGCCCGACGCCCACTTGGTGTCTATGCAAATGGAAATTATTTTGTTTTCAGCATCTTTAGCTGCGTTCCAAGTTCACTTAAAGGTTAATTGACAGTTTTATTGGAGAGTTTCTTGGCCTTGAGCATGGCTCTAACTCAGGTGGCAAACTGGAAGGCTGCCTACCATACTGCCTGGCTACCCGGCTGCCTGGCTACCCGGCTGACTGGCTACCCGGCTGCCTGGCTACCCGGCTGCCTGGCCAGCTGGCTGACAGGAATGCCGCCGCGTCTTGATTCTGCAATTGCAAATGGATAGCTACGTAGCTATTTCTGATATGTTGGCATGTGCCATGTACGCACATGCCACATAGAAAGGAGCACAGAGTGAGAAAGAGATAGAGAGAGACAGAGACAGAGAGAGGAGTGCAAGAGATGGCGCATAAGTCATTTTCTTCTAACTTCAAGTCCAATTCCAAGTTTTTCCTCGTGCTCGTTTTACCAAAAAAAGTAAATTAATCAAAAAAATTCAATTTTGCACTTAAGAGCAACGTTTTTTTTTGGCAACAGCAAACAGCAAACAACAAAATCTTGGCCAACAATGAAACGAACAATTACTGCATATTTAATTCAAATCACAGCAACTCGCATTCTACACTGAGCGAACAGGAAATGCGCACTAGAATCCAATTTGAATCAATGTTTCTTTCATTATTTCTATTTACTTATTAAATATTAAATATATAATATGTGAATAAAAATTATTGAAAATTTAATTATAATAATGAAGTAAGTATGATCTAGTAGGCATTGCCTGACTATCAAATACCTGAACTGGGTTAACGTTTCAATCATTCTAGGCTGCTGCTATAAATACATACACAAAGACAGACACGCACACATATGTACATATGTACATACACACATTTACATACATGCACATGCACATGTACATGCATACAGCTGTGTTCATAGAAATAGTAGTGTGACTGAACTGTTGGACATGAACATTTTGTGATAAACATCAAATTTGGAAAACAATTTGAAACGAGTATTAAAATAAATATATATAAAATATATATATTCAAATTATTTTCAAAAAATGACGTTTCTCACAGAATTTAGCTATTCAACATTTCAGTCGCACTACTATTTATATGAACACAGCTGTACATACGGCTTTATGCTCTTCATGCAGTTCTTCTAAGTATGCAAAAGCTCATGTAATTCACATACTAGCTGAAAAATAGGATGTTTTTCGATTTTGTCAAGAGAGGGAACATTGAAAAGGTATTGAAACTCAGTAATATTCATAAACTTATTCAGCATTGGGCTTAAATATATTCTAGATTTCATATCTAGCTTACGACTTTGCTATGTTCATGCGGCAGAGGAACATACAGACGGATAGATGGACATGGTCAGCTGGGGTTATATGCGTCCTTTTGGTTATGACATTCAGAAAGCCACTATAATCTGAAACCATATAATATTAATTTATAGTTATAATATTTATAATATAATATACAATATAAATCTAATTCTAAGTCAACTTTGTATATGATTTTTTATATCAATTTCATCTATTAAACTCTTTTGCTTTGCAATTGTTTCTTAACATTGTTTTTCTCGCTGTGCATGCTTCTATAAGCAAATGCATAGTCACACTCACACACACACACACACACACACACACACACACAGACATACACTCGCACACACGCACACTCGGACGGAAAAGGACGCTTTGCTGAAAGTCACGACGCATCGCCATCGACGTGGCTCGTAGGCCGTGTAGCCAACTAATTGGATTTCATTTGAACAGCAACAGCAACAACAATGAGCAACAATTGCCATAATAAAACAGCAACAACAACTACAACAACAGCAGCAACAACAATGAGCCAAATGGTCTCGACTTGGGCAATTGCAATGCAATTTTAATGCAAAATGAGAGGCGGGCCGCATTTTTATTGCATTTTTACTTGTATTTCAGTTAATAGCAGGCAGCAGCAGCAACAACAACAACAGTAACAATAACTGCAACAACAACAACAGCAACAGCATGAAATTGGTGCTTGGTATGAATACAAAATGAGGCCAAGAGATGCCACCACAATGCAGGAGCCGAAGTTTGGCTTTCGAGCAGAGCTGAGCAGAGGGCAGAGGGTAGTTGCTGCTGTTGCTGGCAAAATTAGTATGCAGCAGCTTACTGCAGTCAACAACAGCAGCAGCAGCAGCAACAGCAGCAGCAGCAGCAGCAGCAGCAGCGGCAACTACTTCGAATTGCCTTAGCTGCTCGGTTTCCATGTGCAGGACTTTTGCCACTTGACTTTATTGGCAACTTCATGGAATATTCAGCAGTCAAGTTCTGCGCAAGTGCCTTCAAATGGACCACCCCTACTCCCACTTCCACTCCCACTCCCGCTCACTCATCAACCCCCAGCCCCCCCCCCCCCTGCTAATACCCCGCTGCTAAGCATCCAATGCCTTTGCTGCAGCTTCATTTCATATGCATTTTTATTTGCCTCATATACAAATGGCAACCTGGCAATCACTGTGTGTGTGTGTGTGGGGGGAGTATTGTGGGCAAGGGGCGTGGCAAGGCACAAATGTCACTTCAATTGCCAATACTGATTATGGCGCTGTCTCAGCATGTCGCAGCGCGAACTTTATGTGCGGCCAGCGGAGCGCTATTATTGGTGACACTTTTTTTTTCTCTTTTAAGGTTTATGCGAATGTCTTTCAAATGCCCACAAACTGTTTGCAGAGAGAGAGACAGAGAAAGCAATAGTGACAGAGAGAGAGAGAGAGAGAGAGAGAGAGAGAGAGAGAGAGGGGGGAGAGTATCAGAAAAAGACTTATACTAAGTGTATATTTATACTGTTGTTATACCCATTGAAAATGGCAGAAGAAGCTGAAAGTAAGAGCTCGAAAAAATCATACAAAGTATATAAAGTATATAAAATATATAAAGCATATATAAAGTATATAAAGTATATCAAGTATATAAAGTATATAAAGTATATAAAGTATATAAGGTATATACAAATTATATAAAGCTATTAAGGTCTATACAAAATATATAAAGTATGTAAAGTATATAAAGTCGATATACATAAAGTATATCCTTATATACTTAAAGCATATAAAGTATGTAAATTGTATAAAGTATATAAAATATATGTATAAAGTAAATAAAGCATAAAAAGTATGAAAAGTATATAAAGTATATACAAGTATATATATATGTATATATACATATTCGTGATTGACATAAAAAATTAAAGACCTTCAATTAGACCAAGTGAACAGCGTTTCAACTGTAAAGCTTTGCTATTCCAACTCTACAACTTTGGTAGATAAAGTATTTCCTAGATTTTTCAAGGGCCCTGTGGGCGTACTCCAAAAATACTTAGACTATGTGATAAGGCTACACTAGATTATATAGATATGATAGATATGATATGATAAGGCTATACTAGATTATATACATATATTTTAAATTTGTAAGTCTCCAACTTCTATATGGACTTCGAATGGACAGAAGTACGAATGTACCCCAAGCCACTGGTATATTTATGTTTATCCTAGAGGCTTATCATATCTGCTAACACTACGACAATCTTTAAGAATTCGAAACTACAAAAGATAAACGATTCTCTTACGGTATACATATGTATGTAAATCAATATATATTCACATATTCCATATATCCTTTCCTTATCTTTGTATACAAATGAGAATAGGGTATTTGCTAGTCGACTACAGCTTTTGCCTTATATCTCTTTCTCTGTCTTTGCCATTTGTGTGATTTCCCTCAACACGTAAGACATTTTCTTGTCTTTCCTTGTGACTCCGCCCGCTCCCTGGTGTTTGGCTTTCAAAGTTCTTTTCGCCTGTCCACACTTAGACGTGGACTTCGACTTCGACTTGGAGTTGGACTTCGATTTCGATTTGGGTGGGGCCAAGTGTTTGTTTGGGTCTATGCGTGATTTTGTTAGTGAATTGACCACACAATTTGCTAAGCGATAAATTAGCACATTAATTATTTAATCATGTGTCTGTGCCTTTCTCTCTCGCTCTTTCTCTGTCTCTCTGTGTATGTGGGAGTCTTAGCTGTTTGTTGTTTTTGTGTAAAGTTGACTTGTTGAGCATCGATAGCACTGATTTGAGCTAAGGGAGAAAGGATGTTGAACTCAGCAGCTGAGATGCGCATGAAATCAAGACGGGAAGTCTATAGAAAGCTTCAATCAAATATTAGAGTATAAGTCTAATTTAATTTGTTATCTTGTAATTTAAGTCTTTTTGGAATTTAGTTTTTGCTACAGAAATTTGTAGTTTAATTCAGTTTGAAATATAAATATATATAAATCTGATTTAGAAATATATATATATAAATGCAGTTATGTTAACATCATTGATGTTTGGATAATTGTTTATTATGTGTATTCTAGACTAGACTTAACATACCAAATTTAGTGTCTCTAGCTCTTATAATCCTTGAGTTTTATAGATATATTATATAGATATTTTATAGATATAAGTATTATAAGTTTGGATTTAGTATTCAATGTTAATGACATATTGACAAAATAAACACATCTAGACAGCTCGTCAGTGGTAGGCACTCTGAGTTTTAGCCAGTGAAGTAATATTTCCTTGTATAGTATATATTATACAAACTTTTTCTTATGTAAGCCTTAATCATGATCAAACAAATCTGTTCAAACTGATTGCTATCGGCATCAGAACTTAAACTTATTAAAGATCCTCACTTCATTTAACCAAGTTACAGTCTGGGGTATGTAATGGCGCTCTCAAAGTATTTTATAAAACCTAACAGAGTTATAACTCTTATAAGAAATGCTCTTGGCTAAGTGTGGCAAATCCATTCCCAGAGCATAATAATCGTGGCATACGAGAGTGTTCTTAATTAATTTCGCACCCACTCTCCACTCTCAATCCACTCTCCACTCTCCCACTCTCATTCACTGATTTTTATGTAGCCACACAATTTTGGGGAGCTCATGCGAGCCTCTCTGCATGCATATTGCATGGTATATGGGCATTTTTAATAAGTATCCAATTTTTTGCCACGCATTTACGTATTTTCGCATTTTGTGGCGCCCTCCTAAGCTGCTTCATCTCCCACTTCCTCTGTCGCCCATACTCTTTCGTCGTTCGGCTCCTGCAGCATATGCCTGCCCGTCGACAATTTTTATGCTCCGCCATTTTTGGTCGTTTTATAAATTAAATATGCTACTCGCGCAATTTCAGCCAGCGATTGTTTCGTAATACCCTGTAAAATATTTTTGCAAAGGGTAGTCTGAGACTGCAATACAAATTTGGTTTGCTGAGTAGGATATTTAATAAGAAGTCTACGAAATGGAATCAATGAAAGTGAATAAAAAGATTTATTTATATAAATCAAATTGCTCTAAGTGATTGATTGATTGATTGAATGCCTGATTGACTGACTATATTTAATTGAAATACTGACTGATTGATGACCAAATTAAAGTAAACTCATTAGAGTCAGCTGCTTGAGTGATTAATGATTAAATGATTGACTGATTGCCTGCCTGATTGACTAATTATATTTGATCTGACTGATTGAAGAGTAAATTTGTAGAGAAGCTTTCAACAGCATCAACAGTAAAGTAAACTTATTTTGTGATTGATTGATTGACTGATTGACTAACTTCCTGCCTGATTATATTTCACTAAAATACTAACTGATTGATGACAAAATTGAAAGAGAACGCAAACTTAAAGAGATCAATCAATGTGATTGATTAAATGATTGACCGACTGAGAATTAAGGCAAATACTAAACGGAAAGATAAAGTTAAAATATTAAGTTGCTAAAATTTGTAAAGCAGTTTTATATCATGTGATTGTTTGCTTGCCTGGCTGATTAGAAGATCAACCAACAGGCTAATGGAAATATTGGTCATCTAAAATTTTGTCCTAGTTTCCCTTTAAGTCTAACGTGAGTATCTAGAAAGCGCTGCAGACTTAAATTCCAACTCAAATCTTAGTTTATGCTATTACAGGGTATATCATAGTCTACAAGCGGACAAATCTGATAGGTGCTTTGGCACAGTTTTTGGGCCGGGTTAAATGGAATACAATGGGGTTGTTATGGCTTGGTGGCGTCTGACGCTGGGGTTGCGCTCATGCTTGGGGTGCTCTCGGAATGTGCGACACGCCGTTAAGCAGTTCATTTGTAGGCAATTTTCGTATGATTGCAAACCATTTGCGCTGTGTGCTCGCTCCGGGTGCGTGCGATTAGCTGCAATATTTATGGAGCCTACTTAGAGAGCTTTATGCAGTGCTAGTCATGATTTTTATTGCACCCAGAAAGGCAGAGTCTGAATAAGCAATTTAGTCGTGTTTGATATGTGTTTCGTGTTTCATAAATTAGACATTTAAAACTTTGCCTTGTTAGGCATTTGGACTCGTTTATAAAAACAAATTCCAAATCTTTTTTTTTCTTTTGGCACATTTCACTAATTTGTATAACAGCTTTGCTGGGGCCCAGTTTGAGGGGTTTTCCACTCGCTCGACACATAAAACTAATTAAATCAGAGTTTGCTCGTAAAAATACCAGATCTATAGCATTCATTCATTTGAGTCGTGGCTGGAAGACTTACGCCCCCATAAACAGGCCAGGCACAAAGGCGCAAATATTTACGTTAAATATTTGGAAAGTAAATTATAACATTAAAAATGAATAAAAAATAACGAATGCAAAGAAGCGTTCATAAAAATGAGTCTCTCTCTCACTGTGGCAGGTATTTGTTGAAATACGTTTTCAAAACGAGCTCACGACACGTTTTGCATACCCTGTAAACACTGCGAGTGTGTATATTGTTTGTATGAAGATAGATGTAGAAGGAATGCTGGATGAGCTTGAGCAGTTGAGAGATTTGCAGTTGAAAATATTTGCATATGGGCAAGAGTGTGTTCGACTAGAAGATACCTGCACTTTAATTTGCATTTGGAATTTGGAATCATCTGCTATTTGCTTCCAGTTATTTCTTGGACTATAGAGATCTGACACTATTATGGAATGTTTATGTTTAAGTTCGTTACTCTAACTTTCATGATATGCTCAAAATAAGTGAAGTTTGATTTATATTATTATCGGTTAATGTATATTGAAAATGTTATCGATTATGATAAAGAATAAACTTGGTTCACAGAGCAAGAGCACGAGCTAGAGTAAGAGTTAGAGCAAGCGTAGTCACATGTAAAATACCAAGTATCTAGATTGACCTTTGCCCAAGTCGATCGATCAATCGGACAGACGGACTCAGCTGTTGATGTTGATCAAACATATATCTACTTTAGGGCCTGCTACATATATGTTAATAAAACATATATATCATATTTATACATTTTATATATACGTACTATATACATATATCAATTTACATACTCTCTATATCTACTTCTTGATCTTAAAAATGTAAAAAAAAAACAATTCGAGAATTACAAAACTCAAATTCATTCACGGAACTTGCTCCATTCATAGCGAAGTCGTATTTTGAAGAGTTTTAGACTTGGAAACTCTGAATTAGGCATAGATCTATCTATTAGGTATACAAACTCTTAGACTATTACAGCTTTGAATGCTTCAACATTCTACATTTTCTTTAACAGCAGCTTGCTACAGGGTATCGTCTAGTCCCCCACAGCACTCCAGCCACTTGAATTTGCATAGCTAATGTCAGCTCAAACAAAATGCATTATAATCGCTCAGATAAGTTCATATATATATTTGCATACATATAAAATACAAATATATGTATACATATGTGCTCTATATAGTATATTGAATATCATTTATAGAGAACTTACACCTCTTTGAGTTTTGAGCTCGTGCCGTTATCTCAACTAGCCGAGTTAATTGCTTAATCTGCAAGGCTGCATTAGATGCTCTGAACGCTCCGGCTCGGGTCATTGCTGTGCGAGCTCACCTTTTTACCTGGGCAAGCGGCATGAGTCATGCGTTGCGTTCGCTTATCGAGACGAGAAATGCGTGTCTCCTTCTTCAATAATTTTATAGCCCACGTTGCGGCAATACAGCACAACACAGAAACAAAACCTCGCTGCAATCAATTAGCATTGTGACCTGTTTTTTGTTGTTGTTTTTTTTTGCTTTTTACCTGGCGCCCTTGCCCCCTCTGTCCGACCCTCAGCCGCTCCTGTGCGCTCGCTCTGGTCTCTCTTATCAGTTTGACGCGCTTGTTAATGAACGAGCGAGGCCTCAAGTATTGCAGCGGAGCACGTGGTGGGGGCATGCGGCAGGGGTATTCCACTCATATTTTGATGCATCGATTGGCTTTTGTTTTTGTTTCTGTCTTTTGTTTTTGTCATTGTTAAAAGCTTTTTGCTTAATACGCATTTTAAATGCTAATTAAAATGTTTTTTTTAGGTATTTGCTCAGGCAGCTCACTCTCCATGCGCCGTTCTGCCTTCGCCGTTCGCATTTGCATTTAGGCACTATAAAAAATTTGTCAGAATTGATGATGATGCGAAATATTATAAATGACTTTTACACTCTTACACTTTTGCACGTTTTTTTCTCATCATTTTTACACTGTGCAACGCAGTCATTTTTCAACAGAGCCGAAGAATTTTCGCATTACAAATGAATATTTTCAGCTTTTCTGGCCTCCCATTTCCCAAAACAATTAAAAAATCCTCAGGCTGGGGATCTGCTGCTCTAGCCGAGCTGTCTCGTTCATCATGCCCAAATGCATTTTAGCTGAAATTAAAAAATCTTTATATACTCGTATACTCGTATATGTATTCTGTGCCGCTGTTCATTAATTCCAAGTGGCCTCTGGCAGCTTAGCTGTAGCTGTGTTGCAACTGCTACAAAATTCAGAGCAAAAGCATTCACAGCCAGCACTAGGGACTCAGGCGCACTCAGAACTCAGCTCACAACTGCCTTCAGCTGATGGACAAGTGCAGCTGGCGACGTTGTAGCTACTGAATCCCTAAGCCTGCCCCAAAATAGACTCACTCTCTCACTCTCTCTTTATCTCTCTCTCTCTCTCTTTATCTCTTTCTCTATCACTCTCTCTTGCAATAATAACTTTTGGCACTAATTCAAGGACAAGCACTCGCATACTTTTTGTGTGTTTATTTATATATATAATTTCATCATTCATGAGACAAAAATAGTTAAATTTATAAAGCAATCCATAATGTGCCAATTATATATAATTAATGAGTAGAATGGTAGATGAGCTCAATACTGATTCAACAGCAGGTTAACATAGAACTTACTTCTAAAGACGAAAAGAAAACCACTAAACCCAAATATCTTAAAAATTAAGTTGATTACGAAGACATCATTCCAAATTAGCGCTTAAAAACGAAGTGCTACTGTGGAAAACACTTTCAAACTGCGAGTACTTGAATTGAAGAACGTCCACTTCAGATTGCCCAGTATCTATCAAGGTCTACCAAGTGTACACTAAAGGGTATAGCCAAGGTCAAAGCAATAAACTAAATCAAATTTTAATTACAGTCATAAAATTAATTAAATTTCTCTTTTAATTATAGATTAAATTTATGGTCAATCATTTATTAAACTTGGCCGAGTTCACAATCCCTTAAAGAGTTCAAATGTTATCAGACCTCAAGTATACCTCTATGTATATATAATGTCAAGCAAAGTCTATCAGCTGTTAATCTACCATAAACAGAGTATCAGGCTGTCAGTACTCACTTATAGAAATATTTATATATGTATGTGCTTGCAGTAACAGCTGATTTATACAGAAGTAATATTATAGATAAGTTTTAAATATTTGCTTGGAAAAGCTCTTCAAGCCTGTTTGTTATGGCAGCTCTTAGCGTTTAAGTGCGTGCAGCGAAGTCCAGCCAAATGCCACCCTGGAGACTCGTCACCAAGCTCGCTGGCGTGAACAAATTATCCTGGCGAGTCTTTGCATTGACGCTGACATCAAAGTTGACTATAATCTCCACAAGTGCCGCCTTGATCTGAGCGAGGGCAAAGCGCATGCCTGCAGGACCCGAAGGAGTTTTGGGTTAGGGATATTTCTCAGTGCGACTCGCTCTACTTACCTATGCAAATGCGTGGACCATCGCCGAAGCCCATGAATACGCCTTGATCGCGATATTTCTTGACAGCATCGGGGTCCAGGAAGCGCTCTGGCTGAAACTCTTTGGCATTGGGAAAGTAATCCTCATCGAGCATGTAGCAGGAATGAGGCACCACGACAATGGTGCCCTTTTCCACTGTGAAGTTGGGGCCGTTCCGGTTGGGCAGCTCAATGGACTCGGTGCACAGCTTGTTGGATATGGCAAGTGGAGGAAAGAGACGAATAGTTTCTGCAAGTTCCATCAAAAGTTATTCTAAAAGTTCAAATTTGTCTTCCCTCTCTCTCTCTCTCTCTCTCTCTCTCTCTCTCATATATATTAACCTTGCACGCAGGCGTTCAGATAGGGCAGCTCGACGAGCTTATCAAAATCGATGAAGCCCTGATCGTTCAGGTGTTCCGTCAGCTCCTCTCTTAGACGCTGTTGCACCTTGGCATCGCGACCGAGCAGCATCAGCGTGTGGGCCAAAACAGTGGCCGTCGTCTCAAAGCCATCCAGCAGGAAGGTCATCGAGCAAGCCGTCAACTTGCGTGAGCTCAGATTCTTCTTCTTGGCCAGTTGCAGAATGTAGTCCAGAAAGTCCACACGATCCGCCTGCTTGCCAGCTGCAACTTGGCTATTGCGCGCCTCGACAGCCGCCTCCATGAAGTCCACAAAGAAGCGCTCTACATGTTTAGGTACAAACTGCCACTTCTTGATGCGACGCAGCGAGGGTATCAAGGCCATTGCAGCAAAACTGATCACAATGAACAAAGGCTGTTCGAACAGTGCCTTGATATTGCCCATCACAGGCGTGGGATGATCAGTGAAGCTCTGAGCACTCAGGCCCAGCACGCAATCTGTCACCATTTCAGTGGTAAAGCAAAGACTGATCTGTTGGTTGAGAATGAGAACTCTTTGATATATACTGCGAAGCACCTACACAGATGGGGTCAGCAAAATAGTAGTGCGACTGAAATGTTGGATAACAACATTTGGTGATGAACAACATTCTAATTTTGTAAAACAATTTGAAACGAGTTTCAAAATTAACCTATATATATATATTTATATTAATGTATTCAAATTGTTTTCTAAATATTATGTTTATCATAAAATTTTGCTGCCCAACATTTCAGTTGCGCTACTATATTTATGAACACAGCTGTATATATAGATTTCTACTCTATAGACACTCTAGAGATACTCTATAGATACTCTATAGATACTCTAGAGATACTCTATAGATACTCTATAGATACTTTAAAGATACTCTATAGATACTCTATAGATACTCTATAGATACTCTATAGATCTCTATAGTCTACTTACATCCTTGCCATTCACACCATCCTTGGGCGCAATGCGTATTTGCTTGCGTATGAATTCGTTCATCTTTTTGCACACTTGATTCGTTACTGGATAAACCGTTTTGATCTGCAGAGGATAATGAATAAATATATATATAAAAGCTCAATCACAATCATGTCAGTCTCTCTCTCTCTCTATATATATATATATATATATATATATATATGAGAGACAGAGACAGAGAAAGAGACAGATATGATTTTGATTGAGTTTTTGACTTTAGTTCCAATTTGCATTCAATTGCATTAATATTTTGATAGACTTTGAAGTGTAGGCTGGAAACTTGAACCTTTCAACATTTCACAAATATGATTTTGATGGATACTTTACACATTTATGAAGTCTAACTCTTATCAAAATCATTGCAAAGGTGTCTCTCCTTAGCTTACCCGACTCATGGTTAGGCCGGGTGTTATGTCGGCACGACGCTCCTTCCACGCCTCGCCTGTCATCGTGAACATGTTGTTGGCCAATATGAAATCGCTCTTCTCGTCGACCATGGTGGCCAGTTCGTTGTCATGGAAGTTTTTGAAGTTCGACACGAATACGCGATGCGCCAGCTCCGGATTGACAATTAGCAGTTGAGGCATCCGAGACATAAAAATGCCAACTGCATCGTATTGTTGCTTGTAGTTGCTGCACAAAGAGAAAACGAATCACTTAGACTGACGCCATATAGTCAAATGGGTCTCAGGCATTACTTATAGATCTTATTAAGATCATGTACAGCGTGCTGCTTCGCTGTGAACAGATTGGGATAGTTGCCAGTGAGTATGGCTGGCGTTGGCCCGGGCACTTTGCGCTTGCGCCAATAGCCAAAGTTCCAGATGAGAAACTCGTAGCCCAGAAAGGCTACCAGACCAAGTAGAGCCAACGTAGTGAGCATTGCGACAACCGTTTCTCGACTGCTGCCCGTTTGTCTATGCCCAATTATAAATACTGTTTGCAGGTCAGTTGACCAGATAAGACAACGTGTGATAGCTTATCAGAATCTACTAGTCTAGTGAGCTCGCTGCAGCGAGCTGCTGCTTATCTGCAATTAGAGCGAAATACTTACCCCCCGCCCGTACCTATCAATTGTTTTTCTCCTCCTCATTAATTAATACTCGCTCGCGTTGTGAAAAGAGAGTATATTGGTGCTATACGTTCCTCTCTCTCTCTCTCTCTCTCTCTCTCTCTCTCTCTCTCTCTCTCTCTCTCTCTCTCTCTCTCTCTCTCTCTCTCTCTCTCTCTCTCTCTCTCTCTCTCTCTCTCTCTCTCTCTCTCTCTCTCTCTCACTCTCTTTCTCTCTTTACTTGACAAATATGGCTTATACCTGAGTCACAGTCTGATAAAGATATAAAATTGTAGGGTAAACCCGTTCAGGGCGTAGCAAATTTTAAATACATAAATCCCACTTCCAGTTGCATAGCTCAATTCCATTGCTAACCTAAAATCATATATCAACGTCCTCAGGAGGGCGCAGATAACAAAGTTTTGCAGTTGACTCAATTTCTAAAAAAATACGAGTATCATGCAGTCAGCTACACCCGACTCCACACAATTTATTTCGTGATTGTGCAAGATAGTTTCATTTTGTACTTGCGAGCATGACGCTGATTTTCATTTAGTCTCAGGAATCACCCTCAAAACTCTGAATGTAGCATGACGCGACGAATTCGCTTATTGAATAGTGTTTACATTTGTATAATCTGTTTAGATAGAGACTAAGACTGAGGCTACGGCTAGAGTATTTGGCTATACACTGTTGCTGCTCATAGTTGAGCTTGTGTCTAGCGTTTTAGCGTATCATGCGTATGCTGCGGGTTGCTAGAGCCTAAAAGCGCATATAGAACATATATACATAGGTATGTTAATATAGGTATATATATATATATATATATATATATATATATATATATATATATATATATATATATATATATATATATATATATTCATTGTCACTTTGAATTGATAACAAAATGCCTAACATGTCACTGATTTAATGAAGATTACATCAAGGTCATCTATAATATGCTCTACTTTAGTCAGTTATAGTATAGTAAGCTCTACTGAAGACTATGCTCGACTATGATATACCCTGAGCGGTGTGTTGAGCTGCTGTCTATCTATTTTGAGGGAAGTGTGTGTGAAGTACTTCAGAAGTACTTCAAACTATCTAGCAAATGTGATGATTTGAGCTCTAGTCTTAAACGATATATGATCAAACGATTTAGTATTGATTTTTGATCAGTTTAATGCCTCTCTCTCTCTCTCTCTCGTTCTCTGCCTGTTACTTGCATTTCAACTTGAACCATGTTACACCTCATTTCCAGTTTCTGTTATATATGACTCTTAACAGTTCGCTGCCCACACATTACTATTATAAAGCTATATCTATATATATATTTGTGTATCTGAAACTTTAGCTGTTCATTCATATCAGCATTCGGCTTGAGCAGTTGAAATGGATTTATGTGTGCGTCGTCTGTAAGCACATAAAGAACCATTAAGAAACCAAATGTCAGGCTGAGCAATCAGCAGAGCCAAGTGACAAACTCAAGACAGTGTCTATGCCCCCAAGAGAGTGGGAGAGTGGGGAGTGAGGAGTGGGGAGTGAGGAGTGGGGGCTCAGCTATCAGTGGTGCATTTGCCATTACACCCACTCGCAGTTTCTATATATTGTTGTCCAATTGCTCAGCTAATGGATTGCGAGCGCAGTTAATAACTCGAGCACACACAAAAGTGTGCCAACTGTGTGTGTGTGTGTGTGTGTGTGTATGGCAGTTGGGGCCAGGAAGTGGTGCAAGTGTGGCCTGAAATGGTTTACCAGCTGCCGTCCAATTAAACACTTAGCCACAAGCGATGACGAGGCCTCGGCATCGGCCTCGGTCGAGGATGGGCGACAGAGCTGACCTGGCCACGTGTGACAAATTGACGCTTTTTAATTTCGCCTGCACCGTCGCACCACCACCACCAACGAAACCACTTTAAAAATAAACGCAAAGCGCCACACGACGAATCGCCAATAACAAAATAACAAAATGACAAAATAACGAATTAACGAATTACGAATTACGAATCACGCATACGCCCCATACACCCCGATCTCCCTCCCTGCCCCCACCCATGCAGGCTGCTGTTGTCAACTCTGGGCTGATTGACGATGTTGTTCAAGTGGTTGTTGTTGTTTCTGCTCTGCTTGTTGTGGCTGTGGCTACTAAAAAGGTGTTTTCATTTTGCATGCAAAACAAAGCAGGCAAAAAAAACGTCGCCTTGATTAATTGCCTCGCACAAGCAGCGACTGCTAAACAGAGTCAAATGCATGTAGATATATAGCATATATATATATATGAACATCTCTATATGTATGTGTGGAGAGAGAGTGTTTCAATACCGCTTTGACTCTACTTTATTTAACAAATGATGTGCATGCCTTTGGTGCTGATAATGTGAAGCGCCAGCTCTGCCGCGCTCGTCCTGTTGCCTGTTCCATTCGCATTCATTCGCATCGTCTGGCAAACCAATCAAAATGTTAATGACACTCGCCAATACAGTTATCAACGCCACGGCGTCAGCTACGTTGATATCTGTGCAGCAGGAGGGGGAGTAGGGCGGCAGGGCGGTAGGGGCGTGACAGGAGGAGAAGGAGGAGGAGGAAGAGGCCAGTGAGCCTTTTAACATTGTTCTGCCATCGCTTTTGTTTCAACACTCTAACAAAGACTTGGCATTTACAATACGTCATGAAGTATCAAAGCATTTTCACACTTTCTATATATATGTTGGGTTTGTGTCAAATTGGTTTTCTAGAATGACAATTTCTACGCATCTCTTTGTCTATTGACAATCATAACGACCCAGTTCTCGTTCTCACTCAGCAATATCCACGAGTACGTTCAAGAGCAGCTATATTTGGTCTCTGTGTCTCTCTCTCTCTCTCTCTCTCTTGCTCATGGATTGAGAATTAGAGAATTCAAACTGGTAATGAGAATATGGATAATACTTTTAATACATCTCTATACGGTCTTTCTGCCGCACACGAATACAGAGTGGAAACTTAGAAAACAGACTTTTCTATTTGTTTTATAATATTAATTACTGCGATACGTTGCGCAGCAAAATTATGTTTATCACAAAATTGTTCTGTATATGTATATTTATGTATATATAATAAAACACAAATGACTGCTCCAATTCTTTGTTTTAAGTTCAACCAAAATACAGATAATCAGAATCGATTGCAATGTAGGGCATAGACAAAATATGATAATATGATAAGCTTAATCAATAAAAAAAGATGTGTGAATTGAAAAGACTGAGTTTATTGCTTTATAGAAGCAAAATGCATGCCAAATAAGAGCAGCTTGCTAAAATTTTAGAGCTGAGTCATGTGGTTAAGTGTCTAAAGGCCAAGATTATGGTACAAAATCAAGGCAATCTCATAAAAACTCGAGTCAACAGACGTCGAATGACATTTTGTCAACTGGGATCAACTATTTCAAATACTAAAATATATATATATATATATATATATATATACTCAAATATCTTAAATATTTTTATACACATCACTTCACTGTTTTTGTCACCTTGGATCAACGAATTAAATAAATATATATCGCAACTCTCTAATATATATATCTAATATCTCACTTTCGAATATCTTATATATGCATATATTTATACACATAATTTTCTGCAAGTGTATTTAGGCTTCGTCAAGCATATTTCTGCTCATTTCTTTTCTTGTATCTGGTCGTTGTCATTTGGCGTCTCCATTTCTCTACCCGTCGTCTCTTCATGCGCTCCTCCCTGTCACCATCTCCATCTCCTTCTCCTCCTCCTTTGCCGTCTCCTTCTCCTGCTCCACTGCTGTTAAGTTGTCATTTCCATTATGAGCATGTCGCTTTAGCATTTAACAAATAGTTGAGACATTTACAAGCATCGATAAGCGCCAGCGCCAGCGCTGCGCCGTGGCACCTGGCGAAGACCTCCACAGAGCAGCCGATCGATCGCCGTGAGGGGATCAATGGCCCAGCTCCACATGCAGCTACGATTTGTGTTAATGTATTTAGATTTGGGTCTCAGCCGATGCGTCGGCTAATTGATGTCGCTCTTAAATGGCCAGCTAAAGTCTTTCATATTCATACTCTGTCACACATTAATCAGCGCAGGCAGCAGCCATAAAGCTCATAAATAACCAAATTCAAATACAAATCGAAATCGAAATCCAAGTCCAAGTCCAAATTTAAAACCCATCTCTTAGCTGAGGCGGCCCACACACAATAGCCAAGCACTTACACGAGCGAGATTTATAATAATAATTGCCTGGCGCTTCCCATGTGAGCGAGGCGACAACACGACAACACGACAATATGACAGACAACTCAAGAACTTATCAGAGTCAATGACAACCAGAAGAAGAAAGAGCAGAAGAGGCTGAGCTGACGGCACCGGATGTGCTGCTTAGGCGTGTGACTTAAAGAGGAGAACGTGTCGTGACACGAGCACAGGCGACATTCGTGTTAAGAACTGAGCAAGAGGTGGAAGATATAGGATAAGAGAATGCAATACCAGAGGAGTGTCCACATGACAGACTCAGAATGAGATTGCTCAAATATGCCTTAAATGTGAAGCAATCTATCGATATTTATCGATATCATGAATGGTACTTTGAGGAATGCTCATAGATCCCATGATGAGGATATGTATATACAGATAGGTAGATAGATAGATAGGCAGAGAGACACAGATGGCTAGATTTATCGATAACATGCAACATTTAAGCACGACTTGATGTGCTTACTTAGTCGGACTATCTTTTATATTTTTCTATATTTTAGCAAAACTTGATGATGGCGAGGGATACTTTTAGTTCCAGTGAAAGATAGATATATAGGGAAGCAGCGAGATCTGCGTGCTAAATAGAAACTTACAATGAATACTTATAGTTACAGACAGACTGGCAAATCGTTTAGTAGATAAACAGACAGACAGAGAGACAGGCAAGGTTAAGACTAATAATATTATGAAAAGTTTTAGATAAACTTGTAAATAAAAGGTCTACGTCTAATGCTCCATACCTCATATAATGGCAGATAAATGCAGGCATAGAAAGAAAGATAGGCAGGCAGATACAAATGGCTCAAACGACACAGCTCGACAGCCTGATCAAGAATATTTTTTTATTTTATAGAGCCAAACACTTGTCCAATACCAATTTATTGTCCTGCAACCATTTTCCCTGGTTACAGGGTATAATTAAAGCATGACAAATTATGTTCAAATACAGCTCTGATCATGCGTGTCTGACAACTGTTCGCTTCGGGCTGCTCATCTCTAACAAAAGTGTTTCAGCCATTGCATAGATCAAATTTGTGTTGACAAAAGGGAAAAATTATCGATTGATAATGCGGCCAATTGTGGGCTGTGCACATAAACAAAGCATTAAAAACATATCGAAAACAGTTTTTTAGGTAATTTATCAAAAGATATGAGAGATGGAAAGAGAGAGAGAGAGAGAGAGGGAGAGACGTAGAGGGCGAGCTGATTGGTGGGCGTCACTGTTTAT
The DNA here is from genome assembly GCA_035045365.1 of Drosophila leonis. Lineage (NCBI taxonomy): Eukaryota > Metazoa > Arthropoda > Insecta > Diptera > Drosophilidae > Drosophila > Drosophila leonis. Next base: position 497,639 of record JAWNPC010000284.1, on the reverse strand, counting down.
AGTGCTAATTACAAGCTAAGGGACAGACTGCAACAATTTGGAATCGATTTGTCAGCGGAAGAGAGATAAAGATAGAGAAAGAGAGAGAGAGGGAGAGAGAGCGTGAGGAGGGGTGGGTTATAGTTCAAGCCATATGGCAAAGGAAGAGTATTACTTGGGCTCATTAGAACGAGCATAAATCATTTTCAATGATTGCTTCCACTGAAACGATCTGCACAGAGAGATAGAGAGAGAGAGAGAGAGAGAGAGAGAGAGAGAGAGAGAGAGAGAGAGAGAGAGAGAGGTTGAGAAAAATACAGATCTTTAGGCAAGCTAAGCAACTGGCAATCAGCAAAAACACTTCCGATGCGAGAACGTGTAACGTGTGCTCTAGTCGCCAGAGTATGACTAGCAAATACCCTGTAATACCTAAGAGATATGCACTACATATGAGAGACTAGCAAATACCCTGTAATGTAACCGAAGAGATAAGCTCCAAAATGTATGAAATTTAATACTCGTTTCAAATTGTTTTCAAAATATTATGTTTACACAAACAACATTTTAGTCGCACTACTATTTTGCTGACCACATATGTTCTACATATACGAACTAAAAGAAACCCATTTCTCGTATACACCCTTTAGCAAAGTTTACAGGGTATAACGAGCTCTTTCAACTGCCATCTTGGAGTGGACGGCTGCAACGTGTTGGGAGTAAAAAGTTTGCGTAATTTGCAGAAAACGTTTTGTTTGAAATTGAAATTGGTTTCTGCTTTCAGCCAGACAATTTAACCGCAAATCAGATAAAGCGGCTAAAACGTTCAAAGCTATAGGCCCAGCCCCAACTGCAAAGCGGCTGAGAATTCTCGCGAGCTGAGAATGCGCAAAGGAAATAAAAATAAAAATAAGAAATAAAGAAAAGATTAATTCGAGCAAATGTTAAGTTTGCTGTGCGCGATTTAGCATACCCTGCAATGAACTATATAATTGGACACGGCGCATCAACCAGGCACGTTTCATATTAACAAAAGGCAGACGCAAAAGAGATAGAGTGAGAGAGTGAGAGAGAGAGAGAGAGAGGAGGTCAAATGCTTGCAATTGGCTATGAAAATGATGGCTATTGCATTTGCATTCAACGCGAATCAATTCCAAATGGCCATCCATCTGAGCTTCGTCAGCAGCAATCAACATCAGCAACATTAGCAACATCATCATCGTCATCATTCACATTAAATAACATCATTATTATGAAAAAGTCTTTTCTGCTGTTGTTGATGAAAACGATTTTAAATTATTTTATTTCAATTGCAAAATTATGGCTCCACTTGGAACGGGCTGCGACTTGGCTTCCTCCCCTTCTCTCACCTATCTGCCAACCCCCCTTGAGGGGTGGCAACTGCTGCCTGCCGCATGGCTGCGACTATATCAATTTTTTGCGCTTTTTCTGTTTTTATTGCTACTCCATTAAAATTGAATTGACTTTTTTGTTGTTGTTGTTATTGCTGTAGTTGATGTCGATTGTTGTTGCTGTTGCTGTTGTTGCTAGCATATTGCCTGTTAATGTCTGAAAATATAATAATAGTCATTAGACTGAAACAGAAACGATTGTGCGATTGATGTTAAATTAAAAATTATTGATTATGCAGCAGCAGCCGCAGCAGCAAAACCCAAGCTGCAAAATGTTCGCAGCGTTTTTCAATTTACATATAGACAGAGTATAGAGCAGAGCTATAGACAGCTTAGTCATAGCTTATACAGAGTATCTTCAAATGCTGAGAGAGAATTATGAATGATTTTTTTAAATTTAAAAAGTTCTGCTAAATAAAATTAATTTTCATATCAAGAAAATCTCATGTTTTTTAAAACGTAAATTTTTACAAAAATAGGTTTTGATTTGAAGTATGGCAAATCCAATTTTTTTCTTTTCTTTAACAGAGTTTTTTGAGTTCAAAAAGTTATATTAGCAATAAAAATAATAAACTTTTGAATAAAATCATAAAAAATCATGTATATATATATATATCAATTTATCATGAAAGCGTATAAATGTGGAATAAAATTTATATATAAAATTATATTTAATTTAACTTTGTCTAAAAGAAAATTTGAACGTTTTTTCAAATTTAGGCGCGTTTTGTCATAAGCAGTACGAAAGAAAGCAGTATTAAGTAAACCAGTTCACAAGCAGTGGTTATAGTTTAGTGATTCGTTTTATGCGCGACAGATGGCGCAAATGTAGTGGTGTGTGTATTGGCTATGTCGTTTACTTAATACTTAACGAATTCATAGTTAACGATGCATTGAACGAAATTATGGAAAAATGTACAAATCGTTGAGTTTTGGATGCATGTGTTAGGTTTGCAGAATTAACGCTAGAGTGCGCACTATGTGAGTGAGCGATAGAAGGGAAAGAGTGAGAGAGAGAGAGAGAGTGAAAGAGAGAGAGACGTAAAAGTTGACAAAATCGGAACATAGAAAATATACTAAATACACTGGTGGTCAAAATAAATGTTACGTTATCATAACTTGTTCTCATTTGGAAATATTTTCATATTTGTAAAGCTTTTAATTTCTTTTAAATTATTCAAATGATAATTTCGTGAATAGCTCGTAGATCCAATTGTGTTGCTATAAAGATGAACACTGTTCTATATTGTGTTATGTTTCATATTTAAAATATTTAAAATATATATTTTATATTTTTTGTATTTTTGTTAAATATGTATATTTTCATTTCATATGTAATGTCGTGCTGCCAATCTCAATATCTTTCACTTTTGCATACCTCAACGATTTGCGAATGTATAACAGCAAGATCACTACAGTCAAGCCTCATTAATAGCCGCCAGTTGCGCAGGGACCGCCCGGACGATGCGCCTGCCTCCAGCTGCTGCCTGTGCCAAAAAGGGAGCTAGGCCTCTGCCGTTGCCTCTGCCTCTGTCACTGCCTCTGCCACTGCCTTTGTCTTTGGCTTTTCTTCATCTGATTGCCTTAAATTAGGCGATGTCAATGAAGGCTGCGCCCATCTCCCGCCCAAGCGCCCGCTATACCAGCCCCTCCCCTTCCCCTCTGCCGCTGACAACTTGTGCGGCAATTGAAGTGGAACGGTAAATGCGGTTGACGTCGCAGCAGCAGCGGCAGCCGCAGCGACGCTGGCAGCAGAACACTCATACGCACCGTTGCTGCTGATGAAGGGAAATGATAATTACACACACTCACACACACACACACACACACACTCACACACTCGCACACACACACAATGGCAAATTTTTGTGGAAAAACGTACGTAAATAGCCAGAATCTCATTAAAAAAATCTACGGGCAAGGGCTGCCTAATGAGCGCTTACAGCAACAGCGTAAGCCCCCTCCTCTGCCCCTACCGCCCTCTGGCTTTCCCTTGACTTTGGTAGCAGCCCAACATAATGTAATTAAATCGCATTATTTGTCATTTCGAGCAAATGAATTGAAACAAATTTAGTGTGACAAATGAATTGTTTATATGCGCGTATAATGCATACAGAAAGAGTGAGAGAGAGAGGGATAGAGAGAGAGAGAGAGAGAGAGACACACATATATACACATAGATGACTCTGTGTGTGTGGATACAGTCAATTTGTTTCTCTTTTGCTTTCTAGCCAATTTCATTTGATTTGAATGCGTGCGAGAGGTTCTGGGGCCCAGGCATTAGAACTTGGCCAGCTCGTATCTGTTGGCCATCTTTTGGCTGTTTGACTGTTTGGCTTTTAGCTAATTCGAGTTTATGAGCCATGTCTAATTACCAAATGAATTGTGCAATTATTTATTTTTGTTTATTAATTGGCTGCCCCACTAATGAGACACAGCTACAAAATTGAGCAATGAGACGAGCAGAGATCTGACTCAGCGATTGACTGACTGACTGATCGATTGACTGACTGACTCATTGACTCACTGACTCACTGACTGCTGTAACATAAATGCATTGAGTTATGACACTTCTTGTGGTTTCATCAGCCAGCAATTCTTTTGACTTGACGTAGGACTTTGTCGGCTGCTGCGGCTTTTGGCTTTGGTAACGAGCATTTTGGCCTACAATGTTGCCAACGCCAGCGGAAGCAGCCACCACAAAGTGCCATTTATGCAAAGTGCTCAAGCATTTAATGCGGGCTACATCTCTCTCTCTCTCTCTCTCTCTCTCTCTCTCTCTATTTGTCTGTCTGCCTTTGCTCATTGTGCAACTCATTAGCACTTATTAAAACTAAGTGCAGTCAAAAGCAAAGCCCAACTGCACTGCGAGAAACTAACTGAAGCTTGACTTGCAGCTAATTACTAAGAACATCTTAGCTCATTATTAACAAACTTAAAGCAAAGTTTGAGTTCGTGTCTCTTAGTTCGTTTTTTCAAGCTTTTAGAAGCAGAAGAAGACAGTTATCGTTATCGTCATAATCATTAACCCATGACCTTAAAATCGATAACACACAAATTTAATGTGCTGTAATCATAGATAAATATAATATAAATAGTTGTATTAATTATATATTATTTATTATGTATAATTATATATATATATTCTAATTATATATTATACAACTACAATATTTATATTATTTTATTATTATTATTATTATTATTATTATTTATTATAACATAAATCCAAAGGAAATTTAAAATATTTCACAAAATATGTATCAAATGAAAATTCAAGTTTATTTTGTCTTCCAAATATTCAACTTAATTAGGAAATTAAGAAGCTACTTTCTGTTCTTCTAGTGGCGAACAGCTGCGCGTCAAGCCACAACTAATCGGACTTCTTCTAGTCAAATCTCTATTACTCAAACTTCTCACAGTCTCACAGGCATTCTCTAGTCAGGCAGAGTCCTGTTACTCCTCCGTAGCTCCTATGATATATATTATATATATATACTCTATATATATTATATAGTCTATCTCTATAGTCTCATATAGTCTTCATCAGCAGAAACAGCCGAATGGATTTAACATGTCAAAAATACATCCATTTCAGCTAGACTGAAATTTGTCTCAAATATTCTATAAATTTTATTGATATGCTATTTCAATTCATGTTTCATTTTAGCTAAACATTTCTTAGAGCACCCTCACATATCTTTCTTAGTTTTCAGAGCTGTTTTCCTAATTTCTCTCATTTTCTGCATTCGCTTAAATAGAAATTAATTTAAAGACTTCTACAAATTATATTTCTCTGCTTACTTCTGTCAGTAGCTCTGCTTTTTCTCACAGTGTAGCAGTGAGTATCAGGCGGAAATGATGGGCCTAGATTTCAGTTGCGGGCTAAGTTCGAGTCGTTCGCTGGGTGCAACATCGACAGCTGCTGCTGCTGCTGCTGTTGCTGCTGCGGCAGTTGTAATCAACATTTCAGCAATTGTCAGTTACAGTTGCAGTTGTTGTGGTTGCAGTTGTTGCTGTTGCAGTTGTTGTTGTTGTTGTTGCAAGTGTGCACTGGCGCGTGTCGCCAGCAAACAGAGAAACAGAAACAGAAACAGAAATGCGACTACAAAAAATGGCGTCCAATTAACGTGGCTGCCATATTTGTTTAGTTGTTGCTGTTGTTGCTCTTGTTGTTGTTGTTGTTGTTGTAATTGTTGTTGTTGTCTGTTGTCTGGGCAATAAAACATTTCATTTATTAGCCATGGCTGTGGCATGGCGGCCCCTGCGGCCAAGTCAATTTCGAGTCGCATTTGCCATTTCGACTGCAGTTTCATTGATTTTTCTTTTCAGTTTCTTTTTCCTTGCGTTTGTTTGTTTTGGGTCGTGTCAGTAGGCAGTTAGCTTAAATTTGGCTTTGCCCGCCAGCTGTTGCCCTGGCCACGCCCCCCTTTGGCAGTTCACACTTTCACAGGTGGAACAGCGGCGGCGAAAGGATGCGCTGGCAAACAAATTAAAACAAATTGGTCAACACAATTTGATTATAAAAGCAATAGCTCAGACACACACACACACACACACACACACTGGCACACACTCACCTTCAGTTTGATCATCTTGAACACATTAGGGCGCAGCTGCAGGCGCCGGGAATCGATTATCCTTTTCTTGGCGGCGCAGCTCAATCCTTTTGCATACGTGCCGCACCTGTTGTCATGGTTAAACGCGGATCCCAATTCGCTGCGTCTCTAAATGCTGCCAGCCATGCGAGCCATGCGAACCTCGATGCTATCACTCTAATGGCGTCCTGGCCAGCCATTAATGGGCTGAGCTGCCCAAAGGCTTTCATTTGAATTGGACACGGCCTGACAGCGCGCTGTGAGAGGTGTGAAGAGCTGCGCTGCCTCTAAGTGTTGCGCCTTGCATAATTATATGCAATTTATATTGCGGCAGCAAGATCCTTCTAGGAACTACTGCTGCTGCTTCTGCAGCTACTGTGTTACCTGTGTGCCACAGGGGTCGAGGGTCAATTGAAATGCTCTTAAATGGTTTGCTATTTGATCTGACTGTGAGTGAGAGGGCGAGTGCGAGTGCGAGTGGGTGTGACTGCAGCTGCCTGCTAGAAAGCGCGTTTTAAGACGCCCAGAAAACGCTCGCTTCGCTGGTCACATCAATTGATATCAATAGAAATGCTATGCTACCTTTTTGATCCAAATATCTAACTGGCCAAGTGGGTGTGGCTGCAGCTGCCTGACTGAATGACACCAGCGCGTTTTAAAACGCTTAGAAGACGCACGCTTGTTTGTTTAGCTAGCGCCACTATCAATCGGAATGAATGATAGAAATGAGCTAACGTATTTTCTTCTGTTGATGTGTTTGATCCTCTGGGTAACCGATTGTAGCTGCAGCTGCCTGTCAGCACATACCATGGCTCGCACGCGTTTTAAAACGCACTCAAAGCGCGCTGGCTTACCCTTTCAGTCAGCAGCCAATGCCAATCAAAAAGCTCTTACATATTGTCATCTGCTCTGATTGATTATCTTATGACACTAGCTGCGACTGCAGCTGTTTCCCAACGCATTGCATGTCTTGCGCGCGTTTTAAAACGCGCTGAAAACGCGCGCGTGCTTTGCGCCCACTAAGCTGGGCATAACTTGCTTAATTAGCAGCCAATATCACGCACTTCATACTGTCCAATTAATTTAGCATATTACTATAGCTAACTACAAGCTGCCGCAGTGCAGCAATTGTTGCCTCAATCGTTGTTGTTGCTGTTGCTGTTGCTGTTGCCTCTTGGCAATTACCTTTGCTGGCTGCTGGCTGACGTTGACGGCTTCGTTTGTTGCAGCAACGTCAACCAGGCCGTGGCTCGGCTGTGGCACATGCAAAACAGAAATCAGCATATCGCATGTTGTCGCAGCCATGCCCATAGAGAGAGAGAGAACCGTCCCCCCTCCCCAACAAATACCCTGCTCGGCTAATGATAGAGCCTGTACGGGCTGTGTGCTGGCGCAGCAAAACGTCAAAACGTCAAGCATCTATTAGCCCGATTCTGTATTTTGTTTTTAGTTCGTTTGGATTCAACGCCTTGTCCTGCTCCTCCTGGTTGCCAGCCACAGCCCGGAGGGCCCAATGCTTTAGAATACCCTGTATAGATTGAGGATGTTTGGCAGTTCGGGTAAATTGCAGTTGTGCAAGTTCCATTGCAGCAAGTAAATGAATGAAGTAAAGAGAGAGAGAGAGAGAGAGAGAGAGCGAGAGATAGAGAGAGAGAGAAAGAGAGAGAGAAAGAGAGAGACTAAGAGAGAGAAAGAAAGAAAGAGAGGGAGAGAAGAGAGAGAAGCCAGCTATCGTTATCTTCATGTTCAACACATTGCCTTAAAATCGACATCAAACTTTATATTTTCTTAGCCTCATTCAGTTCTTCTTCTGGTCCTAGTCGAGTCTCTAAGTGTGAACAGAAAAATAATAGTGCGACTGATAAACATAATATTTTTAAAATATTACAGGGCATCTGTCAGTCGTTCACTGACACAGCTTTGTTTGTCATATTAAGACTTTAGATATTTATAAATATAAATATATAATAAGAACAGATATTTTAAGTCTTATTTCATACTGCTTAGCTTAGACTAACAAATAAATACAGGGCAACTGCTAGTCGTTCACATCCTAGTCGTGCGCCTGTTATAATTGTAGACATTGTGCAGGCCCTGCACTATTTGAAATCAGTTAACAAAGTCTCCTTGGGCTGCGCCAAGACCAGCTCAACTTCCACTTCCACTTCGACTTCTGCTTCGACTTTGTTTGTTCGACAACATTTCTCGTATATGCAAATGCCACAGTTGAGTGTTGCATGCAACCGATTCTCTTGTTCTTATTACTACAGCTGTTGCTGCTGTTGTTGTTGTTGTTGTAATGTAATATTTAGTAACAATTGCTGTTGCTGGACATGTCTCTGAAATTCGTGTCATGCGCCTGTGTAATTTAGCGTTTAATGAGAAGGCGTTTGTTGGTCATTAAACTATCGCCAGCCGGTGTCGCCTACCCGCGTCACCACCTCCCCTCGTCTCGTCACGTAATTGTGACTTGACTCTTTTTTCACTCATATATGTATATAGTATATATACATATATCGTATCGTATCGCAGCTATATTTTGTGGCAATATATCTCGCCTAGGCGCTTATTAGCCGCTTTAAGCAGCTTGTAACGCAGCCATTGAGCCAGTTGCGTGTTAGTTTAGCGTGTTTTCAGCTCTTTTTTCTTCTGTTTAGCCTTTTTTGTTAGCTTCTATTAGCTGCGGCTGCAGTGTGTAATCAAGGGTTAAGCGCCACGAGAGGTGCCTTAAAGAGGTGTGCCACACATCAATTTGCAAACGATTTTTTTTTCTTTAAATTTATTTTTTGTTAAGTGTAATTTAACAATTATTTAATAAAGTATTGACAAAATGCTTGATTAGAAGCGTGATTATATTTTTACATTGTAATTATTATTAGCCTTCGCTCTCTTTCTCTATTTATATATCTCTCTCTTGGTATTAAGTATGAACACAATTTTCAGCATGATTATATTTATGCATTATTATAAGTTGTCTCTATATTTCTATCTTTTTCTCCCTCTCTCTCTTCTCACTCTGTCTTTTTCTCTGTCTCTTGCTCTATTTCTCTTTCATGAGTCATGAATCAAAAGAAGTAAATTAGACTTAGGTAAAAGCTCTTCAACTGAACTTTAGCCAACAAAATCTTAGGTGATTCTCAGCGAACAGTTTTTATGATAGAATATTTTGATTCTGCCAACTATTATATGTATATGATTTATGTTAAGACTGCAACTAATTAAGTAAATAATCAAGAAGATTTATAATTTCGAAAATAGCAAGAAATAAAAAAAAATGTATTTTTATATAATATATATGTTTAGTTCTATATATAAGTATATATACATGTTGTTCTTGATTCTACAACAATTTAAATAAATTTCAGAATTAATTAGATAAATATATACATATATATATAAATTTTTGTAGAATCGAGAACAACATATATATATATATATATATATATACCACCATATATTTATGTATATGAATATATATCTTTTCCTATCAGTTTCACATTTCGTGAAGCCCATTTCAATGTCCTCTATAGAAATGATGTATCAGTTCTCTTTGTTGTTCTCATGATCTTCCCAATGTTATAATATATATATATATATATTATACATATATATATACATGCATATATTGCAATGCATATATATATATATATATATATACATTTATACTGCATATAAATACATATATATCGCAATGCTTCAACATTTTAAAATAATAATCGGCGCAATTAATTTTCATGTAAAATACAAAAAATTTGTCGCATGAAAAATGCATGTGAAATGCAATTAATTCAAGTGCTATAAAAACAGACAACCAGCACCGCACCACACACTCACCCACCACATCCACTGCACTGCACTGCACCACCCACAAATTGCCAACTTTGCTGTAACAATAATAAAAGATAAATTTTAATGACAATGTTGCCGCCATTTTTTTGAAACGTTGCCAGCAAAATCTGATTGCGGTTCTATTTATTGTTGCTGTTGTTGTTGTTGTTGCTGTCATTTGTTGCAATCACATTAATTATAATTATAGCGCTGGCAAAACCTGGCAAAAGTATCTCATTTCATAAATTGCACATGAAACCAACTCCAACTCCAACTCTGATTCCGATTTCGATTCCAATTGCAATTCGAATGCAGCTCCAACTGGCATTTAACTTGAATATTTTGTGTGAGCGCCTTGTCTGTTGTTTGCCTTTTAAATTGGCGCATTAGCTGGCTAAATGTGCTTTTGCCTTAACTTCAACTTCAACTTCAACTCGCAACGAGACGAACACACGTGACGAATTGCCAAGCTGCCAAGCTGCCAAACAGCCAAACGATAGCCCGATAGCCCCGACAACCAACCCCTTCGCGGCATGTCTTATATGTATGCAGATGCAAGTGCCACGCCCACAGCCACAGCCATTGCCCAGCTAGCCATAGCCATAGCCATAGCCATAGCCACAGCCCCATTTCGAGCCTTATTTGTAATTCATAAGCTTGACGGCGGCTTTTTGATGTTTCTGCTGCCCTGTTGACAAGCTGCGAAAGCGGGCATATTGGCTTCACTTGACATATTGGGATATATACTCTGAATTGATATATTCCTGACTTTGTCATAAAAGTTTTGAAGATTCGTTAATCATGGTCAAAGAGTCAAGTAGTTGGCAGAGAGTAGAGATAGAGACAGACTACTATTTTGGTGAGCTCCCATGCTTAACTATGATAATATTTATATATGTATATTTAAAATTATTATAAAAGTCAAGCGTGCCCTTGCTACCAGCTTAGTATTTCGGGACTCTCAGTTCTATTCGTCTGACTGGAGCAACTGGACTGGCGAGTCTGGCCTCCTTTGGTCGTGTTAACTCCTTCCACATCTGACTGTAGCATGCCAGAAGTAATGCCAGTATTATATTTGGCATTCACTAAAGAGTCTCAAGATGGCTTCAAGCCATCAAGTAGAGTATGCACAGTCGATAACACCCAACTGCCATGCACTCAATTCTCTTATTTGGGCTCATGCATTTGTCATTTGGCGGCAAAAGTTTTCTTCCAATTACACGTTGCAACAATATAATGACATAATGTGTCAGGCGATTCACTAGCTGCTCCTGCTCCCAGCTCCAGCTCGAGTCCCACATTCACATCCAAATTCACATTCACATTCACATTGTGTTTATGCAAATCGGGCAATTGTGCGGCTTATAATTGGCTCTGCAATTGCAAATCCTGGCTAGAGCGCAGAGGTTCCACAATTTGAAACTGGAAACTGGTAACTGGTAACTGGCAACTGGAAAGTGGGCCGCTTTGATTGGCCAGCGTGGCGGTCAGCGATGCGGCCATTGCGATTAAGCCGCAGCGCGGCTTAGCCAACTCAACTTTGTTCGAAATTTGTTTATGGCCCGCCGCCATATTGTGCATCATTAGCTTTTGGCACTGCGGCTGCAGCGCTGTCCGTTGTCATGGCATACACTGAGAGAACAAACTGGCTGAGAACTTATTTAAATCAGAGAAATTGTGTTAAGCTACATACAATATTTGTATTGCTCTCTATCATGAGCATTAGGAATACTTAAATAATATCATATTTCAACAATGTTTTTCTCTGAGTGAGCGATATCTCATTGTCTTTTCACCTCCTCCTTGAACTCAGTTCAATTCCTCTACTTTCCTCTTTTCATTCTCAATATGAATATCAAAATAAACTCATATAATGAAACTACAAATTTCTCTAAGTGTATGATTCTACTCAGTGCTCAATGCTTATTCCTTTTGTCATTCTCAACATTTAAATCAAAGCTTACTTCCATTTCAACTGCACTTTTCGCTCAGTGCATGTGCGCTGCAGTCCTCAGTCTTCAGACCTCAGTCGACATCTTCAAATCTCTCTCTCAGCCTTCGCTGCATTGCATTCGCCTAATTGCCTTAATTGCGCTTTTGTTTGTTGCCATGTGAAAAGCCAAAGTGTTAATTTTGTAGCTACAGCAACAGAGCAGCAGTAGAAGAGCAGCATAATTATCGAGTGGGCCAAGAGTCTGGGCCGAGTCTGATATTAGGCTTTAAGATCAATGCGCATGTGACTTGGACTTGGATTGGGATTTGGAGCTGGAGTTGGAAAGCTAAGCTGAGAGTTTGAGTCAGCGGCGATATAATGGCGATCGGCCATTTGAGTTGCTAACCAAAAGGCACAAAAATAAATCAATTAGCTCATAGCTGGCTGGCACTCTGGTGTTGGCCTAATGGCTGACTAGACTAATTAGTGGCTGGCGATCAAAACAGTCTGCGACTCTATATATACATATATATATATATATATATATATATGTATATACATATCTCAGTTGGACGATGTCAATTAATTCGCTTTGGGTTTCACCAATTAACACTTTTTTTTATTTATGGTAATTTCGTATCACAAATGATAAACCATAGATAAAGCTGACTTTTCGTTCATTTTATTAGAGTAGCAAAACAGCTTTATGGCTTTATATAATATATATATATATGTATATAGATATAGATATATATTCATATGTGATTTCAATTTGCACATGGCAAAAAGATATCACGCAAAAGCAGCAGCAGCAGCAGCTGTCAAGCATCCACAAAGCATCTACAAAGAAGCTGCTAATTGAAATTAGTTAAAACCCACTTGAACCCCATTTTCGTATTGCGCAAATCACATCCAAATCGAGTCCAAAAACTTCGAAGCGGGGCCTGAAATCACATTCCTAACGAAACAAATAACAAATAAATTCAAATCAAATCAAATTAACTTAATTAGCAGCCGAAGTACCCAGCTACCATTTGAGTTCGTGATCAACTCATCAGGCAATCGACTTAATAAGTGCCAAAAAGCAAATAAGAAGAAGAGCTAACCAAGCTAAGCAGTCTTCAAAATGGGACAAACTAATTGGAGATTGAGAAAGATCCCATGATTGAAGATTTCTCATGAAATCACAGAGAAATTGAGATTTGTAGCATATATAAAGATATTTCTAAGCTAAGGCAAAACTTTATAGAATTCGAGAAATAACTTGCATACGATAGGGAAAACTGTCGAATCCAGCTGCATTTACTACGCGAATGCAATAAACAAAGCAGAGCACACTTTCTTTAACTGCGAATGGTAATACGATGAAAGGACCGACTTGACAGAAACTATCGGTGAAGTCTAAGTAGAGACAATTGTAGAGACAATAGTAGAGGAAATGTGCAACAACGTAGATGCTTGGGAAAGACTTTGTGTCTTCGCCAAAAAGGTTTTGCGACGGAATATTGGGACCTAGACCAGAGCTCAGCTAGAGCACATAGAAGGGCTTCATCTTGAAGTTAAGTGCGGGATATGTCCTGGTTTTAAAGTGTGAGGCAGCACAAGAAAGAGGTTGTAAGTCGGTTAGCAATAATTATTAACAATTTTACCCCAAACAAAATTTTAAAAAATAAATAAGTTATTAGAATATGAATATAACATTGCTTCTGTCTATATCCACAACATATTCATCAACTTTTTATCTCTCAACAAGCCTCGTCTATTCAATCTTTTAAGTCCGTATTCACTTCTCACTGAGATACTTAAAAAATTAATAATATTTTCAAAAAGTTTTCCCAGATAAGTAAAGATCTGTAATGGGAATTTAGTGGGGCCTGGCAAAGATTCATTACGAAGCACAAATCAATTAGTTGGTAATGCGGCAATCCGGTCTGAGTTTCATTAGCGAGGTGTCTTTAATTAAGCTAAACAACCAAAGTCAGCAATTGTCATAATTTAGTCATGGCAACAGAGGAGAGCAGAGCCAGCGCCAATTAACATTGAGATCGTACGGGAACAGAGGGTAACTAGAAGCTAAGTTTGTGGCGCCAACTGTACGCCCGAAAGTCGCGTCATTTGGCTTGATTATTTCATAAATTTATTCGAGTTCCATGCAAAGCAATTGATGTCTGCTTAATAAAACTTAATGTTTCGTATAATTTCTGCGAATTGCCAGCGATCCATGCCAAATGACAAAATGCTAAAAAGATATAGATGGCATCAGGCAGGGGGATGGGCAGGAGAGTGAAGAGGGAGGCTTCGAGATCGGCTTTCTGCTTGGCTGGGGGCATGGGAGCTCTTTTTTTTGGCTTTGGCGGCACTTAAAAAAGTTATATATTTGTATACTTGATATATATCGCTCTGTATCTCTGCATCTGTATATATATCCGAGTGTATTTGAGCTTTTTTCAGGCACAGCACATCCGGCACAGATATTGTGTGGGTTATTATTTGTGCTAATTGGACTGTCATTTTTTGTGTTTGTTTGTTTCGTATGAGTGCTGAGTGCCTTTTGTTTTGTTTGGTTCGCTGTATTCAAACTGGCATCAATTTCACTTTAGTCGGAAACGCCTACTTTTTCATGCGAATCTCTTTCATTAACATAAATAAAAAAACTAATTTTCTTAATTGTATGCTTAATATATGCGAGTCTTATAAAAACATACAAATATATCTTTAGTATAATCATTTCTTTTGACAGTTATTACAGCCTTAAGTTACAGACTTTTATGAGTTATCAAATTTAAATATTAAATAAGGAACTAGGAATGGGTTCAAATCCCATTCTTATTTGCAAATAATATCTTGATCAAAACAAAGATTCGAGTCATTTTTAATTAATTAATCTAATAAATTACTTAAAGACAAGAGTTAAAATCCCATTCTTATTTCCTGCTTAGCTAGTATCTATTGAGATAGACAAAAAATGTATTTCAATATGTTATTCATAGTGCCCACAAGTCATGGGTTAAAATCTGCTTATCATGCATTACGACAAATGCTGTTGATATCAACATAATTATTTTTATTGACAGTTTTTATGAATATTATCTAAATTATAATTATAATTATAATTATATTCTGTCAATAAAGACTATTAAAACAGAAATTGCCTACATGTCGAGGGTTCGAGCTTGTATATTGTCTATACAATTGCCACTTGCCTATTGAGAATGGACAACAATTATATTCTTAGAGTCATAATAGAACATATACTATTACCCGCTGATATGGGACAAGGGTTCAAGTTCTATTCCTATTGAAACATGCTAAAGACACATTTAAAATATATTGTATATTAGTTATAATAAAATTTTTACAAATTGTAAGAGCTGCCTGAATGCCTACTTCATATACGAACAAGTCGAAGATTTGAATCTCTAGTTTGAAATTCCCTGCCAATTGCTCACTTGCTCACTTGCTTTAATCAAATATATTTTATGACTGCCATACAGCAAATGGCCATTAGTCCAACATTTGAAAGCGGAAATATTAATAAATTATTCGGTAAACAAATTTGTCAAATTACGAGTTCGAATTCGAATTCGCCAAGTGTAAATAGTTGAAAATAATTCATAAATAAATTTGCATCTAGTCAGGTTTTTGTGAGCGTTTCGTGCCACGCCTCGATGCAGCGGCACACAGTTGTTAATTAAGTGCCATTAACTGAAGGATATAAACGCAATTAGCGCCGAGTGGAACTCAAGCAAAACCGCCAAGCAGTCGCACCCCCATTTCATGAAGCCCCCTAGCCCTCCCCCCTCGCCCTCTCTCGTATGCAAGCGGCGCTGCTGTAGATGTTGCGTAGCCGCGAGCAAAGTGCCGTCTGCTTAATTAGTCTGCCTCAGTCTAAATAAGTACATATGTGAACGAACACATAAACATATAGTACAGACAGAGAAAGAGAGAGAGAGAGAGAGAGAGAGAGAGAGAGAGAGAGAGAGAGAGAGAGTCTGTATGTCGCAACTCATTTAAGTCGCATTTAATAAAATCAAAATCCATTACGCTTAATTTTGATTAAAACATTGGCCCAGCGTCTGCTCATTAAATTGTCACGCATGTTGTGTCAACCTCTTCAGCTACACTCAGCTCCCATCGGCCAAGTTCCACAGTCATGGACCACTTTGAAGTTGTCTCCGCGAGGCCGCCAACGCTGACACTTGCCTGACATCCCGTTTGACAGTTTGCATTGTTGCATGACACAAACTTCTCTCTCTCTCTCTCTCTCTCTCACTCTCTCGCACACCTTCCTCTCCTCTCTTCACATTTGCTTTTCCATAATATCTATGTCGTCCCCCCGTCGTCTCTGCTTGGGTGAGGCTTCACCTCGCTTCTATTTGCAACATCTGTCGGAGGGGCGTATTGGACTATGGAATGGGAGCAGATTCAGCGACATTCTTAAAAACGATTTAATTTAATTTTTATTGTTGACATAAACGTAATTGTCAGACCATTTATCCGCATTAAGTCTTCTGATGCGTAAGGATAACAGCAACAGCAACAACAGTGACAACAACAACAGCCGCAACAATAACAGCCACAAACAAATATGGCGTCAACATCATTGGGCGACAACAGGGTAGGTAGAGACAGTGGAACAACTAGAAGAACTTAAGCTCAAATTCTTATAATTTTTGATAGAATCATAGAAGAGATATAAGAGAATGATATAAGATATAAGATAAAAATGATATGTGAGAATGCAAATTTGGTTAATATTACCAAATAGATATAAACGAAATCAGTCAGAAAACAAGAATTTGCTAGGCAGAAATGTCCGAGAAGATATTCGGCTAAGTTGTTAGGAGAAGGAAGGTAAGCAATAAAGGAAACATTCATAATATGTATATACCCAACAAGAATATAACATATTGTCTTAGTTTAAGGAATTTTATTGAGTTAAGCTTAAGAAACACGTAAATCATCAATGCTATCCTCAAAACATTGAAAGATATAGATTTTTTTCAATGTAGTATAATATAATAAGTATATATAATAATATAATAATATATATATAATTTTTTTTTCAATCTGCAGATTGGCTCAATAGTAATGTAGCTTTAATAAAGTTAAAATGGTTTGCCTTCCTACGGACCGACGGACAGCAAGACGGGCATTGCATCTCACTACGCGAACGAGTATAAATTTTAAACGGATATTAAGGCAAGGCAAGAATTAAACCTATTGATTCCAAACGAATCAGCAGCTCAGTCAAAACAAAAATTAATACTAATTTAAAATCTCGTGCCAATGATTCATACAACATTCTGCTCAGTTTATTTGCCCATCACGCCCATTGTACTTGATGGTGTAAAAAAAAACATAAATATTTACAATTTGGCACAGTGTAAAATGAGTTTAACTTTATCTGCTTTTGTGGTTGTTTACCAGACACAGGCTTATTCTGCTATCCTGGGCAAAGGATGATTTCGGCTGAATTGCGGGGCAGGGCAGAACATAGGGTATCTGTAGAGCTGTTATTTGTCGTTTGTTTCGTGGTTTATTTATATGCAAGTCAGGTTTTTGTCAACAAAATGTTTTGTGACAGAATATGGCGACAAGGCGAGAAGGCGAGAAGGCGTCGCCCTGGCAGAGGGTGGGTTAACGCGCATCATGCGCCTCACTGGACACTAATGGAAAAACTGGGGAGCGGGGTGAGGTCGAGGCAAACATTGACCGGTACCAGCAACCACTCGGCAACCATTCAGCAACCACTCGGCAGCCACTCTCGGTGGTTGCTTCCACTTTCACGCCCAGAGGCGGCTTTAAGTCGTCGGCTTTAAAAAAATTGTTTTTATTTTGTTTGGCCTAAATGCGATTCGAGCCATGAATTAGCTCAATTTCAGTTATACAAAATTGAATCGATTTCTTTTGATTTGCAATTAATAGACGTTACCACATGCCGAGTTTTGAATTTCCGGTTTGGGGCGCGGCACGTGCCCCTGGGGTGGGTGGGTGCTTGGCTGAGCTGTGTGGGTGGGCGCAACTTGGGTTACATGCGAATACCCTACACATAACACATGTGATACCACATTACATTCTATCAATATAAATAAACTCTAATGATGGCAAACTTGCATCTCTAATGATCTAGCATATAGTCTGATTACATCGGCTCACATTAAAATCTAATTATATCGAATGAAGTCAAGGAATTGCTCTAATAGGCGCCACACTTGACTCTGCCAGCAATTGCAATTAGCATTTACATAAAAATAAAATGGTATTACAGTACCTTCTCCTCCTCCACTCTGCCTTCCTCTCCCTCTCTCTGCGTTCCCTTGCCTTTTTGGGCGTTGGCTGGCACAACATGGCGTATAATTAATAAATTTTGTACACGCGCACCAAATGCCCATTATTTAGCTGATTGTTGTTGTTGCTGTTGCTGTTGTTGCTAGCTGGCGTTAATTGCACAAATACGTTTCTGAACAGTCCATTTTGGAATTACTTAAACCACAATGCCTGCCCCTGGATGTCCGCCCCGCCCTCCCATCATGCCCAAGCTGGCGGCGCGCGTCAAAAGCGGAAATTTGTTTATAATCGTTGTTAGCGTGTGGTACGCATCTACAGCTATGACTATATATACACTTTCATACATAGCTAAAGGCCCTATCAATAACCTAATAAACCCAGAAAAATAAACTAAGTAAGAGTGTTCTAGTTGCGTGTGCTCGACTAGAAGTTACTCTTTGTTCCTTAAACATATTTATGAGATAAGAAGTGTCTTTGGATAAGTTCTATAGACTCCATGCCTCTGGCTAACCTATTCATATTAAGAATTTGGATGCACGACTTAAAAAAGTGAGACATGGAATGTTTTATATATCTAAGCATCATCTATATACCAAATTGCATATCCCTAACTCTTGAGAAATGCTTAAAAATCCAAATCTAAGTTGCCAGCAGTTTCCATATTAAACTTGTATATTGCTCAGTCAGCTCTTTACGAGTCTAGTTTCTAATATCTGCTACAAACATTCTCAGCTCACATATATACCCTGTCTAATCTCATGGCATGGCCATAGGGCATACACCAACCCAAACTTGAGGCCTGAACTAAATTGATACATTACCCCGCTGCTACACTTCATAGGCTCTGGCCGTGCGATATTTCAATTTGTGGGCTCAGCTCTCGCTTCTGGGTGTTCCTGCAGCTCCCTAGATTCCCATTGGCCATATGACAGGGCCACTTTGCTCGGCCCATTGTCTAAGCGGTTCTTTCTTTCTTTCTTTCTCTATTTTTTTGTAATTTTCTAATTTGTTCGTCTTGCCTTTCTTTAATAAATTTTTTATTGTTTGTTTGATGGCAGCAAACAAAAGTCGAGGAAAATATTTGATGGCCTCTGAGCACGCGGCACTCGCCTCTAAAATGTATCTATTAGCGGGCAGCAGTTTCCCAAAGAGAGAGAGGGAGCGAGAGAGGGGGAACCCTTTTGTGGCTATTGTTTTGATAAAGGATTTCTTTGGGTTCATCTAATTGCCTGTTGCCTGCCTGATGGTATTCTTGAGCGCAAACCGCAACGAAAATGCACAACATATGAGCGTCATTAGAAAATTGTTTTGCCAAATGGTTTTTAAATTGTTTTTGTTTATACTCCTCATCCGGCGAGCGTATCTAAACGCTTTCTATTGCCAACAGTTGTTTGTTGGCCAAAATAATCTCTTTGTCGCTGTCTCTCTGTCGGTTTGTTGGCCTGCGGCTTGCACCCAACGTTTAGCGATTCGGGCCAAAGTCTCCAGCAACTGTTGCCGTATAATAGACATATATCTAAATATACATACATACATACATACTAACGCTTATACATCGTGCCATTGATTGGCATTAATTAGTGCTCGGATTGGCAATTATATCAACTGGTACCAGTTGAAGGATCTGCTAATTGAAGACGATGCTTAGCCCATTCGCATGACTTTAAATAAAAGCTGTTCGCCACAGTTGCTAAACAATATTTTTGGAGAACCTGGTTAAAGCCTATGTGTGAAATACTTGACTAAACTAAATTTAGTATTCAACGCATATGTATATGAGACTGATTGAGTGCTCGATTGATTGAGCTAAGTGTGTTGCGGTTTCTGTTTCCTCTTTTTTGACGTCAGCAAATACTAGGAGAAACTACTTCGGAAAGAGTATAAGACTGATTGAATAGATCTTATGCAGTTCGTAGACTACTCAATCAATTCTTTGGGGCGAGTATAAGACTAATTGACACTAACCTTATACTCTAACTAGACTAAACTAAAACTGATTATTCTACTCAAACCTCGTTACATCTAGTCGTAAAGGATTTGCCCTAACCAAGACTAAAATAATTATGAGTAACATTTGAGTTTCAGTTCAACTTCCGTGTACAAAGCAGAATGAAGAAATATTTTTATTATAAAACTTTAGTTGTCGTTAAATTTCGACTTAAGCTCATGTCATTAATGCTCAATCCAAAAAAATATATGGAAATACAATAGCCTAGAAGAATTATTGTTTCTTTTTCTATAGATGCTAACAATTATTCTAAACAATCTATGTAAAGATGCATGAAAAGAATGAAAATACTAGCATATACTATGCATATACACATATAATTTATATCCCATACGGACAAAGCAAGAGCTAATATGGTCTTACTCATCAAAAGGCTTTCAAGACGTCGTATACTCGTAATTCAATTAACTGTAAAAGCCGTCATTAAGGTCTTATAATGTACAACGGAAAGCGATGCAAGGGGAGGTGGGCAGGTAAGTGGAGGTAGCCCAACGTCGGCATCATAAAACTGAACAACAAAGTCACACCTCAAAGCGGTACGATAAATCAGGCACAGATCTCAACGATCTGAACAATCTGGCCAACTGGACAACTGGACAGCTGGCTAACAGAGAACTCCAAGCTGGAAGCTGGAAGCTTGCGGGCGGCCAATTTTAATTATCAAAATTATGACAAAGTTGTTTATGACACTTTAACTTTCGGCTCAGAAAATTTGACTGGAAATTTATTGATTTTTAAGAGTCTCTCTGCCGCGCGGCAGCTCAAAGCCAATTTATGCAGATGCGCAGACGAACAAAAAAAAAAATATATATATATATATAAATATATATAGATCCGCTTAGCCCATCAATAAACAATATTTGAGAGCCATAATAAACAGCAACAAAAGCGCTAAACTGTTTGCCACCGCCAAGGGACAGCTGAGGAGGGGGGAAAAGCCTGGCTACCGTTTTGCGGGCAGAGTGCAGCCTCGAGCGCTGTAATTTTCGTAAGAAGTCCGACCACAAACCAAAAACGGGCCACACGAATTCATAATTTGAAACTAACCAAAAATCATCAGATTGCTCTAGTCGGGTGTAGCTCAACTGAAAGATACTCTACAGTCAGCATCGAACTGCTGATTGTCCTTTAATATATAAATATCTGGAGAGTGGATTCAGAAAGAAGATATATAATATATTTACAAAATCTGATAACGATAGCTTATAAAGTCCTCAATTTATACTCCAGCAATCCAGTTTTCAAATCAATTTCCAATAATAATAATGATAACAATTTGTAAACTCAACCAAAAAATATAGATTACAGCTGCTTCCTTCAGCCTGTTACATACATCTGCACTAGCACATACTACCCTCTCATAGCCATTTTCAATGAGTACGAAGTGTATAAAAAATAAAGCGATTTAATCCTTGGCTGCATTGTTGTCGAACCAGGCAGCTCCCAATGGAGCGCCCAGCGCCCGCCCAGCCGCACGCTCGCTCCCAGATTAATTGCCCAGACGCCAGACTGTGTGAGTTGCAGCTTGAGTTGGGAGCAGGGGCTGGTCCAGGGCCCAGGGTCTGTAGGGGACCTACAGCAGCGCGCAGCGGCATCTGTGCTGAGTGCGGTATGTGTTGGAATGCGAGGCTGGAGAATCCAATAAAGCCAAAATTATCAATTTATTTCACGCCTCAAAATCACAGCAACTGAAAGAAAGAGTAAGAGAGGAAGAGACAGAGAGAGAGACAGAGAGAGAGACAGAGAGAGGGAGGGGCTGGCACAGGCACAGCCAACGGCTTAATTATAGTTGAGCCACGAATATAGCTGAAAGACACGCAGCAGTAACCAAGGACTAATGCGCATGCAATGCATCGATGCATGCATTGATAGTTAGCAGAACCAAAGATTGAGTTGGCAATGAGAGTAGAAAAACTAAAAGAAATTTGAAATGAGTAGAAAACTAAGAGAAATTTGTTATCTGTATAAAACACAAAGAAATGAGGAAATTTGAAAATTTGTATTATGAAAATAAGTCTATTTCTGACTACATTTTGGAGTTTTGAAGTCGAGAACTGACTGGGAACTTTTTGTTTTTTTTTTGTGACTTTTAATTCAATAGAAATTTACACCATTTCAGAATAACTTTTAAGTTACTTGACTCTTAGAAAATTGTAAAATATGTATATAAATTAATAAATAGTTTAAACATTCAGAGTTTTTAGCAACGTTAAAAGTGATTCTCAAGTTGTTCATGATTCGAAATTTAGAAAACAATTTTTGTTGTATTTTTTAATCTTGTTCAAACTTTAGATCAGAGACTAAAAGGAAATAAAGAAAATACTATAGAAAATATCATGTATCATGAAAATCAAGTCGTTTTTGATAACGATATATAAATTTGTAGTAAGCCAGAAGGCAGTTCTTAATTCTTCATGGTAGTCACAGTAGCTTTTATGATACAGAGAAAAATGGTTTGAATCCTAAAATTCGTATCATTCTGGTCAAAGTTTGTATGGGTTTGAAGAATATGGACTATGAAGATAAGCAAATTACAATATTTTAATAAATAAACTAAAATTAATAAAACATTTTTTTTTTAATTATTGAAAGAGTTTCAGTGCGAAGTAAAAACATTTTTATAATATTATAAACTTGATTCTAGACTGCCTCATTATAATATCTACTTCTAGAGAATTAGATTCTGTGTTCATCTCGTTTTACTCAACACAAAAAAAGAAAGTCCGCAAAAAGGATGTTTACCAATTTCATTGTATCTTGCTGTTTTCATCAATGATTGCCGAATACTCTTTCATTCTTGCGCAATTTGCTGGCTTTGTGTGTGCCGCAACGCAAACAATGTAGGCCCGGGTAGGCGTTAAGAGGGTGTTATCCTTTAGCGCCTTCGCTTTATGAGAAACCAACAATAAATCGGCAGCCAAGAGTCGGCAAAGGTCTTCGCATGCCGCGCACCTAATTGCAGCAGCTCGACCTGGGCCCGAAAAAACCCTCAAACACAAAGGCAAAATTTACAATGCCCGCCAGGACAACGATAACAACAACGGGCAGAATATGAAGGAGATGAAGAAGAAGAGGAAGATGAACAAGAATAAAGGCAAGATCTGCCCCTCTAGGCCCATTGTTGGCATTGCCAATTCCAGCGTTGTTTTGTGGAATATGCTATAGCTAAAGTGGGTATATTGGTTTGCAGGGTATACTAGTTTTCAGCAAATATATGTGCGAGGCAGCTGAAGGTTCCTGTGATTCTATAAGTCGAGGCGACATAGTCACATTTACCTGTTCAAAAATAGACTAAAAGTCTAACTCAGGGTATTGTTCAGTCAGTCATGCCTTTCTGCTCACACGCTTTGCGGTCAAATCGAGCGACCGCCGCCTGCTGTCCATAATGAATGAATTCCATTAAAGATTTATGCCAGTTTGATGATGCCGCACAAGGATCGAGGTGGATCGAGGTGGTGCTACGATTGTCTTGATTGAAGGTTGATTTGTTGCGTTTAGTCGGCCAAATGGGATTAGCACACGTGTTGCACACGCACAGCCAAGGTGTGGCATGGCACGGCGCGGAACGGCAACACTGGCTAAGCAACTGGCGGCAGCTTGAAAGGCTGCTCAAATTTTATTTTGACAAATGACATTTCAATTGCAATTGTTCACACAGCATGTGGTCCTCCCTCTCCCTATCTGTCTCTTTGTCTTTCTCTCTCTCTCTATCTCTCTCTCCCTCTCTGTCTCTCGCAACATAATTCAAATTAAAACTGCGCAATTCATTTTCAAGCGGGGAGGCAGATCAAACAAATCGTAAAAGGCAAACAGGCGCGCGAAAAAACGTGATTGGAGCCACCTCTCCCTCTCTTTCTCTCTCTCTCTCTCAGTCACTCTCTCGCTCGCTATCTCTGTCTTTCTTGCTCTACCTACAGCAGCGCTGGTGCAGCAAAGTGATTTGATCTTTGCACCAACGTGGTAATCCGCATCTAATAATGTGAAGCATTCGGCGCACGATCCGAGTTCAAGCCTCTGGCAGCTACAGCTCCAAAAAAAAAACAACAAAAAAAGAAGAGGAAAACCGAAGACCTCCCAGCTGGCAGGCCCCAACTGTGAGTGTGTATATTTATTTGTGGCTCGCACTGTGATTGGAGTCAACGATGGAGTTATTTGTACGTTTGCAAAGGCCGCAACCAGCTGCCGGTTTGCAAACAGCTGCCGGTTGGCCAATTTGCCAATCTGGCGGAGATCGCGCACAGCAACAAATTATATGCGTTGTCCATAATTGAGAAATATTGAGACATTATGATGAGCGATAAGAGAGCGACTCTGGGAGAGAGAAACAGTGACTGAGAGAGAGAGAGAGAGAGAGAGAGAATGAGGCGGGCAATTACTACTACAATTACAAACTGCCCGCATTTGAGTTCCATTTCCAAATATCAATTCCAACTCTAATTACAAATGGTTTGAAAATGAAACGTGTGCTGTGTCATGGCCATTCCCCAAGCCGCAGTCTCCAATACCCAATACACAATCCCCAATCCCCGATTCGTATACTCCATTTCTTGGCGGCGGGCGCCGCGGCAACAGAAAAAAAATCACCGTTCGATTTTATTTCATAGATAATTCGCTTAAATTATGGCGCAGCGGCGTCGACTTAATGCCCCACAGCGACCTACAGCAGCGCCTGATTGGATCGCTCTGCTTTGGCTCTGCTTTGGCTCTGCCAGACTCTGGGATCGATATCGATCGAGCGACGTCAATCATGCCACGATTTGAGCTAAAAAGCGACCAAAGCTAGCCACAAAATGGCCGCAACTAACTTAAATACCAAATAGTGCCGCATATAATGAGAAGAAAAGTGCAAAGATGACTAATGATCGACTGCAAGATACCCTAAATGAAAATGAGCCTATCAGACTAAGCTGATGGACAATCTTAGACTAGCAGATATCCTATCTTTTAACATTTGTAAGTTGTTTATAGTACATAGATGATCGACTAGTAGATACCCTATATGTAAATGAATATGTTATGTTGTACTAATTGACTGTCTTATATGAACCTACTTGTACTTTTAACATTTATAATTCAAGTTCTTAACATATGAGTTATAAATAAAATAAAAATGTAAGGATGTCCTGATTGCTGGTCTTTGAACAGGAAATACTCTACCTTAAACATTTAAAACTCAATTTTTTAATTGATGGCTGCTCGACTGGCAGATATCCTATATGTAAATGAATATGTCAGGCTGTTCAGATTGACTCGACTCGACTCATTGTTAACCACGAGAACAACTTTAAAGATTCGAAAAGTCTCTTTATATACTTAAACTTTGAAAGCTACATAGCTATGCTTAGAGTTATGGAGTCTGAGATATCATAAACACAACATGACGACGCATTTTGCAGCCAACTGCAATTTTGTTGTGCACTACACATGTGAGGCATGTATGTGTTTACAGGGTATTAAAAGCAACATAAAATACTCAAGTGTATATGTGTGTGTGTGTGCAATTGAAATGAGCTGTCATGCATATTTTATACTCGTATTGCATTGCGGCATTTAGCAGAATTAAAACACGCCCACTGCCTGCCTGCCCTCCACACCCATCTCCTGCTCAGCGACACCACTGGGCACACAGTCATGTGCAAAGAGCTGCCCCACCCAAGACCACTTGCCACTTGACAGAGCGGGTGGTTGGTGTGTGTGTGTTAAGCGAGATTGACAAATTGAAACGAATGCGGCCATTCACTTGGAAAACTTCATTAAATGCTTGCCCAGGCGGGCAGTCAAGGCAGTCAGGATATCATAAAAGAGCGGCGGCAGGATATGGGCATTATGACAATATGGCAAACACCTCAACAGGAATACGGAAACAGGAACAGGACCAGAGCACAGCTAACAGGCTGGCCAGGTCTTGGAATTGAAAATTCTTCATAGTCATCAAAGCAGTGCTGGAGGGGGGGTTAGAGAGGGGAGATGAGGCTGTCATTCCAGTTTATGTGTTTGCACCACCCTGAACCGCCCAGCGCACAAAGAGCGTGACGTATTTCCGTTTCCCATTTGCACCTGCATTCATTATCCTGTATCACAGTTGCTGCTATTGCTGTTGTTGTTGTTGCTGTTGTTTTTTGGTATGCGTAACTAACTTTTAGCTGTCAGTTTTTATGTCTGCCGCATAATGAACTTGAAGCTGAAGCAGGCGCTGGGCTGCCTTGGGGGTTGCCTTTTGCTTAAGGTATATACAGTGTGTCTGTGTGTGCCTGTGTGTGTGTGTGTGTGTGTGTGTAGTACAAGTGCGCGTGTCCAATCCGATTTAATGCAGTCAAGTGACTTTATTTTTATTAGCACAACTTAATGAACTTGAAATTTCAAACAACATTTATTACCCACATACAATCTCCTTCCTCTTCTTCTTCTTCCTCTTCTTGCTTTCGCACTTTTGTGTGTGCGGTGAAATTTGAAATTAGAAAGTCAAGTGATTTATGAACGTGCCGTGACTGAAGATTAAGTATCGTTCGCACATAACCTACAAACAAATAAAGAACACGAATTGTTGCCTGACAAATTGGGGTTATGGGTTGACAATGAGAGTCGCAGTTAAGTTTATTAGTATATATTGTTTTTCATTATCATTATCATCATTATTATTTAATCTTGATCGATCTCACTATCATAACTATAAACTTCATTTTCCTTATCATTATCACATTCATTTTCATTATCATTATCATTATTACAAATTTTATTTTGATTATATTTTTATCAATATTATAATTTGCATTATCATTATCATTCATTATCCTTGTCATTATTATTATCATTATCATTTTTATTTGCATTAGCATTAGCATTAGCATTACCATTATCATTATCATTATCATTGGCATTAGCATTAGCATTAGTATTATCATTATCATTATCATTTTTATTAGGCATATCATTCTCATCAGTATCATAATCATTATACTCATCGTCATCAAAGCTATTATATTTTGTTTTAATTTCCATAGCACTATCTCCTCTAACTTCGCATTTGAACCTTCAATTCCCTAACACAGCTAATTCGTTTGACTTACAAAATTAGACAACTCATCGACTCTCGTACAGCGCGTGTTGTATATAGTGTCCATAAAATGAAACTTAAGCTTACACTGTAACTTTCGGTCATAGCTTTCAGCCATATTTCAGTTACTGTTGCACAACATAGTTGACTGATTTACCAGACCCTAAATCTAGCCCAACCTCCCTTGCCGTCGCTCTCCGTCGCAACGCTGGTACCGCCCAAGTGGCTCATTAATGAGCGCAAACGATGCATTTGATGGCAATGCAATCAACAGATAAAGGAGCGAGAAAGTTTAATTGCAGCTTTTTAGCTTAAAAGCAAAAGTACGCCGTAATTATATACTCCTATATACACACACAGACTACATGCCAGCACGCCAGAGAAGAGAGTCAAGCGTCGAGCGTCGAGCGTCGAGCGTCGAGCGTCGAGTGTCGAGAGGTGCGAAGCATGACGCATGCGCCTAATTGCTGCAACGCACACGAAAAATTTCTAGATGAAAAAAAAGAGGAGACACAAAAGTAACGAAGTTGCAATACACTTGCAGAAACTGGGATGTATATGGGATATATATGGCATATATAATATTGAATATGTTAAAAGACCAAAAAGGTCAGTCATATGAGAACTCCAATAAATCATAGCGATACTCATAGAGATACTCTTTATATGCATATCTTGAACAACAGGGATTAAAACAGGGATTAATTCGACAATGGATTCAGCTCTATCCATTTATATGATTGTCTTTAAGTCGGAACCTCTCCATCACTTTTAGCTTGATAAAACTACTTTCAATTTTACTTATCTATGGAATATATAGAGCTGTGATCATAAAAATAGTAGTGAGACTGAAATGTTGCACAGCAAAATTTTCTGATGATATTGAAAAATTAACATGAAATCACAGAGTTTTTAGGGTTCTTTATTGAATGAAACCCTTTTAATAAAATGTTGTCATATAATAAAAAAAACTACTATTTTTATGAACACAGCTGTATTTATGTTTTAGATGCTTGAAGATTGTTTGAGTAAATATCTCATTACATATAATAATTATATATAATGCAAACAGATAGGTTAACATAGTTACAGACTGATTTAATGCTGGCCAAGAGTACTACATAAGAATACATTAGAATCCGAGTTGTCAACACTCGTGACAAAACTTGAATACCCTTTGGGCAGTGTATACAAATACGACAAATAACGGCTGCATGCAACTAACAAACAATCAACAAACAACTGCGAGAGGGTTTCAGCTTCGCGGCCATTGTTGCTGTTGCTGTTTTTACGTGACTTATTTATATGGCCCGCATTGTTGTCTACCGCTGACGCGTTGCGTCGTCGTCGTCGTCGTTGTTGCAACTTAAGCAAATCGCATTCTCATTACTTACGAGAAGCGCACCGGGTAGGTTGGGGAACGCAGTCACCGAAGCTCCATTAACGTCAGCCTCGCGTTAAAAATCGATAGATAGATTGAGCCAACTGCCAACTACTGGGACCAGGCGACGCCTCGTGGTCGCCAACGAAGCTCGAAGCGGAGTCGAAAGGCGCGCACCAAGGCGATCCGCGGCACATTCTGAGGCTGTGGCGGCTAAGATCAAAGCGCGCGAAAAACCACCATCATCTTCTTAAAGGTGGTAATTATGTCTCGCTTTGGCTCGTCTCTTGGCCGAGTCAGTTGGCCAAATCGTTCTGACTGGGCTCTTTTGCCTGCTGCTAAAGCAGAGCGTCCTATAGCAACTGTCGCTGATCAGTGATCGTTGGCGATCGTTGGTGATCGGTGATCAGTGATTGTTGATCAGTGATCGGTGATCAGTTATATTGATCAGTGATCGCTTTGGATTCTCTCTCTCAGTTGGTCAAATCGCTCTGACTAGTCTAAGCGCCCTATCGAAACTGTGGCTGATCGCTGTTCAATGATGCTGATCTAAGATCGGTGATTGGTGATTGTTTTGGAGGCTCTCTGGCCAAAATTGTTCCAACTAAGCTGCTTCTCTTATCGCTCCTTAGCTACCTTTAGGGTCCTTTAGGAACTCAGTGATCAATGATCGCACATCTGTGATCCGTGCTCAGTTTGGCAGTGAAAGCTTCACAGTAAATTTGTACGCACTTGTTCGACCCAAACACAAAATAAAATGGCCGCCGGCTGTGGCGGCCGATGCATAACCCGAAATTTAATTTAAGTAGCTCTATAGCGATCCGCATTGCCCCTCATCATAACTCAGCTGTCAGCTGCATGTCACTTCTGTGGCTACCGTTGCCCGGATCGAAATTGTAGACGCAATTAGTTTGAAATATTATTATCGACACGTACTCCACATTCCCGGGCTTGGCCGCTCGCTCCACTGTCTGCGGTGTCTGCACCACAATTACCCTCAATTGAAGGGAGCTTCATTCGTGTTAAACTCTTTGACCACATCTCGCACTTATACACCACTTGCCACAGTTTGACTTGAGCTGATGGCTGATTTCACTTGCCCCAAGCCCCAAAGCAACAACAACAACAGCCACACACTTATCCATATATATACATATATATATATATATATATATATATATATATATATATATATATATATATATTCATATATATATCCAACAATCCCGTGCTCAATTGAAAAGCTGCTGACAAAAGTTGTCATTGATGATCGAGGCCCAAACCGCTATTTGAAAATCAAATTGCGCCATTAACTGCTGGCAATTAGTAGATCTCGACATAGACAAATTTATATGTTTACACTGCCAGAAAAAGCATAGAAGTTTATTAACTGATTTTCTCCTTTTTTTTATAGCTCTAATATTTTTCTATAATTTATGATAATTTCCTAGTCTTTCTCTATATGGTTTTAGTAAGTATTCTTACTGAATACTTTTCATTAGTACAGTAAAGCTTGATTATAGAATACGAACCGAATATCTAAGTTTCCTCCATATATTTAAAACATTTTCCATCTAACTCAAAGCTGTTTTAAACTCAATATTAAGTTATATTTGTAGTTAATTTTAAGTTTTAACAGCAGATTTTACAAAAGTTTGTTTCTCTCAGTGTAACTTGATATATACTTAGAAACATGGCCTGTCAAACGGTAGTGGAATGTTACTTTTTTCAATTATGAATAGAGAATGATTGTTTCGTGCCTTGGTGAATGATGAATGAGTGCGAACGAAAGCTGGAATGCATTGTGGCATGAGGCCTAATGGATGTGCGCTCGTCTCTCAGTGTATTGAAGTTGGCGTTAATTAATTTATGACAGACAGACTGACAGGGAGATATAGTGAGACAGAGCTTATTAATTAGACAATAAACTTCAGTTGAGGCCCTCCTTACAACAATTCGAAGTCGAATTCGAGTTTCAGTGCGAATGATGAAAGCTGAAAGCTAAAAGCGCAATTAACAATAATAATATGATATTATAATTTAGGTAAATGTATGCCTCCCTTCTTTTATAACTGAGAGCACACAAATTATAGGTATAGCTCTCTCTTTCTAACTGCGATTCCCTCTCTCCCTCTCGCACTTTATACAAATTGAAATGCATTCAAATAAATTTCGAGCTTTGTCATTTTCATTGCATTAATTTATTCTCAAGTGTCCGGCGCACAAAAACATGAAATAAATACTTACAGTGAGCACACGCTATGAAGAAACTGAAATAAGAGAAGAGGAAGAGAAGAACTTTATTAGAAATAAATCGATTTTTATGTGAATTATTTAAGTTTTGCTTAAAAGTTAAATCGGAGTTGATTAAGAGTTCGTTTAGGTGAGGCTCTACTGTAGCCACGTACCAATGTGTGTGCATAAAAATGACGACAGCAACGACAGAAAATTACACTGAAATTATAGCAACAATTATTTTCAAATTGAATTACATCCAATTACAAATAAAATGAAATGCAGATGGCATGAAGATAGCGACCGACTCTCATTCAGCATAATGGCCGACGGCCCCGCTCTCTCTCTCTCTCTCTCTCTCTCTCTCTCTCTCTTTCTCTCTCACTCTCTCGTTTTCTATCTCTGTGCAGCTGGTGAGGGCGTGGGTGGGTGAGTAGAAGGAGAAAAAAAAACCAATTAGAGACGCGGCCTGCCCTGCCCTGCGGCTGTCACAGTCGGGCGGTGTCGGCTCATAAGTTATTATCCTGCAATTAATTTGGCTAAATGCTGCGCCGCCACTTGGCCAGCTCTCCTTGGCCTTTGCGCCGACGCGCAGCGCAAGCGCCTGAATGGCCAGCGCTGATTGGCTGCTCGGACGTGACGTGACGTCACGCTTGCAAGCGACATGCAAGACACGCCTGCAACACGGCTGCACAGGCGGTCACAGCACCAGCAGCAGCAGCAGTGGGAGCGTGCAACAGAGAAAGAGCGACGAAGCGCGTAGCAAGAGCAAGCAAGAGCGACAGCAGCAAAGCAAGTTGCAGGCAAGGAACTCATTGCTGCTAGTTGCAACATGTTCGATGTTCGATGCTCGATGCTCGATGTTCGAAGCTTGAAGTTGTTTGTTGCCAACGACTTGCATGGAAACTGAGAAATTATAGGATTCCTTTTTTTTGTGAATTTCAATTGAAGTTAACTTTAGGTACATACATATGTATATGATGTAAGAGGAATATATATCCCATATATAGTATATACATACATTTGTATTTTATATTTGACTTAAAGTTCAGCTTTTCAACAGTCGTTGCCTTTGGTTATTACTTTATGCTAGGCTTTAAGATTTAATGAGGATTGAAGAGCTTCGAGAAATAGAAAATATGAATAGAAACTTATTCGTTTTATAGTATTATTATTCTTAGCTCTTACAGAGACAAAATATTGCGTCTTTTACATATTTGTATACTTAATAAGTGTATTAAAAAATAATATTTGCTCTGGACTAAACTTAGGCAATCGGTTGATGCTTTGACAAAATCAATATCAATTAAGCAATCTAATCACAGTGTGAGCAAGTATAAAAACATACATTTATTTATTTAGAAATCTTTATATCATATCAGATGAGAATATACGAAACTCATGTATAGACATTAAATTTGAACTGAGGCGAAGCCAATATACTCTCTATTTCACATTACAAACCAGTATAAATAGAAAATGTATGCTCAAGATTAACGCACTTCTTGATTAAATCAATTAAGATAAATGGCAATCAAGAGCTTAGCCCGAAACTCCATCTATCTAAGGCGCTGCCCACGAAGACAACGAAATTGAGATCCATTTAGATAGAATCAATTGTTAATTTTCCATTTATGCTTTCTCGCGCTTATCGGAAAATGGTGGAAAACCTTTTAGCTACGCTGCGCCCAGCGACTTGTGTGGCAAATTAAAATTCGATTTTTCAAATTATCAAATAAAAGAAAGAGAATATAGGTATATATTCTCTGTGTGTGTATACCCTACAGATTTGATGAAAGCCAGTGCACAAATTGAATGTCAGTTCATTTAATTCGATTTAGTTTTAATATACTCTCCGTTGTTGTTGTGTGTATGTGTGTGTGTGTGTGTGTCAGCGCGTGTGTTAATGACGCTTTACAAATGCTGGAAATGCAACAGGATTTTGGATTTCAATTCGTCTGCTTTGTCCTGCTGAATGCATAACAAATGGGAATTGGCACAGGTTTGCCAGCAGGTCGAATGGAAAACTCATTATAAGGAAAAGCGTGTGATAATACACAGTCAGCGAGTACAATGGGACACATTAGCCACACGTAGTTAGCGCTAGGATCAACCAGGATCTGCCAGGACCTTCGGCCTAGGTGGCTAATGGACTGAGCACTTTAGTTTTGGTCAATGCCTTTCACACCTCCTACTACTTCTACTTCTACTTCTACAGCTCTGCCCTTTGCCTCAGGCCTTGAGCTGAGCGTGAAGAATCGCAAACGAGAGAACAAGAATCGAGCTGATCCGATCCGATGCGATCCTTTTGTTTGCCCAACCTTTGATCAGTTGCCGACGCGCACAGGTGCCGAACAGCCTGTAAACTTGGCCAATAGCCTATAGCCAGGCCGCAATTAGTTCTTAATACGCAGCCAACAAAAATCTTGATGCAGCCAGCGATTTATAATTGTGTTAAAAAAGAAGAAGAAGCAAAAACTCGCGCTCACATTTCATGAGAATCCGATCTGATCTGATCTGATCTCAGGCTGAGGGCGTTTAACTATTTACTTTTGAAATTTTAAGCTAATTTACACGTTTTACAATAAGCAAGGGCGCACAAGAAGGAGGCAGTGTGAATGACCAACAGATGCCCTAGGATGATTCTTAATCTGGATAGAATTTTTGATATTTCGATTGATAAGGATCAACTTAGATTTGAGTGAACGTACAGTAGTTGGAAACTAAATATAAAAAGAAATTAGAAATATGTATAGAAATCTTTCTAAGCCGATAATTATCGAATTTGATAAATATTGTATTGATGAGATGTAAAAAAATCCATTGGAACCAACCATATTTTCTATGACACCTAAATATATTATATTAGAGTATTTACATTACACATCGATAAATATCGAATTGTATTCATATCGATTTAAATATTAATTCATCAGATACATGTTAGCTATAGATGAACACACAGTATTATGGCATATACTTTAAGATAGTTAAAATTGTTTCATATCTGTTAAAAATTATTAAAAAATCGATAAATATCGAAAGGAAATAAATTATTAAAATAATGTAAAAACTATGGACAAAAACAATATATTATGGCATATGCTTTAATGATAATTAAGGGTATTTTCATATCTGTTGCAGATTGTTAAAAATCGATAAATATTGAATTGATAAATATTGATATTCAGGTTAAAGAGATATGAGAGCCTCTGTTTAACATTGCCTTACATATACCTGATTACATTCACACGCATCTACCCCGTCTAGAAACACACAAATGCTATAGTTACAATATCTAACAGTTTATCTATATCTCTGGCTTTCAACACGCTCATTAAACCCTGCTTTACAGCAATTTCCAATCGCAGCAGTCTATGAAAACTGTTAAGTCACAGCGTTAATTGTAGCACTTCGCACCCTGCCTACATTTGATTCGATTTTCCATTTTCCGACTTCCATTTATACCCCAATCTAATCTGAATATCCGCGTCTGCATCTGCATCTGCATCTGTCCATTCACGCCCCCATATTAATCTCCATTATGCGAGGGGCCCCCGAAAAATCTCACTCTTTCAACGCGGAAGCAATAAAAACTCAAATTACTTTTCGTTAACATCCTGATCTGAGACATTCGCCTAATTCTCATGTTAATGATAGCAATTAATTTTGGGTTCGTGGTCTGATCTAATATTGTGATGCCCCCAAAAGGCGAAGGCAAAACAAATCGACAAACATATTTTTATTGTCGCCGAGCAGGGACTACTCCCGCTGGGAGCTATTAATTACTCAAAATGTTGCCAGTGCCCAAAAACTCGGTTTGTTTGCCATGGCGAATTCTTATCCCTTTTCAATTTCAGCAAACTTTCTCCACACTCTCTCTGTGTCTGTCTCACTCTCTGTGTGTCCTGCTGCCCACGCAAAAGCTGTCCTGCACTGATTTATGGCCTGGGCCACAATAAATTTCAACACTCCAGGTGCTGAAGCATATAAATCAATCCATTAGTTTTTCCCCGTATGTATTTCGATTTGTTGACTCTGGACTTTTCTATTTGCCAGCAGGGTATCTCGAGGGGGTGTTAGCCATGCCACTGCCCTGTCCTGTCCTGGCTTTAGCACAATTCGTTGCACTGTTTGGCTTGGCTTTGCTTTGCTTTGAGTGACAATAAATTATGGCCATGATTAGTCTAAATTTGGCAATGCGGAAACTTGTGTCAGCGAATTCCCAGCTTTCCCAAAAACCATTTTTCTCACGGCAGAAATTGCAAAAATTGAAAAACAGCAAAAGACAAAAGAAAAATACAAAAAAAAAAACTAAATCATTAGCAAACATCAATAAACAAAGTTGCGCTGCGACTCAAATGACAAAAGCCAACTGCATTTCAGTTGGCCAAACGCCGCAAGGTATGCAGCAAATTGAGTGTGCGTGTGTGTGCGTATGTGTGTGAGCAACACAGGTGGCAATGTGGCCATTATGGCTAATGGCAAGAGGCCTCGCGGCCAAATGAGTTAAGCCAACAAGAAGCAGCAGCAACAACACCAGCTCAAAGTAAGCGTTAAAGTAAGCCATAAAAAAGACAAAGCCGTCATTTTTCTAATGAACCAGCAGCAGCAGCAGCAGCGGCAGCTGAGCAGAGCGCAGATACGTTCTTGTAGATGCGAATGCTGACCAAGTGGAAGCCAGTTAAACACTTTAGTTGCGCCTTAAAAAGCCAAGTTAGCTTGGCCAATCACGCAGCTGCGCCGAACTTCAAAGCCAAAATCGGACAGCGCGGATATGAGCCGCTTAACGCAGCCAAAGATACAGATACAGAGAGACAATTACACAGATACAAAAACACAGATACAGATACAGATACAGATACACACACACAGAGAGAGCTGAACACACACACAAAGACAGACACAGATGCAGCTTTGATAAATGAGCAGACAGACGCACAAGCTGAAGAATAACGAGCGAAAGAGTCAGAATGTTCTTAAGTAGCTGTGTTGAGGACTAGCAGATACCCTGGAATTGGACATGAGATCAGGCTATTTTATTATGACTGAATTGATACAATGAAACACATGAAAAATTTGTATGAGGCTGTAACTATTTGTTTTGTTGAGCTCTTTAGAAGCTCATAAGCGGCAGCTAAATAGCTCAACAGAAGAAACTGTTTATGAGGAACTGAATTAGTAAGAAAAATGACGTATTGAACTCGAATTACCAACTCTAATCGACTGTTTAATAGCTCATAAGAACATATTACTATCACATTAGTGATAATAAGATATAATTATTATTTGTTGGAATACTCCTATTCAACATTCAAATAACAACATTATACAGCACCATATTCAGTGTTTTATCAATTACATCATATGGTGACACTTATAGATTTGATAAGAGAGAAATCAAAGCTTCAAGTGAAGCTTCAAAAATGAACTCGAGCTGTGTTGCAGCGTATTTGGTAAAATACAATCTAAAATAATAAAATATATATATAAAAAATAATCAATTTAATCAAGTTTATTATCAAGATTTCCAATATTATTATTATATATTATATATATCAAATATATAGTCTATATATGCTCTCTTTCAACTATTACACACATTGTCACAAACCACATCACACCCCAAACACACATACTTCTTATAGGGTATGTAAACAGGCTGTGAGAGAAGCTGCAGCAAAGACTTTCAACGAGATTCTCTGAGCAAATGTGTGTGTATGTGTGTGTGTGTGTATGTGTGTGTTTGTGTGTAAAGCAGGCTTAATCACATTGCTTGGCCATTGGCCAGGCGGCACAAGATCAAAGCGCGCTTTAGCTGTTAGATGCGGCTAGCTTGGTGGTCGCCTGCCTGGCTGCTGGACTGCCTGGCTGACTGCCTGAGTGGCTGGGCTAGAATGATGGCTAGGTAATTGGCAGGTAGCTGACGCTGCAGCCAAATGACATGCCAATGCTATATGTACATATGTATGATCAACCAAAAAAAAAAAAAACAAAAAAAAAACAGAAAAAAAGGAAAACAACAAAGAGCACACATAAAAGCTCTTCCTCTGCTTCCAGATTCGTTGTCGGCCAGCCAAATGTGAATATTTGTCATCGGTTGGCTGTCTTCCCAGACTCGTATTCCCATGACATCTATGCGACTCGCCTCGATTGTCAGCGGAAGTGGCAAACCGAGTGGCGTCAAAAGACGCCGCCATCTGTTGCCCTCCGCCCGCTGCCCTTTGATTTGGGCGCATTTTTCGCATGCGAAATACGACAAAGTGACACAACATAAAATTCTGTCAAATTAAAGTCATTCAAGACGGCAACGCCTCAACTCGATACTGATGCCGATGCCGATGCCAATCCCAATCCCCATTCCCATTCCCATCCCGATCCCGACTCATAGTGTCATTAGCATAACTGTCAAAAGTCAGCAAAGATGCAACTGAGAAGAAGACTTTGCCGTGGCGTCTCAACAGAGACGTGACACGCTTCGCTGACAAGCAGACAAATTTTTGGATGAATGACGATCAACGAATCCGGAGTGAATATCAGATATGTACAATATATATGTATATGAGTGCATAACTAAATGACTAATTGGTGAACAAGGCAAAAACATCAAGCAAACATATCTCTGTGATCTTATCTCTTCTCTCTCTCTCTTTCACTTTTTCTCCCTCTCTCTCAGTCTCTCATTATGATTTGTTATTGAAAAACGAAGCGCTAATCTCGATTTCCTCAACAGCATCAACTAAAGCACTTTAATTGCTGTCGCTGAGTAGCTAAAATGAGGCACATCCTAGAGGAAGTGCAGGACATGCACTTCCCATGCTTAGCTGGATATCTTTTGGCGCAGGTGCCACCAAAGACGAAACTAATTGCACTAAGGAAAATAATAAAAAACAAAAGGAAAAGAACAACAATAACAACAACACATGTAGAATAACAATCAAAACACACTTGCAACGCCCACTCGAGTGCCCAGTTGTCAGCCTAAAACAACAAATAAAGCAATCAAACTGAAGAGTCGAAGAGTCAGAGAGTCAGAGAGATACCGAATACTATTCGGCAGCGACATATGTTCTCACACGCGGCACCTTTGTCCATCAGCATTACGTCAGAGCCAGCAGCAGACAAAGAGGGAGTGAGTGAGTAAGAGAGAGAGAGAGAGAGAGGATAGATGGAGCAATAGAAACAAATTGTGGGATATTTATAAACGTCAAAATAACCAAAAAGGAGCGAGAGCTGCAAGCAATTCGAGCTGTGAGATCCCTTAAGATACCCATTGATAATGCTAGAAGTGTATATGATGAACTGTCAGTAAACATATGTAGCAAACGGAACTAAGAATCAAGAAGTGAAGTTTTTCGATAAACATAAAAATTTAACATAGTGGTGCGATTATTTTCTTCGCTACTTTTTATATTCCATAAGGATCAAATTTTAAGCATAACGCGAAAAGATGAAGAGGTAAAGGTCTGAAATTTGGTAGGCAGATTCTTCTGAAGTCTACACAGATTATGATAAAAACCTTTGCCATTTCTAAACATCACTTTCTAATAGCTACTTCACTCTCGAGTTAGGGTATCTTATAGTCGCCCGCATGAAACTCACTTGTCTTTTTATGATGCACACCCCGTTCCGCCTTCGTCGTGTGAGTGGCCAATTCTGGCTATAAAAAAGAGAAGAGAAACCAATATAGATAGATTGACATTGGCATTGGGCATTGGGCATTGGGCCGGGTTCTCGCTCTGTGAATAGAAACATCAAATAGTAGCAGTCATAGGCTGCCAGAGCTGGAGGAGGCTGCCATCAAAGGGGCAGCCACAAATCGTAAAATAAAAACAACAACAAAACACCGACAATTTCACACCCTTCCTCTTCCTCTTCCATGTTCTCTTTCATTGCCTTTGTTTCTTCTGTGGGTAATAAAAAATTAAACGGTAGCTAGTTAGGATGCATTCTTGGATCTGGAATTGTTTGCATTGATTCCGCTTCGAACTTCGCTCGGAGTCGGCGGTTTTTGTCTGTTGTTGAGATTTTCATTCGTGGAAATTTCGTTGATGACGGCGGCTTTGAAGCGTTTCCCAGAATGGGGAGGAAATTTTGGCCAAAACTGTTCCCCGTTTGCTGCTAATTAAAGCAACCTCCTCCTCAGCTCTCGTCCTCAGCCCTCTCCCGCTCGGCACAAATGTTAATTTGGGAATTTGTTCCGGTCGAGCTGATCTAT
The DNA here is from genome assembly GCA_035045365.1 of Drosophila leonis. Taxonomy (NCBI): domain Eukaryota; kingdom Metazoa; phylum Arthropoda; class Insecta; order Diptera; family Drosophilidae; genus Drosophila; species Drosophila leonis. Next base: position 458,705 of record JAWNPC010000284.1, on the reverse strand, counting down.
GCCGAAATATCTGATAAATCTGCCATCTCATGTAGGCCGTAGATCGTCTGATTGATGAGCTCTCCAAATAGCATCGATTTGCTGTGCAAAACTGTGCTCTGTGTATGTGTGTTTATATGTCTCTCTGTGTGTGTGTGTGGGGGCAAATAAATTACGAACTAATCATTGAAAAATTAATCAGAAATCAACAATTTTCAACTGCTAATTAAAATGTTTACGCAAATGAATAATTCGTTTCATTGCCAATGAATATTCATGATCGACCGACCACAGACTCAGCGCAGCTCGACATTTAAAATAAATTAAATTAAAATTAATTCAAACGAAGATCAGACTCAAGCCAAAAAATGCCACCGACTGTGCGACGCAAGTGAGAGTCGGGTATGCCTGACTGGAAGATACCCTCAAAAGTAGAATAAGGTAGAGTCTAGGAGGAACCAGTTGCAGAATCCTTGTATCTTATAATCTCCACTTAATGACTGACAGTGAGGCCAAATTAATTGTCGGGTATACCTGACTAGTAAATACCCAGAAAAAGTAACTGGATAGTTTGTATTTGTTCTTATCATTTATGATATTATATATTATAGTCTCCAAACAATGATTGTCTGTGAAAGCCAATTAAAAGTCAATTCATTACTTCAGTCGGGAGTACTTGATTATGAGATCCTTCGCAACATATTCAAAAAATGAAATATTTTGTAGCTATCAATACGTGAACAGAGTATGCATACAGAATGATATGTCTTTATCTTCATATTTATAGAGTTATGTTTGATTGTGTGGCACAGTGATGAGATAATAATGATTAAGTCGGGAGTACCTGAATATTAGATACCTTTAACGCAGTTACATATATATTTGGAAGCACAATTTAGTGTACGCCACATACATTTATACATATCTACTATACCCTTCTACACATCTGTCATGACTTCCAGGGTATACAATTTAATTAAGTGTTTGCTCTAAGAGTCAAAGAAGCCGCTACAACGGTAGCACAACACACACACATACACACACACACATATATATATATATATATATATATATATATATATATATATATATATATATATATATATATATATATATATATATATATATATATATATATATATACTTATATATATATATATATTATATATATATATATATATATTTATATATATATATATATACATATATAAAGATATATATAGATATATATATAGATATACACATATGTATAAATAAACATGTTTAATAAATTCAATATAACGATCCAAAAATTAGGCACCAGAAAACACCAATGAGCCAATAGCAAACCACAAAACACAGTTTATTACATTTATAGCTCATCTCCACGTTGTTGTTGTTGTTGTTGCTTGTCAGCTGTGACAGCATGAAATCAAGCTGTCATCTGCCACAACTATCAAAATGGTCTGTATATATATATATATATATATATATATATACATATATATATATATATATATAGAAATAAATTTCTATAAAATATCGTAAATAAGTCATCAGCAGTAAGTGTGAAGCGCTGTATAAGTACAGTAAGCACTGGCATTGCATGGATTGTGTGCAAATTGAAAAATTAAAAAAAATGTATATCACCAAATTTTGAATTTAAAATAATATATTTATATTTTTGTATGAATGTGGCTTACGAACTAGTTCAGAGCGAGCCTTTAGCTGAAACTATGGTACAAACTGTAAACCAATATATGTATGTACATACATATGTACATAGAATTAATTTTGGCTTTCCTCTTAAGATTTTTTATGAAGCTTTATTGTTCCTTTTGTAACTCTAATGACAGTTTCTACTATATTTTAAAGAGTTTTCTATGTAGTTTCATAGTACATTTTCTCCCTATAATGACAGGCTCTACTGAACTTTTACTTTTTCCCATACTATTTCATTTAGTTACTCAAGCGACAGGCTCTACTGTGCTTGTCCACCATTTTGATGCTGAGCAATTAATTTCGTAGAGATTTAATTGACTGGACGCCATTAAATAAAACTGAAAATGAGATTTTTGCTACTGCAATTTGCGAAAAATTATGTTAATTGTGGATGAGAAGCAGGTTTATATATGTATGTATATATATAATATATATATACTATATATATGTATATCATTGATTTGAATTAATGGACATGTCAGGCAATTAATAAATGCAAAAACCATGGCAGCAAAAAGACGAGGTCAGTGGCTGGCAAATGTGAACTCATTTGTGCGATTGCTCACTCAAATGACGCCTATTCTATATATCTCTCTATCGCTCTTGCACTCTCGCTCCCTTCCTCACTCTCGCTGCTTATAAATAACTGAGGCATTTGGTCGCGCTGTCAATCAGCCTCGAGGGCGCTTAATAGAAACATTTTATACGCCCAGCTGCAACAATTGAATTCATTGTCCTCTCTGCAGTGTCCTGATTGCACTCGAAGTGCTAAAGGCTCTAATGAGTTTTCGATTAGGTGTGTCCTCCATATCAAATCGATGAGCATATTGTCTACCCTGCCCAGCTCTGCCCTGGCCTGGCCTGCCCTAGTCTGCTTTAATTTCCACTCGATTGCCAGGATTTAATTTGTTTACATTAAAATGCCATAAATTCAAGTACAGTTGAGTGCATTCTGTCCTCTGGGCACATGGCGCATGGTGCATGGGGCATGCCCCGAAAAAGTGTTGATGTCATGTCGCATGCGCCATGCCTTCATTTCCGGTGCTGCCTGTACAGGTATTATCATCCATATTGCTGGCACTCGCCATTTTCACACTCATGCGGCTAATGAGCAATAAAGCTAAATGAAAATGCCGCTCAAGAAGAAGAATAAGAAGAAGAGGAGAAGGGGAGGTGGAAAAAAGCTAGCACAAAAACAGCTAACAGCGAAGCCAACAAATCGATTTGGTCAATTTGTTATTGTTGCAGGCGCTCGATGCCGTCTCTCTCTCTCTCTCTATCCTCGGCGAGAACAGCGTGCAAAACTGGAGTCTGCTAAACAGAGGGGCGGTGGGCAGATGGGGGCGGGGCGCAAGGCGGACGGGGGGGTCAGGCTGCTAGCCGGCAAAGTTGAAACGTGTCGGCATCCTTTGATCAGTTCATATTATAAAATACTATGGTCACGCCTTAAAGGCATTAAACGAGATGGCGCTCACACACACAGAGAGAGAGAGAGAGAGGGAGAGGTAGAGAGAGAGAGAGGAAAGGGAGGATGGGTAGGTAGGTCAAGAGCACGGAGAGCGAGGAGCGCAACAGCAGCAATAGAATTCAGCTTTGGCTTCCTGCAAGAACAACAACAAGAGTGAGAGAGAGAGAGAGAGAGAGAGGGAGAGAGAGAGAGAAGCGGGCAGGAGAGCAGAGAGCGAGGAACAGCAGCAATAGATTTGAGCTTGCAACTTCTTTGGCTTCCTCATGAACAGCAACAAGCCACAATAACAGCCTCCATCTCAGCTCGCATTACTCTCTCCTCGCCCCACTCTCCTCTGCCTTAACCCCAGCCAGTTCTGGAATTGTTATTTCCACATATGGGCTCGCGCGCGCAAAAAAAAAAGAAAAGAAAAGAGTAGAACGAAGAAGGAAAAAAAGAACATTTCCTCGCTTCCTGCCTCGTCTCGAGGCAGCGTCGCAAATGCAACGTCATCTCAAGCGGCGCGCGGCAATCAAGCAATGTGGTCTCTGTTCTTTTGGGTCGCTACACAGAGGGCCAGAGCCAGAGCCAGAGCCAGGGCCAGGGCCAGAGCCCAAGTCAGAGTCAGGGCCAGGTTCTGGGCAGCAACTCTTAATGCTCACTCGGGGCGTTGTGGACCACCAAACGAGCAACTGGGATGCGCATTGAGCGACTGCGAGGTGTTTGAAATGCGCTTTTTAACTGCATTGTAGTTGATTTGATATTCATACGTGCCGCAGCTCCAGCAGCTGCCCTTCCCTCCTCCTTTGAATGTATGTGTATATGTGTGTGTGTGTGTGAAGCTCTTTAGTAACAACAATTTGCAAGATGAGAAGCTGAAGTACAAGAGTCGAACACTTAATACTCTTTTGTTGGAAGATAAACTTAATCAAAGCAGAATTTTTGTGAGGTGGGAAAGATTAAGTTGAGTTTGAATGATTTGCTGATTTATTGACTGAGTGATTGACCTGACTGACTAACTGATTAGCAGATTGACAGACTAACTGTTTGACTGAATTTTTCATTGACTGATAGAGTGACTGACTGATTGATTGACTGATTGACTCAGTGATTAACTAAATATTTTTAATTAATTTTTAATTACCTACTGATTTGTCAGTTTGACTTACTGATTGACTAGCTGCCTAACTGAGCGATTGATTGAATGGACGTAAAACCATATGATTGACTGGTTCTTTTACTTTCTAATAATCTTTTAGATTGGCCTCCTAGAGACTGAATTTGTTTGATTTGATTTTCTGTTTCAAGTACTGATTGACAGACCGAACATACTATAGACTTTCTCTATGGCCTACAGATACATTGATGGATTGAATGACTGACCCATTGATTGCTGGACTTTTTGATTGAGACACCAGTAGATTGGCTGATTGACAAATTTCTTAGCTGATCCATTGATAGACTGTACTTGTAACCATTTGATTGATCGGCCAATCAATCTAATGCTTTACTTGACTGACTGATTGACTGACTGACATAGACTGTATTTTCCGATTTTTTGATTGACCTACTGGTAGATTGACTGATGCTCATACCATAGACTTTCTGACTGACCTACTGACTGATTGAAGTCACTGTTAGATTGTCTAACTGACTGATTGACACACATGTTGATTGTTGATGTCCACACACCCCTCATGTAAACCTTACCATATTCACAGCTGACCTCAAACTTGTCTATAATTAACATTTGCCTTCTTAGTTCTAAGCACATGGAATTGCTAATATGCCCCTTTAAACTTTATATATCGTGGCACAATAATGTGCGGCCATATAATTAGTGTATTTTGCATACAAATGTTGATTGCATTTGCGCCTATGAGAGGTGCACAGAGAGACAGGGACAGACAGAGAGCAAGAGAGAAAAAACATTAAAGTCAAGCAACAATGTTATTTCCTTTGGTCGATCGGACGCGGCTACTGTAATTGCCAGTTGCATTAATTATGTTAAACACAAGTCTCAATATTTAAACAAGCAGCCGCCGAAATAACCACAACAACAACAACAGCAACAATAAAGAAATGCAGTGAACCGTTTGTTTGCGCACGGCCAACGCAAATGTTGGAGTCAAAGAGAAAAGGCCGCTGCCTCAGAGGCTGCCGCTGCCGCTGCCCCACCCGCCGCCACCCATCAAAGGGGCCGCAGCATCGATGCTAGTGTAATTATCACACATCGGTCAAAAAATGAACGCCGGCCACGCGTAGACCTGGGCCAACAGCCAAGAGCCGAACGCTCAGCTAACTCAATTAAGAGGCCAACGGACAAATATTTGTATGCGGCATTCAGTCGAAAAAGTATCTAAACAAGAGTTCTCAAAGAGCTGCCGAAGCGAGTGCGAGTGGCGAGTAGAGCGTGTGAGTAGCTAGATCAGGGGTCAATATTGATATAGCTCGCAACAGTAGCAGCGCCTGAGAACCAAAGAAGAACTTCAAATTCAAATCCAAATCCAACTGACTATGATTCTGACTCTGGCTCTGACTCTGACTCTGACTCTGGTTCTGGCCAGTGGCAGCTCGATTTGAGCTGCTTTGCACCGCTGACGCACCACACACGATAAAGTCGTAAGTATGAATGAATTTCAGCTGTTGATGTGGCTTGAACTAGCTGTTACCCTGTAAACTCTTGGAAATATACTAAAATTAAGTATAGAATATGGTAAGGTTTATAATGTATATACTATATAAAATATAGTATAGAGACAATATTTCAAGAATAACTAATATAAGAAATGATTTCAATATATTCTTACAATATCTCTTTCTTTCTGTCTCTATTTCTCTCACATTGTATTTTATTCTATTATAAGTGTAAGTCTCTGTCTCTTATCTGCTTTCTTTATCTCTTTAGCTATCCTTTTGTCTCTCTCAATATTTATCTTTCCTTTTCTCTGTTTCTTTTCTCTCCTTCTCTCTCATTATTTTCCTCTCTGACTATCTCCCTATCCCAAAATATCTCTTCCTTCTTACAATCGTTTTTCCCCTCTTTCTCGCTTTCTCTAAATCTATCTCGCCTAATATCTCTCTCTTTTCTTTCCACCGTTCTTACCTCCTCCCTCTCTCGTTCTCCAACTCTATAAGTCTCTCACACTCTCACTCTCTCCTTTTCATTCTTTATTTCTTTCCCTCTCTGACTATCTTCATTTCTCATTATTTCTCTAATCCATTCTCAGTCTCTCTCTCTCTCTCTCTCTCTTTTCCCTCTCTCTCTCTCTCTCTCTCTATATTGATCTCCCTCTACTCTCTCTTTCTCTCCCTCTTTATTCCCATAACTCTCTCACTCTTTCTCTCTCTCTCTCTCTCTCTCTTCCTCTCTACTCTCTCACTCTTCCTCACATTCCACTCTTATTCACTATCTCTATTTCTCTCTAGCGCTCTCTCTCTCTCTCTCTCTCTCTCTTTTCTCCCTCTAGCTCTTCCTCGATCTCTCTTCTCTACCGCATTTATTCAAATTCTTCACTAATGTAAGCTCATCAATTCTCATTTTAGTCATCAACTAAGGTCAACTCCTGGCTCTAGTCTATCATATCCCACATCTGTCATTGTACTATCCCACTGGGTATTACTAAAAGTTTAACATTTCAATTTGAGCATCGCTTTAATTAGCATTCGTTTGTTCATTGTTTTCCACTGTTTTTTCGTGCTTTCCATTTGCAGTGAGCGTTTGATTTGTTGTCTTTGTTTATCGGTTTTTAGTTTTTAGTTTTTCGAGCTCTTTTGACTTTTCGAGCTCTTAACTTTTGGCCGGCTATTGTGGAGCGTAGTGGCTTGATTAGCGTAGCCGACTGTTGCTACCAAAACTTGACCTGAAAGCTGCATTTTCTTTGACAGGCTTCCACAACTTGGCATCTGTTTCGCTTCGCTTTGCTCCACTCTCGATGTGGGTGGCCCTAAACGGCTTAAATCGATTTGCTACTATTCATGTGTCTCTCTCTCTCTCTCTCTCTCTCTCTCTGATAACTGTGAAATTGGCAAGGTTTAATACCTTTGCTTTGCGTCTAACTACCTTTGCTAATGACTTTTCTTCATGTCTTAAGTCTTCAGACTTTCTCTGCGACAGTGGCTCTGATCTCTTTGAGGTCTAAAGTTTGTATGTCAAATGCACAAAACTTCGACAGCTACTAAAAAAAAAATAAGTGAAATGCCACAAATCTGTGCCACTCTTACGCATGCCAACAATTAGTGAAGTTTTGACGTGGACATACATATCTTTAGAGAGAGAGAATGGAAGAGGGAGTGCCAGAAAAGTTAGCTTTGACCTTTAGTCCTTTTGGGGGGGATTATGTCTAGTGGCTCCTTGAATTCTGAGTAAATGAGTCTGAAGATTCGATTTATATTTATTATACAATATATTAGACTTGGCTAGCTTTAGGACAGTTCTGCATGGCTACTAATACTATACAAAATCTAAGCAAAAACTTCACTTTAATTAAAATAAATACTCAAATAAATTTTTTTAAATTTATATAAATATTTTAAAAAATAATACTTTCATTCACAAATTTAAATACAAATTTATATACTCCTTTTTCATTATCTAAATTCTCATTCCAAACTTCAAAGATTAAAATCAATTCAAATCAAAGCTAAACTTGCTGGCAAATTGCAGCACAAGCGTGAAAATTTATAATACCAATAAAAATATTTATTTTATGTAGACATATGTATATAAATATATATTTCGTTCTGCTACCAAACGGCAGCATTTTGGCAGCTTCTAATCGAAAACACCAAGTCAGTGGCGGGCGACAATCAACTTCAGCTGTCAGCCAGGTGTCAATGGTGCGCGTGGGCTGGCGCTGATCTGTGCAGCTAGCGGATTTTGTGTAGCTCTTGAGATATGCAAATTGGCAGCTGCCACAAACAAAAATTGTTCGAAATGAGCAGCAACACGAATTGGAAGCTGTGACTGTGGCTGCCTGTTGAAAGCTTGCTAATTGACAATTACAGGCAAGTTGGTGGTGTTGATATACTCGTTCGTATTGTAAAACGGGTGTATAGGTTTTGAGTATTTAGACCCATATGACCATCTTGTATTGAAGCTAGAACCTTAACATTTGGTATATATTCGAGAGCATTTCGTCTTTATTGAATCTGAGGACTCCACACTTAATTTGGCATTACAAAGTATTGCACTTGGATAAATGTTGAGCTCTACAAATAGAACCTAAAGCTAGTTTATTTTAAAGAGTTTATATCTTTGTAGAATTGTGAACGAGTATTGTGCAGGTGCTTAAGCCCAACTGTAACATTCTTAGTTGGCGTTGCCATTGCTGTTGCTGGCCATGAAGTCTCGCCGCAAGCAACACTCACAGACTCACACACACACACACCCAGAAATATGTTGAAAGCGTGGGCAGCGGCTATGCGATATTGTACAATATATTGAAAATGTAAATCGTTTCGATTAGCTTGGTGGAAAAAAGCTGGCTAGATAAGTTAAATGAGTTAAATTGTGTTGCTGCATTTCCGCCGCAGTTGCCACCGCAGCTGCCGACAGTAGCTGCTCTCAGCTGCTCCCCAACGATAAATCAATAAAAATCGCATTTGAATATTAATGAAGCCTGTGCAAGGCACTTTCACCCGAGCAGCCACAATTTATCAGCGTGTGAATGAAGCCACACACACACAAACACACCTAAGCACATGGAATGAAAGGTGTAACAGGTGTAAATTGACTTTCCTTTTATTTGGTCTGAAGGATTTTCCAAGGACTTTGGCGGCATAATTAACACCGCAGGCTTTTCCCACGCCGCGGCACTCTAATAGCCGCGAATGAAACAGCCAAATAAGAAATTAGAATTATCAAAAAAATAAAAGAGAGAAAGAAAGAGAGAGGGAGATAGGTAGATAGATAGATATAAAGGCCAATAATGGGGGGCAATACAGAAGCGCTAAACTGGTAAATCAAACGAGCCGCTTTGTTTGGCCCCTGCCCTCGCGGCTAAACTCAATCACAAACCAAATGCTCAAATATTTATGTGATTAGTCCTTATCAACAACAGCCGCAGCAGCAGCAGCAGCCGCCGCATTTGCTGACCAGGTAGGGCTACCTGGTGAGATTTGAAGACCCACTGCGGCTAAAGTCGAGCGCTGCCGGCAATTCCTTTTCTTTTTCATTTAGCATCCTGCAGCGACAGCAATTGCTTTCCTATTTTCCCATTTTCCGATTTTCCTATTTTCCTATATTTCGATTTTTCTATTTTGTTGTTTTTTAAGTGCCTTTTGGGCCTATTGTCTTTCAGACGCCTTGACGCCTTTTGTTTGCCGCTCTGTGGGCCTCCTTTTGTTTGGGCCTCGCATTTGTTTCAATTAAAAGGATTAGAGCAGAGCCTCATAGCCAAGCCATGTCAGCAATGTGTTTAAGTCGAACAAAATGTGTCAACAATTAGTTAATGCAACATACAACACAACACACACAACGTTTCCAAGCAACTCAAATGAGTTAAGAACTTCATTTCTATAAAAATAAGTGAGCGAAAGGACTTGATTGCATTGTTTGCTTGAGATAGAAACATTTGATTGAGATGAAAACATAAATTCACGGAGAAAAGAAAGAATATATTCAGAAATCTATAAAAACGTATCTGTGCTTCAGATTTCATATAAATATTTTTAATACTCAATATACAATTTTAAAATTCTCAAATTATATTTGACAGATTAATATAACATTTTTTGTGTCTCCAAACCAAACTTGAACAAATAATAATAATAATAATAATAACAAATATCTTAAGGTTTTCGGTTTAGGCTTTCCTTGTCTTTAACTTTGACTTTTCCAAGAATATCTTATACTTATATTAATAGTTTATATTTTTTTAATTTATTTCAAATTTTATTTCCTCACTTTAATTATTTAAAAATAAAAATACTTCAACTTCCTCCATTTGCCACACTCAATTTATGTTACAGCCCAATTGTAGTTCTTTAAACTCAAATTCATTTGCAGCTTGCTTGAATTAATGAAATGTTCTTAGTTGCAACAAATTAAATGCAAACGCTTCACAATTAAACACGTATGCCGCTGTGGAGGGGCACGGCTGATGCTCGCTTGTATGTGTAGTGTGCGTCATTAAACGGGGTCGGGTCGGAGTCGCTGTTGCTGTCGCTGTCGACGTCGCTGCCGAAGTTGTGAAAACTTTAGCAGAGGCTGAAAATACTAAATACAGTCTCGTTACAAGCTGAGGAGCGTCGCCTTTTCGTTGGGGTTTTACTTATTTTTTCTCACTCATTTCGCTTTGCCTCCCTCACACACACACACACTCACACACGCAGAGCGTTTGCGTTGGTGCTATCTCGCTTTGGCGCGTGGCGCATGATGAACGCCATAATTACCGTTACGTATACGCCACCATTGCTATTTTTTGTTAGCATTGCTTTCCAGCCAGCCGATTGGCCAGCGCGCAAAGAGAGCGCACAACTAATGCCGCCTCGCTCTAACGCAGTCAGAGCCAAAGGCCAAACTGGTTGGCTCTCGCAGAGAGCGTTCGCCTTGTTGTGCAGTTATGATTTGATTGCCGAGTTTAACCACCGACAAACGAGACACGACACGACACGACGACATACACAGAGAGAGCAAACGATGTTAAAGAGACGGCACACACACACACACACACGCACGCACAGAGGCAGAGCTGAAGTGAGCAGCGCGGAGAGCGCTGCGGCGCGGGCAGCAAAAGAACTGAAGAAATATCGACGTGTCTAGTTAGCAAACCAATCTTCAATCTAGTTTCGAACAGTTGACTGTGAAACGTCGAGTTGAGAGGTCCTCCTATTGGATCAGCGTCGTTTGTCGTTTAACGTTTATCGTTTATCGTTTATGGTTTATCGTTGCGCGTCGCACGTTTACCAATTGATATATATATCCATATATTCAAGCATAAATACATATCTATAAATACTAAATATATTTAATAACAAGAAAATTCTGCCCCAGACAAATCCTCTGTGTGCTTGTGTGTGTGTGAGAGTGCGCATAAAATTTTGATCAGTATTTAAATGCTCTGTCCGCCCACAATGCGTCCGGCCAGTCCTGCCGAATCCGAGATCTCCGTCGGCGGTGCACCCAGCCCATTGCCGACCCAGCATCATCTGCATCATCAACAGCAGCAGCATCAGCTGCATCATCCACGCGATCTGCTGCAGCAACAGCAACTGCTAATGCAACAACATGCCGCTGCTGCTGCCGCCGCCGCCGCTGCCGCAGCGGCTGCTGCCGGACTGACGCGCAATGCCGTCGGCAGCTTGCCGGAGGATTACTTCCAGCCGCTGAAGCGCTTGCGCATGTCCTCCAGCTCATCGGAGACGCGTGAGCAAACGCCCAGTCCGCCTGCGCCGCCCACAGTCGCCGCCACGGCCACGGCCACCACAAAGTCCGCCATTGAGGGCGTCAAGAGCTTCTCCATTGCGGACATACTTGGCCACTCAGAGAAGCAGCAGCAGCAGCAGCAACGCTCGGCCTCCACATCCCCACCGCCGGCTGCCACGCTGCTGGCCCCACCAGCCGCCCGGCCCGTTGCCGGTCTGCTGCAGCCGCGCACCGAGCCACTGGACATGCATCCAGCTGCTGCTGCTGCGATGCTGCTGCCCGGCGCACAGATCGTGCGTCCATGGGATCATCTGCTTGGCCCCATGCCCGTCCGCCCGTTCATACCCTCAGCCCTGCTGCACTACGAGCAGCGTCTGGCCCTCGACTATCATCGCCAGCTGCAGGAGCACTTCAATGCCCAGGCCCAGCTGCTGCGTCACATGAGCATGGACATCATACCCTCGGAGAGTGGCTCGGATCGCTCCAGCTCCGCTGCCAGCGATTGCTGCTCGCCGGAAATAGCGCGCGATTCGGCTGCTGCTGCGGCCGCTGCTGCTGCTGCCGGCGCTGCACTGCGTCGCAGTCACAGCCCACAATCTTCTGCTCAAATGGGCAACAGCGGCTCCAGCACTGCCAATGCCTCCAGTCCCGCCCAGGCAGGCGGCAATGCCACCTCGGCCGCCGCCGCTGCAGAGGCCAAGGCCAAAGCCAATGGGACGCCGCTCGATGCGCTCTTCCAGATGACCACCAAGGACTTTGATGAGTCACAAGGTAAATATATAACTATAACTAATATGTATATATACATATATATAGATATGTATGTTTAGCAATATCGATTCCAATTTCAATCGTGTTCCATCACTTAGCGTGGCCATAAATTGTGGTGCTTCATCGTTGAACTTTCGATCGATTAGCATACAAATGTTTCATTGATAAATGTCTCAATTGTTGTTGTCGTTGTTCTCGAAAACGAAATCAAAAATATGTTCGATTTCTATATACCCTGCAGTGCGAGCAGGTGTTAAGGGGTTACTCTGTTTTTTTTTGCGATAAAAACATAGGAAAAGCATGTGCATATAACAATTCTTCAAGATAATTAAGTTTCGAAGAAAAAACGAAAGATTTCATGGTTTATCGATAACTCTTTCATACAGATCAAAATCGATTTTGATGCTTGATTCTCGAAAACTATAAAAGTTACATATATGAATTTATCAATAACTCTTTTATATGGATACAATAGATTTTGATGATTACTCTTTAAGCTTAACTCGAAAACGATAAGAGTTAAATAGATCAACTTATCGATAATTACTTTTTATAGCTAATAATCGATTTTCAATTTGATTTCTTAAGAGTTAGATAACTGCTTAATATAGAAAAGAATCGATTTTCATTTTTGTTTTTTTAGGTCTAACTCGATGACTATAAGAGTTACATATCTGAAAATGAGTATATAAGTTCCCGTTGAGTAATTATCAATACATCACAAACATTTCACTTTTGAAATACCCTTCCTATCGTTTGGGTTTAGGGTAGCACCCAGTCGTGCCTATGTTGCTACTATGGTTTAATTAGAATAACAGCCGAACCGTAATTAATTTTGTGGCAATTTCCAATTGAGCGACTGAAACAAAATTGTTGTTTGCGTAGATTTCGAATTTAGCCTAATTGAAACGGAACATTCAGAAGCCGAAACCATTCTCATTTCCCATTTCGATTCCGATATCTGTTTCTACTTCTGCTTCTGCTTCTATTTCTGCTTCTGCTTCTATTTCTCTCTTTTGTTATGCAAATGGCTTTGGCTAATTCTCAGTTTGGTTTTTTTTCTCATGTTTTCAATTAATTTGCGGCATGTGCCAAGAAGCAGAGCTAAAACAAATTGCAGATAACTCAATATTTGATTGGCCACATTTATAAGTGGAATTTCTCCATCTGTAGCCTGCTATGCGAGTATATACCTATGTATGTAGTTCCAATTGTCGATTTATGGCCAAGCAAGCGTCGCAGTCTGTCACAGCCGCAGTCACAGTTCAGCTTTGCACTCATCTGCTGCATTAAGTGGGCGTTTTTTTAAGTGTTCAGTTTCAAAAAATTATTGTGTATTTCATGCTAATTATTGTTAAATCAACTCATTGCTATGGCATACACTGAGCCAAAACGAAGTGATGGTTAATACGAACGAATTAGCTCGTAGTAAATGCTTCCCATTTGACTTCTGCTCAATTTGACCAGCACTTACTCATATATTTCTCTGAGTGTAGCTCGTGCCATTTGCTGTTCTTCATTCTTCAGCCTCTTATTGATTTGCCAAATATATACGCTACTATTTCTCTGAGTGTCTATTTTCACCCACAACTCAACTTGGCTCACTTAAGTACTCTAACATTTCTCCAAGTGTAGCCTGTTCATATTTACATATATATACAATACATATATACGTATATATATCCATTTTTTTGTGCATTCGTGTCGATTCTGCGACGATTAGCAACAATTAGCCAGCGGCTTCATGATCATTGCCTAATAGAGTTAGGAATATATTTAGTTGTTGTTGTTGTTGTCATTTGGTTAAATTGCTATTGTAGCTAATAGCTGCAGTCGCAGTCGCAGTCGCAGTCGCTGTCGCAGTTGCACTCGCTGATAGTCATAAGCATTTGTAGTGGTTATTTTTTAACACTTCAAATATGTTTGCATTTATCAAATATTGTATAACTGTAAAATGAAATATTTATGACATATTTTGTGCGCTTACATCGTTAGTCAATCAGCAACAAGTAGAAGTCGAACCGATAAACATGTAATGTAATGTATAGATATGTGTATGTATATGTGTGTGTATATGTATGTATGTATGTATTTATATTATGTGTTTAGCCATTATCGAATGTGGAGTGTGTGTACACCATTAATATCATTAACACTCGATGAGCGCAGGAAGCGAGCAGATGACATTTAAGCGATAGCTAACTGACTGACTGATTGACTGATTGACAGACTGAAGCTGAATGCAGTTGTCCATATTATATAACTAAATAGAGAGAGTTATAAAGTAATCTGAAAATAGTTCTATTTAGCATGAGAACACTTTAAATTGAGAACTGATTAATTGGCTGATTGAAGCTGAAGGCATTCAGAACTAGCAAGTTTCTAGCTTGAAACTTGATTGAAGCTGAATGTATTAAGAACTAAAAAGTTTCCAGCTTTACTAACTAAAGAAAACTTATTAAATAATAGTTAAATTGATCACTTTAACTCGATAGCTGATTGATTGACTGCCTAATTGATTGAAGCTGCAAGTAAAGAGCTATAAGAGCTAAAAGAAGACTCTTTAGATAGGTTAGAACAATTCCAGTAAGACTAAAGACTTGATTGACTATGATTGATGAAGCATACGAATGACACTTTGACTCAAGTCTTAAGGCAGGATTGATTGTGATTGATTTGGATGAAGGATACACTTGCAGCTGTTGCTTGATTCTGCGATTGAATAACTTGATGGAATAACTGATTGACTGCGTGTTAGAGAGCAAACTTTATAGTTAAGTAAGGATAGCTTAAAATATAATTAGAAAATGTTTATATTTCAACTTTTCAAAGTCTTCTTTCTCTCCTTTCGCATGTTCAATTCACAAAATTTATCCCACTTTTCAGACTTTGTTCGTTGTCTCTGGCTAACATGCCAGACACACTGTCGTCGTTCAGACTGATTCCACGTATTGAAAGCAAATTGAAACATTTCAACAACTGTTGCAGGTTCCTTAGAAAGTGTGTGGCCAGTTGGCAGTTGGGAGTTGGCATTCGGCAGTTAAACTCGAATTACAACTGCAAACATATATTTTGTAAAGAAAGGTTTTCTCCTCCACTGCGTCTTCTTCTTAATTTTTTATGTTTTGTGTCGATGCAACCAAAACAAACCACCCCTCAACTGAAACGAGAAGAAAAAGGGCATATTTCACTCTTACTCTCGCTCGCTCTAAGTGGATACCTGAGCCAGGGACAGGACCCAAGTGGTTAGCTCTGGAGTTCTTTTCTGTATTTATGTTTTAGATAAGTCACAGAAATTACTTAATGAGTCGCTGATAAACAGAGAGAGAGAGAGAGAGAGAGAGAGAGAGGGTATGCAGAGTGTGCGTTCAAGTGCCTAATGGGTTTTCGGTTACAAAACGTGCTCGAGATAACAAATAGGCCAAATTAATGCAATTTGCATTTGGAAACACGAAGCGTTTAATTAGTTTTTAATGCTGAGGCTAGTTTGTTTGACAAGCAATCGAAATGGCTTGGAAATGGGCGTGAAGACCGACCGGTTCATATACAATAACAATCGCTGCACATACCCTATATATACTCTATACTCTGTATGCCTTATGGCTTATGCATATTCATACATTTCCAAATTGGGGGCAGTCACAGTAGCAACTGAAAGATTCGTAACTATAAATTAGCATTCAGCCCCTCTCTCTCTGGCCCCATCTGTCTCCTTTGTCTGTGATCAGGAAGCATTATACAAGCTTTGCTTTTACAATTTGCCAACCTGACATCTCTGATTTGTAGGTGTCAATAATTATGTGGCATAAATCAAGCAACAAACGAGACAAATGATTGCCAAAGTCCGCACAGAGACAAAGTCAATGACGCCCACAACTTGCTCAATTAATCAAGTGAAACAAGTTAGACGAGTATGACTGACTGTCAGCATACACTATTACAGATTGACAGGCAGAAATCAATAATGAATTAGCTCACTGCTTCAAGCAACCAATATGCCCTTCTCACATGCCTAAAACAGTGTATACTTTCAGCTAATACTTATTAGTCTATAAGCAAATAAATATAATATAAATTATAAATTTTAAATCAAGTCTGTGATCTTTCAACCAATATACCCTTGCTCACATGCACTTACAGAGTATACTCAGTTTGCTTGCCTGATCATTAGCAAACCAATATGCCCACTCTCAACTCAAGCCAGCAAAACGCTTGCAATTAAATCATTTAAATGCATAAATCAAAGCACTTTAATTAACAATCGCCCAGACACTCGACGCGGCCAATTAAAAATTATAAAAATTATTTCTAATGCGACTTAGAAGTGCGCTTGTTAACACTCGTGTACGACTCGACTCTAAGACTTAAGCGATCCCAACCGGTTTCAACTGCAACTCCAACTAATCTCCCCTCTCTCTCTCTCCTCTCTCTCTTGCAGATAAATCACACTTGGACATATTCTCGAACCGGCCACAGCCGAAGAAGAAGCGCAAGTCGCGCACCGCCTTCACCAACCATCAGATCTTTGAGCTGGAGAAGCGTTTCCTCTATCAGAAGTATCTGTCGCCCGCCGATCGCGACGAGATCGCCGCCTCGCTGGGTCTGTCCAATGCCCAGGTGATCACCTGGTTCCAGAATCGCCGCGCCAAACAGAAGCGCGACATTGAGGAGCTCAAGAAGGACTTCGACAGCGTCAAAGTCTTCTCCGCCCACAAATCCTTCCTGGAGAACGTCAACGATCTGAGCATCCTGAAGAAGAAGCCCATGCACGAGGCGGATATGGTGGGTCTGGCCGCGGCAGCTGCTGCCGCTGGCATGGTGGTGCCAGTGTCCGTCTCGGCTGCCCAGGCCATGGCCACGCCTCCCAAATGAGCGGGCGCCAGCAGCGGCGGCGGCAGCGTCGCACTTGCAACCCGATGAACGGTACAAAAAAGCGAGCAAAGTATTGAGGAGGACATTATATTAATTTTTGGATGCGAGCAGCAAGGCCAATCCGGCCGCAGCTCCACACTCGAAGCGAATGTTTGATTGATTGATCGAATGATTGACGATCAAGACATTCGACAGAAGAAGAAGATTTTATTGATTTTGGATACCAGGTGTACGAGGAGGCAGACCGATCAGGCTGCAGCTTCCCACTTGAAGCAAATGATTGAGTGACTGATTGATTGAACAATAATTGAGACATGCATCTCGAGGAGCAGAATAAATATATTTTGAACACAGGCCAAGTCAAGGAGAAGCAGCTCCACACTTGAAGCAATTGATTGATTGATTGATTGACTAACGATTGAATCATTCGCATATGCAGAACGAGAGGCAGAACGATCAACTTAACCGCAGCTCCACACTTATATCGCTTGATTGATTGATTGATTGATATACGATTGAAACACTCGCCTCTCTAGAGATTTGATTTAACACGAATGCGACAGTCCAATGATGCACGGCAAAGGCTCAATGCAAGGCCAAGCGAACTCCAAACAGATCAATTTCGACAAAGGCAACAAATGAGGCATGCCACACACACACATAGACACAGACATACGCACAATAAGTGGCATGCCTCTTGGCTTCAGCAAACCGGACTAAGGCCTCTTTCGGCCCAGACTGCAGCAAGCATCGACAAACCCACACCAGCTACGACACATGGAGAGCCAAACCAAAGGCTAGAAGTACTTCAGAAGATACAAAAGAAACACCCAAAAGGCTCTTTTCAGGGCCACCAAATCTAAATTCAAAGAGTCCCAAATGCATTCAATTTGATTCATGATTGTGAATAAAAATATGAGTGAATTCTTTTCAGTGACTTTTATTTAGTTTAATTATTTATTGATTTTAATTATAAAGTATTGATAATTCTTGATTGACAAAATGCCAATCGATTGATAAGTCAACTTTTGGTATATGTACTATGGCTAGTGATAGTTCTGCCTTTTGTTTGACTGAAGTTTTGAAAACTTGTGGAAATGAATGAAGTTTACTAAGATATATGAATCATTCTCATCATATAGATATCGTAGGTAATGATTAATATATGTATATATAATATATAATAGATAGACACATATATAAATTATTTGAAATATCCATAGTCCATAGTCAAACTTTGTTGTATTCATATGAAGCCAGGAACCTATACCTGCTCAAAGATTCCCTTCCATATTTAACACCTCGAGTAAGAAAGATTTCTCTTAGTACTTGCTTAAAGATCCTCTCTTAGTTAATAGCCTAATAGTCCCGATTTCATATTTCTCTTAGCACTCGCTCATAGCTTCCCTTATAGCTAATAAATCAATCAAACGAATATGAAACTTTTGTTTTATAACTTAGTCAAAGATTGTCCCTCACAGTCCATAGCTAAAGAGTTCAAAAACTTGCATAAAGATTCTCTCTCTCTCTCTCGCATAGCTCATATGTATAGCAATGAAATCTAAAAATAAATTATAAGAAATTATATTTTTTGTATTATTTAATTTTTATAAATTGCTGCAGATCAATGAACGCCTGTATCTCAGCCTCCAAAAAAAAACGTCTATTAGTTGCGTTAGCTTCTAGATCGGATGATTGCGATTTTACTAATTTGGCTGAGCTCCGTTTTTTATACACTTTTTAACCCATTTTATGGTATGCAAATTGAGAAACCGTTGCCAATAAATTTTAACATATTTAAGCAAACAACGCAGAAGTCGCGGGTCATTAGGGAAACGAGTTGAAAGAGCTTCCACTGTTCCCCCTCTCCGTCTGCCTCCCTCTTCACATATTCCCCTCCTCCTCAGTTGATCTTGAATCGGTTTGCATTTGAATTTGAATTGTGGCAGACAAAGTTTCTTGATAATTGTGCTGCGTATTTCGTTGAGCTCTTAAAAATAAAAGAAATCTTTTTTAATTTTTATTAATGATTATTTACAACCGTTATTCAAAATTTAAACTAATTAATTATTAATTTAATCACTTGGCAAAAACAAAGAGTGAACAAAATCAAAAACGAGTTGCCTACACATAAAAATAACACGACAGCGTATTCGAGTGGGCAATGCCTGACTAGCTGGATACTCTATCCAGCTGTGACATTTATTGGGTGTCTCACTCCTAGTCTGCATATCAAATATGCTAGCTCTAGTTCGTTAAGTTATCGAGCTATGCTCTAAAACCGCAAATTCTCAAAATTGATATTTATCGATATCATTACAAGTTAAACAAATATAAGAAACACAAATCAGTTATTACTCCATTTAGTAGCTACTTTTGTTTTCTACATCTGGCAACTATTATACCCTTTTCAGTATTTTCATTACAGGGTATTAAATATCAAAATGAAGCGCTCCAAGTGTTTAAAGCCGAGCGCGTTTTGCAGCTCGCAACGTGGCGAACGCCAACGATTTGCATATAAAATTTACTTAAATTATTTCAATATTTATTAATTTTCAAGCAATCAGTATACCACGTAAATTAGCTACAGCCAAAGCGGGTATATAAGTTTGGAGTAGAAAAAAATAAAATTTAATTAGAAATACATTTTGTTTTCTTATGAAAAATCCTTATTTTTAAAAATGTGGATGGCAAACAATGATACCCTGTACGTATTGAAAATGGGTATATGGGTATTTGACAGCATATAAGTCATTCAAATTTAATTTTGTCAGCTAAAAGTTTCAGATTGATCTTCAGTTAAACATTATTTAAGGGTATTTCATATAACTATATACCGTGTATAAAATTGAATACCCTATATTTATTAAAGAGAATAGATCAAATGTAGAAAAATCATATTTTTAACAATTTTGTGGTATTCCCATGCAGGAATTGAATAACATCCAGGGTATCTAGTCGTCTAATACACTGCTTAGATATTAGGTTTACTGGTTTTTAAATATTTCAAAGTGAAGCGGACGGACGTGGCCGGCGTTGGCTACCGTTTTGCGGGCCAGTTCAAAGGGTTTACGGAACGCCGCCGCCGGCGCACACATTTTTCACTCTCAAGCTGAGAGACTGCTGCTGCTGCTGCTGCTGCTGCTTCTTCTTCATCATCTTCAGAGTCTGTGACCTGTGAGGCACCTGGCAGCACTTTTCGAAAACTGAAGCGCGCCATCAATCGTCGCCAACAACAACAGCCGCAGCAGCAGCAGCAGCAGCAGCAGCAGTCGATCGTTTGTTAATAATTTGAATAATCAAGCTATCAATTCCGGTGCTAATGATGCCGACCGATTGCCGAGAAGAGCTGAGATGAGATGAGCAGCAGCCAGCAGCTAGCAGCCAGCAGCTCAGCTCCAGTTGGGTCTTCAGTTTAATTTGGCGCTTATCGCGCCGCCAACGAACCGATTCGATTGTCTTCTAACAGTTCGTAAACTAGGCGGAAAACCCCATTACATATGCATGAGCAGCCCAGCTGGACGCGAGATCTTTCTCGGCCATATCTATAGTTTGGAAAGCAATTTATTTTCATTTTCAAATGTGTGACAATGCGACGCATGCGTTCGAGATAAAGAAACTTTTTAGAGCTACCTACGTTCGCCTTGTCTAGCTCCCCTCCAGCTGCCAGCCACCTCCAGGCCGCCTCGATGAAGCTGGGCGTGATTAATGCGTTTTGAAAGTGCTCTGGGCGAAAGTTGCTGCTGGAAAATGTTTAATTGAAATCATTGGCTACAAACAGAGAGAAAGAGAGGGAGATAGTGAGAGACTGAGAGAGGGAGATGCAGCGAGACAAGTTGTGCTTGTGCGAAAGAGCTGGCTAATATAGTTTATGGCAATGGAGCACAAATGACTTGGCCATTACCGTTGGCATTTAGTTTTAGTAGCTGAGAAATTTGCTCAGCCAAATTGAGGCGAACTCTAATTATGGGAAGCAAGAGAGAAGAAAAAAACAAAACTCCCAGCACTTCCGTGAACACAAATAGAAAAGCATTTAGAGCTCGCTATTATCATGCGTAACTGTCGAAACCCATTAATCGCATCAACTAAAAATGACTAATGAACGCAGCTCACGAGCAGTCACAGCAACTCTCTCTACCTCTCTCTCCCCCTCTATTTCTCTCTCTCTCTCTTTCTCAGTCAATTGCTAAGTGAAAAGGCTAGGAGTTAGTGAGCAAAATGGTTCGAGTCCAAACGGAAATAGCTCAAATGGCTCTTCTTATTTGCATATCATTTGTATTTCCTTCAATTTTTTTCATGACATAGATACCTTGTAAAGCGCTTAAATGGGCATGTGCACATCGTATCTATAGCAGAGTAGAGCTGGACTCGTTCTTCTTGAAAATACTCTGCCTGAAAGCTATGTTAGTAGAAATGATTGGATTGCCTCAAATCAAGCTCATGTTCTAGAATATACATTTTCTTTGTGCTCGAGCGCAGCTCATCATCAGCTGCCTATATCTTCATATAAAAGTTCCATCAACATAATACATTCAAAACTTTCTTAAGACAGCAACAAACAACTTTTCTTACATTACAGGGTATCTGCTTATCATCAGGTTCCCATAATTTTACATAAAAGTTCCCTTATTTCCTGTATTACAGGGTATCTTTCCATCATCAGCCGACTTCCATACAGCTTCATTTCGTTGCTTGTTAAAGTCTTTTGCGTACTTCCTGCTCCGTCACATTGTCAGCAATTATGCGCACAGCTCACACGATCAAGTGCCCTTTGGAGGCGACCTACATCATGTTGCCACAGCGCGGCACTTGCAACGCCAGGTTGCAAGCTAACTGGCGCCCCCCAAAGGAGAGAAAAGAAAAGAAAAGTTTGCAGCGACCCGAGGCGCGACTTTTGCTCGCTGCTGATTATGATAAATGTAAACAATTCAGCTTGGTATACAAATGCAATCAAAGGACTGCAATTACTACCAGCCAAAACCAGTTAAGAGAGAGAGAGAGAAAGAGAGTGAAAGAGGGAGAGAGGTAGAGTAAGAGAGAGAGAGAGAGAGAGAGAGAGGCTATACAGGCTGCCCTCCCAATGCGAAGATCAGCGCATCCGCAGCGCCGTCTTTGAGAACAAGTGTGTATCCGAGTGTAAGTGTGTGTGTGTGTGTGTGTGTGTATGTGTGTGTGTCTTGTGTATGTGTTTGTGTGTGCAATAGAGATATAAAAGCTAAATTGGTAACTCATACTTAATTTGCTGGCGGCACCTTTGAACATGCTGCCAATTAGCCTACACAGCCGACACCTCGAGTCCGCTCCGACTTCCCCACAAAGGATAACCAAAAATCCAGTCAAAATGGAGAAGGCAGGGAGTGGGGGGGAATGGAAATGATACAGCAGAAAATGGCAAGGCAAGGCAAGGCGACGTAAAGCAAGGCGCACTCAAAGCAATTTGTTTCATTCATTCATTCATCCATCCATTTGATCGTGATGCTGCGCATTTCTATGCTCCAATCCAATTCAATTCATTCCACAAAAAAAAAAAAAAAATACCCGAAATTTATCTGTTTTCATGAATGAAAGTTCATGATTCGCTTCGATTCGATCGCATTGTTAATGAAGTTGTAAATTATGAAAAGCAACATTTAAATCGAGTAAAACTCGTTGAAAAGAATCGCAGAAAAGTTATTTCTGGCACAAAAGCCAAACAAATTTATGTAATTCAATTGTGTAAATAATAAATATGGCATAAGTTTTTAGAGCTAGACAAAATCGAAAGCTTGGCTTAAGCCAGGAATGCCAGTTATTATTTATGCAGTAAAGTGAAGCTCAGACCAATAAGGAATATGGACAGAAAACCAGCAAAGCGAAATGTACAACGAATTTGGTTCTTATACAAAAATAGTTCAGTTTTATGTCTCTATTAATTGTAGATGAAGTGTGAAGATTGAAAAGATGTAAAAAATATCAAGAAAGATCAAGATTTAACAAAGTTATATAAGCTTAAGGTAAAGAATTTGGAATTACTAAGAAAACTTTTCATATCCTAAACTCATTGAGAATGGCAAATGTTTATAGCAGACAGAAGGAGGCGTGGCAGACACCATAAAGTATACATATTCTTGATTATAACAATGAGCACAGTCTATATAGCTTTATTTGTCTGTCCATCCGTCAGTCCGTCCATCCTTGCGTCCATCTTAGTGGCTGTCCGTCCATATGAATGCAGCGATCTCTGAAATTATAAAAGCTTTTATATATACCATATGCAGCTTAAGTTTATCTTTTTTCGATAGCTCATGCCATTTCCTTACATTTTATTTCGTTTTTTTAAGCTTAGCTTGAATAACACAAAAGCTAGAGATTTCCAATTGTCTTAGAAGTTTTCTGTGACGAATACAGACATTAAGTAGTATATTTCCGATTTTGAATAAGAAACCGATTTGAAATAGTAAGAGACTAGTGCTTAGGCAAATACACACATCTGGATGTCATTATTATGCCATGAACATTTCATTAAGAAAGTCTATTCAGAATAAAACCAATCAATCAATCAATCAACTTAGAATGACAGGAATATCCCATCTGCGCAGTATTCAGAGTATATCCTAGTCGGATACTCCCGCCTACCTACCGCCTACTTGCCTAACACAAATACTTTATACTCCAATATGAATAAAATGTAAATGTGGAATTAATCTAGATGATAAGAGAGGAAGAAAGTGATTCAAGTGATAAACATCAGTTTCATTTTAACAAAGTTAAGCAAGTTGAAAGTGTGGGTAGATCTGTAGCTGTTGCTTCTTCTAACTCTGCATTATTCTACATAGAACAAATAGTCAAATGTTTTTAGCTACCACAACGGCAGCTGTATTGTTTATCTTTTAAGATGCACTGCTCCACTTAGAATAGAGATAAAGCTTTGGCCTGAACTAAAGATCAGAGACAGAAAATGCCGACGAAATCAATAAGCATATCCAGTTCCAACTGCCAGCTAACAATCAATTAGTTGACTCTCAAGCAGAACACACACGAAGAAAGCCTCCAGCTAGCCAATATATGGATATGGATATATGCATATATGTATGTATAGTATATACATACATATACATATATGTAAGCATATATATTCATATGTATATTTGTCTCTTTGATATTTGATGAACGCGCCCGTGTTGGGCCCCATTCGAAACGTCGTTATGGCCACTTAATTCGTTTGATGCCAATGAATTGACGTTGACGCCATACCGCTATATCAACGATAAGAAGAGTGTGTGAGAGAGGGAGAGGGGGAGAGAGAGGAACTGAGCTGAGGTAGCCAGACAAAGATATTGTGGAAATCAAGAGTTTCACAGCTCAAACTACAAAAGTGTTAATGTCTGTCACTTAAGTAAGCGACCCGACACACAGACACACACACACACACACACTCACACACATATATACACACACACGCCGCTGACATTAAGCTTCATCAGAGTTTTCAACCTTAAACTCCAATTTGCATACAAAATAGACGACGAGCACTCAAGCCAGAGTGTTGTTTCCCTTCTTCTTGCCTGTTTTGGGGGGATTTGGTTTTTAGTTTCTCGACCACAACAAAGAGCCGAATGGAAAAAAAAACTGAAATCCCCATCTCAAATGCAGCCAAGGGCCAAACAGCTACCGATTTTATTATTGATAATGTTTTGATTTATCTCTTCGAAAAGATTTCGAGCAGACAAATTGCGTTCGGCAGCCAGGATGAGATGTGACCTCTTCTGCCCGCCCCAGGCTGTGAATCTGTATATCGAGTTCACTCTTCATCTTTGTCTTCTGGTTGTTGTTTTGACTGCGGTTGCAACTACGCACAAGTGGCAACAACTTTGCTTCTTGTCACCTTCCTTTAAGCACTTGCGGCTTTTTGGTGTCATTTGAGTGAGTCAATCTAAGCATACACTGAACGAAAATTGTGAGCAATTTTAGTGTGATTGATAAAAGGAGATATTGCATTAAGTATTAAATACTTAAATAAATAAAATTTACTGATTACTGACTTAAATTAAATCTAAATTTAAATTTTACTAGATTTTTCTTCGAGTGTAGCTCCGACATGTAATTGCTATAGATTCTATATTCCATTGCCTGACATAAAATACTTTCGGTTTGTGCATAATTATTTGCCAAAATGTTGACAGCTGCAGGTGAGTGTGTGTGTGTGTGTGTGTGTGTTTGTGTGTATGGCCTCTGTCTGCATGCTGTCAACCAGTGTGACCAAAACCGAGCATACCCGGGCACTCATAAGCGCATTCGTCACAGTTTTTGGGCACAGCTGAAGCTAAGGCTGTGGCTGTGGCTCTCTGGCTGACTGGCTGTGGCTGTGGCTGAGGTTGAGGATCGCTGCGAGCTGTGTTCATTAATTGGCATGCATTTTGTGCCGTTTGACAACGGACATGGCACAACTTCATCATCGGGAGCCGCAGCAAACAAAAGAGGCGACATTAATGCATTGCTCGCCGAAGGGGCGTGACAAATTTGACAACAACAACAGCAACAGCAACAACAATGGGCAATGACTTTATTGCCAATGTGACACTCGTGGCTGGCTTCTAACAGCTCTCGTCGCATCCCTTCCCATTGCCATTGTATATAATACAACACTCCCAGGAGCTCGTTCTCTCCATCCCAAGGGGATTGAGGACTTTGCCAGCTGTATCACTGTCTGTCCCTCTGTCCCTCTGTCCGTCTGTCTGTGTGACAATAAACACTTTAGCTATTTATGAGGTTTTAATGAACACACTCGCGCCGCCATCTTGTGCTGACTAATGAAAAGGATACCGATACATGCATTTGGCTTATGAATTTGCACAAATTCTTTTTGTAGGCGTGGCGAATGTGCCTCGAGTGGCCGAGGCTAGGGGCGCGCGCTAATTATGATTGACAGGGCGTGTCGCCTCTATTGAGGCGCCCAATTAAGTCGCATTTTGTAATTGATTTTGAATATGTTTGGATGGCAAAAGTAAAGCTGACGAACGCATCGTTGCTATGCGGCAATCACATTTCTAAATTGAACTGGAAGAATGAGTGAGAGTGTTGTAGGTTGGGTTGCTCCGACTGAAGAATGTCCTATATGCAGCAGATTGAAGTGAAGTATGAGTAAGAGTGCTCAAGAAGGATCAACTCGACTAGAGAATACCCATAGTTCATTCTTGAGGGGAAGAATGGGTAGGATAGGATAGGATAGAGTATAATAGGTGGGTTGCATCCACTAGATAATACTCTATATGCAGTAAATTGAATTGTAGTATGTTAGTAAATTGAGTAAATTGAGGTGAAGTATAAGTATTAAGGGCGGGTCGGTTCGACTAGAAAATGTCCTATAGATAGTAAATTGAAATCAAGTTGGCATCAAGTCAACTGGAGAATGAACTATTGTATTTATTACAAAAAACACAGATCTCAATGGCGTTTTAATGAAAATTATGGAAAAATAGAAGCCCATATCAATTTTGTGATAAGCATATTATAATATTTTGAAAACAATTGAAAACAAGTATTAAAATTAACAAATATATTTATATGTACACATACATACATGTACATACATATGTATGTACTTATATATCAAAATGTTTTCAAAACTTTGCTGTCCAACATTTCAGTTGCACTACTATTTTTCTGACCACTTCTGCATATTTTCCTTCTGCCTGCTACATATTTCTACACAAAACTATGCTACCCTAACAAAACGTATTCAATAAGGCAGTAACTACAACAACAATGGGAATACCAACGACCACATTTAAGTCAGTCAAGTGCAATGCATTTATCAAGCCACACGGCCATCTTCTAGGCAAAATAGAACAAAATAAAACGAAAGAAACGAACAGCAAATGCCAAGCAACGGCATTGAAAGATAACAAAAAAAAACAAAAAATGAACGAAATAAAACATCAATTGCCGCACTTTGAATACGCTTTAAGTCCCGCAATAATGTTATAAGATATATACCAATTCGATCTCAATAAGTCTTAGTTTATATGTACATACATATATACAAAAGTCAATTAAATTATATTTTTATTTCAGACTTCTATGCTTACGTGTCGCATTTCAAATAACTCAGCCAAGTTGTGTGCATCCGGTAAGAGTACATAAAATGTATTATCGATTCCGGTTCAACAGTTGCATCATTTCACTTAGCTGAAAACGTGGTCGAGTGGAGTGAGCAGCGCATTGCAGTTAAATAGACATTTGCATGCAAAAGATATGTCGGAAAAAACCAGGACAAACAACGAAACAAAAATTGAATAAAACACAAACACACACACACACACACACACATATGCATATACATACGTAACAGTGCAAGAGCTGAGCTGAGCTGAGCAAATGTGATTTACTGCAATCAATTTAAATGCAATGCAATGCAACAAGAGCGAGCAGTGTGAAGGGTTGGCCAAAGGGAAAGGGACAGCGAGTGTGGCAATGACAAACGCGGCAGAAGAGCCAAAGAGATGGAGGCAGCACAACGCCAAGACAAAACGAATGTGTGCCAAAGCAAAATATACAAATACACATATGCAGATATGTATGTATGTATGTATGCCTGGCTATAAGAATGAGAATGGGGCAATGACAACAACAACAACAACTACAACAAGGGAACGACAACAACGGCGACACCTTCCCAAAGCTGATTTTAAAGACTTTTGCGCAAATTGCCGCAGTCAGCAAATACATCAGCGGCGAAAATAGGCACTCCACAAAGGCGAAAAGGCAAAACAAGCAACAACAACAAAAAAGGCAAAAAACAAAAAAAAACTAAAACGGTACAAGCAGCGACTGAAAACTAGACATCATTATTGATGACAATTGAGTGCGCCAGCGAGCAGCTGGACAGGAGTAAAAGCAAAAGGAGAGAAGAAGAAGAGCGCGCGTGGTAGGTATATTGCGAGAGCGAGTGAAGAGGACAGAGAGTGAAGCCCCAGCAATTACGATAATTAACACAGTCAGCGGCGCGGAAAGGCAGCCTCACACCACACACACACACACACATACAATAACAATGAGAGAGCGAACGAGCGAGCGAGCGAGTGAGCGCATGTCAAATTGTAAATATTGATGACGCTCGCACGTTGACAGCCCAGAGAGCGCACTGACGTGTGTGAGTGAGACGGGGAGGGGATGCTTAACGCTGATTGGCCCACTCAAAGCACGCCTCTGCTTCCAATTAGAAGGCGGACTGCGCAGCTGCAGCTGTGACGTCATCAAACTTGTTTCTCAAGCAACAGAGAGTGTGCGAGAGAGAGAGAGAACAAATGAGAGCCAAAGCCATTTTAACTGAGCAGCGAGAGCAGCCGCAGCGGCAACTCGCGTTGGCTTTGTTGAATGTGGAACGTTGCACGTTGAGTGCCAGACGCTGTCGCTGTCACAGTCGCAGTCGCAGTCGCTGTACTTGCCGCGTTTTTGCCGACGCGTTTTTTATCGCACGTTTTTGAAGTGAAACGAAAGTTGACGCGATATTTGAACGTTGAATTTTGGATTAGTGTTAAAGATGCCACAACGAACGCCAAGTCCCGTTGCCATGATTGCCACGCGTAGCTGCAGCAGTCCGGCCGTATCCGAAATTTCCGTAGGTTCGCCCAGTCCGCCGCCGCTAGCCATGCGCCCACTCAATATCAAACGCCTGCGTCTCCTGCACAGTCCAGTAACGCTGCGCAAGGGTACGGGGACGGGGCCGGGAGCGGGAGCGGGTGCGGGCGCAGGTGAGCGCATCAAAAGCTTCTCCATAGCTGATATATTGGGTCAGGCGGATGAGCGTAAGTCCGAGGAGCGGTTGCAACCAGCCGTATTGGTGGCGCCACCAGCACCAGTTGTTACTGCCCCGGCAGCTGGCCTGCTGCCACATCCCGGCTTGCATCCGTTTCTGCCGCCCGCGCTGCTGCACAGCTATGAGCAACGCCTGGCCTGGGACTATCAGCGCCAGCTGCAGGAGCACTTCCAGGCGCAGCTGTTGCGCCAAATGAGCATGGATCCCGCCATCATACCGATACCATCCGACGATGGCAGCTCCGATCGCTCACAGCGCTCCAACAGCAGTAGCAGCAGCAGCAACGGCAGCACCGATTGCTGCACGACGCCCAACCAAAGCAAAGAGGAGGCAACAAAGCCCAACCAGCAACAGCAGCAACACCAGCAACAACAGCAACAACAGAAGCAGCAGCAGCAGCTGAAGCAGACGGCAGGCGCTGATACGCCGCTCGATGCGCTTTTCCAGCTATCGACCAAAAACTTCGATGAGGAGCAGGGTGAGTGCAACGTGCAACAATTGGTGGCAACCGCAAGTAAATTACATTTTAATATAAATCGATTTGCTACTGAATCAGCTCTGGCATTAACTTGATCAATTGCTATACGCTGTATAAATTGATAGTGCGAGAGTGGGGTATATTAGTTTTGTGTGAGTTTATGATTATCAATAGTTTATCGATTTATCTTGATCGATATCTTGTATGAATTTATAAATATTGATAAAAAGAAATTTTCAAGTTTCGTTTTTTAGGGTTTTATTCGAAAGTTAGATTAGATGTTGATCAAGTCTTTTACCTTTGGGGCACCTTCCCTTATAAGATCGATAATAATCGATTTGTGGATTTGCTGTTTCAGGCAGAACTCAAAGCTTGAAAAAGTTACAAACAAAGTGATATTTTAACCGCATGCTCAGATATCATTCATTGAACACTTATCAATCACTTCTATTGATATCGATAAAAAAAGTGATTTTCAAAATAAATTCTTTCAGGCATAACTAGAAAACTTTCAGAGTTAGAGACACAAAATCTGATTTATAATATTTTTAGAACAGCAATCGATAATAATCCAAACCTCGAAGACTGAAAGAGTTTGCTTAAATTTGTGCTGTACGCTAAAATTTCGTCTTTTCTACATTTTCAATAGATTTTTCAGTGGAAAAAGATTTTGAAACTAACTTAGGGTATCTGCCAGTCGTTCACTCTCTCACTTTAAAAAGCTCTCTGGCTTGTTGTCATTACGTCTTGATGAGATTCTGCTTAAAGCGTAAAAACAGTAGTAAGGTCAGCGCCAGCGCCGAGGTGGCTAAATCAATTTTATCCATTGCTCGACACGGTTTCGACTCGACTCCGATTTGGTTTTTACCTCACCCAGCCTCCCCCTGCCTCCGCCTCCGTCTCTCACTTTGATGATTACCACTCTGATCTCTGATGATGACTGCGGCACATGCGTATCGTTCGGCAATAATTTGCTTGGCGGCGTTGATTTCTCGTTAAGACCAGGCCAACAGAGATACGAGAGACTTGCAACAGCTACTGAAATTGAATTTACGCGCCTCACGTACTGCCACAAATTGTGGCAGACAGACGGCAAGCGATAGCTACTTATGGCACAGCTACTGGCATTGACTGTTTATGATTATGATTATGATTATGAGATGCAGAGCTCGTCTCTTTCTGTTGTTTTGTTATGCAGTGGGGGGTTTCGCAACAAGCTCAGAGATGAGATTGAGTTTTTCCCATGGGCCCAGCCGGCCATCCGGCTGGCAATCTTGGCTAATAAGAAGTTGATCAAAAGCGCAACGCGCCGACTCGCCATGAATCTTGCCTGCTTCCGGCTGCAATTAGGAGGAGTTCTACAAGCTGAATAACCCTCATTGCGACAAAACTTTAATAAATGAAAATGGAAATGGAAAATGAGGTAATGAGAAAGAGAGAGAGAGAGAGAGAGAGAGAGGGAGAGAGAGAGCGAGAGCGAGAGAAAATGGCTGAAAAGTTGTTGCGATTTGGTACAATGAAATTGTCGTTAGGCGCTCGTCAGTTTCATCAACTAAATATATATATTTGTACATACAAATATATTTATATATATAAAATAATACTTAATAATGGTCGAGGCACGGGCTGCCAAGACAATTGAAGTGGAGTATGAAGCGAGTGGCCCAGCGGATGCAGCCCTAATTACAATTTAATTACTGCAAAGGCAAAAACTTTTCCCACTTGACAAAGACGCAGCCAAGTGTGAACCACAACAACAACACTGACAATAACAACAACGACAGCAATAACAAAGAAAAGATCTTCAGTTGTCAGTTGATTTGACAGATAGCAGTGTAAACATTTTACAACATGCGGGCAGTCCCAACAAATTAGTTCAACTAGACGTATACTTAATGTCCCATTTGAAGCTGATGCCAAAAAGCCATGTTAACTAAATACGAGTATATGTGAGAAGAACAAGAAGAAGAAGAAGAGCTAGCTGAAGAAGTGCTTAGCATAAATTCATATAATTGGTAAAGCAGAAAAATGCAAATTGCTTTTTAACGTTAAGCAACGTTAGAATAATAGATTTCGTCACGTCAGCGTCAATTGGCAAGACTTTTGCTATCTATCAGATATATGTATATATATGTATATATGTATATGTGTTATATTTGTATATGTGTTATATTTGTAGCACATTCAATGCCTAACTATATTTGATTGTGGATAATTGGCTTTTGGTCTCTTCTCTCTTTTGACATGTAACCCAAACGAGGCCTTGCATTGTTTACAGCTCTGCTAGGAGAGAGACATTCACACTTATTTTAAATACACAGTAAAAAATATCCATTGAAATGTCTTCAATTTAAATTATCTAATGTTCATAAACAACACTTTAAAATAATTTTCAAAAATAGCAACAAAAAAAAACCATTTCAAATTTCTAGCTTTTGTGGCTCACGAGATCGAGCTACGTTCATATGAACGAACAGATCGACATAGCTTGGCATTCTGATCAAGAATATATATATTTTTATAATATATATATACAACTCATACCTGTTGTTATTATCTTCCAAATTCTAGGCCTTTAATTCCCACTTTCAATGGGAAAATTCTCGAGTTGGAAGTACACGAATGTTTAGAAAAATCTATGTAACAAATTTGATGACTCAAATAATTGAAACTGTAGATTGATTTTCATTGAAAATGTAAAGTTATTGATTATTTGACAAGCGAACTTGATGGGAAAAAGTCTTTCATGTGAAAATTCTAGTTCATGCATGCTGAGATCCACACTTACATACATATATGAACAGATACAGCAACGAACTTGAGATGTATCCATCCTCGATTCGAATTGTGATCCAATAGCTTCTGTAAAACATGCTTGTAAAGGTTGAGCATCTTCTAAGTGTAAAAGCAGATATAGCTGTCTTTACCTGCGTTTAGACTTATAACATTCTCAGCCTTTTGAAGCTCACTTCTGATACACTAAAAAGCTGTGCAATATATTTTTGACACAGTTTAAACTTAACTATATACACTATATATATAATATATAATATAAGCTATAAAAACACATATTAAAACAAATTCAATCAATTTTTTGCGCTGTGCACAAATACAAAACTGACTGAGGCATAGCAAAAAACGTGACAGCTCAAAATGGCGTGCCATGATTATCGAACGCCCATCAGTTGCCACGCCCATGTACATATATATATAAATATATATGATATTATGCACATAGAGAACATGCAGCGATGTCTGCACGGGCATTAGCTAGATAGATATCTGACATATTAGTAGCAATTTGATTTATAATTTCCAGTTGCATTATTTGCCCGCATTTCAAAATCGGATAAAGATAGTGTGTGTGTGTGCGTGTGTGTGTGTGTGTGCGTGAGTGTGTTTGTAATTATTATGGAAATTGTGTGTAGTTTGGATAAGCTAATAAGCAGTTAGTGCAAATCAAATAACAGATAGAGCAGAGAACAGTTGAACTTTTGAACAATTGTTCAAATCAAACAGCAAACAATCGCTAATTATACCCTGTATCTAAATTGAATAATATGTATCTTAGCCACTTGCATATGTTTGTTATAAGTAAGAGAAAGTATCTACAATCAATATATTTATGTAAATTCTCATGATAGACAAGTCTGTTCTGCTAAAAAATCTTATTTCGATAAAAATTAATTTTAAGAATTTAATTTTCAGGCATAACTGGAGACTAGACAGATCCTATATAAGTAAATCATATTATATATCATTTCATACTTCATACTTTATACTTCATGTTATCTGCTTATCTCCAATTCTATATGAATTGAATATTAATAAAAAGTCGAATATATCGAATCGATCAAAATCGATTTGATATGCATACAGAATATATTTTAGTTCCAGTTAACATTTCTTTTAAAGATCGATAAGAATTGTAAAGAGAGTTGAGCTGAAAGTCTTCAATGTGCTCAGAGAGATAGAGATTCTCTTCAGGTGTAGATAGACTGTATATATATATTAACTTTCTTGGCACAACCATTCCCTCTTTAAACTTATGTAGAATTCTAAGCTAACAATACTCTCGTTTTCGCTCAAATAATTAATTGACGCTTCGATTGGCGCATGCTTTCGGGATAATTATAAACAAATCAGTGACAAAAACACACTTGAGAATGTCAACCTTCGAGTGCATATGCAAGCTCATGCGATTTAAATGTTTAACGGGAAAAGGTGAGCGCATCACGCGGTATTTTCGCCCATTGAGCAATCATACAAATAGTAGTAGTTGGCAAAAATCAACAGCAATTTCCAAACATAAATCAAGCAAACAAAAAGAAAATCCAATAGACAAAAGAAAAAACAATTAATTTCGAATGATTAATAGCAGCGCAACGTTTCAACAAAAATTTGTTAATGACATTAAAAACCGACAACAGCAACAACAACAACAGCAACAGCAGCAATAAGGCTATAATAAAAATTACAAAGTAAAAACCGCGAATCGTTTGCGATTGCCTCAATAAAATTAATAAAATGACTTCAGGCGCAAAAAAAAAACACGGTAAAAATGAAAAACAACATTCTTAGAGCGTGCGATCAATGGGCGGTGCATGAGTGCGGCGGCATGGCATGAAAAATTGCTAAAGAAACACATACGAGTGCTCTAGGCGAGAGTGATTGACTAGCAGATACCCTGCACAGATGATGTGGGAAGCAAAAATGATGTGGCAAGTATAAAAGTATGTTTCTTACTAGAAATACTTGAAGAAAGATTGCTAAGGAAACAAGCAAACAAGCAATCTAGGCAGAAGTGATTGACTAATAAATACCCTGCACTACAAACAAACATGATGTAGCAAGCAGAAAAGCCTCTAGATAGAAATGCACGTAGAAAGAGCAATATTCTTAATTTCATTAACAAGAGTCAAAAAGTCAAAAGTGGTTAGATACTAGATACCCTGTAGTAGAGTGAAAGTCTTTTAACAAACATATATGTACATTTTGCAATAGCTTTGCATAGGTATAAATACCACCAGAAAATAAAATGTGTTGAGTTTCTTTTAAGTCGAATATGATCGACTAAGACACACCTCGTGCGACAAGCAAAGTTTCTTTCTAGGTATTTCTAAAAGTCGTTTGGTCTCTTATACCCTCTTATACCTTATATACCCCATAAAAACATGCAAAATATTCACAGGTTATACAAAGTGGGCACATGGTTAGCTTCGGGGGCATGGCTAGCAAACAAGTTGACAAGCTGGCGCTAGCATAAATTCGTTAATTAACAGTTGCGCCAAAGTCAAAATAGTTTAAAACTTGGAAAAAAATTTTAAAATATTTTATTAAGAATTTTGTGTAAGAAAATTCGCGTGTTGTGTGGCCATAAACGATTTGCATTTCTAGTTGGCCATTAAGAATGCGAAGGAAAAAACTTGCGACTTGCGTGGCAACAGATTCTGTTTTTTTTTTTTTTTGCTTTTTTACCATTTGCTTTCACTGCGAGCAACCTGCCCCTGCCCCCCTGCGGGGATGCATGCCAAACACACACAAATGGGTGGTCCACGCAGAACCTTTAAGCAAATTGCAGCACACACAGACGCAGACGCACACACACACATCGGTCTTATAAAAGGTGTGCAAAAGCAACGCACTGAAGGTGTTACCTGCACGCTTTTGATGAGCACTAATTGAGCTCAAGTTGCATTTTTCTTAGCCGTCAAGATCAAAGCCGGCGAGCCGGCCCAATAAAAGACTCTGGAGACAAGCGAAAATCAGGCATCGACAGTTGCCAGCGAAGAGAGATAGAGAGAGAGAGAGAGACAGAAGAGAGAGAATAAGAGAGAGAGAGAGTATGATTTTGGTAATAACTTTATCATACGAAACCATATGGGAGGCCCAACTGTTGTCCAGAGAGAAGGAAGCCAAAACAAATGAGTCCGGAATTCGGAGTCGGAGTCCGTTCCGTTGCCAGACATATGGGCGGCCCTTGGCGAGTCAGGACCTTGTCAAAGCTCTTAAAAACGCATTCACATTCGCACACTCGCATTCGCATTCGCATTCGCGTTTATGCCAAACATTAATCAACAGCAGCGGCAGCAGCAGCAGCAGCAGCAGCAACTGCAGACTTGAGCTGCGAATTTTTGGGCATGTGTTTGGCGTTGTGGAACATCAAAAGCCCGCGCCACGCACATAAAAAGCCATTTAAAAACGCATTTTCTGCATTGCCCCAACAGCTGACCCTGCGGCAAGCCATGGCCCAATGCAATTGCAGTCGGCAGCGAGGAGATTGATGCGTTCAGAGACAGCCCAAAGCCCGAAAACAGCAACGCAAGCCAGGCCAAGGGGGGCTGGAAAACGCACTGGAAAAGCTTCGATTGACTGACTGACAAACTGACTAACTGACGGACTGACTAGAGCTCGTTATCGCCGAAGCGCATTGGGCGGAGTGGGGAGCCAATATGTGGGTCACTTGGCGCCTTGGCATAGAGAAACCAGTTTACCCACCAACAAGGTGTGGGCAATTAGCCCACCTCTAAGCAACAGAAACAGGTACACTGAGATGCAGATACATCAGAAAGCCAAAGATACAGCTGAAGAAACAGATGCAGACAGAGATGTAGCTACAACTACTAAAGATACAGTTTGAGATACAGCTGAAGATACAGATACAGATGCAGATACAGATACAGATACAGATACAGATGCAGATACAGATACAGATACAGCAAAGATATAAGATATATAGTCAGGTTTAGATATAGATAGAGATATATAATATACAGATACTTCACCAAATATAATTTATGGTATACTCGTATGCCTAATACCCTGTAGACGCAAACTGGTCTAAGAAATGCATTCGATAATCGTGCAACAAATCATATTTATATGGCCCACTGTGATGTAGTCTAGGTGTGGCAGAGTCTACTTGAAGCCTTTGATGATAAATGCTGAGAAAGGCAGCATAAATTAAAGCATTCGAATCATTAGCAACGATGCCGAACAAACGAGCGTGTGCAGAGTGGAGAGTGGAGAGTGAAGAGCCGGACGAGCAGTCGAGCGGATGGGCAAATTATTCACAGCTACGGCTGCAGCTCGGGCATTAAGGAGCTGCGAGGAATGAGGAGTGAGGAGTGCTCCAAAAGGAAGTCGAAGCCAAAAGTGTCCCAGACAAGGTGTTTCTTGCAGTAAGGCCATTCGCTGCGCTGGCAGGTGCTTCAGCTGATGGACGGGGCAACGTTTGATGCAAGATGAATGCGCTTTGTAATGCAAAATTTACAGCTAAGCAGCAGCAATTAGCTGCGCCTCCAGTCCAGACGCAGCACAAATGATCAACATCAATAACAACGGTCTGTTTGTATAAATGGAAAGTGATATAGTTTGCAGTTGATTAGCTCGAACAACCTGTCGAACCATTAGTGAGGGAAATTTATATTAAATGTAATATTGATATACATGTAGGTATAGTGCAGGTGACTATGTCTGTGAAGCTATAGAATCGTTTATGTATTATAATATTTTAGATTGAAATTTTGAACCACCCTAAAATTTAGAAACAGCCATATACATATATAGTATAAATAATATTTAGATATTTTTTTATTTATTTATTTTATTTTATTTTATTTTATATTTATTTATATATATATTTTAAATATTTGTGGAATCTTATTCAAGACTTCATTCACTTTTAAGCTAACTTCATTATTTATGCCTCTCACTCGTTCAGTCAATAAATATCTTTTGACTTGGCCTTCACTTCCGCCTTCCCATCGCCACCCTCTTAACTTCTCCCCCAATTGGTCAGCTATGTCACTTCAACACTCCCCTCCAAATCGCTCATCTATGTCAAGTCAGCTCAGTGTTCCAATCACACTCAACCCCTTTGACATAACATATACATCCAGGCTACACTTACCCCAACTAATCCAAAATGCCATAATAAAAGCATAACAAATTTCCAACGTAAATTGAAAAGAAATTCAGTGATTTGGAAAAGTGCACAAGTTGTTTACAACAGTAGCAACCGACAACAACAACAACTACAACAACAGCCGACAACAACAATTTCTGTTTCAGTCTCAACGACAAACTTCACGCTAAATTCAAAGGAAGCTGTGAAAAATGTTTCTTCCCCGAAATATTCGACACATAAAAACCGAAACAACACACACAAAAGGCGGGCGACGAGCTGTGGAAAGGTATGCGAGTTGTTGTTGCTGCTGCTGTTGCCATTGTCAACAAAACATTTAACACCTTCATCCGCCTACAGCAGCCCAAAGGGCGTACGTACATAAATAGCTAGCAGGCACTGTGTGTATTTGCTTAATCGTTTATAAAAGTGTGAAGAAAATTAATTAGACTATTTGATGCACTGTCGACTGCATTTGTTGTTGCTGTTGTTGTTGCTGTTGCTGTTGCTGTTGCTGGTAAATGACTTGCAGTCGTTGACAAGATTAATTAATCCCCACTGAGCTGTTCGGCTGTTCGACTGTCAAGCTGCCGGGTGGGCGGAGTGGACTGTCTAGAGGGTTGGCGCTGCCCACGACGCGTATACGTGTTGCGTCTCAGCTCAACATGAAATGCAAAAACAAAAAATCATTGGCAATAATTGATTTTTTTGCATTTCCTTAATACCCTGTACCTCTGAGAGAGAGGAGGTATACAGGGTAGTCACACTACTATTTTTCTGAACACAGCTGTATATCTATGATCACATTTCAATCTCATTTATAGTCAAATCTATCTGCCTATGCACCCATTGTATCTCTATGGTAACATCATCTTATATATTTTTTCCATCTACAACTACCATCCGTATGTCCTTTCGTTCCTCTCTCAGTCTGTATCCTAA
This sequence comes from Drosophila leonis, assembly GCA_035045365.1. Classification (NCBI taxonomy): domain Eukaryota; kingdom Metazoa; phylum Arthropoda; class Insecta; order Diptera; family Drosophilidae; genus Drosophila; species Drosophila leonis. The sequence goes on along the minus strand of JAWNPC010000284.1, from coordinate 420,444 downwards.
AGTAATCATATTATTATTATTAATTTTATTATTATATTATTCTATAAGTCTAATCCTCCGCCATCTCATAGAATATCATTTGCACATTTCTAACTCGCAACCTTTTACAGGGTATATTTTAGTCACACACTCTCCTTAAGTATACTCTTACTTCCTTTTTTTACATTCGCTTGACTTTCAAGCGCAATTGTTGTGACAAGTCTTGTTATGGCAAGCGAAAGGCGTCACATATACATATGCTTATGCGATATGCACTCCCCTCGCCTGGCCAAGCCCCTGCACACCCTCAGCACACCCATCTGCCCATTGCATACCCCTTATTCAGATGCTTAGTTGAGCTTATGTGTGCAGGCGTCAACTGGTCGGGCTGTTTCATGTTCTACGACCGGCCACAAAGACGAGCCGGGCACCAGTTAAAGCCAGCTCAGAAGGCACGACTCGCGTGCCTTTCAGTGCATGTGTGTGTTTGATTGTGTGTGTGTGTGTGTGTGAGTGTGCACTTTTGACAAGTAATTTAATAAAGCCAGCGACATGACGCGCTTGTTGTTGTTGCTTAAACATGCATCAACATAAGCCAGAACTTTAGCCAGAGCCTCGCTGTGGAAATGGAAGTGGAAGTCAAAGCCGCCGGCTCGATTGCCAATGTCAGTCAGTTAGTCACTCATATATATATATATATATATATATATATATATATATGTTCATGTATATATACTTATATATATTTATATATGAAGTCAGTCAAAGACCCGAAGAGCGCTCGATTCCAATACTTTTGTTGCTTTGCTTTTGTTGTTGTTCGATTGTAGCTTGTAATCACAATTAAAGTGTTAAACATAAATGCCAGGGGCCAACTAGCCGAAAAAAAAAGCTGCACAGGGGTTAGCCCGAGTGGCACTTAAGTTGGGGTTTAACTCGCGCCTGGGAGTTTATCATTTTAGCGGCATGTCTACTAGCTGACATGACATGCTAAATAAATTACTATACAAAACAAAAACAAAAACAAAACATAAAAGTCACAAAAAAAAATCAAATCAAATTCAATTGGAAATAAAAATATTTTTTAAGTACAGTAAACTCATGTTAAGGTAAGATAAACTTATAAAGAATGTAGAGAGAGAAAAAAAAAGAGAGAGAGAAATAGAGAGAGAAAAATAGAGAGAGAATAAGGGATAAAAATACAGAGAAAAGGACAGAGAGACAAAATGAGGTGGCCAGAGAGGAAGAAAAGAGAATGAGAAGACACAAAAGAGAGATTAAGATAAGAGATTGATAGAAGAGATAGAGAGAAATAGAGAAAAAAGATAGAGAGATAGGGGAAGAGAGAGATAGAGAGAGCGAGAGAGAGAGAGAGAGAGAGAGAAGCCAACAGACAGTGAAAGAAAGAGAAACACAAGAAGGAAAGATATTGAAGAAAGCAATAATGAAATATGTCTTATTTACACAGTCAAAGAGCGATAGAGAGAAGGGGATGGAGAAAAAACAAAACTTTTTTTATTAGTCTTTCATCTTTTAATTGCTGGAATTTTAATTTAATTAATCAATACAGAGAAGTCACTCATACAGAATATTTTCCATAACACTCAAACATTTATATTTATCCCATTTCGAAATGTCTTTTCTGCGATCTCTGGAAAATATAAGTGTTTGGCATCATTCACAGCTATTAAATACTTCCACTAGACACTTAATAGACTGGTCAAACAATTAAATTAAAGTAGAGTTACGATCACAACGAGCACGCTAAAGAGATTCGGACATTACACGACTTTAACAAGCATTTGGATGCCTTGTAAACTGTGACTATAAAACCGAATGAAGTCGCACTGAGAGTCGCTCAGTAGGGATAGTCGCAGGTCCGCTATGGCTATCGCAGCTGCCCATCAAAGTCAACGGATTAATTGAGTTTAATGCGCCAATATGCCGAGTGCAGACAAAAAACATGTGTCCCCCCGATATGGATCGGCACTTTTCACTAATCGGTTTGGTGTTAATTTATGGCGTATCTTTATTGCTGGGCCATGGCAATTGCTTCCGCCTTGTCGGCCATGTTGGAGCTCAATAGTTGGGAGCAGCAGCTGGAGCTCTTGAGAATCCACTTGAATGCCTCTCGCTAATTACGGCAATTAAAATGCACTAAATATAAGCAACGAATCAATGAGTCGCCTTCAAGTGGCTGCCGGTAGCGCCAGTTGCAGTTTCAGTTGCAGTTACCCAAGTGCCTCCATTCCAACTCAGAAATAATTACAAGAAAAACAAAAGAAACAAAAAACAAACCAATTGTCCAAGGCTCTAATTAGATTGAAATTGTCAAGTGTCTTCAGTGTGTGAGTCTGTCTCTACTTAGGGCGGCAATCCTTTTGTGCAGGATCTCATTCCGTTAGATGTCGCCGCTGATTAACTCAAAGAAATGCCGGTATTCCATTAGCCTCTGTCTGCAGGCGACTGCGAGCACATTGTTAGGCAATGAATGAGTCGAGTGGAGTCGAATAAACAGACAAACTGGACGCACTTTCCTTTATTGAATATAAGTCGAAGCGAATTGCGTATTTAGTAATGTATGAAACTGGAAATTAATGTAATTATTCTTGCTCCTTTTAAATTGATCATTATGACTTCTAAATTATCATCTGTATCATTTTAGACACCATTATCATTGTCATTATTTGATTGTTTTCATTGTCATTGTCATTGATATTTTCATTATTAGCAATTTTCTTCCTTAGCATTCTCATTCCCATTCTTATTCTCATTCCCATTCTCATTCTGATTCTTATTCTGCTTCTCATTCTCATTATTATTATCATTACTATTATTATTATTATCATTATCATTATTATTACTATCAATATTATAATGATTATTCTCATATTGTCAACTGACATTTTCTATGTGCAAAATCTCGCTCAGTTATATCTCAACGGTGATCAACTCCTAACTTATGCCGGTATGCCATTAGCTCAGTCTGAGTTTGAGCGCAATTGCAGCACATTGTTAGGCAGCGAGTCGAACAACAGCAACAACAGCTACAACAACAGCTACAACAACAACAACTGCAAGTCATAAACAATTTCAATTGCCGTTGCACATTCGCAACACTCAATTAACGCTTTTCAACAAAGACTCAACAAACTATGCACAACAACAACAACAACAGCAGCAGCTACAACGGCAACGATAACAATAATAGTAATAATAATAATAATAATAATAATGCATTCATCACTTTATGACAGGCGCATACAAACTTGGCCTAGACAATAGTGTCAACTATAAAGCGACTGCAAAACTTGGCCGCGTATCTATTAAATTATGCTTAACTATGCGCTTTTGTTGCCCTCCAGACACACACATGCTATACAATGTATTCCCCATTATTGCTGTGGCCAGTATCTCTCGTTGGCCATCAAGCCTTACAATGACCAGGCTACTTAAGAGCCAGTCCACTCCAGCCAAGCAGCTGGAACTGGACACGCGGGATCCAGCTACCATTTAAATTGGACAAGACAGACCATATTCGCCTGAATTTACGATGCTTCATCGAGTATGGACTCGATGTACAGTGGCATTTGCTAAGCTTTAGACTTGATGAAAGGAAATAGCGCCACAAAATGTAAAAAAATGCTTAAGATATATATTCATAATATTGAAGTTTTTTTTTGAATATAATATTCAAAATATAACAAAACTTAACAAATTTCAAATTGTAAAGAAAAAACTTGAGTACAAGCAGATGTTAACAAAATAACATATAAGATAGGTTATAGCTGGTAATGCCCGACTAGAAGATACCATGATAACAAAGGACTGGTACTGAACGAGTTTTGTTCTAAATGCTGTTTCTTGGATAAATTTTCTGAACATAATAATGATAATTAGATGTGTGTATTGGTCAAAGCACAAGTCTCTAGTATTTGAAATACGTTTTCGTTTTGGTAGAATGGGGGAAAGTATTCAAAATACAATTATCTAAAATCTGGATATAAGGCACAGTAAACTAATTGTCTGATTTACTAGAACAGTGATCTTCATACATACATTGCGTCAGTTCGTCATCCTGTTCATCAATACATATATATATTTAATAGACGCTGCCACGGCTCCTTCTGCCTTTTACATACATTTTGACAAATTTCCATTTTAAATTGCCATTTTCAATCTTTTAAAACTAACTAAGTAAGTAAAAGACTTCTACTTACTCCTTTAAACAAGTCTTATACTAGTAACAGAGCAGATACAAGATTTATATACAGCTGTGGTCAGAAAAATAGTAGTGCCACTGAACTGTTGGACTGCAAAACTTTGTGACAAACATAATATTTTGAAAATAATTTAAATATATATGTATGTATATATATAAAAATATATAATGTTAAAATGTTGTTCATTTTATGTTCATTTATGTTCAAATTATGTTTATTACAAAAGTTTGCTGTGCAAAATTTCAGTCGCACTACTATTTTTCTGTATATATATTTATATACAACACATTAACAAAAGCTGGAATCCCAACTGCAATGTTCGATCCACCAAACAAACTTTAAAATAAAATTGAGTGAAAATCATCTAGCCAAACCCGCTTTCGGCCTACATATATATTAAGATATAAAGTTGAAATGTAACTCGAATTTTTATAGTTTGTAATTTTTATGAGTTACAATAATTCAATTTGTAAGCACCCATCAAACGCACTTTCTCATGTCCAAAAGCGAACAATTTAAGTCAATTTGCAAACAGTTAGTTGGCCAGGTGAAGGCAATTGAATGGCATTTTTGAAGCCAATTGAATTGAGGCACTGCAGTTGCTGTTGCTGCTGCTGCTGCTGCTGTTGCAGCTGCAAGCACAGCATTTGTAAATGACAACGAAATTGTCATAAGACATCATTTGTTGCCCAGTTGCGAACGCTCGTTGGCGACACACGGGGCGCCGGCGATTGCGGCGTATGCGTAATGCCCCACGGCCGCAGGGCAGGGCTGGGGCCATGGGAGAGAGACGAAGAAATAAATGCATAAACTGCGCAATTTATGCGTATTTGGCAGATCAGAGCCTCGACCGGCAGTCAACGGGGCGTAGATTTAATTAAATAAATTCCAAAGAGCGCGACGCGACGTCGACTGCGACTGCGACTGCAACAGCGACAGCGACAGAGGCAATGACTGAAAAAAAAAAGTTGTCGCATTTTCATATTTGCGCGCACAACACATAGGTCTGTATAGGTGTGTGTGCGAGTGTGTGTAAGTGTGTTTCTAGCAATTAAATAAATCTGCTCGTTGTTTGCTGCAGCTGCAACACAAACAACAACAACAGCAGCAACATTTATTGTTTTTTTTGTCGCATTTTGTTTTCTGCCTGCCTCAACGAGCATTGCAATTACACACGCAAAAAGGCGCGACACGCCCACCGCTCGCGCGCTTTGCCATGTGCCATACACACACACACACACACACAAACCATTTTGCTTCTTAGCCAAATATATCAACGGCTTAACAATTGGCTCAGACATGTCGTCAGGTGGCCAACGCCTTCTCTTACACCTTTGCTCTCTTTCTCTTTCTCTCTCTCTCTCTTGTCAGCCACCTTATCTCTCTCCCTCTCTCTCTCTTTCACTCACTCTTGTTTTCCCTGCACCTCTGCACGCATTTTGATACTTTAATTTATGGCTTTTGACCAAGCTTGCCATAACTGTAACTAGTTCCACGCGCGTTACACATGCAACTCACTGAAAGACGCTGCCAATGTCCAGTTTGGCATAGCAATGGGAACTTGTTACCAAGCAATATATATATTTATACATATGTTACATAAATACATATGTATATATATATATATATATATATAACTATATATTAGCTATACTCAATTTTATTCAAAATATAATTATAATATATTTAGCAAAAATATGTTTATACGATCGTTATCGTTAACGATATATCTTATCTGCCAAAGATCATTCATTTCATTTAGCCATCAAGCAAATGAATGATCCTTGGCAGATAAGATATATACATAGATATTGGAACTCATATTTTATGATCATTTATGCATCAATTTGACTATCTCTGCTTTGCTCAGTCCATCGATTCATATATTTATATTGTTATATAAGAAAAGTTAAGTTGTTGCCAAGTGCGGATCATGCAGATTGGGAAATGAGCAGTGTCGTATAGCCTCTGCGTCTTCATGAGCAACAGCTGAGCAGCCGCTTTTTGAGGGTTTAGTCTTAAGTTCGTAATCTGTGTATCTTCACTCCTTAAATAACGTTCCACTGACTTCTGATTCGCTCAATCAGAATAAATGCTCATTATTGATCGTTAATCAATTAGTTAGACTAGTTTCAACTCGAATCTTAACGGCCAATAATTGGTGAATATATATGTTTAACTGTCCACTCATCCACTCATTCATCTATCTAAACTATCAAGCGATATATATTCGATTTATCAATTAATAAATCAGTCTGTATAGTTTACTATATATATAGAGCTAAAAGCTTCTATGATCGTAGCTTGTAACTAGCCCGCTAGTATTATATTTATTTATAGAACATAATTCCCATAGCCTATATAATTATGATATTAAAAATATTTTTATTTTTGCCCCAACTAAAAATATACAATATTTCTTTAAAAATAAATGAGATTCAGAAGTCGACTTTGGTCTATCTTTAGAATATCATTTTAAATTCGATCTGTCTCTTCCCCTCCCTCTCTCCCTCTCTCTATCTCTCTCGCTTGTCTGTTCTGCACATCGATTAATTTTATGGCGCCCACTAAAACGGCAAGCTACGAGCCCAACTCCATAAGTAATACAATCGATTGGCTGCTTATCTGGCTGGGCCATATCGATAAACATAAATAAGATAATATTGTCGACGATCCACGACGACTTGGCCAACTGCCAAAGAAGCAGAGTGAGCAGTGGGGGGAGCTGTAAGCCAACGCCTTTTTGCCAACTGGCAGTCAACATGCAGGCGCACATAAAAACTCGCAATAATGATAACGATAACGATAACGATGCGCAGCGGTTGTTTTACAAGAAAATTATGTGTTATTAGCACACGCACATACACGCACACACACTCACATACACACACTTGTTTTATAGCCAGACATTTGGTCGTCTTGCTGCGGCGTTATAAAATTGCCAGCTTTATCACAGCAGCGATTGCTGACCCGAGCTGAGCCTGAAAATTAACTTGTTTTTTTTCTCAATTCTTTTTTTCGTTGTGAGTTCTTTTTTTTTGAATTGTGAGTTCTGCTCGTGCCGGCGCATTAACGGAAATTTATCATAAATTCCAATACCCTTGCCTACTAATGGGCGTTGATTAGCTAATTTGCTGCGCTCGTTTCATTTTCCACTCGATGCCGGAAAGTCATTTCAAATACTTTATGCCTGCTGCTGCTGCTGTCTGGCTGCTGCCTGGCTGCTGTCTGACTGCAGATCAAGCTGATCATCTTAGTTGATCTTTATGATCATGGCTCGATCAAAATCTATGTCTACATATTTGCCACGTTTGCCGCAGCTCCGCAACTCGCCCGGCGGCATGTTTACTTTGATCTCACGCATCACACCAAAAAAAGAAGATATCAGAAAATAAAACAAAAGTTATCTAGTCGAGCGTGCATGACTAGTAGATACCCTGGAATCTAGATGCTAGATATGCAGACAGATTCTGAAAACTTTATGCAGCATCTGCCTACGCCTTGCAAGAAGACTCTGAAAATATGAGAATAAAACGGAAGTCATGAGGGCATGAGTAGTAGATACCCTCGAATCGAAGCTAAGTATACACAAGTAAGAAGTAACAAAAGAAAGGCAGAGGTATATCAACTTAAACTACCGAAACTGCAGATCGCCTCCCCTGACTATATCCTGTCAATTCATCACTCACATTAAGAAAATATGATAGCAATGCCTCTCCCTAGAGCTACTCCATCTAAATACCAATATACCCCTTATAACACACGCATATTTATGCAGGGTAATCGAAATCTAACTTTGGCCAAACTAATTCGATTTGCTCAACGACCTCCGCATTCGATGAACTTCGCTCTCGCAGCTCATTCACACCACAGCAACGCCAACAGCATAAAATAATGAATGAAATCAAAGCCAAATCCAAAACAAATCAAATTCAAATTCAAAGATGAAATTTGAAATCAAATTAAATGCCGTTTTGGCTGTGCGTTAAGTGGATCTGGTTATAGCTAAGGATCGACTGCCGATTTGCATAGCATTTGCGTGTTCCAATCCAATTTTTTGTTCGCTTTTGCTTTTTGGCACGCATGCAACATGTTTCCCCTGTATATCCGAGAGACCCTGCCCCCTCTCTCTCTATCTCTCTTCATATCTCTGACTCACTCTCCCCGCTTAACAATGAGAAGATTAATTTATGTTATTAAGTCGGCAGTGCGCTCTTTGATCTTGGCTTCCACTCTAAGGTGTAAGGTGGGCAAGTCAATGCGGTGGCAAAGCCGTCACCCGAAGCCAGGCAACAGCACAATAAAATGAACACATGAGAATGCCCGACTGGCATATACCCTATCAAATGATTAAGCTACTTTTTGTAGACGTGAAATATTTACTCCAGAAGAATTTATAAACCAAATTCGATGTCTCAAGCTCTAAAAGTCGTTGTGCCAAAGAAAGTTATTTAGAAATAGAAATAGAGATCGATTTCTATCGATGTGAACAAACGATATCGAAACATAATCTCCTTTTAGCTCTATACACTTTTTCCAACGATATTCTATAGCTTCAATACCCTGTTTGAACCTCTCCACCTCTTATAGCTAGATCAGCTGCCTTCTGCCTGTTACATACTTTGCCTAAGATCAAGCTACCCTTTAGACTCATTTTCCAGTAAATTCTTCTTATAAAATCGTATCGATGTGAATCGAAGATCGTCGAAGATCTAGATGGAATGTTAGCTATCTGGCTACCTGCAGTTCCAGCTGCGCTGTCAACTGAACCGGGGTTAGAACCTCTCTACTGAGACCACAAACACACATAGAGAAAGAGATAAAGAGAAAGAGAGAGAGAAAAAGCGGTGTAAAGACTGTCAATGGCCAAACGATCCTGGCTAAAGCAACTCAGCGATTCATTAATTTGTAATTTATGACAGCTTGTCATAATATCAACGCTTTGTCTTCCAGTGACTCTGACTCTGACTCCGACTCTTCAGTCTACGCTCTTCCTCTTCTTTATTGTAATACAAATTGAGTGAATGCTCATTAAGCAACAGAGCTAAGTTACCAAAGTTTATTGAACAATGTCTCTGGGCCATGTTAGCGGTGGTTTATTCAACAACGCATCATCATCGTATCTCTCTCCCTCTCCCCTCTCTCTCTCTCTCCCTCTCTCTCTGTCTTGCTCTGTAGATCGAATCATTCATCTATGGATCGTCTATGGCCTGGGGGCCATTGTTGTTGGCTTTATGCTGTTGTCAACGCTTTTTGTTGTGCCACCAATAAAAAGTCGGCCTCTTTCATCTGGCGGCCAGTTCAAAGTCTCAGCGAACTTCTAACTCAATTAGTGTGTAGTTTTTTAAACGGTTTTGATTACAAGCATCTTATTTTTGCGTCTTCTTCTTCTTCTACTGCTACTCTGTGAGCAACCTAACTATATAGTTGCTATAGCGTATACATATGAACATGCACATGCTACTTATAAAGACATTAAGCCAACTAACATCGGTACGGCCCAGTTCAGCCTCCGTTTGGCCTACATTGAGCATTGCGCATTGAGCTGAGCAACTGAGCAGCTGAGCACAGGGGAAGGTCACTCAATCAGTGCACAGGACAAGTCAAGGGAGTAGAGAGTTGTTGGGAGGCTTCTACCAAACGCGCCGCGCTTTGATCGCATTTTAATGATGATGACCATTGTTAGCTGATGTTAGCGATTGCACATCCAGATTTTCACTTAACAATGCCGCCACACTGCGCTCACTGCACTCACTGCAAGCCCCACTCCCCAGGATGCCCTATGCAGAGCTTTAAAAGCCGTGCAAACATAAAAATGATGTAGCACGGGCAACGGCAGTGGCTGCTGCCCAATGTTGCCAAGTGCCAAGTGCACCAACACTCGCTCTACAAGAGGAGCCTGATGTCTGGCTCAGCCTCCCTCTCCTCCCCTCTTGCAAGAGTCTTTTCTGCAGCCAAATTGCAACGCTACATAATTTTTATTATTTCTGCTCTGGACCAAACGTAGCTCGCACTGTGGCACAAAATTATATAAACAGTTCATAATCAGCTTTTATTATTATATATTATTATATTCAAGTTTGAGCTGTGGGTAGATGGAAGAAACAACAATCTATTGAATGTCGATGGCATAACAGACAGAGATTTAGGCAACTACAGTAACTACACTATCTATAGACTAGCCTAGAATTTGAACTAATATACTCGTTGTTCACCTTTCAAATCATCTGAAGTTAAAAAGATTTTTTGAAGCTTTGATTTAAGACCTTGAACGCAAACCTTAAGCTTGCTGTAGACATCCTAATCACAATCCAAGAATCCAAATTTCATATATGGAAAACCTACTTCATAAATCGCCTTAGTTTTCCAGCCCAAGTTCTTAGTCCTTTGCTCAATTTCCATCTGATTATGGCTAATGAAAGCCTCTACAATTTATTATTTTAATTTCAACTGCAATCTTGCTAAAGGATTTCATCTTTACCTTTTCAGCATGCCGCTTAAAAATATATATAATTAAAACAAAAAAAACTATATTCTAGTTATTCTCCAGCTTTTCTCTAGCTAATGCCAATTTCAACTATCATTTATTGATTTCGACCCACTGTCTGAGCAAATCGTGCGACTGCAGCCAAATGCGCCTCGGGTTGCAAGCGTCATGCGGACCATGGAAGTCCAAGTTAAGGTCGTCTTCGTCTTCGTCGTCGTCGTCGTCGTCGTCGTCCATCGTCTGACTGACTTCATTGCTCTTTACGTAACGTTAAACTTAAGTATATGTTGGCCGAGCGCCATCTCGTTTAATCTACCTTTTAAAGGGCGTGGCCATAGTATTTTATATATGCTGATCAAAGAGCGCCGACGCTTTGTGCCTGCACCGACACGAAGCTGAACCGAAGACGCAGACGAAGACGTCGCATATTTTTTTCTTCTTTTCGGTTATTTTTTGTACCTCTTCAAGCTCTGCTTCCACCAGCCTCGCATCCGCAGAGTGGGAGCAGTGTGTGGTCGTCTGTCCCATGGCCCAATGGCTGCGACTTGGGCAATAGCTTTACGTATTCATTATTGAATTAAGGATGACCACGTTTTCGGCGCTTCGTTTGGCTGCGTTGGAGTTGCAATTGATTTGCCAGCCATTAAAATCAATCAAAATATCAAAAATGAAGAAAGAAAGAAGAAGAACAACATTCATGTATAAACTTGTAATTATATATGTGTGTTTGTATGTGAAAGCTGTTTCTGTTGCTTGATGAATTGCTGGCGCTCGCATTCTTCTCCTTCTTCTTCTGCTGTTTTGGGAGGCAACCCATCAATAATGAAGGAACATGCCATGCTAACGGTTTGTTTGATATACCCGTTTATGTCCATGTCCATGTCCATGCCCATGCCCATGCCCATGCCCTAGCAGGATGCACAAAAAGAAAGTCACTCGACAATATGAAGAAATTAAGCCAACTCTGCTGCTCTGATGCGGCTATTGATTACAGGCCCCGCGGCCCATTGACATGTTCTTTGGCAACGCAAATTGCCAGCAATCGAACAATTACACTGAACATGTTTATGTTTACAAGATGTAAAGACTCAGCAATCAAAATAGCTGCGGGCCAACATGTCCACAAGAACGTTCAGTGACCAAGGGCTGGCAGTAGAAAGCGCCAAAGAACAGCGCACAAAACTAACTCCACAGCGAAAGCCAAGTCAACATTCAATATGCAAAGCAGCTAATAAAAACTCTGCTGGTAGAGCGAAGCGACAGCGAAAGAATGAAGAGATATTACTTGAATTGCAGAAATCTAGAATTTGATGCACAAAGGCAGGCAAAGGCAGGCCAAGCAAATGAAGACAGGAATTACTTGAATTCAAGAAACATTTATGGCTCGTACTAGCTTGCTAGATCTTCACAGTCTTCCCTTACCTATAACACTTGAAAACTAAACAAGCAAATCAAGAGCAACTATCATCAAAGTCTAGCCTAGCAAATGAAATCAGCAAAGAACAGAGATCGATACGATCCATCTCTGATGATTTCGTTTTTTAAAAGGGAATGAAAGATCTCAACTTTTATCAGGAAGTTTTGTTTTGAATCAGCTCTCCACATCTTCACAACTTCAGATCTTTCACAGTTAAAAGTTATCAAATCAAGAGAAAATATCATCTAAGTCTAGCCAATAAAATTGGCATGGTACACAGATCAATACAATCCGTCTTTGATGATTCGGTTTTCTACACCTTCTTCTTACAATTATCCACTCTGAGTCAGTTCAGGATATTTAAGTTCTATTCGAATCAGCTTGTCAGATCTTCAAAGCTTCCCCTTAGACAAATCAGCTACAAATCCCATCTAAGTCTAGCCAAGGAATAGAAATCAGCTAAAAACAGGATAAGCTTTGCAGAAAATTCTAGTTCACAGCCTGCCCATAAAAATATATATGTTTCTGCACCAAGTCAGCCAGCTAGATTTCTTAAGCACAATTTTGTGCTCAAATCAAGTGGAAATGATATTTCAAATTAACCAAAGCAATAAAATGCATTCTAGAAACATTTAAAATTTTAATCGGCAAATCTCCATTGTGAGATTTGGTCCTGAGGCATCGATTTTCTATAAGAAAATGTATCAACTTCTCCATTTTCAAGAAGTTTAATATGTTAAGTTTTGTTATCACAAATCACAAAATCACAAAGCATATTCATCTGTTCTAAATTTGTTAGGCATTTCTATTTTTTTAGTAAATATATATTATATTTTTATTACCTCTTATTATTTATTATTATTTATTTCGCTTAATTACTTATTTATTTATATAATTTTTGTGTGTATATATGTATATATACTTCTATATACATATTTTTTTTATTTAGTTTTTTTTTAAGCTTCAAAATTCTATTATTCTAAATATACTTCCGTAATACCCACGCTTTTTGACAGAGTAGAAAATATTTGAAATCTTATTTTTGACAAATTGGCAACAGAAGTAAATTCTAATTGCAGACTCATTGCGTGCTCAAGAATTGGGTCTCATTTGGTATTTAGTTCAAGCTAGTTACCTTGACGCCTTCTCCACTTCACAGCCGCCGCCTCCTCCTCCTCCTCCTCCCCCTTCTCCTTCTATCTACCGACTACCACAAAGTTGTTTAAGCGCGTGTAAACAAGCAGCCAACGATGACAGTTACAGACCCCACCAGTTGAATGCGAGCCTCAAAGCCCGAAGACCGAATGAAAATACCGAAATTTATAACTTTCTCGTTATGGAGCGTTGCGCTTAAGGTTTATAAATACATATACAAATATGTTACATATATATGTATTTCTTCTTCATTTTTTTTTCAATTTTTACTTTTGCCTCACATCTTTTGTTTGGCGGCTAAATTTGTCTCATCTTCTTATATTAATTTGTGTGTTATTGTATTTCGGCTTTTTGGTAGCAACAACAACAACAATGGCTATAGCTATAGCTGTGGCCATAACAAAGGTAGCCAAAAGGTATCGAGTTTTATAACCTGCTCGAACTCATCAATTTCGTTGCTAACAACACGCAGACACGCCAAAAGTGAGAAAAGGTATGCAGCACGGCCTGCCATTCGACTGAATCATCATCAGCAGCAGCTACCTCTGCCCCTCTCCCTCTCTCTCTCTCTCTCTCTATCTCTCTCTCTCTCTCTCTCTCCCACTCTGTCACTGGCTTATATGATCTGAGATTTTGTGGTTAAGTTACGTTTATATACCCTGTACACAGACTTAAAGTGATTGCATTTAGAAATTGGCAGAGTTAAGAAAGAGTTTTGAGATGGAAAAAAAATCGAGAAAGAGAAAAGAGATTTGAATGGAAATATGTATATATATATTCCATTTTCTATCAACTCTTCAACTATTTCCAGGTTATCTAACTAGTCTGGCAGCTACATATATTGAAAACATATCAAAATAAATATTTCAACTTTGCAAATTTCCCGATTTACATATGAAAAGTTACTTTAGCCAATCCAAAATTCACATTTTCAACTATTTCTAGGGCATCTAGTTAGTCAGGCACTCCCTATTTTTATTTGCTGGAATTGCGACTGCGCTGCGAACGTCATAAGTAAATTTCTTTGCGTTGTTTCGGGAGATTTCAAAAAGCCATTTAGAATAAATTAACGTGGACCTACCGCTAAAACTGATCGCCGATCGACTTGGCCCGAGTTCCGTTTGCCTTTGTCTCTTTCTCTCTCTATCTCTCTCTCCCTGCCTCTCTCACTTCGTGAGTGCGTCGCATTAATCTGATCCCTCATCAGCGTGGCCCCAAACAGGATTAAAATTAGTTTTTGATTACGCTTTCGAGCTTCTGGACAACGCAATTTGTGGCTGACTGGGAATTGGGGCTTGGGGCTCCGAAGCTCTGAGCTTTGGGTTCTGTTCTGCATCAGGGGACTAGGGGCGTGTAATTAACGCTTTTAGCCAAACTCTTTGTCGCTGCGACTCGGCTCTTTTGCATCCCATTCGAAGGTCGACGGTTTGTCATAATTTCTGCTGCGCTGCTGCTGCTGCGTTTGTCGGCAAAACTTATAAAGCTATTGGCAGCTATTTAGCCAGGCTAACCGAGAAGCTGCTCAAATTCCTTTTGCTCATAAATCCTCACAAGCGGCTTCTAATTGAGTCTTCCGTTGCCGACACACACACACACACACACACGCACACTCACACACACACACACACACACACACACACACTCTCTCTCTCTCTCTCTCATACACACACACAACAAATTCCTCGAGTCATGCGGGTTTCGAACCTCATCTCAGCTCATCTTACAAATCTCTCGCGCTCCTCCACACACATTTGATGAGCGTGTGAAAGAGCACCTTGTGCCATGTGAGAAAGCAAAACACTTTTCCTAGCCTCGATAAAGATCTTAGGTAGCTCCTCGAGGCTTTTAGCTGCGGCTTAGCTGGCGGCCTGATTGCAGCCAGATTCGATCTTGATGCCTGATTGATCTGTAGCTGGCTTTAATTGAAACGTTTTTCTCTGCTCTCGATTCTTAATTAACATAATAATAGCCGCCTGTGTGCGGCTCTTCATTTTCCACTCTTTGGAGATCAGCTCAGCTGCTGCCTGTGAGCCTATGCCTGTGCCTGTGCCTGTGCCTGTACAGTGTGCTCTGCCTTTAATGAATTGCCTTCAATTTGTTTGTGCGCGCACGTTGCAGCTACTTAATTTAACTAATTACCACCAACGCCTAATGGCCAATGCTTGATCGACACGATAAGGCACGAACACACAGACATACTATAGAGATATATAAACATAACATAAACATAACACATACATATACATATATGTATATATATATACTATATATATTGTATATACAATACAACACATGCGATTGTCAGTTGGCGCTGCGAAATGTCTAGCTAAGGCGAACTAGGCTGAACCAAGCCCTTCTTCCTTCTTCCTACACAATGTCTCATTATACTCTACTCCAGAGGGTATTTCCATTTTGTTACATCAGACATTCCATTTTAAAATTCATAAGATTCATAAAATAATAGAGTGTAATATTAAGTTTTTATCTTACTTATATATCGATTCATTTTGTTGGATTAAGTCGTTGTGTTAACTACCTAGCGATGAACACTGTAATGTAAGTCTTTGGGTTAAGAAATGATCGACTAGATTTGAGGGTTCTCTTTTTGATTGGAGAAGAAGAAGTATTTTGTTCTTAGTTGCGTTACAGGTCTAAGAATACGGAGTTTATAAGAGTTTTGATCATTTTTCATAGAGATCATAAATATTTAGATTTTCCTTCTCTCTTTCTTAAGTAGTATATAGTAGAATATACAATAGAAGCAAATAATTGTATTTAGTATAATTGTATATAGTAATATATAAGAGTAGTAAATAGTAGTATATATAAGTATATAGTAGTATATAATAGATATACTACTGCTAGTACTTGTAGTAGTATATAGTAATAGTAGTAAATATGTAGCAAAAGTAGTATATATTGTAGTAATACTAGTATATAGTAGTAGACGTATTATATACAGTAGTATACAGTAGAGGTAGTAGAAAGTAGTATATAGTAGTATATATTAGTATATAGTAGTATATTGCAGTAAATATTAGTATATATAGTAGTATGTACTAGTATATAGTACTATATATAGTAGTATATAGATGAGATCCAGTTATATCAACCAGACGCAGCTGTTACGAGCTGTTACGTTCCCAGACTATGCCTGAAAATAACTCTTAGAAGATCTCGTCATATTTGATTACTCTATTTAATATATACTCAATATTATATATACTCTATACAGTATACACTCCCTATGTATATACTCTATATCTTTTGTAGGAAAGTGTATTTAAGCGTCATCAAACTTATTCAAATTAGTTCGCGCTTGTTTAGTTTGTTTTCTCAATTAGCTACGCTGGGCAGTTGGCATAACTTATGCTTATTTCGGAACGAGCAGCAGCAGAAGTCTAGTCGTTCCCTTGCCTCTCCCTTTCCCTCTCCCTTTCTCGCTCTCCCACTCTCTCTCTGTCACTTGGCTGTCTTGTTGATTAGTTATGCTGATGACATTGTTTGTTCTGCACATGCCACACCCACTCCCACACCCGCCCACACACACTCATAATTCATTTGGCCAATTTGAGCAGCGAGTGTGTGGCTTGAAGCACGACTTGGCCATAATTAATAAAGCGCAACAAATGGCCAACACACACACACACACACACGCACATAGACACGCACACCCAAATGTAAATGCAAGTGCAGCTCTAATGAGGGGCGTAGCTTGCTGCCAACTTTGGCAGCGGTAGGCGTGCTTCATTGGCCAAAAGTTTAATTGGCAACTAGCGGCAATTTCTTTTTTTGGCAAAAACTTGATTGATCAGTGGTCGAAGTGCAGTTAGCTATGTAGTGATGTGGACTATGTAGTCTCTCTCCCTCTCTCTTTCTCTCTTTTTATCCCTCTCTCGCTCTCTCTTTCTCTTTGAATTACTCTTTATATTTCTACTTAATATTTAATTATTATTAACTATGATAAATAGCAATAGCTTGTTTTGCCACATGCAACTCCCATCTTGATATTGCTCTAGGAATATGCCAGACCTATATATACCTCCACTTGTAGAAGAACTCTCATATATACAATATTTTCTCTTTCAATAAAGTTCTTGCTCACTGTCAAAGTAATCACACCAGTGTTAACACTATCTAACACTATACACTATATTACATATATGTAAATATTGTATATCATATAAAAAATAATATTTTTTTATTAAACAATTTTTCGCTACCTTTAGTGGTAAGTTTATCTTGTATAAAAAAAATATTGTATAAATAAAAATATAATAAATATATTTTTCCTCTGATTTTACCTATAGTTATAGATCTATATATGATATTACATTCATATTATATTCTCTTTTATTGTTATTTATCAGGAGTATAGGAGAAGCCCATGTAGAGTAAGCTTGTACTTTATGCACTTTTTACTTAACTATTCATATATTATAAAATATGTCTCGCCTCTCGCTCCCCTCTCTCCTCAGCTAATGTACTTCATATGCACATTCCTCAACTTGAACAGATCAAATATGTTGCTTTGATCATATCGTGACTCTGAATAAACATGTATGCAACACGTCTTACATGACTCTCCTCATACATAATGTACTATAATATATGTATGTTTATCAAGGTAAATGTTAATGCGCGTGCTTCCTTCAGCCGGCAGCGCGACTCGTAAAGGGCGTGTTAGCCCGACCGAGCGACCGAGCGACTCTAGCTAAATGAACTTGACAATAAACACATCACAAGGGTGTCAAAATGGCTTTGGGTTAAATGAGCAGCAACCCTTAGCTGCTCGCGTACTCAATTGTTAATTGTTCGTCGTTGTTTAACAACAATTCGAGACTGAAGAGGGCAAACAGCAAGGGAACCAGCTGCCACAGCCATTGCCATTGCCAAAAAAAGACGAAGCAGCGCCATTTCCGTTCATTCCACTGCGATGTCTGGGCACAATTTATGCATTAATAAAAGCCAAGAGCAACATTTCAGCCAGATACGTGGGTCAATAAATAAACAAAGCTTAAATATGATGCCCAGGCAGGCAGGCAGGCAGGCATTCATCTATTAGCTTTAAACATGCTAACAAAACAAACGCTTAAGAAAACAACAATAAAGGAAATCAACTATAAAATAGAAAGAAAGAAGAAGAAGAGCATCGAGTGAATCGGGCAATAAAAACTTGATGATCGGGCCACATCAAGCGCTAGCTATATACACATTTATATATATAAAACAAAGAAGCTACAAATTCCACGCCCTTTTTACGAGTGAGGGGAGAGGGGCAGAGCATGGGGGATTTCTATTATGAATTCGATTTCGCTTTGAAATTGTTTTAACTAGACTTGAATTGAAAGTGGCACAAGAGAGTCTATAAATAATGGTTAGATAGATAGAGATAAAAAACAAAAACTTAATAGCGAGCACTTAAACTTTAAATAGTTTATTTCGCTTGAAAACCTTTTCTTCTGAATTTTATATTGCCCATATTAAGGAATTTCAGAGTTGATGCAGTCATAATTTATGATAGATTTCACACTTCTCAGATCCCGCCACGCTGAACATCTTTGCGACCAGATCGAACCCCAAGAAGAAGCGCAAATCTCGCACCGCATTTACGAACCAACAGATCTTCGAGCTGGAGAAACGTTTCCTCTATCAGAAGTATCTGTCGCCCGCGGATCGAGATGAAATCGCCGCCGGCTTGGGCCTATCTAATGCGCAGGTGAGTATATTGAAATTATGATCATAAAAATCGAGATACACTCAGAGAAAAGCAAGAGTATTAGGGGGTTGACAATAAAATTAGGCTTATTATTGAGGAAATGTAGTTAAAATGTATTTAAAAATTCTGAATTGGTAGAAAATTTTTTATTTTTAGCAGAAAATTGTTCAAATTAAATTTTGACTTGCTTTTGAGTGCATACACTCAGAGAAACAACAAAATTTTCTACAAAACTATGAAAAAATGTACGAAAAAATTGAAAATTTGTTATTTTTACACTCAGAGAAATTCCTAAAAATTCTAGAATGTACTCTATCAATATTATTAAGTCCACTTTACGAAAATCTTGCACTTCAATTTAAGAATATTACAGCTAAAATCACAAAAATGATTTCAGCTCGAGTTTCTCTGAGTGTATTTGAGTTTTCTGCCTTATTCAAATGATTCTCTCTCTGCACTTAGGTCATCACCTGGTTCCAAAATAGACGCGCCAAACTGAAGCGCGACATGGAGGAGCTGAAAAAGGATGTGCAGAGCGTGAAACAATTGTCAGCGAACAAAAGCTTTTTAGAGAATGTTAATGACTTGAGTATTTTAAAGACCCGACCAGTCAGCAGATCGCCCGCACCCCCAGCATCCCCATGCCCATCAAAGCACTAGCGGCGGCACCACCAACAGCCGGGATAAGGAGGAGCTGCGCATGCTCAAGATGATGACCCTGATGCGCTACTCTGATGGGAAGCTGCTCTACCCCCAGCCGGAGTTACATTAACTGGAGAAGATTAGCTCAATTTGTAAATTGCTAAACAAGAGAAACACACACTCGCACACACACACACTCGCACACACACGCGCGACTTCTAATTTGCCAAAAAAAAAAAGAAAAAAAAATTATGTATGAAAAACAATTTTCTTTTTAATGATTTTCCTAATTGTAGAGTATTAAATTTCGTATTAGTTGCTTGTGATTCGTGTCTATGTAAACATTATTTATAATTGTACCTATTTTAATGAGTGTGTATAGAGGAAGTATTTACTGTGTTAACCCATTTGTATTTCATAAGCTTTTGCAATTTAAAATAAATTTTAGTTTTTAGATTCGTACCGAACAAAAATTGTACTTTTAATTATTGACACTAATCAGTTATAGACATATTTGTAATAATATGGGAAAAAGCTAGCCATTTTATTGATTTTTTACTGTATATCTGGCATGCTGTTGTCATATAAAAACTATGACATTCCGTTGCCATACGCAGCATTTGAATTGCTTACATTCGAGGTACGAACTATTGGTTTGTGTCTATGCTAAGTATAATGCCAATAATCATATACAAAAATACTGGTGTGTGCTTATTCTCTCAACCACTGCTTTCGTTCTGACATGCTATGTATGTGGTGAACTACTTATAGTAGTGACAACTTTGAAGCAATTCACAATGACAACTGGTGCTTGTCCATGCTAAATGCTGAATAGCTGACTAAAATACTGGCTACTGCTAAGCAGTGCAACTGCTTGCTGCTAGCTAGTAAAGTCACGCACCAACGCACCTTAGCCTAGACACAAACCAAAAGCAACCGTTAAAGTTTCAAATAAACATTTAAAATAATTTCATTAAAATTAAGTTTAAAATAATTCAAGAAAAAACTTAATATATAATTTTAAATTAATTTTTAAGTTGATTTTAAGAATTCTATTCATTTTGCTGTAATTATTACAGAAATATTCCCTGACTTCTCTGCAGCTTTCGCTTCTGTTTAGCATTTATGGTCCATAAAAATAGAAATCCGTGGAGAGGACGCGGCACATAAAATCGTAAAAACTGCAAAAACTGAGTGCAAATTATGAATGATGAAGACGTAAATATGGATATTGGCAAATTTGCGAAATGAGCGAACGATTTAGCGTTCGATTTGTTTTCATTCCATGTTGATGCGAGGCGCACAAATCAAAATCAAAATGCAAATGATGTCGATTTTATTGACAAGTGAAAATAAATAAGAAGCCAACTAGAAACAACAAAGCCAGCGCCAATTTCAATTTCAGCTGAGGGCGAACGCTGCCAGCACAACAACGCGTCAAAGGTCAACAAACTGCAGCCGAAACCGAAGCTGGCAGAGAAGATCAGCTTCAACATCCACTTGAGTGGGAGCACTTCCCAGGCCTTGGCTAGATAAAGCCACACATAATGAGACAATTAAGTCGAATTATTATTAATCTTATTCATATTATTCTTACTGCTGTGTGGAAGCTGCTGCTCCACTTCAGTCTCACAATTTTTGGACACTTACAAGTGGTTGTTGGCCTCTATCAGAAATCAATTTCAATTTCCATTTCCATTTCCATTTCGATTCTCACTCAGCTTCGTCGCGCTCTCGACTCTCACAGGGATTATGAAAGGACATGCCACGCCCTGTTGCACAAACACAATGCCTTGATTAATGCCACACGAGCGCCTTCGCTGAGTTGAGGGTGATTAGCTCTTGCGGCATTTACATACTGGGAGGGGTGGGGGAGCGAGGGGGCTTGGGCCACCCACGTGGCCTGCTGCGCTCGACTTTTATGGCTCACAAAGTAGCATAAACAATTCGCTTCTAATAATCGGCGGGGGCTGGGGGGCGTGGCAACACCTGATGGGGCTAATGTGGAGACGGAGCGACACAAACAGTGACAGGGATTTTATGGACCTGCCTGGAGAGTGCATTAAACGTGCCTCGTGTTGCGGTTAGTGGTGCTGCAGCCCCCAACCAGCTCCATTGTTTGTTGTTGTTGAGAGTTTTGCTTGTTTGAAATATGGTTTTCCATATTTGTGTGGCATTCCCTAACGAACTATGCTTGAGTCTGCCGAACTGAGCTAAGAGAGAAACTTCGTTGGAGGCAGCTCCGTTCCATTGCGAACTATAATTGAACTAGTCTGAGCCAATGAACCACTAAGGAAATTTAATGAGTCTGAGCAAATAAACTTCTTATTGGAAATGTAAGTGAAGCGACTGCAATGAACCAAATACATGCATGCAGATGTACATACATACATACACATATACATCTTTGCATATATAGTACATACGTACATACATATATATGTATGTACATATGCCCATATGAATACATTAAACATATTAACGTATTTTTAAGAATTTCCTTGAATTCACTTCATTTTGTATAAAAATAATGGGAAAATGTTGCTAAGCAAATTTGCATCTTGTTATCAATACGTAAGTCTTATATTAGAATAAATTACAAATGCACGCTTACCCGCATTGAGAGTCTTATACAGTCACTTCACTTCTTGCTCTCCCTCTCTCTCTCTCTCTCTTTCTGAATGCGCGTCAATTTGGTGTCAGCACGAAAGCTCTGCACTAAATATGCGCACAATGCTAAAGGCAATTGCAGACAATGGCTTCAATATTTATAGCACTTCACATACACACACACACATATAAAAAACAAACCAAAAATCACATTTGACATAATTTAATTTTGTTATATATCAAACAATATTTAGGCAACACGCGCGCGGAGTACACGTCAGCTAAACATGACAAACGGCAATTGACTAATTCGCTTTTTGCGTAAGCTCACTTTGCTTAATACGCAATTAAGATAGCGGGATCAAAAGCATTGCAGGCATTGGCAAACTCTTGCCCACTCTCTCTCTCACTCCTTAGCATACACAATGCACACTTTGCAGCTGCTGCTGCTTGCCATTGAAAATATATAACGGGATCAACTGGCAGCGACGCGACGTCATAGGCATTTTTCATGAATTGCGCGATGCAATTTATTATTAATATGTATATGGCACTTTACTCACAGACACATAAACAAACAATATAAATTAATCAAATTTAACATAATTTGATTTAACTGAAAAGACTTCTTAAGCACTCAAGCGACGAGGACACGACCGATCGAGAAAACAGACGCGCACTGACTAATTCGCCACTCTCTAGGCGCGGAACTACGCTTAGTCCGCACAGGCAAAGCTCGCTTTGCTGAATGTGCAAATAGGATAACGGGATCAAAAGTGTTGCAGACAATTACAACGTCTTTCCCACTCCCTCTCTCCTTCTTCTGCATACCTTGTGTATGCAGCAGCTACTGCTGCCTGCCATTGAAATATATAACGGAATTAATAACCGTACCGATGACGTCACAGAGGCATTTTTGATGAACTGAGCGATGCAATTACTAATTATATACTGCACTTTACTCACAAACACATATACAACATAAATTAACTGTATTTAACACTATTTAGTTGACTTAACTTAAAAAACATTAATTTAAACACTCAGGCGACGAGGACACGACCGATCGAGAAAACAGACGCACGCTGACTAATTCGCCACTCTCTAGGCGCGGAACTACGCTTAGTCCGCACACTCAAAGCTCGCTTTGCTGAATGTGCAAATAGGATAACGGGATCAAAAGCGTTGCAGGCAAAGGCGTGCAAGCAGTACGTTATTCACATGTCTCTTTTGCACTGCCTCTGATATATTCAAAGCATTGCAGCCTTTTGCCTGCTGTCGTCCATGGAATTTACAAAACGGTATCAAAAGCAACTACGTCAATGGCGCCGCAGCACAGCAACCGTAAGTTGATAATAATGAAATGTACTTAGCCAATAATCATAGAAATAGTAAACGAAAGAATACTAAAGATTGTTTAGTAGTAAATCAATTTTAATGATTGATAAATATCTTAATTAATGCGATTCAAATAATTAAACAAATATTATAAATTATTTAAATTTTTAAATTATTAATTTGCAAACTTAATTTGATTATAAATTTTGGAATACAAAAAAATATATCAAATTTAAATTTGAATTCCCATCTTAAGTTCTACTAGTTTTTGGTATCTCCTGTGTGGTCCCAGTTAGCAGTCGCCGTTGAAGCTGTCGCGACTCGACGGGCAGTTCCACTCAGGGGCGACAAAGCATTGTTATTGTCATTGTCATTGTCATTTGCTAATGCGTATGTGTGTGTCGCAATTGTGGGCAACCGCCGCGTGTCCTGTGGTGCAAATCAAAATAAACAACTTGGTCCAGTTGTCTAGACATGGCTTGGCGGCAGCGGACTGCAGACAGTTGACCACCAACCAATTAGAGCCACCTTTCCACTTGACGAACTGGTCAAAATATTGAAGCAATCGATGTCTGCCACGCTGACACGCTGCCACGTTGCCACTTGAGCCCAAGGTTCACACATATTTCACTATGTCCTGCCAACACACACACAACTCAAGTGCAGCCGTGTCCTGTGTCCTGAGTCCTGTCTGGGCGACAAGTAGTAGCCGGCGCAGGCGTTACTTATAAACAAAGCCACACGCATGATTAGATGATCAGTTGATCGCTTGTGCCATGTCCACGGTTTCCAATTGCCTGCCACCGGCGCCAATGCAACCAGAGATCGAGCCGACTAGAAATCTAATTATAATAGTATATGATGGTGTGGCCGTGGTGAGGGAATTGTAGGAGAAGTTTGATGTTCTGAGCAGCTTCATGAGAGAGTAGGGGCGAAAGTTTGACAACCTGTTTGCAGATGAACTCTGCTGACAGTTCTAACAGCAGTCAAGGTATGAAACCCTTGAGAGGTGTTTGAGCTCTCTCACACTCTCCCTCTTTCTGCCTCCACCATAACCAATGAAAAAGCTGTGACTCTCTGTCTGTTTCCATTTCTTTGCTCAGGCTGGAACAGAAATCACTGCCTACCCCAACTTCTGTGGCCCTTCTTTGCTATGCTCATGAAGTTCTTGCTGTAGACATTAAATGTTGTCTGATGTAGCCGTGAGATTTGTGGCTCTTTCACTTTCTCTCTCTCTCTCTCCTTCTCACTCTCTCTATGTCTTTCCATTCTGATTGCGGGTGAAGGTCAGCAGAGACCTGGGTACATGGAGAAGAAGATGGGGTGGTTGCAGTTGAATCTGTTGGCCTCTGCGCTTCTTACTTTTGAGCTCTTAAGTGCCTGGCTATTCACTTTGGCCAATGTGCGGTTTTCAATTCATTTCAATTTGTTTTTTGCTTTTCGTTTATTTGATTTTTCCATTTTCCATTTGCTGGTTACCAAATAGTTTCAATTATTATGGGCTATTGGGTATTGGGCCTGGACAAGTACGCGTATTATTAATGTAATAGCGGCTAATTGCGCATTTGTTGGCCCAGTCGAAATGCAAATTAGAACGAAAGCACTTCAGCCAGGAGACTTAAAAGCTTCAATTTGATGGAACACTTGGCCCGAACTGGAATTTATGTCTGCATTTTGCAGCTGTTGAGATCGAGATTGAAGATCAATTGCAACGATTGCAAAGTGGATGCGATTTTGCGTTTAGAAATGTAGAAACGACGAGCAAAGACCACTTGAGCCCTCGCCCCCGTTCAAGGTTCGCCTCAATCTCAAATGATTTACCACAGAAATGCTGTTGCATTTATTTGGCCAATTCGTGCCAATAAACAAAGTATCATTCGCCCAGGCATGTGGCAACAAATAGACTCCAATTTATCGACCCACAGAGTGAGGGACCAGGAGAGCGAGAGAGAGAGAAAGAGATCTGCCATCAGCGGATCGTGTAGAACAATAAAAACACGCACACATTTGGTAAATATGACAATGTAAACAATAATAAGCCCAATCATCGACATGATCATGTTGATCACAATGTTCGGGCTGCCCGCTGCCCGATGGCCGATGCCCAACCAAATGCAAATTTCTAGCGGAACCCGGACGTCAGAGTCCGAGTTCGTATCAAAATTCCTACAAGAAAATAAAATTTAATTGCCTACAAATTGGCGCGTTGAGTTTTATTGCATTTTAAAAATATATACCATATAGACACGATCATACACTGAGAGAAAACAAGCTTCGAAAACAAACACCAAAAATTAGATCTATTATAAACTTGAACGTTTTTTAGAATTCCAATGAAAAGAAGCTAAAAACTAATTAGTAAAAGTACTATTTTTGTAGTTATATATTGTATTCTTGTAAGACTTCTAAATCAGGATCTCTTTTTAAGCTAAAGCAAATATTAGTTTCAGTACTGTGTCATATTGTAAAATAAGTCATAAATGGCTTAAGCATAGGATTAAGTATTGAAATTCACATTTAAAGAACTTCAAAGCATAAATAACATTTTCAATCAAACAAAAAATATTTTATATAAATTATTTTGTATTTTTAATATTTAAAAAAGATTTTTGTCTTAAATCTTTCTTTTCTTTTTCTTAGGTTAAGAAATTTTATGCTTAGATCAAATTTTGACTAAATTTTATATTCCAAATTTATTTCTAAATAGAAAAATAATATTTCCCAATATAAACAGCAAATAAAGATAAAGTTTTAATTACCTATTATATTTTTATATATTTAAAATATATATCTCTGATCCAATCGTCTTTCGATGCTTAATTTTCTATCACAATTTTAGAAAAGGTTCCTAGTTTCTTCCAGTGTACACGCAGCCACTAGCTAAGCGTTTTCCATGGAAAGTACAACAGGAACAACGAAGCATTTGCCGTTGAGGGCAAACCCCTAAAACTAAACAGCCCCCTACTGCTCCCTCATTCCGCTGCCAACTGCTCTGCTCTGCTCTGTGTGGGTGGCAATTTTTTACAGTTAGCCGGCAAACAAATATTTGATTTAGACAAAATGCCAATGATTTATTTACGATTTCCTAACTTTTCGCCTAATTTGCCTGGGAAGTTCATAAAAAACAAGAGTTAAAGATCAGCACACAAAGCAGGGTAATCTAAAGAGAGTGTCTGACTAAGAGATACCCTGTAGGCAGATAATCAGCTGTTGACTTGTCATACTTAAGAAACACATTCATAAAGTTCAATTTTAAAATAACAAAATAATTCTGTAAATTTTCGCTAAACAAAAAACTCACTGTTAATAAAATTCTCTCTTCCAGATTAACTTTCGGTTTCTTATCACATTAAGAGCGCGAGAGCGTCTGGAGAGCTGTTAAGCTCTCGCAAAAGTAAACAAAGTTTGTGCTGTTAGCGATGTTATCAGTTCGGCCGGCAGATCGGTACAAGCTTTATAATAAAATTTATATATATATTTATATATACATTTCTATTACGAATCAGTTGTATTTGAGCCAGCGCTGCGACACAAGTGGATCGACTGAAAGCGAATAAAATGGTAAATATCTTCAATCATACAACAGTAGCATGGATACCGGTTTATCAATTAACTTTCCATTATTCGATTGTGTCTAGGTCAACAATCTCTAATATAATTTACTGAATCAAATGTAAATTGCTATTGTCAGCTAAAGAGATCTATATTTATACATATATGTATTATGTATAAATATATATTTATATAGCTTTGTTTTACATCAACATCTATTTGGATTCCTCTTTCCACGCTTATTTTCGACGTGTTGAAATCTATAAATATGGATTATCCACTAATTTTATACATTAAACGACTTAAAATTGGGTCAACAGGTGTTTTTCTATTGTGTTTTTTTTTTGCGAAGGAATCTAACTGGCTGTAGGCGGCTTGGTCGGCACCATAATAATATATAAAATCTTGATTTGGATCAAAAAGTATAAATGATAATGACTTTAAATTTTCAAAGTAACTAATATTAATGAAGAAAGAAGTCATTCGTCCGTCCGTCAATGCGTCTATCCCCCCGTCTGTCTGTTCGTATGTATATACCTGTTTATCTCAGAAAGTGTTAAAATAAGTATATAAGAGAATGATTTCAGGTGTTACAAGTAATCGATATAAAATAATCAACTTAAAAGAAACAGTTATTCGTTCATCCGCCCGCCCTTCCATCCGTCTATCCATCCACTCGTCCGTGCGTCCGTATGTGTGAACCCGTTTATCTCAGCAAGTATACAAATTAATGACTTTAAATGTTATATTTCTATCAAGTAATTAAGTAAACGAGTTGAAATTTAAGAGAGTCATTCGTCCGTCCATCCGTTCGTGTATCCGTGCATCCGTTCGTCCGTATGTATGAACCCTCAGCTCTCAGAAAGTATTAAAGTTAATAACTTTACGTTGTACATTTGTACCAAGTAATAGATAGTTTGTTTTGTATTTAAATGAGATCGATTAATATTGACATCAAAATTCAGTTCCATTCCAAAGTAATCACAAAATGCTCAGCAGCTCGACATAATGTTCAGGGTATCATATAATAGGGCAATCCCAACTAGAACATATTTTCTTGCCATTTATTTCCTTTTGTATTTTCCAGCAAACACGATGGGCTCTCAAAATTATGCTTCTGATTCTCATCGCCGTCCAGCAATTGCCATCTACAGCTGGTGCACGAATTCTGGCTGCGTTTTTCTTTCCCTGCAAAAGTCATTTTATGATGACAAATGCTGTCATGCGAGAGCTGGTTAAGCGTGGCCATGAGGTAAGCAGACATATGTAACCAAATATAACTTAATCTTCAATTCTAACAGCTGCTTACTCCAGGTGACCTTTATTACGCCACAAAGAGA
Organism: Drosophila leonis; assembly: GCA_035045365.1. Lineage (NCBI taxonomy): Eukaryota > Metazoa > Arthropoda > Insecta > Diptera > Drosophilidae > Drosophila > Drosophila leonis. The sequence continues at coordinate 391,982 of JAWNPC010000284.1, read as the reverse complement.
TTCTGCTGCCACAGTATGATTTCTGGACAGAAAGTAAGTCACAATAAGATGGGAAATAATATTCTAATCTTATCTCTGGCTGTTTTACAGTGAAACGCATGTCAAATAGGGAGATTATCTTGGATATGGCCGATCTTTCAACACTCAAATTTGTGCGCATGCTGCATGTAATGGGCGTGCAAAGCATGGACTTTGCTTTCGAGCAGCCGGAGATCAAAGCCCTGATCAATGCCAAGCATAAAGTGGGCAAATACGATCTGCTGATCGCTGAGCAGTTCTACAATGAGGGCGCTCTCATACTGGGCCATCTCTATCAGATACCCACGATCACACTCTCCTCGTTTGGCAACACGAACTACTTCACCGAAATGGTGGGCATCATAGCGCCCTGGTCATATAATCCACATAGCTTCATATCATCCACCACCCGAATGAACATATGGGAGCGGGCTCTGAACGTATTCGTCTGTGGCACAGAGCACTTGATGCGCACTTTCCTCTACTATCCCAGCCACGATGCTGTGCTAAGGAAACACTTCACCAAGCTGCTCGATGTGGTGCCCACGACCAAGCAACTGGAGCGCAATATATCGGCCATCCTGATGAACAACTACATGCCATTGGATGCGCCCAGACCCATCTCCTTCAATATGATATCCGTGGGTGGATTGCATATACAGCCACCCAAAGCTTTACCCAAAGATCTGCAAAAGTTCTTGGACGAGGCTAAGCATGGCGCCATTTACTTTAGTCTGGGTAAATATTGTAGTTCAATGCAACGACTGTCTAATACTCGTCCATATATTGATATTGAGATATTGCTGCTTTTTCAATGAGACAAGAAGTCCATCCTTAAAGAAGATGATTTGTGGTTTTCCGACAGATCGTGGATCGCCCCCATGGGTGCATCATATTATATATAGGCTTAGCTGTAGGATAGCTCAACAGTGATTCAGCAACAACTGATCAACCGTAGCTTTAAAGCTGTGCAAAATTTAGCTTTGTCCGATTCTATTCAAATTTAAGTCTCTCTACAATAGCTATAAAAGAACGGACGGACAGACAATGGAACTAAGGAACTGGCACAACTGCAACATACTCTTATCACTTTAGATTAACATTAAATCTACTTTCCATATATCAACCTACTCTATCCCTAATCACAACTATACATTTTCAGGCACTCAGGTGCGCAGCGCTGATCTACCTGCAGAGAAGTTGAAAATCTTTCTCGATGCCTTCCGCAGTCTGCAGCAGCGTGTTTTGTGGAAGTTTGAGGAGGACAGCTTTGCTGAGCTGCCAGCGAATGTGATGATACAGAAGTGGCTGCCACAGGCCGATATTTTGGCCCATCCCAATGTGAAGGTGTTCATAGCCCACGGCGGGCTCTTCGGCATGCAGGAGGCGCTGCATTATGGTGTGCCCATTCTGGGCATGCCCGTCTATTGTGACCAGCACTTTAACATCAATCAGGGCAAGGCCAATGGCTATGCCCTCGGTCTGGATTATCGCACAATCACGACGGAGCAGTTGCGCGCCTCGCTGCTCGAACTGCTCGAGAATCCCAAGTTTCGGAACACCATGAAGCAGTCGTCTCGCATTTTCCGCCAGCGGCCGCTGGGCCCCATGGACACGGCCATGTTTTGGATCGCTTATGTCATTGAGCATCGCGGTGCGCCGCACATGGTGTCAGCTGGCATGGATCTTACCTGGTATCAGTTTTACCTGCTCGACATAGTGGCCATCATTGCGGCTGCAATTCTGCTGCCCATATTGATTGTATGCGTCTGCCTACGCAAATCTTCGAATAAACCAAAAACCAAGTGCAAGAAACATTAAAAATAAGTTAAGGAAAAAGTTTGTTAGTTAAAAATAAAATTGAGTTAATCTGAATTTTACTTAGAATTTGTTTGTATTTAAATACTTTTAAAAATGTCTCTTAGTATCTCAATCAACATCTCATAACGTTTATTTTAGAGAGTTTTCTTTGAAAAGAGTTGCATTTCGATTAGTTTAGTACCAATCGAATTTTCATTTTCATTCATAACATTTCTGCTGCTCACGCAGTTTCCATGCTTCCAAGTATATTCATTTGAGAGTGAGCAACAGTTCATCAATGAATTTTTTACAGAGATTTTTGTAAGTAATATAACTATAAATTTAAGCTTTTTGCACCTTCTCTCCACCCATCACAATCTGTATAACTACAATGTTATAAAGAACTAGTTTTGCAGCTTTAATGCTTAAAAAATTATTTATACTCAGTCTATCAATCAGAGAGCTCTACCAGTAATATATATGTATGTATATATTGAACAGATTTATATACTGGAAGGATATTATATATATATACATATATTATTATATTATATATATATTATATATTGAAAAGATTTCATGAGCATATGCTTCAGCATTGTTAGCCTCCGTTTCTCGTTGCCTAACGAATATTTTTGCAATAATAAAGCCCCCGAAAACACTTAAACTTTGGCACTTGAGTCGTCTACTTAAGTATTTAATGAATCAGAATATATACATATACATACATACATATATTTATATAGACAAAGTCTACTTAAGGCGCCAGAGTGCCAGTCCAAGTGTTCTTAAGAAATTAAGCAAAAAAAAAAGAAGAAGAAAACAAGAAATATGAATGCAAAGCTTTTTAGTCGAAAAGTATAGAAATGTAAAATCTTTGAACTCTTTAAAGATCATATTCATCATGGTCTGAAATTGATTTCAACATCTTGATCGAAATTGTATGAAATTTGGACTTAAGTGTGGGCTTACCAAATCATCAACTATGCAGTATTGTTGTATATAAATATACTTATGTATATGTATATATTTATTTATATGTATATATAATATATTTCGCATCTAACATCTATTAATCATAAGTTATTCTTTTTACTCGACTCGAATAGAGATTTGTCAACTAGATATTCTATTCTTTTCTAGATCTCTGATTTAATTAGACAATCAAAGACAAGAACAAAGACAAAAATCTATATCGACTTTCTTAGATCTCCTCGTTAGCTCTATTATAAAAGAGATCTTTAAATAGATCTATTCTTAAGCTCAAGTGTCAAAGATAAATACTACATGAAGTGAAAAGTCCCGAGACTAACCAGGAAATCGCTGCACAAAAAATATAAACATATGATTTCTACATAGTGTCAACCTTCAAAATACCCCTCTACTATAAAAGAGATTCAAAATCTATGCTTAATATCTTAGCTCTATTCTTTAGATCAAGTGTCTAAGATAAATACAGACATTTATAAACTACATAGAATAGTCTACTAAATCATCTCACAAATACATACTCAATCTGAAAATTTCCATGAAATATATGATGATAGATATCTTCTTTACCTCTAATATAAATCTATAAAGCCCATCTCAATCCCACAATTATCTTTATACAATATGTATATGCAATTAACAAACAGAATTGCCCGAAAGACAGTTGCTTCCTGTTAACCCTGGTTGCCCCTCTTCATTCCTCCTCCTGCTGACCTCCTCGACCTCGACAAGTGCACTTGAGCCGAGTGCGACTCGCTACTTTGGGGCTATGTAGAGATTCTTGGAGCTCATTATGCATGCACGAACTGACATTGAAGTGGATGGCGACGCCAGCGCCAGTCCCATCGGCAGTCCCATTGCCAGCAAACAGTTCCATAGGCATGCCACAGCGAAAGGGAGAGTTCATGTGCGCATTAGGGTTAGATTGCCCATTGGCATTATTATTGGTATTAGTAACACATGATTACGCTTTATTGTAAACAAAAACTGAGATAAACAGACAAACAGAGGCGCATGCATGCAAATACGGATGCGAGCAGCATAGTCTCTAATGATATGTTAATGCACATGGCGCACAGTGCGTATGAGTGCTCTATGTGTGTGTGTGTGTGTGTGTGTGCGTGTGTGTGTGTGCGTGCTTGTGTCTGTGGCGGCAACTGTTTGTCTGTCAACGGCTTAAGCAAATAAACTTCATTTGGGGCTTATTTGTCGCTGGCTGGAATTTCTGTTTGGCGCTATAAACAACTCGCATTGCCGGCGGAAGGAGACCGACAGGGAAGAGGCCGCAGCAGTAGGAGGAGGAGGGATGGAGGAAATGTTGCTCCTGACATTAAAGTGGGTGGCGAAGTTCATTGAGTTGTTGTAGCCAACTGCTAAATGGCTTTTCAAAGTGAATTCATTGGCTGAGTGACTGGCAATTAGGCAGACAGTGAAAGAATGGGAACTCCACAATTGGAGCTACTCGACTGATGCTCCAAACTCAAGTTGAATGCTGAAGAACGTTGCAAAGGATGTAGGTGCTGCTGAAATGTAGAATAGATTAAGACTACATGATTAAAAATAAGAATCTTCTATTCCAAATTTAGCTCCAAACCATAATGCAAATGCTTTAAGGTCAACTTAACTGGATTCTTTGAAAAACTTGAGCCAACTTGTGCTATTATTTTGGGAAGAACTCTTGGTAAGCTGTGATGAATGCAATTCAATCAAAGTTAGCCAACAAATGCTGACCAGAAGCAGCAAATAATAGCAGTGAACCCATGACTCGCCTCTCTCTCCAACTATCACACAACACCCCCTCCCTCTAACTCTCTCTCTCTCTCAGCTGGTAGTTGAGGACACGCCGCAACGTTTAAGTGTAATTTTCTTCTTATTCAATTGAAGCATGTCCTTTGGGGTCGCAGAATGGGCCAACATAAGGATAAGTCAGTGCGTTGCACTGAGTTGGTCGTCGACTTGCGACTTTCGACTTGCGACTTGCGACTTTGCGACTTGCGACTTGCGACTCGTTACAAATTCATTTCAGTGCCCGCTTTCACTTGAGATCGACATAATGGCCGTTCATTTGCGCTGCTGCCTCGAAATTGTAAGAAATTCGTCTTCTTCAGGACAATTGCGTACGTGAGCCACAACTAAGGACACCGAAGATGAAAAAATTCTGAATCGAATGGCAGAAAATGGGAATGGGAGTGGGAATGGGAATGCCTCATCTTGTGTGCTCTGTGCCATGTAATTTGCTCTCTTGCCATGTGCTTCATCAGAAAGGAAATTGAAAATTGCTGCTAATGGCTCTGCTACGGGGGCTAGTGGGCGTGGCCTGGCACAGTACACAAGCGAAAGCTGAAAAAAACCCGAGTAAATTTAATGATTATGAAAAAAAGTAGCTATATACATATATATATATATATATATATATATAGATAAAGAAATGACACTATGAAAATGTGGGCGGAATTCATTTGAATCGCAATTTGCGCTTCTTGCAAGGCCAAAGAACTAACGAAGCGTTAAGAAGATGCTAACAAGGCTGAAGCGTTAGAGGAAGCGCCTGACATGATGACAATGGACCCCAAAACCTGCTCATCGAGCTGATTTATGCATGCCGTAAAATATTTGTGTTAATTCTTGTGTTCAAATTCCAATTAGCTGTCGACACATGAAGCTGGAGATGTCTCCGTAAGTCCTGAGATGCCAAGTCTTGGCTGTCTTAAATGCAAGTGTGAGTGTGGTTGAGTGCAAGAGATGGATTGGGAATTATGCATACTCCATTCTCTATCTCTATCTATCTCTATTCTATATTCAGTTGAAGACAGTTTGACCTTTCCAGGTTGACAGAAGTGGAGTTGTGACTCTAACCTATGTCTTAGACTTTGTATTGATGATAGAGTCAATGTCAGTAAGTTCTTGATATTGATTGTAAAATGGAGTTGCTGTTGAGTTCCAGCTAATTAGGTGAAGAACCAATTTATTAGGCTTTGTCATTCCAATGAAAGAGAAATGAAGTGAAAGGGAGTCACTGTAAATTGTTAATAATTTTCTGTGTCAGTTGAAGGAGTCTTGCATGGAAAAGTGTTAATGGGAGTGAGCCACAAGAGATAAAATGCTGAAGCCTTCATGCAGCTTAAACCTAAGTCTAGAAAGTCTCTAGTAAAATATAAACTTGAATCTTAGATATATTTATATATATATATATATATATAAATTTTCTGTCATTAGGCTTACAGCCAATAATTTTACTGGAATTTCATCTCTTCTTATCATTATTAGATTAGCTGCAAAATCTTATCAAATGTATCCAGGCCATAGATAGATAGAAGACTTCATCTCTTATACAAGACTTCTTACATACGTAGGCTTTACTGTACCTCGCAGTCATATAACATTGTTTACACTAAACAATGAACACTTAAACAGACTTTAAGCGCTTTGCTCTTTTTTATGTTTCTCCAAATAAATATTAATGAGAAGAACAACAGCTAACAAAGTGCCCCAAACTAAGGTGTGCAGAGAACAACAATAACAAATCAGCCCAAAGGAGAACTGATTCATCATGTTTAGAATATAATATTGAATGGATTTTACTCTGTATACTAGAAGAACAAAAAACAACACACTTTACATTGCCAAATCTGCTCGGCACAGCTGCGATGGTTCCACTGGAGATTACATTGATAGCGGAATAGCGAGTTCTTCAAGTGCTTTTTGCTGCCCTATTAGTAGCGCCGCGGCAGCTGATAATATGCGACCCCAAATGAAAAGAAAATATAGAAAATATATATATGTTATATATATACATATACATACATATGTGTGAAATAGAAATCCATTGTGCAAGAATCTCACGCGCACTTCCATTGAAATTGATTTTCAGTTTTTTTTTAAATTTTTTTCTTTCGATTTTTCCTTTGCTTTAATTGTCGAGCATTACGAGTCGGCAGCTCCATTAAAAATGCTAATTAAGTTGCCCCAATGGCACATGTGTGTGCTACACCACAAATTTTTATCTAAACAGCTCACAAAACAACAACAACAACTACAACAACAAGAACAGCAACAACGACTACTATATCTTGTATCTAGGATCTGCCTATAAAAGATTCGTTTTATACATGCGGTAAAATTTGAAAATTTTTTAGGCGAAATTTGAACAATAAACAAAATCACAAAAACCAAAACATTTATCATTTCAATTTCTACTCTTTTTTATGCACGCTCAAGCGAAGAGAAGTGGAGCATATTGGTTGTATTAAGGCTTGATCACTGAATGAGGAAGAAGTCTTAGCAGAGATCTGTAAGTTTAATAATATAGAGAACTATAGAAGATATAGCTAAATAGTCTGAATAAATATATCTATGCCTATGACTATCTAGGCATGTATATACACATATGTATATGTATGTACATATATTTGTGTTCATGAAAATAGTAGTGCGACTGAGCACTAAATGTGGGAAAACAATTTAATGATAATACATTTCATTAATTTAAATGTTTAGCTATGTATTCTTTTAGTATATTTTTATATCTTTTAAAGATCTCCTTAAAGATGCATTTTCAGTCCTTAACAAGTATCTCACAGTCAAGTACTGCACATTGCAAACTTGATTTGCTGATGGAGCTAACAAAATCTGATTTAAATGCTTTTTTATTTCAAGCCAAATAAGCAGAGGAGTGCCTACAACGGCGCAGAGGGCGGCGGGGGCGGAGGAGGCGTGGCGCAGGGCAGGGCAGGGGGTTTGCCACATTACGCAAAGATTTCAACAGCTGCCGCGCTGAGGTTGAGTTTTGAGGTGGGTGGCCATTTTGTTTTGGCTAGAGGGCGAGTGCCGTTATATATGACTGGGCGGCGCACATGCATACAGAGTTGATGTATGTGTGTGTGTGTGTGGGTGCAACACCATCAACAACTTGCGCAAATAGCATCATCATCATCAGACAACAATTGCCGTGTGTCAATGTGTGTGGGAGTGTGGACGTGTGTGTGTAGGTTTGGTTTGGCTTCCCATGAAATTTGGGGGACCGCACACAGTCAGCCCGTTCCGTTGCTTCTTGCTTTTGGTTGGTTAATGAAATGCTGAAAAACAATTAACTATAAATTAAACGCACAATTTTCAAAACAAAATAAACAGAAATAGCACAGCGCATCATTTTCTTATACTTTATTTTGTTGTTGTTGCTTTGTTTTGTTTACGGCATTTATTGGGGGCGAAACATTTCATTAACTCATCTAGAGCTGCCGTGCGCGCTCCTCTCACATCCAGGCAATTAGGCAATCGCGCTAGACCTGCTCTCATCCCAAATCCTTTCTTCTTATCTTTATCTCTTTCCCTCTCACTCACTCTATGCGTGGTCGTCGATCCCATAAAACCAAGAGCACAACTTCAGTAATACAATAAGTCAGAGTGCAGTGCTCTGCAGTGAGAGTACTCTACTGACAGATACCCTGTACGTAGCATCAAATATTCATTGTCAATCATTATGACGTATTCATTGCTGTCATGATCATTATCTTAGCATTATTATTGTTACTTTCATTATCGATATCATGTCTCATTATGATAATTGGCGTCTTCATTAGCATCCTCATCATTATCATTAGCATTAGCATTGTTATTGTCATTAGCATTACCATTAACATGATCTTAATCATAATTACAGTCATGATCATTATCATTATCATTGTCATTAGCATTATCATTAGCATTATCATTAGCATTAGCGTTATTGTCATCATTATCGTCATCATTATCAATATCATTGTCAATATTATTATCATTGTCATTACCATTATCATTATCTTAACTCTATGCAATATTCTCGTTCGACCTACGCTAAAAACTCCACTAATTCCGCTTGATTTGATGAATATGTCGTTGAGTTATTTCTACCAAGAAGTTTGGCTGTTGCATAAACAAGCCCGCCTATGAGCAACACGTGCAACAACAACAGCTATAACAATAACAACAACAACAACAATAGCACGTTAGCTGCAAATCGAAGTGTCAGTCGCCTCATCCTCAATCCCTATACAATACCCACTCCCAATCCCATTCCCATTCCCATTCCCATACACAGCAGCAGTCTCAGCTCCTTTTATGGCTGGCGCACATGTGTGCAACAGACGCAGCAGCAGCAACAGCACCAACAACAGCATCAGCCAACAGGCAACGTGTGAGGGGCGGTGGCAAGGGGTAAACGATGAGACAAACAGCGCTAAAAACGCTAAAGCAAAGTGCATGCAAATGGGCCAAGAAGCAGCAAAGCGGGGCTAAGACGGGGCAAATGCATTTTGCAATTTGTACAATTTGAGCATTAAGTGAACATTTTGTTTATACTTTAAACTGTCCGATCGGCGGGCTGCTATATAGCCAGCCAGTTGCATTTTGCCATTAAATGCACTCTCAATAGCCGCTTAAGAATGCAGGCCCCAAAAATTCTGTTTAACCAAATAGCGTAAAATAAGCAACGAATTTCTATTTGTTTATGCAACATTTTCAGCTCAGACAAGCGACAGGCGACAAGGCGACAAGGAGCGACAGCCGACGACAGTTCAAAGATTGCGCATACGCCACATGTAACCGTGACTAATTCGCATTCACTTGCTGTGAACTGGTGAAGAGCGGCCTCTTGAAAGGATTAGCCTCTCAAGTAGTCTATAGCAGAAGTAGTAGTAGCTGCCGCTGACAATGTCATAAAAGCATAAAAAAAAGGGACAACATAAACAAATCCTTTAACAGCTCAGCAACCATAAACAAATGAAGAAGTGCAGGAATGTGGAGCAGAAAAAAGGATTAATTGCAATCGGATATGTGCCACATGCAGCGCAAGCCTTCAGCAGTTAAGTAGAGCTGGTGCTGAACATTTCTGAATGATGTTTTGGCTGGAATGAGAGAATGGAGAGTTAAGTAGGATGGAGTGGAAACAGTAGAGTACAATAGAGAAAGTAGAAGTTCCTATATTTCTGTATAATATGAATACAAACTAAATTATTGAATGTATTTAACAAATAAAGGTATATAGGTATATGTAAATTATGTGTATATATTATGTTACCTGATGTGTACAGTATAGAAAAGCAGACTAAAACACAGTTGGTTAGTCGCAAGCACTCACCAAGTCTTAGTCCAACATCTGGCTGTTGCTTTATCTAGAGTACTCTAGTTGGGATTGTCCGCATAGAGCATAAGTTGAATCCTGCGCAGAGCTACTATTCCAATCATTCTACGCTTCTTTTATACATACATCCCAAACAACATAAGCACACACAAATAAGCACATTCTTCGCTAACTGCGCAGTTAACGCAACGACTGCGCTTGGTTAGTATGGGTTTGAATGGACTTTAGTATGTAGACCTAATTATTTAATAAATTTTGTTCTAGATGCACTTTCCTAATCCAATTTTCAGAACGTTATAATGACAAATCGTCCATGTGTGTCTTTTTGCTAAAGTACAAGTCACTATTGTTTTAAATACGTTTCACAAAATTACTGTCTTCATATGGACGGACAGAGAGGCATGGCTTAATCGACTTAGTTCGTCATTCTGATAAAGAATATATATACTTTATTGCATCTGTCACTCCTTCTTTTGCCTGTTACTTACATTTAAACAAAACCATGATGAAAATAAACCAAATTGTTGCATATTTAAATATAAGACTAAGAAAACAAACTGCACAGATGAATATAATAGCTGTCTTGAAGTTGTTAAGCCAAATAGTTGATTTATTCAGCTTTTGATCATGATATTTGGATTTTTTTATGAAAATTGTATTATTATATTAAGAATATTCTATTTCATTGCATTCATAAGTTCTGTTAATAAAACGAATTTGATATTACAGTGATATTCAAAAGTTCATACATTCGGTTTGGTAAATGATTTTTCATTATTTCACACTGAAGAATGTGTGAAAGTAAAGCAAAATTTTGAAATAAATTTGGCTTGATATGACTACATTTTGCGGAATATGGCTTTAAGATGGTAAAGGATCCAATCGCTCGCTGTTCGAAGGTGACTTGGTCCACTACTATTATCATGATCATTTTCATTTAAATTGTCATTAGCTTTTGCATCATTATTATTGTTAATCAATATCTTATAATAGAGTGCTATAGACTGTCTTCAAAATACGAAAGTTCTTTAAAAATATTCCAGCTGCTGTTGAGTTGTGAACAAGCAAAATGCTGTCGATTAGACCCAACTTTACTGATTTTACTTGCTTTTTTTCTAAATATGTATATAGCAAAGTTTGTTTCTGCTTAGGCAACTTGAATGTTCAGTATATTATTTATCTTCTGCTTCTTTTCAGCCAAAAGAATGATCCATTTCATTGATCATATCTGGAGCACTTCCTGTGCTGGCGCGAAAACTGAATTATGGCAAACAGGGCAACAGTCGGGGGGCGCCACGCGTGTGTTTTGGTTCGTAGATACCCGCCTAGACACATATTGACACAAGTAATTACAACTGTCAATTGATTTTAGTGTCCCCAATTTGGCTTTTAGCTAGAGAATGCGAGCGAGCGAGCTATGGACAGCTCTATAGAGTCGGATCTATTGTTGACACAGTTGCCAGACGCTAGACATAGAGAAAGGGCTGTTAGTTGGGCAGAGAGACACAGTTGAGGCATAGTTCATCGATCTATATAAAAATATTAAAAGACAATTTGTAATTTGAACCAAATTTGTTGCTCTTAAAGTGTTTGCTGTGATCAGGCGATTGTCTGATCGTTCGACTTCTGCCATTTGTTTGTTTGTAAACATGAATTGTTGAAATTGTCGCCGTTTGGCACTTGAGGCATGTCCTTGTTGTCGTCAGCCACCAGCTGTGCGGCTAAGGACATGAACAGAGCCAAGTCCTTGCTTCGCTTCCAGCCGCTGATCTTGCGAAAGCGCATTGCAAACTGCGCCTGTGTGTGTGTGTGTGTGTGTGTGTATGTATGTGTGTGTATGTATGTGTGTGTGTGTTAGTCAGACATTTGTGGGTCAGAGACTGTGCGCTCGTCTGTGCCTGACACATTGAAGCACTTCTATGCCGACATTGAGTGCCCAGCGCCGACGTCGTCATCATCATCATCTTTTCTTCTTCTTCTGGTTCGTTTTTGCAATTCTTTTGGCCCACACGCATGGAACACTTCAGTGAAACGCATCTTGAGGCACTTTCCGCTTGATCTGCCTGTCATTTCTGAAGTAGAGTTTGAAAAGCCAAACGTAGCTCAACATCAAAATGAGGTCAGTTTTAGACCAAGACTTTTAATTACTTATACAATTTACATCAACTTTTTGACTGGAATTTTGGATCGGGAAATTAGTTTACTATAGAAAATATTGTTCATCAAATTTCATATCGTAAAACTGATCGAATTGCCAATTGGGTGGTTTGAACACTAATTTGATATTATGAATATGAAAGCTGTAGATAAAATCAATTAACAAATTTTGTTGACTTCATTGAAAAACGTTTTCTTATTATCTCAATTCGCAATAATATCTTACTCTGTGCTCTTGTCATATGTATTTTATTCCCCCTTTAATTTTATGTTTCCCTATCATGAAAAATTCATGCACAAAAAGCCTTTAACTTGTCCTAACTTCCTATGGTTTAAGTCATTCGCAATGCCTCAAAACTATTTTATGCTTGAAAATCAATAAATATATCCTATTTTAAGTGCATATATTAATTATCAGAAAATGATTTATTTATTTAAAAATTATTCTATAAAAAACTACTCACATATGAAATTTAAATAAAAACTTTTAAAATGCTTTTGAGAAAAAACAACAACTTTGTTTCGTAAAAAAAAATACTTTAAATTTCATTATATTATTTAAAATAAATAAAGATTTTAACAGAATTTTAAACTTGAATCATATAAAACAAACATTTTGGCAATGTTGAATATTCTTAAATTGAGTAGAAAATTTCTATATGAAAGGAATGAATTTTACGAGGGCTGTTCAAAAACTTGCGACATTAATGTGCATATAAAACAAATAGAAGCTTATATTTATATATTTATATATTTTGTTATATGTTTATATAAATTTTGTATATATTATTCTGTTTTTAAAACTTTGTAAAATATTTTTTAAGCCCGATAAATTTTTCATATTACCCTCGGGTAATCGACATTGGCTGAAATTTTGACTTGATAAACATTGCTATAAATGGAGTAATAAAATAATTGATTAATTGTAGTGTGAATCGAAATCAGACCTTAATCAAGCATTAGTTCAAAGTAAAAGTTAAGTCAAAAAACTCTTAGAATAAAAACTCTTTAAAATTGTGTTTGATTATTTATGTTTATTTGCGTAAAGAATTTAACATATATTTACATACGACTAAAACTTAAAGCTACTAAAGCTATCAGCCAGAGACTTGCTCTAGCTTTCTCTCGAGAGGGAACCTCATGATCTATCTCTCTCCCTCTCTTTCTCTCCCTGTCTCTCTCTGAGAATCCACTACGATTGCTATCACAAAGAGCAAAATTATAAGCCCGACGAAATATTTGTGCACATCTCAATCGATTTCCACATTCTCTTCGCAATCTTCGTTGGCAGAATGATTGCTGTCGGCGCCGCTTTCCACGCACAACACCTGCGCTGTCTGTCCGGGACTGGGATTGCGAGCCGGTGACGAGGATGCCGAAGATCCATTGACATAGCTGGCGGAGAGTGCGCTCTGTTGGCTGCTTGGCGGCGGAATGGGCTGCGGCACCTTTGGATGCGGATAGAAGTACGGGAAGTGCACCTGAGGCAAAGGCAGACCGCCATAGGCCAACTGCAGCTGATGCCGATAGATGTTGAGCAAAGCTGGATCCAGGCCATGTGGGTAGGCAGAGGCAGCCGCTGCTGCTGCTCCAGGTGTCATGTAAGCCGTGCTGCCATCCTCGCGCACCAGCACCTGGACGGGCACACGTTTCGTGGCGCTGAGCAGCGCCGCTTCGTGCTGCTGGATTTGCTTGCGCTTTGTCTTGTAGCGACGATTCTGGAACCAGATCTTCACCTGCGTCTCAGTGAGCCTCAGCGTCTTAGCCATCTCACTGCGCTCCGGCCCAGATAGATAGCGCTGCTGGGCAAAGCGACGCTCCAGCTCAAAGACCTGGGCATGGCTGAAGGCAGCACGCGAGCGCTTCTTGCGGCTAAGTGCAGCGCCGCTCAGGCTATCATCGTGGGAGAGCGGCGAGCCGCCACGCCCATAGCCGCCTGCGCCGCAGGAGGCGGGCGAACTGCTCAACGGCGGCGGCGAGTCGCAGTCTGCAAGAAAAAGCCACAAATTTGCCAAAAGTTAACACAAAGAACGCCAACTGCGAGGAATTAGCTAGGCCATTAGCTAGGCGATAATAGAGTCCATTAGCTAACAAAGGAGTTGACTTACCGGAATCGTTGCTTGTGCAACGTCGCATGTCAAGGGGTCCCGTCGCAGCGGACAGAGCGGCGCCAAAATAACTCAATTTGCGCTGCAACGAGGCGGAGGCCGAGTTGGCAGTGGAGTTGCTGCCGGAGGAGGAGCTGGCCGGATTGTTGTTATCCAGGCCATAGAATTGTAAATAGCTCGACTGCTGGGCACTGCTAGCTTGCTCCTGGGCCAGCTTGTAGATATTGAGATCACGACAACACGACTTATTGCTCACTTGCAGCTCCAACTCGTGCTCCGGATCGGAGATGCGACGCGCGGGTTGAGTGCGCGTCAAGATATCATTGATCGAGAAAGGCGTAGTTAGGGTTTTGCTCAAGCCCGCTAATGAGGCGCCGGCGCTCGCACTTTCCATATTCAACATGATTCACTTAACACACCAACTATATATAGTATATATATCAGATATATATATCTATTTGCTTTTTATGTAATATTAATCAGTTCTTTTTCGTCTGCACGTCTCGACGGCTGCGTCACAAATGCGCTCGACTGTCGCGCTGTGAGCGCTCTTTAAATAACTGCAGCCTGAATGGATCATCCGAGAGAGAATCACTCACATGGTGCTCCCATATGGCACACTCAAGTGCGGCGACTGCTGCTGCTGTTCTTGGTGGTGGATTCTGTTCTATATTAAGACTTTGAGCTAGTTGCCGTTCGGCTCGCCCATTGGCCAGCCAATTGGCCTCACATTTGAGTTTGCTCTCAAGTGAACTGTAAACAAATGAAATTGGAAATCTTTCCGTTATATTTTTTTTTTTTGGTAGTGCCTGCATCCTGTTTATTGTTTATAAATGTGTTAACTATTGTGCAATCGATTCAGGCTTCAGTCAGGTACAGTTCGACTTCAGTCTGAGACACAGTTTTCTGTTTTCGTTTTGTTTAGATTTGAGAGAATCATGCAGAAATATCTTGAAAGGGAAAATACAATAGAAAACGCTCTGGCTTAAAGTAAATTTAATGGTTCTCTAACTACTTCAAGCATTTTTCATTTGTTTACATCTTCTTTTTATTTATTTTTAAGCATTGCATTTTGAATAGCTCCTTATATAGGCTAAATATATATGCATATGTATGTATATATGGATAGTTTTCTGCTCAATAACTCTTAGTTGAATCTTTTTTATCATTTATTATATTAGATTTATGCAAAATCTTTAAGTTCTCATAATATCATTTTATCATAATTTTTTTATAATATTGATATAATTATATTTACGCCTTGCCATTTCTATGCTCAAACGAATGAACTAAATGCCAAAAGCAACTTTAAATAAGCAAAGTCTATTCTCTACACATATCAAACAATATTTTAAATATATTCATAAGTTTTAGTCCCAAATCACATTTTGCTTTAACATTTTTCAAGTTCCTTTTCTAGTGCCTCAAATAGCAGCAACAGTTATGTGTCTGCGCTCACTTAAGTCTCATTTCAAAGTGCCTTTTGAGCACATTTCCAAAGCGAACGTCTGCCATTGGCCAATTGCCACAGTCAGAAATTCACAATGGCCTCCGATTGGCCAGAGCAGCAAAATGGCTGCGCGCATGCAAAGCTACGTTGCCAGTTTGAGTGAGATGCTCACGGAGAGAGCGTGAGCGAGCGAGAGAGAGAGACAGAGAGAGGAGCGAGAGCAGAACAGATGCTCTTGCTTGCGCTACGGGTGGGGGATGCTTGCTTGCTCTTGTTCTCTGCTACACTTCACACCTTCGGGCTATAATCTTTTTATTGCCAATTCAATGACTCTTAATGCCAATGGGCTGCTGTCGCTGCTGTTGCTGTTGCTGTTGCTGGTGCTATTGCCGTCGCCTCGGGCAGCCGAAGTCGAAGTCAGCGACGGCGGTTGCAACAAAAGGAAGCAAAAGCAGCGTGTGGCTCTAGCCTGAACCCCTTGAAAATGGGATGAACAGGGTATAATGTATGGAGTGCAAGTGTATGTAACAGGCAGAAGGAGGGGTCAGTTTGAATTATATATATAGAGTATATATAACATATATGATATAACATTGTGGTCAGAAAAATAGTAGTATTGAACATCAAATTGATTTTTCACTTGGTTCGGTAAGCAAAACTCTAAACACATTTGCTCGTGGGTATCTGCTAGTCGTGCACACCCCATTAGAGCACTCTCTCGTGTCCTGCTGTTGCGATTATTGTTGCTGTTGTTGTCGTTGCGGTCAGAATTGAGTAAGTAAGTAACCAATTTTCAAGTGCGCTCAAAGTGTTGCAGTAGGGGTTGCGGGTTGCGGGTTGCGGGTTGACGGTTGGAGGATGAGTGAGGGGATTGCTCGTTATAATGCTTTCAATTGAATGCATTTCAATAATACTCGAGTAATTAGTATAATGATGCTTGCCACGCGTTCGCCTTTGTCCCAACACCCAACATTCGCCGAATGGCAGAGCCGAACTTTTGTTGTTGTCACTGCTGATGCGATTATCTGCAAATAGTTTATTGAGACGCCAAACAGGTATTAAGTTACGAAAAAGTAAAACGAATGATGAATAGAGATTTTCAATTAACTTGGCCGAGCATGTTTGATTTTGTGCACCCACCACCAACCGTCGGAAGACTTTTGCTCATCTTCCTCGCCCGCTCGCTCACTCGTTGTCAACTCTGTTTGTTGTTCTACGAAAGTGTTCGATTCGCTTTAATGGTTTATCAAAAAGCACTTCAATTGTTTGCTTAGCATTGCTTTGCTTTTGCATTAACATTCAGAGTCCTTTGGTAAGTGATATTTGAAGCATTCTTTAAGCCAATATTATGAAATTTGAGCCATATTGCGTTCGCTTGGCGTTTGATTGATTTTTGGCAAGTGTTCCTTCGTGTGTTTGCTTTAAGTACACAAGCCAAACTAGACTTGCATGACTTAAGCAGAGGCAGTTGTGGTGAGTCAACAAAAATAAAAACTATAAAAACTGGCTTTAATTATTTAAAAGAATTATTTCTTCATATATTCAATTTCCGTTAATTCAAATTAAGCATAATCCACATTGCTGTTATGCACTGCTTGCAGTCCGTTTGTACTGCTTATTAGCATCCACATGTTGTACTGCTTGTGTACTAGTGTGTTGCACTGCTTATATTAGGAATGGAAAACAAGCAGTGGACCTGCAGCAGTCCGTTACATTTCAAACAAAATTAAATTTTCAATCTGAATTTTGTGCATAAAACTAAAAGACAATTAAATTTGTTAAAAATGTATAACAAAGTAATTAAATAAGAAGAATATAAGGTTATAATGAGAAGTCGACAGGAAGTAAGATTATAATGAAAAATAAATAGATTAGCCGTAATTTAAGAACACGTACATACGCAGTTTGCACATTGCAATTGGGCGTAACCGACTCAATAATACTCGTTCACAGTTAAATATATTAAAAAATCCAAAAACAGTTAAATGTATTCAAAAATCAATATTTCTGGATTTGACACACACCAAATGGTGGACTATAGAATTTATATAAAAATTATTATAGAAAGTTAAAGTTGAGGAAAGTAAAGTGATCATTTAGATATATCCATACTTCTCTCTGTATAAGTAATACAAGGTGTTAATTTCAACTTTCCTTTAGACTCTGTTTACAGGTGCTTGAAGTGCAATAGGATATTGCAGGCGGAAGGAAATTGAATTTCAAATTCAAACAGTCGAACAAACAGAAAGAAAAAACGGCAATCAAAGTCTCGAGTTGGGATTTGAGCCACTCGAGTGGCATTTTCCACAGGCCGTAAATCAAATGCTTTGAAACGCCACGATCTTCAGTTTTCGTATGCAATTACTCAATTAATTTGAATATAATTGTCACAATTTTCCACTTGAGACGCCGCACAACAAAAATGATGGAAATAAAACAGAAACATTTAACCCGATCCACATATATGTATATAGATGGTATATATATACATGATACATAGTAGAGACTCTATAGAGTGGAAAATGTAAAATGAGCTCGCGATTTTTATGGCCACATCAAATGGAAATGAACAACTCAATGAATAAGTTTTTCATCTTTTTCTTTCATTCTTCTTCTTCTTCTTGCTTTTGCTTTTGCTTTTTGCTTTTCTTTTTTATATAATGTCAAAGTCTTTGGGATTTTTCTGTTCTTTTTGTTTGGGATGAATCCACTTGACAGAGCAAAGATTAAAGACAAAGGCGCCCACTGACAGGCGCAAGGCGCAAACGCAAAGGAAAATCAATTTGAAAATTACGCAATGCGAATGCCACCCGGCTGCGGGAAGAAAAGCGTGGAATGCGACAAGCCATACACTTAGCGAAAATCTATAGCAATTTATTAACGCACAAAAGCAATTGAGTAAAATTATATACAAAAAATTGTTTTTTATTTTATAAAATTTTAAATTTATTAGAAACTAAATTTAAGTTCAATTCAGAAACAAAATGTATTATAAAATTTAACGAGTTCTATTAAACATTTCTCTAAGTGTATTTGCCTGACTAATTGTTGCTGTTGCATTTGCTATATTGTTTATTTATTGTTGTTAATAAATCTTAATTTGCTTACATAACTCTCACTTTGGCGGCTTCTCGCGGCACATTTTTAATTGAGGAAATGCAAATGAAAGCGGTGAAAGCAGCCAAAGAGAGTCAAACAGATTGAGAGAGAGAGGGAGAGAGAGGTAGAGGAAGAGAGAAAGAGAGAGATGGGGTAGCTGCGGCTTGTTGCTGCGGCTTGTGGCGCCTTTGATCCTTTGACGCAACATGAATTAAACGGCGCTACAAGCCCAGCCACAACGCATCCATCGCTTATCTCACAGATCCCATGTGATATATGGGCAAATGACAAATTTTCCACTTGAGCCACGGTCTAGACTCCAGACTCCAGACGACGACGACGACGAAGACGAAGACGTCGAAGTTATTGTAAGACGAAACCTTAATGTAGCCAGCGTTATTTCTAGCTTCGATCCATTCGCTAAATCCTATTTCTATACTCTTTGTCTTCTTCTTCTCCTTGCTCTGGTCAGTGTGGTCCATTAGGCAACATTTAGAGACACTTGACATGGTTCGGCTCGGTTCAAGCAGAGCGCAACATGTCCTTTGGGGGCGTTTTGTTTGCCACTGTGCTGACCACGCCCCCACGAGACTCATTCATGTGTTTGAAAGCCTTTAAGAATACAACATCAGCATAATAATTAATTATGGAGACATTGAAAATATGAGGACATTTAGTAACCAGATATCTGAGTGAGGATCTGAATACGAATGTGAATTTAGAAGAGTCTGAATATGGAAGAATCTGCATATAGAAAAATGAGAATATGGAACTATCTGAATCTGTATAAGCAAGAATTTAAACGTAGAAGAATCTGAATATAGACGAATCTCAATACAAGAGAATCTGAATTTGGAAAAACCTGCATAAAGAAGAATCTGAATGAAGAAGATTTTGAATATTAATAGAGAAGAATCTGAATATGTAAGAATCTGATCTGAATCTTAAAGTTTTAGAATATAGAAAATATAGAAGAATCTGAATATGGAATAATCTGAATATGGAAGAAACTGAATAGAGAAGCATCTGAATAATGAAGAATTTGCATATGGAAGAATCTGAATATAAAAGAATCTGAATATAGAAAATGTTTTCGGAATATTTAAATACAAGTTTAGAAAATCCCTTTTTGAACTATATGTGAGATCTTGTTAGATCAAGACAAAATTTTTATTTACTATTGGATTATTGACTTATCTAAAAGTAACGCCAACTTCATCCAAAAACTTGTTTTAAAATTATTTAAAAATCTTTACCTCACCCGAAAGAGTATGATAAAACGAGTCCCAAGCCCTCCTCTAAGCCAATTGATCAGTAAATCCAAGAGATAATTTCTCGTTGAAAAAGAAAGATTTCTTATAAATTTAATAGATATTTTGCTGGTTAAGGCTTTTACTAACAGTTAAACTAAAAGTCTATTTGACAAAGATAATTCTATTGCTGCTAAATGAGCTTGAGTTAAGTAGATCATTATAGATATCATTATATCTGTCGACATCAGTTTCATTTGCATTGCTTTATACCTTCTCAGAGCTATCAAATTAGAAAGTTAGTATAGACTAAACACTCTATTAGCCACGCCCACTGTCAACTGCCAACCTATGTATGTAAGGGCAATCTCCCTGCGTTAGCTCTATGATTGGCTATATATGTTCCGTTAGCCTGTCATAATTTTTATCTAAATCCATGACTGATGCTCTCTGATTGACATTTGAACCGCGGCAGCGCCCCAAAGCAGCCCCCAAAAGTTCAGCCTGTCAAAAATGCTTCACATCAAACAACAAAAAAAGAGGAAACAAAAAGTGTGATCAGCTGCACTTGCTCCGTTGCTCCGTTGCCCCTGGCCCTTTGGCCTGCGTGGCATGTGTTTGTGGAGTAATTGATATGTAGCACTCCAGCACCACAGCAACCACTGCACCACCGAGTGGCAGCGGCAACTTTGCCCCCACACACACGCCATGAAATATTAGCCCGGCCTGTCATAAATGTCTGCAAATGTATCTGTAGCTGTATCTGTGTATCTGTATCTCTAGCTGCCACTGCAAATGTATCTGTATCTGTGGCTGTGGCTCTGCCTGTGCCTGTGGCTGTGGCTGTGACTGCGTCTGTTGTAAAACATTTTACAGTTGCATTGGCTGCCACTTAAACGTTTCATAAAAGCAACCTTTGTAATGTCTGCGATGCAGTCCCCAACCCTCTCCACTCTTCTCCCTCGCTCCTCTCGCTCAACCCTTTTGCAAAAGGAAAACATTTCGTTTTCGATTTTCGAAAAACAAAAACGGAAATTGTTTTTGGCGTTTTTCCTCATTTATTCATAAAACTGATCGTTGCGTTTTGATAAAATTGATTTATGCGGCGATCGACAACAATTATACGCAGATGCGGTGCCTAATGGATCGGTGGCAGCTACTCGGTTACTCGCCTGCTCGCCTCCAATACATATACAGACATATATATAGATATATATACTTTTATATATATATCGGAAGATCGTGGAACTGGTATTCCAGCCAGCACTTTGTTCAGGCAATTATTAAATGAAACTCAAAGGCAAGCCAACAGCAGCTGATGCTCTGTAATTGATCCTCATTGAGATCAAAGTGGAAAGCTGCTGTATGAGAATCGCCGAGAGAGATCCCTTTTGATCCAAGTGAAAAGCGCAGAGAAAGAGACTTATAAAGCGAGAAGCTTATACATAATTTGAGATTCAAAAGAGTAAGCGAAATATGTGAGTGAGAAGGAGAGAGAGAAAATCCTGATTGAAGTCAAAGTGAAAAGCTGTCATATGAGAAGCGCAAAGAGAGCCTTTCAAAGTAAGCAACAAAAGTTGATGGATGAGAGCCAAAAGAGAATGTGAATAGTGTGAGAGAGAGAGATAGAGACAAAACTCTCTTGATTGAGATCAAAGTAAAAAGTTTTTGAATAAGCAGAACAGAAAGATCCTTTCGTAGTTAGAATCTTATGTATACTAAAAGTTTATATACAAGAATTCCAGTGAGATTCGTTGAAATTAATGGAATATGTTGATCATCTGCAGAGATCAATGTATGCCAGTTTATGAGAGAGAGATAGAGAGAGAGGGAGAGAGAGAGAGAGAGAGAGAGAGAGAGAGAAAGAGAGAGAGAGACAGAGAGAGAGAGAGAGAGAGAGAGAGAGAGAGATCATAGTAAGGGAGTCAGTTAAACGAGAGCAACTCAAAGAGATGCCATAAATGCATCCATAGCAAATACTTTGACTATCAGTAAGATTTTTATAAATTTGATTAGGTAATATACGAGAATTGTTGAGAAATCTATGAAAATTAAACTGAGGAAAAAAGAGAGAGAATAAAACAAATAGACTTGCAAAAAGATCCTACAAAAGCAACAATTGCCAGAAGATTTATTAAAATTGAAGGAAAAGCCTCTTGAAGCTGAATCACAGAGAAAACATGCAAAATTTTACAAAAAAAAAAAAAAAGATAGATTATAATTGCAGAGAAATTCAGTCAGATTGAAAAACTGCTGAACGAAAATAGCTGAAAATTCAAGTAAAGCGTTTCTTAGGGAGCATCACACAGAGAGTGCTTAAAGTTATTGAGCTGTTGAGCTGCTGAGCTGTTGAGACAGAGACATTCTTAATGCCTACATTAGAATACCAATATTTCACCATGGCAATGCTCCGATACTAAAATCTTCTTCGAAACCAAAAATCGACAACAAAT
The DNA here is from genome assembly GCA_035045365.1 of Drosophila leonis. Taxonomy (NCBI): domain Eukaryota; kingdom Metazoa; phylum Arthropoda; class Insecta; order Diptera; family Drosophilidae; genus Drosophila; species Drosophila leonis. Next base: position 369,540 of record JAWNPC010000284.1, on the reverse strand, counting down.
TCCGTTTCGGTCTTAAACTTTATTTATTGTCCAATATTATCTTTATATATATATATACACAAGAAGGTACTAGAGTTATGAGGCATTTGCATTGGCTAAAACGTAAGATCTGCATAGAGCGCAATAAGTTAGAATTCTCTATTGATAGGAGGGTGGCTACTGCAGTTGCAGCTGCTGTCCGGTAGGTGGCCACATCATGTGATTGGCTAGCGGTGGCGGGGGCAGCGGCAGTGGCAGTGACGTTGACGACGACTGCGACTGAGACGGCTCTGGCTTGAGCTTCAGCTGCTTGGCAAAGCATTCGCTGTCGATGTCGCCGCGTTTCGATTTGTAGCGACGATTCTGAAACCAGATTTTCACCTGTGTCGCGGATAGATTCAGCTTCTGTGCGATGATCTCTCGCTCGGCTCCAGTTAGATATTTCTTCAGGCGGAAGCGACATTCCAGCTCCAGGACTTGCGCCTGTGAGAAGAGGACACGCGGCTTGCGCTTCATGCGCGGCTTCCCAGAGACATTGTTGTTGCTGTTGTTGTTGTTGTTGTTGTTGTTGCTGTTGCTGTTGTTGTTATTGTTGTTGATGTTCTTGCGCAGCTCAGAGCGGGAGGAAGTCACCTGGCTGTCCTCTGCAAGTGGAGAATTGAAAGAGGTTTTAGGAAATTAGCGAGGATATGAAAGGGATAGGATAACTGATAGTTTTATTGATTGAATGACAATAATCGATACGTAATATATCGATAATGACTATCAAATGCTATCGATAACATTGAAATAGAAATCGATCTATGAAAAGAGATATAATTAACTAGATAAGTGACTGATCGAGCTCATCCAGAATAGATACTACTGATTGAATGATATCGATAACAGGAAATATCAATAATCGATTAAATCTAACTATGAAGAGAGATAATTAAGTAATAATTAAATCATTAAGTTGCTGGTAAATACTGATCAAGAGTAGATGAGACTGATTGAATGTCTGATTAATGTTATCGAGCAATGGAACTATAGGTAATCTCTGATGTTTTCTTATCTGAAAAGACAGGAATATATGTATATATATATTCGTTCTGCACTCTACTCTCTTGATCTACTAAGCCATCAATCTGATTGATTGATTGACAGACGCTGATGTTATCGATAAATTAAGTAGAATAGAATCGATAAATGAGAAGATAGCCCTACTAAAGTAATCCCATCAATTTTAGATTTAGTTTTAGCTATCGATTGATTGACTGATGTTATCGATAAGCCGATAAACCTTATTATCCCACTCTGATCTCTGTCAAATTGCATTCAGCTCAACTCTGGCTCAAGGAGAGATGATTAAAGTTATCGAATTCACCTCCCATTGCCTTTGTCACTTAATTACAGGGTATTTCACGGTACTCACTTTTCTTGGCGCACTCCGTCGTGCCGTTCATGTGCCTCGGCTCGAGCAGACGCTGTGCAATGCCGTTGCCATTGGCCAGCTTGTGGGTGGGCGCCAGAGACTCCACCTCCGTCGAGCTGTTCAGATCGAGTGTGGGCGAGGGCGTGACATAGGGCGTGGGTATATACTCGCTTTTGATTGCTGTGCTGGGCGCAACAATTGCCGACGGACTGGCGTACACGTCGGACGCATTGTAATTGTAGTTGTAGTTGCTCTGGTAGCCGCCCGCTGTGGGCGTGGCATAGAACTGAGAGGCGCTCACATTGTAGGGCGACTGATAGCTCTGATGTGGATGTGAATGTGGATGAGGATGTGGATGTGGATGTGGATGTGGGTGGGCATGCTGTAGCATATGGCCTGGCATGCCATAGTCCTGTTGAAAGCTGGCGTAGAGCTGATGATGTCCATGCGACGAGGATGGCGGCGGCAACAGCGGCGACATCGCGGATGCTGCCAAAGCATCCTGCTCTGGGTCGAGTAGATGTGACTGCAGATGCTGCTGCTGCTGCTCCTGATGGAGTTGAAGCTGTAAGAGCTGCGTCTGGCTGGCCTGCTCGAGTGGATGCTGTAACTGTTGCTGCTGCTGCTGCTGCTGCTGCTGTTGGTACTCAGCGGCGCCATAGAGCGCGGAGGCGCTGCAGGACAACAAAAGGAAGAAAAAAAGCGAAAAGTGAATATTGAGTTTTATTGGCCTGCTTAGCACATGTTGCATTCCGGTAATGTGTCCTGCTGGCTCTAGATATCCGGCCCCTTGGTGACATCATTTCATGCCTCATCACAATTACTGCACATGCGAATCACACATGTTGGCCAGGACACAGGCAGCTCAACTCAAGGTCCGGCGCCTGCCTCGCCTCGCCTCGCCTGCCTGCCTGCCTCGTCCTCTGACTTCGACTTTGTTTTTCTTATTGTTAAAACTTTGTCTGGCTGCGGCTGCATTTTGTCTTTGTTTTTCGTCTTTCGCCTTTCGCCTTTCGTCTCTGGCCTCTTGTACAAATAACAATGATTTGTCCTTTTAGTCCTATTTGCAATTCATGCTGTTCACATGTTTTTATAGGATTTCTTATACTATAACTCTCTCTCTCTCTCACTCTCTCTCCCTCTCTCACACACTCGCTTTATCAGTTTCTCAGCCTAAAGGTTAGCATAATATTGTTGTTTCTTGGAAAATTGGTAGAAATTAATTTCCTTTGCAGCCTTATTAAAAATAAATAATTTAAAATACACAACACAAAATTTGGCTTGTCCGAGACGCAGATTTGTAGAAAGGTTTTCAGCCAACAGGTAGATGCACCCAGAAGAAGTTCTTATAATACAATATGTCTTATACTGTTTATACTGCAAAATAACTTGTCTCATATTTTGTCTTATATTATAACTTGTACTATATTAAAAATTAAGTTATCTTATATTATTTAATTATAATTATATGTAATTTTTTATTTATTTTTTAATTGAAATAGATATACATAGCTATATATAGCTAGATATAGCAAACTTTTTTTTTAATTTTCTACTACTTAAAATTGATATCTAGAAAATTTAGAATAAAAATAGAGTTTTCTCATAACTAGAACTAGCTTTTACCCAATTATACAAATTATGATATTTTATGATTGAATTCTTATAAGTTATTATACATTATATTACAGCTAGTTATTGTCTTGTAAAGGCCAATTAAACTTTAAAGCTCATTGTCCTAACATACTGTTATACATTGCACATTCAACATCAATCATATTAAACTGTTATAAATGATATACCAATACCAAAAATAGATAATATTCATCTTATACATTGTAAAGCATTAGATTTAATTGTTATAAAGTGTTATAAATTGTATAACAATAATAGATGAATGACATATATTGTATAACAGTTAAAAACTGTTACTAATTGTATAAATAAAATGCATATAATTTGTATAACCATTTTTTGTTATAAATATATTCTCAAACAGTGCTATACGCCATATATTAATTAATTATTAATTAATTTACATTGTAATACACTCCTCTCGCATACTAAGCATAAGCTAAACTTCTTCTACTCTGCTTACCTCTCTAGATGCCCATAGGCGCCATCGTAGGCCTCCGTTTGATTGACCATATTGAGTATATCCTTGACCGAGAATGGGGTTGTGTTTAGAGCGTCCGCATTGGTCAGGCTGCTGGGGCTGGGCGTTTGATTGTAGTCATAGTAGACGGCCGATTGTGCCTGGTGCTGATGATGTTGCAACATATTCTTTAGATTTGATTTTGTATTTTGTATTCTTATTATTTATTTTTATTTATTTTTTGGCTTTTCTGTTTGTTTGGCTGTGCCACAATTCAAATCACTCGAGTGGGTCGCACTTTAAATTAAAATAAATACAGCAATTTGCCAAAATGCACTTGACTCGAACGGACTCGCACGACACTTGAAGAGGCGCGAGAGAGGGGGAGGGCAGCAGCGATTATGCTTAGGTGCGAGGGGTTGGGGTGCAATCGTATGCGTCTTATTTAGCTGTGTCAACTTCAACGATGCGCCGTTCCGCTGCGCACTCGAGCGTGTCCTCAATTTGTCAGCGCGTTTTTCGTACTGAATGAAAATTGAATCTTTGCAGCCGCTGGCCAAACACCCACACAAACACACAGACACACACATAGAGATCTATGTTGCTTGCTTAAGAAAATGGCGGATCTGTAGCCAATCACAGCGCAGCACAGGCCAAACAGCTAAATGCTTGTAAACTGCGTGCGTGTGTGTGTTGTTTGTCTTGTCTCTTCTCTCTCTCATTGTTGTTGTTGTTTGTTCGCAGCCTCTTCATGCAGATTTAATTTCGCTGCTTGAACTTAAGTATGTGTATTTATTACTGCAAAGTCCTTAAGTCATTTTTCTACACAAAAATATACATACAAAAAATAAACCAAGTTAATTGGCGCTTTTGAATCGCTGATCCGATTTCAAGTGGAGCTCAAGTGCAGAATTTCGCACACTTGACTCAATAAACAAATCTTTGTTATGATGAGTTTTAAAGTGTTGCGGTAAAAATAAGGTATTACAGCTATGATTTATCACATTACATATATTTTTATTACCGGATCAAAATATGTATTTTGCAAACATACATAAAAAAAAGTTCGAAAAGAATTTTATTTGATACATATTATTGTTAATTTATAAAAATTATATTATAATATTATAATAAACTAAATCTTATATATTATTTTATATATACTAGGTAAACAAAATATATACATTAATAATTTTAACCATAAATTAATTTTATGTCAAACAAATATCAAAGTCAGTGCATAAATAAATATAAAATGTATTTTTTCCGTTAATTTGAATTCTTAAATTATATTCGTACGTTTGCCAACACATGGCAGTGTTGTCTACGAGAAAACTATCGCTGGCATTGCGCATCGATACATCGATTATTTAGCAGCATACCTACCCAGTATAAAACTGTCGCTCATCCCTAGCTAGTATACATTTATTTCGTGGTACTCGTTGAAAAAGTTGGACGCAACTGCGCGTCGTCAGCGCAGTAAAAGTAATTATTTTTAATTTGTGTCTAAACTAAGTATTTTATTATACAAATACAGTTCAAATAGGTAAGTTGTGCCCATTTACATGTAGTTAATTATTGAATATAGTATTTTTACGCTTAATTTAATCAATGAGAGAACTAAGAAATTGATGCCTCGGCACGCGTGAAAAAATTTCCCAGTTTTTTTTTTACTTCTAAATTTTGTATGCGTCTGCATTTTTGATGTGGCTTGACGTTTGTAAACAAATGTGTTCCCGCATTCAATTTACTTGCCAAAAAAAAACTATAAATTAAACTGATTTTCGCAATTTTCATTTTTTTTTTTTCTGTTCATCAGCACACGCACACAACAAAGCAGATACAGAAAATTCTATTGATTTCTACGCTCGTCCAAGATGGCGGACGACGAGCAATTCAGTTTGTGCTGGAACAATTTCAACACAAATCTGTCTGCTGGTTTCCACGAGTCGCTATGCCGTGGGGATCTAGTGGATGTTTCGTTGGCTGCGGAGGGGCAAATTGTGAAGGCGCATCGTTTGGTGTTGTCTGTCTGTTCGCCCTTTTTCCGCAAAATGTTTACGCAAATGCCATCGAATACGCATGCCATCGGTAAGTACCGAAACCAAAAAATAAATTTAAAAAAAACAACTCGGCTGCAGTTGCCAGGCGAACCAATTCTTATGTATTTCTCAAAAATTGCAGTTTTTTTAAATAATGTCAGTCATTCGGCATTGAAGGACCTGATTCAGTTTATGTATTGCGGCGAAGTCAACGTTAAACAGGACGCCCTGCCAGCCTTCATAAGCACAGCAGAGTCGCTGCAAATAAAGGGGCTGACAGATGTGAGTATAAATCCATATACCTTAGCTGCATACGAGAAGAGAACATGAAGCGATGTTCGCGCGCGCAATACATACAAAGCGCACACGCACACGTACACACACATACACATGTGCCAGGCAAAATTGTCTGTATAAGAGCTGGTTTGACTGTACTCGATAAAACGAAACACGCTTCATACAAAACGTGTACGTGTGACAGAGATGGCATGCGTATGCTGCTGTTGAGCAGTGTATTTGTTTCGCTCTCTTTGCTAGTTTTAGATGATAGCAGTGTGCGCGCGTTTTGGTGGTTGTTTGCTATACCCTAACAGAGAGAGAGAGAGCATTGTGATTTTGTATTGAAACATGTAACGGGTAAAAGGGCACTATGTGACAATATGAAAATGTTTATGATATTAGTATAGGCGTAAATTCGTATATTTTTAACTTTGTTTTGATTAAAAAAAAAAGTACATATTATTGTAGCGGCTAGGGTATTTAGGCACGCAGTTAACCCTTGTTCTCTTCTCGTGTTGGCCAATCATACAACAACAAAAAAACATCGAATAAACTTTGTTGGAATTTCCAGAATGATCCTGCGCCGCAGCCCCCACAAGAACCCACACCCCCACCAGCCGCACCTCATGTACAACAACAACAGCAACAACAAATCCCCGCCCAGCGTGTACAACGTCAACAGCCACGCGCCTCTGCCCGCTACAAAATTGAGACCGTTGACGATGTTCTGGGCGATGACAAGGCCACCACACAAATTGTCATCCAGACAACAGCCGCACCACAAGCCACCATCGTACAACAGCCCCAGCAGCAGCAGCAGCAACAACTACAAACGCACCAGCTGCAAACGGGAACCACAACAACAGCTACGCTGGTGTCGACAAACAAACGTGCGGCCCAACGAGGCAGTCTGATTGGCACAGGTACTGTTAAGCGCTCAAAGACAACCACAAGTAGCAGCGCCGCCGCCAACGTAATTGACCCACTGGAATCGACAACGGACACGTCTGCGAATGCAGCAACTGGCACACAGCAGCTGGGCACACAACAGATAACCGTACAGACGACTGTGGTGGCTAGCGATACGAAGGTGCATCAGGTGCGCCAGCAGCAGCAACAACAGCAGCAGGCGGCCGCACAAGAGGAAGCTGAATATATTGATCTCCCAATGGAATTGCCCACAAAATCAGAACCAGACTATAGCGAGGAGCATGCCGAGGTGGCGGGCGATGGCGATACGCCCTACGTAGAGGATGATGCCTACGGCGACATGCGTTACGATGATAGCTATTTTACCGAAAACGAAGATGCCGGCAACCAAACCGGTGGCAACACCAGCACCAGCATCGCAGCCACCACATCAAAGGCCGTTGTCAAGCAACAGTCGCAAAGCTATAGCGATTCCTCGTTTGTCGACACCGGCGCGGATCAAGGCAACACAGAGGCTCAAGGTTGGTTGACATTTCCACTATGGCCCGATCCGGTTCATGACTAGTGATCGGCTGTCATTAGATATAGTTAAAGTACTTAGTTAACCAGGCGGTCGATTTGTGAATTGCGCGCAGATTTTAATTTGTCAATTGACGTACTGAGTGTGGTCAGAAAAATAGTAGTGCGACTGAAATATTCAACATTCAAATTTTGATGATTATTTTAACATATATATGATTTCAAAATATTATGTTTATCACTAAATTTTGCTGTCCAACATTTTAGTCGCACTACTATTTTTCTGAACAATATTTCACTCGCACTACTATTTTACTGAGCACAGCTATAAATGTTTGTAACTGTTTTTCAAATTGGCCATTTCTTGGCTATAATTCGGCGCGCCGCAGCTCACAATTCGACTTTAGCCTTATGACTGTAAAAAGAGCCCTTAAATCTGCTTCAATCATACGCTGCCATATCATCGGCGCTTCATCAACATTCAATGCACATTTAAGAGCTGTTTTATTATCAGCCATATTAGTTGAGATAAGATTAGGCCGTTGCTCTATTTTCTCGAAAAGAGTTTTTCGGTCGAGTGGCAGACCGAGGCAAAATCATTTTTGCTAAGGTAGCTGCTCTCGCGTTTGTAATTCGTTCATAATTGTCGCGCAGCGGTAAGTAGAGTGTTTGAAAGATACATATAAAGAATATGATGCGAGCTGGAGAGAAGGACTGGCTGAGAAGGACTGGCAGATTTTGGAACTAATCCACTTGAACTTTATTGGAGCTGTACACAAAAGGTACTCTGTTAATACAGGTAATTCTCTATTGTTAGATTTTTAGTATTTGCGTTTCATTAACATTTCTCAGCTAGAACCGAAGTCTGAAGCACTGGAAATTTTTGGCGTTCGTTTACCAATTTCATTGTGGCGTTGCCACCTGAAGAAAAATAACAGCACGTCGTCGATGGTGGTTGTTTTGCTTGTTTTAATAAGATGTTGCTCTGAATCGCTGCAGCAACGTAAAAGCTTGCTTGCAGTGATTCGAGCAACGGCATGAATTGCCGAGTCTGTTTGTAAAGTGTGTACAGTTAATATGTTTATTGCGCATGAAGTTCCAGTTATGGGGTTGGGTTTTGTTAAGAATTTAGATTGCAAGTATGAGGCTGCTGAAAATTGAATGCGAGGTATGGCGCTTATGTGTCGATATAGTATAGTTTTCGATAGATATTCAGGCAGAGTTGCCACTGTTTTTACGCGCTGCCGTTTGTTAAATTTGCCATTTCTGTTTCCGTTACGATTGCTAAACAATCGGCTTGTCGGATTTTCCCAGGGAACTGCTAACCGTTACAGTACAGCTATTTAAATTGCAAAATTTGCTGTTTAGTTTGTGTCGCAAAATGATTGGAAGTAAATTGTGTTAAGCACAAATTGCATCTATGTACACGGCAACGGAAAATATTGTGCAGGTACGTGTAGATATTGTGTTTTTGCTAGTTTTAGTGTATTATAATTAGTGTTTAATTTGTTGTGTTAATGTAATTACGTGATATATGTATAAAGAAATGCTGAATAAATTGAATCGAATTTATACAGTGCTGCCAGACTCGTTTTTCTGGTTATTGCGCGCCAATGCAACGCTGTGCTCGCAAAGGGTGGCAACGTCGGAACAATGCATTGGAAAACCAAGCTACATACATATTTCTTGTGGTTCGTTAATTTATTTTTTTGCTATATACATAATTTCATTAGTGTTTCTTTTATTGAATGTGAATTAACAGCGGTGCAGTGTTATGTGAGAAGTGTTGCGCGCGTTTTCTTTTTGTGAAACTACAATCCAATTGGTATGCATGTTTTCTGTGCAATAATTGTGAATTTGTGCTATGATAAAATATGTATAATTTTCTGTTGATAGTTTTGTTGTGGCTTGCCGTAAGTTGGATTGCAGTTAAACTGCCTTTCCGTCAACTTTGTAGAATCTTTACAAATATGAGCAGGGTTGTTGTTGCTGTTGTTCTTTGCTATAATAAAATGCTTAAAGCCAAAAATTGTTCAATGTGCGTTGTTTTATTTCACGTAGCGTCTAAGCATAAGTTGTTACTCGTATATTGATTGCACTTAGATCTAAGGCAGACCTCTTACTCACGCTCTCTTCTACTATTCTTGTTCACCCCTCTGTATTTATATTTTGTATACGCGCTAATGCAGCTGGCAAAATCAAATTTATACGCAGCCAAAAGAAGAACGCGCAGCTAGTCTACAAGGATTACATCTACAACAAGAAGCTAACCCAGGCGAATGGCCAAACGACATGGAGATGCGCAGATGTACTCAAGCTGCGTTGCAAGGCGGTCGTCATCACAAAGAATGGGGAATTCGTCGACGCACGACGTCTGCACAATCACGAGTCGCATGTGAGCCGCATAGGACAGAGGCAGCTGTACAATGTGGAGGAGGAGCTGGATGAGTATATCGAGATATGCACATCGAATCCAAAGATATCGCAGTACTTGAGCAGCAGCAACATAAGCATCATGACCGCCAAGGATGGCAAGGAGTGCAAGCTCTACGTGCCCGCCTCGGAGGCCACAGAGATTGAGATGCAGGCATTAGTCGACGCTGCCGACGAGGAGGAGGATGAGCTGGTCGAGCAGGTTGTCGAGCTGAAGCCCATGCAGAAAGTGAAGCTGCACCAGATGCTAAACTTAACCAAAACATAAAGAAAATTAACCTTTTAATTAAACCAAACTAAACTAAATTAAATTATATTATATTTAATGTCTCTTCAATAAAACTCAAGTTAAAATCCAACTTGTTAGCTTACTAATATAACATAGTATCTACATCTACACTGTACGAAATTCCCGATCTATGCATGAATATCAAAGCTAATCACATTTTTGTATCTCTCTCCTTTGCAGATGACAGCGAACTGCTGTTCATTGAGAGCCCCTGGTCGACGCCGTGCCTGGTCTTGAATGGCTTCATGTACAATTGCCACAGCAGAAAGAACAGCAAGGAGTATTGGCGCTGTCACAATTATTCCAAGAAGGTGCACGAGCAACGCTGTCGCTCGCGCTGCGTGCTCGAGAATGGCAAGCTGAAGAGCATAACCGGCGGGCTACACAATCATGCGCCACACACCGAGAAGATTGAGAAGATCATTCAACGCAATCGGCTGGCCGCTGTGAGCACCACGTCGCGCACGAAGCTAAGTCGCGTGCACAGCATAACCCAGTACCAGGTGGAGCAGCCGAAGCAGGAGCTATTGATACAGCAGCCACAGCCGCATCACTTGCTGTCCACGGACGCAGCAACGCTGCAGCTATCCGATCATGACATAATGCACGCCTCATTAATGCTCATACACGATTAGGCTGGGCGGGCGGCCATGGCTCTTAGTTTATATTGAGTGCAATTTAGTTACTAAGTCTAAGTTCGAATAAAGCCCTACATGTTGTAGACTACATAGTTCAAGATTTATAATCTCTCTCTGTACTCTCCAGTAGTAAGTGCTAAGCTATAATCAATGTTATCCAAAAAATCAACTCACATCTTGTCCACTATTTTGCAGAGCTCAGCTACAATTATCGTGGCCAGCTGGTCTACGAGGCTCACACGTACAGCTGCCACTCCAGGAATGTGCCACGCTGCATGGCCTTTTGGCGTTGCAGCTTCCACAAGAAATTGGGCTGCAATGCTGCGCTGACCACCAGGAGGAAGGCCATCACTGGACTGCGAGGCAGCCACAATCATGCCGCACCACAGCCATTGAAGACTTTCATGCCCAGAGTCTATACACCATAGACCCTGAGCAAATGGTAATAGAATTTAAGACTTTGCTGACTAGTTAATGATTCAAAAACTTCTCCCTTTTTGCAGAGCTTGACTATGGTTACTTCCTGATAATTTCAACTATTATTGGTATCATAAATCATCATAAGGAACTTCGTTTTGTGTCTACTTTCGTTCAAGGCTGCAGAGATACGCATAAAGATTATGCAAGAACAGAGAAGAGGCTAAAGGAGCAAGAGGATTAGGCATATATGTATCAATGGATATATATAATATTGTAATTGTATTTCACTTTAACAATCTTCTGACTGGCTAATATGATTTTTATGATGCTTACAGATAATTTCGAAAGAATTATGAAGTTCAATCCATGTGCTGAAGTAAAGGAATTTAAGAGCTGGACTAAAGACTGTTTAAACATTATGCTATGCTGAATGGAAGTTTAATTTAGCCGGATAAGGCCAATTGCTATCTACTGAAGTCTTTAATACCCCGTTTTCACTGTCAATAAAAGCTTTGTCTACTTAAACATGCCATGTCTACTGCATCCTACATCCTTACTATAGTATAGTACCTAGTTTAATTATAGATAGTCTGTAAATTCACATACATGCCCAAACACGATTCTAAACTAAGAACTCATCTCTTGCAGCATACAGTTACACACACAGAACACGAACTCCCAAAGTGAGCAGCACTATTATACTACGCCGTGATCCTCAGCGTGTGCCCGTGCCGCGGGTGGACTTTAAGCAATTGCTGCCGGATGCAGCCGTTGCTAAGCGACGAACATTTGCACCAACAACAATCAATTTGAAAATAGATCCGGTTGCAGCTTTTGTTCAGATGGAGCCCGTGCGAGCCAAATTGAATCTAAGCAATCCGGAGAACATCTTACGTACCTCGAGCAATCAGCACAATTTCGTATTTGTGGGCGTGCCCCGCATGAAGGGCAAATGCGTGACGTGCCTGAAGAAGGGCAAAACCAGTTTGGAACGTCTGACCACCTGCTGTGACACCTGTCCCGGCAGCAACTGGATGTGCGAGCCCTGCTTCGAGGAGCTGCATTAGCTATTCGAATATATATATATACAGAAATATATATATATATATATATATATATATATATTAATATTTGATTTGATATACATATCTATTTAAGAGATGCTGCTGATCAGTGTTCCTAAAGCAGGGTTATCTAGTACCACTGCAAGACATTCGGATACATGTACTTTGCCAAGGATACGGATTTCTGGATATGGATTTCTTGCATTCAGAGATATCTTCAGCTCTGCCTTTTTAATTTCTTAAACTTATAAGATCTATAACTATCTAGATTCTTATCTTAACTGAGCTCATTTTGAATTTGATAATAAAATAGTTATAAAATAAGTAAACTAAGAGAATCGCGATTGTTGACCTAGCTTGAGCATATATTTATAAATTTAGAGATATATATTTGTATGCTTAATCTAATCCCTGTTCTAACTGATTACTTTCGTATATATAGAATTTATCAAATACAGATATATATATAATCTTTATACAGAAATCCTAGTGCTAGGTCAATTATATTCCAGTTAAGATTGGCTGGCAGTCCGTCGTTGCTTGACACGTTCGCAGTTTCGTCGGCACATTTGATGGTTGTGTGGACCGTGCAGCACCTCCAGGATTTCATCCTTGGTGCGGACGCGTGCCCGACACTTGGTGGTGGAGCGTGTGGCACAGATCCACTTGGTGCCGCGACTGTTCTCCATGAACTTCACATAGCTATGTCCGCCATAGTTCAGTTTGATGGACTTTCTCTGGCCCTTGGTGTAGTAGAACGCAGCCGCTGCAAGAGATGGAGAAAGAGAGAGAGAGAGAGAAGGTTTGTACATAGGGTAGCAAGTGGAGTTCACATGGGAGCTGTCAGATCATATATGTATATTGAATCACTTGGTTGCCGTTGAAGCCTTAGCTAAGTTTATTAAAACTGCGTTTACTTGAATAATGTGTATATGCACTATAGAAGCTTGAATGTATAATAATTGAATCAATTGAATCATTACGAGCTACAGACACCCTTCCTTCGCCTCTTCACTTCTTGCGAGTCAGCACACGTGTGTGCGTATGCCCGCCCACAATGCCCGTCACATCGGCCACAATCTCCTCGTACTTTAAATGCATGCCCAGGTCGTTGACGTCGATGGTGCCCGCTGCCTCGTCGCTCAGCGCTGTGCCCAGCATCGCATCGGTCGACAGCTGCTGCGCATGATGAAGATGCTGCTGTTGTTGCTGTTGGTCGTGCTGCACCTGCACCTGTTGCTGCTGCTGCTGCTGCTGCTCTTGCCTAGCTGTTGCTGTTGTTGTGTAAGCCTTGGTAGTCGCATTGCTCTGCTCCTGCACGGGCTGGATGCGCCTCACGCGCTTCTTCCTGCGCACAATCTCCTCGTGCGTGTGGAAGCGATTCAGTGGACAGACAATGTCATTGATTGTGAACACTCTGGATCGGCACTTCTGATTCCACCATTGATTGCAGCGCCAATAGCGCTTCTCTTCGCCCGTGGACAGCTTCAGAGTCTTCTCAAAGATGAAGGGCTGGCCGCCATAGATGAGCTGCATGCGACCCCGCGACGTGGCCGAATATATCGCCACGCTGTTCTCTACATACACAAAAGTAAAAGTAAACAGATAATCAATTAGTTCAACTTAATGCAAACTTACTTAGCTTATAATTTAATGAAATAAGTCGTGCTCAAGTCGTTTCGCCTCAGGGCTTACATATATTTTCTTTCTCAGCTTAAACTCTAAAATCTTGCAGCATGCGTGCGATGCGCTTCGAGGGCGGGTGATTGTGCTCCGGCCGGGTCAGGCACACCTTGTAACTGCCATTGGGCAGCTTCGTCGTCGACAGTCGCGCATTGCAGGCCGGCAGTCCAGTGCGTCGTATCCGACAATTCCAATAGGTGGTCGAGCCGTGCTCATTGTTCTTCGCATACGCGTATTGGCTATAGACCAACTGCACGGACTTACGCTGGCCCCGTATGAAGCGCAGCTTGGGGCACTTGATCAGCGAGCGCTTGCCCTGCGCATTGATCAACGTCTCCACAGTCAGATAGCCAGAGAGCTCAGCTGTAAATGGCAGAAAGATAAATACATTAGTGGAATCAAGCAATGGGTTTCAATGCCATCAGAAATCAATTACTACAAATCAATCAGCAATCAAATGAAATCAAAGAAAAGCAAATTTTATTCTGTTTGTTCGCCACGCAAAGGCCTAAGATTAATTTGATTTGGCCGCTTTGGTGCTGCGAAATCCCTCGCATTGTGGATTTCGGGTGAGGCACACTTTCCTCACATCTGCGGCCTCCTGCTGCAGCAGATACATGGCCGTGTGCGTATGCTTCTGGCTGGTCATGTGAATCAGATCGCCCCGGTCGGTGATCCGTGTGTTCAGGCGAGCGCGACACTTGGCCTTGTGGTACATGGAGCACTTCCAATCCCGCGACTTCTGACCCTCACGCAGCTTCTCGTTGGGCGTGTAGGTGTTGCCCTCATAGAACACCAAATCCGTGCCGCGACTCGACCTCACATACTGGGCCACATTGACGGGCGGAGTGCCTAAAAGCAGCAAGAGAGTGCAAATGGTTAAAAATATATTTGATGAATTCAAATGTGAAGTTTTATTATTATTTATAATTGATGGAAGTATGTATATTAGTGAAAAGCGATTCAATTTGCATACGAAAAACTATTTATTATACATGTATGTGTATGTGTATGGGTGTGTGTGGGTGTGTGTGTGGGTGTGGGTGTGGGTGTGTACTTGCTCAAATTGAAGCGTTTGGCGGCGAGCTGCGCTTGTGATTGTGGCTGGCATTGCGCAGCTGCAGCTGCCCCGTCATCTTGTTCTGTATAGCACGCGCACGGCACTGGCTGCGAAAGTTGGAGCACTTGAGATAGCAGCGATGGTGCTGCTGATAGCTGATCACAAATCGATATCCATCAATGAGCAGGCAGCCGCCACGCCCCTTGATGCAGATGCCTGGATGTCGCCTGGCAGCTGCTGCGTCACACGCAAAGGCAAAAAGTATGCGAAACAGAAACGAATTAGTAAAGCTGAGATGAGCAGCAGGTGAGAGTTAGATCGATAGCTACATGATTGTCGAGTGTTACAATTGAATATAGTTTAAAGAGTTATACATATAAAGAGAGAGAGAGAGTGAGAGTTGCTGTTTATTACGGCCTAGTTCGTGACTTGTGCATTTTGTACAGATTGCTGGCATGATTGTGTTTGCGCTGACTCAGTTTGATGCTGCGACTGGAGTTGGTCACGCAGCGCGCCGGGCAGCGCAGCTTCACATTGCTGTTCTTCGCGCACACCCAATTGATGGTCGTCTGATACTTGCGCTCCACGGTGTACATGTGTCCATGGTACAGGAGATTCTGGCCACCTCGCCGATTGGCCACCAGGCGCACATCATCTGTAAAGACCGAGAGTTGTTAGCTTTGGGCGGACACACAGTTTGCCTTCAAGTATAAAGAATTGCAATTAATTTGATTTCGATTTCGATTTCAACTGAAATCGTATTTATTCGTGTCTTGCTTTCTATGGATGATTGTGCTGTCCCCGCAGTGCGGATATCTGATTGGATTTGGTCACTACTCTAGCCGTGCACTTGATGTATTTGCAGCGCAGCTTCACGCACTCCCAGTAGCAGGCGTCCTTGATCCTGCGGTTCAGTGTGAAGGGCTTGCCATTGATGGTCAGCAAGTTGTTGCCGCGATTGCTGCGCGTGAAGCAAACGTCCAAGTGGTCAAAGCTCTCCTTTCGGCCCAGTTTACGCTTCTGCAATGGCAGCTGGATCTTGTAGTCCGGTAATAAAGAGTCTGAAAAGGGCAAAGTTTACAGTTAGCAAGGACTCGATTAAACACTCTTTTGTTGGCTTTAGAATTAATCAAAATGCCATCAAACTATATTCAATATTTACTTTTTTTTATTAATTTCTTTTATGCATTCAGTTCTTACAAACTTAGATTCTAGACAAACTTAAAGCTACTTTAAAATTAACAATTTCTTTTTAAGTTTGGATAATGATTGATTATAGATTTTTATAGATTTATTATGATCTAAGTTGCCTTACCTTAATATATATATTTTTATTGTTGTCATATGACACCAGCACAGCTCTATTTAAGAACATTTCAACAAATATTCCATGATTTTGTAAATTTCCACACTAAAATGATTAATTGAACAAGTTTTATAGCACTTCTGATTGGAGATCCCACTGATTATCATTAACCGTAATATACACGTCTCCTTTAAGGCACATTCATATTGAACTTCTGATTGGAGTTCAGATTGATTAGTAATTAACAGTAATATGTCTCTTTTATAGCATTACGAACAAGGTGCGCAACAAAAACATTAGCTGACATTTTTATAGCATAACAGTGTCTACCATAAACATATTATTATAGGGCATTGCAATATTATAGCAAAAACTCCTTTAAATGCAATTTCATCGTATAATGATTGCATTGAATAACTGTAGTTTAAAGAGGTCACTTACAAAGGGGCGGATAATCATGTTGCCAAATAGCTAAACATTTTGTATCAAAGAACACAAAGATCGTAATAATAATTTCAGTTTAAGAGCAAGGACCAAGCATAGATATTTGCATACGATTCGGGGTTGATGAGCTAAACTGTGTGCAAATTGCACTTTATGAACTTATCGATTAGGCACACGTTAGCAGTGACACTTTTAAGGTTTCCATTTGAGATTTCAGATAATTTCACAGATGCGATGCCATAATTTGTACACAAACATTATTTTATTCTACAAACAATACAAACACAAACATACTATACATGCATATATTTCAGTTGGCACTAATATTACACAAATAAAACACACTTTTGCACTTTTACTCCATTGACACCGCTTATAGCTGCTGATTTTCTGTATGGGCTTTTATTTTAATAAGGTTTTGCTAAACAAAGTTCTAATTATTTCTTAGAGCAATTACTATAATTCTGTTTTCTCAACTGCGGCGAATCTTGGCGTTGCCAGACAGTTTGGCAGCGCTGCCACCCGCTTCCCGCGCTAAGCAACCCTGTGCAGCATTTTTACTGTGCGTCCGAGTGTGTGTGTGTGTGTGTGTGTCGTGTTAGCAGCTTGCTCAAAAGTCAGACATTTTTTAACTTTGACGAAATGTGAATAATTATCAAAAGGAATTTGTATTCAATTTCATTGAAATACAAATGTTGTTTTTGTGTGTTTAGCAGTTCAAAGCTAATTTCGGCATGTGCATTGTTGCTACAATGGAAATACGCGCATTGTGTGCACATAGCGACGTTCGCTACGTAAATGTAGGATCTCCTTATAAACATATTTATTATCAAATGTAAAATAAAAGAACTGAAGCAAAGCATTAAATGTGTTTTTTTTTGTAACTTAACTTATTATTTATTGTTATGCTTATCGTTAGCAATACTAGTTATTCTCTAATAATTGTGTACACTTGCAGACAGCAAAGGCATGGAAAAGGCAAAGGAAACGGATATAACTACAAAACCGGAAAAGGATGCACCAATACCACTATTTGCCGGCAGCAGCGTGTTTGTCTCGAAGGCCGATTTAGCCAAGCTCTACGTGCCCATTCCGCCGATATACACGTCGCGCGTTACCGACCTGGTCATTGGTAAAGACAAGCTGAAGCGCATTGCTCTAGGCGAACAGCAGTTGGAAAAGGATACGTTCCATGCCATCATAAGTATATAGAGAGCAGAGCATATTGTCATGTGATTATGTATATATGTATGATTTCTATTCTGTCCGCAGCCCATGTGTGCCAGGTGTTTGCCCGGCGCGGCGACAAGCTGAAGGAAGACAATGTCCAGGAGTACATCGATCACAAATTGGCCACGATCAAAGTAAACCTGACTAACTCGGGCAGTAGCTAGAAGTTGCCATTTCTTTTAATATTACACACAGAATTTTCCACTTTGTATGTTTAACTGTTTTACTAAAATAAAATGTTGAGCAATTTGTTAATACCCCACTATATATAATATATAATCCAGCCCGTTTGTCATGTATAAACCTTGTCTCTGCTTATGTGTGCTCTAACTCTAACATCATTTCAACCTATTCCTTCTACTTGTAGGTGTAATGCAGTCCATCAAAGCGCTCTTCGAGAACAAAACCACCAGCACCAATATACAATATACGACGACGCAACGGGGTCGCATAATGCTCATCTACAACGGCTACAGATATGTGGTCAACAGGCAGAGCTTGAAGAACGTCTTCTGGCGGTGTTCGCGCTACGTGAAACATTGCTGTCGTGCCACCCTGGTCACATCCAAGGTGAACGACGTCAGTTTACGTATTTCCGGCGCTCCGCACACCCATGGCCCCGAGGTGAAGGCCGACGAATGTAGTTCACCGGAATTTTCTGTCGAGATTTTTGATGAGCTCTCCGAGTTGCAATAGAAAAATATTTAACACAATTATCTTTGTTTAACTTAAGACATCTATAAATGGAAATAAATGTATTTAGACACATGAAAGTCTTCATGTTCTCGTTTCACTGCCAAACGCATCATTTAAGCGAGCCAATTCACTAATCAATTACACTTTCTATTTGCAGTTGATGTCAAAGTGGAGCTCAGTTCGGAGGCATCAGCGACTCCGACGCCTGTGCCGGAGACCGATGCCTGCTTGGCCGCCTTTGCAGCTGCGTATCTGAGCGATGACGACACCATGGCTATAAGGAAGCCGTATACGCTGCCGAAAATACTAGACGGTAAGTTCTATAAGAATATACAGCCCAATCAAAAGACGCCCGGCGCCATACAGGCCACCTGCACCAGTTGTTACGGCTTGATCTCGGGCACCACGAAGTCGACGGGCAACTTCCTCAGCCACATCAAGCGACGCCACAAGGAGCTGTTGCCGCTCTGCCAGCTCTACTGTCAGGCCAAAAGCAATGTCAGTGGAAACGGCAGTTTGAATATCAAACCTGTCATACATAATGCAATGTCCAGTGCCATGGAGCAGCAGCAGCAGCAGCAACAGCCACAGCAGCCAGCGCCGCCGCCGCTGCCGCAAGCCTATGCCACGACCACAGCTCACTTGGCAGTGCCCATGCCGCTGGCTATGCCGCTGTCCATGCCGGTAACTGTGCAGGCACCACAAATGATGGCGCTGATGCATCACCAGCATCATAGGCAACAGCCAGGCACGGCACTGCCGCAGCTACAGGCTATTGGTCCTGGCCACGGCGCTGTCTACATTAGCAAGGAGTACTAGCCAAGGCTGCGTTGGAGGGAGTCGTTGAGTACCTATACCTAAGTGCAACTTGTCAAAGTCTTTGATATACCTGTATATAGATATGAATATATATATTTTGTATAAATTGTCAATTAATATAAGTTTTAATTGTAATGCAAAGTCAAAGTTAATTGAGTAAGTTTCTATTTAAAGTTAGTTGCAGAAGTTTGTACATAATTAGTTTTAGTCTGAATGCAAAGTGAATATGCTTGTATATAATAAAGTCTATAATACACCTTTCATTTGTATGAGGCTTAATTCTACAGTTAAGATATAGAATTCGTTGTTACCAATTAAGTTAACTTGTTTTTTTGTATATACATAGATATACCACATCGGCTAGCCAATACAGCGAACCCTCAACCTGTCTATTGAGCAATCTAAAATCTTCTTTTAATGTTTCAAAAAGCTTTTTCTTTTCAATCTCTTGCAGCTGCAACGGAACTTGAACAGAAGGCGAAGTTCGTACTCTATGATGGCATCGCTAGCCCCAAAGTGAATGCCAAGCAGGGAATCAATTTGATGATGGCCAACAATTCAGTTAAGTCACATCACAGCAAGGACAGGATCAGATCGTGGCGTTGCACGCACCAGGCGTATGGCTGCAAGGCACGTGTCCAAACATACCTGAGGGGATCGGAAATCAAATATCGATTCATATGCACCGAAATATATATACGAAATACAAAGAGAAAAAAAAGACAATTTATGATATCGACCCATAAGCAGCGACTGTGAAATGGATATAAAAAAAAGGATTTGTATTTATATTTTTTTTAATTATCCCTAATTTTTAGAACCAAACCAAAAATGTGATGAGAAATGTATTAATAAAATGTTAACTATATTACCTGTATTTATTTGAGTTCATATAGAATTTGAGTTGAAATGCAGTTGAAATTAAACAAAGTTGAAAAATTATTCCATTTCAGGTCGCTCTCGGAAGCTCAAGCACAATGACTATGACGGCACCGCAGTCTTTATGCCCTCAGCTCGCAATCATCCAAAGCTGATAATTGGCCATAATCAATTCATATCCCATCGAGGCGTCGGCAAGATTGGAACGTGGCGCTGCTCGCAGCACTCGAAGGGATGCAAGGCGCGTGTCTTTACCTTTGCCATGGGCACGGAGATCAAATACCGTTTCTCATGCGCCTCCCACATACATCGCAGTCTCAACACAAAGTCAGCCAATTTTAAGAAGAAGCTAGCCAACAAATTCGTTAACCAAGAATAAGCAAGTAAGAACGTTGCAGTCGGGCGTAACCGACTGCAGAATACTCATTCGCGGCCTAAACGCTTTTAGCTTCATTTTCTGATATGCCACATTGGTATATATATATAATTTTTGGCATATTAATAAAGGAGTTCAACAGTAATTTAGTCGTTCAATTTGGAGTTCCTAGCTTTAAAACTGTAGAAAATAGAGTGTGCCACGCCCGCAGCGGGCGTGGATATGTAATTTTTACATCGATCTTTTATAGGATCTTAACAGGCCAAATTTGGGCATTCTAGCGCTAATGCTGTAGAAGATACAGTTTTACTCAATATTATAGATTATATTTTACATTTAAATGTTGCTATTGGCTATTCTCGTATGCAGATTAAAAATAAGGCTCAAACATTATTCCACATAAATTATACACTGAGCGAAAGTTATGCTCTTTTATAAACATTTGCACATACTGAATCAAGTATTTTTCAGGGTTGTTCATATTTTGTAACTGTTTTAGAATATATGCTTTAAAAATAGTCTGTAGCCATAATAACATTTTAGAGTTTATGTATTTTGTATGCCGAACATTTAGTTAAATTTGTTGTCTAAACTAAAAATATGTCTTTTTAATATTTTATACACAAAAAAAAGTGTTTATCATAGTAGTTAACATGTCATATAAATAGCTGTTGCTCATACTATTAGCTGACTTTGAAGCGCGTATCTCCAAATTCAAATATTTTTACTTTAAACTAAAATTGACGGGTTCTCGTTAAGCCTAGGCAGGTAAATAATACCTGGCGTAAGTATTTAGTTGACCAACTTTTATCGATGCACTTGTCTACGTGGCTTCAAACTTAACCATTTGATCGATTTGATCAGCGCGATTCCAGCCATGAATGCGATCCGCAGCGGTTAGAGAGCTCAGCTTCTTGTGTATGAGCATGCCCGAAGCTTTGGCTGCCTCGATGCGCTTCGTGTCGCCCATGTGATTGTGCACATCTAAAAGAGAAAAGAATACAATAAATGAGAACATTGAGCAGTTCGATTTCCTTTTGGCACAAACCATTTGTTACATAGAGATCATCGCCGATGGTCTTCAATCGGCTGCGGCACTTCATTGAACGATTCTGCACGCACTCCCAATACAATATATCATTGCTCTTGCCATAGAACTTGAGATTGGAGCGATAGACGAAGTTGTTGATGGTCAGCAAGGTGCCGCCCTTGCGGCTAATGAGAAACGTCTGCGGCCCGCAATTGTGCACGTGCTGCGTCACTGCAACGGAAGTGAGAGAGATTTAAGTTAAATTATGAAATTACTTGAAATTATGGCTAGAAAATATATTGAGAATTGTAATTAATTTCTAGTTTGTTTCTTGCTTACGTGCTAGATATTTGAAATGGAATCTCGGCTTTATTGTCCTCAAAGTTTATTACAAAATATTGATTTGCTTAAAGAATTTTGTTTTGTTTTGTTTTGTATAAAGTGCAGTTTGCAAATTGCCTCGAAACGTGATTATTAAGTATATACGTATATGTATAAATGTATGTAGTTTGTATAAATCAATTCTATATAGGTAAATATTTAGATTTTCTCCCGCTTGTTATTTCTTCTTGTTTTGCAGCGCCTTCTGCAGGCGACGTTTTATCCGCTCACGGAAATCGGTTGGATCGACTTCTTCGACTTGAGCGGGTTTTGCACTCGAGTTTTCCTCTGATCCAGCGTCAGCTGTGGCTTCGCTCAATTCAGCTTCCTCAATTTCATGTATTTCAAAGACTTCGCCCTCCTCCTCCTCCTCCTCTGCATTCTCCTCATTCGCTGTGCTCTTTTGTATAAGTATTTCCACTTTAGCCTCCGGCTTGGGCTCTGCAGGCTTGACAATGCCCTCGCCAGGCATAAATTGAGAGGAAGTGACACTCTTGTCGCTGGCCTGCATAAAGTGCACGTGCTCCCCGTCGAAGGGAAAGACATTCTTTTGGTCGCACACCACGCGCACTTTGCACTCCTCTCCGTGCTCCCTGAAACAGCACTGGAACACTGAGAATTCGGCCTTGCGGAACGAAAACTTGAACAGATGCCCCTCATAGACCAGTTTTACGCCACCTGTACAGGTGAGAGCAAATTTGCAATTAATATCAGCTACTTTCTTTTCATGGATGCAACAAGTGGACTTACCTTTGGTGGTGGAGGCATATACAGCTGGCCTGCTGGCTGCCTTGTTATCGGTGGCCGCCTTGAGCTTGTCGAGCAGTTTGAGTTTTGGCTGGGCATCGTCCACCTTTGTTTTAGGGCGACCGCGTTTACGTGGAGGAATTACCTGTGGTGCGGCCGATGTAGATGTGGCTGTGGCTCGGGCTGTAGTTATAATCAAGTGGGTAGAGAAACGAGGTTAAATAAATACGGCTCAGCATGTAAGCAGCTTAACGGAAATCAAATAAAACACAAGTATAAGGGTTGGAGGGTATTTATTAAATAAAAAGTTAAATAAAAGTAAAATATAAATGCGCTGTAAATGTAAATCACAAGTTAAGAAGAAGCACTGTACTTGCGTTTCAAGTGTTGCCACCTGCCAGCAATACAGTACACACAGTTGCCACACATGTGGTACAAATGTACCAACATTTTGGTACAGCTCACATACAATAATCAACTTGACTGCAAATTAAATAAAATGTGTATAAAATTTTAGTCTTATTTTCATGTCTTGATCTATTCTGAAGAGCATGACATGTTACAAAACTTGGCCTCGCTCATAAATTTATTGTATAAATTTAGTTTTTTTTTTAAATATTTAAAGCTGAAAAAATTAAGCACATTTTGTTTCTGAATATATCAGAATTGCTGTGCGCCTTCATGTGGCAACGGTGAGTAAATGTTGAATGTAGCGTTGCCATATCAATACAAGCACAAGTCAGCCATCTTGTTATTATTTCGCCGCATTCTAGTGATTTTTCGCCGCGTTTGGCTACGCTTGGTTTTGCTTGCTAATAAATTTTATAAAAACCGTTCTAAGAATTTCTTATTTAAAATGTGCCAAATAACTGAAGTGTCTTTGTGCCAATGTGCTGAATGTGCTGCATGTGTAAAATGTGATCAAATGTTAATGCAACGCCGACACCTGGCTGCAGCACGCTTATTATCTTTTGCGTTGTTTGAGTGCTGTGAGAGTTGTTGAACAACAAATTTTGTTTTTCTTTTGCCAAAAATGGCAGTTAATTTGAATTAAACAAGCGACCTGAGCTTAAAGGATAGCAATGGTAAGTGCCCTTACTTTCATAACTACCATAGATGCTACGATTTGCAATGTAAACTGTTTTTGTATAACGCATATTTGTGTATATGTATGTATGTATACCCTGAATAAAATATTTGCTGCCTTCAAATGTTGTGTTTTGCTCTCTAAGCTAAGTGATTTTTAAGGACACAATCAAGTCAGTGGACCCAAACACAAATTTCCCGTTTTTCATATGCCATTGCAGGCGCAAACACGACCCAAAACGGACAATTCATAGCGGAGCTGCCCAACAGCGTGTGGATAAACAAATACGATTATTTCTTTACGCGCAACCAGAAGCAGGGCTATAATCTGATCTTCAATGGCTATATGTACAAGAAGGAGGCCAGCTTTCGCGCCACCATCAATTGGATCTGCTCCGATGGCAATGGCAAGCGACTCAACGAGAACAAATGCTCCGCCCGTGCCATAACCAAATTCGAGGGGGGCATCAAGTTGGGCAAAAATCTCCATAATCATCCACCTCGATTCACGGGCAACACACTGCCCCCTAAGCTCATGACCAAGGAAATGCTATTACAACAATATTAAAATAGATAAATCTCTAAAAAAAAAAAAAGAAAAGAAAAAAAAAACGCGTCTTGTAGTTTATTTAGTTGCGTACCCACTGTACAGTGAAAATTCGTAGAGCAAACAGCGACCTTGTGCTAAAATTAATTTATCTGCATATTATTTTGCATTACCACTTTTTTTACAAATTTCAAATTTAAACCAATTTAAAATTATTTTAATTTATTTCAATTTTATTTTTAACCAATTCCAATTTATACAAATTTTGTTTTAAGTAAATATTTTATTCTTGAAATTCTGTTTATGAAATCCCCCCCTTATTTATTTGTCAAATCTTAATTAACTGTTCACTTGTGATAGGGCTTCACTGTACTCGCTAACTAAGCTAAGATTTCTCATAATATTTCATGTATACCCCAAATGCTTACACCCAAAAACGCATAATTTGAAATTTGTATCATCCCCATCAAGCAGTAGCCACAGCATCTACAGCATCCACAAGCATCTACAGCATCCACAGCTGAAGCATCTGTGACTTTCCGACGCACGTCCAACGGCGAGTTTCTGATCATCGATGGACGCTGCTATAAGAAAACTCGGGCCATGCAATATCGCACCTATTATCATTGCGTGACGCCCAACTGTGCGGCGCACTACGTGCATGTCGAGCTGAGTCGCCGTCCACGCTTGACCAAGCACAATGGCCATGCGACGCACTGCAGCTAGCTCGAATGGATAACGTACACATATACATATACATATACATTTATATAGTTAAGCCTAGTCTTAGCCTTAGACTAAGCTGTAACTGTAACTAGTTGAAATGAAAAGTTGTAATCGAAAAGCAAAGCCTTGTCTTTTATTTATGCAGCAGCAGCAGCAGCAGTAGCAGCAACAGTTGCAGCAGCCGCCACTAGATGCAACTCTCTGAATCCATTCTTTATCTAATTGCAGTTAAGTTCGACTATCCGATCAGTTTGGACGACGACGAGGACGATCCACAGCTCGAGTGTGTGCAGCGGCGCAGCGTCAGCGGAAATGGAGGCGGCAGCAGCAGCAGCAGCGGCGGCGGCGGCGGCATTGAAGGAGAGAACAGCTCGCCCTTCTTTATTGTCAGCAAGTATGGCACGAAGCAGATCATGCTAAAGAATCACACCTTCAATCGGCACATTACACGCGAGGATGTCACCTATTGGCGCTGCAGCCAGTTTGCCGTGCTGCGCTGCCGTGCCCGGCTCAAGACCAAGCAGGACACGCTCACCATTCTCAACAGTGAGCACAACCACGAGGTCATCTCGAAGGCGCGCAAATATGGTTCGCTGAAGCGCCAGCGTGCGGAGGCAGCAGCTCGAGCGCACAAGGAAGACGTGAAAGTGGAGTCAAACGTTTGAATTAGTTAGTCCTAAGCCAACTGTACATACGTAAAGACAAGCTATACATATATATACATATATATGCATATATTTATATATATATCGCATACTCTCAATATGTGTTAAATAAAAGCCTAGTTAGAGACGTGCCCAATGTGTGTATATACTGAATGTAATGTTTCAATTCGATATATTTATGCTATTCTATGATCTTTACTAATTGCTTGTTCGCTCTCTTTTGCCTTATTGTAGATACCATGTCCTATTACTCCTACATAACGGGCTTTCGTGGCAGTCGCAAGCTGAAGATCGGCGAGTTTACCTTCACCCGGAACAAGGCGACTGGCTTGAAGACCTATTGGTCCTGTGCACGCGCTGGCGCTCACAAGTGCAAGGCGCGCGTTGTCACCGTGGAGGATCGCGATGTGATTGTCAAGTGCAGCCAGCACAACCATCCGCCATACTAGTCCTGTTTTTAGTCCTTAGCAGAAAATAATTAAATAAAACAAAAATTCACTTCAAATGCTTGTTAAATTTAACTTAAGTTTAGCCTCGTAAATTGTCAATAATTTGCTACAATTCCAACTAACGTTTCTCGAACTCCCTTCACAGACGATCTGGAGGACTTGAATCGAGCTGAAATCAAACACTCGCTGTTATCCTTTGTGCGTGGCCAGCGGGGCTGCAAGCTGTTGGCCTTCAATGGACACAACTACGTGCGAAATCGACGCAGCGGCCTGAAAACCTACTGGATCTGTTCCAAAAAGGTAAGTGCTTGGCTTTGATGAGTAACTCTTCAGAAAACATTTATTAATATTTCCATCTCCATTGATCAAACAGGGCAGCACCAAATGCAGCGCACGCGTTGTCACCAATGTGATTGAGGGCGTGCATAAGATTGTATTGGAGTCCTGCCATCATACCTGCCTCAACTTCGATCGCAAGAAGCGTCTGTCCTTGGTCGCTCCGTTGGTCAAGACGGAACTCAAGTCACCCATCAAGGCAGCCCTAGCATCGGCCTTTGTCAAAACGGAAGCTGACGAGGATCTGACGCTCGAGCTGCGTTCGCTCAATCTCAGCATTGAGGATCTGCAGCAGCTGCAGTAGTTAGCTAACCTTAGGCTAAGACATATTACTAAATAATTCAAAAATAAATTGCAGTGCATAAGAAATTTGATAGAAAATATGCCCAATTTATTGCACATTATATTTAGATCTAATTATGTATAATTAATTAACGCTAATTTGTCGTGTTTTGCATGTACTTTGCAGTCCAGAATCGACGTGCGTCGGCTCCTTTGCTGCCATGGCCGATGACTAAGCGCATTCGCCAGGCCAAGTCCATGGATGACATACAATACATCAAGACGCCCGCAGGCAACTGCGTCCTGCACAGTGGTGGCCATCGATATTTGCGCAATGCTGCCTACAAGGACAAGGTCTATTGGAAGTGCAGCAAGTGGCGCAAGCAATGCCGAGCTCGTATTATCACCAACACCACGGCCACTGGACAAACGCGTTACGCCATCAGCGGCATGCATAATCATTAAACTAATCGTTCTATTAGCTAACCGAAATATATCAAAGATTAAACTTAAACTGGAGAGATTATCATTGAAAGCAGGTGAGTGTTTGCCTTGACTTGTTTAATTTACTTGAATATTTCCTAATTAATTGAATTTTTATTTTACTTTTAGCCATTGGCCGTGTCATCTTTTATTTGTATTTTTTGTTTTTAAATGGTTTTGAATTTATGATCCACCAAATATAAGTTGTTGAAATCAATTAATCGATGCTTTTACTTTTTGGTTATTTTCTTAACTCGGAAATCTTTTTGCGTTTTACTTTTATATATTAATCTGTTGCTTTCTTTTTGCAGCGCTGTTCCCGCTGGATCCGAATATCTTGGGTGACTATGGCAACGAGAGTTTCTTACCCCAATCTCGCTCTCGATGCGGATCTCGTCGCCAGCAGATGATACGCTGTGGTCTATCCAACAAAAGCAAACTCACGCGCACCCTGGATGATTGGGATCGAGTGCGCTATGAACGCACTCTCAGTGGGGATGTGCTCATCTATGATGGACAGCGTTTCACGCGTCGCGGCTCCTACGAGGACACTGTCTATTGGTCATGCAGTCAAAAGCGTCTGAATTGTAAAGTGTACATGATCACCAACAAGAACAAGCCCACCTATGTCGCCATATCGGGCGTGCATAATCACATTTAAGATGGAAATATTACTCTATATGAAATTTAATCTCTGATATTCCTAATAAACGTTCGCACAATCCCTAACTTAGCTAGCCTTATGATTATAGCACTACTCTTATGTTATATATCGTGTATTCAGTTTATATATATATGTATCTATATAATCATTTGCTAATTTCTGTTCAATCTTTTGCAGAGATCGCGGTCTTCGGCACGGGCCAGCGGGGACGCACAGTTCTACTCCACAACGATCAGAAGTTTGTCAAGAATCGCAGTTCGGCTTCGCGCACCTATTGGATATGTTCTCGCAAGGTAAGCCAGACGATGCCTTACTTTATCTTATTGACTGACAGACTGACTGATTGATTGATTGACTGACTGACAGACTGCTCATAGGCCGAAGAAGTGACTGGCTGACTGACTGGTTGACCGAGAGACGTACTGTCTTATTGATTGACAGTCTGGCTGACTAACTAACAGCTCTTACAGCCTGATATATATTGTGCTGTAGATCATTTTGAGTATTTCCTTTATATTGTATGTAAATTTCTTTTCGCAGGACGTGACGATATGTCGAGCTCGTGTGGTGACTGCCCTGGACAGCTCGGGGCAGTCGCGAATTATCAAGCGCAACTTCGAGCACAATCACAAGCCTAAGTTCTTGCACAGAGGTGTCAGCCTCTCCCATCAGCTGTCGATCATTGAGGGCTCTGCGCTGCTGAAGAAGAGCAAGGGCAAGGCCAGTCTGCCGCTGCCGCTGACTAGCAAATCAGCCTAAGTCTAGACTTAAGCTAGGCTTAAAACTGTTCTGCAACAAATTGTTCTTAGTTAGTCGAAGCTAAATAAATAACATTTTGATAGGACTTGCATACAAATTTATTATGATGCTCGTAAATAAGTTTTTGTGATAAATGCTTTTGCTTGAACTTGCTTCTAATTTATTTTGCTTTTCTCTTGCAGCATTTCACATCGATTTTGCCGACTCGAAGAAGAACGGCGGCAAGCTCTTGGTGATCAATGGCTTTCGCTTCTTTCGCAACAAGAAGCGCGGGCATTTGCAATATTGGAAGTGTCGCAACTACTACAAGGAGCGCTGCCCGGCCATAGCTATTCACGATGAGTCGACGCTCATTCTGCGGCTCTGCCATCAGCATCAGCACATGGAGAGTAATGACATTGAGATAAAGCCGTTGCCGTCCTTAGCGAAAGAGGAGGAGCATGAGCGGGAGCATGACCGAGAGCAGGAGCGGGAGCGGGAGCGGGAGCAGGAACAGGAGCAGGAACGGGAGAGGGAACGGGAGCAGGAGCGGCAGCGGGAGCAGGAACGGGAACGGGAGCAAGAGCGGCAGCAGGAGCGGCAGCGAGAGCAGGAGCGGCAGCAGGAGCAGGAGCGACTGCGGGAGCGAGAGCATGATCAAGAGCACGAACAGCAGCCTGAACTCGAGCTGCAGTCACGTGATATTACTTCACCCGAGCTGCTCTCAGCTAGAATCTTGTCCAGTCGTCCGCCTCCACCGCTCCATGAGTACAAATCGAAGCAAAGCTACGACTTTTAGTTCTACTTTTAACTTGCTAGCTCGTAAGGATCTTAAGAAATATTGTATTAAAGTACGCAAATATTCGCATAGTTTTTCAATGTGCAAAGAGCAACTCGAGAACGAGAAACCCACTCGTCTACAGCTAACTATAACTTATTGATTGTCAAATTGTACTCTTTTTATTTCTTTTGCAGTTGTTGCTGCTGCTCCATATAAGCCGAAGGTGCAGTTCTCGGTCTCGAAGCGCGGCGGCCAGCTGCTCTGGCTGGATGGCTTAAAGTTCTTCAGAAACAACGAGAATCGCTCGAACTTCTTTTGGCGCTGCCATTGGTATTATCGCCACGTACGCTGCCCGGTGCTAATCTGCATGAATAAGTTCGATTCGAGTGACTTTCGACAGATACACGAACATTGCCACGTGCGACCGGAGCGCAAGGAGAAACAGCAGCAGCAGCAACCGTCGAGCAGAAGCAAACGTGTTTAAAATCTAATTTAAGTGCAATATTTTTGGCTTGTAAATAAAATGAAAGAAAAAAGAAAAGAAAAGAAAAACCAAGCAGAGCTGTAACAATATTTGGCATTTGGCTAATCGATTATAATAATTCTGTTATTTAAGCTAACGTTAACTAATTGCTTTATCTTTCAACATTTCCCTTGCAGTTGTGCTGGCCAATGAGGAGGTGCCCAATCCGGAGGACGTCTTGGTCTTCTTCACACAATCGCTGCGCGGCCGTCCGGCTATAATGGCCAATGGCATACGATTTCTAATAATGAGCGAGAATAAGAAGAAGATCCTGTGGCGCTGCAGCTCAATGGCCACCAAGAAGCTGAAGTGCCCTGCACGGATAACTATGCTCAAGGAGAATCCACCGAAATTCATCATCAACAAGGCGGAGCACATGCATGCGGAGCTGAAGCGGAATAAGTATAGCTCCAGCAAGGCGCATTCGATGACGCAGGCCCAGGATGCTGCCCAGATCAAGCTGGAGCGTGAGATAGAGGGGGCAGTTAGCTTTGAGCTGCACCAGGAGGAGGTGCAGGAGCTGCACGAGCTGACAGACGATGCGATCTAAAGATAGAATTACAAACTGTATAGTTCAGATCGGCTTAACTCTATATTTCTAAGAATAAAGTTCAAAAAAGTGTACATTATGTGGCAACCAAATCTAATTTCGATTAGCAACAGATGTACCAGAAACCCATCTAACATATATATATGTAAATATCGTATCTTTCAGATCTGCCGCATTCTCCTGTTTATATATTTAAGAATAAAATGATGCCAACTAGCCTAAGATCTAGAGAACTAGAAACTATCTAATAATGTTATGTATTTATCTTGCTATATCGCATTTTTTTAGATCTGCCCAACTTCTGCTATGTGATCAGTCAGAAGGGTCGCATTCTCCTGCTGCACGATGGCTTCTACTATGTCCGGGAGAAGGCTATCAACAGTAAGACCTATTGGCGCTGCACCCAGTACACGACCATACTGAAATGCCATGGACGCATTCACACTCTAAATGGAAGCATTGTCCACTTCTGCAAGCACAATCACAGCCAGGAGGAATACGGACGGAAGATGAAGAATGCATTACGTGGGCGCAACTAGGTCAATGGCGGTACCTATACCACCTTTTACTATCTAAATTGAACTTAATTTTACTATATTCCATTTTAATTGTTTGCTATCCGACAAGTTATTAATTTAGTTAGGCAATTATACAAGGAGTTTCCTTAGAAAGCAGCAGACATAACGATCAAGAGCTACAATGTTTTTGCTTACAAGAATTTAGTTTATATTAATAATACATGAAAAGTATATATTAGTTAAAAGCTTAGTGGGCTTCGAACCCTGATCTATGACCGCATTTTGTTTAGAAAGTGCAATTTACATTTTTTAACAATTACTGAAATTGATCATATATAGTTTAGTGATTTATGCCTGATCTACTACTGCCAGATTTTGTTTAGCAATTTACATTTTTTAACAAATATTGAAATTTATCATATATTTTGATAGCTATATTCTTCCCAGCACCTCGGTCAGAGTTTGATTATAATTGCTTATCATTAAAGAATTTATAATAATTTCAAAAATTAGACGACTCAATATAGAGTTTAGTGGATTTCATGAGTTTTCTCTAATTTCTTATGTATTATATTATAAAATTCGTAATATTTTATAGAATGTTTAATGGGTTTCCAACTCTGGTACAATAGAAGATTCAAGGAATAACTAAATATTTATAATTTTATATTTATATTTATATCACTAGATAAGCTTTCTGTGTCTAGATATCAGGCAGTATTAAACAAGCGCTCAAATCCCTAGTTTCTGCAGGGCATGTACTTAAGCAATTATTCTAGCCAGATCTAATGGAGAGTTACAGAAAATGTTGAATAATAATTCTAATTCTTAATATACTAAAAAATAAAAGGTTAAACGGGATTCGAACTCTTTTCCATATTATTTAAATATTACTAAAACATAATATAAATGTTTTTAGTATTACTGGAAGAGCATTAAGTCTTTCAGGCTTGGCTTCGAACTCCAGAACTTAGTCTATATCTTATATCTTATCTATCTATCTTTATTATAATAATAATTTTAAGTTAAATATAAAATGTGTGTAAAATTCAAAAGCTTTTAGGTGTCTAAAAGAATATATTTAGTGTCAACAGTTCGAATCCCGCAATGATACTAAATATATATATACTATATACTAAATGTTCTATACTAATTTATAATATCAATTTTTTAACTAATTTTTGAAATATTTTTTGAAAACTGTTTGGTAAATAAAATTTTGGAAAAATTTGCAGCAAAAGTTTTCGATCAAATTAAAAGTTCAATTGATTTGGAAATAGACTTGTTAACACTAATTCTATATATTTCTATGCTTCTCCATTGCAGACATCATGCTGTTGGCCAACTTTACGAGCACTCGCAAGAAGAAGCGCAAATTGTTAATAGACAAACACGAATTTGTCATGGATCGAAAACTGAAGAGCAGCATCAATTGGCGCTGTGCTCGATATCGCAGCGCCAACTGCAAAGTGAGGGCGACGACGCACGAGCTGAAGAGCGGCCAGGAGGTGTACAGGATCAAATTTGCCAATCACTCGCATAGCTGAGCAGCCCAGCTATGGGAGCTGCGATGTACAATACAGATTAAAGCGATTCCACTTCGCAATAAAAATAATTTTACCAAGTCTAGATTCGAGTCAGCTTCATGTCTTCTTATTACTTGAGCAGAAAAGTTATTGATAATTATAGATAAACGAGAATTCCTTTTTGTAAACCTAGTTTTCTAGATGTCACACGAAGCAGCTAAGGTCTAATCAATAAGAGAATGCAGAAATTGTAATGAAAACTAAATACATCATATATAATTAAATGTAAATAGATGTAAATCCTACTTTATAAAGTATATAGCTAATTCTCTTTAACTCTTCAGATAGCCAGCTGAGCCGAGCCAAGGAGTCGCATCCTGGAGGCGTCAACGGTGTCTACTAACAGCTAACAACTAGTTTAAAGTGGATCTATTTCGAAGTCTAATAAAATGATGCTTTTGCAAAAGCCTGAACTAATTGTCGTACCATACCATGCACGTTATATCTTAGTCTCTATCTGTATTGTCCTTTAGTTAACTAACTTAACTATCCTTCTGTATTTCCTTGCAGAGCTCGTCCGCAAGCAGGGCATCATGATTGTCAAGGGCACCAAGGGCAAGCCGAAGCTGTTGATGGGCGGCTTCGAGTACTTTCGGAATAACAGCCGAGGATCGAAGACGTATTGGCTCTGTGCCAGGAACCGTTATCTGCGCTGTGCTGCTCGCATTATCACCTGCTCCAGCACAGGTGAGCTGGTGGTCAAGAACCAGCAACACAATCATGGCCCACAATTTCCAGGCGAGGGCAAGAAACAAGCGAATGAGACTGCGAACAGCTCACAGTAGCAGCAGCAACAGTTGCCAGTTGCGTACCAAAGTTTTACCTTTGTCAATAAAGAATTTTCCATTAGTTGCGCCATATAGGCTTGTATTTTGATACCGCCTTATGCATATACATATATCAGAATTGTGACTAAAAGGTAAACAACTCTTAATATTTGCACAGCTGGGCGGGTAAACATTGAGTTCTACGAAGTAATCCAATGCCGAAGTTATGAAGTTTGTAAGTTCTCCAATTATAATGTGCTTGTGCTAACCGGCGTTGCGCGGCTCAAGCGTTTTGCCCTCAGATTTCAGCTTGTATATTTTTTTTATTTAACATAAATTTGTATATATGTAGGTTGAATATTCCTTTGAATAAGAGAGGAAGAAAAATTTCTTAGCATTTCAATGTAATTGTTTGGTTAATGAACACCAATCAGTCAAGCCATTCATATATACAAATATACATATATGTATATGTTCTTGAACTCGTAAATTGATACGGCATTTCGCTAATTTCTTGGGTAAGCGTTGCTTTGTTTATACAAAAGAGACGACAAGAAACATGATTCAGATTTTCAGACACTTCAATTGTGTGGCTCACAAGCTTCAAACTGTCTGGCAGATACAAATATATGTATATGTATGTATATATAAATATAAATACATATACATACATATCCAAATATAAAGAAACAGTTGTATTCTTGGAGCTGTAGTATGGGAATGACTAACTCTGAATGTCTGCGATTAGTTATACATAATACCTGTGAAATCGCGTTTCTTTTTTATTGAAGCATTTTATCAGAATCCAAAATTTACACCGAAACAAAATACGTTAAAGTGGTTCCGTTTTCAAAGACAAACTGGTTCATTTTTTTGTATGTTCAATTATGTCTAGTTATTTCCGTACACCATTTTTATATAAACTGAAATATTTGTTGCTTATAATAATGAATTATTTATTTTACCTATATAAATATTTATATTATTTTCATTAAAAATAACAATTATCAAATAAACCGACTATTTAGTCCAGGCACAAAATGAACCAGCGCACAACTATCGATAGATATCGACACATCGCTCGGGTCTGCTCTTATACATCGTAGCATCGATACACTAGGCATGCTCATTCATTCTCACAGAATCGTTACGTACGGACGTCGCCGCGCGTCGCGTAGATATTTTTAATTATTTTCTCAGCTTCTGGTAGGTGGTGCGCGCAGCAAATAAGAAAGAAATTTGTGTATTGCAGCAGAAGTTTTTCAGTGCGCACAGGCTGTGCCGCGCTGCTCGCGAG
This sequence comes from Drosophila leonis, assembly GCA_035045365.1. Taxonomy (NCBI): domain Eukaryota; kingdom Metazoa; phylum Arthropoda; class Insecta; order Diptera; family Drosophilidae; genus Drosophila; species Drosophila leonis. Next base: position 334,789 of record JAWNPC010000284.1, on the reverse strand, counting down.
TCTCCGCAGAGCTAAGATTCAAAACTAATGTGTAACAAAGAAAAGTGCTAAAGAAATCAAATACGAGTGAACAATGTAAAATACATTTAAGTTCAAGGTTTACCGTTTCTCCATACAATGCCAGAACCGAAGTTCAAACGCAACTAAATTTAAAACGCTGTGCAGATTTTTGTATACACTCTGCCGCGTATGTGTGTGTGCGTGTATATCTATATACATGTGTATGTGTGTGCGTGTGTGTGTGTGTGAGCGAGTGTTGGGAAACTTAACTGCTGCATTTTGCTTTATCAAAGAGTCAGCGCTATTATTGAATTAATAAATGTACACACAATAAGAAAATATATGACATTGTCTCAATCTATCTGTGGAAAAATATCTAAACCCAATTACTCAGTTTGCTCTCAGTTTAATTCGATTGACACAGAGGCAGGCGGCAGAGCGCGAGCGCAAGCAGCAGCAGCAGCAGCAGCAGCCCCAACAAAATATAAGGCGACAGACTTAACTTGCCCACTCTTCGCCCGTTGTTAGTGGTGGGAGAGACGCACATACAATACAGCAACAGCAGCAGCAACAACAACAAGGAGAGCCAAACCTACTCTCAGCTCTGCTTTTGCGCAGACAAACGCTGCGAATTCGCCGTGTCTCTGAGCGCTGCTCAGTTGCAGCTCGGTCGACGCTATTTGGAAACACCTTGCTCCAATATTTTTGCCTGGCTTGTGCTCTGCGCTGCGCTGCTCTGTAGCTGGCGTTAGTTCGCACGACTCAATCGCCGTTGTCGTTGCCGTCGCAGTCGCAGTCGCCGTCTCAGTATCGTTTCGTGCGATTCTTTGGACTGCAGCAGTTTAAAATTCGTCGGGAAAACTCGCTGCCACAAAGGAAAAGGCAACATTTTGTGTTGTTGTAATTTTCCAATGCTGCTTGGCTGTGCTTTGCACGCGATTCCCTACAATTTGGTTGCGGCCAGTGCTGCAGCTGCTGCAGCAGCAACAACCACAACAACAATAACAACAACTATCAGCAGAACGGCAGCAGCAGCAGCAGCAGCTTCAACATTGTCGCCGTGTCGCCAGCAGCGCCGCAGCATCGCCAGCCCCTCGGACTCGCCATGTACAACAAAAACAAGAACAACAGCAGGAACAGCGACGACGCCAGCATAGAACAGGTTTGTAGCTTTAACATTTCTTTTTCGTTATTTTGCTGTTTTTCTGTTTTTTTTTTTCTCCTTTTCTCTCATCTTTCCGCTGCCCGTCGCCTCAGCTCATTCTCTCGCTCGTTGCTTCGTTTTCGTTTCGGTCGCTTATTCATAACTTTTTTGGTTATAGATTTTTGTCAACCCACCCATGCCACCTGCCCATCCTCCCAAGACTAAGCTATGCTTTGGCATCCCAAAACCAATGTTCCCAGCTCCTTCTGCCCTGCCGCTCCCTCCCGCTCTCTGTTCTCTCACATGCTCAACTGTTTCAGTTTTTCAATTATTAATGGTGGCCATTAGTGCGCGACGTCCGTCAGTTCGTCCGTCCGCCCGACCGTTCGTACGTTATGCTGCCACGCCCCCGCTCGCCCGCCTGCACCTCACCTCGTTGTCGTGTAGAATTTTTTCCCTTATCGGACAAATTGTGTTTGTCTGAAAAGTTCAATGAGGTGCGCGCACTGCAATTGCACTTCGGCCTCCCCTTCGATTGCGTCCACGTCCACTTCAGCCCGGTGTGGAGCTAGCTGCCAATTCTGTCATATTTATGCTATCGACATATTTACAGTGAAGACTGCCACTAACGAGCTTTGAGTAGTCTATTTGTAATTCGATTTGAGTTTAAAAGTGCAGTAAAAATATTAAAAAAGAAAAAATGATCTCATTTTGTATTCAAACTAAAATAGAAAATTCCTTAAAATATTATTCATTATTTGATCATTTAACGATATAAGAATATATTCCATAATAGAAATCGGATGTTAGTTAAAATTTAGATATTCAGTTGCAGCACCTTGAGGGGGCTACTGGTACCCTTGCTGTTCGCCCTATAGAGCTTTCACTGTACCATATTTGTATATTGTAAATACATATTTGTGCATGCATTTGTATTGCTAGATTGAAATCATGTTGGCATGTCTGGGTGTTTCAGATAGCGATAACGATTGGAACCCGCAGCACAACGGAAATGCGTTGCATTAAGTGAATTACACAACTCTCTACCCTTCGCCCGCTCGAACCACCCTTACCACCCCACCCCCCACCCACGGGCTCTTTTACCGTGTTGACTAATTTTTTTCCTCTCTCTCTCTGTGTGTGGGTGTTGGGAATGAAAAATGGTGACTACAATAGCTTGGCAAGACACATTAAGATAAGATCAATCTCTCTATATGAGTGTACGCAATTCTCAAGAAAAAATTATGGTTGAACTGTTATTTGTTGTGCGAAACTAGTTCATATCTTAGTTAAATAGGTCTACAGTCATGCAAAGATTACAAAACCTCTAAATTTAGATCACATTTATAATTCATATGTACATATATATGTATGTATATATAACGAGCTATATTTAATTCTTATAATAAGAAAGCAGCCATGAGTATTATCTTTTTTCTTTGAGTTTACTCTCATATGTATATGAACTTCACAACTAGTTCACATTTGAACCATTAAAAAAATAGAATTATCGATATAGTTGTCTAGATTTATAAATGAAAAAATTAAGGAAGTTCATTCATTTCTTTGAAAACTTGTTGAAGGAACTTATTTTTGTGAATTACTCACAAGTGAATTTGAGAATTAGTTGAAACTTGAACTACTAAAACCGTAGACAACAAGAATGAAAAGTTCATTCATTTCTTTGATAACCAATTGATATATGAACTAGTTGAGAACTAGTTGGAGGCTCAGCAATGAAATATTCCTTATTGCCGATATAACAGTTTTGAAAAATATTGAAAAACATTTGATTTGCCTTGCAATTTTTAACTAAATAAATAATCAATGAAAAACTCTTGTAATCCAGCCTTAAAATGTTTTTTTTTTACCAGCTGCTACATGCCGGATTTATGTCAAGTTTAATTAAGATAGCATTCAAGTTGAAATACCTAGACCTTTTACATTTAAACACTTACTTATAAGAACCTACCCTCATTGCTTGCCTAATGAAAAACTCGTATTATTGATAAATTTGTGCTTACCTGAGTTAAGTGCCAGGAGTCCTGGCTGGCTGCTTGGCAATTTATGCGGTACTTACGGCTTGTCTACTACTTTATTATCCCAGCTTAACCTTGCGTAACCCAAGCTCTTTGTCTTGTGCAGGCAGACAAACACACACATAGATATAAATATATATATATATATGTGCAAATACATAACTACAAATATATATATATGTATATATGGGTCTTTTAGCAACCCCTTTGGAATCATACGCAATTTGCCACCAAAACCCAATAAAGTCATTTCACAGTTAAAATTATAGTATTTGTTTGCCGAGCTGCCGACTGTGGGTCCATTTGATAATTGCTTAAAGCTGTACCCATTCCACACACCCATGCACAGTCCCCAGTTGGAACAGTTTGTCATGGCCCCTTCCCCATTTGCGAAAAACACATGCGAAAGCCATGTCGGGTCGCATATGTTGCTCAAAGTGATTATTTTCACTAAAAATAAACGAAATTAATGATTGATGAAGTGAGACAAGGGAGCGAAATGTCAGACATCAACACCAGAAGAAGAAGATGACGAAGATGGGGAGGAACCCAACCAACCCCACCAACCATTCTCACTTCGATTCCCATTGCCATTGCCCGGTTCCTTTCTTAGCAAACAAGGCAACGAAACAGCAACATTTCAATCGTAATGAGCAGGGGAAAGTGTCATTTAATTGAAAGCAGGTGGAGTAGGTGTTCAGTGCCAAATGTAAAATGGGAGAAGGGAGCTGGAAGATGGAAGCTGGAAGCTGGAAGATGGATGCTGGGTAGCCAGTTTCGTCTTTCTTTATGGCGAGTCCAGCCTTTTGTCGCAACCGCAACCAGACGGAAATCATAAAAATGTTGCATACACAAATATTTTTTATGTGTCTTCGTTCGCGTCTTCGTCTCGCCGGGTCGAAAATAATAATAAAATGCGAATAAAATAAAACAAACAAGAAATAATATTTCGAAGAGTTTGTCAAACCTTGAATACCCTTTAGGATAAATATTATAAATATTATAAATATTGTAAATATTATAAATATTAAAAATATTATATATTATATGGTTGTTGTCGAATGAGCAATGAAAAATGATATTAGAAATCTTAAATTCATGCTATACAAATGTGTTTAACGGATTGTTACTATATTAACTATATAAGACATATCAATCCTATTTGTATAATATAGTATATTTACTTAATATAATATATGGATCATATGTAAGGAGCCTCATAGGGAAAACTTTAAGTATTTGAATAAGCATTATTGATTATAGAAGTCATAAACGGAGCTATATGATATACTAAGCAGAAGAATAACAGAAACAAAAAAAAACTACCTCAACTGCTGATGCAGATCAGATATAGATATACTATAGGTTTGCAGACTCTATTTTTTATAGATTTGCTGACAAAATTGAAATATCCAATCGGCAGAGTAACGAATAATAAATGCCACAAGACGCCAAGACGCGGGGCGCAGGAGGCGTGGCATGCCATGGCATGGGCGACCGTGCCACATATTTCGTTTATATATTTACTTGACAAGTTTCGCAGGAGTCGTCGACTGTGCGCCTCTTGCCAGTTGCCAGTTGCTGGGTTGCCCATTGCCCGTTGCCAGTTGCCAGTTGCCACTTGCGTCTTGCCTTGTGGCTTGGGTCTCTTTCGCTTTTGGCGTCTTTTGCCATTTCAGTGCAGTGCAGGCCCCGGCGCTGCATGTCATCAACAACATCATCTACATCTCCTCGCTCTGCGTCTCGGTGTCGGACTACGTCTACGTCTCCTTTCTCTGTCTACGTCTTCGGCTCCAACTGCGGCTCCGACTGTTGTCTGCTGTGTTCTATTTTATAGTCCAAACGTGATGGCAAAATGTGCCTGCTGCATATATATTTTTATTTTCTTTTTTGTTTTCCCCGGGCTTTTCCCAATGCCTGCTGTGCTGTGCTGTGCCATGCCTTGCCATGCCATGCCATGCCATGCCTTGCCTTGCCTTGCTTTGCCTTGCATTTTCCTGCCGCGCTTTGGAAAAATAAATTAATGGGAAACATGCAAACATAAATTCGTTTTTTAGCTGTCAGGTGTTTCACATTTTAAACGTAAATTATATATAAAGCAGCAAACAAAATTATAATTCCGCCTAAATGTTTTATTGGCCACCGACTGGTGTCTGTCTGTCTTTCTGTCCGTCCGTCCAACTCACCCTCTTTTAATATACCCTAGATATATTTATTTAGAAAGCAGGCAGCTCTGCTTGTCAAATTCTTAGTCAAATGTAATCCTCATCGGCCTTTTTAGACAGCTATCTTCATTAATTCTTCTATGTATTCAGGGACATAAAAATATAGCTCTTTAAAGTTAACTCTTATTGCTAGTGTCAAATCGATATATAACATTTATATATATCATATCACAAAAACTGAAAGAACTAGATATAAAATATGAGAGTTTTTAGAGCTAATCTTGACTTTTGGTACATATGCCCATATTCTATAAATTTGATAACTCTCACTTCTAAGAGTTTTGAGAAATATTTAATAATTAAAATGAAATTTATTCAAATGAAATCAAAAAGTTTGCCAAAATAAGAAAAAATTTAATCAAAAAGTTTGCCAAAATAAGAAAAGAGAAGCCCAACAGTCGCATAAGGCAAGTAACATGGACAGTTCTTAAAAGTGTTTGTACAGGGTATCTGGTAGTCGTGGATTTCTTATTGTTTCTGTCATGCTTTTGCAGCAGCCAATGGAAATTTAATTTTATTTAAATTAATGATGAAGCTTATAATTGGCCTCGTTTTAGGTTTTTAGCTTCCTTCTATTCATTTCGGTTTTTATGTGGACACTTTACAGTGTGAATGGCAGCGACAACGTCAGCTTCATCTCCATCTCCATCACCATCAGCATCTCCATCAGCATCTCCTACTCCATCTCAATCTTCATCACAATCTCTAGCTCGCATCTACATCAGGGCCTTTCTTTGGCTCGCTTTTTGAAGAGCATTTGACATGACTTGGGCTTCGCTTTTCGTGCGATGCGCTCTCTCAACTTTGATTATGACGTGAAGTTGGCCAAGTGCAAATACTTTGCTCGTACTTTTTAATTAACTTAATTAGCATAGATGATGGGCTAAGAAGAGCAGCGCTTACATAACATGGAAATTGCATTATGTCTTCCCACCTCCTACTCCCTCCACTGTCCCCACTGTCCATCTGCTCGTATGGGAAAGTTGACAGGGCGGGCGAACTGTGTTTTCTGGCCTTTTGATTTCGGCTATGGCAGCCTTATAAAACACACACAGGGGAAGCTAACTTCTATTCACATACTCCTCATTAATGTGCATAATGTGCTCGAAAGCCATACGAAGCGATTGCTCTTTTAAGTACCACCAGACATACTTTAATGCCACCACCATACCCCACAGCCCACACCTTAGCTGATTTAGAATTCCTTGTGTTCACATTGAGATCCAACCTACTAATTGGTTATACTAATTAAAAACATTTCAATTGAGTAAGCAGCACCACTCCGATTTCCTCAGCCATTGTGGTAAATATATTATAAGGCCCGTCGAAAGCCTTGTCGAACCTTACCTCTCACGTGTGGTTCACGTTTCATGTCCGCTGAATATTCACATAGGCAGATGAACAGTAAAGATTGTATGCAAATTTGCATACCTTAGCTAAAAGTATTTCACAATTAAGTCTAATGCGAAATATTTTCAGCTTTTCTTTTCTTTTTTGGGTTTGAGCTTCGTTTTCCTATTTTCAATTATTTTTTTTACTGCACAATATGAAGCTTCTTTTGTTTTTAAACTTCAATCAGTCTATCAATCAACCAGCCAATAAAAAAAAATATTTTAAAATTGATTGATCAATCAGTCAATCAAAGGTGATGTTGATATTCTTCTCGTCATCATCAGTCAAACAAATAAATTGTTTCAAAATTACTTTGATAGTCCAATATCAAGTGCTAAATATTCCAAAATGGCTTTTTGTGTAAGATAACCAGAGAATTATCGTAATCAATCAGTCAATCAACACTGTCGTTGACTTGCAGCTGTTTTTCAATCAGTCAATCCAATGAAATGTTCCAAAATTGTTATTTTTTCTGTCAACTATTTATATCTTTGCAGTCTTTAAGTTGTGAGCTGTGAATTGAATTGATGAATCACTGATCAATCAAGCATCAGTCCCTCAATCAATCAAATCATAAATATAAAATGTCTTTCGCTCTACTTTAGCTAGATTTCCATACTCAATTAATGTTTTTTCTATAGCCATGATTATTGCTTCTCTTTTGATCGTTGATTCCACAAATGATGTGCCACGGGTTTGTCGATCTTAAATTATGTGTCTAAGTTTTCTTTTCTTTCTTTTTTTCTTTATTTAAATTTTAGTTTGGTTTTTTTTTTTAATAGTTGCTGCGGCACGTCTCTCTCACAACAAAAATAATATATAATCTCTCAAGTGGTTGTTGGTGTTGCTCTTGTTGATATTGTTGCTTGGCACCCGATTTCCTCCGCCTCGTTGCCCTCTGCCCGGAGGCGCTAAATGCAGGAAAACAAAAAGAAATAACGGAAGAGGCCGCGCAACACCGGAGACATAAGAAATTTGTATAAGAAATCTATAAATTTTGTCTTAATTTTTTCTCTCGTTTCGTTTCGTTTGGTTTTTTTCTTTTATAGCGCGTGATTTTTGATTTACGCGCCATTGGACATTTTATTTGGATTGGAGTGTTTGGTTTCCCAGAGCACATATTTATTTTTTTCTCTCTTTTTTTCCTCGTTGTATTTTTATTTTTATATTTATTTTTATTGCTTTTTAATGCGCCGCTGAGGAAGTTTTATTTCTGGGGGCAACTGCAATTCCCCCAATCGTTTTAACTTAGGCGCTGTGCGTGTGGATTGTTGAACAATGAATTTTCTTGGGATTATCTCTGTGTGTGATATAGTGTGTGTGTGTGTAGATGTCTTTTATATACAATAGTATGTAAATGTATTTGAGTGTGACTGAGCTGGAGGCAGCGACAATAGCGTTGCGGTGGCGCTTTACTGTAGGGTGTAGGGTATCTTAATTTTGAAATGAAATATGTCACGTATTGAAGCCGATGCTTACAATCATTTCAAGTATATAACATAGGTAATTGTGATCTTTGATAGTCAACTATGCGATATCGAATGATTGACAAAGTTCACCTGATTTTCGTCTGACTGATTGATGATTGACTAAATCAAGTTTCAGGCGAAATGATTGACTGCCTGATTGGTTGTATATAAAATGTTTCCGCCTGACTGATTGATGATTGACTAAATCACTCACTGCAGAATATATTTTCAGACTGATTCAACTTATTGCGTGATTGACTATTACATTTGCAAGGGTATTCGGTCTTCGGCTAGGCGTAGCTAACATAATTCTCCCTTGTTTTAAATTCAAATGCGGCAATTGTCAGTATTTGCCACCTTCTTTCATATTTATGCTCTTATGTACAAACCATATATATATTATGTATATATTGTATAATAAACATAAAATATTCAACTCTTGTCTTCTGCAACCCACACAGAATACGCAGCAGCAGCAGCAGCCGCAGCAGGAGAAGGAGACGCAGCAGCAACAGCAACAGCAAATGCAGCTGGCAGTAACCGCAGTCAGGACGAGGGCGAACACGAACAGGAGCAGGACCTTAGCCACGTCCAAGGCGAGAGCTAGAGCCACGTCGTTAATCTATTTACCGCCTTTCTGTCAGCCATGTGGACACGTGCCTGCGGCAGCAGCAGCAGCAGCAGAGGCGGCGGCGGCGGAATCAGCATCGTCCAGCAGCTGTTCCTCAACTACGACTTCTTGTTGCTGTTGTTGTTGTTGTAGTAGCAGTAGGGAACATAAAAATGATGATAAACATGCCACAGCGCCGACGGTGACAACAGCAGCAACATCAGCAGTAATGTGCCCTGCCTCAGTCGCAGTTTCAGCCTCAGTCTCAGCCTCATCCTCGCCAGCAACTACTTTGGAGCTGGCGCGCAAATTCCTGCAGCGTGATATTCAGTTTAGCGTGGCGCCTAGTTGCAACGTTCTCAGACGTTCTACGCAATTAGTTATGCCAATTGTTGTAGGTGGCAGCAACAGCAGCAGCCGTGCCAGCGTCTCGGAATGTTTGCGACGCCAGCGACGTGAGCGTATGCGCATCGAGCGACAAAGTCAGGAGGCAACGCAGCTGGACACAATAAAACCAATCAGCAATGCAACAGCAACTAGAACTACAACAGCAGCAACATTTGCAACAACAGCAACAACAACAAATAGTTCGCAAACAACGACAACGATTGAGCAGAAGAAGTTGAATGAGCAGCTTGTTCAAGATGAAGATGAAGATGATGATGATGAATGTAGGTGCTATAACTATAACGGTGATATTAGTGCGCTGGAACGTCTAGAGCAACAGCAACAGCAGGAGCAGGAAGCGCTAAAGAAAAAGCAGCAACAACAAGAGCAGGAGAAGGAGCGACAGCAACAACAGCAGCAGACGCTTCTAGACTGGTATCAACTTCCTAGCATTACGTGGCTAAAATTCTGGCAGCAGCAACTGTGCAACAGCAACAGCAACAGCAGCAGCAGTAGCGACGGCAATGCGACAACGCTAACAACGAATATAACGACAACAGCAGCAACAACAACAACAACAACCATTGATAGGAGTTGGGGCAGAAGCTGCGGCAGCAACAGCATGACGTCGACAAAAAGTTGGCTGAGAGCACTGTGGCTGACGCTGCTGCTGGCCACGTCCGTTAGCGGCTGGGGAGGACGTCAAGATGGTGAGTAATAAGTTACCAATTCACAAATACCCTGTAAGACTTTAAAAACCAAACTAATAATCAAAATCAAACTAAACATTAAATCTATATATATTCATAATTTAGTTTATTAGTTTTATTATATAAAGTTATCGATTAGTTGACTAAACGTCTTCTATTATAGTTTTTTACATAAACATCTTTTCTGCAACACAACACTCATATACCCTACATCGCGTTTGCCTAGGGTATCCGCATTAGAGCTGGAGTCAAGATGAAAAGTCGCAGAAAATGCGCGTAACGCATGCCGTTAAGTAGCGTTATGATAGGAATTTATAATTTGACTTGCGCCACAATGCCACCTCCATTCATCCAATTCCCCCGCCATCTTCATAGCCCCAACTCCCAGCCCACTGTGTCCCCTTACAAGTGGCCATTCTGCCCCGACTCCTCCCTCCTCCGTTGAACGACAAACAACATTTCATTTAATTTTGAGCATAATTTTTAGTGGGCCGAGCGTCAGCTGCCTGCCACAGCTTGTGTCTGCGCCCAACCCCTACGAACGATTGCCTCCGCCATCCAACCTCCCTCCACCCCCGCTCTCTTCATTTGCGCCCCTCTGGTCGGTCATGCTCAATTGAATCCATAAGTAGTTTGTGACCACAGATCTGCGTGCTTGTATAATGCGTTTCAACTGTTTCTCCATGAGCGAATTTGCCCAAAAAACAAGTAAGAGTACTTTAGTTAATCATGTCTGACTAGGAGTTACCCCGTAAATACATTTGAAGTGGCTTAATACATATTCATACTTTTTAAGAAATTTTTGAATTATGAAAAAAAAGTATTATGCTTACGTTTTCAATTATTAAAAAATAAAGCAAGAGATCTAAATTTGATATCGATAGTAATCGATGCATAATCGTACATGTCCACTTCATATTTTTATGTAATACTCCTAAATCAATTCTTGAAATCTGACAGAATTAAAGATCTTTTTAAAATAAGCCTATTCTTGAAAACGATGTAATGAAACAATAAGATATTTTCTTATTGATATTTTCTGTTAGCACAATTTCATTTCATGACTCTTAATCTCAAGGATATCTTTAAAGAACCTTGGCTATTTATCGATAATTATCGATGTTGACAATATTGGGTTTGAAATGGTTATTTGTTCGAATTGATTATTCGATATGCGTGCTTTGGTCTATTCAAACCTAATATATGCCTTTCTATCATTATAAATGGCTACAGGGTATAAAAAAAACAATTTTTGTTTGGTTGAAAACAATAAGAAAACAACGGCAACAGCCGCCGCAGCAGAAGCAACAACAACAACAAATGGCAAATTGTACGGAAATTGCCCGAAACAAACAGGCAGCAACCGCCATCCGACCACCGACCGCTGACCATAATTCACTCAAGTTAGACAAAAGCATTTTCGGGCGTTACGTACACCCCCCACCCGCTCTATCTGTTACCTCCTACTACCCCTACTACCCCTACTTGCGTTTGCTAACCAAAACCGAAACGAAAGTCCAAAATTCCAAATGCAAACGCAAATGAGTCTAAAACGAAGCGTCATGCTCTTTGAGCTACTCTTATATGTATGTACATATGGATGTGTGTGTGCGTGTGAGTATGTGTGTTCCGTGTGTGTGTGTGTGCTGTGTAGCCATTGTCCCATCAATAAGGGTGGTCCAGCATAGCGCCCTGATAGTACTCAACGCCAAGCACTTAATGGGTCCACACCCACCACAAGGTGCAGGGTGCACGAGGGTAGCGGAAGTGGAGTGGGGGTCGTTTTAATTGGGTTAAGGAGCTGTTAGCGCGTTAAAGCTGTCATTACACATACAGATATCGAGACATAGTCGTTGAGAGATAAGCGCACACATGCCTAACAACTGGTTGTAGACCCACAACAAAAAATTGCCTGTCATAATAAGTAACATTTGGCAGGTGGGTGAACTAATTAAGTGTTTTCTGATGTACGATAATCAGTTCAACTGTAAGCTTAACAGCGATATTTATCATAACAGCAAATAATAGCTACCCAGTATAATTTGTATAGTTAAGTGCCTAGTCTTTTACTTCAATATTAGTTAATAATTAGTGATCGATAACTTTTTCTTCAGCATATCTCATTTACTACATAGCATCTCTAAATGTCTTGTTCTCTTCACAAAATTGCTAGTCTATATAGTAATATTTTATAATATATTGATATTTTTTTTATTTTTATTTTTCAACAATTTCTAAGTAAAAAATCAAAATAATTTGAGAAACTTGTAAAACTCCTAAAATTCCCCCACTTTTGTAACCTATACAAAACTGAATAATGATTGGAGTTCTGGGTTGATTCTATGACTAACTTTTTTGAACAATCGAAAGGGAATTTTTGTGAGAAATTTTTCGGGTACATGAGTATCGTGTAGTTACCTCTCACTCAATTAGTTTTTCTAATGATTCAAAGTAAATTCCTAAAATGGACTCAAACCTAACCCCTGACCTTTTTTTTCATCACAATGAAAAGAAATACCCACTTAACAACAGCTGCTACAAAGCGCAACAAATTTTATATTAAAAAAAAAGTTGTTTGCGCGCTCTGATTATAATTATTTTGTTTTAAGCTCAAGAACCGCAGCTTTGCTTGCAAAGTTTCAACTTCGTTTCTTCGTCTTATAAATGTTGAAAAAACAACACCGTCAATATAGCTGATAAGGGTTTTACGGCCACGATACAAGCCTAATGCCAGGCGATTACTGTCAGTTGATAAGAACAAAATGTCAATCGCAACTCTTTTTCGAGTTACTTAAATACTTGCCAATCCAACCAGCCCAATCTAACAGGCGGCGCTGCTGTGCTGCGTACTTGAGCCACTCTAATCCACCAAAAAAATTTATTTTTATGCATGTCTGTGTGTGCGTATGTATGTGTGTATGTATGTCTGTATGTATGTGTGTATGTGTAAAGCCCTTCATTTCAACTGTCCATACGTATTTGCACGCTTGTCTGTCTCTCAATTCGAACATTCGTCCTTCTGTCCGTCCGTGTGTCCGTCCTTTCGTTTATTTTTGTATTTTTACTTTTAGCGTGTAGTTTTGTTGGATTTTTATCCAGCGGCTATATTTCGGGGGTAGCTGCTATTTGTGTTGTTGCTGTGGGCAAAAGTATTGAATCATGTTGGAGCATTATGCACGGCACTTGAAATTGGCGAAACAATTACAATGGGTCGCACGGCAAAGTATGCTACACTTTATATACACACACGCCCACTGTGCGTGAGTGGGCGAGCACAGAGAAAGAGAGAGCGGAGGGAAACAGAATGAAACAGGGCAGGGCAGGGGGGGACACATTATGACAGCTACCGCAACAACAGCATCGGTAGCTGAACAAATGTACAAGTCATTGGACAATGAAAGAGTCAGCGAAAAAGGACGGAGCTGGTGGAGCAGAGGGAGGCGAGGCGGGGCGTGGCGAGAAGGACGGGCGGCTTCTCAATGCGGCTCAGAGTTCACAGCGATTCGCTGATCCTGCGCAGGAGCACCTTTTGTTTGCCACAAATGTGAAAAACAACAAAATGGAAATGGAAAAGAACAAAAGCAAAGCAAAAAAAGAAAAAAGTAAAATAAAATAAAGTAAAGTAAAACAAAATAAAAGAAAGCAAAGAAATAATAAAATAAAATGTGTATAGCTTGATGTATGAGTGTGTATGTGTGTGTGTGTGTATATGTGTGTGTGTGTGTATATATGTGTGTGTGTGTTGATTCGTGCGCACATTCGTCTCTACTTTTGCGACTTTTGTGCATTTGAATGCGTATAGCACTCGGCTTCGGTTGTGTTTTTTGGGTCCACCCTTAAGCCCAGCCCAGCCCAACTCTGGTAGAAAGCTATTCGAGGGTGGTTTTACCATTTTCTAGCCATGTATGTGTAAGTGCCTGTGTGTGTGAGTGTGTTTGTATGTATTGCATTGGTTATACTTATTGTTTGTACTCAGTGTGTGTGTGTGTGTGTGTGTGTATGTAAGTGTGCGTGGCATGCCTTAAGCTAACGGTTTCTTTTTCCTTTGCCTTGCTCTATGCATTGGCTTGTTCCATGCTCTCTCTCTCTCTCTCTCTCGCTCTCTCTCTCTTTATGCTCTTTTTAATATTCACAATTGCCATTTCGGTAGTTTTTATATGTGTATATATTATATATATGTATATGTCTATGTGTGTGTGTGTGTGTGTGTGCGACATTATTATTATTACGAGCCGTTTTCTGGTTTTGCTGCTTGTTCAACTTATTTATGAGCCCTTGCGTCGTGGCAGAGGGTCGTAAATTTTTGGTCTCTAAGAGCCGCACACACACACACAGAACTTTCCACAGACACACACACACACACACTATTGCAAGCTGACACTTATGCGCACGCACTTAAATACAATCATAATAACAATAATTGAAACAATTTATAAATTAAAAAGCCACAAATCTTGGCATCAGAATTGACATTACTATTAGAACAAAAATACGAAGACTGCGAACAATGGCATTATTTATTTTGGTTAGGTACAAGATTTCACATTGTTATGCTCTGTAGCGAAAGCTGGTAAGAGGGTATATGGGTTTTAGCTTGTCTGTTGTTTAACTTGAGTGTGAAACAGCTCTGCTCTCAGCTCTTAGTCTTTGGCTGTCCATTGATCAGACATCAATTAGTTAGTCAACCAATCAGTTAGGTAGTGAATCAAGTATGCAATCAATCGGTTAACTATCAGTCAGTTAATCAATCAGTTTAATAACTATTCAGTAAGTTATTCAATGAATATATCATTTGTCAGTTAGACAATCACTTAATCAAATTTGTAAGTAATGAATAAAATTTTCAATCAATCAGTCAATAATTCAATTTTCAGTTAATCAATCAATGAATATGCCTTTCGCTCAACCGTCAATCAATCAGTTTATTGCATTTATAATCAATCAATTAGTCAGACACTCAGTCAGTCAGTCTGTCAATTGGTCAGTCAATCAATTAGCTGTCAGTTTGCCAGTCAGATGATCAATCAATCAGTCAGCTTAATAATCATTCAATTAATCAGTAAGTCATTCAATGAATATATCGTTCACTCAACCACCTGTCAGTCATTCAATGAATATATCGTTCAGTCAACCATCAGCCAGTCAATCAATTAGTTAAGCTGATATTCAGTCTGTCATCAGTTAAGCAATCAGTCAAGCAAATCCAAACGCTTTTAGCTGCAAACAGAGTATTCGACAGTCGATTCACTTCGTTTATAAATATTTCTTCATTACTTGATTATTATTAAAATATATTTTTTGGGCAATTGCTCTGTTATGCTGCAACTTGCTCTTCTTGCTATTCTGATTGTTGTTGGTGTCGTTAAATGAACAATGGACCACAATTGAGGTCACATACTACTCACACCCAACACACACACACATACTCACACACTCACACACAATTGGGGAATTTAAGTTTATAGCTCACTTATGTATGTGGCTGTTAAAATCTACATTAATAATTTATTTGGTTGCGTTTGGCTTTTGGTTTGTTTGGTTTGTTATTATTAATAAATTGCATATTTTTTTCGACTTGCAGCGCCTACAAATTGCACATTTCCTGCCCGATGGGAGGGCTCCTGGTTTTTATCTGGCTACCAGCAATCCATACACATCAAGGGCTCACAGTTTAGCTACCGGGGCAGGTGCGCGGCCTCGGATGGTAACAAATATCTGATTGTGGATGAGTAAGTACAATTAAATACAGTTTACCGATAAAAGTTTATATATGCTAACATCTTGACTCAAAATATGCTTGGCTGGCAAATAGATTGAATGAAAATAAGAAGTAGAAAAAAGAATGAACAAAGATGTTGAAGATGTTCAAGCAGATGAACTAGATGAACAGATGAACAGATGAAAATGAAAGCAGCAGATGAAGTAGCAGATAAAGAAGAACAGGCGTCAAAAAGCACTTGTACTTAAACTTGTACTGCCTGTAGCTTGTCGTAGCTCCCCTCGACTTTTTTATTTCCTGTTTGTAGGTTATGTTACCTATTTTTTCTCCCTTTTTTTTTTGTTTTTTTGGGCACATTTTGTAGCATTTGACTTTTGAGTGTGCGCCAAGTGGCAATAATTGAATAAAGTTTCGTTTTGCTAAGGTACCAGCCATGCTCAAACAGTCGCTAGGCCAGCAGAAGGCAGCAGCAATACACTCAGAGAAAAGGGAGGCACCAGTTTGAGCAAAGCAAGTTAGAGTTTCGACTTTTCAATATGAATATACTTATAATAAGTATTTTGCTCTCAATTCAAGTTAGTTTTTCACATTTTTAAAAAATACATTTTGATTAGGAAAACATTTTACGCTTATTTTAAGTTTGTTTGTTCTTAACTAGACAAATATATATTTATATATATTTCATAATAAATAATAATTTCAATAATAATAAAACAGTTCTTCTAACTCATTTAAAAAACCCAAATGATTCTTTACATTAAATACTTCATTTAAGTGTATTTAAACAAGAGATTTCATTTTACATTTGAAGAAAAATATTCGAATTTTAGACTAGTCAACATTTTCTCTGAGTGTACCTGTAAACCGATTAAGTAGGAACATAAAACGCTGCAACATGGGCGCCAGTTGCTCTTACACAGAGACACAGACGAAGGCATAGTTAGATATATTAGAGCAGACTGCAAACCTGTCCATTGAGACATCTGCTCTTAACTTTGCCTATGAAACGAGTTTGTACAACAACTCTTGCTGTCTTTTTCTGTCCCTGTCTCCGTGTGAATAACAGAGCGCGCAGGCCAAGTAGCTTAACTCTGAATCAAGCCAATTTAACCGTATATACATATATAAATTTGTTTTTTTTGTATAAGTGCTCTAAAGTTAATCTAAATGTTAACTATTTTTTTTATAGGTTTAAAGGTTAAAGTACCTTGAACTCTGCATCTATTTTGCTTTTTGTACAATAATTAAAAAATCAAAAGAAACTATTTTAATTTTGAATGTTTTTTTAATATATTAAGAAAAACCAAAAGAAATTCATGCTGGGCTGCTATCATATAAATAATTTTTTGAAACTTTTGCGTTTTGTCATGTTTCCAATAAAAATATATATATACATTAAACTATAAGAAATAATCCTAAGTCTTGCGAAGTTTATTTTTGGTTGTAGCTGATATGTGTATAAACTTTTGGTTTTTGAAAAAAAAAGAAACAAAAACCGATTGGATGTTTCTTTTTAACATCTATTTGAGTTTTTGAATATAATTTTTAATGTTTTTTGTAAGTATTTTTGTCGTGTACTCAATTAATTTTAACCTCCTATTTCTTATCGTATTATATAAAACAGAAATCAAATAGATCTTAAGTACCATCTACCAACTAGGAAACTAACAAGAAATGCCCCCACAAACTGAAAAAAAACAATATATATAATCTACATCTATTTTGATTTTGAAAAAAGTTCAATTAAAATGTTTACAGATTTGTTTTTAAACATCACATATATTTTGTTAACTGTTTGAGTTATTTAAGTGTGCGTCCTTTCAGTTCGTTTTTATGATATCATTTATCAGTTTTCAACAATATTACGAAATCTACATATATTTAGCTTCCAATTGAAAATAGTTTAGCCCACATCGAAACTGGGTTGGCTTTAAAAACAACACACACACACTTAGTATATATCCATATACTATATATTACATGTTAATTCAGTTTTTGGGATTATAAAAAAAAAAAACATAAAAACTTAAAACTTCTTCAATAACTCACTGGGAAACATTTTCATCCATAGTATATATACTTTTCCAAACTTGAACTTAAAGTTAAGAAAAGCCTTGATTTACGTATTCTTTTTTACATTCAAAGCCGAACACAATAACAGTTAAAAGATATAAGCCAAAAGAATATATTCCCAAATATAAACACAAAATAAACTTTTACTAACATATATCATTTACAATCCTAAGCTGAAAAAAACAAATACAAAATACATAAACTTTTCATTTGCAACCAAAAAAACAAAAAAAAAAAAAATACAAACTTCTTTTAGGAAAGGATGTCATCGTTGCCTGGTTATCTATGAGAAGCATAAGAATGTGCTGCAGTATAAAGAAAGTGAGTGCGAAGGTGATAGTATGTATATGCATCAGTCGAACAATCCATCTGCACTGGCGATGCGTAGCTCTATTAAACAAAGTGATCATAGGGGGGGAGCTCATCCCAATACGAACGGGCATTCAAGACTATCATCATCGGATCAGTACATAATGAGATCCAATGACGATATGAATGATTGTAAGCATTAACTTTATACTTTTTTCCAATTAATTCTAAACTTAAGATCAACCCAAAACACAAAAACGAAACTCTATCTCTTAACTCGCTATCTCCAGTTATACCAGTTATATATCTCTTTATTTCTCTCTTCTGTTCAATCACCTCTTAACTTTGCGTTCCAACCAAACATAACTAACATCTAATATTATAATTTAAGCGCATTTCTTTTACTTTTATTTCACTTTTACTTTCAACCCAAAAACATTGATAAAACCAAACTTTTTGCATTCGAAAGGAAAAAAGAACACATTAACTGAAGGATTCTCTAATTTAAAAAAACTTTTTTTCAGTATTTTTATCTAGTATTTTAAGTATTTAAAAAAGTTTTATTAAACTGAAAGATTTTTTTTTCATTTATTTTATTATATATTTAAAGTACGTTCACTTTTTTTCTTAAGTTATTTTTATATAATTTTTTAAAATTTATGTTTTTAAAAAGCAATTTTTTGAGTTACTTTGAAAAAAAAAAAAAATAAAAAAAACAAACAAAACTTGTAAATAGTCTCAACAAAAATACTCTGCATACGAAATGATATATATATATAAAAAAATATAAAAATAAAATTCTATCCCGTCATGGCAAAGGGTCCTCTCTCTCTCTCACTCTCTCTAACTGTCTCTCTAAACTAGAAACCACTCAAAAATAAAAAAAAAATATAATAATATATATGAAATATATATATATTTATATATGTAAATATATGTATATAAAGCAATTTTTCTCAAGATACAGTTACAGCTATCAATATCCAATTACTATATATATCGTTAAATCAATCCAATTAACTTACTTAGTTGCGATTCTCGAAGCGTATTAGCGGATTAGCAGATTAACCCCTCCCAACAGAACCCAAAAAGAACAACAAAAATAAATAAACAACTCAATTAAAGCTTTAAAAAGATTTGTATAAAGTAAAACTAAAAAAATCGCGTCAGCTTTAAACTCAAAATCCAAAAATGCCCGCAAAAGAATTTAAGAAAAACAATCTTAAGTTTTCCTTTTTGATTTTTGCTTGATTTTCCTTTTCTTTCGTTTTCATTACTGTAAATAATTAAAAAAAAAAACAACAATAAATTGTGTAAATATATATATATAAAAAAAACATTTTCTTAAACAATTGAATTGTTTGTTCTGAATATATATATTTTTTAACAACCAAAAAATAAAAAACCATTTACATATACATATATATCTATATATATATTTGCAAAACTCTATTCAATATTTATATGATATGTATATTTTTTACTTTACTTCAAATATTTAAAACAAAATTAAAATCAACTCCCAACTACAACAACAGCAACAACAAACATCCATCCAAATCGATTTCTCAAATATGTACAAAATATATATAATATATATATTTTGATTTTACTTTTCTGTTTTCGTATATGTGCGTGTGTGTGTGTGTGTGAGTGTGTGTGTGTGAGTGTGTGTGGGTGCTTTGTACAGTTCTATTTCGCATTTATATCAACAAACAAAAAAAAACGAAAACAAGAATTGTGAAAAAACTAACGAAAATACAAAAACTTTTCATTAATTGGATTTTTGCAAACTTTTGCATCTGAGAATTTATGTTTCCTTTTTTAAATTTAATATTTTTTTTAAGGCCGTCACATGCAGAAATTGTTGTTAAATTGCGAGCTACAATTTGTCTAGTTTATTGTATATTCGCACTTCCAATTACTACTTACTCTATATACTACTATATATATAAATATATATGATATATATTTTGTATTTATAGAGCTCTATATATAAAGTAAACTTGCCTCAGAAGACCAAAATTGTCTTTTATTCGGGCTTCGACTCATTTTGTAAATAATAAAAACTCATTCACCAAAATCATGCGAAAGAACGTTAGAAGGTTACAGTCGGACGCATTCGGCTGCTAATACTCGTTCACAGTCCAAAAACGTTTACACATTTCCCAATGGGCGGACCCTATATTTTATAGATCTAACTCTACAGAATTTGTACTACATTTTAAATTGCAGCTCTAAAGCTGTGGAAGATCTCATTTTCCGAGTCTATAGTTATAGATATATTGGATTAAAAAACATATATAGCGAATTCCGAGTAGCAGCGACCACCATATCGATTATGTTATAAAATATATCATAACTTGCAATTTTCCACGCGGAATATCAAATTCTATTAAGAGTTTATAAGATGAGAGACAGACGGATTTCAATACCTGAAGACTACAAGAGATCGTGAACGAGTATGAAAACGCAATCAGAGGTAGCACACGCAGTTATCCACCGACTTTAGTCTGGTCAAGAGCACCTTTATATTTACTATTTATAATGCCATCCATGCATAATTGTGGTTCTCGAATGGAACTATCCACCTAGAAAAAAGAAAACACAGTTCTCACAGCGCTCTCACTGTAAAATTCCATTTGCTCATCTCACAAAAGAAACATAAAATTGGAAAAAATTCTCGCAAATATTTATGAAAGAAATATGTATAAATATGTATTTTATTTATTGCTCACTGCATATCAAGAATTCCATATGAAAAACCATTTAGTGGATCGAGATTTTTTAATTTCTTTTTTTAATATTAAAGTTCACCAATTATTTTGAACCGACTTTTGCATTTCATTTCATTCCGTTCTTTGTTTTCCATTGTGACGCGTACATTATTTATTTATAGGTCTTCACGCAATGTTTCGAATAAAGAATAGCCCCAGCTTTAAATTCTGAAAGTGGAAAACCCTCAAATGAAAAAACCTCTTCTACGTGCATTAAACATTTGACGTGTACATTGAAGCGCTGTTGTTCAATGAATTGTTCTATTGGGTAGCTTCTGCTGCGGGTTCTGTTTGTGTTCTGACGTCTTTACTTTGATATTAGTTCGGCTTCTCAGTGAATTAGAATTATTTTAGAATATGTTCGATTGAGCTTATTAAAATGAAGAACATCTTCTTTGACATTCACATGCTTACACATTCTGTGAATGATTCACTTGTTCATTCACGAATCGATTTGTTCAACCATTCATGAACTGTCCGTGAACATTAGCTTCTATTAAGCTGTCGATAAGTAGCTAATGAACATAATGAAGCGAATTATCTGAGTTAGTAATAAAAATAATCAATTTTCATCAATTTAGTTAGTTCCTGTTTACAAAAAAATCAAAAGAGTTTAGCTTAGGGAATTCTTTTTCTATTGACGACAGATTTGTTGTTTTATTTGAATTGTTTTTATAGGGTAATTAAAAGTCATCCAAATTGAAAATTAAACTAGTTTTGACTCCAAGTTTTTAGTTTTTAGTTTACTTTAGTTTTAGTGGTCAGACTTGCATTTTCTTTCTAGGGTATGTTCAAGTAAAGCTCCTTTTGAGCTTTTGTCTCTATGGGCGCTCCGTTTAAATTTGTCTGTGTGAATGGTTTTAGTTATCCAATCCTTTTGAGTGCAGTCTGAAGTGCTACAGAAAGTGTGCACATACAAGTATGCAGGTCTGGCCTCTGCCCTGTGCTGGCTTTTAAGTTTTTCCATTTTAGAAGCTTATATGTGCAACTATATATATATAAATGTATATAGATATATGTATAGAAAGAGAGAAAGCCCAAGCAGTTCAGTGGTTAATTGCTATAATCCGCTTACTAGCATGTCAAGTGCTGAAGTTTTCGCTTGTCTCTGGGTCTGCTTGCAATTATAGCCAACTAATTGTAAGGCTAAGTCCCTAATTGCATACAAGTATCTAGAGTAGTCGCTCCCCCACTCTCTATATCTTTCTCTGTCTATTTCTGTCGGTTGGCTTACGACATGGTTACGGGCATACGCATAGAAATGTAAATTCATTATTTATTATTTGTTTGCCTCAATAGAAATCAAATTAGTTTAAGTGCTGCAAACACCAGCCACGGCTCGGGACCTCGACTACGACTACGACTACGTCTCCGGCTATGGCTATGGCTCCGATTGCGACTACGGCTCCGACTACGGTTTCTTGGCTGTGCAAGCTCAACCAGTCAACTTGAATCGATTTGAAAGCGCCAACTCATGTAGCCAGGGCTCAACCCACTTTGCTCCAGTTTAATCTATCTCGGACTCGCTGGCTGGCTGACTCACTGAGTGACATGTCTGTCAGCCTGTCTGTGAGCGTGTGTCACTCTCTCTCTCTCTCTCTTTGGGTCTCCCTCTCACGTTGCTTGTTTTTTTGATTTGATTTTGTTTAAATATTAAACGAGAGTTTTAGATCTCATTTATAATTCAAAGGACAGGCGTATTAACTGAAGTGGGGCCCTGTTGCTATTGGTGTGGGCGTGGTCGTGAGCGGCGGCAACGAGAGGGCTGTGTCAATGGGCGGTTGTTGATTTTGATTAGCCGTCCGTAAAACAATCGCTTCAATGGCACAATGGCATTATTAGGCTTATGTCATTATTTGTTTTGACTGTCATACGCACACATACACACACACAATTACACATATAACTGACATACACGCACAAATTCCTGCCTATGAGGCATTTTGTTGAAATGAGCAAAATTATTCGAAAAACTCAATGCAAATACTCGAACTAAATTCACTTGAAATCCAAAATGTTGTGCACATTGGCAATGCGTAATAATTGAATTTGGTTTAAGCCACATATTCAGAGTTGGCCAAGACAAAGGGCCAACTAGCATAGCCTTACTAGCTAATGCCCAACTATTATTTTATCAACAATTTCGGTATCCCCCACACACCAAGGCAGACTGTTGCAGTTTTGGCCGAAACTGATTGCATAATACTCGTTCACGGTCCAAATAAAGCTTAATTTATTCCAAATTAATATTTTCCAATTAGTAATGTCCTAATGGGCAGACCGCATAATTAAAACGTCTATATGCAGACGAAGTCAAGGCAGATTCTTAACTCTCTGTGGAACCTCGATATATATATTATATATGTAAAATTCTCTATTCTATGGCTTCAGTTGCTTTGCCTACATTTACTACAGATGCACAAAACCAATATACGCTTTCCACTGTCCTGAACGAGCATACACATTTTCATTCAAATAAACTCTCTTGTTTAGTTATTCAGTTATTTCTAATAAAACGAAGTTTCAAATATCAAAGGACTCAGCAAATCACTTGAAGTGGTGGGGCCTCAGAGGAGTTCAATGAGAAGCTTTTGTTCATTATCCCTTCTGCATTAATTGAATACAATTTAATTAGTAGTAAACAATGGGATTCGCTTTTGTTAGAAATAGAATTTGATAGCGTGAAATGAAGCTTAGAACAGGCCTGAGCTACATTTAATTGAATAAAAGTCAAAACAACAAAAAAGAAATTCTACCAGAGAAAACAATTTCAATTTTTATTATATAATATTTATATTATTAATTTAGAGTAGATTAGTTCTCTACAAAATAATATCAATGCTTAGTTCTTTATGGACTACATGAAATAGTAGTCTGATATTTGTACTCATGCTCACATATGAAAGGAGTTTATTGGCTTTTTGTCATGTGAATCGTGTCTATACTAACTTATGGACATTCGTTTTGATGTAAACTCCGAAAGAGCAGACTTCGCTATATACATATATGATGGGAGTCCATCTATGACAAATAAAACTGCATGAATTGCTTGCATATCAGTAGTCCGATATGACAACAGGGTTTCAACCTTTCACAATACTATTCAAGTATATATTAAGGAACTATATAGTCCTTCAATATTCCATGCCATTATTATATTACCCTCCGCTTCAATTTAGCATAGTTAATTTGCCAAGCGCAATGTGTAACTATCATTAGCTGTAGTCTATTATTTACTAGACTCTAGATACAGCTTAGAGTCAGGGCCAAGCTAACAAGCTAACGCCAACCGCTTCCAAGAAACAAACCCCCTAACAGCTTACCTCCGACTAGCTGCGACTACGTGCGCCCCCTTTTTTGCTTGGCTTCTCGCATAATTATTTGAATGTTTTTTCTTTCATATTTTTGTGAGGATCCATTTAGCAGCATCTTGCGTAGCAGCTGTGGATATTTTGTAGTATTTGCATACCAATTCCATGATACCACTCAGGTTTTGCAAGTGCCTGGCACTGCGGGCATTCAATGAAGGACATTCTAGGAGGGCTTGTCGAGAGGGGGAACGGGGGGAAATGGGGGACTGCGACCACATTTTAATTGCTATGCAGCGCTCTGAGAGGAGCCGAGTGCACAAATGTAGGCAGCATAAAAAATAATTAAAATAATTAAGCGCAAAACTGCGCCAACGCCGACAGCCCTCAAAAACCCAGCCCAGTCCGCTTTTCACCTTGCTGCGGTGTCTACCTGAGTATTTCGTATTATTGCGCTCATCGTTCGCATTTCGTTCACTTTTCTTTTCAAATCCAATTTTTAGATTTCAGCTTTTCATTTCTTGAACTTTGTCGAGTTCTTCGCTTGAAGAGCGTCTGATCTTTAATGAGCCTAGAGAGCTTTTATAGTTATGGAGGTGAAGAATTTAATTATATATTTGTAGTTGGCATAGATTTAGAACTTTGCGGATGTAGCCTTATCTGTGATGTTCTTATGCTATATGCTAAAGTATCTTCCAGTGCTTCTGTTATCACTCAGATTTATATGAGATATATATATTCATATGAGATATGTGAGCAGCTTATCATCTATCAGTTTACTAGGAAAGATAGATCATGGAAATATTTCTATATCTTGTTCAATATATGCTGACTTAACTTTGCATAGCCTTAGCTCCAAGTGAATATGAGTGATATATTTATTATAATTATATAATATGATATATCTGTAAAGGTATTTTCAGTTCGTACTGGCTAAGCTATCAGTTAATTCTCTGGTTCTGCTCATGTATTTTTTACGTAGTTCGGCATTTAAACACGTAACGTAAGCAGCTTTAGGCAATTTCCGTGTGAGAATATTTAAATTTAATCAAATGTCTGTAAAAATGTTTACCCTGCCTTTTACAACAGAGCTACAGCAACAACAACAGCAACAACAACAACAACATTACGCACATCAGAGTGTATGTGTGTAGGCGTGCAGGTGTGTGGGCGTGCAGGTGTGTGTGTTTGGCACAACCTGCTTTTGGTACGTTGACTGGGTAATTTGTTAGCCACAGTAGCAAGCAACACACAGGTCAGGACAACAGCCAATTTTATTTTATTATATGTATGCTATTTCCATTCGACTTGCTACCCAATTGGGCATATTGGTTTTTCAAGGCAGACAGACTGCTTACACCAAGTGTATATGGAACGGTTCTAGAAGCCAAGTCACTAAAGTTCAATTCTGGTAAATGATATGCCCATATCAAGAGATATAAAATTGCAAAAGATTTTTAGCGCGAAGCACAGCAGCAGGTCATCTACTAGTCTGGTATGCCCGACTAGTATAGTGCTCCTTTTTGTTGTTTTATATAGTTTTTGGGCATTTTAATACGAAACACAGCTCCCGTCCCCTAGGGCTGCGTGAGTTGGTACAGTTTTCGCATTCCATATATATTATATATATATGTATGTGGAGCATAAAAAAATGGGTATTTCGTATTTACCTAGGCTAGGGCAAGGCAGGACGGGGCAGTGCTGCATTCGAGTCCCAGCAAGTCGCGTGTTCTGCGACCGGGGTGTCGAAACAATTTCGCGTGTCTCTTACTGCTGCCACGCCCCCTCTCTACTGTTGTGTTTGTTGGCGCAGTTGTATATGTGAATATATATATATATATATACATACATTTATATATATATATATTAAGGTTTATATATATGTTTTCACATAGCCATTTCATTTCAATTCATTTCATTTATTTATGCAATATTTTATGTGCTCATTCATTCAATTTGGTTTTCTTGTTTCTTTCTCTTCTATTAATTTGTTGTCACTCGGTTCCGTTCGGCTATATAGTATATGCAGATTATATTTATATATGTATATACATATATATATATATATAGACAAGTCGTGCCATAAACCTCATTCATCTTAATTTGTTTTACGTTCCATTTTCGTATTTTGCTTTCTGTTTTTATTATCATTTTGTTGTTATGTTTTTTCCTTGACAAAAGTCAAGGATTGTACAGAAGAATTTCGCATAAATCAATTGTGTATTATAATGAGTACTAAGGATATTTACAACTTACAATCACTTAACAAATACCAAAACAACAACAACAACAACAACACACGCTGTAAATAAAACTCCTTCCTCCAATATCTCTTGTACAGTTATATAAATATTAATTGTGTATTGTTTATTATTTTTGTTGAATTCATGATTTGAAATGATTTGATTGT
Organism: Drosophila leonis; assembly: GCA_035045365.1. Lineage (NCBI taxonomy): Eukaryota > Metazoa > Arthropoda > Insecta > Diptera > Drosophilidae > Drosophila > Drosophila leonis. The sequence continues at coordinate 308,217 of JAWNPC010000284.1, read as the reverse complement.
TGTTTGTTGTCACCAATTGAAGTGCTTCGATTAACTCATCATTTTCCTTCCGTTCGTTTTCTTTTCGATAATAATAATACTAAAAATAACTCTTTGTACATGATTATAATTATTAATGTTTTTTATATTAATCCACTGCTAACCAAAAAAGAAAAAAAAACAAAAGAAATAATATAAAATCATCATCGCCTCAATTTTTGTACAGTTCTTCTTCTTCAACCGAGCGAGTGAAATTTCTTATTTTCCCCAAGTTTCGGCAGAGATCGAAACTGAAATATGATTTCCGATATGCATGATATATACATAGTACCTAAATATTATAAATTTACTATTGTTTATCCGATTTGATGAAGCCGATTCACTCAGCTCAATCAGTTGCTTTCACATATTTGTATATATACATTAATTCCTCGATTTGCTTTTTCTATAATATTCTCAAATCGGAAATCATATAGCCTATGCCATAAACAATTATCAAAACAACTCGGGTTTCTTCTTCTTTGTCATCTTTTATACGTTTGTCCGCCTCCCAGTTTCCCACACACAAAATATAAAAAAAATATCCAATTTTTTATTTCGCTTTTAATTTACCAAAAAAAAAAAACAATATATTTTTTTTAAAAAAGAAAATAAAAAATAAAGCAAAAACTCTCCATCCAATATAATTTTAATTACACTTTGTTTTGTCATATAAAAATTCAAGGATTTCAGCTAAATTTAAAAAAAAATACAATTTTTTGCCAAAGAAAAATTTAAAATAAAAAATATATAACAATTTATATATTTATATATATATATTTTGTATACATATTGTACATGATGATAAAAAAAATGTTGGGATGGGCTGCCCGGTGACCGCTAGTATAATTGTCTCTCATTTATCCAATTACTTGTTGTACTTTCTTCTTCTTACTACATTCTAACCTAACCTAACCTAAACAAAACCTACTACTATTTAACTACTTACCCTACTACTATTTGTACTACTACTACTACTACTACTACTACTTCTTCTTCTATTCGCTCTATGAGTTTACACACTTTATCCTTAACCCCACCCCACCCCACCTCACCTCACCCAACCGTGTTGTTGTTTCCGTTTTTAATTAAATAATATGTGTGTGTACGTGTTTGTACCTTTTAGTTAGTTGTTACTGTATTACCAATACGTTTACCTTATTCTTTCATTTATTTATGTGTGTTTGTCATTTAATTAATGTAATTTAAACATGAAACTCAACAATTTCTGCTCTCGGTTCCATTTCATAATGTTCCATTTCCATTTCATAGATGTGTGTCATTTTCATTCCGTTTCGTACTAAATGTTGTGTGTTTGTCTCTGTGTATGTGTGTGTGTGTGTGTGTGTGTGTGTGTGTGTTACAATGGGCTACTTACTACAAAGTCCGTATCATAGTTCAGCTATATAAATATTACACTTTACATATGCGTATCTCTCTCTATCTCTGTCTGTGTGTGTGTGTGTGTCCGAACAATAGATATTAAAACCTAAAAAACAAAAAGAAAAAAGTAGATTATTTTTAATGTCTGTGCTGTTGTACTTTTTGCCTGGTCATGATATATATACTTACATATATATAAAGCTTCGCTGTCGTAGTTGTTGCTGCCAAAAACACATACACACACACACACACACACACACACACACACACACACACACACACACACACTATTCAACAAACAGACACAGACACACCCAAAACGTATACCGTTAGCTTGTTATACCGTTATGCTTTTCATCAACTCTAGTTGCTACTTAATTACAATCATTACTCAAAGAGGCCATAAGAGCTGGCCCACACACACTCACGGACACAGACACCTACACCTACACCTACACCTACACACACATATGTCCTGCATTTGTACATAATTTTTGTTGAGTTTCGTTTACCAACACTGCTCTGCGTGTGCTTGTTTCAAATATTTGATTTTAGAGCTTTTACCCAAAGGCTTTCGCCTTTTAGATGTATTTAAAACTCTGCCTGTTTGTTGGTTGCCTAACCATATATAAATATATTATTATTATTATCATTGTTATTATTGTTATTATTATTATCATTATAAGCATAACGTACATAAACGTTAAAAAACACTCCAATATTGCTAAAAAGAGAGGACCCTATACCAAAAAAAAAAAAGTAAAAAAAAAGTAAACTTAACTACGAATATATACATTTGCCAAGCTGCAAATCAAAGTACTCAACATTTATTTATTTTCTTAGCATACGAGTATTTATACTTAATTAATATATATTACAAAATTTACTTATTTGGTTTACATTTATTTTTTGTTATTCTGCTTGATCTAGCAACAACAAAAAGAATATCAAGATTTTTTTTCGCCTTGTTAACTGAACTTTCAATTTTGTGTTGAGAGCCGGAAAGGACTATGTGTTCTTTTTTTTCTTTCTTTTTCGATAAATATAATATTATATTACAACTTAATAATACTTTCAATTGTTTTTTATATATCCAGTTCAGCAATGCTATGAAAATTCTTAAGCATTGTTTCAGCTGGAAAAGAAAAATTACTTCTGTCTTTATTTATTTTTTATTTGTTTCTCATTTTAATTTGTCAACACACATTTCAACAGAAATTGTTGCTGTTTCACGTTGTGGCGCACTCGAAGCTGCCAAGCTCTCTCCCAAGTTCTTCTTCCAAGTTTCAAGTGTCGTCATCCAGAGATCTGTGCAATTTAACTGGCATTCTTGACGTTGACTTGGATCATGGGCAGGGCATCGTCAGCTTCCAGTGCGCTGCACGATATTGATTTAAGAAAATCTTTTTAGAACTTTGTAGCATTGTTTTTATCATTTACTACCCTACAAAAAAACAAAAAACAAAAATCAATTCACCTAAATGTGTTGCTTCTCTTTCTCTCTCTGTCTCTCTCTAACTAACTAACTAAATATATATCTGACTATCTGACTATACTTTTGCTATTCTACTAAATCCATCCAAACTACTTACATATTCCCAAATCCCAATTTCAACTTATTTCTTTCGCCTTCCTTTGTCTTTGTGTGTGTGTTTGTTTGTTTTTCAACTTGTTTAGCGATTTGCATTAATTGTATTCCTATGTGTGCTTTTCAAATAATCATGTCCCCCAGACCATTGCAAGGGCCGTGAGACTTTACAGAATCTCTGCGATCAAATTCCGGGCGATGCTCTGCTCTACTCGCTGTTCCGTGAGAGCGCTGAACCGGTCAAGTGCCCACTAAAGGGTGAGTTCCAACTTTCATTTATCTCAATGCAATGCTTTATCGCCATCATCATCATCATCATCATCATCATTATCATTATCTCACTACCCTTCCGCAGGTCCCTTTATATTCACTTACAATCGCGGCCATGGGGAGTGCAAGTCCCCCGTTTCGAACATTGAGAGCTGCACCGAGGAGAGTCGCCTGCTATTAAGTTTTCAGGCCTGTCCCGATGTCCAAGGCACAGAGAGTACGGGTAAGTGCACATTGTGGCTGATTCAACAGAATTTAGCAAGAGCTCTTTAATGAGCGGATTGTTCTGCTAAATGAGGAATATTCAACTCTAATGTAGAAAGACACAAGTTCATTGAGTGAAGCCTCAGCAGAAAGAGATGTTGTATACTATGTGAAATTGACAAGTATTGCAACCTAATCTAGACCTCTAACTAACTAACTATTCTCTATCAAGTATTCTCATTCAAGTTTTGCTATTCTTTAATAAAACTAAAATTGAACATCTTTGCAGTTGAGGAGCTAACCTGCCTGGCCACATGGAAGGATGGGAACTCCCGGTATCTGGTGGGTCTTGTCTCGCATCATCATGCCATTTCGAATGAGGAGCGCTATCGTTGCTTTGTTTACGAGAAAATCTCCTTGCTGATGGGTAAGAAAATCGCCAAACAAACAGCTGGCAAATTGTTCTAGAGCATCCTTTCTTGTTTTATAACCCTTGTAGGTGGCCCAAGCACGCTCAGCTCGAAGGATGCCGAGTATAAGCTGGCACAATCCGGCGACGCCACTTGCAATGGCTTAGACAGCGCCGAGGTAAGTGACTCAAACCCCATTCAAAGTGTCAACATTCAAATCCCCCTTTTCACTCTCCCTGCCAGGTTGGCTCGCGAATAATGTCGCTGCGCAAACCGCCGGCGGCGGAGCGCTGCGATTTTCCCGCCTGGTTCAAGGGTCCGCGACACTGGCATGCACTTATGGGGAATGCTGTCTACAATTATCATTCCAAGTGAGTGGCAACAACAACGCCGAAGGCAACGCATCACAGCCAATAAAACGTTTCCAATTTTCTTTACAGCGATGGCTCTGTGCACATTATTAAGCCCAACGGCTACATGGAGACACGTGCCCTCTGCGAGCAGATAAACAAACAGACCTCAACCGAAATGATGGCTGTGGTGCACTACACCACCGGCTGGTAAGCCAAAGAACAAAAAAACCGCCGTAACTCTGTTGTCTTACTACCCCTTCCCTGCCCCTCTGCTCTTCAACTTTACAGCCAATCAGGCTTTATGTGCATGATGTTCTACCGTCGGGACACGCACGTCATTGAGATACAAACGGGCAAGCCGGCCATTCGTCTGGAGGATGCCTGTGCTCCGGATCACTTTGACTTCAATAAGATGGCCTACATAACGCTGCTGGGTAAGTTTGTGTGCACTCTGTTTGTGTGCTGTTCATACCCTGTAACCAAAGTAATAAGTGAGGTATATTGTAGAAGAGCCTTCAAATATACGCTTACTGACATTATCTGAACTCATCAGTATTTATTACTTGTTTTTAATTTATAATCGAGCATGAGCTTATCTAAAGTATAGTAAAGTAAATTTCAAAAGTATAAGGAACAATTGCAGTGCCTCCTCACAGTTTATAGGGTATCTTTGAGTCGCACACTTAAACTCATCAAAACGATGCTCCTTTTTTAAAATCCCGCTCACAGCTAGCAATCCGGAACCGCATATTTGCCCTATGGAGGGCCTGTACAATCTGCGTGGGGCAATTGGACCACCATACCTGGTCACGCGCCACAAGCGCAATCACAATGGCAAATCGCATCTTGGACATGGCCATCATCATCATCAGACCGAGGGTCTGGATGCTGGTTCTTTTGGCCACAAGGGGTATGTTTGCACAGCAACAAACGTGAACGAGAAGAATCTCTACTACAGCTCAATTTGTGCTCTGTTTATTTGTGTTTTGTGGCAGGCACAGCACACTCAGCTTCCGCAATGCCGAGCGCATGGAGCGTGGCTCCTGGCATGCCAACACACGGGGCCTGCCCGCGCGCAGTCGCCGCAATGCTGCAGAGCCGAGGCCAGTGCAACAGCAGGAGTCTCCGAATCGGTTGCAGCAGGTTTTGGTGCTGAGCAGCTCCAACGATACAAGCGTAGGTTTCGTAGCAACGCGCAGTCGACGAGATGTGCCCGGCTGTGTAACCAACTACAATGCCCAGCGACAGCTTTGGGTGGGCTGCACGGCACCCAACGTCATCGATGTGAGTCCACTGTGCAGTCAGGATGGCGAGGAGGGTAAGTAAACGAGCGCTCGAGTCTCTTTAACTTCAATGGATGCAACCAATCTAATCTGTTCTCCATTTACGCAGAGTACTCCTGTCACGGTTCTTGGAGCGAGAACAGCACCGTCTACATCATCGCCAGGCATAAGGGCACCAAACATGGTGTCTGCATCAGCTACAGACCCTCGGAGGGCAATGCAGCTAAACTGGTCGTGGGAGATGCCTGCTATCGTGGCATCCAAAAGCCTCCCGATCATCATCTGGTTGCCAATCTATCATTCTTTGGTTTGTGATATTCAGATAAAAACCTATATCTATAAGAAAGTGGCTGAAAGATATGTAGATTTGCTAGCCTAGATAGACTACAGAACTAAATAAGACTGATTGTAATGACAGAGTGATTCATGGATTAATTGACTGACTGATGCATAGCTGTTTGAGTTGCTTAACTAATTCAATGACTAAAAGCATTCCATGGCTATAATCCTTCTTAATTGACAAAACTTCTCAAATTATATCTGATCTTATAATAACATCTTGATATTTGAAGATTCCCTTTTAGTAAATGTGACTAAAATTTATTTATTCATTTTGAAAGTGTGCAGTTAGGCACGACTCTAAAATGAACCTAGTTAGGCCATTTGAATACTATATATAATAGCTGTAACATTATATCTGGTAGTCTATTCCATTTATTGATTATATTCTATGCATTTATATATTATCGAATTCTTATCTTTGCTTTCAAATTTTCAGGCAAATGTGGTGAAACGGGCTCCAGCGCCAGCTCCTCAGCTCGCTTGGCCAACTGGCTGTTGCTTTTGGCCATGTTGACGTGGCCAACGTTGCTGGGATTGCACAACTTCTACAATTTGATAGGCGGGTTGAGCAAAGGATCTACACACTAACCCTACCAATTCCCATTCTGATGAAACATGTATACAAGACAGACACTTAAGACTAATTGTACATTGCATATTGTATATGTAAGGCCTATGCGATCGTAAACAATTCAAAATATCTTTTGCTGTATATAAGTTAATTGTTTTTTTTATTATTCCTCATTAAATTGAAACTATCTTGTTTTGTTTAGTTTTAAGTGCTTTATATTCAAATCAATATATGTATACATACATATATATACCAAAATTAAAATTAAATGAAAAATTAAATGGTTTGCAATAAAGCCTTAGAGCAAGCGCTGTTTAGGCCTAGTAAAACGCGCCTGAATGCTAAAATCTAAATAAATATGAAAACTTACGCAACAAAACAATTGCTATTTATTTAAAAGAGAAAATGAAAACAGAAACAAAGCAAATTAAATTTAATGCTAAAATAACTACATATACGAATAGAAGCTAAAAGCTTAAAATTCTGTATGCTAAATAGTGTTCTCTGCATTTATTTTTCTATATCATTTCCAAAAAATAAAAACGTTTCCTATAACTAAAGTACACAATTTACACACAACAACACACACATCTAAAAACTAAGTGAACAAGAAATTAAACACAATTTTCTAGCAACTACGTAAATGTATGTAAAAGTTTAAATTAGTTTTCAAATTGTACAAAACAAAAAAATTGAAAAAAAAAACGAAAAGAAAACATATTTTGTTGTACAGTGCAAAATAGTTCACAATAAGCAAACCTAAACTAAATCCATATATATAATATATATATATATATATATATATATATAATACAATTTTGCATAGGATCACATTGGTTTCATACATACATAATTAATACCTTGCAAAACTAAGCATATAATACATACATATAGACTAATATATCTATATATATAATATATATTGTATGATTCATGATTATAGCTGCAGGCATAAGAAATTGTAAAGTTTCATGAACTTTGAACTTTATTAAGTAGCTGGCACTCACACGTTCATAATCAATCAATCTAAAATGGAAACAAACACAAACGCAAAGGAAAAGGACGAGACAACAATGAATCAGCAAGAAATGCTAAAAATAATTAGAGTGTTTAAGGCAATTAAGCGGTGATATAGGTCTAGAATAAACAAACACAACTGTAAAAGAACTGGCAGACAGGCGGACAGACAGACATTGGAGATAAGCCTAAATATAGAGTGCATCCAAAGGATTTCAGAAACTAGCATTTCCCTCGATTACATAGAGTTAAAAACAAAGAAAACAAAAAACATTTTTGCCCTAAAATGAAAAATCCTAGCGATTTTTATAACTAACAATTCGAAGGCCTCTTCCAGGCGCTTGCATAAAGAACTAGTCAAAATTTTGTAAGGCCCCCCTCTCCCGTCAAATGATATTATAAAAACGAAAAACGAAAAATCCATGTATATATAGCGAATGTTATGCGAATTGATTCCACACAAAAATCGAAATATGTAACTAATTGCTAGTTAGCTAAAAAAAAGTATTTGAGCAAATGATATGAACTACATACTATATATAGACATTAGGCGAAACGCTGGGAGTGTTTGGTGCGTAACAGAGTGGGCTAACTGTATAAGGGTTACTTTATAAGTACTACGATATATTTAATATATATATATATATATACATATAACAGCGGACATACTATGCAACAAAACGACAGCAGAAACAGTTTAAGAAAACACTCACTCCATAGCATCCAAGTTTCCCCCACTCACTCACTTATGCAATAGCTAGGAGAGGCGCTCGTAACACCACTTATAGGGCGTCAACACACCTCCCAGGACAAGACAAATCAATAAATAGCAATATCGTATAATGGTTATAAAGAGCGCCAAAAAGAAAGACAACAGCAGCTAAAACTAATATAACATACATATTTTTGAGTGTACCTATCAAATAAGTAAATTTCAAATTTGTTGTCAGCTTTTACTAAGTAAACATAAACAACACACTAAACAATTAAAGAAACAAAACGCAAAACACAAAAAAGAAAAAAAAGAATAAGAATGCATTTTAAACATAAATAACCCTCCCTTTATACCCTGAACCCATTTCAAATAGCAGAAGAAGATTATATATGCTTGAACACTACGATGTGCTAGAGTGATCTATCAATGTCCGTCTGTTCGTTAACTCCTAGCTAGAGATTTGCAAATTATTATGTATAATTCCCAATTGCTTATCTACAAACATCTAAATAGGTCTGCATATATACTCGATAAGCATACAAATTTTCACTTTATATTTTTTTGAGTACTCTACAAAAGTACCCTCTGACCAGATCGGACAAAAGCCATCGCATTTTTCAAATTCTGGAACGCAACTCAAAAATATTAAGCCAGTGTTCTAGGTATCTACTAGTCGGACCCCCTCGACTAAAGCACTCTTCTGTATAATTCGAAACTACGTTTCAGTTTATTCAAAAGCTTAGCTGTTTTTGTTTTGCAATTGTTAAACTAAAACACTTTTTAGCACATCGTGTAAGCTATTTACAATTGTGGTCCAAACAACTCCAGCCAATGGCCCTTTGTTCTCCTCATTCTTAAACGTGCTATCATCAAAGTCTCCCACAAATGTATTCGATGTTTCTTAACAAAAAAACAAAAAACCAAAAATAAAAACAAATACAAAAACTAAATATAATACAAATTAATAATGCAATTCATATTTTTGTAAATAGTTAAATGCAAATGCTTGAATTTTTATCCCAAGATTTAGTCGTGTGTACGAGGCCACGCCCACATCCATTTTGCAGGCGCACGTGGACTCTCCGCCCCCCAATTTGAATGTGAACGCTAAAGCATTTAGACATAAGTGATTTTTATATATACGAACGAATATTATATATATTCGAAAAGCGATTTTATAAATCATTTTAATTGTCTATTTTAAATGCAAAATGTAAACAATACAGAAATGAATTAATTTAGTTGAATGTGTGTGAAAATACTTCTGCAATTTTTGGTCAATAATGTTTTCGATGTGTTCGATTCCTATGTTTATAAATTAATTGTTTCAATTTTTTTAAGCAAATATAAATAAAAATACAAACTAATTACAAATATAACAGCAAGCGCCTTTTGAACTGAAACTCCCAACTGAATGTAAAATAACCAAATCAATTCAAATATTCTTTGCAATTATAGGACACAAGTGTTTATATTTTATTAAATACAATTTATTTGAAGCATTTTTTTCATCATTGACATTTCAATTAAAATTTTGTGGATAGACTCAAATTTATTATTCAATTGCATTTTAAGTTAAATTTGTACAGTTTATGGTTTCAAGAGCAAAAAGTTATAATTTGTTTAAATCAGAAATTCTTTTAATTTAATTTAATGCTGCATATATTATAAAATTACATTTTTATAGTTTAAATTATATATTTTTTAGTTAATTATACTGCCAACTATTATGTACATAACTTAATTGGACTTCAGCTGCCGTTCTTTGCTTGATGATGTCCACAGCACATGTTGGAATAGCTGCTCAAGCAGCTGCCGAATTCATGAATTGATGAATGGTAAAGAGTTGAGTCGCTCGTCCTAGTTTTCTTCAGAAGTGCCGCCTTTCAAGTTCATCTTCATCCTTGCTCGACGTCCAGTTCCAGTGATATCGTCTGAGTTGCTCATCGTTGATATATTGAATATTTTTTATCTCTTTGTTCATATATTTGGTGGGTGAGGTTTTTTTTTTGTTGGTAGCTTTAATACCAAATAGGGGGATTCTTTTTTTTCAGTGTTTGGGATGGGACAGTGAGAGATTTGCATCATAAAACCTCACCCAAAAATCAGATGCATCTCAGAAGTTGTACAACGTGGGAAAAAGGAAAGTAGAAATATATCTTTCAACAACAGCATACATATATACTGTCATATGAATATTTTCACATATGTATATGTAAGGGTAAGAGGAGGGAACATACAAGTCAAGTATATGGAAAAATACCAGTATAGTGAAATGTTTGGCCAAAGTGCTCAGTATAGAAAGGAAATATCGTGTAGTATATCCAGTGTGATTGAGTGAAAAGAAAATCAAGTGATAAAAACAAACCAAATGGGATAATAGAGAAAAAAAATTGTAGCCAGGTGACAAAAAAATAAAAATAAATAAATAAATAATAATTACTTTTTGTATATCATCTATTTCAGTAGGAAATTATGTTTGGGACAGTTTTGTAGCTCATATTCATTGCGTTTTTTAAACAGTTAAATCGTAGTATACAGTAGATAACCTTTAAAAATATGTTGTATAAACTGAATTTCCTTTTCATTCATATATCATTTTGTATTATCAAAAGACGTGATTATGTAGTAAATTGTGTGAATTATGTGAATCTTTGTGTCATAAATTGTTTTGTATGTTTATATTTAAACATTTATAATTTTCCATTTGAAGTTTATTAAACAAATATATGTTAAGTTAAATAGTCGAAGGTTTCATAATTGGTTTAGCGTAAAACGATCGCAAAGGCGAAAACATTTAGCTGTTGGTGAAATTGTTTTATAAGAGGAGTATGGTTAAAAACAGTAAATATTTTGTACAAAAACAAATAAAAACTTTTTTGTTTTTTCAACAATTGTTTGTGTCTACAAAAATTAATAAATATTGAAATTGTTTGAAGCTGTTAAAACATATTTAAATATATATATATATATATTATTATATAATTTCTGGTTAAATATTAATAGTGTTGATTAATATTGTTTAATTTCTGTAGCTTGAATCACTTTTGTTTGTGTTGAATAAGAATTCGTTTTATATATCATTAAATAACAGATGTATCAGCAGGGAAATATATTTCAGAAAATTATTAAGCTGTTAACGACATAATAAATATATACATATCATATAAAGTTTTGGATTAAAAACCAATATTCAATGAATAGTTTCGATCAATATCGCAAGCTTTCGCCATTTGAAGTATTCTTAAATTCTTTGTGCTGTGCAGAAATTCATGCTTTATATATCTTTATATCTTATGAAGAATGAGTTGTAAGATATTCATAGCTTGTGCATTTATAATATACATTTTCTGCTTCATTACTATCATTTTGACTTTTCGCATGTCTTGAATTGGGAATTATATGTATAAATGATATAAATAGCTATCCATACTTTAATTTTGCATTCGATAATGATTGTTTTGTATCTGTTTTTGATATAAACCAGTATTTCTTGGCAGATATCCTGATCATAAGTGGAAGAAACTTTATATGCACTCTCAGTACTGGAAATTATTTATGAAGCTTGAATTTATCTTGGATATTTCTTTGCTTTAACTTTTCTTGGGACTCAATTCCACTGGTGGAGATATGAAAGGATACGAGTATTTATGTCTCTCTAGTGTTTTATTGTAACGAAACAAATACATCATTTGGTTTCTATTTTTCTCATATGTACTTTCAGCACAAGAAATTATTTATGAAACTCGCATATATCTTTGATGTTTCTTTGTTTGAACTTTTCTTGGAACTCAATTCCACTGGTGGAGATATGAAAGGCTACTAGTATTTAGGTCTAACGAGTGTTTCATTATTCCTATGTAACCAATAAATACATCATTTGATTTCTATTTTTCTCATCAATTTCGTTTTCAATGTTCCTTTTCAGTTTTTAGACTTTCTTTCATTTAAGTAAAATGTATTTTTTATGGCTTATTTTATTTTTTTTTTTTTGGTTTATTCTAACCAGATTCAAATTTTGCAGCTAAGAGAAGATATATTTGATCTTCATGTATCCCATTTCCATTTCCCGCCAATTTCATTTCCGTATCCCATAACCGATCTATTGCATTGATGTGATAAGCAGGAATATATACTTGATTGCTTTTCCATGTAAAGCCTATGTTGGGTTTTTGATTTGAAGTCTTCGATGTTTTAATATGAATTTAATATGGTTCTCAAACAATTCGTAGAGTTATAAACAGGTGGAATATGATCAAACAAATTTTAAATATACTTTTGATAAAAAAAATAATATACAATATATAAATAATTTGTATTTCTCAATGCTATATTGAATAAATATTTAACATAGTATGAAAGTTGAGTAGAAAAATAATTATATAAGATTATATTAGAATAATAGAATAAAGACACACTATTTAAGGTAATATATTGTTAAGTGAATGTGATTAGCTCCATGTGGGTAATAGAATAAAATAACATAAACATGTGGAACTTTAGAAATGAGAAGACATACAATACATATTACATTGTATAAATATATATAAAGTTCTTCAGCAATGTGTGATAGTTTTAGTATGCAAAACAGAAAAATAATTAAAGTCCCACAAAATATATTTTAAAAAGTTTCCAGTGATGTTGGAAGTGTCTTTGAAAAGTGTTGTGTTATAATAAAAAACATTTTTCAGTTAAGTACAAAACTTGAGTGAAATTGATTTTAAATAAAGAAATAAAAAGCTGAACGTTAGTGAAAACACTACGAATTAAAATGGTCCTTCGAATAACCCATATAACAGTCGCAAGCTTAAAGTGAAAATAGATTTTCCTCATCCAAGTAAAACATAGTAAATATTTAATAATTAGGAATGTCAATGTAAATAGGGTAAGATGAGCCAAAAAATTATAAATGTATCCCATGCTCTGACTTGATTTTTATTTCAGCGAAATCTATTCTAAAACAACAAATGTATATTCATGTTTTTATTTATATATATAATATAATATAATATATAATATAATATAATATAATATATATATATATATATATATATATATATATATATATATATATATATATATATATATATATATATATATATATATATATATATATAAATAGAGTTTTTCATATATAACATTCAAAGTGAAAGAATGAATAAACTATGTTATACAAAACTAAATAATTTGGAGTGTCTATTTATTAAGGAAATTCCTATCTTTGTACCGATTGTCGTAAAAATTAATGTATTTTTTGTATATATGTTAGGGAAATTTGTATGTGTAGCTTTGATTCAACGCCTACCTATAAATGTTTCATGTGGTCATACCTAATAAGGAAATTTTTATATCTGCACACACTCTCTTTAATTTTTACTCCGTGTTTGAATACCACCTACCTAAATGGGAATTAATGCTTGTATATAGTTCGTTGACTTTGACGTAGTTTTCTTTCACACATCCTTCAACTTTTACTGTGTTTTGTATACACCCTACCTTAAAAGAAAATTTTGTTTTCAAACACTTTAAATTATCGTAGTTTTTATATAGGGAAAATTTCCTTATGTTTTCACACAAACTCATTAAATTTTAACTAATTTTTGTATAACACCTACCTATTGGGGAAAAATGTTTTCACGCAGACGTTTGTCAAATTTGACGCAGTTTTCGTACACCTACCTAATAGGGAAATTATGTTTCAAAGACTCTTGAAATTAAACGCAGTTTTTGTACAATACCTACTTACTGGGGAAATTTTTAATGTTTTCACACACTCTCTAAATTTTACTCAGTTTTTGTATAACACCTACCTATTAAGGAAACTGTTTTCACACAGACATTCGTTAAGTTTGACGCTGATTTTGTATAAACCTTAGATCTAGGGATATGTGTTATTAGTTTTTGTATTGACTCTTTAAATTTGCCGCAGTCATCGTATGACACCTACCTATTAGAGATGTATTTCATGTGTTCGCACAGGGAACTTTTAATGTTTTCACACACTCATTAAATTTAACGCTGCTTTAATAGGGAAATTGTGTTTTCTTTGAATTTCACGCCGTTTTCGTATACCATCTACTTATTAGGGAAATAATAAAGTTTTCACACACTCTTTTTAAATTTTATTTAGTATTTGTATTCCACCTGCCTATTAGGGAAATTTTTTCGTGTTCACGCAGCCTCAAAATTTAACGCAGTTTTTGTAAAAAAATCGATGTATTAGGGAATTGTCACATATTTATAAAAATCGTTGTAAAGTTGAACGTAGGGCTTGTATTGCATTGTATTGTATTGTATTATTCATAATTGTTCTTAATTTAATCGCAGTTTTGAAATAACCCAAGCTTATGTAAAAGGTAAAATTGGTATGTTTTTATCAGTTCTGAACTTAAAGATGTATCCGTATTGAGGGACATTTTTAAAAATTTGTTATAATTCGCTTGAACGCGGTTTTCCTTCATATTTATAGGAATTTTACAGATGATATTTGTTGATTGATTCGAAAGTTTGTGTTCAGCAGAAGGATTGTGTATAAAGCGGGTTGCAGAAATATTCCGAAGATCCGTATTGATGATAAGATCGGAACTAAAAATTGATGTAGACGCATCTAATGATGACAGCTGCGGTTGTAGTTGTATTGTATTTGTGAAAAGGCAGGATCAGAAATTCCATATGGAAGTTGACTGGAACAGATTGGAATATCTTTGAAGAACTTAAGTAGCGTTTTCGGACTGATGTGTAGAAACTATGGTTAAGTATTTGTGGAAATTCTCATATTTATTGCTAATGAGTCCTTTGACTACATACATTCGTTGAGAACATAAAATTCAGGAGAAATATTCTAACGATTAAGTTTGAAAAACTGTGACTTTATTCAATCAATATATTATATAATCGTTTACAAAATAAATGTTGGATTACGACACGTTCATTCGAGATAATTCAAAACTAGAATTTAATTAAATGAAAGTCACTTCATACAAAATTCATGGTCTTATTTTAGGAAATGTTTCAAATAGGGTTTATTGTTTTGTATGTCTTGAGATTCAAGTAAATCTATTTTTATCAATAATATAAAGAGTTATGACCATTTTCAGGTGTTTGTCAATATATTTTCAACATTTTTTCTTTACCATATACTTTTAAAAGATAATATGGATTATAGATTTAAATTTCCTCAATTTCATAGTCAAAAAGTAATGAAGTTTTCATCAATATTACACACACACACACTTAAAATTTGACCAAGTTTTTGTGTAACACCTACCTATTAGGGAAATATTTATTTCGCTGTTTTTGTATAACGCCTACCTATTAGACAAGTTTTTATGTCTTTATACCGATTGTTATAAAATGGGATACACTTTTTGTTATAATATCCTATTTATTGGAAAAAATTTGTAATTTTTGTATGCCTACCTATTAGGAAAATGTTTTATATTTCCTCTTAAATGTAAATCGTAACTTTTCACGCACTTTTCGCATAACTTCTACTCCTTCCTAATATCGCACCTGCCTATAAACAAAATTGTTGATACTTTCACACAGAGAGTGAATGGGTAGTAAGCGTATAATTGAAAAAAGTAGACATTGAGAGATGAGAACACGAACAAAATATGTGTCAAATTTATGTTTAGCAAGTGTTAGTTTTAGTATGTAATACAGAAAAACAAATAAATTTAAATACCAAACGACTTAAAAAGTTTCCAGTAATGTTGGAAGTGTCTCTGGAAAGTGTTGTGTTATAATAAATAACTGTTTTCAGTAGAATACAAATAAAAAGCTGAACGTTAGTGAAAACACTAGGAATTCAAATGGTCCTTCGAATAACCCATATAACAGTCGCAAGCTTAAAGTGAAAATAGGTTTTCCTCATCCAAGTAAATAGTTAATATTTAAAAATTTTGAATGTCAATGTAAATAGTGTAAGTGCCGAGACAAACCAAACATAATAAATGTATGCCATGCTCTGACTTGATTTTAATTTCAGCTAAATCTATTACAAAACAACAAATAAATATGAATCTTTACATATACTGGTATATATATATATATATATATATATATATATATATATATATATATATATATATATATATATATATATATATATATATATATATATATATATATATATATATATATATATATATATATATATAGTGATTTTCATATATAACTAAAATTGGTAATGTTTCATCCGAAGTGAAATAATGAATAAACTGTGTTATACAAAAATAAAAAACAAAAAATTAAATATTTTATACCGATCGTCGTAGTTTGTATAACATCTGTTAGGGAAATTTGTATGTGTAGCTTTGGTACAACGCCTACCTATAAATGAAATGTTTCATGTGGTCGTAAAGAGTCTTTAAATGTTACGCAGTTTTTGTTAAGCACCTACCTACTAGGGATATATTTTTTACGCAGTTTCGTAATTTTACTCAGTGTTAAAATGCCACCTACCTAATCGGGAAATGATCTTTGTACATATATAGCTCGTTGACTTTGACGTAGTTTTCTTTCACACTTTCTTCAAATTTTACTGAGTGCTTTGTATACCACCTACCTAATAGGGAAAGTGTTATGTTTTCACACACTCTGTTAAGTTTTACTCAGTGTTTTCTTTACACCCTACCTAATAGGGACATTTTTATGTTTTCGCACACTCTCTTTAAGTTTTACTCAGTGTTTTGTATACCACCTACCTAATAGGGAAATTGTTATGTTTTCGCACACTCTGTTAAGTTTTACTCAGTGTTTTCTTTACACCCTACCTAATAGGGACATTTTTATGTTTTCGCACACTCTCTTTAAGTTTTACTCAGTGTTTTGTATACCACCTACCTAATAGGGAAATTGTTATGTTTTCACACACTCTGTTAAGTTTTACTCAGTGTTTTCTTTACACCCTACCTAATAGGGAAATTGTTATGTTTTCACACACTCTGTTAAGTTTTACTCAGTGTTTTGTATACACCCTACCTAATAGGGAAATTGTTATGTTTTCACACACTCTGTTAAGTTTTACTCAGTGTTTTGTATACACCCTACCTAATAGGGAAATTGTTATGTTTTCACACACTCTGTTAAGTTTTACTCAGTGTTTTGTATACACCCTACCTAATAGGGAAATTGTTATGTTTTCACACACTCTAAATTGTTATGTTTTCACACACTCTGTTAAGTTTTACTCAGTGTTTTCTTTACACCCTACCTAGTAGGGAAATTGTTATGTTTTCACACACTCTCTTTAAGTTTTACTCAGTGTTTTGTATACCACCTACCTAATAGGGAAATTGTTATGTTTTCACACACTCTGTTAAATTTTACGCAGTGTTTTCTTTACACCCCAAACTTCCCCTCTTAGTTTTACTCAGTTTTGTATACCACCTACCTTAATAGGGAAATTGTTATGTTTTCACACACTCTGTTAAGTTTTACTCAGTGTTTTGTATACACCCTACCTAATAGGGAAATTGTTCATGTTTTCACACACTCTGTTAAGTTTTACTCAGTGTTTTGTATACCACCTACCTAATACGGAATCATGTTTTCATGTTTCACACACTCTCTTTAAGTTTTACTCAGTGTTTTGTATACCACCTACCTAATAGGGAAATTGTTATGTTTTCACACACTCTGTTAAGTTTTACTCAGTGTTTTCTTTACACCCTACCTAATAGGGACATTTTTATGTTTTCACACACTCTCTTTAAGTTTTACTCAGTGTTTTGTATACCACCTACCTAATAGGGAAATTGTTATGTTTTCACACACTCTGTTAAGTTTTACTCAGTGTTTTCTTTACACCCTACCTAATAGGGACATTTTTATGTTTTCACACACTCTCTTTAAGTTTTACTCAGTGTTTTGTATACCACCTACCTAAATGGGAAATTGTTATGTTTTCACACTCTTTAAATTTTTTGTAGTTTTTATATAGGGAATATTTCTTATATTTTCTCACAAACTCTTTAAATTTTAACCAGTTTTTGTATAACACCTACCTAATAGGGAAATTATGTTTCAAAGACTCTTGAACACTCTTTAAATTTTACTCAGTTTTTGTATAACACCTACCTATTAAGGAAACTGTTTTCACACAGACATTCGTTAAGTTTGACGCTGATTTTGTATAAACCTTAGATCTAGGGATATGTGTTATTAGTTTTTGTATTGACTCTTTAAATTTGCCGCAGTCATCGTATGACACCTACCTATTAGAGATGTATTTCATGTGTTCGCACAGATTTGTTTAATTTTACGCAGTTTTTGTATAGCACCTACCTATTAGGGAACTTTTAATGTTTTCACACACTCATTAAATTTAACGCTGCTTTAATAGGGAAATTGTGTTTTCTTTGAATTTGACGCCGTTTTCGTATACCATCTACTTATTAGGGAAATAATAAAGTTTTCACACACTCTTTTTAAATTTTATTTAGTATTTGTATTCCACCTGCCTATTAGGGAAATTTTTTCGTGTTCACGCAGCCTCAAAATTTAACGCAGTTTTTGTAAAAAAAATCGATGTATTAGGGAATTGTCACATATTTATAAAAATCGTTGTAAAGTTGAACGTAGGGCTTGTATTGCATTGTATTGTATTGTATTATTCATAATTGTTCTTAATTTAATCGCAGTTTTGAAATAACCCAAGCTTATGTAAAAGGTAAAATTGGTATGTTTTTATCAGTTCTGAACTTAAAGATGTATCCGTATTGAGGGACATTTTTAAAAATTTGTTATAATTCGCTTGAACGCGGTTTTCCTTCATATTTATAGGAATTTTACAGATGATATTTGTTGATTGATTCGAAAGTTTGTGTTCAGCAGAAGGATTGTGTATAAAGCGGGTTGCAGAAATATTCCGAAGATCCGTATTGATGATAAGATCGGAACTAAAAATTGATGTAGACGCATCTAATGATGACAGCTGCGGTTGTAGTTGTATTGTATTTGTGAAAAGGCAGGATCAGAAATTCCATATGGAAGTTGACTGGAACAGATTGGAATATCTTTGAAGAACTTAAGTAGCGTTTTCGGACTGATGTGTAGAAACTATGGTTAAGTATTTGTGGAAATTCTCATATTTATTGCTAATGAGTCCTTTGACTACATACATTCGTTGAGAACATAAAATTTAGGAGAAATATTCTAACGATTAAGTTTGAAAAACTGTGACTTTATTCAATCAATATATTATATAATCGTTTACAAAATAAATGTTGGATTACGACACGTTCATTCGAGATAATTCAAAACTAGAATTTAATTAAATGAAAGTCACTTCATACAAAATTCATGGTCTTATTTTAGGAAATGTTTCAAATAGGGTTTATTGTTTTGTATGTCTTGAGATTCAAGTAAATCTATTTTTATCAATAATATAAAGAGTTATGACCATTTTCAGGTGTTTGTCAATATATTTTCAACATTTTTTCTTTACCATATACTTTTAAAAGATAATATGGATTATAGATTTAAATTTCCTCAAATTCATAGTCAAAAAGTAATGAAGTTTTCATCAATATTACACACACACACACTTAAAATTTGACCAAGTTTTTGTGTAACACCTACCTATTAGGGAAATATTTATTTCGCTGTTTTTGTATAACGCCTACCTATTAGACAAGTTTTTATGTCTTTATACCGATTGTTATAAAATGGGATACACTTTTTGTTATAATATCCTATTTATTGGAAAAAATTTGTAATTTTTGTATGCCTACCTATTAGGAAAATGATTTATATTTCCTCTTAAATGTAAATCGTAACTTTTCACGCACTTTTCGCATAACTTCTACTCCTTCCTTATATCGCACCTGCCTATAAACAAAATTGTTGATACTTTCACACAGAGAGTGAATGGGTAGTAAGCGTATAATTGAAAAAAGTAGACATTGAGAGATGAGAACACGAACAAAATATGTGTCAAATTTATGTTTAGCAAGTGTTAGTTTTAGTATGTAATACAGAAAAACAAATAAATTTAAATACCAAACGACTTAAAAAGTTTCCAGTAATGTTGGAAGTGTCTCTGGAAAGTGTTGTGTTATAATAAATAACTGTTTTCAGTAGAATACAAATAAAAAGCTGAACGTTAGTGAAAACACTAGGAATTCAAATGGTCCTTCGAATAACCCATATAACAGTCGCAAGCTTAAAGTGAAAATAGGTTTTCCTCATCCAAGTAAATAGTTAATATTTAAAAATTTTGAATGTCAATGTAAATAGTGTAAGTGCCGAGACAAACCAAACATAATAAATGTATGCCATGCTCTGACTTGATTTTAATTTCAGCTAAATCTATTACAAAACAACAAATAAATATGAATCTTTACATATACTGGTATATATATATATATATATATATATATATATATATATATATATAAAAAAAAAAATTATATATATAGTGATTTTCATATATAACTAAAATTGGTAATGTTTCATCCGAAGTGAAATAATGAATAAACTGTGTTATACAAAAATAAAAAACAAAAAATTAAATATTTTATACCGATCGTCGTAGTTTGTATAACATCTGTTAGGGAAATTTGTATGTGTAGCTTTGGTACAACGCCTACCTATAAATGAAATGTTTCATGTGGTCGTAAAGAGTCTTTAAATGTTACGCAGTTTTTGTTAAGCACCTACCTACTAGGGATATATTTTTTACGCAGTTTCGTAATTTTACTCAGTGTTAAAATGCCACCTACCTAATCGGGAAATGATCTTTGTACATAGCTCGTTGACTTTGACGTAGTTTTCTTTCACACTTTCTTCAAATTTTACTCAGTGTTTTGTATACCACCTACCTAATAGGGAAATTGTTATGTTTTCACACACTCTGTTAAATTTTACGCAGTGTTTTCTTTACACCCTTCTTAATAGGGAAATTGCTATGTTTTCACACACTCTCTTTAAGTTTTACTCAGTGTTTTGTATACCACCTACCTAATAGGGAAATTGTTATGTTTTCACACACTCTGTTAAGTTTTACTCAGTGTTTTCTTTACACCCTACCTAATAGGGACATTTTTATGTTTTCGCACACTCTCTTTAAGTTTTACTCAGTGTTTTGTATACCACCTACCTAATAGGGAAATTGTTATGTTTTCGCACACTCTGTTAAGTTTTACTCAGTGTTTTCTTTACACCCTACCTAATAGGGACATTTTTATGTTTTCACACACTCTCTTTAAGTTTTACTCAGTGTTTTGTATACCACCTACCTAATAGGGAAATTGTTATGTTTTCACACACTCTGTTAAGTTTTACTCAGTGTTTTGTATACACCCTACCTAATAGGGAAATTGTTATGTTTTCACACACTCTGTTAAGTTTTACTCAGTGTTTTGTATACACCCTACCTACTAGGGAAATTGTTATGTTTTCACACACTCTGTTAAGTTTTACTCAGTGTTTTCTTTACACCCTACCTAGTAGGGAAATTGTTATGTTTTCACTCACTCTCTTTAAGTTTTACTCAGTGTTTTGTATACCAAATACCTAAATAGGAAATTTTCATGTTTTCACACACTCTCTTTAAGTTTTACTCAGTGTTTTGTATACCACCTACCTAATAGGGAAATTGTTATGTTTTCACACACTCTGTTAAGTTTTACTCAGTGTTTTGTATACACCCTACCTAATAGGGAAATTGTTATGTTTTCACACACTCTGTTAAGTTTTACTCAGTGTTTTGTATACCACCTACCTAATAGGGAAATTGTTATGTTTTCACACACTCTGTTAAATTTTACGCAGTGTTTTCTTTACACCCTTCTTAATAGGGAAATTGCTATGTTTTCACACACTCTCTTTAAGTTTTACTCAGTGTTTTGTATACCACCTACCTTAATAGGGAAATTGTTATGTTTTCACACACTCTGTTAAGTTTTACTCAGTGTTTTGTATACACCCTACCTAATAGGGAAATTGTTATGTTTTCACACACTCTCTTTAAGTTTTACTCAGTTTTTCGTATACCACCTACCTTAATGGGAAATTGTTATGTTTTCACACACTCTGTTAAGTTTTACTCAGTGTTTTGTATACCACCTACCTAATAGGGAAATTGTTATGTTTTCACACACTCTGTTAAGTTTTACTCAGTGTTTTCTTTACACCCTACCTAATAGGGACATTGTTATGTTTTCACACACTCTCTTTAAGTTTTACTCAGTGTTTTGTATACCACCTACCTAATAGGGAAATTGTTATGTTTTCACACACTCTGTTAAGTTTTACTCAGTGTTTTCTTTACACCCTACCTAATAGGGAAATTGTTATGTTGTCAGACACTCTCTTTAAGTTTTACTCAGTGTTTTGTATACCACCTACCTAATAGGGAAATTGTTATGTTTTCACACACTCTGTTAAGTTTTACTCAGTGTTTTGTATACCACCTACCTAATAGGGAAATTGTTATGTTTTCACACACTCTGTTAAGTTTTACTCAGTGTTTTGTATACCACCTACCTAATAGGGAAATTGTTATGTTTTCACACACTCTGTTAAGTTTTACTCAGTGTTTTCTTTACACCCTACCTAATAGGGACATTTTTATGTTTTCACACACTCTGTTAAGTTTTACTCAGTGTTTTGTATACCACCTACCTAATAGGGAAATTGTTATGTTTTCACACACTTTGTTAAGTTTTACTCAGTGTTTTGTATACCACCTACCTAATAGGGAAATTGTTATGTTTTCACACACTCTGTTAAGTTTTACTCAGTGTTTTGTATACCACCTACCTAATGGGGAAATTGTTATGTTTTCACACACTCTCTTTAAGTTTTACTTAGTGTTTTGTATACCACCTACCTAAGAGGGAAATTGTTATGTTTTCACACACTCTGTTAAGTTTTACTCAGTGTTTTCTTTACACCCTACCTAATAGGAACATTTTTATGTTTTCGCACACTCTCTTTAAGTTTTACTCAGTGTTTTGTATACCACCTACCTAATAGTGAAATTGTTATGTTTTCACACACTCTCTTTAAGTTTTACTTAGTGTTTTGTATACACCCTACCTAATAGGGAAATTGTTATGTTTTCACACACTCTGTTAAATTTTACGCAGTGTTTTCTTTACACCCTTCTTAATAGGGAAATTGCTATGTTTTCACACACTCTCTTTAAGTTTTACTTAGTGTTTTGTATACACCCTACCTAATAGGGAAATTGTTATGTTTTCACACACTCTGTTAAGTTTTACTCAGTGTTTTCTTTACACCCTACCTAATAGGGACATTTTTATGTTTTCACACACTCTCTTTAAGTTTTACTCAGTGTTTTGTATACCACCTACCTAAATGGGAAATTGTTATGTTTTCACACTCTTTAAATTTTTTGTAGTTTTTATATAGGGAATATTTCTTATATTTTCTCACAAAATAATAATAATAAATTTTAACCAGTTTTTGTATAACACCTACCTAATAGGGAAATTATGTTTCAAAGACTCTTGAACACTCTTTAAATTTTACTCAGTTTTTGTATAACACCTACCTATTAAGGAAACTGTTTTCACACAGACATTCGTTAAGTTTGACGCTGATTTTGTATAAACCTTAGATCTAGGGATATGTGTTATTAGTTTTTGTATTGACTCTTTAAATTTGCCGCAGTCATCGTATGACACCTACCTATTAGAGATGTATTTCATGTGTTCGCACAGATTTGTTTAATTTTACGCAGTTTTTGTATAGCACCTACCTATTAGGGAACTTTTAATGTTTTCACACACTCATTAAATTTAACGCTGCTTTAATAGGGAAATTGTGTTTTCTTTGAATTTGACGCCGTTTTCGTATACCATCTACTTATTAGGGAAATAATAAAGTTTTCACACACTCTTTTTAAATTTTATTTAGTATTTGTATTCCACCTGCCTATTAGGGAAATTTTTTCGTGTTCACGCAGCCTCAAAATTTAACGCAGTTTTTGTAAAAAAAATCGATGTATTAGGGAATTGTCACATATTTATAAAAATCGTTGTAAAGTTGAACGTAGGGCTTGTATTGCATTGTATTGTATTGTATTATTCATAATTGTTCTTAATTTAATCGCAGTTTTGAAATAACCCAAGCTTATGTAAAAGGTAAAATTGGTATGTTTTTATCAGTTCTGAACTTAAAGATGTATCCGTATTGAGGGACATTTTTAAAAATTTGTTATAATTCGCTTGAACGCGGTTTTCCTTCATATTTATAGGAATTTTACAGATGATATTTGTTGATTGATTCGAAAGTTTGTGTTCAGCAGAAGGATTGTGTATAAAGCGGGTTGCAGAAATATTCCGAAGATCCGTATTGATGATAAGATCGGAACTAAAAATTGATGTAGACGCATCTAATGATGACAGCTGCGGTTGTAGTTGTATTGTATTTGTGAAAAGGCAGGATCAGAAATTCCATATGGAAGTTGACTGGAACAGATTGGAATATCTTTGAAGAACTTAAGTAGCGTTTTCGGACTGATGTGTAGAAACTATGGTTAAGTATTTGTGGAAATTCTCATATTTATTGCTAGTCATCCTTTGTTGAGTACGGATCATGTGTGGGTTGTTGTTTTGTTTACTGTTGCTAAAGTACTATCTGGTCAACATCTAGTGTATTTTTCTTAGTTTTGATCATTCCTTAAAAAAAAAATAAAAGTACTGTTTTATCATTCGCGACTTTCGAGAAGATTTGATTTCAGATTTTCAGAAGAGCCTATGAATGCAAAATCTGTTTAATTGAGATTATAAAATTCAAGAACATACTTATAGCGTTAAAAAACTTCACGGAATGAATTCTGGCTTAAGACATATGTGAAATTCACTTCATTTAAATTTCATCGTCTTTTTTTTGTTTTAGAAAATTTTTCAAATAATGTTCATAGCTGAGATTCAATGTATCTATTTTTTTTTTAAAACATGAATATAGAGT
Organism: Drosophila leonis; assembly: GCA_035045365.1. Classification (NCBI taxonomy): domain Eukaryota; kingdom Metazoa; phylum Arthropoda; class Insecta; order Diptera; family Drosophilidae; genus Drosophila; species Drosophila leonis. The sequence goes on along the minus strand of JAWNPC010000284.1, from coordinate 283,116 downwards.
TATAGACTGTTGTCAGGTATTTGTCAAAATATTATCAACATTTTTTCTTTACCATATACTTTGAATAGAAAACATGGTTTCAAGATTTAAATGTCCTTAATATTATTTAAAATATATTAATTTTTCATTGATATAATTATTTAATATTTGAACTGAGTTGTCAAAATATTTTTTATGATTTTCATTAATGCATCTCGTTTTGAAATATTTATATGGTTTTTAAGAGAGTTTTGTATGTTATGTCGTAACTTAACCTGTGTGAGTGGCTTCCTTAGATTATGTCAATAAACCTGTGGTAAATAACCCAGGTGAGTGTCCCTTCCTCCGCTTGTATGATGATTAGACTGAAATTTGTTTAGAATTTTAACTTAAAATAAAAATATGGCGAACAATTGTTTCGAAATTTATTGGTCTCAGATTTCTTTTATTCTTTTTTGATTGTAGCTTCTTTTCTGTTTGGTGAGCTCTCTTTTTCATATTCATATTCATATTCATATTCTTTTTCTTTTTCTTTTTCATTCATATTTTCTTCTTCTCATTTTCTATAACTGAATTGGACAAGTGTAATTACAAGAATAATGGACACAAGTTATCTTAAATCTTGGATGTGTACAAAAACGGAAGAAATAATTTGTTTTGTATTTTGATTTGGTTTTTTTTTCTTTTTACAGTTTCAGGTATTTCAAGAACTTAAGCCACGCTTGTCGTGTACTTGTAAATGTTTAAGTTAACAACAGAGAAAAAATATATTAAGTAATAAAAAGATATATTCTATAATTTGTGGTTTTCGAAACGAACGAGCAATCGGTTGCTACTCCAGATACTAGATATATATGTATATCGATCGATGTCAGTAGAGTGTTGTATCTATTTGATCAGTATTGAGATAACGGTCGATGGTAGGTAAATAACAGAAGACCGTTTATATAGTACATATGTAATTGGGCGCCTTTCTTTTGAACAAGTCTTAGTAGAGCAGAGAAGTCGATACAGGTTCCTATTTATATTCAATCCACGCAATCACAATCTGATAAAAACGATGTTTAGTACCCCTGTGTAGGCCGCGACACACACATTTAGTCGCAGTTTAGATATACTCTCACGGCTACATGGGACCGAACAAGCAGCATTTTCAGCTAATTGTAAGGCCTTTTCTCACGTATTGCGTTCAAGTTAAACATCGTTCGATCGCGTATCAACTTTCAACGCCCAACTATAAAGTTTAGAGAAAGAAATACATATTGCTTGGTTAACGTGTATAACAATGATCAAAGTGACAGTTTATAAATAATATTAACAACTAGATTTTAAACGGCTAAACAACTTATGATTTAGGTTTTAAGAGAATTGCCAATTATAAGCGACAGTTGGAGAAAACGTCTCAGTCTTAGGTAGATGTGGTCTTATATGTATACGTATAGAAAGAGATGGAAACACACAAATACATTCGAAGACAAAGGTGGGTCGTACAACTCACCACGAGGTGAGTTCATTGCAGCTGCTGCCATGCCACGCTACGGCATCTGTGCGCAAGTGCAAGCGAGATAGAATACGTGTATACGAGTTTTATATGTACATGCAAATACAATGCTATTTCTTGTTAGAGCAGGCCAGCTGCTCTCCTTTTAGGGGATTAAACAAAGAACAGTCGAGAATTTACTCGAAATGACCGAAAAATATACTATGTAGATAGATAGAACTAAGGGCTTTGCATGGGGTAGAAATTGTGCTAGAAGCTACGAAAAAAATTATTTATATGTATTACGCAATACAAAATTACTATAAGTACGATAGAATTACACAATATTTGCAAATTTGAGAAAATAAACGTTTACTTCGAAAAGCAGAAAACACGATGACGTCACGTTTGAAAACGTTTCAAATTGCAAATAGTTGGGTAATAGAACTAGGCCTTATGCTTAGATTTTCGCTTACGTATAACAAGTAAAGAAGCTGGTTTCGCTGTTTCGGTTTATACCTGGCTTCCTAACTCCAAACTCCTCAAGTCCAGGTCAGGACAACATACACTCCGGGATCTGGCTATAGTCTTGCCTGCCTCAGCAATTTCATTGCAAACTCCTGGCATCTGCCTCAGCCTCAGCCTGCCTACAGTGCAATTTCTCTAGCCAAATGTGGAAAAACTTGGCCATTGCTTTCGTGTTGCCCCATTTCCTCAATGTGAAAACGCCTTAAAAGTGCCCACGACGATGACGACGAGCAGATTTCATTTTCTTTGTTCACAGCAAAAAAGCTCGAACGATGCTAGCAACTATTTCAGCCGACGTGCCATATTATAGCTTCGCAGTTTCGCCTTTCCAACAGCTTCTGCACACATTTTCATTGCAGTTGAATAATCTTTATGTATAGCAAACTATGCACTAATCCAGAAATAAATTTTATTTTTCAAACTGTTTTTAATTTCACTGTAGAACTTCACTAGGACACTTATTTTCTTCGAATGACTGCAGTGCAAGCAGTCACCCGTATTTATACCCAGCGGCAGCTGCCTTCTCGACGATTCGAAAAATCGATTTGTCTCCCTTGTGTACCCCACAATTCTAGTAAAGGAGTGAGTGAGTACACTGCTGTGTGTTGTCTACGTGATTCACTGCTGTATATACTCTTGTCAAATTAATATAGCTATGTATATATTTTCGTTATAGAATTGACTATATTCAGGGAATTTTTAAATACATATGTGTATGTGTATGTCGAACATGTACAATAAATTAAAATATGCTTATCAATCGAGCCTATGAAATTCGATAGACAATTTTCTACCTACATGCATACATATGTACATGTACATACATATTTATGTTGTTTTTAATGTAAAAATGCTATTGCCAGACTTCTGTTGTGCGAGGGGGATAACAACATACACACACTGACAGGCTTGCCAGACTTGTGTTGTGGAAATTTCTAGTAACTTCGCGCGCATCATTTGAATGTGTTGTATAATTCTGTTATACTGTAACGTTATACTTTGTTATACTTTAACGTGCTTTAGCACAACGTATTTCAAATACGAGAAGAAAAAATCATAGAAGAATTTCACACATATTTTGAAATGTACAGCAAATTTTAAAATATTAATTATTAATAATATTGTAAAATGCATGTTTTAATAAAATTAATGCATAAAAAATATAATTAAATTTTAAATATAATTATAATTTATTTAAATTAATATAGTTAAGAACATTTCCGAAATTTTTAATTTCCGAATCGATCCCGAAAATTGCAAAATTTCAGTATTCAACATTTTTGATGGCAATCGAAAGGTACAATTTTTACGATTTGCAATTGGTCTACAACTCGGAAGTTGTACGACCCAAGGTAGACTTTCAAATTGTAATAAATTGGTTTCGGAATCGAACCAATTTCGCACAGTGTAGCTGTCAGCTTCGCATTGTTTGTGTGTGTTGAACCAAGCACAAGGTTTTTGAACCTTTGCGTGGCAGAGCAGGAAAGCCAGCTGTTGGCAGAGAGCGCGCGCGCATCCTATGCTTAACGCTTCAAGCAGGGTGGGTTCTCGGTCTCACTCTCCCTCTCATTCACAATCTCTCAATTGCAATCTCACTCTCACTCTCACTCTTATTGAGTGAGTGGTTTTGTGCCTTGAGTGGAGTGAATTTGAATGCGCTAAATATGAATGCTAACGAGCTAAGCAATAAACAAAGCTGAAACTTCGCAACTGCCGTTAAACTTTAAACAAGAAGAAGAACAAAGAAGAGAGAGAGAGTGAGAGAGGTCAAAGTTGGGGCGGAAATTGCTGACCCAGGCTTAAATCAGCTTTACGCAACTTATGCGAATGGCCTGGACGGAAGGCGCATTGGCTAAAGGAAATACAGCAATAACGCTACGGTTCGCCTTGGAGGGAGCCCATTCGCATAACGGCAATTGGCAGGACAAACAAAATGATAAAGACTGAGTTGTCGGAAATTGCGAATACGCCATGGGCGCCCGTGTGTAACTGCAATGATAGCAGAGAAGAGCCTGGCTCTGCCTGCTGCCCGCTGCCTGCCAGTTCGCCTGGCTTGTTGCTTTTGTTTTGTTTCCTGCGGCAGTGCAACAATTTGGATAGAAACTGACATACACACACACCCACACCCACACCCACACCCATACACACACCCACAAACACAAACAGAAACTCACCCCCGCACACAAAATGAGGGAAAACATTCAAATGGCATAATAAACGTATTTACCAAAGAATAGGCCGCAACAACAGCATGCTCTATTATGAGCCTCACACAGAGAGCCTGGTTAAGTAAAGTGTTTTGTTTTGCCATCTGAGCTTTGCTCAGGGCCTCTCACGCGCGTTCCCTGACATTTTGCAATTGTTTAGCCTTGGTTATTGCCAAATGTAGTCCTTCAATTTTTGAGCCTACAAACTTGTATGTTTTCCGAGCCTGCGAATTGCGAAAGCCAGAGAAAAACAACAAATGTTGTAGCATAACTCTGTCAATGCATTTGAGGGCCATTCCCAATTTATACACTGAGCAAAATGAAAGTAAATTATGTTTTTTCAAATTAGATTCAGCTTAAAATAGTTTTTAAGAACTTATCAGTTATGTCAGTCAGCCATCAGCAGATCTTACACAATAGTATACTGTGCTCGTATTATGTAATGCATGCACAGTAAAGCTTCCCTAATTGGGACACCTGCTAGTTATTTACATTAAATTATTTATTTTTACCAAATTTAATTCAAATTGAATCTAATAAATGTTATGTATTAAAGTATTTAAGATTCTTGTGTGAAGTCTCCTTTGCAGTTAGTCTAAGGAAATTCGGGCATTGTAAGACTTGTCATTTTTTGAGTGTATTAGGCGACAAGGACAACAAGTCGCCTACACACACATTCACACACCCACTCACACACACATACGCACACCCACTCGCATTTGAGCGCTTACACACGTTGCTGGCAACTGGCGGCGGGCGCGGTTTGACAACAGGGACCTACATTCAGTCGTTTTTCCACTTCGGCTCTGTTGGCGTGTCTCTGTGTGCGTGTGTATGTGTGGAGCAGATAGAACTCTGCTTGCCACAAAAGCGAGCTGGCCGTGCAGCATTTGCAGCAGTGCCCAACCAGACACCAAACCGTGCGCAGCTCGCGCGACTCGCGTTGCAAAGAACCAACAAATATTAAAAAGGTCGAGCGTTTAACACGGAAACGAATACGAGTGTGTGTATGTGTGTATGTGTGTGTGTAGGTGTGTGTGTGTGTATGTGGGAGTCTGTGTATGACACTTTATGTGTGTGTGTGTGTGTTGTTTGTGCTGGAGCTGTGAAGTGTTGCAGTTAAACTTTAACCCAAATGCAGGCTGCGTCTTAATTAGTTTGTCTTCGCCTGCAAACGATTTGTCAACAGCTTGTTGTTATTGTTAGTGCTGTCGTTGGTGCAAGGACTGCCAGAACGGCCAGGACCCCGTCGCACAAGCACACACAGCATGTAAGCACAATTTAATGTGAAGCACTTTTACGCTGAGCGTATTGGCATTCTGTTAATGGGTCTATTGTCCGCCTGTTGGCACACCCCACGCACAAAAATGAAGGAAAAAAAATGAAGCGAAAAAATGATCGGAATAAAATTTCTTTATTTATTTATTTGTATTTCTATTTGTATTTGTATTTCGTTTTTTTTTGGCACTTCATCAAAGTGTTTCGTGCTTTTGGCACTTCTATTATTTTTTGGCCATTAGTCCATTTCGGGTTTCTGCTGCTTTTTTCACACATTTGGCACGCCTCGTTTGAGGTCAAAGTGCAACAAGAATAATCGCAATTCAATTAGTTAATAACAGTTGGCTGCGCATGTGTGCGTGCTGTGGCCAATGGCCATGTCCCTGTCCCTGAGCTTCAGCCTCCGTCTCCGCCTCCGCCACCACCAGCCTATGTCACGCCCACATTTTTGGTACCTAGCGAGATGCAATGAGTCCAGGGCACCCAGCATTTGGCCTTATCTAAAATATGCACACAAGTCCTTGGGGCACTCGTAATGCCAGCCCAAGGCAACGCCAGCTGACGAACAACCCGAATAACCCAATACCCGACAATAACAACAACAACAACAACATTAACAACAGCAACAGCAACAGCAATAACAACCCATTTTATAGGTGCAATCGCAGCTTTAGTATGCAGTTACAAATATTTTGCACAAAAAACTGCATATCAACCTTGGCGGGCGAAAACAACAGCAGCAACAACAACAACAACAACAACAACAACAACCACAACAACAACAACAACCACAACCACAATGAACACACAAATTAAAAGTGTTTTAGTCGACAGTAAACAGCTAATAGTTACCCTACAAGCGACTTAATATGCGAACTATTTTCTTGTGAATTTTATTACAAATCTCGTCAAGTAAATGCAGTTATATAAAAAGATAAATATTTATCCAACTGTGTTTACAATAGGAAAACAGACTTAATAATAAAATCAATTGATATCTGTCGCTATTAAGGAAATGAGAACTTATCAAGTTATGATATTTTAGTTATATTTATTAACTTTACATTTTGATACTAAAAGTGAGAGCGAACCGAAGTCAAATAATCCAACTTCAAGTTTTTAATAATTAACAAAAATTAACAATAAATTAAATATGTTGGAATTGCTCATAGCATAGTCGGCATAGCAAACAGACCACATTCAGAAGTCTTTAGATATCGATATTTATCGTAAGCATGATATATATTTGAAATATTATCAACTTTTGCAACTTAAGCTATATGAGAAGATAATTTTTAGCCACCAATAGCTAGGTACATATATCAACTGAACTGCTCAAGAACATTTATGATATATAAAAATCTATATACCCTGTTTTAAGGTATCAGCAGAGTATCCTTTCCATGCCCCTCCCTACACACACACAACACACTTTGCTGTGCTTGAATTTAATTGAATGTTGTATAATTCGCTACAGCCACGAAAATATCTACATATCCAAGCAAGAACCCAACTACAACTACAACTACAACTACAACTACAACTCAAGCTCGAACTCAAACTCAAACTCAAACTCAAACTCGAACTCGAAGAGCGAACCATTTATATACGTACATATAGATATATATAATATATTTTTTTGTGAGCACAATATGCCAAGCGACGCCAATTTTATAGACTTTTTATAAAAAGAACAACAGCAACAGCAACAAACACACGACGACAACATCTACAAGAACAGGAATATAGCATATATCTGACATCAATCTGAGCCAGATTTAGCTGGAGGATGGCAATTCGCAAACGCAAGCACAGAAGCCACATAGCTGGCGACACGCTGACGCCGACGACGACGGCAGCATCAGCGGCAGCAGCAGCTATGGCAGCAGCAACAACAACGGCAGCACTAACTGACAGCAGAGCTGCCACGCCCACAGCTGAGGCGGTTAGGTACTGGCAAAGCGAATTACTCTCGAATGCCAGCGCTAATAATTTCACGCATAATTTCTTGGATTTGCAAAATCTCTTGAATTTCAATGAGGCTGCCAGCAACAGCACCAGCAACAACAGCAACAGCGGCAACATTGTTGTTGCTGCCAACTTGTCGAGCACATCGAGTGCTATTAAAATGACTAACGGCTCCATTACGGACACTCTTTTGGGCACCATCTTAACAACGGCAACGGCCACAGTGGCGCCCGCTGCCAGCTCCTTAATCTCGAGCATTGCTGCCACAACAACAACAGCAACAGCGGCAGCGGCAGCGGCTGCAGCAGCAACAACAGCAACAGCTGCAACAAGCACTTCCCATTTGGCATTGGTCAACGATGCAACCTCATCCACCTATTACGCCAGCCTGCTGAACATGTCGCCGGCTACGACGAGCCTGATCACAGCCGCTGCTGCCACCAAGTCCTACAACGACAGCATACTGCGCTGGGAGCAACTGGACGGAAGTGTGGACTTTGGCTTTGATCCGCTCTATCGTCACTCGCTGGCCATGTCCATTGTCTACTGTGTGGCCTACATCGTGGTGTTCGTCGTCGGACTCATTGGCAACAGCTTTGTCATCGCCGTTGTCCTGCGTGCTCCTCGTATGCGTACTGTTACCAACTACTTCATTGTCAACTTGGCCATTGCCGACATCCTGGTCATTGTCTTCTGTCTGCCCGCCACGCTCATCGGCAACATCTTTGTGCGTAAGTAGACACTCGGTTTGTATTAATACTATATTTATATAAATAGCTACAACTCGGTTTACCGATTGATTGACTGACTGGCAGCATTTGTCCTGATTAACAGAGTGATTGATTGGCTTGCTGTGACACAATTTGTCCTGACTGATTGATGAATTGACTGAGTGTGGATAGCAAGAACCACAAGATTGAGAAAGTTTCTATGATGACATTTTAGCTTCTGAATGATTGACTGATTGATAAACAATACACAGCCTAAGCTATATTTGTCACTTTATGTTTGCTAATGTGATGTAAGTGGCTGACTTTATTGCCTGATTGATAGTATGATCTATATTGGCTGATTGATCGATTGACTGATTTATGTACGCAACGCAGCCAAAGATTAACATGCCCCAGTAGAAATATTATCTGATTGAAGGGTGCTCGCTGTTTGATTGATTGATTGTTTGATTGATAAGCAGTGCATGCTGCTAGCCGTCTGGAGTAAGACAGAATGAATGATTGATGATTGATGATATAAACAAGCCAGCCTTTTCTTTACAGTAAAATGAGTCTTGTACATCTTGCTTCTTCCTTGAATATTAAAACTATATCTAGATATATACACCCATATCTGTGCGACTTGTATTGCCTAATACCCAGACGGAGATTCATTTGGTCCGCATTAGCACGTCTCGGTTGTTTTTTCAGATTCTCTCATTTGGTTTTGCTTCGCTTCCTTTCTTTAGTACTTTTGCGAGCCACGCATATTAACTGGATTTATGTTTAGCAATTAATCGACACTTGGATTAGGCCCTCGCCAGCGACACGTGGCGTACACGCAATTTGTCGACAAGGCGCATCAAGCCTAATGCTTTCTTCTTAATGCTAATGCCAGCAAAATACTTCTGCTGAAATTAAGTAAATGAAACTGAAATATTATCGTGCATTATCATCATGTTTTATGGGCTTTCTACCAAAATGTTGTCCATCGTGGGGGGGTACATGGGATTCACTGTTATGCAATTACCATCAGCTTTTATAGCCTTGTAAATACATATAGGAAACGAAGTACGTCCGACTATAATGAGTTCATCTAAGCGTATCCGATTCGCTCTTATCTAACTGAAAACTTCTGCCATGTTGCATGTCAAATACAGCAAACGAACATGTTTGCTTTTTTATAATGGCAATCATTTACTTTGATAGTGATTCGGCAGAGGGCAAAATTCGTTTACAAGGCTACAAGGCTTCAGACTGGGAACTACAAAAAAACCAATGAGTGTAGCTCTGGATTGTAATATGAAATGAATGATTTGTAATTATGGGAAATATATTAATGTACTAAATTAATTTAGTTTTTTTTTCTTATAAAACAAAATCATTTATTTATACATATTTAATAAAAGTATATTATATATATCTATAATTTTTTTTATTTAATAAAAACAAAAATTTATGATCAATAAACTTTTTAAAAATAAATAAATTTTTTGTTCTGTATTTCTTTTGGGTACTTTTATTTTTTTTTCTATTTTTAAGGTGGTACTATTATATACTATAGCAGTATGTACATACATATGTACATATATGTATATGTAAAATATTTCATTTAAAATTTTCGTGCTGTCAACTTTAACACCGTATTTAAGTTATTAATAATTATGCTCGACTAAAATCAATAAAATTAATTGCATAACTGAAAAAGTTTCTTTGGGGAAAGCAGCTTAATATTAGTTCAAGCTATATATATATATTTATATATATATATATTATATCTAATTATATATTTATGCTCTTGCTCCAAGATACAATACACTTGGTATTTGGCCCCAATAAACGAGGTTACGCATAATTATGAGGGTTTAATGTTAATAAATTTACATCACCTTGTAACTTATCTGCCTTCTTTATACATGTGTGTGTTGGTTGTCTGTGTGTGTGTGTGAGCTGTCAAATGGCAACTGGGTAAATGGATTGTCGCAAAGGTTTTGCAGCTGAGAAATTGCATGCAAATCGGTGCCGACATGAAAAAATGATCAAAATCCTTCAGAAATCAAACGGTGATTGCAATGGCTGACATGTCAGGGCACGAGCCCCGACTCCCGACTCTCGACCCCCGCATCCTACGCCCCACCCCCAAGCCTCCTCTTTACTTCACTTATATGTATGTAAGTAGTCTAAGTAGTAGCTACCCCAACATATATTCACCTGGTCGCATTTAGAGGCTCGCAGCTGGCGCCAACGTTTGCCAATTAAATGCGCCCGCCTTAGAAAATGTTGGTCGACCCGAAGACATGCATGCACAAAGGTGGCTAGAGAGACAGAGAGAGAGAGAGAGAGAGAGAGAGAGAGTGCTACAGTCAGAGTGAGAGAAGGAGATGAGTTGGTATAGTAAACGAAACGAAAGGCAGGAGACGAATGAAAAACTGAATGGGCTGTATGCGATTGTGTGTGTCTGTGGTGCAGTGTGTATTAGTGCGCACTCGCGCTGTCTCTCTGGCACCCACTCTCTCGCTCTCGTTCTGGTTGCCTTTTGGGGTGGCCTGAAGGATCATCGACACAGAACTGACCTAATTTCACAAATTCAACATAGGCGCAGGGTGCTGCGGGCTGCCCAGCGCTTAGTGGGTCACTCCGCATTTGCTTGTGTATGTATGAGTGAGTGTGTGTATTGACTTGGGTTTGGGGGCAAGCACGGACCCAGACCCAGACCCAGTGGCAAACGCAGCTGCCACTGCAATAGGCCCAAGTAGCAACAACAATAAATAAATTGCGACAGCCCTTGGGCACATATTGAATGCTGGCTGCTTGGCATTTTGACTTGTGAAAAGTTGCGCCACGTTAAAGCAAATGGCCCAAAGGACGTTTAACTAAGAGAATGTCCACTTCCACTTCCACTTCCAATTCCAATTTCAAATTTGGTCAACAGGCATGATGTTTATTTATTTCTTATCGCCTACATGACTATGTATATACACTGACTCTGGCCAGAAGGGCTGTGAAAGGGGTCTCTTACGCTTTGGAGCTATCATTACCTAAGCACACCTCAGCACTGCAATGGAAGGTTGTTTTGCATTCAAGGACCTTTTCGCTGTGCGGCTGGCTGGATGAATTGACCTAAATATTTTCCTCTTCAGGGTTAAACTCGCTCGCTGTTATGAGTGTGTGAGTGTATGTGTGTGTAAGTGTGTGTATGTGTGTGTAAGTGTGTGTAAGTGTGTGTATGTGTGTGTGTATGTGGTTTACCTGGGCTGGGCTGAGCTGAGCCTTTATTTATGTGTGTTTCGAAAAACCAATAAAATGCGAATTGAATTGATTTGCCGAGCGATGCTACCTTGAGACGAGGCGTTACACTAGCATGTCCTTAGCGCACTTTCTAATTGGATTTCTATGTGGCAATTGTTCGACTCCTTTAGACATTAGCAATGCCAAATTCTTATCATTACGTGAGTGCTTTACAAATTGCACTGAATTGGCGAGAGTTTGCACAAAAGGGCTGAGACTTTCATTTAAGGAGAGTCCTTAGTCAAGCTAATGGCTGATCTGAGATTTAAACTAATCGATAACACGATTTTAGTTAATTGCATGTATTAAACTTGATTTATATGTAAATTTTGGAACAATAGAAATGACATACTTTTATCATTCAGTATGTATTAAGAAGAGCTCGTTTGGTTTCTGAAATATTCGATACTAAGATTATTTATATTTAATAATAGTTAATAATAGAAAATATTTTTGTAAATTCTGAAATCATGGAAATGATATACTACGATTTGTTGAATTTGATGATTTGAAATTTCTTATATTTATGTATATGTATATAGCGTGAGCTGACTGTGCGATTCGCACGTCGCGTTGGTGGAATCATGTCACGTATTTTAAAGTCATGTTTGCTGGTTACTTCATTAAATAGCGACGACTGATTTGCGATATTCCTGGCCCACGGCGCGTATGCGCTACGCGGCTGCAGAATACTGTTGGAATGCTGTTGGATGCTGCTGCTGCTGCTTGTTTTGATGAAGTAATTTTTCTTCACTTTCCGATTGTATTTTAATTTAGCTGCTACGTGCCGCCCGTGGCAAGCAGCGCTCGATTGGTCCTGGTTGCTAGCCCGAGTCCTGCGGCCTCTTCAATTCAATTTAGGGCCGCGTAACGGCAGTCACCGCAGGACGTGACGCAGCAGCAGCAGCAGCATCAGCGATAAACATAACAATAACGCATTTTCTTGAAGTGTTATGCGCCCATCCATGGATATTTCACGCCCATTTCAATCGAAGCGAAATCTTGACAGGCCACATTGTCGGATTTGTTCCACCCGATTATTTCATTAACTTTATGGCCTCAGAGAAAGGATCCCCAGCACCCAAACCAAAAATCAACGAAGCGTCGCAAACAATGCAAAACCAAATCCCATTAGCGTGGCCTACGATATAAGTTCGCGCAAACTTTTGCGCTGACACGGCTCAGAAGACGAGACAAAACTTTTAGACTTATGAAATGCCGAAGTATGGAATACCCTTACATAGGCAGTCATCAATATATCGAGTGCTAGACTTGATGAACAAGAGTTTTCCATACCACAATTATTTTTATAGGGTATTCTAATAGATGGAGTTTTGGGTTCTTCACTTGATGAACGAAAGTTTTCCAATCACTTGCAATTACCATATACATACATACATATATATATATATATATATATATATATATATATATATATATATATATATATATATATATATATATATATATATATATATATATCCACACCATAACACATTTTGAAAGGGTATCAACTTCAATATAGTAAATGTATATTTATCTACCACAGCCTATTTTTATAGGGTATTCAAAGAGATGCAGTTTTGAGTTCTTTACTTAGTGAACAAGAGTTTTCCATCGACTTGTAATTACTACAATATTTCTCACTTCAATGTATGTATTTATATATCCAATTAACCCTTTTTTATAGGGTATGTAGTCTTGAACCAATGAAGGCCCATTTTTAATTTAAAATCCACGGCGTTACACAATGTCTGTCAACACTTGAATATCCTTATCGAAAGGGCATTGCAAAGAGTAAGCCTAAGGGCTTGGCTTGCGTTTAGCTGTTTGACATTTGCCTGCGGGTCAGAGTGCATCCATCCAGGAGCGAAGGTCGTGGTGATAAGCTGTAAATATCGATTGGAATTATCAGCTGCAGTCTATCAATATTTTCTGTGGTCATCCGCTTAATGCCTACAAATACAAACTTAAAGCAAAGTTCGCACAGCATATGTTGTCAAATGGCGTATAATAAGAAGAAGAGCTCACTAATTCGAACTGGACTCAATTTGATTGGGTTCACATTGAAACTTCGTGGCAAAGTTTTGAGTGAAGACAAACTTTTTTATAAGCGATATATCAAACCGAAGGACAGCGCCAAAATAAATAGCTAAATATTAATAGAAACGGATATAACTTGAATATATCACAGACTGTTGCACTTGAAGCTACAAATCCCAAGAAAAAAATAAACGTGCAGAAAAGAAGTGAAACTGCTCGACTAGCAGATACCTTCACCAAAATGCCTTACAAAATCAAACTAAAATAGAAAAGATATTGTGAATAGAGCATAGTATTTGAAGTTTTTTTTTTTTTTTTTGTTATGGCAATCATTTATTGTATGTCGGTTTCATTTTTCTAAGAAAAATTTTAAAACCTCTTTTTGGCAAAACATTGACAAATATTCGTGGTTTTCCAGCAAAAGCAAGCCAAGTCAGGCATTGGCTCTTAGCCTTCAAATTTAGAAATATGTTTATTAGAAGAAGAGAAAAATGAACTGAAAAACCACATGTATAGAAAACATCATGCCCCTTGCATGAATTGCATAGTATCAGAGTTGAGAAAAGTAACCAAAATCTATTTAAGGCTGTTGTCCAGCGCTGTCAACTGTCCAACTGTGCTTATGTCTTTTGAGTGGCCGTCTGGAGTCTGTTGACTTGGTCAAAACGCACACAAAGCGCACAGAAATAATAATAATATTTATATTTTTATGTGCCAAATCACATTAAATTTTGCGCTTTATTATTGGCTCGATGCGGCGGTGCACGGTGCGTATGCATAATATACCGAAACGAGATAAGACAGGCGAACGAGACAGGAAATTGCTAGAAGCCACATATGAGCATATATTTACGCAGCATGCCTCTGACCCCTGACTGTGTGTGTGTGGATGGATGGGTTCAGAGAGGGGTCAGCGGTGGAGCTGGGGCTGGTGCATTGAACTTCTGCACGGAGTTAATGATGGCTTGTTGTTGTGGTTATTAGCACCTTTTAATTGCCATTCGATATGTCATGCCGCAAATACGTTTGGCACTGTCATCAACCTTGATGACATGTGCCATAGGGCAAAATTCCTAGCCACACCTCCCGTCTCCCGCCGCCCTTCCCTCTGCTCCGTGTATGTGTGTATTTTAGAGCCTTTTGTGTCTGACTAAGTTATTTGCTGTTGGCATCTCAAGTCATAACTCAACAGCCGAAAGCAGCGCAACTATACACTGAGAGAAAGAGTCTAGTGTAAAGTGTAGTTTAGTGTACTCTGAATTGGTTTTGAATAAATTTTCGTTGGGATCAAAAGAGGAGAAAAGGAGAAACAGCAGAGAGAGAGAGAGATAGAGTATCCAAGAAAGGTGGAAGGAGAAAGAGATAGAGGAAGGTGAGGCAACGTTTCATATATTAATGCATATTTGAAAATTTTAGAATTTGAAACTATGAATATCTATGTAGCAATTGTAGGCTTTAAAACTCTATACTTTTTCTCTGATTGTACACAATTTTTCAGAAAAAAAGAGTGATATTCAGAAAGTTATTTTAGTCGAAGATTTTGTTATGTGAAAGGGATTTTCATATTTCTCAATCCCCAATTAAAGTGCAATTTCTTAGGTGCTTTTCCGAGTGTATTTTCCTTAACTGTGCATGTATGTGTGTGCGTATTTATAGACAGTGCAAATCATGTCTTCCATCTTTCATCAAATAGAATAAAGGGAATACAAATTAACTTGGCCAGCAGCAGAGGACTGCTTGCTGCGTGCTTTTGGCATCGTTGGCAAACAACGCCTCATGCTGGCTTCTTGGCAATCTGAGACTTGTCACCAAATTATGAATGATATGCAGAACATAAATCTCAGTCAGCAAACAACGATGTCGGCGACGTGGACGACCGACTAGAAGGAAAAAAAAAACAAAAACATAATGCATTGAACGTTAACCAGGACCGCAAACAGGACTCCGACTAGGACCACGACCACGACTAGAACAACAACAGGAGTACAGACACAGCCATGACCGAAAGTTACTCAGCATAATTTTTGATGCTCGTTCACAATGTGAACAAAGTATATTCATTCATAATAAGTTGGAGCACCTGTCTTCTGATTAGATTTAAAGATTATATTTGATTTTTTTTATCTATGAACATAAATAGATATATTTGTTCGCTTATTCAATAAGGGAAGCCAAATATATGTAGATATCCAAAAGTTGTCTGATATTGTATATTCGTGTATGTCCGTTTTTGATTGCATTTCAAGATTATATTACTATGCCTCTAGTCGTCAGACTTGATCATAGAGATATAGAAACCTCAACTGAAAATAGTTTTTAATGTAAAATTCTTTGTCTCTAAAAATTCCTTCTTTGTTTTCACGACGTGAATGGGTATTAAAATGATGAGTATAATCGATTACAATCTTTGAAGTATCGAACACCTTTTTTAAGGTTCAATTCAAGAAGTCTGTAATCGTAAAGTTCATGTTTCCTGTTAAAATTAGCCCAAGTACTTAGTTCGTAAGCGTGTATTGAGCAGTTGGCTATAATCAACTTGCATACTTTTACACAGCTTAAGTTCAATCAAAAACGACCCATTCCTTTACTATTTATTTCTTCTTTTGCAGCTTGGATGCTGGGCTGGCTGATGTGCAAGTTTGTGCCCTATATACAGGGTGTCTCGGTGGCGGCTTCGGTTTACAGCTTAATTGCCGTGTCGCTAGACAGGTAAGTGAGCCAACAAAGAAATGACAACTCTTTAAATTTACGTGGCTATGAACCTTTATTGGAATTGGAATTTGGATTGGAATTGGTTGGGAGATGGGGTGGAGGGCTTAGGAGCGGGTATCGGGAGTTGGGTAAGCTCTCTAATGGTGCACCACAACAGCGGGGGCAGCATGATGCACTGGCACCAGGGGCACAATGGGCTTCACGGCATGCACAGCGACCAAAGGCTTGGCGACCACTGGATGAACCACCCTCACAGCGGCGGGATGATGCACAACGTGGCTATGGGATGAGTGGGTGGGAGTTACAGAAGATTAATGTAATAGGAAAGTCAAGTGCCCATTGTCTGATTACTTACGAGTGCACCGAGTGGGCGCCGTGATGAATGATTGGTGAGTGCACCACTGCGGGATGCGCAGCCACAAGCGGTGTGTGCACCACTGGAGCCACAGCTACTACACCCGGATGGGCATAGGCCTGAACAGCGGCGCAAGCGACGAGCACGAACAGCTGTCAAAGAGTAAAGTTGTTAGCTAATGGATCCAGCTACGCCATCTCCATTTCAATATACTCACAACTTTGAACATTTTGGAGGGGATTTTGTTGTTGTGTTTGAGGTGGATTTGTCAAGCTGAGCAAGTGATTTGCAACTGTTGTCAATTGGAGACTCGAGTGCTGCTTTTATAGCAACTACAGATAACTGACTGCAGCTAATTGCAAAAGTGAACGCCGAGTGAAGCTCAATGCAAGCCGGCTAGGAAAACTGGTCACAGTCAAAGTCGGAGGCTGAGTCTAAGTCGAAGTCTGAGACGGAGGCTGTCTCAAGATCAAGTTCAGAGCTCGCCTTGTCCGTATTTGGCATTAATCAAACTTTTTTTTTGTTTTATCTCTATAGAATGTTTGCTGAATTTTGTCGCGTTTGCCTTGGGCTGCATTTGACACGTTCTCTCCGTCAAATGTTCGCCTTGTGTTTCCTGCTGCAATAAAACATAGTAAAGGCGATTTGTGCACTGCATAAGTTCATCTAGGACATACCCTGTAGAAAGCTATGAACCTACTGAACATGGGTCTTCCAGTATACACAAATCTTCGCTTATAAACTTAAGTATCTTTTACTTATTCCTTTAAACTGAGCGCTTACAACGTAAATCATTTTTGTATTGAATTTGTATTTATTGAATTTTTGTATTCTATTTTAGAGTCAAGAATTTTTATCAAACTTGTATATAAAATCTTTGCTTAGCATTGAAAGTTATCCAAAAAGTGAATAGCTTTTCAATTTCTGATTAATAATGCCTGTACTGAAAGACTAACTGGACTCAGTACCGATAGTTAGGAAAGGAAATACAGAATAATTCAAACTGAGTTGCCCTTCAATAATGAATGAAGCATCTCAGGCTGCCCTTCAGTGCCCATAAGCCCCACTAGAAGCGTTGCTCAAGGAGTGTTGCGTATAAAAAAGATACGACAGATATCTTGACAGCTCAAATCTATGCGCATAAAGTCAGATATGCTGTGGCCAGTTGATTTATCAAGTGGCAGTAAAACGTTTTGACAACGTTTTGACGTGTGGCACAGCCCGGGCCACTGGATAACAGTATAACAGGACAGCGGCTGAGCCATGGAGCAATATAGCAGGATAAAGGCAGAGGCGCCGTATTTATGTGCAGCTTTCATTTATATCAATTTCTCAGCGACAGCTGCCTCAGGCAGAGCAGCAGTAGCTGCGTCTGCTGCTGTTGTCATTATTCAGCGGAAAAAGAATGAGAGGGTAGCAAGAAGCAGCAGCAGCAGCAGCAGCAGGACACTATATCATTTGATCGTTTGGTCGCCCACACGTATTGTATCGCAGGCCCATGTTCCATATCCATCTCGTTTTGAGTTGTTTTGTATTTCTTTGTATTTTACGAGCGGTCGTAAAGCGATTCGAAATTTAAGATTTATTATCTGTAACATGAAACTTAAATCAGCACGCAATGTCCTGGACTTAAGCGTGCGCACATCCTTGCTTATCACTTGCTTAGCCAATGCTATTTAATTAGAGCTCTTAGTTTTATGGATATGCATCGCCAGCCTCTCAGGCTCCCATCCGCCCATAACATAAATATTATCACATGGATGAGCCACTGTGTGTCTGTGTGTGTGTGTGTGTGTGTGCAAGCCCACATACTTGGGGCTTTATGCCAATGACTGTGCGGCTTTTGTGTTTGTCGCAATTTTCATGCGAGTTGCCCAAAAATGTTAACAGCAACAAAAAATGTTCTCATTCATCTGTCTTGTCAACTTTTTCTCCAATACCCTGTAACTTGGTAATGGGTATATTGTTATTATGCATGACAACATAACAGATAGCAGGAGCTCATCAAGCATGGATATAGCTCTGGTTTGATCGATTAATATCGATATCATACAATGTTTTCTCAATCTATATTCAATGCGTATTTGTATGGAGAGAGATAGAGAGAGATAGAGATTGAGAAAAGATAGTCTCTTAGGTACAGGGTAGCTGCTAGTCGTGTAACCTGCAGCTATAATATTCCAGCTACTTGTCACTAGGGGAAAAAGCCATAAAAGTACAAAACTTGGAGCAGTGATTGTCTGTCTGTGTGTGTATGCCAGTGTGTGTGTGCCAATTATTAAATTTGTTCTTTCTTTATGGAAATTACTTGCTGTGCACATAATTTTTGTCAAAACTTTTGTTCAGTCGGGGCAGCCTGGGAGCTCGACAAATGTCTTCTTCCGTTTAGCCATAACTCAGAACATAATCGGTTATCCCGGTCATAGATCGGTCAGGAGACCCCATGTTTGGCCAGCACGTGAAACTTAATTAGACTGGCAACCAAATCCCGCAGACAAATTATGTTAATGCAATTGCTATATCTAAATATATATCTAGCTCTCTCTCTCTTTATATATATATTTATATATATAAATGCACAGTTTGTAGTTGGGTCTATAAATAAACATTATGACAATTTGATATTGGCTTTGAAACGTTGTGGCTGGGCCCTAATGGAATTACCGTTGTGTTCGTTATCAGTAAAACGCTTGCCCGCCCAGACGACAACAAAGTGGCCAAAAAAAACGTACAATGGGTGCTACAGCAGGGGAGGGAGGCGACTGGAACAGCTGGTAGGGGCTGAGCAATTGTGGCTGGAGTCGTGGCCTAGCCCCATAATTATTGTACCCTGAACCCATTGGGAATGTTTCGAAAAGGGTATACTGTTTTCTGTAAGTGTATGCAACAGATAGCAGAGTCCGTATTCTTTGTTGAAGTTACATATGTGATATAAATATTATTAATATCTCTCTCTATTGCTGTAGTATTGATATGTATTAAAGACAACAAGATTTATTTTATTTGTAAGCATGAAAATTGATTTATATCTTCTTTTGCCTGTAATATTATTATTTAAGAATATTCAGAGTAAGGCTATGCAGCATAACAGAAAGATTACAAAAGATATCATTTATAACTACTTTATCAAACACAAAACAATAGTAGTTTTGTTCCTCTTTGAATCAGTGTTCAGTTGGATATCTTGTAGTCAAGCACTCTCTATTTTGAGGCTGGCGTCACTGGCAGCATGTGCTGCTTTGTGGCTGGTCTATTGAATAGGATGCCATAATAAGTGGCTAGCACTAAGCCGAATGGAAACTGCCAAAAATGAGACCTTTCCCAGCTCAGTCTCCTGGATGCCCCTGCTGTTGTCGCACAGCCAGGCGTAGTAGCTGCTGCTCTTATTCAAATTACGCTTGATTATGGCAGGCCAAGTAAAAAATGGGGGGGCAGCTCCAGCTGAGCGAGAGGAGTCGCACGTGTTATGCCGGGAGTTCAATAGACTGAGCCGTCGAGATTGGAAAGTCGAGCAGTCAGCAGAAAAAGGCTTAAGGATGCGCCGTCTCTGGTCTCTGGTCTCTGTCAAGGCATCCTGCGTGTGCGAATTAATCAGGCTAAGATATTTGCATGTCGTCATCGTCATCCCGATTGCCATTATCCTTGACGAGGTGACGATTTGAGTGGGAATGGCAATGAAAATGGGATTGGGGTTGGGGTTGGAGTTGTTTATACTAGTAGAGAGGGCGGCGCAGCAGCAGCTGTTGAAAAATTCTTTCTTGCAGGTTCATTGCCATCTGGTGGCCATTGAAGCAGATGACAAAGCGACGTGCACGCATCATGATAATCGGCATTTGGGGCATCGCGTTGGTAACCACCATACCGTGGCTGCTGTTCTTCGATCTGGTGCCTGCTGAGGAGGTCTTCTCGGATGCACTCGTCTCCAGCTATACGCAACCGCAATATTTATGCCAAGAGGTCTGGCCACCGGGCACCGATGGCAATTTGTATTTTCTGCTGGCCAATTTGGTGGCCTGCTATCTGCTGCCCATGTCCTTGATAACACTGTGCTATGTGCTCATTTGGATCAAGGTCTCCACGCGCAGCATACCTGGCGAACTGTCCAA
Source organism: Drosophila leonis (assembly GCA_035045365.1). NCBI lineage: Eukaryota > Metazoa > Arthropoda > Insecta > Diptera > Drosophilidae > Drosophila > Drosophila leonis. The sequence continues at coordinate 262,462 of JAWNPC010000284.1, read as the reverse complement.
GGACGCGCAACTGGACCGCATGCAGCAGAAGAGCAAGGTGAAGGTCATCAAAATGTTGGTGGCCGTCGTCATATTGTTTGTGTTATCCTGGCTGCCGCTCTACGTGATTTTTGCGCGCATCAAATTTGGCTCCGATATATCGCAGGAGGAGTTTGAGATATTGAAGAAGGTAATGCCGCTTGCTCAGTGGCTAGGATCTTCTAACAGCTGCATCAATCCCATACTCTACTCCGTAAACAAAAAGTATCGAAGGGGCTTTGCGGCCATCATCAAGTCGCGCAGCTGCTGCGGAAGACTCAGGTGGGTTCACAAGAGGACTTTACCTAGGATGAAACTCACTCTCTCTCTCTCGCTGTCTCTCTCTCTCTTTTCTTCATAGATACTATGACAATGTAGCCATTGCCTCGTCCACTACGAGCACTCGCAAGTCCTCGCATTACCATCCACATGGCTCACGCAAAAGTCCCAGCAGTCCGGGCTTGAGGAAGACCAATGCCGTCTCTTACATTTATGAGCACAACTCGCTGAGGCGACATAATTTGATGATGAAGCAGGACAGCAATTTGTCGCAGCAGATGCTGCTCAAGCAGGATTCCCATGGCTCTCGGCAGTTCCTCATCAAGCAGGAGAGCTCCTGCAGCGATGCCTCTGGTAATCGGCGCCTACTCTGCCAGCAGGACAGCAATGGCAGCAAGGTGTCGCTCTCCAAGCAGGATTCAATTGTGTCGTACATGGAGGCGCGTCGTGCTCAAGAACGTTCTGTGGACTCCACATTGACTCAACAGGATACAATTTCCATTGATTCGCGTCGAGGTGGCATTGGTGGCATCGGTGGCATAGGAGCCATAGGCGGCATAGCTAGCACAGCTGCGTCATCTTCCTTGCTGGACAAGCGACAAAAGTTCGTCAAACAGGATTCGGTGATTAGCTTTGTGGACCAACGACCGGAGCCGCGTCGCCATCAGTTGGTCAAACAGGACTCGGTGATCTCGTTCGCCGACCAGCGTCGTGGACTGCTCCACAAACAGGACTCCCTGATGACCAATCGCTCAGGCGATGCGCCCACACATCACGTCTCCATCCTCAAGAAAACCGACTCGCAGCTTAGCTATGGCACCTGCTCGCCCCGCCGCAATGTGGAGCTCTATGAGTAGGCAACAGATAAATAAACAACTACGCACACTACTCACACCTAAGCACACCCACACTCACTCATAAATATATATATTATATAAGCTATAAACACGAAATATTAGAGCGCGGAGATTAGAAAGCACAGAAGTCGCATGAAGAGGCAGTAGGAGAGGGACTGTGATAGAAGTCGAAGCCACGAACTGAGGCCAGGGGCATGAGTTGGACCAATTTGTTAACGGAATGAGTGGGCATAGCTAAGCATAAAAATATCGTAAATAAGCTAAGGAAGCGCAAATAACTTAGATAAGGCGAAGTTTGAATACCCTTGCAGAAATGATATCGCAGTTCGGTGCAGATAATGGTTTCTGACTGTTTTAGCTATCATTAGATTGTTTTCTTCTGATATAATTTAGGTACATTTGATCGTGCGATGTGAAAATCAGAGAGTCTGTCGAAAACTTTTATCGAGCAATTGTTCCTATGACAGTTCTGTCTATATACAAATAGTATATAGATGAACAAATGATAAGATCCTCTGCAAGGGTATAATACACATTTAGGCTCCCTTAGTCAGGTAAACATACCAAAGAGAAAGTGTAAGAGCGAGAGAGAGAGAGAGAAAGAGAGAGAGAGAGCGAGAGTTACACGCAATGCACCTAAACTAAAATAGTTATTAGATGTTTTATACGTGTTCCAATAGTTCTATACACACAAACACACTCACAGCAGTACAATAGAGCATATATATGTATGTATATGGATTATATATAATATATATGTGCATCTAAAACTACTCTTGAACATGCCGTAGGGGTATATTGGCACGCAGTTTTTAAGATTGTTTATACTCGTCATCTTTGCTATTTATATCGAAACGCTGCTTGGCTTAAGAACCGAAACACCAAAATGTACTTGAGTGTTAGAGGGATGGCAATTTTTTACTAGCAGTCGTCGGGGGAGTCCTACTCAAAAGTTTATTTGGGTAAAAACATTTTCTACGAAAAGTGAAGAGTGAAAAATAAAACAAACAGGCAAGTGTCCAAGTATCAAAGAACAAACAAAACAAATTTGAGAAACACCGAGGTCTAAAGTAACGTACCTACTAAATTTTTGTATGAACAATTCTTACAATTTATATATTTACATGCATCTATATATATGAAATATATATATTTGTATTGATTTTGGAATAAGCAATATATATGCAATACACACACGCACACACACACACACACACACACACACACACACACACACACACACACACAGAAACACACATACAGATGCATCTACCAAAACAACAATAATCAATTTTATTAGAGTTTTACACAGAAAGAGAAAGTGAATCGAATCGAGATCAAAGATATGGGGGTAAACATTGAAAAGCGCACAAAGCAGCAACAGTCGACCATTGGAAATGTTTACGTAGCAGTTGATATACATACATATAATAATAATAATATACTACTATTTTAATTTGAATTTTATTCGGTTTAGATAAGTACTACATAAGTCTAGTAGAGGGGAAGCAGTCGGTAGAAGCTGTTTGAACGGAAATTCGCACTTAGCGTATCACAAATAAAAACAATAATCGAATATCGAATATCGAAACAAAATTCGTTAAGCTCTAAATATCAAGCATAAGTCGATAACGGGAACTAAGCTGTCCGAACGAAAATTCACACTAAACGTATCACACATAAAAACAATAATCGAATATGGAATATCGAATAAACACCAAGCCGATAACGAATACGATCACTAAAACAATTTTAAACAATGACTAACTAATAAGCTATACAATATAACTATGGAGCTACAAACAAACATATATTCTATATATAGATATATATACATATATATCGATATATAGATTTACATAACGAAAACTATGCAATTTTATTGTTAGCCAAAATTTTATAAATGTCAAGTAATAACTGTAAACAAAACATTTATATATATACAAAAGAGAAATATATAAAAAGTATATACTATATATATATATATATATATATATATATTCTTATCAAGTTAAAGAATTAATATATAGCATTAGGCGCTGTTCTCGTGGCACGCTTTTGACAAAAGCTATTTTAATCAAGCATTTAGTTTAAACAATAAGCATACAGCTTCAAGTTTCAGAAAGCCCAAGATAATACAACTAAGAATGTAATACTCGTTTACGGTGATGAAGTGATCAACAATGATCCAACTGCAAGCCTTCATGATGCTCGTTCTAAAACGATGGATGGCAAAAAAGATTTTCTTCAAAAACCCTAACACGTTATTAAACGAGGGTACATATGAGTAAATATTCCAAATTTGTAACCCATATAATGAATAATCACTTCGTGAACGAGCATAACAGATGAGATGAAATATTTTCCCAGCGCCTAAAATACAGCTACAAAATGCAAAACTAAATATCAATAATAATATATTTTAAATATATATACAAAATACACATGAATGTATTCTAATATATATATTATGAAAAAGTATATATATTTATAAAGGAATGCCGTTGATTTTATTATTATTACGATTACACTATGCAACAGGTTAAAGCTAATTTATTTTGTGTTTTATTTCTTATATTTACTTTTTTTAAAATTAAATATGAACAACATAGATACAGACTTGTTAAAATAGCTTTTAATAAACTTATCGATCATGAAAATCGATTAAGATTTACGCGGCTAGATGAAAACATTCAAAAAAATTTAAACAGAAAAAGCTGTTAGGAAACAAATGCACAGTCAAAAAAAAAAAAAGACAATAGAAATAAAAAAGTTTATTTTGTAATAATCAAAATTAAAGGAACAATTGGATTACAAAAAAATTGTTGCAGAGTGTACTCTAACGCTTCATCATAAATACAATAATAACAGTGTTACATATATATTTTTTATTTTTTTCAAAATTCACATAGTTATATAAAATTTTAAAGTCGGTATTGATATATAAACCATATGCATTACAAGTTAAAATTGAACTTTAAGTTTTAAAATTACAATAAATTGATATATTAGAAGAAAGAAAAAAATATGATGAAATTCACGTGAGATTTTGTTTAATATTATTGTATGACAAAAATATATATAAGCAAATAAAACAAGAATCGATATGTTATCAAGCTATACAATAATCATGTATTCATATATTTAATAACACCAATAGCATACATTGATATATACATATAAATATATATACAGATATATAAATATATATAAATATCAATATATATGTTTACGTATATAAACTACAACTAACACCAAAGATACACGCATATTAGCAGAAATAAATGTAATAAATATTACTATATTAAAAAAAAACACAATAGAGATATCGTTTGACTTTTTCTATAGTACTGCTGTTTTTGTGCAAGTGTATGAGCAGCTGTTCCGAGTTCTTGGAGATTCTAAGTGGTGATATCGTTATCGGCGCCAGGCTGACTTTTATTTTTGTAATTAGTATCAGTTGCTGGCAGTTTGTTATAAATTGGTTGTATTTGTATAGCCGGGTTTTATTGAAGTAAACAATGAATCGCTGGATAAATCGTGTTGCTGTTGTTACCGGCGCCAGTTCGGGCATTGGTGCCGCATGTGCCAAGGATCTGGTAGCAAAGGGCATGATTGTTGTGGGTTTGGCACGTCGTTTGGATAGACTTGAGCAGCTGAAGGCGGAGCTGCCCAATGAACAGGCGGCACGTTTTTATGGCCGTCAGTGTGACGTGAGCGTTGAGCAACAGGTAATCGACTCCTTTGCCTGGATCGACGAAACCCTGGGAGGTGCAGATGTGTTGGTGAATAATGCAGGCATTGTACGGCGCGTACGCATCATAGACGAGGGCAATGGCGACGATCTGCGAGATATATTAAATACGAATGTATTGGGTGTCAGTTGGTGCACGCGCCAAGCCTTTATCTCAATGCACCGTCGCAAGGTAAACGACGGACATGTGGTTATAATCAATAGCATAGCCGGTCACGAAGTACCCAAGGCATCAGGCATTAGCTTTAATATGTATGCACCATCCAAACATGCCATCACTGCACTTACCGAAGTACTACGTCAGGAATTTCAGAATAAGGGCACCATGACTAAGATTACGGTAAGTACTGTACTGTTCAGTGCTGTTTATTCTGAATTGTAATGAGACCTACATTTTTACCTGCAGAGCATTAGTCCTGGTGTTGTCGATACTGAAATCTTTGACTCGAAATCGCCTGAGGTGTTGGCCAAAATGCCCATGTTATTTCCCGAGAATGTGGCCGATGCAGTCAGCTACTGTATTCAGACGCCGCCCAATGTACAGATCCATGAGCTAACTATCAAGCCGATGGGAGAACAATTCTAAGCCGATAATTAAGTCATTCCTATGCTTATAACCCTTTGAATAAAGTTTATTTTTTTGCACCAAAACAAAAAAAAAACGAATGTTGAATATTTAAATTTATTTATATATCGATTGGGCACACATCGAAAGCCAATATGAACAATTTGTAATCGATTGCATTACTAACATCGATATCATTTGCCAGCAGTCGTAGCTCGTGTCGGGTATTGTTTTTATTTTGTATTAATTTGTAAAGTTTCATCTGTTAATTGCTTAATTGGTCACTGTTTATTATATATTGCAATAAAAGAGCGAATTTTTCTTTGCGGTACGCATAACCGCATCGGTTGCCTTGTGCTAACGAAAGCTAATTAAATTACACAAAGACAAAACATCTCCGTTTGTCTGTCTGTCTGTCTACGTCATTGCTATTTTCGTACAAACACTACTATCTACCTACATATATAATGGAAGACCAACAACAACAAGTGGCGCCAGTGGTAGAGGAGCAACTGGACATCGAGGACAGCATGAAGCATTGCTTTGAGAACCTCATTGTCATCGATGTAGGCGCAAATTTGACCAACAAAAAGTATAGCCGTGATCTGGATTCCGTTGTTCAAAGAGCAAGAGACGCAGGTTCGTTTATTGAAATTGTGATAAGATTTATAATAAGACATGATTTGGGTGCGGCGAACGGTCATCGAGAGCGCGCACACACGCATTGAAGAAGGTCAATCGGTGACAGGCGATAAGCATGCAACATGTGTGTGTGTGTGTGTATGAGAATGTGCGTGTGTTAGTGTACCATGTACAGTGAAAGCTCTGCCTACGAACCGCTGACCATCTTGTTTGCAAGAATAAAAATAAAAGCCGTAGGTGCAATCCAGACTTCTTGTTCGGTGCACACCTACCTCTTTTATACTTCATTTGCTTTATTAACTTTTGCATAAGTAAGAATTATGTTGGATTTACAAATGAATTATTGTAGTTTTCACTGTACGTTGCTCATGTCCCCCCCCCCCCCCCCCCCACCCCCCCCCCCCCCCTCCACACCCAAATTTAAAAAACCCCCACAAAAAAAATCCCAAAAAAAAAAAAGTAGCTATATACTGATATTTATATACATATATATTATTGCAGGTGTTCAGAAGTTAATGGTACACGGCACTTCGGTCAAATCGAGCAAGGAAGCATTGCGTCTTTCACGTATTTATCCCGACATTATCTATTCGACTGCTGGCATACATCCGCACGACTCAAAGTCAATTGTGGAGGAGCCGTCCACATGGTTCGACTTTGAGCATATTGCACAGGCGCAGGAGTGCGTGGCGATTGGTCCATGTGGCCTGGACTATCAGCGCGATTTCTCCGAGCCCGATGTGCAAAAACAGATATTTGCCAAGCAATTGCACTTGGCAATTCATCTAAAGAAACCTCTGCTGATACACGAGCGATCGGCTCAGCATGATGTACTCGAAATACTCGATACGTAAGATGATCAAATATGATATTTTATATATTGTAATTTATATTGATACTCATTGTTTTGCAGCTTCGAGAACCTACCGCCTGTTATCATCAGAGGTTTCATGGGCACTGCTGAGGAGGCGCTCAAGTATCTGGATCGCAGATTCTATATCAGTTTGACTGGGTACTTGTGCAAGGATAAATCTGATACAGGCGTGCGCCGGTTGCTCGATAATGGCACGCTGCCACTGGACAGGCTGCTGGTGGAAACGGATGCTCCATTTATGTATCCCAATACACGAGCTTCCAAGCTGCCGCAGCATGTGAAAAATGGCATTACAGAACGCTCGTTGTTGTATTTACACAGGTGGGATTAGTTTTGAAAATAAATTAAGTTAACATTGTATTTATGCCTATGTTTTAGATATTGCACCTTTCAACGCAATGAGCCCTGCAGCCTACCAGCAATTGTGGAAATGATTGCTGCTTTTATGAAGAAAACACCGGATGAGGTCGCCTTGGCCACTGCCTTCAATGCCTTAAAGCTGTTTGGCTTGTCCTAAATATGGTGCAAGCGCTTTAATATACATTTTATCGAGCCTGAGATTCACACGAGAGACTCACACCATGTGCCTTAAATACTAATCGAATTCAGGATGTGCTAAACCCTGACAATACACACACTCACACGCAAGCGAACTCCATACACACACACACACTTACACAACAACGACGCATTCGCATGCGACTTGCAAGAAAAACTTCATATTTCTCCCTCCTATATATTTTATATTATAACTGCGAATTTTTGTTTATGTGCAAATTTTGCAAACGTAGCTTTAAGTTGTTTGGTAAGCAATGGCTTTGTTTACAACCAAGATCGGTGCCAAGGTGGTGCCAAGTGATGCGGAGGTGTTGGCAGCTACGCAAAATCAATTTGCGCCTGTTCTCCTCTGTTTCACACCATACGAAGCGTGCGCTTCGTGACTGTTAAAAATGCTGCAGCTCTTAGTTATTTTCATTGTGTTTAGTTTTTCATACAGATATTTTGTCTATATTCTTAAGATATATTGTTTAGTTAGGATTCCTGTTTTGTATACCAACCTTGTAGGTGTTTCGTATAGTTTTATAGTACTTTTGTAAATATTTATTTTTGTTGTTCGTTGCGAAGATGATGATGATGATGATGATTATTATGGTAAACGTGATGTGATCATTTTATGAGCTAAATATTTATATAATATTCACATTTAGTTAGTGCTATGAGTATACATATGCAATATATACATATATATAAACCAACTATATTTTGTTAAACTTACATACATTTATCAACAAACATATATGTGATGCTCTATATACGTTGTACTCTGAACTGATCAACTAACGGAGGTGCATGAAAACCGCTTTATGCCCTTTCTTCGCACACACACACTCACATACACACTATTTTCCATTTGAATAAAGATAAAGCGAATTTAAATAAATTACAAGACAGCAGTTGTTTTTATGTTGACAATAGTATACCCTTTTGTGCAATATATTTAAGTACCTTAACATAAATTAATATATAAAAACCTTGCTTTTCTATTTGCTACGGCAGCTATATAATATAGCAATTCGATTTTGATGAGAATTTATATTTCACATATTTAAAAATACAAAACTTTCCGAAGTATCTATATTATGCTATATATTAATACAATCCGGCCGACTCATGACATATGAGACGGATCTATCCCAAGTTTTAAACTGCTTGCAAAGAAACAGATAGATGTGTAGATATAATTTGACTATGGCTGCGGAGTTATCTCCTATGCGTTACACACTTCATGCTATAGTTATAATATCCCCATTCGGCAGGGTATAACAAAACTGAGGTTCCAACAAATATATTTTTGGTTTAATTGCAGCAACATGTTTGCTTTTAAAAGCGTTGAATGTTTTCCAAGTCTTCGAACTGTTTCAGTCTATGCAAATTGTCCCACCATTGTTTGAGCCGATGACGCAGTATTAATGCGAACCAGGGTGTCAATGGAGCACTGAATTTGGCTATCGCCTCGTCGATCTCTTCTCGTTTTAGGTAGCGCACCTCGCTAACCTCGTTGGCATTGGGCTTTAAAGTGACATCCTTTTGAAGGAAAAGTATATAATCAATTTCATGCTCGCCCCAGACGCCGTCACCCGTATTTGCATAGTGAATGCGCGTTAAATAGTTAAAATTCTCGGGTTCAATCTCATTCGTGGGTATGCCCAATTCGTAGTTCAAGCGCCGTTGGGCCGCCAAACGTATGCCTAGAGCATTCGATTCCTGTCGCTCCTGGTCAATGTCATGCAACGGATGGCTACAACAAGCATTCGTATATGTGTCTGGGAAAGTTATCTGAAAAGGGAAGTGCATGAGTATTAATCAGATTTAATCTTGATTTCGGGACTCTGACCTTGTGCACGGAGCGCCTTTGTACGAGCATTTCACCCTTGGAGTTGAATAGAAACACACTGAAAGCGCGATGCAGCTTAACATCGCCCGTTTCGGGCTGCACACGATGGCAATCAGCCTTGGTAGCAGCTCCGATGGCCTTGTCATGCTCGTCCACTAGGATACACTGCTCTTTTAAGGCGTGCGCTTGAAGAGGATCATGTAGTTCGACATTCGCATGCTTCTGTTGGCTCAATGATATGGTGCTGCATTTACGCAACAACTGAATACGCGACCAAAGATTTAAGCGCGACGTCAACATTTTTTGGTAATTGAGGTGTTAATGACTAGCTTCAAATTGGGCCCTAAACAAATATGTATAAAAAGTGAAAACGTCGTAATCGTATTAAATATTTGGTGTTGCCAACTGACGTGTATATGCTGGTGTTTGCCAACACTGCTCACACAACAGCTCAACAGCTGTTCGTCAGCTGCTTCAGCCCTGGCAATAGTGATACACATTTGCTCATAATCAGTTTTTCGCTGCGTCCATAACTGAAAATTGTAAATAGCAGAGTAGTTACTTAAGTAATTACCCATACACATACTCCAAAATGGTAAGCATAATATATATAATAAATTGGAGAATGGATATTTAATCGTTTAACACCTGCGCAGATCCGATTTATACTCATACAAAATCGTGCAGGCAAAACTCGCCTGGCCAAATGGTATATGAACTTTGATGACGACGAAAAACAAAAATTGATCGAAGAGGTGCACGCTGTGGTCACAGTCCGGGATGCCAAGCACACCAACTTTGTGGAGGTAATAGCAATAGCATTTAAATAGATACACCTGAAATTCTACGAACGAACTAACTGGGTATCCCTTTACAGTTTCGTAATTTCAAAATTGTGTACAGACGCTATGCGGGTCTCTACTTTTGCATTTGCGTGGACGTCAACGACAATAATCTGTGCTATCTGGAGGCCATACATAACTTTGTAGAGGTGCTGAACGAGTATTTCCATAATGTGTGCGAGCTGGATCTCGTATTCAATTTCTACAAGGTGTATAGTGTCGTTGATGAGATGTTTTTGGCTGGCGAGATACGCGAGACTTCACAGACGAAAGTGCTCAAACAGCTGCTAACATTAAACTCATTGGAATAGATCGTTTTCCACCCACTAAAAAGATGCATTCCCCATTGCCCGCTTATCGAATCTTCATATAATATAATATAATATTGTACTATTTATCTACATGTGTTCTATATATGCAAGCAAAACAACTCTCAAATGTTAAATAATTTTTGTTTAGAGTCAAATGATTTATATTAAGAGATTATATGCAGATGCAAGTATTAAAGAATATTCCAATCAGCTTTACTGATAAGTGCATACATATACATATACATATAAATATAAATATACACATACATACATATGAACGGACGTACGGATATATGTATATGGAGATTTGTTGGTGGTTACCGCCCACAAAGCGGAGGTTGCAGATATCACTGGCTTATGCATCCCTGGCTATTACGTTACTCAACACTTTACTGGTACAACTGACGACATTCTACCACACTAATGCCACTTCGTCATTTTTTCAGTCGCCATTGTTCTCGTTCTCGGCTGTCGAATTTGTTGGAAATTATCGAATTTCCTTTAAATTCGTTGCAATAAATATAAATAGAAGTTAGAAAAATAAACAATTTTGGACTACATAGTGCACAGTGCGCGTTATATCGCAGCAAAAGGCCGCCAATCGAAATAAGATACACAAGTCAGACTCGCCAGTTAACCGAGCAGCTCAAACGAAATTGAATATTTCGTTCGTGGCAAAAATATAATACAAACCTTAACAAAAAACACCACCCGAAACTAAAAAAATGTCATCTATGAATCCAGAATAGTAAGTTAATTGCGCGTAATTGAGATGTATTGATATGCACAATGAAAAACCTTGTAATCATCCGCGTTCCATAACCAGCACTGGTCACCTTTTTTTTTCATTCTTTTGTCGTTTCTGCGACGTCATTTTTGCGACGTCCACGACGACTCTTTGGTAGTCGCCTCAGTCCCACACCCTTTAAACGAGTAATTTTACTGAATATTAATGGCATTGACTAAAAACAACATACGATTTTGAATTGGGATACAAACTATATATATATATATGGTACAAACATATATAGCATACATACGAGTATGTGTAGATATTTGTGTTTTTAATAATTGTGACACAAGTGGAGAAAACCAAGTTCTCTGATTGTGTTTTTAGTTGTTGTTTCGAGTGGATGCGAATGTTGCTGACAGCCAGCCAGCCAGTCAGTCAGCTCGCAAGCCCTTGCCTTCGCCTCTGTCTCCCGCTGCCGCTGGCGCTGCCTCTATGTCAGCTTTGGCTGCGCTGTTGATTTGTGGGGCGGATGAGTCACCTGCCTAGCGTCGCCAACCCCCTCCTTAGTGCTCACATTGTTGTTGTTTGACTGCTTAACGGCGCAGCGTTGTCGTGTTGTTGTTTTTATTTCTCTCTATTGCTGCTGCTGCTGCTACGTAATCAATTTCCCATCTATGTTGAGTGTTGTATGTTTTCTTTCGTTGCAATTGAACTTGAAATTCTCTAATTCGCTCATAGGTAATTGAGAAAGCAGTGAAAGTTTCCTTTATTTATTTCATTATTCATATATCAAAGTTTGTCCTTACAATTTCCAATGGAAACTTAAGCAACAGTTAAATGGATTTCTCTTTGTATGTTAGCACAAAATCTTATTTTAATCTCGACAAACAAGTTTTCAAATTAGAAAAAAACATATCTTAATACAATTCTAGCAAGAAAGCTTGTAAAAATCGAATGGAACGGTATTTTAAGGTATTTATTTAAAGAAGTAAGTTGTGGTCGCCCCTTAGCAAAACAAAAACAATAATACAAAATTGACTTTCGCTTTATAGAGCTTTCACTGTAGATGCAGCTGCATTCGCGGTGGAGCATGAAAGGAACATTCATAGAGATTAGTTGTCAAACAATGAATATTAGCAGGTTGTTTCAACAGTGTATACGCGATAAGATAAGCAATTATAATAGAGCTGTTGCGCTATGCGATATGATGTTGAAGTATGTACATATATATGCCTTGAGTAAAACGCACATTTTTTTTTTGCTTTTGTAGCGATTATCTTTTCAAACTGCTGTTGATCGGCGACTCCGGCGTTGGAAAGTCCTGTCTGCTGCTCCGATTCGCCGATGACACATATACAGAGAGCTATATCAGTACGATTGGCGTGGACTTTGTAAGTCTATCCACATTCGTAATTACTCAAATATTTATGTGACTCAACCTGTTGTCTTACAGAAAATTAGAACCATAGAATTGGATGGCAAAACGATTAAATTGCAAATTGTAAGTAAGCCAAGAAATGCAGAGAAGAAATCGAAACTAAATCAAATATACTTTGTAGTGGGATACTGCTGGACAGGAGCGCTTCCGTACCATCACATCATCATATTATCGTGGCGCGCACGGCATCATTGTTGTTTACGATTGCACGGACCAGGAGTCCTTCAATAATGTAAAGCAATGGCTGGAGGAGATCGAGCGATATGCATGCGAAAATGTTAACAAGTTGCTGGTGGGCAACAAAAGTGATTTAACCACTAAGAAAGTTGTTGATCATACAACAGCTGCGGTACGACCGAAAATCCCCTACTGCACTTTCTAAACTCAATTGATTTTTCTATAATTTGTTACATTTGCAGGAGTACGCACATCAGTTAGGCATTCCATTCCTTGAAACTTCGGCCAAGAGCGCCACCAATGTGGAGCAGGCATTCATGACGATGGCTGCCGAGATTAAGAATCGTGTCGGTCCGCCGTCCAGCGCCACTGACAATGCTAGCAAAGTGAAAATTGATCAGGGGCGTCCAGTGGAGAACACCAGATCTGGTTGCTGCTGAATAACTCTGATTGTGAATCATTATTTTATTATACAATTAAACAAAATTTAAATATAATAAATTAAAACAAAACAAAACACGGCAAAAATAATAAACATGCAAATCATAATTATAACAAAAGGAATGGAATTATATAATAATAATAATGATGCATATTGAAGAGTATGAGAAAAAGCGGACCTTTCTATGATACGACAGTTCACAATTTTCGCAATTAAATCACACACACACACACACACACACAGGATATATACTGCTATGTACTACTCTTATCCCTCTGACTATTACCCTTTTGTTTCTATAGTTCTGTTCATAAGTAGTGCAAAAATACAAACAACTTAAAAACTGGTGTATTAATTAACTTAATCTAAATTTAAACTAAACTTAAGAGTTACTTACCACAGCAGCGCGAAACAATACCGATAACGATGGCGATAGCGATAGCGATACCGATTACTATTAATACTTATATCCATAAACGAATTAATGAAAACAAAAAAAAAATAAAAAAGCAAACCAAAACTGCGTTTCTTATAGCCTAGACCCTATATGTAGTTATGTGTAGTTACCAGCTATATGTAGTTACCATTCTCACATCATCTTAACTATTCAGTCGCCTGTCTGTCATATTGTAATTATTATGTAAATCAAAAGAATGAAAAACAATTTACTAGAATTAATGACAACAAATTTGTGTGAAAGAGAATCGCGTAGGATTTGTTTAGGCAGATAAAATAAAAATAAAATTTACAAATAGATATATCTATAAATAGGTATATCTATATATGTATATATATATATGTGGATACATATATATAGTTTAATATTTGATGATGATCACATTGATAATGGGAGACGTTTAATAAAAATTTCATGAACATAAGCCGCAGCACATTTATGGTTGGGATTTATGAATATGTGGAATTTAAACTACTTAGTTCAGTTGCCTTTCTGACTAATAACTTCCTAACTATATAATTCACCGTCTATCAAATCCAAGCACTTTTAACTCTTTAATACTAATGAATCGTATTGAATCGATCCCCAAAAACGGATTAATTTTTAACTTTGACTGACTACAACTCGAGTATTTTTCATCCGATTTCTGGATAGCATACCTTTTTGGAAGCGTATCGATTCGGAGTATTGAGTTTTATATTCCATGATTTTCTACGGTCGTGAAACTTTTCAAAATGTTCACTCGAATCCGAAAAAAGTCTCGAGCTTTGAATAACTCTAGTTCGTGTGCTCGATCGACTATCGATCGCTATCGATCAACACTCAACAGTTTCCCAAATGAAGTTAGAAGGATTAGAGATTATTTTGGTTTCCAAAACAAATCTTTTCTAGGCGTTTATTGACTTCTTCTGAGGTACTTCAGTCTTTACAAATAAAATTTCTTCTATAAACTATGACTATGGACTAAATGTGCTTGAATTCAACTAAATACAATTCGTGAGTTCAGATTTGGTTAGCGCTTCGCTCCTGTAGACAGGCAGTGGTAACTGTGGCAGCTGTGGTGCCAATTATGGCAGCTCCGAGGAGTCCTCGATCTCGGTCCCTCTCCCTCTCCCGTTCTCGTTCACCTAGTCCTATGGAGGTGGAGAGGCTGTTGCTGCGCCAGGTGGAGGAAGTGTTGCGTTCAGTGCCCGACGACGTGGATATGGAGTTGATCAGAAAGGTGGCCTCGCGGCGTAGCGTGCGACGTACCCGTTGAGCTTGTCCCGCATTGGGCACAGTGGCACCTTCCTCCCCATTACCCTCTTGGTCCTGGCGATGTATTGTTTGCCGCTGACTGCGTCCGGCCAAAGTGGGATAATGATAATAGCCATGATGATGATGATGATGATGCGATCGCTGTCCAAAGCAACTCAGCAGCAGACGCCAAAAGCCGCTGCGAAACTTGGACGACATCAAATTATAGAGTATGGGATTCATGGCCGAGTTAAGGTAGAGCATAAACCGGGAGAAGTATAATAGATTGTAATAGCCCGAAATACCCAGCTGCTGCACATCTTCTGAGCTAGCCGTGATCACCCACAGCGTAAAGGCGCGAAAGGGCAAAAGGCAGACGAAGAAGCTAGACACAACGGCCACCAGCATGAAGATCACCTGCTTACGATGTTTCCTCATTCCATTGCTCTGCTGATGGCTGCTGCCCTTTGAACTGGACATCTGCTGCTGCTGCTGCTGCTGCTGTTGGCTTGGCTGCTGTTGCGGCGAGGTGGGTCTGTGGAATGCACTATTTGGACGCAGCAACTTGTACGCGATGGCTGCATAGAGCATTACCAGTATGCCAAAGGGAAGAAAGAAGAAGAGTGTGATGGTACCCACAAAATAGACGATGGGCCAAAAGCCATCAGCAGCCGTGGTGCAAACGGGAGCATCGGTGCCATCGCCATACGGCTCCACGCGGTAGCTGGAGATGGCGATGATGGGACTGAAAGAATTATAATCATATTTATATGTATATGTATGTATCCAAGTGCACATAAAGATGTCTGCAAACTTTGAGCATTCAAAAAACAAAATCCATATCTAAAACTATGTATTATTTGAACAAGTTGTCGGCACTTAATATAAATCAATTCAATCAAAGTACCAGAACGAAAACGGAAACGTCTGCTCTACAGCTTATACATAACTATCATTTGTACAAGAAATTATGTGAAAGCTACGTCATACTTGAAACTTTTGAAATTTGCAAAATAAAAGGAAAACTCTTAGTAAACAAATTTATTGAAAGGCACAGTGAACGCTCCCTATAACTGATGAAGAAAAATAACTGAAAGTAATGCATTAAATCATTGGCTTATCTGGAGTCAATAAATTGGCTTATCTGGAGAGTTAAATGATATACTTTTCAGGTAAAAAATCGGAAATTGGTCTATCAATTTTTTAACTTTTAAGCTGAAATTAGCTAAAATGGAGTTCGCTTTTCGGAAGAACACAATAAATATATTTAAAAATTTGACAATATCGTATTATCAGTACTATCGAGGGACTTTCACGAATTCAAAATCGTATTAAATATTTATTAGACATGAAATTTGGAGTTAAGAAAGTGAGATATTTGATTGATATACCTGGTTAAACTCGACTATCTATTGAAATTAAATTTTTTTATTTTATATTTAAATTTTGTATATTTTCACTGTACTTGCATTAAAACATTTACAATTATTAGACCTGTTTATAATAATAAAAATAAAATACAAATTGGACAACGCTTTGCATATGATTAAACAAATGGCTGCAGTTGTAATACAAAAATGGTTTATTTACTTACAAATTGGGCGCCTCTACTATACAAGGTAAGTACATGTGGGAGTGTATATATATATATATGTATATGTATAAATAGTTATGCTTATGTGTGTGTGTGTTCACATGCGAGCTGTGCATTGCTGAATTATATATGTGCCGCAAAGTAGGCAACA
This sequence comes from Drosophila leonis, assembly GCA_035045365.1. Lineage (NCBI taxonomy): Eukaryota > Metazoa > Arthropoda > Insecta > Diptera > Drosophilidae > Drosophila > Drosophila leonis. The sequence goes on along the minus strand of JAWNPC010000284.1, from coordinate 245,697 downwards.
CTATTTGTCTTGCTTTGGGGTGGACCCAAAAAACGAAGTGCAGGGAAAAGCGTCAAAGTAGAAGTGAAACTATGTATTTCAATACAACTAAATCAGGTTTATCCGGCGTGTTGATGGTCACGCAAAGCGCATATAAAGCTATTTCCATTTGCTGTGCTTTTTACATGCCAGTTAATGGCTCTGCCACGCCCCCGCCCCAATGTCGATAGTTGCTGTCCCGCTTTGGCTGTCGCTGCTGTTATTTATCTTTGGCACATTCATTCGAGTTTAATAGCCCGAAAAATTGATTGTTTTTTGTGTGTGTGCGGAAATATGTGAAATGAAAGAAGCTGGCAGGATTTGTGCTTGGGTCCTGTCAACGGATTCAATGGCATCGATTATGGGCGTGGCAGGTTAGCTAAGTGAAGCGTAAGTGTAAACGGCTTACACACTATTTTTCATGCCTACACAGCTGCTCGAGCTGCTGCTGCTGCTGCTCCTTTGTTTCCTTCAGCTACTGCTGCTGTTGTTGCGGCTGCCGTTTTGCCTGCATCCTCATCGAAACTGATTTGCTGCTTTGGGCGTCGCTTGCTACGCAACGTGGAGTGCTGAAGCATGGCCATGGCCTCCAGCTCACTGCCACAGGGCAACTGCAGCTCGATCTTTAAGCGCGTGCGACTAATCTCCTCGCTGCTGCGTCGATTCGAGCTACGCGACAAGATGCTCGAGTTTGTGGCAGCCGTTGCATTCGAGGAGTTCGTATTGGTGCCCGAACCCGTGGATTGTTGGCCACGTGATTCATTTGCATTGCGTCCCCTGCTTCCCAGTGTGAGCAGCTGCCAGAGCATTTGGCCCACATCGTGGCAAAGGCGCGCGAAGCCCTTGCGAAACTTGGTGGACATCAGATTGTACAGTATGGGATTCATGGCCGAGTTGAGATAGAGCATGATGCGGCAAAAGTAGAGTAAACTGTAATAACGAGCCAAGCCCATCTCGTGCAACGTCTGATCCGTACTCAGTATAATCCACAGCGTGAGCAGGCGAAAGGGCAGCAGGCAGATAAAAAAGGAGAGCACCACAGCGCCCAGCATTAGCACCACCTGCTTACGTGCCTTTAAACTCAGCTCCGGCTTGGTGGGTCGAGCACGTAGCATGGCGCCTTGGTTCGAGATAAGGTTCCGTGCAATGATGCCATATAGTACAATCAGCATGAGGAACGGCAGCACGAAGAACACAGATATGGTCATCAGAAAGAAACCGACGGTCGATACGCCAATCGCTTGGGTCAGGCAAACGGGCACCGACGATCCGTCAATATACTCAACCAGCTTGTACTCAGCCACCCAAAGTATGGGGCTATAAAAAAAAGAGAGAAAGAGATTTGGAGAGAGAGAGAAAGAGAAATCACGTTGAAGGGTGTGAAACAGTCTAACTAAATGTATGCTAGAGACATGGCAACAGAGAGAAAGAGATGGAAATGGAGGTGCAGATGGGCCTCTCTATAAGGGAGTGATAAAGAAGAGCAGTCGAGATTCTAGCAGATCAAAGAAGATAACAAGAGAGAGAGAGAGAGAGAGAGAGAGATATCGAGAAAGAGAGAGATATATCGAGAAACAGAGAGAGAGAGAGATGGTAATGGAGGTGCAGATGGGCCTCTCTATAAGGGAGTGATAAGAAAGAGCAGTCTAGATTCTAGCAGATCAAAGAAGATAGAAGAAGAGAGAGAGAGAGTGAGATATCGAGAAAGAGCGAGAGACTAAGAGAGAAAGAGATAGAGAGAGAGAGAGAGAGAGAGAGAGAGAGAGTGACGAAGTGACGGAGAGGAATAAAACAGAAAACAATTTTACGATAAGTGATATATGCAAGGAAAAAGCCATATGGAAATTGGAATGGAAAAAGAGAAAGAAACAAAACACGGAGAGAGGGAAAAAATGATTGATACTTAGCCAGATGACGACAATTGAGAGTAAGTATAGACAGAGACAGATCAAGACATATACACACAGAGAAGGAGAGAGATAGATAGAGAGACAGAGTGAGACAGACAGCGAGATAGATTCAGACGTATGCACACTGAGAAAGGTAGACACACAGAGAGAGAAAGAGAGAGAGAGAGTGAGAGAGAGAAAGAGACAGCGCGAGAGACACAGTGACAGAGTTAGAAACAGAAAAGTTACCAAGGAAACAGGCGAGCCTAACTTGAATGTGCCTGAATCATGTGCGAGCGCTTCTTTGTGCCTATGTATAGAGCGTGTGCACTATGGGCGTATTCGGAGAGATTCTTACTTAGCCTAATTAATGGGCGCTAGGCGCCACCAACAGCCACGCCTACCACCTATCGCCCACACAGGCACACGCTGTGCTGCTGTCCTGGATTTGTGAAATTAAAAAGGGTCGTTGACCGTCCTTTTGGGCGGTCGCAATAACAGAAAGTGTCAATGAAATGTAAATTCTTCAATGATAGCCCACATTTCCGGATGCTTATTAAAGATGACAGCGGGCAGATAATGACAGCCGGACGGAGCACAATGGGCAGTCAGATGCCGACGGAGAGCGAACAAAAAAATCATGAAGACCCCAAAACCAAGCTCAGAGGATGTGTAATGAATGAGAATACAGCAGAAAGGAAAATCGGGTATACGGGGTAAGACGTAAGACTAACTGCCAATGTTTAGCATGTAAATGGAGAAGTCGATGTTAAACAAAGACCAGAAGCAAACACCAACAGCAGAAAATAGTTGAGTCCGGCAAACCGAATAATGAATACCCTAACAGACTTTGGTCTGACCTTAGTTAGTTTGAAAAGTGTCCAACCTTCTGACAGATTAAAAGTTGGACAACTAAAAATTAATTAAAATAAATTAATATATTTAGAGTTTTGATGATTCCTTGATTTGGATATTATAAGTATTTTATGTATCACAGATCTTTTATTGAAACTATTTACAAGGACAAGGCACATATACATATTAGATAATGGATTATCTACAGTGTTACACATATAGTTGATATAGCTACACATTTCGTGACAAAAATGTGGAATACCCAGTGCAATGCCATAAAGAGGGCAGAGCAAACGGTCAAATGGAAAACAAAACACAAAACATTAAAAATGGTCGCGATTGACACTTATAATTAATGAGTAAATGGAACTTAATGCCTGACTGCATAGATACAGAGCACAGAAATAGGAAACGGAAATGGAAATCGAAATGGAATTAGCTATAGATTTGCTAATAATACAAGTATACTATATAAATAGGCTAAGCAGAAGCAAGATAGAGAGAGATAGTTACCAAAAGCAGAGCATGCAAGAGAAAATGTTACGAATACAAAATACAAAATATTCAATAATAATAATGATAAAATATGAAATCTCATAAGTGAGCTGTTCGTAAAGCAAGATAGAGAAAGGTAGAGAGTGTCCAGACTTACCTCGTAAAGAGCGCAGCTATGCCCCAAGCCAGGACACAGATGAGAATCGCACGCGCTTTGGTGCACACATATCCTGCCTTTAATGGCTCACAGATGGCATAGTATCTCTCGAAGGATATGGCCAGAATGGTTAAAACGCTGGCATGTGCCACAGTCAGCTCCACAAAGGGCACAGCCTTGCCTACAGACCAAAGAAATTTAAATAATATCGGAAAAAAGTGGTAAATTTGATTGAAGCCTACACATCTCGTGGCCCAGCACCCAAGTCTCGGGACGTGTGTTCACCTCGACGAGGACGGTGGGCGTACAGACTAGCAGCACCAGCAAATCGGCAATGCTCAAATTGGTTAGGAAAATGTTTGTGGAATTGCGCATATCTTTTGTCTTCACTATAACAATAGGCACCTGCAAAGGGACAGAACGGGGACTTTAGCTAATAGGACAATTTGCTAGACTTCTCTCTATCTAGAGTTATATCTATCAATTAATTAGCTCGATTATCGATCAGTCAGCCAGATAGTTACGCAGTCAGTTAGACACTCAATCAGTCAGTCTGTAAAATAGTCCATCAGTTAGTAAATCTATCAGTTGGTCAATATTATTTTAAATTAGTCAGTCCATCATCACAGTCAATCAGCCAGTTTTCAGTAAATCCATTAGTCAGTCAACCAGTTAGTCAATCAGCCTGCCGATTAGTCTGTTGATCAGTCAATCAGTGTGGCAATCAACCAATAAGTAACAGAGTTAGTTAACCAGCGAGTCAGTCAGTAAATTATTCAGTGAGTCAATCAATCAATCAATCAACTTACCATCACATTCCCGATGACGCCCAGCAGCATTATGATTATGCAGAAGAACATGGCGGTTGTGCGTATATACGACGGAATCTGTGGCAGCATCTGCTCAGCATCCCCTTCGGCGAACGCATCGCTGGCGCTTGCATTGCCCTTGTAGCTGGAGTTGTTGTTAATGTTATAATTGTTGTTGTTGTTGCTGTTGCTGTTACTGTTGCTGCTGTTATTGTAGGCTGGAATACTATTAGTTGTGTTGTACGCGCCATGGTCGCCACGAGCAGCGCTACGGGATAGCCCAGCGTGCTGCGTCGTCGTCCTTGTTGCAGCAGCATTTTGAGGTGTTATTGTTGTTGTTGCTGTTGCTGTTGTTGTTGTTGTTGCTGCTACTGTTATTGTTATTGGTAACAGAAGTAGCAGCAGTATCAGCCGCGGCTGCTGCCTGCGCCTGGCCACAGCTTGTGAGGCAGCAGCGACGCCGAGGCAGCCGCTTAACAATGTCGTCGTCCTGCGTCAAGGGCGTCTAATATTTGCTGAAAATTTCGAATAAATGTTGCTTAATTTTTAGTTTTTGTTGTAAGTTGACTATGGAAAAAGTTTAAGAAATAAAACTAAATTTACAAAGAAGTTTACCATGTGAAAAATATATAAGCTTGCTGTTAAAGGATTTCAATGAACAGTAAGAATAAAGATTTAACATCGTTGGACTTTACCGTTTACGCAGCGCCCCGCTGTTTGATCCGGCTTGGGGCCAGGAGACGCACCCACGTATCCTTCGAGCTGTGCCCCTTAAATATGCGTTAATGAAATTAAGAGTTCGTTAAATTTATGATGTCCGTTCCAGTTGCAGCTCCTTTAGTCTCCTTCCTGTGCTTGTGCTCCTGCATCGCTGCCCCGTGGCGACATTAAACAAATCAATCAGTGGGGCTTTGTGGTTGTCCTTGTCGCCAACAGAAACAGCAGCAGCAGCCAATTGGATTATGCCCTGTGGTAGCAAAAGTGTCTGGGATTAGCATTTAAGTAGCCTATGGCAGCCTCTTGCAACTAACCGGACACGGACACGGACCCGGACCCGGCTGACTAACTAACGATAATGAGTGGAAAGTTCATTAGGCCCTGCCATTTACATAACATTAAAACATCCGGCGAATGCGATTAACACCACTTCTCTGTCTCGTCCTCTTCACCCCTCACATATACTCGATGTTTGTCTTTGACTGGATTTTAATTGCCTGCAGGGTTGCCAGGCTTTTGTAAAAATAATTCCAATTCCTCCAATTATTGATATAAAATTATTTAGTTAGGTATTTAGTTACTTATCATTTAGTTATATTTCAATTTACTCATATTACTATTCAATACTGATATCTTTACTTTTTCAAATATATGTATATGTATAGCTGCAACTTCTCAGCCAGCTGACAACCCTGGCCGCAATCTCTACTCTTGGCTAACTGACGATTATCACTAGACTCTGCCACATCACTCGAAATGGCTTTATTAAATCTCCATTTTTGCGTCAGTCCCTATGATGCTTAATTGTATTACACACACAGACAAGCACGCAAAGACTCAGGACACACACACACACACACACAAACACACACACACACACACAGTGGACAGGACAGTAGCAGGGACCTCCATTTTGCTTGTGTCTGCTCTTTGCAGCGGCAGCGCTATTTTGATTAATTTGATAAATTCATTATGTGCACACCATATTGGTTATGTTCCGGCCCCCCGTGCTTGTTCCCCTTTTGATACGATACTATGATACGGATGCTGTTTCGCATGTCCTTTCGCCCAAGCTGTGTTGTCCTGTCATGCGTTGTCCGGAGTCTGGGTTCAATGTACCAAAATGACATAACAAGGCAGTTTGTGCCACATTTGGCTTAAAAATGCGACTTTAACGATGTTGACAATGGCCATCAGGCGGGCCGAGGACCAGACACAGGCACAGGCACAGGCACAGGAGCCGGTCGAAAAATGACTCAGTGCAGGACAATAGAGTCAAATTGGCCAAAGGACAAAGCGAATTTGAGGCAAGTGGACATTTTATGCTCTCATAATTGTTTTTAAAACTTTCTCCACTAAAAAGACAAATGAAGCGCCCAGAAGTTCAACTTAGTTCTCCGAATTAATAGAAGTTAGGGTTTGCGTGTGTGTGTGAGGGCTATCAATATTGAAAATCATAAATACTGCAAAACAAACATGGTACTCTGTTTGGACTCAATTACAGTTTAAGTTTCATGGACAAAACAGCTGCCACAGAGCTACGACTGATGGGGTCAACATAGGAAAGGAGCAAAGAGCTGCAGCTAGAGATGGGAGCGTGTCAAATTATAATACACATAAGCAAAACGCAATATTAAAGGTATCCATTGAGTGAATTTTTCTTATCCTATTTTACTTTGCCTTTTTTATTATATTATAATCGAAATCCCAGCATTGCATCTACTCGAGAATGTATTGAATACCGAACCAACATTTTACCAATTTTATAAGTGTACAGAGCAGAAGGTAATAGAAAGCTAAGCAATTACAAAAGAGAAATATTTATAAGCTTTAATAAGTTAATGTTTTATTTCTGATTCACTCAACCACTCTGCACTCTTCGACTGACACTTTTATCACATTTTTGTTCGTGCTCTTGAATTGGCTCGTGTCGTGCGAGACGCACCCATCTCTAGTGCCTAAAACTTCGACCACAAATACATGGATTGAGCGGCGTGCATGTAAATCTCAAACGGTTTATGGTTACGACCAAATCCCAACTGCTTACATGCGGAGCGTGTTGATGTCAAGTCGAGTGCGAGTGCGAAAAGCAGCGGCACTTTGATGGATAACTTGTGGCCTACTGCCCAAAAACAGGTTAGGGGTGGATCCAAATTCACACGCACACACACACACATACACCCCTAGAATTTGGTATAATTTAGCAGAGATTTGAATAAGGTTCAAAGCTGTTGATGATAATGGAAATTGAGCGCTTTTGGCCCTTTAGTGGATAGTCTATAGCATATAGTATATGCCACACTGCGAATATGTCGCAGCGAGTGTGTGTATGTGTGTGTGTAGTAAATGTAACGCTTTTTATGGTATTTAAGATTGAAGGCAATTTATAGCTGACACCCTAATAAAATTAACATTGAAATGACAATTTGAGGCAGCAATAAGCATCAGCAACAGCAGCAGCAAGTGTGCACACACTCACACACACACACACACACGCACATTAAGATATATACTATATAAATATTCGCATATCTAATCAATTTATCGCTCAATAATGGTTCGAGTTAGTGGGCCACTTGGCAGGCACTTTGACAAATCGCAAAGTTGGCTTAAAAAATAAAACAAGCAAGTGAAGGTATCTGAGGCCTGATGAAGATTGAATACCCTGCCACATATTTAACTGTTGGGCTAGCAAACAGAAAAAAGAAGCTATTTATCATAAGGTAGCTACAAGTACATATATTACTTAATAGAACACCATTCTAGAAAGCAATATGCTGTGCCTGGAGGCTAAATCTGTTGCTCAGAGAGCAAACCTCAACTGGTTCAAAATGTAAGTCGAACTGTTGTTGACAACTTTAAAGTGAAACAAAAATAATCTTACTTAGTTCTTAAAACGACAACCATAAAAATGCATTCTTATAAAAATATAAATTTCAGGATGTCAGGGTGAGATCTTTATAAATGACGTAGAAATAACGTAGATCTTACTCTTAATTCAGGAGGTAAAGATGTAAGAAACCAGTTCACTTTAAATGTCCAATTGACATTTGAAATGAAACCGAATTTAAATTGAAACTTTGAATCGGTTTGGTAAATTTTAAAGTTGAGTTTGTTTCTTTCAATCGGCTAAAATTTCGCACATCTCGGAATATAATAGTAATTTGATTACAATTTATTAAGGAATAAAAAATAATAATAAATATATTTTTTTAATTTCTTATAATCAATTCATATTTAGCACATTTGAAGCCAATTGATAATACCTGTGGCAAAAGTAGCAAAATGAATAAAAATAATAATGTTAAAGGTGGAATAAGCACTTGGTAAAGCCGTGACTTTAATGAGTCGCTGCCAACTCCGACTGTTCCTATAGTTCCATCTCTTGCTGCCATCTTTCGCTTATTCCTTATTCGATTCTAGCACCCTCGACTTTGCGGCTTTATTTTGTTGTTGTTGATGTTGTGGGGTGCCATACGCTAAATAAATTGAAATGACTTCGTAATTGTATTTGTGACTCGAGCTAAATTAATCTAGCTAGTTGGAATGCCGGGACAGCACTCGTGTGGAACCAACAAAGGATACCAAAAGCACTTCTCGAACAAAGCGCCGTAAAACCAAAAGCTTCTTTTTCAATTGTAGCCACCGAGTGGCTGCGGTGGCTCGAAGTGTTGCCAGTGGCTGATGGGCTAGAAAATTGCTTTTGGAAAAACCCCTTGAATTGACATATCCCACGAAGCAGATCCTCGTAATTGCCCGTTGAATAGCAATTAGTTGAAACTATTTTCGATATTTGTTGTGGTGCGCGTTTCCCGGGTTTTGCTCCCTTTGGTCTCATACTACTACTACTAGTCTATTGATTGAGTTTGATTAATTATTTATAGGGGGGAAAAGTATTTCTAAGTGCGCTATAAATTTATATAACATTTTTTCTCTAAGTTTTTTCTGTGCTATTTCAATTCTATTTTCATACCGTAAATTCCAGCTGAGCTCCTTGCAACTGACTAAGAATGTTTGCTCTCAGCTGCTGCTGCTGCTGCTGCCACTTGCGCTTATTTATGTGAATTCTCTGTCCAGCCTTAGAGGCTGCCTGCATCCAGGCCAACATCATCTAAACCCATCTAACTCGTCTCTGTTTGCCAGTTAAAGTAACATTTACAGCGAGTGTTTGGCTGTTTGTTCTACTCTCAAACAATGCCATTGTTATATAGTATACCTAAACGAGGTGAACTCGAGATGTAACGGAAAAAATAGACATTAAGTAAAATAACTCAATTATATGCATGAATTAATTCTGTCTTAAGTTAAGTTATGGCTGCTTTGAAAAATGGCCCAATCATTGATAGTTTTGTACATCTAATTTTGGATAAATATATAGATAGTTTAATGTGAAGCAGCTAAACTTAAACGGATTCCAAAACTCTGCTGGTTTAGTTAATAAATCTTAAATCAAATACAATTTAAGTTCTACTGAAACTTTCCTAATTTTTTTGCGCACACCTCACAGAGCAAAACACACAGACATCAAGACATTCCATAGATCTTCATATATGTACGTACATACATATGTGATTGTATTTGGTCGTACAACTAATGTGCTGAGGCTTTCTCTCTCTCTTCTTCTCTCTGGTAGTTGCTTCGGTCTTCGTCCTTCTTTATCAGTGAGCGACAATTCGTTTGGCTGCGTTTTTAACGCGAAAGTTCACTTAAAGTTGCGCATACGCCGCGTCTGCCGCTCCATGTGAAGCTGCATGAAATGCTATCCTTTTGCTTGTGGCCATGTCGCATTGTAAGTATTTAACGTGGCTTGGCATTGATAAGGCATTGGCCCCACGTTTACCCCCGCAGGCAGGCGTTTTATCGCGGCCAAGTGGGGAGTCGGGAACGAAGGTGGAGGCAATGGGGCTGTTGAAAGATGCGACCATTGCTGCGGGCCGGGAAACTCGGCAGCTGCTGTCGCTGTCTGCGAACTGTTTGTTTATTTGTTTGCTATGAGAATTCATACACTCACACACACACACAAGCCCACACACAGATAGATGACCATATAGCATAGATAGCACTCGCTATTGTTTTACGATTGCGTGGAAATTGAAAACAGCACCAAAAACAAGCAAAAAAAACCCAGAGAAAAAAGTCAACATCAGTTATGGGCGCTTGGCTCGTAACACTCGACGCTAAAGACACTTTAATTGCTTCGATTTGTATATAAATTTATGTATGTGTGTGAGTGTGAATGTGTATCAGCTTGTCTGCTGGAATATGTATGTGCATAACTAATGTGGCTTTCACATTCGGCTGACCTTCAAAGTTATCGAATTTCACGCCAACAGCAACAGCAGAAAATGCTGAGCAGGTCGCAATCTGCGCCTGATCCGCAGACATGTGGGAAATGCAATAAGCTGTCTTCTTACTCGCATCCATGTTAATACCCTGCACAGAGTATGGCTTATTAACGGGGCACATTGAATTGAATGTCAAGCTAAAGCCAAGTCATGTTCGCTTGAATTGGGCGCAGTCTCTATCGATCTATTTATGCTAGAATACCAAAGCTGACCAACCAAGTTATTATTTTCAACTTTATCAGTCACTTTCTACGAATATCTAAAAATATATACAATATATTAAGTCATAGAAAATTCTATTAAAATCAGATATTTCAAAAATCAATTTTTCTTTAAAAAAAATGTTTTTTTTATATATAAGTATAACTCAGAGAACCGCATTTTGTACTCTTTGTTATTTCCAATGTTTCTGGTAATCAAACTCTGTCAACTAGAAACATACCCGCAATGCTTTCTTTACTGTTAGCGTCTTTGACAGGCGGAATGCAGTTGGGTTCTTAAGCATTAAAAGTTGCTCCTCGACTTCTTTGTCGTTTCCGGCGCGTACAAATTGAAAAATGGCGCTGGCCGCACTTCCGTTCGCATTATTGAGTAGCGCGTCGTTAACTTAAGGCTGCAAGCCCCAACTCCTCCCACCTATTTCCTACAACAGCAGCCGCAACCGCAAGTAGCAGCAGTTAACATTGCGCTTGGGTGGGGACGAGGGGCAACGAGAGGTGGGGTGGGGGGTGTCAAGGGGTCTGCACTTGCTTGACATTCCATTTAATTTGTCACCACAAAGGACGACAAGTACACGCCCATAGAGTGCTCAAAGGGAGGCGTGGTCAGCGGCAGCAGCAGGAGCTGCTGTTGATAATTCAACGGCAACAACGATAACAACAACCACTAAAGTGGCTTCACTAGGAGGCGTGGCACTTATGACTTACTTAGCTCCACTTGACACCAAAATTGACAAAGTGTGAATTTGAGTGCAGTGCGAGATTGAAAGCTGCAAATTATATTGAGCCACTGTCACACACACTCACACGCACACAGAAGAGCTAAAGACACAGACAAGTTGTTGGCTCGTAATTGTTGCCTTTTATTGGCTGCAATTTAATGAGCTGCCTGGCTGCATAGTTCGTAGCCACTTTCACTTTTGGGCATTGCCAAAAAAAAAACAGAAAAGAAAATCGTTTTACGAGGTCAGTGAACCAACCGGAGCAACACCCCCGTAGCCCCCATAAACACCCGCCCCGTCCCCTCTCCTACTGTGGTATATGCAAAAAATAACATGCTAGAATGCTCTCGAATGCACTCAACTGCGCAATACTCGCTCGAGTTAATAAAGTGTATAGAAATCAAGATTTTTGCTGAATAGAATATTTATAAAATTTATAAGATATATATACATATGTATATATATATGTATATAAATAAAATTTATACAAAGATATGAACACTTCATATAAAAAATTTTGTCAATTTTAAAAGAAAGTATCGAGTATTCTACGCTTGGAAATAGATATAAACTGTAGAAGATATAGTCGAATTAGCCTTGTCCCATAACGTAGAAGTTCCTTATTTTAATTATTCAATACTCAGACATGGCACGAAGCCAGTATGCCCTTAGTTAGACTTGTGAACGAGTATCGAGAATGAACATTGTAATTGTCCGCAGGACACGAGTGCAAATGAAAGTGTATTTCGTTTTTGGCCACCACCATTTTTTATGGCACCCATGAAAATTGTATTATTTATTGTGGCATAAAAATATTTATCAGTAAATTAAACACTTTGCCCGTCCAGTGCAAAATATTTGACAAAGTTCGAAACAGGCTGAAGCATGAGTGTCCAGACTGCTTAATAAAACCTTAAGATGCGTTCACTAATCCCGCAGGCTATATTTAAGCCACAATCGCAACGTCAGCGCCATAAAGCTGGACACTTGGAGTCCAGTTCGCTCAGACTGCAATACACTTTAATGCCACAAGTTCGTTTTTCGCAAAATATCGTAATTTGTTCATAAAAAATGTGAAGAGCCACAAAACATTTAAATATTGATGAAAATTCATTTCTCCAATATTATTATTAAATCAATATCTAAGTTTAAGAATCTAAACAGATTTATTGAGATTTTACTAAGGGCATTCCATTAATATGTCAATGTAGATAATAATATTATTAAAGTGAGTTCCATTTATTAACATTTAAATACTCATAGTACTCCATCAAAGCTACTAAGGGTATTCCATTCAATAATAGCTAAATTTATGCTGGCCCTTTTATTTATTAAGGACATCCCATCTCTCAATGCCTGAATTTATTCAATAATATTTATTAAATTCCATATCACATAATATTCAGGAAATGAATAAGGGTATGCCTGCTTCGGCTTCGGCTTCGGCTTATAACAAAAATACATTATATAACTTTGTTTCGGGCATGTTCTTCCTGCTTTTTATTTTAATTTTATTTTTGTTATCAATGCAAAAATAAAAACCAGAAAAACGCGTTAATATGCTGCCAAAAAAAGGAAATTATATTTTATACAAAAAACAAAAATAACAAATTTATTACGAGCTGTTGAGGGGGTGGCAGGTGGCAGCGAAGGGGCCTTTGCTTTATAAATTAAACCGGCATCTGTTTGCAATTAGAATTGCAAATGTTTGTCAGCTTGGGCCCAGCTGAAGAGTAGCGTGAAGGCATTGAGCGGGGCGTATGCTCGAAATAACCACAGTTAAAATTGGCAGTAGGGGTACCCAGCAGGTAGGGTCACCCTAGTGGAGGCCGTCGAAACACAGTCAAGAAAGGAAACGGAAGCTGGCGCCAAAGTGCCGCACAAGTGGCTGAGAGGAGGATCTCAAGTATTGCGTAGGCTGCACATTTTTTACTTTCATATGCCCTGTACATATGGACAAGGGGTATAATGCAGCTGTACGTATATGTAAAGTAAAGGAAATACTATTCCTGATGAGCATCTAGAGTCGAAATAATGTTACTGTTCCTGCTTCGGTACTGTCATATAATCCCAGAGATTAGAGCATCAAATATACAGGGTATTCCTTAGTCGAACTTTTGGAAATTTTCCAATTTGAATGCGCCCAGAAACAATTTGAAGGTAATGAGGAAGAAAGTTGTTACTTAGCTTGTGCCTCATTTGTCAGCGATTGCTCAGAGCTGAGAAGAGAAAAAGACAAAAAGATGCTGGGAGACAAGCTGCGACGCGTTGAGCTGTGGGAACTGGGGATTATATCCCAAGTGGCTCTAACAAATAACCATGCATAAATTTTATAAGCATGGCGTGAAAAAAAAACAGTTTCGAGTGTTTACTTTTAGATATTTGTTTATGGATTTGTTTGCTGTTGCATTTACACAAATTTTCGCAGGATTGATGGAGAGGGCTTTACTGTGTGTAACTTAAAGTAAACTGAATATAAAAAGATTGCCTAAACAAATGAGAAATGGGTTATCCAAGAATCGATCGATATTAAATAGAGAATAGGGAAATATTATATGTTAGGGAAATAGATTATACGGCAAAAGCAGGCAATTGTATATGTTAAAGGAGTTCACGGCTAAAATATAAAAAAAATAAAAATATAACTAAATTTATATATATTAAATTTTCTATATCTTATAGTCTTCGGTTTTTATCCAGCTGCTTTAGCCTTTAACGACGTTTCGACGAGCTGTAGTGCATTTTCATGGGCTTAAGAATAATCTATCTGATATCAATAGAAACATATTGCCCTTAAAATCATTTTGCTTCGAATTCGCCGTTGTATTTCTAACTAGGGGCATTTCCACCCCATCTTTCACTTAACCCCAAGTTAAAGACAAATATATTTATATATATATTTAATACAGAACGCCTTCAGTGGGCGTTTACCAAAGGAATTTTCCATCGTTTGATGTCCTTAATGAAAATGTTTAGTAATTTAGTGTTTATTCTGGCTTTGAGGCGATGTACTCTATGTAGTGCCCCCGCTGCCTGAGAAGTATCTGATTGATTTTTGATGGCCAAAAACGTGAAGGCCTGAATCAATAAACATGGAGTATTCTGCTATAAATAGTAGATGCCTGATTATATCCAGCAGGTACAATAGCGTCTAATTGCGTAAATTTCCACTGCTAGTTGTTTGCATACATAATGATTGGCTGAGTGTGTAAATATATATAAATTTATATACATACATAGAGCATAATTAGCTGAGTTGATTAATTTCAATGAAATCTTCTGTAGATGAGTTTTTGCTGGCAACAGTTGGGCTGACAAATGTAATGGCTTTTCCACTTTGCTCAAGCAGATTTCAGTGAATAAATCGCAAGTCATTTTTCAGGAGCCACTAGATCCTTGCAAACGAACTCCGGCAGCAGCGATTCGTATGCGCATCGTAAGTCCCGTCACAAACTTAATAACTCATTTGTTGGCACTCAACTAGCTGCATTCAAATGGCCAATAAGAGCTATCATAATGGCTCACACACACATGGCCAAGCACATAACCCCTCCCACTCCTCCCACACATATGCCGCAGTGCGCACTAAAAACTGTTGGAGCAAACATTTGACTTCTAATTAAGAGCCAAAAGGCCAACAAAGGCAGCAACAAATAGAGCAAGAAGCAGCAGCAGTGGCAGCAGCGGCAGCAAAAGTTAAAGAAGCATTAGAAGAGAAGAAGAGCAAGATACAGAGGTGGCAAACACACAAATACCTTTACACATACGCCCCAAAACGGGCAGCACGGCGATGATTAAGTGCTCCACGTCGCATGGAGCACGGAGCACGGCGCACGGAAAGAACTCATGCAGAGCAGAGCGAGGGAGATCAAATGTGAATCAGAGATGAGAATATTTCGTGTTTTTTTTTTTTAACGACATAGTGTTCGCATTTCTGTTGAGCAAATAATACGATCTTAATTAGAAGTACAAGGAATATATTATTCAAATCAAAGTAAAAGAACTTTATGGATATTAAATTCAATATTTGAAAAGAGAAGTCTTGAAGAATGCTAATGAAAAACACTTATATTGTTCAGCTCTGTAGTTCGTGTTTATGTTCGTGTCACGTCTTGTGAAACTACTTCTAAACGGGCTCATCTCTAAAACAGATTTAGGTGTGTGTTAGGTGTGCGTAGGGGAGTTGGTGGAGGTGGACTGCTGGGAAGACCGCCCTACGACTTGGCCTTCATTCGGTATGCGCGTGCTAATCAAATTGGGTCTAGTCCGTGTCTGCGCCTTTGTCTATGCCAACAGCAAGCCCCCGAGCGGGGTTGGGGTTGGGGTTGTGAGAGAGGTCGGGCGGGTCTTGTTTATCAGCCGTCTGCGCCTAATGTGTAAGTGTGCCAAAAGTGATTGCATAATTATGCAAATGCTCCCCCTTGGAGCACAATATACGTCTAATGAATTACTCACACAAAGAGGGGGACTGATGTACAAGGGGGACAGGGGCCTCTGGAGAAATCCTTCGCTGGCGCCTCTGCCGATTCGAGTGTAAACAAAACGCCAAGTGGCAAATGCTACCGAGTTGATTATATAATAATTTGTTATTGCCTGCGGATTGCGTTCAATCGAATTAGAAACGAGCCTCAATGTTGGACAATTAACACACCCTACCCCTCTATTCACCGCCCTCTCCCCCACTGCTTGCTCCGCACCCATTAAAGATCAATAATTGCGCTGACAGTAAATTAGGCACGCATTGGCTGGGAAAATTCAAAAGTTCTCCGTGCGGCGGTTTTTTTGTGTTTTTGTTTTAGTACTTTCCAAAGTTCCACGACTCGTCATCGAGGCAGTCATAAAAGACGAAAGTCGATCACTTTGTTGTTGTTTATTTAGCAACAGCTATTACGAACGCAAGCGCCAAAAGTTCTATCGAAAAACTGAGCCATAAAAATATTTGGCACATCGCAAAAAAGCTCAACTAAATGCAAAGGTAAATAAATAAAATATTTTATAGAAAAAACATGAATGAAAGTGTGAAATGGTAAGCCGAAAATTGAATATCCTTACAGAGAAACTATGCTGATCTTTTTGTTGGAGGAATTTTAGATCTGAAATAATATTAAGAAAACTTGAAATTGCTAATTAAATTTCAATATGATCCTAATTATATACTCACCTATTAAAGATAATTTATAGGCGAGTCTTTTTGGATACCAAAGTAAAAAAAAAAAGCTATTGATCTTAGGACAGATATAAGATCTATTTATTTATGTTTATTATATTTTATACTTGTATGTATATAATAGAAAATAAAGGAAAAGATGGCGCTATGCAAAGTAAGTATATATAATGTAACAATATATAGTCATGCTTATACCGACTTATTTTAATAATTAATATATATAAGCGCTCTATATATTAAATTCCATTTCCCTTTGAAGACAGAACTTAAATACCCTTTGCAATCGTCTATTGCTAGGAATAGGAAATCTTTTGGGTTAAGCAAACATTGTGCATGCGCTGGACCTAAATAATGGACCTATATAATCGAGGCCCACCCCCTACCGTAATGGGCCGACTCATTCCATATCATAAAAAAACACCACACGCCTTTTATTTGCATAGCCGTAGTTGACAGTCAAGTTGAATTTTGTGGAAATGAAATGCAGCCAACAAATTTTGTGACTTATTGTTTTGAGTTTTTTGGAATTCGTGACTCACATTAAGCAAGATGAAGAAGAACACCAACAACAGCAATAATAATGACAACAAAAATTGCTTATTCAAACGGCGTCCCGGTGATCGTCCCCGAAAACAAAAGCCAAATATTCACGCACATATTCGAAAGGTCTCACACATGTCTGGCAAATCAAACGGGACAGTCGGACTAAATGATCAGCCTCACTCCCCTCTTTTCTTGACCAACTTTTGCTTTCGTTTTAAACCGCCAAAAACGTAAATAGGGTATATTGACTAGCAGCAAGTGTATGTAACAGTCAGTTACTTATTTATCCCTGATCAGTCTAAATTTGCTGTTATATTGTAGTTGTGGCAGTTTGTTTGTCCAAAACTAGTGACTCTATGTACGAACCATACTTACAGAATTTGTTTTTGAATAACATCTAAATAGAAAGTAAACTGACTATGAAGTCTGCGGTTACTTTATACTCAGTTTACTTTACAATAATTCATGAAAATCTCACTTTTTCGCCTCAAAAGTGAGTATGGAACTGACCCTTAGCCCTGGCTACAGCGTATCTGGTGGTCGGGCACTGCTGATTAAAACAATATGAGTTGCTTCTATTTCTTTTAGCTATTCCAGCGTAATTAACCAAATCGTTAGGCATAAAAAATGAGACGTTGCCAAAAAGCGGAGAAATAAAAGCAAAACACAAAGATACATTTGCAACATGAAAGCGAGGCGCATAAATCAGCATTTATATAAATAAAGACATCATGATTTGAAACGGGGACTACGTCTGTCTATACAGATATGCATTATACATATATATGGTACGTTTCAGTCTGAATCCCAATCAAATGTGCCCAAATGCCCAAAAAGAACAACAAACATTACAAAGCGCCGGCCAGCGCGGCGTATACGCAATAAATTTTCATATTTCATACGGCGCATGCCACACGCTTCGTTCCTCCTTCACTCTACACTCTCTACATATTCATAAGCGTGTGACGTCACAAAAGTATTTGGGCCTGTTCAGAATAGCGCATAGAGAAAAAAACACCTATAAACAATAAAATAATATGCTTGTTGTAAACAAAAGACTGCAAAAGCGTTAACAGCTGTTACATTTAAGCACGGCTATATAATTTTGTTGAGTTGGATGACGATGACGATGACGATCTACTCGTAAGTAAATACTATGGCTGTTTATAAATATACGTACTTACTATTTAGTCAAGTACTTTTGACTGTCACTAAGTCAATGCCATGGTTTACACAGAGCCCATATGGCAAATGTTATTTAAGTTATGTATTTAAGCAAAAATGAGTGGAATAACATAATCACAAAGAAAGATGGGAAATCAATTTGTCTATTAAAATGATAGCTATGCTGGAAGTATGAATTATAATTTGATCATAAAAAGTAAAGTTCAATTTAACGCTGTAAGTTGATGAATTAGAAAATGATAAGAGAGGGATGTCTTATTAAAGCCAAGCAATTGGTTCATTTTATTAGTTTCTTATATTGATTAGAATGATATATAATGCGAGGCTTACCTTCTAAGCTTGTTACAATGTAGAGAGTATTTAATATGTGGGACAACTAGACTCGAGTGTTTCTCACAAGGTCTGATAAGGTAGCCGAGGAGAGGCACATTTTGAATAATAGGCTGCCACAGTTTTCAAGTACAACAAAAGCAACAACAACAACTACTTGAGTTATTCAAGTCGAGAGAGGATGATGACTAGGCGATTTGGAATGGGGGATTCGCAGTCGGATTCGCATTGGCATTAATTTGTCAATGTTTATGTTTATGTCTCGAAATCAATATTATCAACAGCGACAACATTATGCATTAATAATGATGCTTAAGCACTTTAGTCTAAGCTAAATTAAAACAAAAACGCGTTAGCCACGAGTTCGAGTTTGAGAAGCTGGGGTAAGGGGAAAACGATTAAAACACGTATGAATATACATATATATATGCAAATGCCGTTGAGCCGTGAATTTAATGAGATTTTGTATCAACAAATGTGACAGCTTCTGCTTCTGCGAGAGCGAGAGAGGTGCGATTGAATAGTTTTTATATGAATATTGAGTAAAATGTAGATCAAGAATAAAAATAAAAAAATTAACACTTGTGAAACTGATCTTCAATATTCAAAAAATATAATTTATGGTAAATTCTTTGATAATTAATTTTTCTAGGATCTCTATAGATTTAATCAATTAAATCAATTTGCATAATAAAATCTGTAAAGAATTTATCTCTCGTAAGCCATGTGATATTCCATCTTTATAAGCAATTTAAGTTAAATTAATACAATTTTATAATAATCTTACTAACTAAATCTTAAATATGAATTGAAGTTTTTAATTTTGCTTAGTTATTTTAGCATTTTTTTTTTATAACTTGTTGACTTGTTGAAAAGCAACCTTTATAAATACTATAATAAGTCAAACCAATAAAACTTTTTATCTGAATTTGATCAAGTATGATTTCTTTAACTCAATTGCTTATCAGGTGGACATTTTTTATATCAACTGAATGCAAACACACAAGAAAAACATAAGATAAAATGCGAGACTTGCCTGAGAATAAATTTGTTTTGTTTTTGTTTGGAAAATTATTTAGGTAATATTGAGTTTTTGGTTTTACTTTTGTCACTTGGGTCTCATGCTGCTGTCGTGTGGCATGTGCATTAATTTTTGTTGTCAAACTTCAGGGCAACACTTAACGAAACGTCGAGTTCATTTTTTTATGTATCGCATGTAATTAAAAAACATTAACACGACAACAACAACCACAGCAACTGCAACAGGGCCAGCAACAAGCGCGTTGACATTAATGCCAGCCACAAAGTGCAGGGCGCTCCACAATACAATAAAACAGATAAACAGAGACGAACAGACACGCACAGATATGCTCACCATACACACACACACACTCACACTAACACACACATACTCATACAAACTGGCGAATGACAAGTGGGCTGCAGCTGTCTGTTGCACTTGTCAATCAAAAGCGCAGATGTGCCGTTAACAATGCCGGCTCCTCTAAAACGCGCGCGCGGCTGTCGACAAAATGCAGTAATTTGCCTCAATTCGCTTCGCTTTGATTTGCTTGCGATCCAGTCAACCGCTCGCCGGCAAGTTTTCCATAAGACTGAAAACACAATTTTTCTAGCCGCAACACAATTTTTCATGCACGCATTTCGCCGGTTGGCCCAACTGTGCGTTCGGCCGAAAACAAAAAGCTTAGCGGCTAGAGAGCTTTACACGAAAAGTTTATTCAGCTCTGCATTCGGCTATTTTGTTCGTTTTGGCGCGCAAAGCACGGCGTGAGCTTTTGTGAATGGCGAACAACAAAACGTTTCACTAATTGAGCGTGTCAAGCGAGAGGGCGGGAGGGGCTCGAGAGGTAAGCGAGCTGTTTGAACAAAGCGTGCGTAAAAACTGAATTTACCTGATTAGAATACAGGGTGTTTCCAGTGAGTGACTCTTAAAAAAAGCTGCTGAATGCTCCTTTGTATGCGAATGCTGACATGCATTCAATCATTATCGAGTTTTAGTTGACAGATTTCCACAATCTAACAGTTAAAGTTGTATTTGTATAATAAATATATGCAGCAACTTATCATTTTTGACATTGGGAGTTGGAAGCTTTACAAATCAAAATAATTTTGATCGTTACTTTAAACTACTTATTATTTATGTACAAGGAAACTTGAAATTTAAAAAATTACAATTGGACTTTAAGTGCATTTATAAATTATTAAGATAAAGTAATAGTAATGCTGTGTCAAATCATGTACAAAAAACCTGATCTAACGGAATTATTCCCCATAATTATACACGTAGCGTAGAGAAAGTGTTTCAACGATAGCTGCTGCTATTAGATCAGTTTGAAAATGCCATCTAATCAGCTACAACACTTCCGCAAGGCGTCTAAAAGAATCAAATCATTGTGCTCTAGGGGGAAGTGAACGACTAGCAGATACCCTGAACTGTAGTTAATTCTATGAATCAAGTTCAATTGAACGACCACCATATAAGAAGTAACTTAATGAAACTGACCAAAGCGAAAAGTTTACGAGCGACTAAAGAAAACGAATCAATTATGAGCTCCTGAGCTAACTGGACAGCTAAACTTAAACATGGAATTAAATTTGAGCCACTCTGAACTCCATCCTAAACAAATTGTAGTATTAAAAAAAAATCGATATTATATTTTTGATTCGTTTGTCACACTCATTAGCAGCAAATTTTTTAAACTTGTGGCAATAAGAATTAATAGTAAATAAATTAGAATTCTTGTTAGTTGTCGTGGCCAATTTTTGCAACCAAATAAAAAACAAACTCAATTAGTTGACAGACGAAGCTGTGATACCCTACTTTGATATATGCTTTAAATTGCAGAGATAAACCCTTTAACAGTATATTAAAATAATGTTCTAATTTATTGGTTATTGGACTCTCTAATGTGTTGCTCAGTTCGTAATGAAATTAGTAAACTTAACGCAAGAGTATAAAAACAGCTGCTACTCGTATTTCACTGTGAACTGTAAATTGTCATGTTTCATTATAGATAATTTTGTTGTTGCTGCTATAACTGCAGTTTTATGAGGGTAATATATACTTGTTAGCGACATTCAAAACGAGTTGCTTTGCTTCATCATTGCATACTAAACAAAATTACTTAAGATCACAGATGAAGAAGAACGTCTGATTAGTATAACTATCGTAAAACTAATTAATGCATGGATTAAGAATAATTATACATCACTTTCTTTGGGGAACTCCACAATTGGCCCGAGACTCTGGAAACGTGACTTAGTCACGAGTGAAGAATAAACCAGATTACAATCTAACTGGAATTAGGTGTTGTTTGTGCGTTATTGGAGATTTTTTTTGTTGTTTTTGATTTCTTAAGGCCAGGTTTTTAACACGTTCGCTGGAGCCGTTTTAATTAGTGTTCAGCTAATCTAATTCATTAACAATTAATTGATTGTCAAATTGATAACTGTCAAGCAATTGATTGTCAACAAGTAGGAGTGCTCTAGTCGAGAATGCCCGACTAGGAGATACCCTGAATCCGGCGAAGAGCTGCTATTTCAATCGTTCTACCCAGGGTCTTTATATATGTAAAGCCTAACAAACTAACAAATTAAAGAGACCGGGTTCAAACTCCATCCGGGCTGAAACACCCCTCCACGTATTCAATGAGAGCCAAGCCGAAGGCCAGTTCCATTTAAAACTTGATTGATAGCTAACAACTATATCCAATTCTCGTAAAATATAGTTAGCTATAAATCTTGATTGCAGTTCAAATTAAATTTTATGAACAATTTTAGGAAGCGAGTATTTGTAAACAAATGTTCAGAATTTTATAGCCAATAAGGTGAACTGAAATTTATTAAATGCGGCCAATTACATTATTAGTGTTTTTTTTTAGTATTTACAGTACAATGTTACGCTTGTCGGTAATTTTATTATAAGCTTAATACAAATTTACAATAAAATGAATTCACCAAAAGAATCTCACAGAATTTTACAAATGATTTTTGCAGTGTATTTACCATATCATAGCAATTAGTATTCTACAATATACAAACCTCAAGAATCTATGTTTCAGAATACGAATACGATCCCAAGACTCAAAAAATATCTCCAAAATACCCTATTTACCAATCTGCAATGGGTATCAGTAACAAATCGCAGCAAAGCAAAGCAAATCAAGTCAAACTCGAATCACGAATGAAACTATGGTCTATGCAAATTCAGCACACTTATTGATAGACGTTTGTTGATCTTCATCTTGTAGAGATATATTTATTTATGTATTCATGCATTAATAATCATTTATAGCATGTCATACATATGCATATGGCATAATTTATAATCAATCTTCTTAAGTCAGTTCATTTGATGCGGCATCTAATTGTTCCCACTGTTCCAACAAATAATGCAGAGTGTATGAATATGCATAAAATATATGTATACCAAAAAACATATGCTTAACATGATTTCCTACTGTTCATCAAATTATCCAATAAAATAGAAACTATCCAAAAAAATAGAAAATAGAAAAATAGAAAGCCATAGCCAACATTAAGTAAATAATTTATATTAATTTGATAAGAAAAACAAGTAAGAAAACTCTAGTCTCGAATTGTTAAGCATAAATTGACTTGAATTATCCATAAAGAAGAAACAGAACGTGGACGCATATAAGACTGGGAAGATTTTTCATAAATCACAAAGATATTACAAAGCAAGTAAGAGAGCTCTTGTCGGGAGTGTTTGACTAGGAAATACTCTGAACATTGCGTAAGACCGCAGTTTCAATCTTCGTTGGTTTCTTGCATGCACACATATCAACCACACATGAACACACACAGACATGGCTAACTCGACTCAGTTCGTCATCCTAATCAGGAATTTATGAAATTTTATGGGTTGTGCTACGCCTTCTTATGCTTTTTATATACATTTGCACACAAATATTATACCCTGAATTCTTCTTTTCAATAGATGATAATTTGCAGTAGATTTGAGCTGAATTTTCTAACCGGAAACAAGTATTCGATGCTTGAGAGATCGCTCTAAACGTCTCATCAAGGCTGTAAGCCGTTATTTATCAATACCAGCTTTTATTTGACCTGCCCAAAAAATTGTCCCACTAGGAATTTGGGCACTGCCAATGTAGTTGAGCAACATATTTCATAAATAAAAGTATATTCAACCATCTTTTTTTGAGTTTTTTCTTTATGAAATGACTAATGACAAGTTGTATTTTATTATTACTGTTATTTTTCTATTGCCTTTTATTTTCCTAATATCGATGTAAAAATCGATGTGACACATCTCGAAAACTATGATAGTTAAAAACATTTAAATTTAAATACTATACTCTCGTATTTTAAAGTATTTCCCAAAATTTGTAGTTATGTGATTGTTTGTTATTATCAGTGAAAGTAAGCGAGTTAGTATTCCGCTGCTCTTCTCCTCTAGCTTCATGAATTCCACACATGTCACCAAGCTCCTGTCTTTCACCTAAGCAGCTATCGATATGCGTGCGTTGCCACAGCTGTCGATTGTGAAGAGCCTGCAGCAGGATTACGTGCCCCGGGCCCTGCATCGCATCATCGAAGAACAGCAGCTGCGCCATGCTGACAGTGTGGCGCTCATCTATCACCAGGAACAGGAAGAGAGCTCGGCGGCCAGTCAGAGCAGCTATCGCCAGATGAACGAGAGTGCAAATCGTGCCGCCCGTCTACTCGTCGAGGAGGCTCATGGACGTTTCCTCCAGCCAAACAGCGATGGTGACTTCATTGTGGCCGTTTGCATGCAGCCATCGGAGGCGCTGGTCACCACATTGCTGGCCATTTGGAAGGCGGGCGGTGCCTATCTGCCCATCGATCCGAGTTTCCCGGAAAATCGTGTTCATCACATAATGCTGGAGGCTAGACCGATTCTGGTGCTGCGTGATGATGACATCGATGCTCAGCGTTTCCAGGGCACACCCACGCTATCGCTGACTGAACTGTATGCCAGATCGTTGCGGCTAAGCGGAGGCAATCTACTCTCGGAAGAGATGTTGCGCGGTGGGAACAAGCAGATTGCCATCGTTCTTTATACCTCAGGAAGCACGGGTGTGCCCAAGGGTGTGCGTCTGTGTCACGAGAATATATTGAATCGCTTGCAATGGCAGTGGGCCACCTTTCCTTATACGGCCAGTGAGCAGGTGAGCGTGTTTAAGACAGCACTTACCTTTGTCGACTCCATTGCGGAGCTGTGGGGTCCGCTTATGTGCGGCCTGTCCATCTTGGTAGTACCCAAGGCGGTGACCAAAGATCCACAACGTCTTGTCGCGCTTCTTGAGAAATACAAAATTCGTCGTCTGGTTCTGGTGCCCACCCTGTTGCGCTCCCTGCTCATGTATCTGAAGATGGAGGGCGGCGGTGCGGCTCAGAAGTTGCTCTACAATCTGCAGATCTGGGTCTGTTCAGGTGAGCCGTTGGTCGTGCCGCTAGCCAGTAGCTTCTTCGACTACTTTGACGAGGGTGTGCATAGACTATACAACTTCTACGGCTCCACCGAAGTCATGGGCGATGTTACCTACTTCACCTGCGAGAGCAAGAAGCAGCTGAGCATGTACGACAATGTGCCCATAGGTGAGCTCTCTTTCTGTCTCTCTCTTCCCTTTTCCTATGCTAATGTATCTGTTGGCAGGCAAACCTGTGTCAAACACTGTCATCTATCTGCTGGATTCGGACTATCGTCCGGTCAAGAATGGAGAAATAGGCGAGGTCTTTGTTTCAGGCTTGAATCTGGCTGCAGGCTATGTGAATGGACGTGATCCGGAAAGCTTCCTCGAGAATCCGCTAGCTGTGGAGAAGAGTTAGTAGGACAATTGACCTCCTGCTTATCCAATTTCTAATCGATCTGCTCTACTCTTATCTGCTTCACAGAATACGCGCGTCTCTATCGTACCGGCGACTACGGCTCGTTGAAGAATGGGAATATCATGTATGAAGGTCGCACCGATTCACAGGTAAAGATACGCGGGCATCGGGTCGATTTGTCCGAGGTGGAGAAGAACGTGGCCGAGCTGCCGCAGGTGGAGAAGGCCATAGTGCTTTGTTATCGGGCCGGACATGTGGATCAGGCCATCCTCGCCTTTGTCAAGCTACGCGACGATTCGCCTGTGGTTACTGAGATGCAGCTGGAAGGTAGGCTCAAGGATAAGTTGGCCGACTATATGACACCACAGGTGATCATATTGGAACATATGCCGCTCTTGGTCAATGGAAAGGTGGATCGCCAGGCGCTGATAAGGTCTTACGAGATGGGCAACAACAACGCGAAGGACCCGGGCATTGCTCCCGACTTTGACTACAGCCAGGTGCCCGAGGAGTTAAAACTGACGGCACGCGATCTCTTCGAGACCGTGAGCACTGTGATTGGGCGTTCTAGACGGGCAACTCTGTCGCCTCACAGCAACTTCTTCGAGCTGGGTGGCAATTCCCTTAACTCTATCTTCACGGTCACACTGCTAAGAGAGAAAGGCTACAAAATTGGCATCTCCGATTTCATAGCGGCGAAGAATCTGGGCGAGATTATCGAAAGGATGGCTGACAACCATGATGCAGTGCAGCTAGAGGGGGAGACGCTTAATGCGTGCCCGCATCTTAAAATGGAGGCGGTGCTTCTGCAGGAAGAGCATCATCAGCCTGTGAGTGAGTGAGTGGTTGATTGAGTGAATTGAATATCAAAATCAATACTAATGCTTGATTCTGTAGCATAATCGTATCCAGTTTCCACAACAAAGGCGATCTGGAGCAATGGCTGAAACCAGGCGCTTTGCCCACAGATTACAGTGATTTACTCAATGTAAGTTAAGAGTATTACACGACAATTCGAACAGTTTATCAATAAATCCTTCGCAGGAAATGTGGGACGTTCTGGTGGAATGTGAATTGAGCTTTGTCGTATACGATCGGAATACGGAACGCATCATCGGCACCGCTCTCAACTATGATGCGCGCGCCGGACCCGTGGTGGAAATCAAGTCAGATCTGGTAACAGTCTTCGAGCTTATAGAATTCTGCGAAGGCCCCATACGGTATGGTACAAGACCTGCTGTTAACTGAAGCTCCAAATTAACCTCTTGCACTGTATTTTAAGAGACAACTATTTGCCCAAGGGTGTGAATCAAATACTACGCTCGGGCATGATGGGTACGGCTGAGTTTCTCAATCCTCGCGAAAATGTTGCCTGCATGCACTTCATGGAGAGCGAGGTTCTAAACGTGGCGCGCAATAAAAATTTCGCCGGCATCTTTACCACCAACACCAGCCCTCTGACGCAACAGCTAGCCACTGTGAATCAGTATAAGACGTTGCTCAACTACCAGGTCAACGAGTATGTTAGCTCCGATGGTAGTCGACCTTTTCGGGATGCACCGGACGAGCAGCGCGCCATCGTCCAGTGGAAGGAGTTGGCCAGCACGTAGAGTCTATAAGTTCGATCGACAGTAGTTGACACAGCTATAACTAAATCTTCAAAAATAATTTTGCTTCTTGATCCTTCACTTTGCCAGTACAAAACTATACTTTGAATACAATTTTTTATTTTTTAGTCTTTACTAGAGATAAAGATAAATAGCTTTAACTGAATGACAGCTTGTGCGCAATCAGTCCATACGGACATTTTATGGTATTTTTTCCCAGCCGCAACACAATTTTCATGTACGCATTTCGACGGCTGTCCAAATTGTGCCAAAAGTATATTCTCCCATTTTGGCGCGCAAAACACAGTCTGAGCTTTTGTGAATGGCGTACAACAAAACGTTGCGCTAATTGAGCGTGACAAGCTGTAGTATAATGTAAGGGCGCCATGGGGAAGGGTTCGAGCGGTAAGCAAAGCGCTTTTACAAAATGTGCGTAAAAGCTGAGTCGGCTCCATTAGAGTACAGGGTGTTTCACGTGACTATTATTAAGAAGCTATTAAATGCTTTTTTATATGCGGCTGCTGACAGGCAATCAATCATTATCGAATTTCAATTGACAAGCTCACCTAATCTAATATCTAAATATGATATACTTGTCTAGCAAATGTAGGCTTTAGTAAAACTTAAATAATTAAATTGACAATGAAAATTGAAGCCTATAGACGATCTCAAAGTGAAACATATATTGGCTTAATACATTCACTAATAAGAACAGGGTATTGAGGACGGAACACTCACTCACAAGTCAGTCTGAAGAAAAATATAAGTTTTTATTACATATATATTATGCATAATGCAATAAATCAAATTTTGATCCACTTAGAAGTAAAAATATAAAATAAATAAAGTAAATAAAGAGGCGTAACAAATCGGGTAAAACTATAAATTATTAAGATAAAGTAGCACAAATGCTGTATTAAGTCATTGAACGCCCACCAGACCTCACGGATCTAACAAGCAGCAAGCAGCAAGACGACGGGGAGGGCGGGGCGCAAAGTTGAGAAAGTGATTAACCGATAGCGACTGCTGTTAGAGCTCTATTAAGGCGATTTGCAAATGTTATCGAACCTGTTCTACATAAGCATGTCATATACAAGGAATTACTCTGTGTGAAGTTATGAACTATATATAAGATAAGATATAGATAGACTTCGGATTGGGGTATTTTAATTACTTCATTAACATTTAGTGACAGTTTTGCATAGATCACATTGAAAGTTGTTATGGGGAGCAGCCATTAAGTAGTTGAGCAACAGCAGCTGCAGCAGGTGCTTAACGCTCGACTAAACTTAAATGCAATTGAATTCTGCGATTCTGCTCGCCCCACATTAATTACAACCTGACTAAGACCCTAGTGCGAATTTAATGATAATTTAATTGCACCTACATGTACAAGTACCTACATGTCGCTCAAGTCGATCGAACGATTCGATCAATTTACCATTTCGATGGCGCAACAGCAAGTCGACAGCTACAGCACTTCCGCAAGCCGCCCAAAAGAGACAAATCAGTGTGCGCATGGCGGGAGTCAGCGACTAACAGATACCCTGAGCCACAGTTGTGTGTACTGTAAATGATGAACTTCAGTCAGCTTACTTAGATCAACCGATTCGTTTTACTGAATTGTTCATATTACCGTGAGCAATAGTTTCTATTGAAAGAACATGAATTAGTGAACTTCATAGTGAGTGACCAATACGAAATCGATCGAATTACTGATACTAGAAAATCAACAAATGAACTAATTCATAGAATTAAATTCAGTCCCGCATCAACTCTATCAACTATCCTTCTATGCACCCTCAGCGAAGGCATAAACTATCTTTTTTATGCCATCGCGCCTGTCACAAGCATTAGCTGCAAAGCATTTTACTCTAGCTCAGAGTATAAGAATCAATAATATATAAATGAGAATTCTTGCAAGTAATCGTAGCCAATGTTGACGGTCATGGCGCCCATATACACGTATATGTATAAATATATATTGTTATACATACAATAGATAATTCTCATGTGTATTGATATCTAGATCTCCCAAAAGAAACTGTCGTTGTCATTGTCAATGTTATTGTTCAACATGACGTATGCGTGATATGTGCAACTAATCAAAACAATTCAAATTTGGCGTGGTGTGAGTTCGCACAGCTACGCAACAACAAAGACAATAGCCGAACACAAAACAAGCTCAGCTGGTTAGCATTTAACACCGTCAAAATCTTTGTGTAAATCAAAACTTGATAGAACAGTTATCATTGGGACTGCCGAAGTTGTGATACCCTAAACTGATCAGATGTACCTAGTGCCAACGTCAATAATTAATTTGTTCTCATAATTTTTTATCAAATGTGTTGCAAAGATTATAGCGAAATCAGCAGAGTCTTCGTAAGAGTATTAAATACGGCTGTAAACTGTAAATCCTCATGTTTCATTATAGCTGTCGTTGTTGTTGTTGTTATTGCTATAATTGGATTTCAGTTTGCTCAGGGAAACACTTGCCAGCGACATTCGAAACATGTTCCTCTGCTTCATCACTCAATACGTCACTAAACTGCCCGCTAAAAAAATCACATAATATCAAACATCAAGAAGAAACATTTTTAAATTCGTGGAACTATCACAAAAGCAAAACAAATGCGTCACTTTCTTTGGGGAACTCCAGAGTTAGCCCGCGACTCGGGAAACGTGACTTGGCCACGAGTGAAAAATAAAAAAGATTACAATCAAACTGGAATTAGATGTTGTTTATGGACTATTGAAGAGTTTGACCTCGATTCTGGATGCGAACGTTTTTTTTTTTTTGGCTTCAATCAAACTAACAAATTGGAATAGATAAAAAGAGGATATTTTGTTTTCCAATTTCATTTGAGAAGAAGAAATAAATTAAGAATTTAAAACTAATATATTTATATGTAAGTATTACAGGCATAATGTGGCAAAAAATAAAAATAAATATATATATATATATATATATATATATATATATATATATATATATATATATATATATATATATATATATAGGGAAAAACCTAAAAATATAAATATAACCATGAAACAAAATATTACTTAAGGAAGTCAGAAAAGATATTGAAAGCTCCAACCAATTTGTAAGCTAGAACAATTACAATATATAATATAAAAACGTTGCCAATGGTCTAAAATCACTGAAGCCTATCGAAGTGAGCCAGTTGAAGAGGAAGATCCGGACTCAAACTCTCCTCCACATATCCAGTGAGAACCAGGCCGAAGGCCAGTTCCATTTATAAGCTTGACTGCTATTTAACAACTATATCCTATTCTCGTAAAATATAGTCAGCCATAAATCGTGATTGCATTTCAAATGCAATTTATTCGAACAATTAAAGGAAGCGCATATTTGTTAGCGCAAATGTGTAAAAAAATGCACAGAATTTTATGGTCAATAAACTGAACTGGAAATTTTATAATTACGGGCAATTACATTATTAATGTTTTTTTTAATTGTCTTTACAATTGTTACGTATGTGAATATTTTTTTTATTTATTTGGTCTATCTAAACTGACAAGAAATAAGTTAAGCAAAATAATGTAAGAAAATATTATGCAAATGGTATTTGCAGTGTAGCATGGCAATTAGTTAACGGCATCAATCAATAATAATTTGACTTATTCAAATCATATTCAACAGCACTACAAGCGAGACTGACCGACTTGTAGATACCCTCTACCAATTTAAGACATTCGCACTGCTAGACTGTGAGATAAAAATTGTTCTGATTTCCATATTTTTAGATTTTATAGTCTATTCCAAGACTCAAAATAAATCTATAAAAATATCATAAGAATATATGTGACCCTATTTACCGATTTTGGATGGGTATCCGCATCCAATCGCATCAAATCAAAGCAAAGCAAATCTCACTCAGATAACTAATGAAACAAGAGTCTATGCAAATGCAGCACACATATTTATAGATAGTTTGCTGATCTTCAATTGGCTTTTCTTGAATATGGATATATTTATTTATATTTATCTATATATATATATTATGCATTATTTATAGATTTATAATGTGCCATACATATGCATATGCCATAATTTATGATCAATCTGAAGTCAGCTCATTTGATGCGGCAACTAATTTTTCACACTATTCTCACATATAATAATGCACCGAATAATAAGAGATCTGAACATAAGGTCAACTGGTGTTGGAATATGTTTAAAGCATTCACCTAATCCATGTTAATACTACGATACTATACTATAATAACTGGACAGCAGTTACTTACAAATACAAACTACAAACTACAAATTGCGAGCAGCTTAAATGAAAATTCCCCCAGAAAGGCGCGCGCCGACAATTCCAGCTCAGAATTTTAAATTTCATTCAGTATTCGAATGGAATTCAAGATGTCAGTACCCTAGAAGTAATTAAAAATAGTTAGGGAATGATGACAGGGTGCAACTAGCTTCATGACAGGGGAAGTATTTAATAAGCTATTATAAATCTGTATCTTTTCTCGTATATCACATGCATCGCAAGATACAAATTGATTGATAGCTATAAGAGCTATGCTTATCCCGATTCCAGCTAATATTCGAAGAGTTTTTGGCCTCAATCATTTGCTTGCGCTGACTGTAGGGTATCTGGTAGTTATTCCCAGCCACCTAGAACAGAATTACTTGTTTCTAATTGGTTACCAACAATTTCACAAATGCTAGAGCCAATAGGCAGTTCCTTTGAAATGGATGCAGTTTGTTTTTGTATATCTTTTAGCAGCCATAGAGGCTATGCGTCATATTGCATGGCTACGCTTCCAAGGGATTTCCAATCTGTCTAATAAGCCAAGCTAGTCATACCAAGTATATGTACGTGTGTGTGTCTGAGTAATAAATTAGCGCTTCTCATTGCCAGGAATTCATTCATTTCATTTCCTACGTCACTGAACTCGACTCAAATTAAACGAAACTAACGCAAAAAGGCGTTTCAGCTGCAACGAAAATGAAAACAAACAAACATAAAATACACACATGCACCCTCATTTATATATATACGAACACATATGCACTTATACTAAATACGATCTGCGAAAGGCTATTGCAGGTGCTTTAAGAGCAGGAACTGGTTTTAGTTTCACCCGAGCCAACGAACAAGAGCAAAGCCAACATCAACGTCAGCGACGAAGCAGACGCTGAAGCTGACGCTGACGCTGACGCTGACGCTGACGCTGACGCTGACGCTGACGCTGACGGTGACGCCGACAGCGCCGCTGGCTGCTCTGCCGATTGCACACTCGATTCTGCGGCATATAAAAGTTAGCTGCGCGCTGTTGTTCTGATTAGTCTGCAAACGCCGCTTTCGAGTTCCGTAGTACGTTGAAATCGAACAAGAAAAAACCCCAAGTTCATTTTTTTGGGCTGCCTTTGAAAGCATAGTGAATCGCATGTGTTGTGTGAGCCGAGTGCTGGAAACCCCAAAAAACAAAAAAAATTGTAAAACATCAAAAATTTTAAAATACAAACAAACGTATTGAAAATATAAAAACAAAACTTACTTGGAAAATTAAAGCGCGCTTGAAATTGAAAAAAAACGCATCTATTGAAAACAGAAGGAAACTAATATTAAAAAACTTAATTACAATCAACAACAATAAATTTGAGTAACTAAAAGTACGTATACCTAATATTTAATATATGCTCAACATGATGTGCAACTGCTCATCAAATTAGCCAAGCCCTTCATACCTTCCTCCTCTAGCCATTTGCAAAATAATAATTAACTCTCCATAAGTCAAATTCAAATTACACAATTTTATAACGAGAGACTCATTAAAAAAGTTTAAAAAAAAACAATATTTATAAGCCATGAAAATTTAATTAAATGAATTACGCAAAGCATATTGATTTAAGCAGAAAGAATTTATGATGAATTTTATACGGAAATTTAATCAAATATTCTTAAAATTTAGTTTTTTTTTTAATCAAACTGACCAACCTGTATTTTTATTCAAATCTCAATTTGTCAACAATTTATACAATAAGATAAGATAACGGGTCTAAAATGCCATTAAATATTTAAGAAACGCAAGCCAAGCATTTCCAATTTACATATTCAGTGCATTGCACTAGCTAAAAAACTGTTAGGTAATATATTGTAAATTCGCAATTAAATGTTCGTGAGTTCAGGTGATTTATTTTTATGTGAAACTTATGAACAAATTGATGTATGGGCATACGAAATCTTGACTAAACGTAGCTGGCTTTATTGATTTTTTTCTCGATGCAATAAAAGCCAAAAAGTATTTTAATTTTTATTATTATTATTTTTACATTTGGCATGACTCGGACTGAGCGTCCATAAATCTGAAGCGAAAATTGAGGAACTGCATGCCAGAAAGTGTTTCGTAATTAGCTCAGTATAAAATGAAAGTCGATTGACGACAATGCAGGGTATACAGCGCATTCTTTTCAAAATGCTTATGTCAAATGCAAAAGGCAAACAAAACTCAAGGCGAGGCCTACGGAAAATAAACTTCAATTAACAATTTGCTGGCAACCGTTGTAGTTGAATGCAATGCCAACATGTCATAAAAACGTTAATAGCTAAAAGATAACTAAGCCAAATTTGAACTATACGAAGATTAAATACCTTTCAGATACATGAGCGAAATTTCTTCGAAAACCCAAACAAAATTCCAGAAGAATATAAATCAATTATTAAACTATAATTATGATATATACTGATAAAATGAAGCCATTCGCTCAAATTTGGTTATTAGCATTGATCAAGAATACACACATGTTGTGACAAAATTAGAATGACCTGTAAAAGGGTATCAACTGCGCACTAATAACAAATTCAAACAGCAAAATATTAGTAACTTAAGTGGAATGGCCAAACGAGTTGCAACAACTTTTGGCAGCACTTCTGCGACTGGTCTGCATGTTCAGCATGCTAACAATTAGGAAAACAGATAAATCGTATTAGCCAGCGATCAGTATTATGATTTATGTTATCCGCACAATTGACATTTAATTTGTGTCAAGCGATCGCTTGACTTACACTCGTCTGACGCCGCGTGTACATAACCAGCGTATTTTGATGGCTTTTTAATTGCATTCGAGCTGTACGAACTGCAAATTAAAATTGAGTCATTTGCAGTCGACCATTAATTATGAAAAATTAACATATGCTTAAGTCTTGCAATAATATTAGTCTTAAATAAGATCTACTCCGTTGGACATTTGTCTTAAGACGGACTTTTGCGTCTGCTTTAATGAACTTGCCAAACGATTTGCCAGCTGCCAACATTGACGTGAGTTTTTATAATGATGATTGTATTGTCTGTGCATATGTCTATCTATCTGTCTGTGTGTTTGACCATTATAAAGTATTTATTTTTTTCAATTTAGAATGCACTTTTTAAGCATTATCTCAGAGATGGGAAAATCAATACACATTCACTTTTGAAAGTAAATTCTGCTCAAGCTTGGACTGATACCAAATATTTCACATTACACATACTCGTACATATTCTGTTTTATGTTGTCTGAGATGAATGTCTGCGCGACCTTCTTAAAAATGTTTCTAAGAGTGTTAAGCTGATAACTTCTCATAAATGTGTTTTGACCGTGAACAAGTATTGAGCAGTCGTTCTTATTTGTTAAATCACATTTGTATGCTGAAAATCTCAGCACGTATTTGTCACACAGTCACTCACACACGCACACTCAATTGTTGGTTGTCATTCAATTGACTCACAATCGGAAATTCTAAAAAAAAACGACAATGTGAGAGGGTCGCTTCTCGTGATGGTGGCTAAGCAGACCTAGGTCAGGCGAGGCAGTGCACCCTGCCAGGCCACAAATTGGACACTTTTTACTCAATTAAGCAAATCAACAGTCGCAGCAGCAACAAGAGCCGATACAAAAAATGATATGATTTTGGTTACGATTACGATTACGATTGCGATTACGAGATATGGCTGCAAATCGGGCAACTTAATTAGTTTGACTCGAATTAACCATACAACGGAAACTAAATTCAGAACACAATTTTGTGACCTTAGCCAATGTTGTTGATCCACACACAAAAAAAGTTGCCCAGTCACCTAGCGCCTTAGCCAAGTATCAATACCCAACTTTGTTGGCAATTATGTAAATTACAAATTACATGGTACGCTGATAATTATGGAACGATTTTCCAAAAACCACAAAGAAATCACAGAAGAACGAAAAAAGAGACAGAAATAGCGAAAACAATCAAAGTTAAATGCAACCTTGGGCGGAAAATTATAAAGCTTCACTTCTATATAACATACTACATATGTATGTACCATGGTATATGCATTCTACGGTATGAAATATACGATACACGATGTCTGTCTAAATGCAGCTTGATCGTTGGATCGAACAGAACAAAGCTGCACAGAATAGAGCATTAATAGGTTTATGGCAATTGCTTGGATTTCACCTCATCAACAGAAGCAGCGATGCGATGCGGTACATTAAATCGATGATGTGAAAAGCCCCAAGCAGCTACCAACTAATCACAAATCATGTCAGATCTTGAATGACAGACGGCCTAATGCCCTATAGTCTCCATCATATAATGCAATTTGGTCTTAAACAAATCAAACTGACATATTTTACAATAAACAAAAATTTCAGCTGATTGTGGTAAACGGAAGAATATATTCAAATTTACAAATCCCTTTTAGTCCGTAAGATTAGTTTGGAAAGTTTTATCTTCGTTCTTTCCCGATGTATGACAAACTGACAAGTGCTGCTACTATATTGTGTCTATCTCTAATAAACAATTATATCTAGAGGAAATCCACTTTGATTACTGCATCCTCCTAACGAATATGCTCCTCTGCTTAGATATAGGGTATTTCGAAAGAACTTGGCCTCAAGAATGCAAGCGATCTACTCCGGTCACAACAATGGACAATGGACAAAGATGCGGTTAGAGAGATACCAGCACGGCATTGTTTGCAGATATACATACACATGAATATACATGAATACATATCTGTACATGCACACATGTAATATTAGTGCATGTGCATGTGCATGTGTCCACAGTTTTCATTTGATTTGCGCATGTGTGTGCGTGTGCGCAACATGCCCAGCTAATTGAGCGCACACGGCATACGTAATGCGCGCTTGGGAAATGAATTTTGCCTCTTGCCATATTACTTATACGTCCCATACAACGGCTGTGGACAGCGCCTAAAGCTGTCGAAAAATGTGTGCCAAGCCGCCTAGCCAAACGACTCGGTCAAACGCCTCTAATAAAGCTATGCCAAACATTTGACTTAAAAAAAATAAATATAAATGCAGAAATGTTACACAATCGCGTGTAGAACTTGTTTAGAACGAAGCAATTGGCCGCGTTTTCTTCGCACCTGCCAGCCGGGCCCGACTAGAAATCGCAAAACTATTAACGGAATACATAATGCATAATACACTTAGGCCAAAGGCAGACGCCACCCAGCCTAAAGACTTTTGCTTCCTGGACTTGGATCGTAATCGGAATTGGATTGTAGCCAGGGACTGTGGCAATGCCAATGTAATTGAGCGACATATTTCATAGAAACAAGACAAGACTCGGCAGTTAAGCTGCTTTAATGAGTTTTTGTGTTTATTTAATACTTCGTTTAAAATTGAAATGTGGCCAGAGACTAAGGACAAGTTGACGGATAATTGCCTTTATAGCACAAACTATTTACACTTTATGCTTGACATTGGAGCCACAGTCACAGCCGGAGAATCGGTGAATCGGCGAATCGGATAGTTGGACACAACCAGAAGTTGTCTGTTCAATGACATTCAGTTGGATTGTATGACATAAAAAAGCGCAGATTAAAGACCTCCAGCGATAACCAAGACCGACAGCTAAATGAGACTTAATAATTCCGCTTGGAATTGGAACTGTTAATTTAATTTATTTTGCGCTCAGTCTTTCCGTACTGAACGAGTTTCCTAGGACAAGTACTAAAATCGACAAGAGTGCTCTCTAGCTCTAAAGAGTAAATGACCAGTGGATTTCCTGAAGGCGACTATAAATCTCATATTTCAGATCAACACTCAATATATTCCGGCACTCACTTTCAATAAGTTTCAGAATATCGAAATGCTATTAAGCCCAGTAGCGTAAATTAAAATATGTGTCTTATATGAATATGTATCTTATAAGAAGTTGTATCTATTAAATCTATATTTTATCGATATGCAAATGGCACTAATAGATTTCAATCGAGTGCAAATGCAATTATTACGCTTGTACAAGCACTTAAGAATACTGTTTGCTCATGGCGCTATTAATGCACGTCATAAACAACAGAATGCAAAAATTGTATTTTAAAAAACTTTTCCTAAAATTGTTATACATAAAAATACATTGGTTACTACCTAATACTAATTTGAATGCTAATGCTAATGCATTGAGTTGTGGATTCCTGGAAGTAAAAAACCAAGTTTATAGATAAATTTAAACCGAAGGAATTTCAAATCGAACTAATTTATTGCCAATAGAGACAAGTGCATGACTTCGTACTACCTCTGAGATGAACAAGGATAGGATAACGATAGCATAGAATTATAGATTGATGTATAATTTTATGGTTATCGTTTAGCAGTTGGTCTTTTTTTATATTACAAGTTGTAAACTACAATAAGTTAGTATGCACAGTAAGCTTACGATTATTAGTCAACAGCGACAACTTGTATAATAAGCGCAGATTAGAAACTTATCTAAATCTATATGTTTTAATGTTTATGAGTTCTCAATTGACTTTATTTGTATTAAATTAGTTTTTATGTCCAGCACTCAATAAAAATGGTTATAAGATAAATAAAATATTTGTATGCGCGACACAGTCAAGAAATTAAATGCGAGCTTAGAGAAAACTCACAGTTAAAAACATGAAATGTGGTTTGTCGACTCTCGTAAGATACGGACGGATACAGATATCAAAAATTAATTTGTGAATGAATTAGTTTTCCCGAATATGAAATTCCATACCCTTTTAGAGTATTTCAAAACATCTTGTACTGAAGCATTTACTTACTCATTCATACTTAGTAGACAACTTGGTTGTCTGTTGCCTGTTCCGTACATCAGCTTCCTCTTTATCTAGCTTAATGACTTCTATAGATGCCAGCTAATTACTGCTCCATTTTCCTAAGCAGCTATCGATATGGGTTCGCTGCCACAGCTGTCGATTGTGAAGGGCCAGCAGCAGGATTACGTGCCCCGGGCCCTGCATCGCATCTTCGAAGAACAGCAGCTGCGTCATGCCGATAAGGTGGCGCTGATCTATCACCAGGGACAGGGACTGGGACAGACTCTGGCACCCAGCCAGAGCAGCTATCGCCAGATGAACGAGCGTGCAAATCGTGCCGCCCGTCTACTCATCGAGGAGGCTCACGGACGTTTCCTCCAGCCAAACAGCGATGGTGACTTCATTGTGGCCGTTTGCATGCAGCCATCGGAGGCGCTGGTCACCACATTGCTGGCCATTTGGAAGGCGGGCGGTGCCTATCTGCCCATCGATCCGAGTTTCCCGGCAAATCGTGTGCATCACATATTGCTGGAGGCTAGACCGATTCTGGTGCTGCGTGATGATGACATCGATGCTCAGCGTTTCCAGGGCACACCCACGCTATCGCTGACTGAACTGTATGCCAAGTCGTTGCAGCTAAGCGGCGGCAATCTGCTCTCGGAGGAGATGTTGCGCGGTGGAAACGAGCACATTGCCATCGTTCTCTATACCTCGGGCAGCACAGGTGTGCCCAAGGGTGTGCGTCTGCCTCATGAGAATATATTGAATCGCTTGCAGTGGCAGTGGGCCACCTTTCCTTATACGGCCAGCGAGCAGGTGGGTGTGTTTAAGACAGCACTTACCTTTGTCGACTCCATTGCGGAGCTGTGGGGTCCGCTTATGTGCGGCCTGGCCATCTTGGTAGTACCCAAGGCTGTGACCAAAGATCCGCAACGTCTTGTCGCGCTTCTTGAGAAATACAAAATTCGTCGTCTGGTTCTGGTGCCCACCCTGTTGCGCTCCCTGCTCATGTATCTGAAGATGGAGGGCGGCGGTGCGGCTCAGAAGTTGCTCTACAATCTGCAGATCTGGGTCTGTTCAGGTGAGCCGTTGGCCGTGCCGCTAGCCAGTAGCTTCTTCGACTACTTTGACGAGGGTGTGCATAGACTATACAACTTCTACGGCTCCACCGAAGTCATGGGCGATGTTACCTACTTCACCTGCGAGAGCAAGAAGCAGCTTAGCATGTACGACAATGTGCCCATAGGTGAGCTCTCTTTCTGTCTCTCTCTTCCCTTTTCCTATGCTAATGTATCTGTTGGCAGGCAAACCTGTGTCAAACACTGTCATCTATCTGCTGGATTCGGACTATCGTCCGGTCAAGAATGGAGAAATAGGCGAGGTCTTTGCTTCAGGCTTGAATCTGGCTGCGGGCTATGTGAATGGACGTGATCCAGAGCGCTTTCTTGAGAATCCGCTGGCTGTTGAAAAAAGTAAGTAGTCCTGCTTATCGAATTTCTAATGGTTTCACTTACCTCTTGTCTGCTTCATAGAATACGCGCGTCTCTATCGTACCGGCGACTATGGCTCGTTGAAGAATGGGAATATCATGTATGAAGGTCGCACCGATTCACAGGTAAAGATACGCGGGCATCGAGTCGATTTGTCCGAGGTGGAGAAGAACGTGGCCGAGTTGCCGCTGGTGGAGAAGGCCATTGTGCTTTGTTATCGGGCCGGACATGTGGATCAGGCCATCCTCGCCTTTGTCAAGCTACGCGACGATTCGCCTGTGGTTACTGAGATGCAGCTGGAAGGTAGGCTCAAGGATAAGTTGGCCGACTATATGACACCACAGGTGATCATATTGGAACATGTACCGCTCTTGGTCAATGGCAAGGTGGATCGCCAGGCGCTGCTAAAGACTTACGAGACGGCCAACAACAACGAGGGCGATTCGAGCATCGTGCTCGACTTTGACTACAGCCAGGTGCCCGAGGAGTTAAAACTGACGGCACGCGATCTCTTCGAGACCGTGGGCGGTGTCATTGGACGCTCAACCCGCGCAAGTTTGTCGCCTCACAGCAATTTCTACGAACTGGGTGGCAATTCGCTTAACTCTATCTTCACGGTCACACTACTAAGAGAGAAAGGCTACAACATTGGCATCTCCGAGTTCATAGCGGCGAAGAATCTGGGCGAGATTATCGAAAAGATGGCTGGCAATCATGATGCAGTGCAGCTAGAGGAGGAGACACTCAATGCGTGCCCGCATCTCAAAATGGAGGCGGTACCTCTAAAACTGGAGCATCGTCAGCCTGTGATTGAGTGAGTAGTTCGATTGAGTTCATTGAGTATGAAAATCATTACTAATCCTTGCCTCTGTAGCATAATCGTTTCCAGTTTCTACAACAAGGCCGACCTGGAGCAGTGGCTGAAGCCGGGTGTGCTGCGCACTGATTACAGTGATTTACTCAATGTAAGTTGAGTGGAATAACCAATAAGTCCAATAAATTATCCATTAATTAATTTGCAGGAAATTTGGAGCGTTCTTGTGGAACGCGAACTGAGCTTTGTAGTATACGATCGGAATACGGACCGGATCATCGGCACCGCTCTCAACTTTGATGCGCGCGCCGAGCCAGAGGTGGACATCAAATCTGAGCTACTCACAATCTTTGAGTTTCTTGAGTTCTGTGAAGGACCCATTCGGTACGGCACCAGTTCTGTTTTTAACTACGTAGAACTCCAAAGTAACATTTTGCTTTGTGTTTTTAGAGACAACTATTTGCCCAAGGGCTTGAATCAAATTTTACACTCATTCATGATGGGCACCGCCGAGCATCTGAATCCTCGCGAGAATATTGCTTGCATGCACTTCATGGAGTACGAGGTGCTACACGTGGCGCGCAATAAAAAATTCGCCGGCATCTTTACCACCAACACCAGCCCTCTGACGCAACAACTAGCCGATGTCTATCATTATAAGACGTTGCTCAATTACCAGGTCAACGAGTATGTTAGCTCCGATGGTAGTCGACCTTTCCGAGATGCACCGGACGAGCAGCGCGCCATCGTCCACTGGAAGGAAGTGGCCAGCAAGTAGGATGGATCCAGAAGGATCCATCAGTACGATCGAATTTAAGACGCATCTGTGTTGTATGTAACTCGTAGCATGTAGCATATATATATATATATATATATATAGTATAGTCTAGAGTATATTGCATATAGATCTACCTTCTAGTATTAGCCCAAGGCATTGTCCAATCAAAATTGCTCAATTTATGTTGACTAGTTGTAAGCTTTCAATGCAATTAAACAAAAACAATCAACGAAGTATTCAAATTCACGTTTCTTTTATTATTGATTGACTGATTAATGATTGACCAACTAATATTTGATGTTTACTTAATGTTTGACGATTGAAATAAAAAAATCTAGGAACTAGATGTTTATACAGCTAATTTGAGGAAAAGTTGACTGAGTATTAGCGAACTGTGGGAATCAAAGATGTTAGGACACAGAATCAAGGGTCTTTAAATCAAAGCTTTGCCCTAACCTAAGCCTGATCTCTTATCTCACATTTACAATTGCATTTGTTTTGCATAACAAGTAAATCTTACGGAGTACAAAACTTTTAGGTCATGTATAACTGAGTAGTAAGAATATTAGATTCAAATATTATGGAACTTATCGTGCTGCCCTTCATTGAAAGAAGATTCAGTTTAAACATTAAAGCCATAAATATGGTTGGTTTATTTTAGACTATTACACATTTCTCAAGATTAATGTTAAATTTTTGTAGCGGTTGCTTCGCCTTCATTTTCTTTTTTTTTTTTTTTTTTTTAAATTTTACATACATTCATAATATTCATATTTTATATAGATTTTTTTATAATTTCGTAATGTTTAAGGTGAGCTTTGTATTTTTTCGCGTGGCTCCAAATAAGTATTATGCTTCTTGCTAAATTAATTATACAGTTGTCTTTACTCGAGAACTAATTACATAATGCTAGTTATGCATATATATTAATATATATATAAATATATAATTTGTGTAAATATATATAGTTTGTATATATTTGCATATAAATGAACACATACATTAATATATGTGCGGGTGTGTGTACATGTATGATTATTTGCATTTGCCATTCATTGCATCTCCCAGCTCTCTAGTCGAGCGTGCTAATCATACATGTTCATATATATTCGTGTGCATGTGTGTGCGTGTGGGTGTATGTGTGTATGTGTGTGTGTGTGTGTGTGTGTGTGTGTGTGTGTGTGTGTGTGTTTGTGTCTGGCATGATAACTAAACGTTTTAAGCGCTAGCATATATACTACATACATATATACTAAGAACTGTACAACTACTAATTTACGTTAATTGTTTTATAGTTCATTTATTCCCATCGTGGAAAGCGGGGTTTAATAATGTAAAGGGGAGGGGAGAACTGGTTAGTAGCCTAATTAGCAGATAAGCCAAGCGGCCGGCCATGCAGAACGAAATAGACGCACAGAACAAGCCCAGTAGCAAACAAGTACGGTCTAGGGTATACGCATAGGCTACTTGCGCACTATGCGTATAACCCTTGTGGACTATGAGGCACCACTCTGATCCACCAGTCTGTAGTTCTGGAATGTCTTCCACTCGCCCGTATTGTAGTCCAAGCGAATGTGCGATTCGACCTGGCACAGCGCCGTATTACCATCCTCCTGTTGCACTTTTTCCTGCACAAATAAATAGTATTTAGCATGTGTACAAATGGATAGCCAAATTAAACGCACCTCGGTTTCGCCCAGCTTTATGACCAACACATTTTCGGAATTCGGTCGCGGATTCTCGCGCAGCCCAGCCATAAAGCCCAAGATGAGCGCCTTATCAGGACGAGACACGCGATTCGCTTTGCGAAACATTTCATGGGCCTTGTGAACATGCTCATTCTGAACAAAAATATTGAGAGAGATTTATATGACTTGTTTAGCGAGTAGCTGTAGCTATTGAGTAGCTTACTGATAACGAGAGCCCGCGTCGCTGCGGCGCCTGCTGTGCTGCGGGCGCTGTCGTCTGCTGCTGCTGTTGCTGTGGCTGCTGCTGTTGGGTGACCTGCACCTGGACGGTGCGCGGTATGGTCGCATTGTTCCCTGGTGTGCTCGTCGAGGTGACCAAACACTGCTGCAGGGCTGGCTTATGCTGCACCAATATCTGTTGCTGCTGTTGTGACTGTTGCTGCTGCTGCTGGCGCGGCTGCTGTTGCGGCGCCGATGCAGCCGGCGATTGCGTTATAATCGTACGCTGCGTGCTGCTCGGCGCTGCCTGCACCTGCACCAGCTGCGGCTGTTGGCCAGGACGCTGGATCAGCGTCAGGCCCTGCGGCAGCGTGGTCAACCCGCCGCTCACATTGGTCATGACAGGCCGGATTATCGTCTGCTGTGTGGACTAAAACACCATTTAAGATTAGTACACACCCTAAAGTTAAACTTAAACACTAAGTTTTTTTTACTTTACTTGTTGGTCAATTTTCGGTCGAAAATATCAATTCGAACTTGTCACAATCAGAGACACTAACAGTTCTACTCATTTATCTCGGTCTATTTGATTTTATATTTTCTAGTTTACTTTACTGTATAAGAAATTGTATCCTGTTCATACGGATTATACAATCATTTCACGAAACTATCTGCTCTATTGGTTTAGCTTTCATCGAAGCAGATGGACAGACGAACGGGTATTATATACAAATGAAAACCAAACTCTGGCTAAGATTGAGAAATTGTACAGAATATATGTCAGCAGATTATGGCTATGATAAAATTTAAAGCGTTCTCCATGACTCTTGCTTCTTTAACAAACGCCCCCATTAAAACAGTCGAAAGGCAACCGACAATACGATCTGCTGTTCCACTTACATTGCCAATTACACTCGTCGGCGTCTGTTGCTGGACGATGACATGCTGACCTCCAATGGGATTAGTTGGTATTAGCGTGGGCATCAACTGCTTGCCGGACTGCACGCTCTGCTGCTGTGACTGTTGTTGCAGCTGTATCGTATGTGGCTGTATGCTCGTTGCCGTCGTCGTCTTCACCAGGCTGGGCGGACCGGCCGCCGTGCTTGTCATGAGGGTGGCACCAGCACTGAGTCCGGATAAGCCGCCCACATTGCTAATAGGTATCTGGTACATGTCGCCACCAATGTTGCGCAATATAACGCCCTTCTGGGTGAGTATGATCGTCTTGTTTTTGGCCGCCGTCGGTGAGACGTTCAATGTGCCGCCCGTTATGGCACCACCAGGCTGCATGAGCACCTGGGATAGCTTTGGCTGTTGTGTGGCAGTCGTATTGGACACAATCGTGTGCTGCGGATGCGGCAGTGGCTGTTGTTGCTGAAGCTGCGCCTGCAAATGCTGCTGTTGGGCCGCCTGCGAGGCGGGCTGTATGGTAACAGGACGATTCGGCAGCTGAACATTTTGTATATTAAGCGTTTGCTGCCCAGCAGCCACGGCTGCCGTTGT
Organism: Drosophila leonis; assembly: GCA_035045365.1. NCBI lineage: Eukaryota > Metazoa > Arthropoda > Insecta > Diptera > Drosophilidae > Drosophila > Drosophila leonis. The sequence continues at coordinate 201,241 of JAWNPC010000284.1, read as the reverse complement.
AGCCACCAACGGCGGCGGATTAGTAGACACTAATGTTGTAGCTTGCTGATGCTGTCGCAATGGTGTCATGACCACTCCAGATGTGCCTGTGGTCTTCAGCAGTATCTTTGTGGGCGTCTGCCCACTGCCGCCCGCTGCTGTTTGGTACAGTGTCGCCGTCTGCGGACGCGTCTGTGTGAAGGAAGTGAGCGTCGGTAATGCGGGCTGTTGCTGCTGTTGCGGCTGTGGTGCAGCTAGAATGTACTGCGTGGTTTGTGGCTGTGACGGATTAGCTATCAATTGCTGCTGCTGCATTTGTTGTTGATGCTGCTGAGCAGCAGCTGCTGCTGCGCTGGATGTGGCACCTTGTTGCTGTTGCTGTTGTTGTTGCTGGAGCTGTTGCTGCTGCTGGGCACGCTTAGTAGCTGGCTGAATGATGGTTTGCGAGATAATGACCGGCCCACTATTTGCCGCCGTCTTTAGCTGACTCAACGGCATGGTCTTAATAGCTTGCGATGGTATTGTGGTGGTGGTGGTGCCAATGCCGCTGCTGCTGGCTGCCAACTGCGGCTTCTAAAAGGTACATCAAAAATATATAATTAGATAAAAGCGAATAGTTTTGTAGAAAATCCACTTACCACTCGCTGCGCACTGGGCGTAGAGGCCAATATGACGGGCGTGGAGCTGTTAATCAGTATGGGCTGCTGCTGCTGCTGTGCTGTGGCAGCTACGGAAGTGGCTGCCTGACTGCCGCTGCTACCTGCAGCACCGCCAGCTGCAACCTTGGACTTGGCCGAAGTTATCTTTACCGAAATGTTGTTCGGCAGATTGGCCAGCGGACTGGTCGCCTGCCGCAATTGCTGCGGCGTCAATATTGTGGTTGTGGTGGTGCTGCTGCTGCCACTGCTGCCGCTTCCGCTGGGTGCAGCTACTGCACGCGATATGGGCTTTATGTCCAGCTTTTCCATTTTGATGGTGGTATTTCCTACAGTTGTAGTTGTTGCTGTAGCTACTGCTGTTGTTACTACGTTGTTGCTGTTGTTGATGAGGCGCTTCTGCTGCTGCGGCGTGCTGCGTATGAGTAAATGCGGCGCACGTTGCGCTGGCTGCTGCTGCTGTATAATGATTCGCTGCGTGGGCGCCGCTGTCAGCTGCGCCTTGGGCGTTGTTTGTGTGGGGGTAGTCGGGACAATGGGCTCAATCTTCTCCAGCTTAATGTTGGCCGGCACAATGATCTCCTCGCTCTTAATCTCGATCTCCTGCTTGATGCGTTTCGGCGTCTGATGGTAGCTGTTATTGTTGTTGTTATTATTGTTGTTATTCGCCTTGGCCTTGGTAACTTTCGTTTTACTCTCCGTCTTGCGCGTGGGTGCAGTTGCCGCCGCCGCTGTATTGGTTTGAGCAAATTGCAGCGTAGCTGCCGCATATTCCGGTGTGCCCGGCGTTTCCGGTTGCAACGTCTTTGTTACCAGCTCTGGCGCCTTGAACTCCTGCTCATCCTGCTGCTCATCTATGCTGCCGCTGCTTTGGTTCAGCTGTGGCTCCAACTTGATTTCAAAGCTGTTATTTGCTGATGTGGTTGGCGTAGTTGGCGTCTCTGCACCGCTAGTATTATTTGCTGCAGACTCTGCAGGTGGACTGTCACTGTTGTTGTTGCTGGTGTTTGCAGCTGCTTGAGCAGCAGCCGCTGCAGCGGCCTGTTGCTTCTGTTCCTGCTTCTTCTGTTGCTCCTCCAGCTGCTGTTCACGCTTGCGCTTCTTGGCCGCAGCATAGCCCAGTGGCTGCTCCGTGAATTCGAGTATTTTAATGCCTCCATCCTTGCGGCCAGCAGGCGTGCGACTAAGATTAGGCCGTTGCGCATTGCCCGGCACATTGGGCGAGCGAAAGCCTGTGGTGGGCATACGCGATGGTATGCCTTTCAGCGGCGTTGTGTCCGTCATTTTCCGCGGCATACCACGCGACCGCAATGGGATTGTAGGTGCCGACGACTTCTTCAGCGAGGATTGCGCATCGGCCGACTTGTGCAACAGCTCTGTGCGCAGCTGAGCGCTCTTAGGTTTGCGCTTCAGCGTGAAATGCTTAACGGGTACCGGCTGTTGGCCAACCTGTTAATATAACATACAATATATATATATTATATATACTCCCATACTCGGGCTATTTATATATACTCCTTATACTCTGGGTACTTACCACAGAGACCAGTGCATTCTTGTTTAGGTACTGACACTCGAGCGGCAACATCCCCAGATCCGAATGCTTGGTAACCAATTTGCGAAGATCGTTCACCATGTCGGTGAATATGGGTCGCGTGTCCTCATAGTCGGAGATTTCTGTATTTAGCGAACTAGTCGCCGGAAATGTTTTCATTGTCTCTGCCAGCATGGAGACCCATAGCTCGGAATCCAGGCCGGCGACTTCGATGACCTCCTCTAATTCGCTCTTCCACTGTGAATTTAATATTTGACAAGTTAATTACACTCTCACAACTATCAAGGAGAAGTAGGTTTCATTGCATTTTAAAATAAATTGATAACAGAATTCTTATTGAAACTCCCAATATTAAGTTTTATTCAATTATATGTAATTGTTTTTTTTTAAACGTTTTACACTAAATATATATTATATATTCCTGATATTTAGCAACAATAAATATTGAAAGTCGTTCACGACAAAATAATCTGTTTCTCATTCATATTCACAAAATTTACATGTACAAATTAATAATCCCAGATTTATGGGAGCTGCTATTAAATTTCCCTGCTTTAAAACACAAACAACAAATAACAGTAAATGGCGACACATATTCAACAGATTTGTGTTGACCACCCGCTTAACGCCCACACATACACACACAGAAAATACCAACACTCAACACTGTTAGACATAAAGCACACACACACACACACACATGTATACACACATCGATCGCGCAGAAGTGGCGGGAAATATTTCTTTTCACTTATGGCCAGTGTATAAAAACCTAACACTTGTATGCATGCAATTACGCATATGAATTAGTTACTTAAGCTGAAAAAATGCATTGGAGTTTTTCAATTTTACGTTTATTAGCAGATTTGTTTGCATTTAAGGGTTCTCAGCACCATAAACTCTTCATCCACACAGCATGTGTACGTGTGCGCGCGTGTGTGTGTGTGCGTGTGTAAGTATGTATGCGTGTCCATGCTGGTGTACTTTTTTTCCACTTTGTATTACACCAACGAGATTTACCTCTTCAACCAGACGACACGGTATATGCAGAAAACTGAGCAGCAATTTTAATTTAACCTGCGTCTGCAAATCGGGAAAACACTCTTTGATGTTGCGCAAAACCTCTTTGTTTAATTGCGAGCATATTGAACCATTTATCCACGAATCGTTTGATGTGCCCAGTTTATTATGCAGCCACAGTGATGTGTCGCTGTCCCTTACGTTCGCCATTTTTACGTTTACGCGTAAGCACACACGGCGCACATAAAACTTAGCACGTCCGACGGTTGATCACTTTATTGCAGCGCAATTTTCAATGAATATTCGTTTTATATTTTAGTTTTTGACGAAAAAACACACACACACGAAATGCCCGTGGAAAATTGTAATAGGAAGCTACGACTGAAAAAAGTGTCACCACCAGTCACAGATAAGTGTGTACTCATAGTGCGTTACACATAAATGCAACACTGTTCGATATGCTTAATACGATAATATGACAGCCCTGGCCTATCGATAACAAAATGTGAAATATTTGTTAATAATTGCAATTTTGTTTTACAAGTGTATTTTTCGACAAATGGGAAATAATTTAAGCAGCTGAACATGTTTACTTGCCAAAAAAAATTCGAATTGGCTTAATTTATTTCGATATGTGTGTTTCAGCCCTGAGCGATGGTAATCAGCTGATTTTTGTTGCTGCCTGTTTTGCAAGACACTATTATTTAAAAGTTCATAAACATGGAAATTTTAAATGAAAGCGCACATAAATCAGTTCAAAAACAGAGTATATCAACGGGTGGTAAAGTGTTGATAGGCCTAACTGGTGGAATCGGGATTGGGCTGTCCATTGTGTGCGCCTCATTTGTGGCGCCCGCTTTTCGCAAGTTCTGTTTGCCCTTTGTGCCAGCGACAACACAACAAATACATAATGTATTACAATTCCTGCCTAGAAGTGCCAGGGGCAAGCTCTTGGACATTGGCTCAGGAGACGGACGCATCGTTGTGGGTGAGCTGCACATGGATAATCATTGGCGCTCCAATTGAAACAGTTATGTAATCTCCTCTAGCGGCGGCTCAACATGCCCAAGGATTAAAAGCAGATGGTGTGGAGTTAAATCCTTGGCTGATTTACTACTCCCGCTTGGCTGCACTTCGCCATGGTGTTGGCCAGCAAACCAGCTTCTTTCGCCGCGATTTATGGAAGTTCAACATCAGGGATTACAACTATGTGATCATCTTTGGAGTGGAGCAAATGATGCAGGATCTAGAGCACAAGTTGATTGCAGAATGTCCACAGAATGCAAAGATCATAGCGTGTCGCTTCCCACTGCCACAGCTGCAGCCCGCACGTGTCATCGAGGAGGGAGTCAACACGGTTTGGTTCTACGATCTCAGCAAGCAGAATAAACCAAGTTGATTTTATTTAAGTGTTTAGTCCAATTTTTATTGCATATACCTAAATTAAATGCTAGAGCATGGAGCAGTCGGCATACGCATCGGTCGATCTGTCCAATTGGTCAAATACTAGGATTGTATAAAAAGAGCTTTACGAGAGTACAAAAAGTAAAATAGATTAAGAACGATTAATGCACATACAAAGACATAATTAAGTCAATCTTAAACAGATAATTAGGAAACCACATGGACCAGATGTAGAAGCAGTAGCAGCTGTGACGGCAGTGTTCAAGTAGCCACGAGTGCTTAGTTTTGCCTGCTAGAAGCGTCGCCCTAAATAAATGTTATTCTTGCCATCATCGCGGTAGATCTCAATGAATCCAATTTTTGTGTAGAAGTTCAACTGCTCTCTGTCTTGCTCCGGCACTTGGACGTGTACACCAAAGCATCCGTTGGCACGGAGCGCGGCTAGCAACACGGTCAGCATACGCTTAGTAATCCCATTATCATGCTGCTCCGCCTCCCGCAGTGTGGCGATGCTTATCACAGCCGGAAAGGAGCCACACACTTCAGTTGGACAAGCCTCATCCGCCTTGCTGTGCACGCTTTCAACAAGGCGTGCAACCAGCTTTTGAGACTTGCTGCTGCTGCCATTGGCTACAATATCCAGCAAATCTTTGGGATACTTCTCACGTAGCTCTGTAAACCAGCAAATCTCTGTGTTCCGTAGAAAGACATTGATATCCAAGGCGGCGCAGGCATAGCCGACAATCGAGTCACTCTTGTCATAGGCCACCAAACACAATTCTGGATGTAGAGCTAAATGTGCGCCCACCAATACATCTGCCACAATGTCGACCAATTGAGCAGGCATCAAGATCTCATCGCCGTCCGGCTCGCTTTGCCATTGCAAATAAGTACGTGTACAGATCTTATTGACGACCGACTCATCCGAGCTCTGATATGGTCTTAACAGATAATAATTGGCTGTTGGCTGTTCGGGCAGTTTGTAAACAAACAAATCATTGCCGGAATCGACGGGCATCAATCGCTGCAGGTCGGCTGTGAGGCCACCGCGGAATACCCAAGGCTCCTGATCACCAGACATGAAAGCCTCCTTCCATCCTTTACTGAACCCTGCAACCGAACAAGGAATGTTTATATATGTATATATGACAATACCTACAATCTACATATGCTTAGACTTACATGTATAGCTGCCCTCCGTGTAGGTGGCCATGTTCTGTGGAAATTGACCCAAGGCCAGCCACTTGACATAGCAATTGAGCAGCGAGACCGCACCAGAGATATCCCAAACATACGAATACAAATCATGGCAGATTTCCTTATTCTCACAGTAGGCGATTTTGATCAGCAGCTCCTGGACGCCGCCACATATCTTTCCGAAGAGTTCGGCGCGTTGCAGCCATTCGCTAACCTCTGGCTTGATGGCCTTTGTCGCATCTGTGCCAACGAGGCGATCCTGGAGCAGCACATTCGCATTGCCTTTAAGCCATTGGAATTCGGTGAGCAATTTCAGGCCGCGACTACCGTGCTCAAAGGGTAAAAAGAATAGATCACAGAGAAAGCTTAAATCATCTATAGTTATCTTTTTTCGATCCGCAGTTGATCTGCAAGAGGAAGATATGTTAAAATGTAGTAGTTGAAATGAGCTTAGAAGCTTACTGCAGTTCTCCCGGCTCGTGCATTTCAGCACTGGATTGTGGCGAAGATGAAGTGCTCTCTACGTTCATGCTCTACAAGAAAACCAATTAAATATTGTTTCATGTGCTGGATAGCTGTAATAGATCGCTTACATTCATATCACTGGCAGATTCCTCCATGATTACGTCATCGGCAACCAATTTGTTGGCCTCTTTTGGTGAAATTTGCGAGTTGATGCTGCTGCTGCACTCCATTGGTTCATTGATGCCCGGGCTCAAGCTGTGCTCGTCCAGCATTGTGTCCACATTCAAATTGGCAGCCTGCTCCCGCTTTTCAATTATTTCATCCTTATTGATTTCTACTAGAGGCTCGAAAATCTCACAGGTCAACTTGATAGTCTCCTCAACGCTCTTAGTCTCCATTATAGGCGCTGGCACAATCGATATGGGTATCTTCTTTGGCAACTCAATGTTGGATGCCACGGTTGTGGGTATGGGATTTATAATATCATCGTTGGTCACAACCTTTGTTGGCGACACCAAAGAGTTCATCACCGGATTTGAAATGGGCGTCAGCGTGGAGCTAACTGTGCTGCACACATCCGCCAGTGCCTGAAGCTGTGTGGTGTTCACCTCTGGCACTGTGCGCGAATTTGTGGACGTTGTTGTGGTCGTCGTGAGAGTCATGCAGGTATTGATAGAGGGTATTATAGGTATTATGGGCATAACCATCTCAACTTGCGGCTGCGGCTTGGTAATCGGTCCCCAGGCTTCCTTCTCCACAAAGAACTCCGGAAGCCAATCGTTGATGGCGTTTCTATAGGATTAAACAGAATCATGAGTAACGAGAAGACATTATCTGTGTAGTTACAAAATGTGCATTACTTAAGAGCTAAGCGCGGGTGGTATACGTTCTTGGACAGACACTCCACTGGCAAGTCGTCCTCGTTTTCAGTCTCCAGCTTAATATCAGCGCTCAACGAGCTATTCATCTTCGAGTCCATGCTGCAGCGCGACCAGAAGGCCAACGTATGCACTGCTATGAAATTGCCATAAAACTCGCAATTGGGATTAGTCATAACCCCTCGCAAATAGGGGATTAGCTCCGGCGAGCGACCCGAATACGGGCCAAGGAAGACACGTTTCTGATCGTAATCGTTTGCATGCAGATTATCCCAAATGACAGGCGGACGACGCAGTACCTCGGTTATCTCCCGTATCGATTCAATCGTGATAATCTTCGATATCACCTTCTCACCCGTCCAGAGTATATCAATTTCATTGTTCAGCTTAGAGCCGAGCGTATTCAGATATTCGGAATCGACAACAGTGGGCACGGCACGCGAGGCACAATACTGAGTAGGGCAGAAAAGGAATTTGGGACTGCCTAAATGCGTGAATATCTCATTGGTCACCGAGACCTGAGCATTGGCAAACGTCTGGAACACCTCCTTGTCGGCCTTGGACAGCTCCGATTCAATGTCATCGAAGAGCAAGGCATAGCCCTCACAGCCAAACTGTGATACCTGATCTAGCTTGCGCTTCAACGTTGCAATCTCCTTCTGGCCGCTATACGTCATATCCAAACCTGGCGACAAAGCATAGTAGAACACAATACCGGCTTCTTTAGCGGCTGTAATCAGACCTAAAATAAAATAAATAACAAATTTGCCTTTGAAGCACAAGCCGCAATTGTTGAAAACAGCGCAAGTAAATACTTGATAAGTGATCCGCCTCCTCGACAGTGTAGAGCTCACGCCAGTAGGCACGATGCTTATAATCATCTTTCGGTGCGTACATATACGAATCCATTCCCAGTTTTTTTAATTTGCGAAACAAGTCTTTTCGCTGTTCGGTTGTCCATGGTCGGCCGTAAAAACCTTCGATTACACCGCAAATGAATTGACGTTGGAGATCTTCAGTTGCATGCTCTAAAGTTTCACATTTTTCCCTCATGTGACCGTCTTCCATTTTCACAGAATCAGGATAGATGCGAGCTAAATGATTATTAATTTCAGAACACAAACGCTAATGCGGCAAACGTATTGGTGGCCTTCAATCAGTGTGACCGAATTTCGCATATGCAAATATTATAGCAAAAAACAAAGCATCGATTAGCATCGATTAATCATTTACGTCGATAAGTAAGCAATCGAAAAATTAACATAACGTCCATTAATTTAAGCAATCCTTTAACATTTACATAAACGTAAACAATTAAAAAGAAAAATAGAAGGTATGAGATAATTACTGCATCAATACGTCTGAATAAAATGAGCTCGATATGGGTGCGATCTATAAGGCATTTGCATAGTCTGCATTATCCCCTGTTGAAGAGGACTGCGTCCGACAATTTCAAGGTGCTCAAGAAGTTTGAATTGAATTTGGAATTTCTGGATGTTACTTCAGGGCGGCTGCGATGGACATATATGGATATTGATATTTTGGACATAGTTTCCACTTTGAAGATGCAAAACAGGATATAACCATATATCAAAAAGTGGTTCGAGAGCACTCGGCTGAGACGAGAACGAAAAAGGTGTAAACTAATTCAAATATTTAAATACCGACTGTATCTTTCGATAGTTAGCCGCCTATGCTAACATCGAATGGCAACGGTATTTGTAAATAGCTGATAGTATTTTATGATTATAACATTCCAAAAAGAAGTGTGAATAAATTTTATATTTTTTTTACGAAGATGGAGACTATACTATAAATACAAGATTAAATACATTTTGATTATTAATATGGTTTTATTTACTATTGCTGTTGATTTTAAATACTATTCTTCGATAATTAACGGCATGTGCAAGCTATCGAGTGGCTGCGGTATTTCCTTATTCTTGCACCAGTATTTTATGGCATTTGGCTCACGGTCGCACTGCTTGCTAGTGTTTTTATTTTGCTTTCGTTTTAGATTAAGATATTGAACTGTTTTAAAAGTTAAACACAACAAATGCAACCATTTATTGTTATACGAAGCTATCGGGAAGATGACGAACTCAAATGCCAGGAGCTGGTGCGGGATTACATAATGTCATTCTCATCAAAGTCGTTCTTTACGCTCTGCTTTCGTGAGGTAAGCCGCCGCCGACAAAGCGTGACTTATCGATGCCCAACGTGGCTGCATCTGTAGAGTGCCTCGCCCTCAGACCAAATGATGTGTGTGATATATATGAGTGTCATTATTTCAGATTACACTGCAATTTATAGTCATCACTTGGGCCATATTCTTCATATTTCTGGGTGTGCCGCTGCTCTTCTGCGTGCTGACCATACCCGGCTGTGTATTTTTTCTCTTCACCAGCACCTACTTTTCCTTTTATGCCAAGGCAGTGGAGCTAATGAGGGTAACTTAATGGTTTAGTAGTCCCAATTCTTCTAATTACATTATATTATATTATATGCAGGTGAAGCCCTCGCAATCGCTGGTGGCCGAGTGTTACGAGCCGTTCATCTTCCGCTGTGCACCAAACGAGGCTAGTTACCAGATTTTTATGGACAGGCCGCCATATGATGAAAGCTATTTGAACAAGTTTCGTCGTCGCATTGTAGCCACCATAAGCGTTAAGAACCATCATGCTGTCTACAATGCAGCCTGGATATATCGTTTTGCGATTGCCAAACACTATCCGCATCAAAAAATCATGGAGCCCATGATAAATCTGGTCTCGAAGAACTGCATCAACGGCGGCTACGCTTCGCTGGAATGCACCATATCCGAGTGGCAGGAAAGCGAACGCGACTTCTACGACGATCTGGGCTTTGTGACACGACAAATCTATCACAAGCAAATCATTGGCAGCACACTGACAGTGATGAAGACCCAGTTAACATATAGTTTAAAGACAGACGACGCGCTGCAAAAGCAAAACTAGCTGGAAATATAAGGAACAAGTATCCGTATAGAGAATCTCTCGGGAAACAAAACTGTGACACTTAGCACAATTATTTATGTTTATTTTTGTATTGTAGAAACATTCCACACTCACGCGAATTTATTTATTTTGTATAAGAAGAAAACACTTTGCTTTCGTTTTGTCCTGCTTTTATTATATATATATATATATATATATATATATATATATATATATATATATATATATATATATATATATATATATATATATATATAATATATATATATATATATATATATATATATATATCTTGTTTATTTTTTGACATATTCTATTTAAATAAATAAAATATATATTAATAAATAAAAGTTGCAAGTGTGTTTAGCTGCTTTTGCATATCGCATCTAATTCTGAATTAATTTCTCTTCAATTTGTTTGTTATTCTTTTTTGTGTGTGTGTGTAAGTAGGTACATTTATTTCTTTCTTTGATGCAATTCTCCACTCTCTTGGATTAGCCGTTGTAGTTTGTTTATATAAAAAAAGCTTTGACTGGCCGATTAACTAATTGAAATTTGTATACCCCCGCAGATTGCCCATAATATCGCCTGGATGGAGGGAGGATGCTGAAGTCTTCTGCAATATCGGACTCTGATGGCAGACTTAATTGTTAAATGCTTAGGTTATACTCTGCTCGGGTATTTGCGGGTCGGCTAGCCGACGTTTCTAGTTTAGTTTCTTATAGAATTTAAATAGTTATCAGCGCAACTAATGCTTAAAAAAATAAATTGGATCTGCCAGCTGGACAGTCCATACTTCAAATGTAACTATTTTTCATCTCTTCTATATACGTTTCTTCTTCTTCTTAATTTTTTCAACTATTTGTTTAAAGCGTGTTTCGAAAACTGGCTGTGAAATTAGCATAGTTTTTCTGTTGTTTATGGTTTAGGGGCCTCTTTAAATATGTAGTTAAGAACCACTCAAAATATTTAGGTAATTGTTTTGGTTTCGTCGCAAGCAGCCGCTCTCGAGGATGCAGCCAGCCATTTAGAAGAGCTTTACGCGTCGCTTCAGCTCGTTGCGCCTCCACTGTGGCAGCCTATAGAACTCCGATCGGGCACACTGCAAGATGTGCTCGAATTCGATGTCTGACAAATGACGCTGTAAACAAAAGGAAATTAGTTGATGAGCAAATTGTTCTTTATTAATGGCATTTATCTGGCATGGCTCACCTCCAGGTTGCAGCGATCTACGTCCGATGGCAGACGATAATTCGTTATAAGCAATATGTGATACGGATAGATCTTAGCTGGCTCATGCACTAGCATCGAGTGCGCCATATTGGGCAGGCTGCGTCGTATGAGCCCTGCCTGCGGGTAGTGATAGGACAAGGCGCCCGAGTATGTGCTCGAAGCTGGCAAATCGCCGCCCATCAGAGCACGCCTGTCGCCCTCAGTAATTGAGTCAACCGATGCTGCAAAGAGAAAGTTTTTAGACTGCTATAAATACCTCCAACAATCTAGGCAGTAGATTCATTAGTAGTTAATTAACAATCTAACGCAGTCACAGTCAGTCAGACACAAACTGATATATCTCCAATATCTCCAAGCACTCACAATCTGTGCTGTGCTTTGCCCATCGAACAGTCTATCAATCATTCACCAAGAGAGTTTCTCCCTAATTTACTACTGTAAAGTTTAAGCTCTGCTACCTTTTACGATTCAGGCTGTGTGATGATCATCAATCAACTAGCAAGTCGATAAGTCAGTCTCCCGCTGACCACTAGTTTTGAGTTATTTACCATAATTTAAATTCTCTGAACAGTTTTAGTATCAATCAATCAGTTGAATAACTGTAGACGAAACTTACCTTCTGATTTTCCGCAGCTCAGGTCTGTGCTGTGCGTTTTGTCTCCTAGACCTCCATAGGAAAAGTCCTGTATGGGATATGAAAACGTACAATTGATTAATTTAATGTACTTCACAGAGTTGAAAGCATGCCGAAACCAAAATAATAATAACAAACAAAATCAACAGTGCAACAGGTCTACAAAATATGTCAGTGTGTGTGTGTGTGTGTGTGTGTGTGTGATGGATTAACCAACTAAAAACAAAGAAGAAGCTTAGGCATTCCAAGAAACTGAAAATGAATTCTTACAGTGGCACCATGCATCGTGGCTGCGGCAGATGTTGTTGAGCTGAATGTGTGAGAGCGTGGAGCCAAACCGTATCCGGGTTTCGGTACATGACGCAGCGCGCTCACCACTGAGCCGAGTTGTATGTGATGTATGTGGATGTGTGAGTGATTGGTTGATTGTATTATGATTGTTAGTGTTGTCGATAGAGAATAGTAATGTAAGATGTATGTATGAAAAGATTTCATTGCAGTATGTAGACGTGATGTATGTCATCATATGATATGATATGATGGATTGTAGTTAGTGTGAATATAGATTGGTTTTTAGGTATGGCAAACATATAGCATAGGCAAACACACATAAATAGTTGGAAAGTAAGTGTTAGAGGCACAGCACAAGGAAGCAGCAGACCAACCAGTTGATATTTGAATTAGTTAGACCCAAGGAACCGAGCCGAATGATGCAGTTGGAGCAGCAGCAGCAGGAGCAGCCGAAAGAGACAAATATTTGGTTTTTTTCTTTTAGTGAATAAGCAACAGGTGAAGCAGACGTTAGGTACTTAAGATACTACAGATACATATTTATGTAGATAGATAATGTTAGCTACAAGACCGATCACCAGAGAACAGCAACAACAGGTAACTGAGTCTCAGCACTTACGGAGCTGTAGCCGTTGCGTATGTAGGGCGGCAAGGTTGTTGTTTTGAATCCGTATCCGGGCTTGGGCGGCGAGCGATAGGAATGTATGGCTATAAACGTAATTGTTCCACATATAATACAAATTGACAAACTGAATGAAGACGCGCCTATCCCAAGCTACCATAACTAACGCTAGCAAGTTACGGCTGCAAACCAATTGAAGGACTAGCACGAAAGTTTAACTTCAACTAACAATACTTTAAAAATATATTTGTCTAAAAATTTTGCTTGTGTTTGTAGAGAAAACATAGATAAGCAACGAAGTACAAAACACATTTTCCTATATATATTCGTTCAATCAAAGCTATTTAGCAAGATCTTCGTTGTTATCCATCTCTACATCTTATGTGAAGAAGACAAGCTACAACAACAGAAACGAACTGAGAATCGAAAGGTGAATTACATGTGTCTGCATATAATCGTTCAATCGCAGAAAAGTAGATTAGTTTTTCTGAAAACTCAGACTAGCTTTACGCCTTTCCATATATCTATATCTTTTATAACTCATGAATCGTGAAGGAGCATTGCGCAGTCGGTTGTAGCCGACAGCCACAATGTGGGGGGCTTTGACTATCAAATATCTTATGTTTACCATTGTAGCTGGGCGCATTGCCCAGCGATTTGCCCAGTGAGCCACGATAACTAGTGGATCGATCGAACATCTCGTCCTCATAGAAGGGCTTCTGATGATCCAGATTGCGTGACGGCGAGGCGCCAATAGGCGATTCATATCTGTAAACGCAAAGAGAACTTGAGAATGTTTGCATTTTTTGTAGTTTAGGGTTGGGGGTCATTACCTCAACTTGTACAGCGGCTCCTTCGAGGCTGAAGGAGTCCGCGACGCATTGCGCGGATCCAGATTGTTTTGCTTCCATTTCCTATACTTGGCATGCTCCTTAAGGTCCTTGGCAATAACCGAACCAATGCCCGAATTGAGCTTCTCCAACTGCTCAGCCTCCCGTTGCAGGCGCCTGTTGAGAATTGCATTAGAAACCAGTTCGAAAGCTCTAGTCGAGGTTGCTCGACTAGCGAATACCCTATCGATTCGTTATTCGTAATGTAAGTATCGATATCGGTAATGAAAGACTTGACTGTTTGGATAGTCATCCATCCTTGCTTGGATATCGTTGAGTATACTTTATACTTTATCGAAACTATTTTACCTTCCACTTTGATTTGAACTCAGACATATGTATCTATAATATAACCTGCAACTCAACTTACGTCTGCTCCTCGCCATTCTTGACCTTGCCATTGGTCCGCTTGCCATTCTCGTTCTCCTCGTCGTCGTCGTCCGAGACGGGTACACCCTTGTAGGTGTCACTGTAGCGTCGCCTACGCTCCGGATCCGTATAGGGATATGGAGGTGCTGGGAAATCATCTCTTTCGATTTTGGGCTGCTCGCCCGGTGGTGGCTTCTTGGCTGCCGGGTAATGCGACAGTTCAATAGGCTCCTCGTTGTTCATGCCGGGACTTTTTGGGCGTGGCGTCTCCGACCGTATGGCATCCACTAGCACCTTCATGGCGCTGCGCGTTCGCGAATGTGGACGCGATGGTGGACGACTGCCGGCCACGGAGCCCGCGTTGCTGGTCGTCGCATAGGAGGCGGGCCTATGGAAATGAGGCGACAGCGGTGTCTTGTCATACGGATCGATTGGTTTGCGCAGATAATGGGGCGCATCGGTCAGATAGCTATAGGTATAGATGCGCGATATATCCTCTCCAATCGGACGCCCATACTCGCGCAGAATCAGCCCCGGACTGACAGTGCGATAATGCTGCAATAAAGAATATTTATATATATAGGATCTATAGGCTATATGCCAGACACTAGCATGCGGTGCATGGGGTTTTAGATAGGCTTAGTTAGCTATAGAAATAAATAAATAAATGGCAAAAAATAGGAAATTATAATAAAATTATAAAACAAACCTTGCGGCTAGAGGAATAAAGTGAACCATTAAAACTCGGTGTTCTGGAACGGATGTACTGCAAAACGAACGATAATAAATCAAAAGGCAAGCTCAAAAACAGGAGTACAAAAAATGAGAATGAGTATAAAAACCAAAGTCAAATCATAATAAAACTCAAAATAAATCGCAAAATAGGTGCAAAAGGCAGGTGTTTTTTCTGTGTCGGTTGTTGTGAGTGCGTGTGTATATGTGTATGTGTGTGTGTGTGTGTGTGTGTGTGTGTGTTTGCACTCAGAGAAAAAGCCCACTCATAAAGCTAACATAATTTGAGACCAGGTTCCAAGTATTAACAATTCTAGAAATTTAAATGAATTATTTCCTTGATTAATATCATATTTGATCATTTTTCCTTCGGCGATGCATAATTGGACTTGAAAATTGTTTTCGAAATAAAAATTTTGGGTTTTTCTCTGAGTGCATGAGTGTAGGATAGAGAGGCATTCATATTAGTAGCAGTAGCAGGAGCAGGAGCAGTAGCTGGATGGCAGCTGCAACGCTTCTTGGTGCAGTAATTGAGGCCCACCCTGCCCCATAGCCCCCTTCTTTTTGTGTCTCCACCTACCATGTCGCTAAGCGCACTGGAGCTCATGCGATCGCATTCGGTGTCTGTAAAGTTGCCATTGGAGGCGCCACCCGTGACCGAGGTTGTGCCTGGCCTACCAGTACTGCCAACAACGCCACCACCAGCACCGTTGAGTATGATGCCAGACTCGGAGGGTCCGGGACCACAGCGTGGATGCCAAATGGCGCTGCCCTGCAGGTACATTTCCTCGCCATCGCCAAATGGATCGCCGCACTTGGTACAGCGGGCACAGGTTGGATGGAAGTGATGGTTGTCGCCAGCTTGGAGCACCTTGCCACTGATGAAGCGATTGCAGTAGGCGCACTTGACGCCAAAGCTCTTCTGGTAGCACTTCTCGCAATAGGGCACCGCATCCTTACCCATATACTCGCCATTGAGGACTGCATTGCAGGACTTGCAACAGAAGCACCACACATGCCATTGCCGATCCAATGCGACTAGGGCCTGGCCCTCCTTCAGCAGCTCCCCACAGCCGGCACAATCATTGGGATCATAATCCTCCTTCAGATGCGCCTTATGGGATAAAATGCCGCTCGTCATCTGCTGCGCGGTGGCACGTGTTGGACTCTCCGCCGGCGGTGCAGGCGATTGTACGGCAGCGTTGCGTGCCGGCGAGGCTGGTGCACCACCCGTCACACACTGCTCGCAGAGCACCTCCTTGCCGGTGTTGGTCACCTTGCTGCCGGACTTGAATGGCTGGGTGCATTTGGAGCAAGTGAAGCATTTCTGATGATACGTCTTGCCCATGGTGCTGACCACCTCGCCCTCCACATACAGCTGACAGGTGGCACATTTGGTGCCATACAGCCGCTGATAGTCCGGTATACAATAGTAGGAGCCGTCCTTGGTAAAGAAACCGCCGGTGGCTAACGATTTCTTGCACTGGCAGCATTGGAAGCACGCCTTGTGGAAATGATTGTCAGCCACGCGCAGCACCTCTCCAGAGCACTTTTTTGTGCATTTCGCACAGTAGATTTTTTGTTTACCTGCCAAAGAGAGAGAGGGAGAGAGAGAGAGAGAGAAGGAAGATTAGAGCTGGAATTCATTCAACGTTTACGTATACATAATGTGGCACAGATTACGTATACGCAAAATTGTACGCTGATGTCATATGCATGTGATGTGATAATGCCCCAACCTTGTGCCGTTTTGCCCGACTTTAGCCTGAGCGCAGTTCAATGTGTCGTATTCTGCTATATCAAATATATAGCTGTATATATTGAGGTATCGTGTGTATGTATGTATGCAGCTTGAGTGACAGTTCGTCTTTGTGTATATATGTATATATATTTATATTCCTGTGTCTATATAATAAGTCTAGGCACACTTGCCCACACACATAGACGTGTACCCACACGCCTGAGTCATACGCAATTAATCTTATCATTGATAAGGCCAAGGGCAGCACACACTTTGACAAAAGATATTTAATAGACATTCAGTAAAAATCACTCTCAGCGCAATAATTAAGAAAGAATTCCAATTTTATTTTAATTTTGCAGGTCTTTAAACAAAATTTATTAAATAATGAATTTCCGCTCACTCCGAGGGAAAGTTAAAGTTTAACTGTCAACCACATATAAGAATTAGCAAAGAACATGACTAACTGTCTTACATAGCATATATACCCTATGAAGTGGGCAAATTTCAAGTGTCTACTTGCCCTATCTGTTCTTTGTGTGCACAAGTGGGGAAGAACAGGTGAAAAGGCAGACAGAGAACAGGTAAAAAGTTTGCTTTTATATTTTGTTGTTATTGGACTTTCTCAGCAGTTGCCTTATATACGATAAACACATATAGCCCATATATAACATATGTATGTATATAATATAGTAGATAGGGAGTCAACAAGGTGACACTAGGGTGTAAAGATAAGAGGTAAAAGAAAACAGATAAAGCAAGCAGAATGATCGATAAGTGATAAGTGAAGGGGAATGGTGATAGAAAATGTGAGAGAGAGACACAGAGAGAGCTTAACTGATAAAACCATTTTAAAGTCCTATATTATGAGAAAATTAAAGATATTAAGAAATATGGTCAGAGATAAAATGGAGGGAAGAGAGAAAATGTGAGAGCATATATAAGAGAAAGAAAACAAAAAGAAGGAAAAAGGGAGAGAGAGAAAAATATAATTAGTATGAGAACAAGGATAAAGAAAATATAAGAATCGTAAAAGAAGGAAAGGGAGAGAGAGAGAGAGAGAGACTGTTCACAATTATAGAAAAATAGAAAGAAAAAAGAAAATAAACAAAAATAAACATAAATAAACAAATAAACAAAATTTATTAAAGTTGTCTTGTTTGTCTTTTCTGTTACTCTTGTTACGCTTACTGTCTTTCAGACTGAAAGATAATCGAGTTAATGACTAATAAATAAATAAAGAAATGCTCTCATGACAAAATAGGAGAATATACAACATATGTTTATCCGACAGCTAAAAGCTTTTTCTGTAACTAAGTAAGTAGGGTCTCTTTGGTGTGTTTTCAGGGGCAGTGAGGTAAGGAGAAATACGGGCCAAACAGGTCGCCAGCACAAAACGAAACCAAACGAGACAAATTGCCGGCCATGACGGATATGTTGATCTTTTCAAAGGCGGCTTCATGCCGGGCCCCGAAACAACGCGTCGATTGTTTTAAGAGATAACAAAAAACAAAAAAAAAAGCAAAACAAAAAACAGCAACAAAGAACTATAATATATGAGAAAATTTCAAACATTATCCAATTTACAATTTCCATGGAAGCGCACAATGTTCACATATCATTCAGATGTGCTTATTATACAATATTTTCATTTTTATTTTATTTTGCATGTGCTTGTTGTTGACTTTTGTATATTGAAACTATGTTGGCGACGCTGACGAAGTAGAACCTGTCAAAGGCATAATAGAAGTAGCGATGGAGTAATAATTGACAACTGATAACTACAGGGTATCTGCCTAGCCAATATTGTTTGTAACTTTTTGTTTGTCTATTTTTTTCAAATTTGCTGTTGACTTTTTGAATGATCTTTTTTATTTTTCGGCTATAGTACTTTTTTGCTTTGCAGTTCGCTTTTGTGGCGCTTTTTCATTATCGTTTTCTCTTTTTCTTTTTCGTTCTGCCGACAAAATAGAATTTATTGATAAGCAATGCGCCGCGCAACAAATAGCAGCAGAAGCAACAGCAACAATGCCGTTAGCTCGTCGCATTATAACGGTGACGTATGGCCCCTGAATGAGACCCGCTGCTAACACAAACAGAAACACAATCGCAAACACACACAGACCCGCACACGCACACACACACACACACACACACACACGCATACACACATTACGCATACATACATTACGCATACGTGTATTTCGTTTCAATTAAACTTTTTTTGCCGCTCGTTTATTATGCAATCACAGACATTTTTTCAGCGTTTCGCATATTTAATTTGGCATTTTGTTTATTGACTTTCAACAGCCCCCTCCTCCCGTCTATTCTATTAACAGATCCATGATAATTACATGGCCACAACTCAAAATTATTTTCAATGAGTTTTTCTCTGTGAAAATGTGGCAAAAATGTTTGTTTTCATGGCAGATCAGCTTCGCTGTGGGTCTCGTTCGACTCTGCACAGTCGACGAGTACCCGACTATATAGTAGGAAAAAATGTTTATTGTAATTACGGCAGCGATTTTAGTGCCTCGGCTCTGGGATGATGTCATCCTCGTCGTCAGAGAGTCGGCGACCCACCACGAATTGGAGTTGTGCCACAAAAAACACGTACATAACCTCACAAACTGGTTATGGGAAAGAATAGCATTCGGTATCGAATTTGAATTTGAGTAATACAAATAAAGAAGAAGAAACACAACAACGAACTCGTTTCTTAGCCAGACGTACGAGAGGGACGCAATTCCAAGGTTAAATTGTTGGGCTGGCAGAGAGGTCAACTGCAGGCCAAATATTTAATTAATTTAAGCCGCGCCCCACTTTAGCGAAACATTCCAAGTCTCTAACTTAGTCAAAAAAGTCATCGACTGTGCAATACTCTGCTTGCACTCTATGAGTGAGACTAAGAGAGAGCAAGAGAGGGAGAGGGAGATGGAGTCTGCTTTATGGTGAGTTAAATGGCAGCAGAACTGTAAATATTGATTTTTGGCAGTTGTCAAATTGGGCTGTACTCGATCTTTGACGCAGGTGAACATCTTTATACAGTATTTCAAGGCCATGCTAAAAACATTCTTTACTATATTTATTATTTATTACAATACATTTTCGAAGTGCTTTATGTTGAAAACTAAAAGACCATTTTCTCGTGTGCTTGCAGGGTATAGCAACTGTGTGTCGACCCTGAAGAGGCCAATGCCAACAGCAGCCACAGTCAAACACAGCACGCATTGTCCCTGTCCTTGCCCCTGTCATGCTCAGCGCAAGTGAAATGTGCGTCAAATCCTTGACAGGATAATGTCGAGGACAATGCATTTCAAGGCTCAACTGAAAACCAGGCAACATTCGAATGACAGCAAGCTTTTAGAATATATTGTGAATAGAAAAAGACAAACAAGAAAAAACATATGCCACAAAAGAGAAGCAGTCGAAATGACACGCCCACACACACTCACACGTACACCAAATATATTCGTATTTATATTTATGGTAAAGATCCATAACATAATCAAATAGATATTTGTATATATATATATACATATGTGTGTGTGTGTGTGTATATATATTTAACGAATTACTCATCAAATCTAAATTGCTTGGCAAGTGTTTTTTTTTTAATGAGCTCAACCTGGCGTATACATAATCTCTCGTGAAATAAACACAGAAGAGTGAAAATGCAGGGTATGCTTGAATAAAAACATAACAAAAATTATTATTAATAAACTTGAAACTGCCAGATCGGATTTACATATGCATGTATATTTAAATTATTTATTTATTTATTAAGTTTGAAAGTTCACTCGAGTTGCAAATTCGTAAAACTCCACTAACATGACAGAAAATAAGTTTCAACTGTAGCCGAAGATATGAATGTTGTTTATGGTTCATGGTAGAAAACAGGGTAATCGTTAGTCGTGCACTCTTCGCAGACGCCACTTTAACGGTTAGTTTTTGGGTTGTTTGCGTCCGCGTTAAGAGTGCTTCCTGTATGCTTATTAGACGGAAAAAGAAAAGTGAAAAGAAAAGCACAGCGCAGCGAAGTACGTGAATGCGAGAGCTGATGATGACGCTGCGTCTACGAAAATAGCATTCAATTAGTCGAACGGACGTCGCGACGAGGAGGACGTCTCCACTTTCTCATGCAAGTGCTCTGACCTATATAACCCGTCCCAGCCGGAGGGGGCGAGCAAATGAGATGCAGGCGAGTGCACGACGTGAACAAATCAACGACCAAATAAATGAGAAAAGTGCCACAATGTAAAGAGGCGACTGCGCTGGGGAAGGGAGGTACTGCAGCGGGGCCAGCTCATTTCGCCCCCTTTCATTTTCATTTGTGCTATGCGCGCAACGGGGCAAAACATGCTACAAAAACCAAAAACAAAAAGGAAACCAAGTAAAAAACCACAACGAACATCAAAAACCACAACCAAAACCGAGGCCCAATACGAAGTCAATGCTCTGCACATGAATTCATGTTGAGCAGTTGCTGTTATTGTTATACCCTGCAAATATTGCAAGCAGGTAGCTGTGCTGCAACTACAAATTAAAACTCGTTTGTTACCTATGATGATTATGTTAATTAATAACGTATTGTTTCAAATTAGTTTTTAAGTAATTAAAGCACTCTGTAATTAAATGTAGAAGAAGAAGCTTATCTATCTGTGCTGTATGCGGCAGGGTATTTGCCGGTCGAGCACTCTTACTAGTCCTAGTGCTGTTGTTGTCTTTCTGGCTATTGTTAAGCCTTTTGCGTAGAGATCGTTGAACGAGCAACGAGCACTGCACATTATGGACTTGTCTCCATATTGGGCCATGGAGAGGGTGGAGCGGTGGAGCGGTGGACGGCTGCCCAAGTCAATTAGGCACTTTAAGCACGCACACAACTACAAGTGTTCGCTTGCGCAGTCCAAAAACTGAGAGCCGAGAGCTAAGCACATGAACTTAATTAGGGCCAGAGGACCGGACGATGAGCCAAAGCAATTAATCATAAACAACTGTAGAAGAACCAGAAGCAGAAGCAGAAGAAAAATAAAGAAAATGAAGAAACTGCAGCAGGGCTATGCAATTACAGACTAAGCGAACGACTTAGGTTTCCATTGGATTCCCAGCTGCAGTTGGTTCCCAGGGAGCGAGACGAACGGTAAATTAACAGGTATTCAGAATGACGACGCCCTAACGGTAACGTGTGTAATTGTAGTTGCATTTTGAATCTGATTCGCTGATATGGCCGCCAATTTAGGGCCCCGTCGCGGGATACGGTGGGCCAGAAGGTAGGAAGGTATTTGAACCAAAAAAAAACTTGTTCTTACAACAACACTGACGTCATCGCAGCTGAGAACCAAAATGGGGAGTGGACAACGAAAACCAATCATGTGTGTGTGTGTGTGAGAGTATCGGAGTGTAGTTTTTTAGTACCGCGCTCTCAGTCGATGGGCCTAACCAGCTGGCCAATATTGATTAATAATTGCATGCACACACACTCACACACACACACATAGACAGCGCAATTTTACTGGTTTCCTTATACCGTGCCATAATACGCTACTAATGCGTTAATACCATCAACTTAACTATATATGTACACATGTGCACACATACATTCATAAATATGAGAGCACATACAACGAGTAAATACAAGAGAGAGAGAGAGAGAGACCGAAAAAGAGAGCGGCCTGGCCACCCTCTTTCACTGACGCTCGTGGTCTTTGGCTTTGCGCAATTTTGTTCGCTCACACACACACACTTATTCAGACGTACATACATGTATAGTCAATCGTATTCAGTGTCGGCATTACAACTACAAACAACTTACCCATTGCGAGAGATACTGCTATACTCTTCACTCTAGCGCCTGCAATATGGGGGAGGGTAACACACACAAACACACGCACGTATAGAAAGCAACAACAACAAGAACGGTATAGGCGCACAGGTCACCACTACTAATCTAGCCAGCCCCTTCACTTCACTTCACTAACAAATTTTTTCTTCTTAGATTTTTTTCTATTTGTATCTTTCTTGTATGCATTCGCAATTCACGTGTATTTATGTATCAATTGTAGGTGGCTGGGGCTATGTGTGTATGTGTGTATGTATGTATGTATGTGTTTGACGCGAGCTCGATGCGCATTCGGCTTTTCTGCATTCACAAAATGGTATTTATGTCCAAAAAACCACGAAAATCACAGTGAAATTAAATAGTTTTGGGATTTTTCTGTATGCTTCTTACTACAGTTGCTTAACAAATATAAATTCCAATTTGAAGCTATTCCAAAAAAAAACCCCGCGCAGCAACAAACGGCACCGACAAGCGACGACGACGGCAGCAACAAAACGACTATCTTTTGAATGAGCCGCATTGAGAGAATATCTCAGATACAAGTAGGGATGAGCCAACCAAGCAGACTATCGATAGCCAAGACAACTACCTATCGATAGCAAAGGCGGAAGATTTGATTTTGTTTTTTTGTTTTTTAATGCGTTTTGCGTGTACATTTGCACAATAAGCTTTCTTAAACATTATAATAATAATGATAATAATAATAATAATAATAATAATAACATTACTAACAAAACTATTACAATTAGAATAAAATTCATAATTCATATTCACCCAATTCGGGGCATCCTTTCACAAGTTAAAATTTAATAGTACATCGAGATTTTTCATAGTTTAAAAGTACATACATACTTAGTTAATTTTAAGAATCATATACATATATAATTTACTCGTTTTTCTTCATTTCTTTTCATTTCTCAATTTCCATTCGCATTTCTAAAAGATTCTCTTTTTTTAAGTAATTTAAACTACTTTTTAATATTGAAATATAATTTGTTTTTTGTTTTTGTTTTTATAATGTTGACAATGTCTGCTCGCCTGCTCCCCACTCAGAGACACGCGAATAAATTTGACTAAAATCCACTAAAGTTAATGTGGAAACGGATATGAAATATGTGTGCAGGTATATACATATATATATACAGATATAAATATACATATTTATATATTTAAATATATATATATATATATATATATATATATATATATATATATATATATATATATATATATATATATATATATATATATATATATATATATATATATATGTATTTTTTTTGTATATATATATATTATATATATGAATGTATGTATTTTATTACATTGCTGCTTAACCCTTAGTTTGCCTGCAACTACAACTTAATAACTGTTATGTATATATTTATATGGATATACACACATACATTTATATATATATATGTTGTATATATCACTCTATTTAGATTCCATTTGCTAATTGCATGTGCATAGGATCAATCGAGTACAACTGTTGCCTGCTACCAAATTAAAATATATATATAAATTACTTTTTTTCTTTGTTTTTTTTTTCACTGTATATGTGTAGGCTTTCATAACCAATCCATTTCCAATCCATTAACCAAGCGAAAAATTTTAATTAGAGAAGACCTTTGACCTGTGTCGCCGCTATTCCTCATCCGAATCACCATCGCTCGAATAGTGGCTTATTTGCGGCCGACGCACAAAGGGTGCAGTTATCACTTGTCTACAAGTTAAATCAATAAGTCAAACTATTTAAATATATATTTATATATAAATATATAAATGATATATTATTGAATTTTGTTGGACTCACGCAATGCGTCTATAATGATTCAGCCACTCCTCCAGCATTTGTGCCACCAGCAGCGGTCGCTTGGATAACTTTTGCTGTGCCACCAGCAGACCTCCATCTGTGACACACACATCCAACCATTGGCGCATCATCGTTTCCTCATTGCCCACCTGTAAGCGAACAACAGTGAAATCTTGCATATAGATTTTATCTTCTGTTGATTAACACTCACTTCCGATTGTGTAAGAAAGTGTATGGGCAACAGCTTCAGTTCGCAGTCCATTAGGGGCAGATAAGTGACATCCTCAGCATCATCCCGACGTCCATCGATGCGAGAGAACGGCTCCATGGGCACCAGAGCGCTAAAGTGTCCACGTGTATAGCCCAGCGCAATGGGCGATTTTGTACAAAAGTTTTGTTCCCAGAATAAAGGTAGATATACGCCTAGAAATAAACAATTACATAAATATATATACATATATGAATACAACATAATACAAAATCACAACTATTTACAATCTGTGGCAGTTACAGATATAAGACTTATCATACTTAGACATATACGGACGGATGTATTTAGGCAAATAATATGCAAAGCGTTATTTAATGTGTTTGGCTTAGGCTTACAACTTCTTATGCTAAAACGCACCTTCAAATCGAGCATAGCCAATATCCTCGCCGCGAAAGCTCTTCACGTATTTAACGCCATAGACAATGATTGGACGTCTTAATATGTGGGCCAGGGCAAATATGTGCAACTGCTCTAATGAAGAACCCGGCTGGCTGGCCAAAGACAGCAGTGTGCTCCAATCGTCCTCCCACTGCGAATCCTCCAATGTAAAGTGCAGCATTGATGCCTGCAGCATTTCATATTCTTTCCAGCGGGTAAAGAAACTATGGAACATAAATCAAACTATGAGGGAATTGGTTTGGAGATGACATTAGACCCACTTACACATGTCCACACTGATGCAAAGTGTCGGCCAGGGCGCGCCTAAGAATGTTGTCACGATCGAAGACGCCCCAGGTGGCCTGCATGGCTGAGTCGAGCAGACAATCCCCAGCACTGCGGTTCCAAAGCACCAAAAGACGTGAGCTCAGCCTTGCGGTTATCTCCAGCGACCAGTTGAGTGCCGGCGGCGGCATCTCCAACTGTTTCTGTGCATCGCGATCGAGAAGTTCATCGTAAAGCTGCTCCTGTATAGGTATGGGCAGCTCTTCAATCTCTGAGGGCAGCGCGAATGTAGCATGTTTCTGAACGTAATGACAGGGTAGGCCGGATTTGCGTATGCGCAGCGTATTAGAGAAATGGCGACGAATATCCGCTGCCAGATCGGGTGCCACATACGACGGCACACGTTTAATGCCTGGCCCAGAGCCAGAGATCTGTGCCAACAGCATCGGCAGCATTTCCTCGCGATGAAAACGTATGGCCAGATGAATGAGCGTGTGGCCAACATCGAAAGCCGAATTACGATTCAAGGCGGCAATTTCATTGCTGGTCAACGAACGAGCCGGGTTGCCGCCGCACGAGAGATACGCCTCCACAGCACTGTAATTGTTCTCGACAACGCCAAGGCAGGCATTAAGCCACTGCCAGTCGACCTGGCGCCTGATCTGACGCTGTCGACGCTCCTGGCGCTCTTGTAGCGTATCACAGTTGTTGATGGTTTCCGAGGAACCTGTTTAAAGGAATTAAAAATGTAATTAGATAGATACGTTGAGAACAATGGAAACTGAGCTACTACTCACCTAGTTGGTAAATATGCTTCTTATTGAACGAATTGTTGACACTGACAGTGTCCGTGTTTATCTGTTGTTCCTCCTGCTGATTTAGTTGCTTGTTGCTCCCGGAATTGCTGGCACACGCATGCAAGTCGGACTGTGAGCCTGAGTTGCTCAATTCGCGGGCTTTGCCGCACATGGAGCACTTGAGACTCTTGGGCCAATTCTCGTATGTGCATGACTGGTGTTAAATATACAAGAATTTGTTATATAAATGGATAAATAGACTTAGTTGAAGCTGCTCACATTGCACGCCCATTTGGCTACATGGCACAGCTTCTGCTGCGTTGACGAGTGTTGCTGCTGCTGTTGCTGCTGCTGCATTTGCTGCTGTTGCTGTTGGTTTGTTAACTGTGGCTGCTGCTGCTGTTGATGATGCTGCTGCTGCTGCTGCTGTTGCTGCTGTTGCTGCTGGCTGTGAGATGTATTGGCTATGTTATTGAGATGCGTTGAATTGCTGCAAATTTGCTGCTGTTCCAAGCTGGGACTGGCATTACGTCGATTCGAATTGGAAGCTACAGCGCCAATCAACTGCCTGCTGCCATGCTCCGTGGCATTGAGCTCCGTATCGGAGCCGCTAATGCGTAGAGCTTGCAGGGCTTCGCCGGCCTCATTGGTTTCCTTATCAGCAGCTCCACGTTTCGTGCAGCATTGCACGCAGCGTAGGCTGCGCGGCCAATTTAGATAGGTGCACACTTTGCAGGCCCATTTCTCACTATCAGCTACGTTGCTGTGCCGCGTTTGCTGTGACTGGGGCTGGGGCTGGGGCTGGTTCTGGGACTGGGTCTGTGGATGCTGTTGTGATTGGCGTGCAAAGCATGTGGATGTGGGCTCGACAGGCAGACCAGCTGCCGCCTCCTCTGCGTTGTTGTAGTGGTCGTGTATTGTCTGCGCTGGACTGAGACTGTTTTAACGGATGAAAAAATTATATTATTATGTATATGTATATTAATTCTTATGTAGCACAAGTTTTACCGAAAAATATCCTCGTTCAGTAACGGCTTGGATGCCTGGCACATTGTGCATTTCAGTGAGGATGGATAATTCTCATAGGTGCATATTTCACATTTCCATTTCTGCGCCTTGTCGCTGGTATCGCACATCTTTTGCGGCGACAAAGACAAACAAATTGGCTTCAAGCTCTGGCTCTCGACGTGTTACGGACTTCCGATCTCCACTTTTCCACCACACAGGCTTCACTGTCGACAAAACTTTCGACTTGGACGGCCAACTGTTTTGTAAATTAAATATTAAAATTATATATAATAAACAGATGTATGTATGTCAGTATAGAATATACTTTAATTGCGCTTACAAAATGACCTTGAGCACTCAATCCCCAACCCCCAACCTAGCAAGATATAAGACTAGATATTAACAATTCGCTCGATGATTTGATTTCTTTTTTGTAGGGTAATTATATTTTTTGTTCAATTGTGTCAAATATTGTAACAGGCAGCTTTGCATGAGAGTGTATACGACGAAAATAAATATAGAACAAATTTTTGATTTCTATTTTTCCATCTACTTGAACCTTTATATCCAATTTAACAAAATATAAATTTTAATTTAGAAAAATTCATTTATTTTTCTATCTCCTTTCAACTTTACGTTAAGGTCGCAAATTTTTTTGACAAATCAGTCAATTTTTTCGGATGACAGCTACAGATTAGGTTTTTTTAAGCAAGCGTACATTTGCTTTAAAAGTCATATTATGCTGAGGAAAGAGTATTCAATCTTCTTCAACTCTTTCTTTCTCTCTTTCTCCACTCTCGTCACAGGCAGCCTTCATTTAGCTGGGCTGCCTGCAATTGTTTGCAACGTGTGTGGGGGAGAGGAGGAAAGGGTAGGGGCGGGTTTGGGTGTATGTTCTTCGATGTAAATAGTTTCGCGCGAGTTTTTTTCTGTTCTATATTCTTCTTCTGTCTTATTGATGGTACCTGGCGCAAATAATACAAGGCCAATTCAGGGGGTACGACGCGATTTTTGTATATATATTTATATACATATACCTATGTGTATAACAAAATAGACAATAAGCGAGCAAAATTGATGTCAACCACGAGTAGCGCTCATACCGTGTGAATATTGGCTCAAAAAATGGCAGCCAAGAGAAAAAAAACAATTACAATTACAAAACAAAGACGAGAAAACTTTCACTCGTTGGGGCTTTTTTAGTTTTTTTGATTGGAACAAAACAACAAATTTGGTTGCACTTGCCCTTGCTGGACTGTGGCCGAACGCACAGTCTGCTTATTTGCGAGCACACAAACACAGCACAATTTGAAAATTTGGAATTTTAATTAAACGTCGTAGCGTAGCTGTTGTGTTACATATTAATTAAACGTCGAAATTTTTTCCTTTTTGTATTTATCGTCACATCATCTATCAGCTGCTGCATGCGAAACTTATCAACATTTATCGATAACATTACCAACGATTAACTAACATCTGCACCTCTGTGTATCAACATACTAACAAAAATTGCGGGAAAGCGTTTTGTGCTGCGTAAATATGTAAATTGTGTTTAATACAACAAATTAAAACTTGTTTCAACCAAAATGGTGAAATCAGTTAAAATGAAACCACGCAAAGTACGTGCTGAAAACAAAACTAATATTTCAACAAATGCCTGGAGTATTTCAACACGCTTAAGCAGTAAAGCTATTATGGAAACAGCAACTACGCCCAATAATAAACAATTAAACGTCAATAAATTAGTTCGTATGCGCAAGTGTATTGTGCGAATTAAACGACTTAAGCTACAAACAACAGATGCCACGACACACAATGTAAATAAAACATTAACTGCGCAATTAG
Source organism: Drosophila leonis (assembly GCA_035045365.1). Taxonomy (NCBI): domain Eukaryota; kingdom Metazoa; phylum Arthropoda; class Insecta; order Diptera; family Drosophilidae; genus Drosophila; species Drosophila leonis. The sequence goes on along the minus strand of JAWNPC010000284.1, from coordinate 172,358 downwards.
AAGACGGGAGCAAGGAAAACCGGGACGATGCACAGGCAAGCAACTGTACATTGCTATCAGGTAAGCAACTACTAAGTTAATGTACTATATTTATATAATAATGACATTATAGATTTCACCACAGCAGGTGGATCCCAGGATATTGGAAAGGAGCATGAGAATGTTAATATACCAAATATCCAACTAACTGCAACGAAGAAGAAAAATATGGACAGCCAGCAGGCAAGGAGCTCCAGCAAGTGCCCGTCTACTCGGCACTCAGGTAAATAATGAAGTAAAACTACCATATTTATCTAATCATTAACATTTTAGATTTTACAATAAAACCTTGTCGCGTACGCATTCTGCGCTGTTCTACTGTTCAGGATGTTGCCTCGAAGCTGGCTGCGAACGTGGACACACCACCTGCCCAATTTGCAGATGTTAACAAGAAGCACGTGGGTGACAAGTCGACAGAGAATGTCCAGGAGACTTGCCAGGATGGGCAGGAGAACTTTGTTCTGCCGCAGCCTGTGCGGCGTTTTTTTCATCGAGATCAGCCGCCAGCCAGAAGGCGTTCCTCGGTCACACGGCATGTCTATGAGTTTCTCTCCCAATCTCAAATCGACGACCATGAAAAGCCCGACCCGGCGGCGGATATAATAAAAAATATGATTGCAAGCGGTCGAGCCTGTGCGATGGTGCGTCTAAAGACGGGCAAAACGCGCGCACGCGCTGTACGTAAAAAAGTGCGTCCAGTGGGCAAACGAAAGCAGTGCTCCGTACGTAATATAGCTGAAAAGGAGCCAATCATTGCCCAGGAGGCGCCACAACGACAGCTTTCGCCAATCTGCGAGCAGCAAGTTGATTTAAGTGTTGATAATAATGATAGTGCGCCTGTGCATGACCAAATGCCACAAATGGCGGCAATGGCAAATAAAACTATTGGAGAGGGCGCCTACAGTCCATTAGCGCGCTCGCTAATGCTCAATAACACCAAGGCGCAGCAATTCACGGAAAGGCGCCTAGAGCTGTTGCATATGGCCAAGAAATTTATTAGCACGCCGCTGAATCGGGAGAGTAAGACACCTCTGAATGCTAATACAACTATATTTTCGCCTGTGTTAGGGAATCCGGAAAGAAGGCAAATGTCTCTGGTACCTACTGCGACTAGTTCTGGTGTCGCCAGTTCTCCTTGGCGTGTGCCCGACGAGGCGCCCTTGCCTAATACCTTTACGTTCGGTCTAAACACATCACAATTGCCCTCGTACTCGAGTGACTTTATACGCAAGCGACATGTTTATTTACCCGATGAGCCCGTTTGCCAAGCTTCTGTTGATCAGGACACTAGCTCCGCTGGCAACGATTCGAATGGCGAAAATGTTCCACCAGCAGTAGAAGTAACTGAGACATCCGCTGAGCCGCAGTTGATGACGACAATCAAACCAATTGATGATCAAGAGAACGAAAATGTGGAGAATCTTGTACAATTACCAAATCCGCGACGGACGCTTCAGTATCGTAGTCCGTTGAAGGACATCAATATATTGGAGGTAGTTGTACTGCCATCGTGGAAGAAAAATGTGCAACAACTAAACAAGACGCCCACAAAGGACTGCCTGAGTCGGAATCAGCAGCATGAACTCAACAGCAATAGTCCAAGATATCGGAGTTCACGGAACAAGCAGCAGGAGCAGCAACAGCAACAGCAACAGCAGCAACAGCAACAGAAACAGCAGCAGCAATCTTGTAATCTGTTTGGCTTTGAGGATTTTCTTAGCGAAGACGATGAGGAACAACTCTGCTGCCAGGAACCTAGCCAAAGTGTGACGCTACACGAAAGGCTTCATCGCTTAAAGAAGCTGCGACCTGCACAGCAGGAGCTGCCGCAGGTATCGCAAGTGCCTATGCGACATGCCTACGATGATTTGAATGCGCGTGAGCCTCGGCAGCGTAACATCAAGGAAATGCTTTGCTCCACAATGATAGGAACACCAGCGACGAATGAATCTCTAGCGTTATTTAAGGATTTCGAACCAGAGACAACCTTTGATGAGAAGGTGAGCTTTAACAAAATCCTTAGTCCATTCTGCGCTCGACAATTACACAATATTTTACAATTTTAAATATCTTTGTTTATTGTCACTGCGCTATATTAAATCGAAATCGAAAAGGTTATTTTTTTGATTGAGCCAACAGGGCCGCTAAGATTTAAGCTCATCTTTAAGCGGTAGTAAGCAGCTCGCACAATATTAAGCTTAATTGTAATAATTAGTATATTATAAGAGAAAATCTAATCAAATCCATTTGCATCTCCGCAGAAACCACGCCGGACCTACGTAGCAGAGAAGCCGAAGCGGAAGCGGAAGCAGCGTGTGCGGGTACTCTTCATAGACACAGATTCGTCGGAAGATGAGGACGAGGACAACGAACACGGCTCCAAGAACAATAGTGACGAATCGCCGAAAAAGGCACGGCCACCTCAGAAGCGGACGCGCAGGGATGTGGAACATGAGGCCAAGTTGCAGCAGTTCATTACGAGCTTCAATCAAGAGTGTTCAGAGGTGGAACAATTTCCACTGATCGTCGAATAGATGGGATTAAAACGCAGGCGTTAGGTTCATTTGTTTTCCCTTAGCATATTTCTATCTACTCCTTTACACATAAGCATTAACTTAAAGTTAATTTTCGATACAAAACATAACTCTGATTATGTATTTTGAATTTGTTTCAGTTAACTTATATATAATAACAATAATAAAACAATAATATATAAGATAAATATGTATAAGAGGATGGGATGTATGGTAAGATGAAAATACACATGTTTTTTTTTTGTTAAATTCCCAGTAAATATAGCTATTCTATTCGGAGAATATCGCCAACAATTATTTGAGTAAAAATAGTTTAATAGTGTAAACAAATTATGCGTGTATGAAAGAAGATTCTGAGTCAATTGATATTTCTGAATTGTCAATTGTACACCCACTAACCATAGTGGTTATTACCTAGTGGCAGCTTTGCCAAACAGCTGTGCGGGACATAGTGGGAGCTCTATCCAAGCAGCTGTGCGACAAAGTGGCAACACCGCGATACAAGCAATCAAGCTTTAATTATTTAAAAAATAATAATCAAAATACAACAATGGAGCCAACGTATGCACCTTTAAGTGAGTCCTGTGCTAAGGCGTTGGGCGACAAAGTCTACGACAAGCGAAAAGTAGCATCCCAGGAGATTGAGAAGTAAATAATACAAAGAAAACGCCCACAGCCTTACTAATTATTTACAATTCTACAGAATGGTCATTGAGTTTAATAATAAGAATAATGCAACGCAAATACGAAAACTGATCGAGGTCCTCTCCCACGACTATGCCACATCACGCGATGCCAATCGGCGCAAAGGAGCGCTCATTGGGTTGGCTGCCACAGGCTTAGGGCTGGGCAAGGTAAAAGTTTGATAAGTATTAGTCATGAATATACCCTAAGCGATGTTATGACAAATTTCTCATTTGATTTGTAACTGGGAGATATCTAGCTAACTATCATAACAACATTCACTTATAAAGATTGTATGACATCGTCTCTTTATCTTTATCGTTATCTCTTGCCTAGGATTCTGATAAATACGTGAACGAGCTGGTTACGCCCATTATAAACTGTTTGTCCGATCCGGATTTGCGCGTACGTTACTTTGCCTGTGAGTCCCTGTACAATGTGGTTAAAGTAGCCCGTGCAGCCATTATACCCTACTTCCCAGAGCTATTCGCTGCTCTATCGCGTTTGGTCACCGACTCTGATCAAATGGTGAAGGATGGCAGCGAGCTCCTGGATCGCTTGCTAAAGGTTTTATTTGAAGCATATCAAATTTCGTACAGAGATATTTATTGATGTATTTCTGCAGGACATTGTCACTGAGTCGTATGAGACCTTCAATCTAGAAGCCTTCATTCCGCTTCTTAGGGAGCGCATGTATGTGAATAATCCGTTTACACGTCAATATGTCATTTCGTGGATCTCAATTTTGAATGCTGTACCCGATATTAATATGGTCAACTATTTGACTGAAATACTGGATGGTCTCTTTGTCATGCTAGAGGATAATACGTCGGAGATACAGCGCATGTGCGAGAACACGATTAGTCAGTTCTTAAAGTCTATACGCAATGATTCCTCCTCAGTGCGCATGGAGGATACCATCAACACGTTGATTACACACGCTCAATCGCTCAACGAACTAATCAAATCGATTGCTATTTCATGGATAAGAGAATTCGTGCAAATATTTGGACCCAATGTGTTGCCCTATGCGAGTGGCATATTCACAGCCATCTTACCATGCCTTGAGTACAATGTGGAGTCCAAGCGCAGTGAGTGCAATCAAGCAGAGGTTACCTATCAATATATTTCAATTCAATTATTTTATTGTAGGCATCAAGGAGTGTGCCGTCTCCGTGAACAACTCAATGATGCAGGAGTTGAAAACACAGAATGTTTCCAAGATTGATTTACGCTCGATCATGGAGGTGCTTTCGCAATATCTCACGCACAACTCAATGCACACAAAGATTGCAGTGCTCAAATGGATACATCATCTTTTCTTAAATTTTCCCAATGAAATGGCGCTGCACGACAGTAATTTAAACAACAATCTATTGGCCACGCTCTCAGACAACTCGGATGAGGTGGTACTGCAAAGTTTATGTGTGCTTGCCGAAATTATCAACTCGCAGGATACAAAGGGTGGGTCTCGCCTTCTTTGACCTATTCAGCAATCCATTATTGATTTCTTTGTGCAATTCTTCAGATCTAGATGATTTCAATAAGCCACATTATCGAAAGTTTTTACTGAGTTTGCTGAATCTCTTCACCGAGGACAAACTGATATTGGAAAACCGAGCCAGTCTTATTATAAGGTAGCATTACAAATTATATTAACCGCGTGCAGTGTAGGCTAGTGTATGACAGCAGCTATAGCCAAAAGCAAATGTTTCGATGTTATTGTATATATTGTATTTAAACAAATCTTTTTTAGGAATCTTTGTGTTCTACTGAATGCTGAGTACGTCTACCGCACCTTGGCCGAGATCATAGCCGAGGAAGTGCCCAATCTGAGGTTTGCTTCTACACTAGTGCGACTGTTGAACAATATATTGTTGACTTCGACGGAGCTGTTTGAGTTGCGCACAAGCTTGCGCGAGATATCGGATGAGAAATCAGCGGATCTGTTTCAATGCCTTTACAAAAGCTGGGTCTGCTGTCCAGTGTCCACGCTGTCGCTCTGTTTAATCGCTCAGTGCTATCAGCATGTGTCCGAGCTGGTTATTCTATTGTAAGTGCCAAGTTCTTACTTTTCTCTATATCATATGTAATGCCTTTTTCTTTAGCGCGGATGTTGAGATCACGCTGGAGCTGCTCTGCGAATTGGACAAGCTAGTACAGCTTATTGAATCTCCAATTTTTGCTGCACTGCGGCTAACGCTTGTGTCCAAGTCGAATAATTGTGCTGATGCTCAATACCTGGCACATTCACTCTTTGGTATACTTATGTTGCTGCCACAAACTGTGGCCTTCGAAACGCTCCGCAATCGCCTGCAATGTGTGCCAACCTATTGGGCTCGTGAACCCATGTGAGATACCCAAAAATTATTTTCTGTATATATATATCTTAATAATGATTGTTCTTGCAGCGATGAGCGAAACTCCTTGGAGTACAAGAGCGGCATTGACTTTGCTGCACTTCGCGCCCACTTTATCGAGCGGCAAAAGTCGCAGCGCGCCCAGCGTCTAATACAGCGGAAACGTTCCGTAATCACGCCGGATAGTAACTAATTTGATATATAAAGAAGTATTTTATATCTGTGATTAAGCTAACAATAGGCATAAAGCGTAATTTTTAAAGCAAATATAAATGTATGTCACGTCTGCAATCAAATCTCAGATGCATTTTTCTATAAAGGAAAACCCATATTTATATCAATTAGAATGCATGACCGAGTCTCGATCTTACAGTGGATTACGTTATGTTTTCTTTTTATTAAAGATGTCCTTTTGTTATATAAGTAGCATAAGCTACATGTTATGTTGGTAAAAAATGTATATTATTTCTTTATGGCGCCCATGCGACTAGCATCTTGACTGGGGTAAGGCATTTGTCCAGGCGGCGGAGGAATCGAATCGAGATTCACACCAGAGGTACTTGTGGTTGTGGTATTAGGGACCGAGGTAGCTCCACTGCTACTGCTGCTTGCCAGTCCACTGTAGGGCGCCGCAAAGGTGGGCTGGGCGTACATCTGGTAGGCGGAGGCCGGCACCAGATTAGAGGGCAGCTGATGGAGCTTCATGCCAGCGGGCATGACATTGATTTGCTCCTGGCGCAGATTAAAGTAATCGTTCGGCTTGGCACTCGGCGGTGGTATGCCGGCAACATCGAAACGTCGATCTGTCTTGGCGGCGGTGCCCTGTTTGGCCTGCGAGTGGGCCCACTTTATGCTAACCTTGCGCCCCTGAATTACTAGTTTGTTGAAGGTGCGCTCAGCAGCTAACTCGGCGGCGCTGCGTTTGGTGTACTGAACAAAAGAGCACTGCTGACGCGGCACCAGCGCAATGGAACGTATCTCACCGTACTGATAGAATTGGTCGCGTATTTCCGGTTCGGTGATTTCCTCAGGCAAATTGCCGACATACAGTGTTGTTATATTTCGATCCTCCGGCGGCTCCAGTGTGGGTAATGAGGCAGCACGCTTCATTATCTTCTCGGCAACGGGATCGTTGCGTCCATAGTATCGGTCTTTGATGTTCTGCTCGCATAGCGGATCGTCCGGCTCGTTGGGCTTGTCATGGCGATAGGGACACTCCTCGCCACGTTTGCACTCGCCCTTCACCCAGAAAGAGCAGATGTGTGGTCTATTCCTTTTATAATACGGCGCTGTGCGTGCTAATTTCGATAGCATTTCGTTTGCAGCCAGTGAGCGGCCCACGGTGCCAGCTGCTTCAGTGCCATCACCGTCCTGGAGCTGGGCATCAATGTTCTGTATGTAGTACTCCTTGTTGACATCACTCTGTGGCATGTTGTCTGCCACTTTGAGTGCTGCGTCGCGCACCTGGATGGGCAGACCATACTCCAAATCGAGCAGGCATGTCTGACACACGTTCTTCAAGCGGGCACACGTCTGACAGACTTCAGTCTTCTTAAAGCGCATTCGCGCCCCGGGGCACCAACGGAATATGGTAAAAGGACGCGTGCAAATTTTGCATTCCTTACCAAATCGCTCCTTGATCATGCGCACGTATGGATTATCGCCCAAGCACGTCTGGCAAAGTATTGGAAACTCGGCGTCCTCCCAATTTTGCCGATTATACGTATTTGTCGTCTTTGACATAGACATGACGACGAAAATTAGTTTTGCTGTTTTAGGAAAAAAAAGTACAATGCTCAACTTTCGACTGGTTCGCAATAGGTTCGATTTGACGACTGAGCAGCAATATATTATTTGTTCGATAATTTCATACAACATTTGCGATGCCAAGTTGATAATATATCGGCTTAGACAAAGTGGCAACGCTCACGCACGGTAGGCTTAGATTTTAATTTCTAGAGCACTGTAGTTTTAATAAATAGTGAGCTCTTTTACGTTTTCTGTAATTCTTAAATTATTCTGCTAATCGAACAAATAAAACTGTTTTTGGCGCAAAAATATTCAAGCTGATTGTCGTGATTCATGCTGAACAGTCTGGCAACTCAGAGATTAAAATTTTATACTTATCGATAAGCCCAGTGGCAACACTCCATTGGCGAAAACGTTCATCTGCAAAGCAAAACATAAACAATACCAAAAATTCGGTTGGTGTAATTTAAAAAAAATATGGGTCCACCTATTAAGCGTTATAGACGTAACTCCAAATCATCCGATGAAGAAGAGAAGGAAGACCATTATGTGCCCTACATACCAGTAAAAGAGCGGAAAAAGCAACATTTGATGAAGTTGGGCCGCATCGTTCAACTGGCAACGGAGACAACACAGCCGAAGTCGTCTAGTGAAAATGAAAATGAAGATGATACACAAGGCGCCCAGGATGCGGAGACTTGGGGCCGTAAATACAACATCAGTTTGCTAGACCAGCATACAGAGCTTAAGAAAATTGCTGAGGCCAAAAAGCTGAGTGCCGTAGAAAAACAGCTTCGCGAAGAGGAAAAGATCATGGAGAGCATAGCGCAGCAGAAAGCACTGATGGGTGTAGCGGAATTGGCTAAGGGTATACAGTATGAGGAACCGATTAAGACCTCGTGGCGACCACCCCGCTATATAGAAGCCATGCCGGAGTCGGAGCGCCAGGCAATACGCAAGCAACTGAGGATCTTGGTTGAAGGCGAGAATGTTAGCCCACCCATTCGCAGTTTTCGCGAGATGAAGTTTCACAAGGCCATTCTCAATGGACTGGCCGCCAAAGGGATAAAGAAACCGACGCCCATACAAATACAGGGTCTGCCAACGGTACTTGCTGGTCGAGATTTGATTGGCATTGCCTTCACGGGCTCTGGCAAAACGCTGGTATTTGTGTTGCCCATTGTAATGTTTGCCCTGGAACAGGAATTCCGTCTGCCCTTCGAGCGCAACGAGGGTCCGTATGGCCTCATCATATGTCCGTCTCGTGAACTGGCCAAACAGACGCACGAAATCATTCAGCACTACAGTAAGCATCTGCAGATGTGCGGCATGCCCGAGATTCGCTCCTGTCTGGCTATGGGTGGACTGCCCGTCAGCGAGGCTCTAGATGTGATATCCCGTGGAGTGCATATTGTGGTGGCCACTCCTGGACGACTCATGGATATGCTGGACAAGAAGATACTGACGTTGGACATGTGTCGCTATCTGTGCATGGACGAGGCGGATCGCATGATTGACATGGGCTTCGAGGAGGATGTGCGCACCATATTCTCGTTCTTTAAGGGTCAGCGGCAGACACTGCTGTTCTCTGCCACAATGCCCAAGAAGATTCAGAACTTTGCTCGCTCCGCGCTCGTCAAGCCAGTAACTATTAATGTAGGACGTGCCGGTGCCGCCTCCATGAATGTCACCCAGCAAGTGGAGTATGTAAAGCAGGAGGCCAAGGTAGTCTACCTTCTGGACTGCCTACAGAAGACGGCGCCCCCAGTGCTTATATTTGCTGAAAAGAAACAAGACGTGGACACTATACACGAATATCTACTGCTCAAGGGAGTCGAGGCTGTGGCCATACACGGTGGCAAGGATCAGGAGGAGCGTTCACGTGCTGTCGACGCATATCGTGTGGGCAAAAAAGATGTCCTCGTTGCCACCGACGTGGCCTCCAAAGGTCTAGATTTTCCCAATGTTCAGCATGTGATCAATTACGATATGCCCGACGATATTGAGAACTATGTGCATCGCATTGGTCGCACGGGTCGTTCTAATACCAAGGGATTGGCCACCACGCTGATCAACAAGATAACCGAACAATCTGTGCTGCTGGATTTGAAGCACCTTCTCATCGAAGGCAAGCAGGAGGTGCCCGACTTTCTTGACGAACTGGCTCCCGAGGCGGAGCATCAGCATTTGGATCTGGGCGACTCGCATGGCTGCAGCTACTGCGGTGGTCTCGGCCATCGTATAACCGAATGCCCCAAATTGGAGGCGGTGCAAAGTAAACAGGCCTCAAATATTGGCAGGCGCGACTATTTGTCTAACACGGCTGCCGATTACTAAATGCTCTATATATATTTAACAAAACATGCAGAAATATAAAAAATATAATCTAAATAATAAATAATAAGACAACCAACCTAAAACAATATTTTAAGACGCTTACACTATTTTACAAAATAGAAAAATATCAAGAGCTAACTGTGTACTCATCTACAAGAACAATAAAAAACAAACTGATAGATATATCAAATACAAATAGATATCAACAAATGAATTAAGCTTCTAGATATTTACACTATTTAACAAAATATGAAAATTTCTATAGAACTAAAAACAAAACTTTTGCAATTTTATGAAAATGTATAATCTGTTGAATAGTGTAATAAAGCTTACTTGAACTTGGGTTCACTGAATTCAAAGCTGGGAATTCTCTGATTTATAGACTTGTGACCCCCAACCCGGTTTCTAGGAAAGCTCGAATTGTGTTTTTCAATTGTTTACAGTTATGTTTTGCAAAATGTACTTTTTGTGAGCTGCGCTCGAACTTATCTGTTCAACTGCGCCTTATCAAAGAGGGGAGAGTGGGAATGCGTTTGAGTTCGATTTGGTTTCGAGCGGCCTTTTATAAAGTCAACGACAATCGGCAAGTTTCGTTCAGTGTCTCAAGCTGTGTTGCTTCGATCACTACACACGAGTGCCGCGAGTTTGCTCAGTCGCTTCCAAAGCCTGGAAGCTTTCAGTTCATCTTGTTGAGAGAAGCGTAAGTGATTTACATATTTGTTTTGTGTATGTGTGTGTGAGTGTGTGCGTGTGTGTGTATTTATAAAGCCGATAGAACAGCTGTTCTGTTTACAATTGAGTGAAATTGAGTTAAATATAATTGGAAACTGTTTCACTTTATATTATAAGTACATATGTATATAATATACATCAAATGACAATGACTTAAAAGCACTAAATATCTATTGATAACCTTTGCTTGTGCTTGCAAACGCGAAGCATTGCTCAATTGTAAATTGTCTTAGGCTCTGCAGTATGTACATAATATAGAGTATAGCAATATTATATGATGTACTGATTGGGGTTATCAATTGCTGTGAGCTTAGCTTATCTTGGGTTAAAACCTTCAGACGCGTCATTGATAGACTTTTATACAAGTACAAACATAAGTAGTAATATTGTTTGTATATATGTAAAAGTCTATCAACTACGCGTCTGAAAGTTTTAACCCAAAATATATACATATATACAACAACAAAAAAGTATGTAATATTTGGATAGACATGTATGGCTTAAAAATTTTAACATGATAATATCCTGAGGATTTTTCGATATATATACATCAGCTTTTACTTTTAAATTTAAAATAGTCTTTGTACTCAAAGCTGAAATTATAAAATTATAAAACAATTAAGTATATATATTCTATGTGTAAATTGATGTACACAGATAAGAGGAAGTAATATTATTTACTAATTATTATTTATTTTCTTAACACATTTATAATGACATATTAAAACGCAGTAGTTCTTATCTCTTTTAATATGAATATATATTCAAGTAAATATTTATTTATGAGTTAACAAGTTTTTAAGCACTTTTCGCTAATGAGTGCTTAAACACGAATTTCTGAGTTCTTTTGTGCTGCTTCATTCCTGTCCATTGTAATTACCAATTGTCAGATGAGTGATCTATGTGGAAGATGACGTATGCGTGAGCTATAATACTTGGAATACCTACTTAGAGATATTTGAAATTCAAAGCACATCGTATATATATACGTATATATACAGATAGTCCAATAACAGGTCGAACTTGAAAATGGCAGAGAAAATACATGAATATGGCAAATAAACAATGTGAATGTTGTCGTTTATCATAAATCATAAATATATACGTTTATAGTGTTTATAATGCTCGTGACCTAGTTGGGAAAAGAGAAAAGGGCTTGCCGATGGTGCTATCTCTTTAATCGTGATATCATACGATACCCAAATGTCGTCATGCTGGAAAACTAATTACTTAAAAAAAATTAAGAAAATAAAAAATATAAAAATAAAACGTGCGTGACGCGTTTTAATTGACAACTTCACTGAGTGATATAAAACTAAAAACTACATGTTGTTTTTATCTGAGCATCTGAAAATATTAAAGCCTACCTAAAGTTAAAAAAAAACATTTTTCATAAATACAAGTTTGATTTCAAACAAGACTCAAAAATAAATCAAGTTTACGAACCACACTTAAAGGAAGTCTGTTTGATAGAATCCTGAACCGGTTCTGATTTTAACACAATATCTTTTAGTATATTATTATATTTCGTCTATTTCACATATGCTTATCATAGAGCTAATCTATATTTGTATTCTGTTTATATATAAATATGTTATATACCTCTTATATACCAATACTGTGGTATATATCTAAGTTTCTTATTGAATAATTTAATAATATTTTCGTATATATCACAGTGACTATTTATATATATTTAAACAAATTTATCGAAATATTTACTCTACAGCTGATAAGTTATTGTGTTCTTTGTTATGTATACATTAGTATGTATATTTATGTTTAATTCTTGGCGATTTAATTTTGTTTGAACTGGAGTATTGTGCGTTTCATTTCAAGTACTTTACAATGTTTACATATGTCTCATGTTTTTTATCTATCAATGCATTAATAACCTGTTGCTCTCTCTTTCTCATTCGCAGTTCATTCTCTCTTTTCATCTCTCTGCCAGCGGGCAATCATCTGTGTTTGAGTTGGGAAAGATAAAAACAAAGGCGAATACTACATAATAATAGCAACAATTCGACCGACACAAGCGGTTACACTCACACGCGCATATACATATAAATATATCAAGCAACAATAAACAAAGGCGCTCACCGAGTAGCCGCTCTCCCTGTGCCCCCTCCATCGCCCCAGAAGCCGACGTCGCCGCGAAATGGCAAAGCGAAGCGCCGCCCGTCATCTGGCAGTCATCTGCAGGTAATGCAAGCGAGTGGTTCTCTAGCTAATAAGCTCCCAGTCTTGACTAAAGCACACAAGTGTCAAATACGCTAATAAACTAAATAGTGCAAATATTACTCATACGCCGCGAGTTTTAAAAAACAACCAATTATTCATATTCCTAAAATTGTAAGTCTTAATCATAAATCTTTTAGACTGAAATTCTGATCAAAATTTGGCTTAAAAAATCATTAAATGCTTCAGTTAAATAATGTTTTATTGGTCTTAAAAAAGAAACTCATAATTGAAGTTGTTGACTGACTTAGTATTCTAAACTTTAATAGCTACCCCTCATAGTTTGCCTTTTAAAGTAAATAAATTGTGCAAATACTGGATTACTCATACGCCGCGTGTTCATTAAAAGAATATCAATTGTTCATGCTCTCATGCTTGTAGATATAAACTATATGTTAGTCCAGTTTTTCGACTACAGTACATCATGTGGCCAGTGACCCTCTCCGCGTTTGAACGACCTTTTATGGTCATGACTCATTGACATTGAAGCCCGAGACAGTCCGATTCAGGCAGATAGGTCAACTCGTTGTCTGTAAAAGGCGTCTAACTCGATTGTTATTAAACAAAAAACTGAATTATTTTCACTTTCAGCAGTTTGGTCGTTTTTATCGCCATCTCGACAAACTTTTGCTCAGCCGGCACCTTTAACACTCGGCCCGCGTTTCCTGTCCCAACCGGTCAGGTTCAGCCCTCTAGTGGTACCAACAAGCAGCCAGCCAGACGCATCATGCATCCAGCTTTTGCCAATGCCGGTCGCGCACCTGGCCTAGAGATCTGGCGCATTGAAGTAAGTATATATAGCCAATAAAAGTATTTATACATTTCACATACATGAAGTACAGTGCTCAATGATCAGCATTGAGTTTCATAACTAAAGACAATTTCCAATTCAGTAACTTGCAAACAAGATTCAAAAACAGATCTCAGAAAGAGTGTACAGTAACCCCATGAAAAATTCAAGAATATTGAAATATATTAAATACAATTCGAAAATCTTATATTACGAATAGTTTGAAATATAAAAGCGTTAAATAAATATTTAAACTGTCAATTGTGCGATCTCAGGAAACATTTTAGGTGTATCGGTTGCTCTTGAGCAAGAGTAGTTTTTATGTTTAGTAAAACTATCAAAAACAGGAAGAATTCAGATGAGAAAATATTCTATATTTAAATGTACTTAAACTTTTAATATCGATAAGCTTGGCATACTCTTCTCTCTATGCATAGGTTTTTTGGAATACACTTGCAATTTCACTTTTATACACTACATATGCCCCATATACGAGAGAAGTGTATATAAATAGTTGTTACCGCTGCATGTTTACATCGTTTGGGGGAAAGTTCGACACCCACGCACGAATGCGTTGCTCAGCCAGCGGCGCCCCAGCGGCAGCTGTTGCCATTGGCATGCAAAGTACTAGCAGACACACACACACACACACACCTATAGAGAAACACACACACATATATACACACATGTTAGCATTAAAGGAATTATTAACTTGTGCCTGATGATATTTTCTATTCGCTGAAAGCACGCAATATGAGCAACACATGTTTGGCTAGCGAAGCCTCACTGTATATATATGTGCTGTCAATAACGCCAGCGTGTGTTAATTAACTGGGAAACAGCATAATTTATTAGCTCCTACCGGCAAATGGCAAAAACATTTCATTGGTTTTGTTTTTTGTATTATTTTGCCTTTGTTTATAGAGAATTGGTTTCAGCTTTTTTCAAATAAATATTTTGACTGTGCCGGCACCCGAAATAGCACATTAAAAATATATATATAATACATATGCATATATTCATGCTTGTTCAATTTTGGTGTTCTAGAATTTCGAGCCTGTGCCTTATCCCCCGAACAACTATGGTAAATTTTTCACTGGAGATTCCTTCATCATTCTGAATGTAAGTAAAATTATATAATAATAATAATAATATAATAATAGTAATATAATAGTTATCATAATAATAATAATGATAGTGCTAATAATAGTTAAAATTAAACCAATGATGTTTTTGTATTGTAAATTATTATTAATCATTACATTAATGGGAAATGTAATAAAAATATTAAAAATTCTAAATATATAAATATTATTGATATAATTCTATAAAAAAAAAATTATTAATCACTTTTATTGTTATACTTTAATAATTAATCATTTTAGTTGAGGTTAATTTATTAATAATTAATAATTAATAATATATATTAACTGAAAGTCTCATAACAACAGTATATATTATGACTATTGCAACCATGCATAATGTAGTATGTGGTATGAGTTTTAAATTTATATTATTAACTATATGAATATTATTAATGCTATACTTAACTCTAATTTCTTCCAATCAATTTGTAGACCAAGCAGAATCCGAAGGACAAGCAACTCACATGGGATGTGCACTTCTGGCTGGGCTCGGAGACATCCACCGATGAGGCTGGAGCTGCGGCTATACTGACTGTGCAATTGGATGACATCCTGAATGGAGGGCCCGTGCAGCATCGCGAGGTGCAGGATCACGAGTCACAG
The DNA here is from genome assembly GCA_035045365.1 of Drosophila leonis. Taxonomy (NCBI): domain Eukaryota; kingdom Metazoa; phylum Arthropoda; class Insecta; order Diptera; family Drosophilidae; genus Drosophila; species Drosophila leonis. The sequence goes on along the minus strand of JAWNPC010000284.1, from coordinate 157,147 downwards.
CTGTTCCTGGGCTACTTCAAGAATGGTAAATGTTGTGTAGACTGTGGAGTTCCATTCTTATTAAGAATTGTTCCTCTGTCTAGGTGTGCGGTATGAACAGGGTGGAGTTGGCACTGGTTTCAAGCACGTGCAGACGAATGCCCAGGGCGAGAAGCGTCTGTTCCAAGTGAAGGGCAAGCGTAATGTGCGCGTGCGCCAGGTAAATCTCTCCGTCTCCTCGATGAACAAGGGTGATTGCTTCATTTTGGACGCTGGCAACGATATCTATGTCTATGTGGGTGCCCAGGCTAAGCGCGTGGAAAAGTTGAAAGCTATTAGCGCTGCTAACCAGATCAGGGATCAGGATCACAATGGACGTGCCAGTGTACAGATCATCGATGAGTTCAGCACGGAAATAGATAAGCAGCAGTTCTTCGATGTGCTCGGCTCTGGCTCAGCCGACCAGGTGCCCGAGGAGTCCTCCGCCGATGAGGATGGCGCCTTTGAGCGCACGGATGCTGCCACCGTCACACTCTACAAGGTGTCCGATGCCAGTGGCAAGCTCCAAGTGGATACCATTGCCCAGAAGCCGCTTCGTCAAGCCATGCTGGATACGCGCGATTGCTTCATTTTGGACACCGGCTCTGGCATCTTTGTATGGGTGGGACGCGGCGCTACTCCCCAAGAGAAGTCCGACGCCATGGCTAAGGCACAAGAGTTCCTGCGCACCAAGAAATATCCAGCCTGGACCCAGATCCATCGCATTGTTGAGGGTGCCGAGTCGGCTCCATTCAAGCAATACTTCGATACCTGGCGCGATGTGGGCATGTCTCATACCCGTCTGGTACGCTCTGCTCTAGACATCGGCTCGGATGAATCTCTGGATATGGATGAGATTGATGCTGTTGTGCAGAAGTTGAAGAAAAGCGGCGGTCGCGCCATTGGCTTCATGCCCGATCATGGTCAAAACAGCATCAAAGATATTACCCAGTATGTGTCCAAGGCGGGCAGCAACGAAGTGCTGCGCAACCATGTACCCTTCGAGGAGGAGCTGCCGCTGCTGGGTTTCGGCTCCTATGTGCTTACTTACAACTATGAAGCCAACAATGGTGACAAGGGCGCCATTGTTTATGTCTGGCAGGGCGCCAAGGCCAATGCGGCTGTCAAAGAGCGAGCTTTCGAGGATGGCATGGCTTTGGCCGTCGAGCAGAACGCTTTGCTGGTGCGCACCACCCAGGGTCATGAGCCTCGTCACTTCTACAAAATTTTCAAGGGCAAGTTGCTGACTTCCTATACGGCGTTGCCTGTGTCCGCGCAGCTATTCCGCATACGCGGCACAGTCGAGAGCGATATCCATGCAAGCGAAGTGACCGCTGATAGCTCTTCGTTGGCCTCTGGAGACGCTTTTGCCCTTGCCTCCACCAAAACGCACAAGGTGTTTATCTGGCAGGGTTTGGGTGCCTCTACCTTTGAGAAGGAGGCGGCAACGACACGCTTTGCTCACTACTGGAAGGATGCGGAGCTGGAGTTAATCGAGGAGGGCGCTGAGCCTGATGATTTCTGGGCGGATCTGAACGGTGAGGGTCAGTACGACCGAAGCCTGGAGGATGAGACTGCACCGCTGCTCGAACCACGTCTCTTCCACTGCCGTCTGACACGCGCAGGGCGTGCCAAGGTCGAGGAGGTCGCTGACTACCAGCAGGAAGATCTCGATACGGATGACGTCATGTTGTTGGATGCTGGCGATGAGATCTACATGTGGGTTGGCTCCGGCGCTACAGCTGAGGAGAATGGCAAAATACTGGACATGGCCAAGGTAACATAGTGTCCTACAATACAAAGCCACTAGCTTATGACCAAATATCAGGTCTCAAATGTGTTCAGTCATTGTGTAATTTCATTAATAACCTGTTTTATTCATTTGCTTATAGCGCTACATCAGCTTGGAGCCCACCGCCCGCACCGTGGACACTGTTAGCATTATTCGCGTCACCCAGAGTCAGGAGCCCCGCGTCTTCAAGCGCATGTTCCCCGCTTGGGAAGATAACTACTGGCAGGTTGGTAAAACTCTAACGAACTACATTCGTTCATAACAATCGCCTGCTTTGCTTAATCCTGTTTTTGCATGTCTGATATCAAATACTCCATTGAACTCTGTGCGTGAGTATCTCAGCGCCTACTAATGCTCATGAATCATATCATTTAACAGTGTCTCCTCGTCTCTCTGAATATATTTTAAATTGTATTTCCTATTTTAGAATCTGCCTTCCTATGAGGACATCAAACGCCAGGTTCTGGATGCCAACAATGAGGTCTAATACGCCCTCGGCTAGAATACTCAGCAAAATTGACCAAAAATTTTCGTTCGCTTTTGCCTTACAAAAATACACAATATACATATATAACATTTATTGTAATTAATTTTTTGTATTGAATATAAATGTTTTTTACTTAAACTCCTAATTGTAGTATCTTCTAATTAACATATTTTATGTATTCCATTTCTTTTTTTTAATTTTTGTATGCAAAATATTTTGTTTTTTGCTTTTTTTTCCTTTTAAAAATTTTTGAACTTTTGTTTTGTCAACTTTTCTTCCTACAACATATGAAATCATTTTGGCTTCTGTACTTATTTGCATTGCTCAGCTATCGTCAGCTGCAGTCCGTGTTACATAAAATGACGATCAGTATTCCGGCGTACGCCACGTAATATCTTCGATCCAATCCAAGAACGAAAACACGCGAGTATATACACTTGGATAGCTGCTGCGACAGAATACGCCAAAGGAGGTGATTCCTATAAGATGATAATGGATTAGGCGACGTCTGCGACCGGGCAAATTTAGCTGCAGTGGACCGCCCGAGTCGCCCTGACAGGTGTCCCGATTCTGAAGGAAATCCTGCGCACAGATCTGACTGTCTATAATGCCATTGGGAGTCTCAGCAAACACAGGCAGATCACGGGTGCACTCCTCGTTGGGTACTATGGTTGCATTTAGATGGGTCAGGCGATATGTCATGGCCTTGTTAAAGCTAGTCGAACCATAGCCCATGGCAAATGCAATCGAAGTTGGTATCTCCTTACCCACCCACAGACGAATGGGGCGGACGAACTCACTGAGACTGAAAGAAATCAAGAGTAAATTAATTTATTACAGTCTACATATCGAAACTACACATCTCTTATTTCTTATTCCTGCTAACAATATATATTTTTACTTTTACTACTACGTTCACCTTTTATATTTAAGTACTTTGTACATTTAACTTATCCGACTCTAACTGCTACTAATATTTGCTTGCTACTTAAAACCTATCTACTACTATTATGCACAATTTCAACTGCTACTACTACTTTGTTTACTACTATATACTACTACTATTTACATTACTTTGTACTACTACTAGATTCGATTTTCTACTATTATCTTCCATTTATTTGTATATTTATACACTTCCAACATTTTGTAGCTCATCTACAAAGTATCAATAAGCAATTGGCTAAGAGTTTTTGGATAAATGTGGATTTTTCCAATCACTAAATCCATCAATACTCACATTACATTTTTCGCCAGCTTAAGCAGTGCTATATCATTATAATAGGATTCAACTATATAATCGGGATGGTTGTAGATACTTTCGATGTCGAAGTTCTGAGGCTTAACCGTTACCTCATCGATCATAAGATTCAGTCCACCGATGCGCACCCATTTCGGTGCATCGCTATAAAAGTGTTAAATATGCCAGATGCAATCAGAGAATCGTCGATTCGACACTTGCCACCGACCCGTCGCCTCAACTCGACAACTCACCCATCCACCTCTGTGCAATGGGCCACAGTCAAGACAAAGTTCTCACTTATCAAACTGCCGCCACACTTGTAGTCGATTTTCTCCGAGTTTGTCGGAAAGCCAACCGCCGCCTGTCAAAATCAATTTTCCGGTTTTATGACGTGTTGTTTACGATTAAAAAAAGCTACACTCAGAGAAAAATGTCCCACTTATGTTTTTTTTTAACATGAATCAGTTCTGAATATCGAATGAGAATAATGTGACACATTCCTAAGTCGACCCGCATTTGACTAAATTTGTACTTGACCGCAAATCTCTTGATATTTTCTCTGAGTGCTTGAGCGAAAATTGTTTCTTATCAGCTTAAGAGCACATACCATATGGGGGTATTCACCAGGCCGGGCAAGTACGCGACCATCGAAATCTTCGTCGTTTGCGTCTTCCGTGACGGCCGTATCGTTAGGAAAGATTCGCTCAACGTACTCGGAATACTCTTGATAAGAAGAGTTCATGTAGTCAATGGATTATGTTTCAGCTGAAAGAGAACTCACTGCGCTCGCAGAGACGTCTGTTCTGGCCCGTGCGCCTTTTTTTGTAACGTCGCCCATTAGGCGGAGGCGGAAACGGTTGACCCGGTCTGAAGTGAATCGGATTTAGCTCTCGTTGCGGCGGCTCAGGAAGTTCGAGCTTAGTATTTTGGTTACTATTATAGTAAAACTCACTGATTTTGAATAGTGTAGCGTACAGCTTATTATCTGGAAAGACAATGTCCTGTTCCTTAGGAAAGAACATTGGCTGATTCTTGGGCAAGCGCTGGCCCAAAGCCAAACAAAACAGAGAAGCCGAGAAAAGTACCAACAAACGACTCATATTATATATAATATAAATTTATATAAACAAATACTTTTTGGGTTGTTTACACTTGAAGTGGTAAGGCGCGACTGAAGCCCTAACGATCTGCGACGCGTCGAGGCTGCGCCTTATCAGCTTATCAGTAAATTGTCACCAATTATTCTCAACAATTTGTAATTTATTAAACTTATCGGTATTTAAATGTGGATGCCTAGGGTCTGGGGATTGACGACACTTGCGGTGCGTGGTGCATGAATCTGTGTGGTGCCGCCTAGTTGACCTTCGTATTGCGCAATTATGGCACGCTGTATAGACTCCAGTTCCTGATCGTTCCTATATCTCAGGATGGATACGGTGGGCTCATCGGGTGAGGCTGCGGGTGCCGGGGCGGCATAGACAACAGCCAGCAGGGCGAACAGCAAAAGCAACTAAACAACATGTAGAAAGTTTAAATATTACACTATGAATACTACATTCAAGCGGACTTACGCAAAAAGTCTTCATTTCACGCCGATTCTTTGAGATAAACTAAAACGCGCGGGCCCATTCGCAGGCGCTTTTATAGCTACTAATATAATTTTGGATCTTAAAAACTTATCATCGTATTCATAATCAAATTATAATTTGCAACTATCTGAACTTGAACAACTGGAAACAATACCAAAACGAGTTTTCAAACCTCATTCGTTTAACATAATCCACAGCTGGATGGCCACACGAATAGACAATATTAAGCGCTGACTTCTTCTAGTAATCGCAAATCGGACTATTTTTTCGATGCCCTCTATTCATTTAAATTGGTTAGTAGATACATATGTATTATATATAAATCGGGACTCAATATCAATTAGTATCATGAGGCGAGTCAAACTTTCTTATGCCTTGCACTATATATAATCTCTTCGCTTGTTTTTTTTTTCATATATATATATGATATGTATATGTATATATATATATATATATATATATACATATATATATTTTTATATATATATATATATTTTTAATGTTTTTTGCACAGACATTCCTCTGAAATATATTTATCATACACCGGAGGTTTGCAGGCCATCACCTAGTCGCTTAATCTCGAATGGAGAACTGTTACTTGCTTATAAGGCAGCCGGCACAGATATTTTAAGATGATTTTTATTAACAAATTACAACAAGAGTTTCGTGTGGTTTTGTTTTCAACTGAAATCGAGATTGCTTTGTGTGAAAGCGAGATCATACAACAGGTTTTTTCGGTATGTTAATTAAAATAGAATGTGGGCTATGTAATTAAAAGAGTAAATGATATGATAATTAACTAAGGGTCCTGAGAACATTTTTTGTTGATTCCTTTATCTAATTTCTTTGCTTTACTTTCTTAAATTTGCTTTGAAAATTAATTTTTCACTCTTGTTGCCTTTGCCAATTTAACAAAACCAGTTCAATGCTCCAGTTTTAATATGATGTCATAGACGCAATACTTTAAAGTCAGTAAAACTTATGAATAGATCGAATTGTATGAAGCAATGTAATTTTTGATTAACATATTTAAAAATATATTTACTAGCATTATGTTTATTGTTATAAATATATTTTCTTAATGATTCTTTAACACGTAGAAAGGGTATGTATTTATATTTGATTGTTCATCAGTCAGATGCAGATATGTATATATATTTTAGGTCAGTCGACATGATAGCTAGTTATATAAAATACCATCTTCTCTCAATTTTAAAACATATATGGGCAAAAAATTAAAAGCTTCCCCGATTGTTGCTCAAACAATGACCAACATTCTGTCCACTTCTCCCTCCCCTACTATCCCCACTTTATCTGTCGTATCTCCTCGAAAGCAAGTTTTCTTATCTAGGCTTTCACTGAACGACTTGTGATGCAATAACGGCTTTTATTGCTATAAATTCCCAAGTTTTTATTTCTAATTTATTTTCATCTCGTGAATTCTTCATTTAAAATCAATGTCCTTAGATATTTCACCTATATGATTCTATTTTGGCCACCACATATAGTTTACACGTTCAACCTAGAACCGTAATAGAGTGACTCCAATTACTTTAAATCCTTCTTCGATACAATCTTCATCTAATATTGTATCAAAAAACTAAATTTACACATTCCTCACCTCAGCTGTCTTTGGCATATCAAAATTTCACCTAAATCTAAACTCAGAAGACTGTTTTTGAGTAGTTTTAGTGTTCAATATCATGTTATTCTTTCACAGAAACTGGTTAAATCCCAACGTTTATAATATGAGATTCTCTCAAATAATTTCATATTTATAGAAGTTGATACGTGAGGTGGTTGTCTTATTGCTGTTAAGGCCAATCCTCTCCGAATCATTTATTTCACGTCACCTCACGACCAATTATTGGTGTTAAAATAACTCTACCAACGTGTTCTCTTTATATTACTTGTTCTTATGTTCCCCCTCTTCTGATTCAAGTGTATCTCAGCTATAACTGTATTAAAGAAGTTTTTGAACATTAAAGGATAAGGACCTATTTCTTATGTTGGGTGACTTTAATATACCTAACACTTCTTGGTCCTCAACTCCCACCTCAAATTACCTTATTCCAACAACTGATCACTATCTCTTTGACGAGTTGTTTGGTCTGTCTATGTTTCAGATGAACCCTATTTCAAATCATCTGAATCGTTCACTAGATCTGGTTTTTACTAATATATTCTATCATTAATGTCTCCAGATCATCCCCTTTATGTCTACCAAGGATATACACCATCCCACTTTGGAGGTCTTACTTTTCATACGTAGTCCACCAATTTCAACGCCTATACCTCCACAACAACGTCGCTGTTTTAATAAATGCAATTTTGTTTTACTTAACCAACTAATTAATGCAACCGATTGGTCTCTTTTTTATGACTCAGTTACATTAATGTAGCAACAACCATTTTCTATAACATTCTAAATACCATATTAATGAGTGTGTTCCTATGCGCTACTCTATACCGGTTACTAATAAGCCTCCCTGGTTTACTCAGTCTCTTTCTAATTTAAGAAATATTAAGTCTAAATATTTCAAAAATTTTAAAAAGTCTGGGTCGACTGTTGACTGGTCGAAAATCTATAGCCAATTATATTAAATCTCCCTTCTTATACGTTCAAACGGCGTTCGTCCGTACCCCACAATTTTATTCATTTTAAATTCGAACGTAAATCTTCTAGTTTACCTTCCACATTTTCTTTGGATTGACAAATCTTGTAATGATCATATTCCTCTGATCTTTTTGCAAATTTTTCCAATCCACTTATTCTTCAGTTGATCCCTATACCACTTCTTACCCTTACTTAATTTCTGCATAAATAATATAAATGCTTCTAACGTTACCCCTGCATCTCTGGTTTCAGCGATTCGGTCATTGAAATCATCCTTCTCTCCTGGAGCTGATAATATACCCAGTTGTGTAATTAAAGAATGTAGTGTTTCCCTACAGCCACAATTACTAAAACTATTTAATTTGTCCCTGGAAACCTCTGTTTTCCCTTCTGTTTGGAAAGAGTCTTTCATCATCCCCCTACATAAAAAGGGCGGAGGTCTGATATTTCTAATTACAGATGTATTGCGAAACTATCTGCTATTCCGAAGTTATTTGAAAAAATAATAACATCGACACTACAACATTTTTGTAAATCTATTATCTCACCTTCTCAGCATGGTTTCGTTCAAAGTCGATCAACATCGACTAATCTATTAGAATTTACTTCACTAGTCAATGACAGTTTTTTAAATAAAATGCAAACTGATTTATATACACTGATTTCAGTAAAGCATTTGACTCAGTACACCATGACATATTACTTCAAAAGCTTGATCATTTGGGATTTTCCCCTAAGCTTGTTTCTTGATTGCATCCTATTTAAAGGGTAGGACCCAAAGAGTTATGTTGAGATCAGCTATTTCGAAACTTGTTTTTGTTTCGTCAGGTGTACCTCAGGGTAGTCATTTGGGACCGTTACTTTTTTCCTTATTTATAAATGACCTTCCTAGCTGTATATCTCATTCAAATATATTTATGTATGCAGATGATGTAAAACTCTGTCTATCGTATTCTAATTCACTCGATCATCTACGCCTACAAGATGATCTTAATTCCTTTCAACTGTGGTGTGTGGCTAATCGGTTGCATTTAAACTGTTCTAAATGTATGACAATGACCTTCAGTCGTACTATTCCATACATTCTAATTATTCAATTCATAATGACTCATTGCAGCGCTTTTTTCAGTCAAAATCTTGGTGTACTCTTCGACTCAAAACTTAATTTTAATTCTCATATCTCAACCATCATAAACGAAGCCAAAAGTGTGCTCGGTTTTATTAAACGTTGGGCTAAAGAGTTCAATGATCCCTTTATAACAAAACTACTCTATATTTCGCTGGTGCGCCCGACTTTAGAATATTGTTCAATTATATGGTCTCCTCAGCATAAATTGTATCAGGATCGTATTGAATCAGTCCAGAAACAGTTTTTACTCTTTGCCCTACGTAATCTAAACTGGGACCCTAATCTCCGTTTACCGTCTTACCATAGTAGGCTTCTTCTTATTGATCTTCCATCATTAATCAATCGTAGATCAATCCTGGGGATTGTTTTCCTACATAATTTGATTATAGGTAATATTGATTCATCCCGTCTGTTAATGCAGCTTAATTTTTCTGTTCCTTCCAGAACAACCAGACACTTTCGTCCGCTGTATTTACCATTGTGCACATCGGATTATTCTTTGCATAGCGCGTTTCACGTTTTATGCGTTAATTATAATAAATTTTACCACGTGTTTTCCTCAGAACTCTCTCTTCCATTAATAAAATCCTTGCTTTCAGGTCATCTTAGGGAAATCACACACAATACCCAAGAGTAAGCAGGTCATAAATTTGATGATCTGGCAAATCTCCAACATTGTGTAGTGATTTCCCAATCATTTCTATTCTTTTTTTATCTCTCTACTCCTCATTCTGTTTATTAAATTTTCTTTAATCTATTAATAATTACTTTATATTTTATTATATTATTTTATTTATAATTATACGTAAGATTCAATAATATATATTTTAAGTTTCCATTAACACTTTCTATCTTTCATAGTTCAATAATACCACTGACCATACATGGCTGTGATTTGGGGCATAGCTGGCCGGACTGGCAAATAAAATACCCCCATCGGGTTGGTGGTATTATGGAAATATATTTTCCTGTTCTTATTTAGGCTATACTTTATATTTGTTTAGTTTACCTATTAAGTTGACTCTCGTTTTGTCAATAACCTTTTGAATAAATAAATAAATAAATAAATAAATAAAAAAAAATAAAAAATTATTGGAATACATGTTATAGCTAGCTGTATCTAAATATGGCTACGTTTAAAAATACAACTATCTAAAGGTGCTATCCATTCGATCTTTCTTGAAGATTCCTCCAGTAATACTTGATTAACTTTTGTAAATATTGTATTGTATATATAATATATTGTATATAGCTTTCTTATATTTGCAACATTAGTTCTATTTATGTATCATCTGCGATCAATTATTCTTCGCTTTGAATGTAAAACTAGATTAAGTTGCCACTGAAGGGAGCAGAAATATTCTCTAATAATATATACAAGTTTTTAAAAAATAAATACAACTAACAATTTTGTTTATTCAGATAATACTGGTGGCTTAAAGGTTTATACAAATTTTTTGCATAAAGTATTGCATAGTTGTGGGCTGAATGTAAAAATCTCTTGATATTTAAAATCAATATTAAAATAGAGCTAAAATTGAGCTTTGTTTGTTTATTTTCAAAATATCCTTCACTCATAATAATAATTTTAAAAAAATTTTCTTTAACTCTGTTTTAATCTACAAATTCATATTTTCTTGTGTACCATAACTTAAGTGTGCACAGTATTTGGTCTCCCATTGAAGGTATTTGGAAACTTTGGTAAAATTCCCATTATGCAAATTATATATATGTAAGACTATAACCAATTTGACGGCAGTTTTGTTTCAAACCAATCCAGAAAAAATGCAATGCCGACGAAATGTGACATTCCACACGGGTTGCAAGTTGGGCAAACCCTCACATCTGTAGGCCAAATTGAAGACCGAGACATAATTTGAATACATTTACACATTTTCCGACTTATTAAATCCGATGCAGTCGTTATTTTTCTTTCAAAGCTATATGTTCCAATTAAAAAACGTTTGGCATTTTAATTGGAATATGGGGGCAGTTAATGCCGCTCTCTTGCCCAATGCAGCGCATTTGCATGTGTTGCAGCCAATCATGGGATTGGATGCATCTGAGCGTCTATATAAATAAAGGTCGGACCTGCAATTGCCAGAAACAGACACAGCTGAACAGCTGCCCAACACGTTCGTACCCTACTGAAAAAAACCTACAAGCCCAAGCTCAAGATGCGTGCTTTTCTGGTAAGTTTAGTATTTAATCCTTGCCAGAAACGGCTTTGTTAATCAGCCTATGTTGCAGATGCTTTGTTTGATTGCCGTCGTTCGAGGACAATATGATTATACACCTCAATCCCATGCTGGCGATGGGCGTGGCGGATTGATCGGCACCTCCGATGGTGGACTCGTGCAGAGTGGTGCGGCCCAGCTATCAGAGCCCATACTCCAGACCAACGAGTTTAACAAGGAGTTCTACACGTACAGTGCACCGGAGCAGGAGTTCGACAATGGTCCTGTTAACGATCAGATCGCTAATAGTCTAAGGAGGAATCTGCGCGTGCTCTTCATCAAGGGCCCCGAGAATACGGGTTTGGAGCATGCTGCATTGCATCTGGCTTCCTCCGCCTCAGATGATCGCACAGCCATCTATGTGCTGAACAAACAGGCCGATGTCAGCGAGTTGGCCAACAGGCTAAACCAGATCAAGCTCCAGACCAACAATAAGCCCGAAGTGCACTTCGTCAAGTATCGCACTCCCAGCGATGCGGAGAATGCACAACGTGTTATCCAAGCCCAATATGATTCGCTTCCCGGCCGCTCGACCAATCACAATGCCGGCTCCTCGTCTCCAGTCTTGGACTTTGCCACAAAGAGTGGAACAGGTGTTGTTGGAGTAACTGCAGGCGAAGTACCCTCGAATAGCGCGTACTTGCCACCCAGCCGTAGGTTTTAGCTATAAGCAATTATTCATCATAGCTAGTAAATACTGTTAACAAATATAATTTAGTTTTTCAAACATAATTTGAAAGCGTTTAAGTGTATGCATCAAGGGACAATATTCTGGTACGCGACTGTGGCCAATGCTTAATTGAGCTAGTTGAAATCGGATAGTAACTATCAGATTAAGCGAGCTCAACAATTTACAAATTTAATTTTGGTGAAATTTGGGTAATTTGCAAAAGTTGTCAGATGAATCAGTTTATACCACGACTGTAAGCTGGGCTGCATATCTAGTAAGTCAGAGTGCTCTAGTCAAGAATACTCGACTTGTAGATACCCATTTATCCCAAGATATATAATTAAAAACTCGGTTAAAAAGAGACGGAAGGTATAGAGCTATGCTCAAAACTCAATTCAAATTTACATGTAAATGTACATATGTACCATTATAAAATAATATTAATTAAGTCGAATGCTACATTTAGTATGAATTAAGATTTAAATCTCATGCAACATTTTATTTTCGATTATCAATTTTATACTCTCCACCGCCCACATGACTTATGCGTGATATATTATTTTTTGGAAGATTTACAACAAATTGTAAATAATTATTACATGCGCTTTATCTTTGGGCACCTACTATCACGCATTTGGATGCTGAATGGATTAGCATAATGAAAGACAATGAGAGCTTGGGCTTTTGTTATGTTATATATTTCGAAAGCTAACGACACCCAAGGAGTTGTGTAAAAAAATTCAAATTAAAATGAGGCAGACAAAAAACAAGCCAAGCCAAGCCAAAAAAAAATAAGAAAAAAGATAAGTGGAGACCCCTGAGAGACTTGGAACCATAAACTGCTTTCTTTAGCAACAAATATTTGTTTACATATTGACTTTTTTTTATCACTTGGTTGACTTGTATCTTTTTTTTTGGGCTCAATTAAATTATGCGTAAGGTTCGCTCCGGACAACTCAACGAACTACTAATTTGGCGATCAGTAAATGTTTTGGGTTTGTGGGCTTCAGCTTGGGCTTAGGCATGGGCCTGGGGTTGGGCAGCTGCATATGCATATGAAATGACTTTCTTTTGGAGGGGGCAGCATTTGATACATTGATGTGTCGTATTAACCAATAATATTTCGCATTAATTCCGCATCGCTCGTTGAAATATTATGTGATTATACAAATTTAAATATCAAGTTGGCTAGCGTTATATAACGGTTGACTATACGAGATGCAGCTCTAATGCGTTCATCTGAATATTTCCGAATATGGTTCCGTGATTTGCCAACTGTGTAGCTGAAGCTGATGCTGGAGCTGGACAATAGATTGAATAATTTTATGCCCAGCCGAAATTGGGGAAGAGCATCTTATAAAAACCTTTGCTAGCGATCTGTTGGGGCATCAGTTGAGTTCAAACTGCTCGAGCAGAAGTTCAGTTTACCAAAATGAAACGGTTCAGCTTTCTAGTGGTAAGTCACATGCTTCTAGGAGTCAAGTGCTATCTAAATCGGAATATCTCTATCTATATATAAATTTGCAGTGCTTGTCATGTGTGGCGCTCGTCTTTGCTGCTCCACAGGGCTACAAATATCAGCAAAATTCACCGATTCTGCCAGCTGGCAATCTGCGTCCACAGACGCCGCTTTCAACCAGTGGAATATATAGTGTGTCCGGTCAGCAAGCCATATCGCAACCCATCTCAACGGGGCTTAACAATGTGATTCAGGGCCCTCAGCCGCTGCCCCATCAGCAACAATTTGTGCCCTCCATTCCTGTTCAGCCTCAGCAGCAGCAACAACAGTTTGTCCAAAACTATCAGCAACCGCAAATCCTGAATCATCAACAGATTGTGTCTCAGCCACAGATTGTGTCTCAGCCACAGATTTTGTCTCAGCCACAGATTGTGTCTCAGCCCCAGCAACAGTATGTGCAATCACAGTACGTGCAGCGTCCCTCGATCGTTACGAAGGACATCTATATTCACTCAGCTCCCGATGACTCTGAGGAACTGCAGTCGTCGCCTCAATTGGATAACTCGCCCATTCGCAAGAATTACCGCATAGTGTTCATCAAGGCGCCCACACAGAATCTGAAGCACACGGCTGCAGCTTTGAAGCGCGCCCAGGCCAACAACGAGGAGAAGACCGTCATCTATGTGCTGTCCAAGAAGCCCGACATCAATGAGATCCATCAGCATCTGCAGCTGTCCCAGACCGAGCCAAAGGTACACAAGCCCGAGGTTTACTTCATCAAATACAAGACCACGGAGGAGGCTCAGCGCGCCCAGCAGGAGATTCAGGCGCAGTATGATGCTCTGGGCGGTGCCACACACATTTCCGATGAGGGCGTAGCCCCCATCACCAGCTTCTCGGGCACCGGCTCCCTCAACCTGGGCAACATTGTGCCACAGGCCATCCAGCAGCAGCACCAGCAGCTACATCATACACACTCTCAGACAATTGTCCAGAACGGTCAGAGCGTGGGAGTCCTTGGCCAAGGCATCCAGCAACAGAACTCATTTGTACCAGCGATCGGCGGTGGTAATCTTGGCATCCAGGGCGTATCACTGCAGGGCGGTCTACAGACCTCCTCGTTGTCATCGGGTACCAGCTTTGGCGTCAATGTGCCATCCAAGCGCTACATCGCAGCCAAGACTAAATAAGCGGGCACACACTGCATTTCTTTTATTCAGCTTAAAGAATCGCCCACTTTTAGTTTATTCTAATTTATTGTCAATTCAATATTCAAATCAAATTAAATATATATCTTAAACAGAAATACAAATACAGATCATACATATATATTATAGAGACTTAGGGCTTGAAGCACACAATAGAAAGTATAAGCCAAAAATATTAATGAAAAGAACTATGCATTTTTTAGGTGTGTTCATTTATATGAATGCATCCTTCTCAAAAGCTGAAGTCTTCAGCTTTTAGTTTATTTTGATTCTAAAAATTGTTCTGAATTACTTTACCTAATTATTGTAATAAAACTTCTGTATAACTAACACATCTTCTTCCTGTCACCAAATAATTAATAATAATAAAAAAATGTTAACATATAACCTTGATATCGATTAGCTTACTTTATATTTACCTAAGCTGAAAATGGTTGAATTCTTCAGACCTTGATCGTTCGTTACATAATATCTGTTAATTAATAATATCAACATCACTGTATAAATTGAACAGCTTACTTAGATTGTCATAAGCTTAATTGCTAAATTAACACATTTTTGCAAGAGGTTGCTAGGGATGTTTGAGGACAGCATTAGCAATTTGAAGATTTCGGCTTATGTTTCGAGTCATAAATATCTCTAAATATCGCTGTATTATGCGATTCTCATAAACTCAGAATCTGTCTTGTTCTGTTATATACATATTAGCCAGTGTGTGGCTGTTGATCAAATATTTTCGGTTTTGGATAGACTGTTTTGACTTCTCTAAAATAAAATGACTTTCCTGGTTTCGAATATTTGGAATTACGAAAAATAAACCGAAATTAATATGATAATGGACTTAAGATACGATCATAATTCAAAACCATTTTTAATATCACATATATCCTCCCCTGTCATAAAGGTAATAAAAATTGAATGTTCGCTCACTTATAATGTCTTATGAGTTTTTATATAGGGTCTGTCAAGAGTGAGGGACCACTTAGTGGCTACATTCGTAATCGAGATATTAGTCTGCGAGTTCATTATGCATGCATCCTTCTCAAAAGCTGAAGTCTTCAGCTTTTAGTTTATTTTGATTCTAAAAATTGTTCTGAATTACTTTACCTAATTATTGTAATAAAACTTCTGTATAACTAACACATCTTCTTCCTGTCACCAAATAATTAATAATAATAAAAAAATGTTAACATATAACCTTGATATCGATTAGCTTACTTTATATTTACCTAAGCTGAAAATGGTTGAATTCTTCAGACCTTGATCGTTCGTTACATAATATCTGTTAATTAATAATATCAACATCACTGTATAAATTGAACAGCTTACTTAGATTGTCATAAGCTTAATTGCTAAATTAACACATTTTTGCAAGAGGTTGCTAGGGATGTTTGAGGACAGCATTAGCAATTTGAAGATTTCGGCTTATGTTTCGAGTCATAAATATCTCTAAATATCGCTGTATTATGCGATTCTCATAAACTCAGAATCTGTCTTGTTCTGTTATATACATATTAGCCAGTGTGTGGCTGTTGATCAAATATTTTCGGTTTTGGATAGACTGTTTTGACTTCTCTAAAATAAAATGACTTTCCTGGTTTCGAATATTTGGAATTACGAAAAATAAACCGAAATTAATATGATAATGGACTTAAGATACGATCATAATTCAAAACCATTTTTAATATCACATATATCCTCCCCTGTCATAAAGGTAATAAAAATTGAATGTTCGCTCACTTATAATGTCTTATGAGTTTTTATATAGGGTCTGTCAAGAGTGAGGGACCACTTAGTGGCTACATTCGTAATCGAGATATTAGTCTGCGAGTTCATTATGCATGCATCCTTCTCAAAAGCTGAAGTCTTCAGCTTTTAGTTTATTTTGATTCTAAAAATTGTTCTGAATTACTTTACCTAATTATTGTAATAAAACTTCTGTATAACTAACACATCTTCTTCCTGTCACCAAATAATTAATAATAATAAAAAAATGTTAACATATAACCTTGATATCGATTAGCTTACTTTATATTTACCTAAGCTGAAAATGGTTGAATTCTTCAGACCTTGATCGTTCGTTACATAATATCTGTTAATTAATAATATCAACATCACTGTATAAATTGAACAGCTTACTTAGATTGTCATAAGCTTAATTGCTAAATTAACACATTTTTGCAAGAGGTTGCTAGGGATGTTTGAGGACAGCATTAGCAATTTGAAGATTTCGGCTTATGTTTCGAGTCATAAATATCTCTAAATATCGCTGTATTATGCGATTCTCATAAACTCAGAATCTGTCTTGTTCTGTTATATACATATTAGCCAGTGTGTGGCTTTTGATCAAATATTTTCGGTTTTGGATAGACTGTTTTGACTTCTCTAAAATAAAATGACTTTCCTGGTTTCGAATATTTGGAATTACGAAAAATAAACCGAAATTAATATGATAATGGACTTAAGATACGATCATAATTCAAAACCATTTTTAATATCACATATATCCTCCCCTGTCATAAAGGTAATAAAAATTGAATGTTCGCTCACTTATAATGTCTTATGAGTTTTTATATAGGGTCTGTCAAGAGTGAGGGACCACTTAGTGGCTGCATTCGTAATCGAGATATTAGTCTGCGAGTTCATTATGCAGATATATATGGCAGTTATGCAAGACTAATCAAATGCTAATCGCTACGACCGGTTTTCCCGACCGGCTAATCAAATGTGGCAATGCAGAGGCATAAATGAGTTTGTCTTCTTTTCTTTGAATTTTATTCGTGATCGCCTTTGTCAAATTGGTTGTGTTAATGGGAAAAGTTGTGAAAGACACGCTCAAAGGTCGGAGAAGAAGGGGAAATGTTTATTTAGCTAGATATATACACAGACATACATACATAATAACAATTTGTTACTTATTTAACTACAAAAATAACGATTCTTGGCACTTCAGTCAATTTTTTATGTCCGCAAATGGGCGGGCAAATATTTGTTGGGTATGGCGCCCGTCAGACTACCGATGGAACCAATAGATCCACCAGTTCCAAAAGCTGTCCCAGCTGTTCCAACTTCACCAACCGCCACACCTCCACGCTGATTGTCTAGTGAACCGATGACTGACGTAACTGGTGCCACGCCCTCATCAGATACTTGCGTAGTGCCGCCCAGCTGATCGTATTGAGCTGTAAAAAGAGATCAATTTAAGTGATCAATTTCAATCTTCCAATTTTACAATATGTAGAGAACAGATACTCTTTCGATATATAGGCTGTCTTCATGAATAATACCAAGCTATATATATATGTGTAAGAGACGTGCTCTTACCCACTTGGTAAAAGTAAGCCAATAAACTGTTTTTAGCAGTGTACAACAGAGCACAAAAACCGCAATGAGTAAGCCGTACAGGTTGGCCTTCAATCCACACAATTCTTCAAGCATTTCTTGTGGCTTAAAATGCGAGCTACAAGGTCTTGGCCA
The DNA here is from genome assembly GCA_035045365.1 of Drosophila leonis. Classification (NCBI taxonomy): domain Eukaryota; kingdom Metazoa; phylum Arthropoda; class Insecta; order Diptera; family Drosophilidae; genus Drosophila; species Drosophila leonis. Next base: position 139,221 of record JAWNPC010000284.1, on the reverse strand, counting down.
TATGCAAAGCTGTGGACTCACCTTGTATGGTGCGTTGCGCATGCGCCGCTTCCTCCTGCGTTTTGTACTTTATAAAGAAAACTTCTGGTTTGCTTATGGGCTTGGGTGCTGCCTCTTCGATGGCTGTTTGCAGATCGAGAGGATCTGGTTTCTTTGTCAGCACATAGATGATGGTTTTTTCCTCCACAGGTGCCTGCTGGATGCGCACAGCTGCCTTGCTCACACTGGGCGTGGGTGCCTTGATAAACACGATACGATAATGCTTACGAGGTGGACCCGCGGGTAGCACAGGCTGCGGATAACGCTCTTCTGACTCCTCGGCGGGTGGAACATGCACATAGATATCCTTCGAGATAACAGGGCTGTAGGCCTGCTGCTGTGCCAGTTGACTGTAGCCAAAGTTGGAGGCCTGTTGCTGGAAGATTTGCTGCTGCTGCTGAGGTTGCTGGAAGATCTGACGCTGCTGCTGCTGCTGCTGGAAGATCTGCTGTTGCTGCTGCTGCTGCTGTAGGGGCTGCTGGAAGATCTGCTGCTGCTGCAGGGGTTGCTGGAAGGTTTGCTGGGTCTGTGTTTGCTGTGTAGTCAGCAGCTGCTGAACCTTGGGTGCCTGTAGCGCCTGCTGCACCAGTCGTTGTTCATCCAAGCTTGCCGCCTGTTGTTGCTGCTGCAGGCCAGCCAAACCGGCTATGCGACCCGCCTGGTAATTGTATCCTTGCGGCTTGGCCAGCGCCAGGCCCAAGAGGCACGTAACCTAACGGTAAACACATGAGAAAAAAGCTGACGTAGATTGGGTCCAATATCTTACAATAAACGCGCGCATTTCGGTTCGAATTCGTTCGACTGAAAGTTGGCTAGTGGAAGAGCAGCACCGGGTCTCTCGGCTAACAGAAATCAACTAAATGCTAATCAGTGGCCGGCTGTCACTTATAAAGCTATTTGTGATGAAGATCGAGCTGCTGCTGCTTGGTTTGATGAGAGACGAAGCTGAGTTCAAATGAAACTGAAACCGAATCAGAAACCACAACAAAACGCACGCAGAGCGAGGGCCAATAGATCTCACAAGCGCCACTGAAGCAACTTATCTTTTGTAATACCCTGTAGGGTATGCCATACCCTGTATGGGGATGCATTGCAGATGAGTAGTTATAAGTGGCCGGGCTAAAGACTTACATTGGATATCAATGTCTACATTTGAGCACAATTCTATTCATCAAAGATGATAGACAACTTAAAACTTAGCCTGTACGCTTTTGATACTTAAACTTTGATAACAATTTACATTTATGCAAGGCCATCTTCAAATTAAGATTATTCCTTAAATTTTAAATTTATTAAAGAAAGCCAACAGGCTTTTTACAGGTTATCTAATAGTCAGTCAATCTCGCCTCTATCACTCTTACGAGTTTTCTTTTGAACAACCTTGAGACGCAGTCTTTAGTGCTCATACTCTCTACACACACACTCACACACGCAACTGGCTGCGTCATCTGCCAGACAATATATTTTGGGGCTTAAAGCCCGGCACATACACACACACATACAAATACAAGCCGCCTCGCCGGAAGTCATATGTGAATTAGCATATTCATTGTTTTGGGGCCCATACACAATTCAATTTCGCTGAAGATCGCTGTAGGGATTTGTTTTTGAGAGCTGCCCGCATTATCGCATCAATAATTAAACATAACTTGCACAAATCGCGCGAAATTGTCATTAGTGACGCGCCAAATTGCACAGCTTTTGGGCAATTTATAAATCGCTTCGATGGCCATTGTCGATCGCCTGACCCAGTTGGGCAAAGACCCAGTTCAATTTGCAGATCGTGCAGTTTAATTGGACTACGCGCTAGCGTTACATAATGCCTAATAGAGCAGGAGACTAGTTGTTACCTGTATATGTGATCTATTCACTTCTTGGTTTTTTTACTTTTCAAATCATTATTATCATTATTTACGTAATTTTCTTTTTTGGCAAAAGAAATGGGAATTATTAGTGGGAATCATTGAAATAAAATATGCAGCTGAAGTACAATCATATCATTTTATTGCTGAACAACTAATTTTTTTACCTAACAATCTGGTAGTGGTTAGTTAGCTAGCTAGCTGAATAATAATTATATTTGATTTCTACTATCAGCTCTTAAAACATTCGGCATTATGTGGTAAACACAAATGGCGTAATCTACTTCGGAAAATAATATAGGAATTTCATATTTGATTTTTTCAGTTTTTTGGCAATTAGTAACTTGATTTATTTGTTTGCTCTTAAATTCGCTTACTTTTATTATTATGCATTCTTATTAAGTTATCATTTAATAATAATTTTTAGTAAAGTGCGAACATATAATCAATGTCCATCATGGATCGAATCTGATTGACACTTTCTTGCGTGCAGAAATATGTATTTAGTATTTCTTTAATAATAGTTATTAATAATAAAATTTTTAGCTATTTATTTATTTTTTGTTTTGTTTCAAAAATCAATCAATGTCCATCAAATACTTGGAATATGTGGGTCATAATTTGATTGTGCGCAGATGTTCAGCTGAATGATGACGATGATGTTTTGATGTGTGAGCGGAGATTAATCAAACGCTGTGTCTCGTCATTTGTTGTAAATTATATTTGTGTATGATTTGTATATACACTTTTAATTTCACTCGCCGCAAAGGCTGATGATATAAGCCCCACGCATGCTCAGCGTTACAATCGACGCATTTTCGTTCTTTTGTTTCAACGCACTCGATGGTCCTTTGTGTATTATTATTGTTGTTGTTGTTGTCGTTGGTGTTGTATAACGGGGTTCAACGGCTCATTAGCAATTTATTGTTGCATCACTGAAACAAAATTCAACAACAATTTCTTTACGCCCGCCGTTCCATTTATTTATATATTATATATTATTTTTAAATATCTTCCGACGACCACAATTTTCACTTTTGCGACGATGGCGTGCATAGGAAATTAACATGGTCAAGGTTTTTGCGATAATACGCCGCAATTACCAACACTACAAATAGAAAACAAAACAAAAATAAAAAACGAATTAAATCATTAAAATATTATGCATAAAATTTATGGTAAATGTATATAAAATATTGGCAACAAAAGTCGACGAAAATTTTGTAAAAATGATGAGTTATTAAATATGTTTATTTCATTTTAACCAAGCTTAAGCGTTGCATAACGAGTTATTATTATGACAAATTAAAATAGTATTCAATAAAGGTTTTTGTTTTCAAATCAAAATCAAATCCAAAGCCAACTGTCTTCTGAGCGTTTTACAATTGTTTAGTGAATCGAGAAATTCAAAGCTTTAAGTTTTTTTGGTCAACTTTGGTTTCGATACCGAATAACGGTTGCTGACTAAGCTATCGCTCAAGCTAAAAGCTCTGTAGACATTTAACAAGTTGTTTTTAAAATAAACAGGTTTAAAAGGGGCTATTATTTGTTCCGAATTTTTAATATTAAATAAAAATATGGAAAAGCAATCCACATCAGAAAAAAAGAGCAGATTTTATAGGTGAGCTCACAACTCTTTCTCAGATCTTTTCAAAAAAATGTTGTCTGTTAAAACATTTCTCGATTTTGAATGAGTTGGAGAGGAATGTTGATGGTTTTGACACTATTGAAGTTAAAGCTAAACGAATGATTTTTTCTTCAAATTAAACTTGCTAAGCTGTCTTTATCAAAACATTATAGTATATCTTAGTTCTAATCTTACTATATCTTAGTAACCATGGCTTATATATTTTAATAACCTTGGCTTATGAATATTAATCAGTAATATTTAGATAAATATGAAAGTTTTTTAAATTTTTTATTTGTGTACACATTTTTTATATAATATATTGATGTCGAATAAATTAAAATAATATGATAAGGGTATATTTACCTTATTGTAGATGTTTATATATAATTTTGTACTAGAAAGATACTCATTTATTGTGTATTTATTATAATTAATGTTTCAAGTACTTACTATTTACCAATACCATATATTATGACCTTTTAATACTTTTCAAATTTGGTTTACAACACAAAATATTTTTCAAATATTGCGAGAAGAGGCTGTCTTATTGTGCAACGCCCTCAAGTTGCGGCTTAGCCCCGACCCAGTCACCGACACTTGACTGAGGAACTTGCTAATGAGAAGCGTTGAGGGAGCATTGGATTGCATGTTCATTAGCCTGGGTTAGCTATGGTTAGCCGGCTAGTCCGGCTGCCAAGTAAACGGCTCATTACACCAGCCACAAATAGCTGGATGGGCGTCACGTTTAGGTCAACAATTGCCGCCGTCTTCGTGTATTGACAAAGGGCTTTTGTCCAAATAATCATAAGTAAATTAATCTTGGCTAGCTCGGACAGCTGGAGATATGTTCCACTGAATGGAACTATGTCTCTCTCTTTATATATATATATATCTCTCTCTCTCTCTTTGTTCCTCACTCCATGATAAATGGTGCCCTGAAGAGGCGCCCGGCTCACATGCAAAATTTTCGAAGCTCGACGGGTCATTAATTAAGCCTGAAAATACATGTGCATGAGCATGAGCATGAATAGGGGGGCTAGAGGTGAGGGCTTCAGATTTGTAGTTCAAGCAATTTCTTAGTCTCAGAGATGTACTAAAAATTGATTAGGTGTTTATGTAATTCCTGCTTTTAATAACATTTAATCGATGCATGGCCCAAAGGGTCCAACCGCATAATGGCAGCTCGGGTGCTGAAACTTGCACTGTGGCAAACAATTAAGAGCTCGGCAGCAAAAGTGGCCAAAAAGCCGACAGCCAACAGCATAAAGTCAATGAGCAACAGCTGTCTAATACTCGTTTAGTTGCAAAAGCATACATTTCTTGAAAGATCATATTTTTTACTACAATTTTAGGGGACGCTGTACTTGTGTAAGCTATGATTGTATGATATCATTTCATATGAATAAACACGAATGTGCTATATCAACTTAATTTTTAAATTTCTAGTTACATAGCGCCCAGTGACGAAATTGATACTAAGCCAATATACCTGTTTCGTAGCTCGTGAGCGCGTATAAAAAGCTTGCAGGGGAATCACGCTAATTGGCCATGTATCGCGGTCCAACTACAAGCAAGTCGCGGTATTTAATGAGAGATTTTTGAAAAGCGAAGGCGAAGGCGATTTGACGGACAACTAAGACCCAAAAAAAAGTAGATGGAGATGAAGTCTAACAAAAAAAACAATGAACATGCAACGTAAAAGGGGGAAGAAAAAACTGAAGTAAAATAGAAAAATGTAAAAAAAATATTGAAGCTGAACTTCACTTATTAAGTTGTCGAAAGCGAAGAGCGTATAAAAGTCAGCTGAAGATGGCAAGAGTCATACAGTTCACAGCGAACAGCCAAGTAAACCACCAACCACCAATCAACCATCCAGACAGCTCAACCAAGTACAGAAATGCGTGGATTCATTGTAAGGAACAGGCTCGAACAGGATTAACTCCAGACATCTTATATATAGCCACTTCCTCTTTTGTACTTCCGCAGGTCTTGTGTCTCTCAGCCGTGGCATTGGCCGCACCTCAAGGTTACAACTACAATCCTGGCCCCTCAGCTTTAGGAGGCCTGAGCAGCGTCAGTGGCAGCGGCGCCAGCTTCTTTCAAGCAGCTCAGCAGCAGCAGCAGCAGCATCAACAGCAGCAGCAGGTTCACTATCAGCAGCCTCAGCAGCAGGCCTTCTTCCAGCAACAGTCCGGAGGCAATCAGCAGTACCACGCGGAGCAACATCATCAGCAGCAGCAGCAGCCGATTGTATCCAAACGGTTCTTCATTCACTCGGCGCCCGAGGACGTTGAAGAGGAGTACAAGGAGCGTCACATTACAGTGGGCGTGCCTAAGCGCAACTATAATGTGGTCTTCATCAAGTCTCCACAGCGTTCCAACAAGAAGACCTCTATCAAGATCAGCCCCGCCGTCAACGAGGACAAGACTGTCATCTATGTACTGAGCAAGAAGAGCGACAGCTCCGATGTACATGCCGAGGTTGTCGAGCAGGCTAGCTCCACCAGTAAGCCGGAGGTGTTCTTCATCAAGTACAAGACCAACGAGGAGGCGGCACATGCCCAGCAACAGATCCAGGCCCAATACGATTCCCTCGGCGGAACCAGCCAGCTGACCGATGAGGGTGTCGCTCCCGTCACCTCTGTCATCGGCGCTCTCGGTGGACAAGCTGGCGGTGATGCCGGTGCCACAGCTGTCGGCAGCACCGGCATTGGTGCTTCTACCGGTCAGGTCATCTCTCATCAAGCTGTCTCCAGTGCACATGGGCACACAAGCAATGCCTACCTGCCACCCAATTTCTAAGTGGTTGAGCTCAACCTCTATCTTTAATCCCTCAAAATGGATGTTAATAAATTTGTATTGTTGTTAAAAAAAACTTTTGCTTTCTCGATTAGTGTTGATCATTGATCATATAATTATTGACATATTTCTTTACATTCTTTTTATTTATCTAGACATTAGTCTGCTCTTGTTGCATCTTATGTATCTGACTAGCATTAAATTGAAGTCATCCCAAGATTTTTCGAATATTTGATACGCTTTTTCATTGATAATATGTCTCTATCAGGATATTCTGTGTATCCACTCAGTAGTTTACCAAGGCCCAACCATAACACTTTTTATCTTAAGTCACTCCTAGCATTAATCATATTTCTTGCAAGTTTCTTAATTATAGTTTATTCTGCATATGCCTCAGGCAGCAGTTTTCCCAACTAGTCATAGCCTATTAAAATATTTGCTAAGATAAAATAACTTTTGCTTTCTTAAATCCAAATGGGATTAATTATAACCTTAATCAGTTTTCTTCTGCATTTTTATAATTATAATTAATGACTGATTGAGCATGTTTTTCAGCTTGAGCAAAATAATTAAGTCTTTAAGCTATTTGAGGTCAGGGGTAAAGCCAGGCAAAGTCTCAATTCATAAGCATTTTCGGTGAATGTCAGCAATAAGACATGAAAAAGCAACATAAACTTACTTTCTTAGTCAGCAAATATAATTTTGTGGAAGCAAAGTAAACAGAGTTCACGACGTGTTAATACACTTTCAGATAAAATTATTTTCTCTTTACAGAGAGAGATAATAATTATTCGTGTGACTTTGTAATTAGGTATATTTCCGTTTAGGTTATTAAGCCTGTTTTAAACCGTCACAAACAGCCTGAAGAAGTTTTAAAAAAATTGTATTAAAAAAGAAGAGCACACCTGAGCTTCAGGTTAGAGCCTTGCTGCCTTTTATGTTATTAGTTTCGTTTGAATGGGCACATTCTCTCAAACTGCTAACAGTCGACCACACTAATGGACACACGTTGGGTTCATAAGCCACAAAAGTGAAATTACATCAAACAGAAAGTAAAAATAATGTTTTTATTTTTGCAATTTTTTTCTGTCTGAGTCTTATGCGTGGCGTGTACATTGATTAGGTTTTGATTGCGCACAGTGCGTACCTCTGGGCTATAAATAAAAATAGTAAAATTGTTTCTCACAATACGAATGCAAACTTTCGCTTTAAAGCCAGGAGCTGAGCGTTGAAAGGTGGCTATGGGACCCCACACCAAGTGGCCAATTAGTGTCAGCAATGATAATTTATGATGTCAACATGTCAACGAATGTCCTCGCAATCACAGTTATTAGCCAGGATAATGTCAAATGTACAATTAATTGAACAGGCCGCCAATTAAAATTGATACTCTGTCTCTATATATAGACAAGTTGCCTTTAGCTCTTTAGACAGAACACAGAAAGCATCGTGAGGTTAAGTCATGGCTCGCCTGTTCCAGCTGCAGGAGAACTGTCTGCGCCTGATGGGCCACAACATGGAGAGTTCCGGTGAGAGGAGTTCGTCCCTTGGCCTGCGGCACATTGTATCGCTAGTATTTGTGCTGTCCGCCGAGTATCCAATGCTGTCGTATGTCGTCTATAATCGGGATGACATGGAGCTGATTACGGCCTGTCTGAGCGTCGCCTTCACCAACTTAGTGACTGTCACCAAGATATGGACGTTCCTCGCTTACAAACAAAGCTTCTGGCAAATGATGCAAAGCTTCAGGCAGCTTGATTCAAAATGTAAATCATATTAATTACACTATTCAGCAAAATACGGTAAAGCAGCAATCTTATTTTTTAGTTTCGTTGGGGGCAACTTATATAGATTTTCTGCTGTTACAAATCAAATCACCAGATTTTAATTTATTAATAATATAATTTAAATATCAGGAAAAACATTAATCTACTTTGTCTAGCGAAAATTTGTTAGTAAAGATAAGCAGATAGAGAATTCCACTTTCAAATCCAAAAATTTTAAACTTCTCTAAATCTATGAATTTTAGCAAAATGGAACATCAACTCCACCGAAAAAAAAAAATTGTTACCTTACCGTTAAAATATGCAAGATTTGTTAAATAGTGTCATTTTTTCTGCAACTAATTAAACTTCAAACTCTGCACAGCTCAACATGGAACAGAAGGCTATAGGTATGTGGAACACGGTAACAAGTTGGCCACATTGCTTGGCCGTGCGTATAGCCTGTCCTGTGGCTTTACTGGACTCTACTTCATGCTTGGACCCATCATCAAGATTGTCACCAACAGCTGGCGTGGCGTGCCTTATGAAAGGGAGCTGCCCATGCCCATGAAGTAAGATTACTTATTGCCCCCAGTGTGCTTATTTTCCTTCTTTTTATTAGCGTTTTAGTTGGGGTAATCCGTCTCGGTTCGGCTAAGCTGATATTCGCTTTTCAGTTGTTGATGGATTTAATATTGGAGCACTGAAACCTTTGTCCTTTACAACTGCTTTGCATAGAAAATGAAGATAAAAGGCATGGAAGGTCTCTTTTGTGCCTTTTATTTTTTCAGAATTTCGAAATGGCATTCTTCAGAAATTTGTCTACATGGGTTCTGGCATTTTATACTCTGTTCTCAATGTGAAAAATAGCGTATATGTCCGGTTTTCTGTTCGCATAAGCTGTGAGTCCTTAGCTGAAAATTGGTTTTAAAAATAATTTTTTTTTATTTTTAGTTTAAGATTTAACACTTTCACAACACTTATTCTACTCTACTTTATTTCAGTTGGTTTTACGATATGAGCAAGGTAGTGCGCAGTCAGCTACAGTATATCTGACTTAATTTTTAATTCACATTTTATTTTACATTATTTTTGTTACATTTATTTACCTTTCAACAATCCCGTTTCATCTTTCGCAAATTCCCAGCTACTTCAATAGGCCTCTGGGTAAACGTTAAGTGAGCATTTTATCCTAATCTTTTTCCTTGCTGTTCATCTTCTCATCAGATTCCCTTTCAATGATGTCGAGAGTCCTGGCTATGAGTTTGGCTTTATCTATACCCTGTTCGTAACTATCTTTGTGGTGCTTTATGCCTCGGCTGTGGATGGACTGTTCATATCGTTTGCAATTAATTTGCGTGCCCATTTCCAGGCGCTGCAACAAGACATTCGCCTGTTGGCCTTTGGGCAGGATGAGCAGCTGGTAGAGCAGCAGCTGGCCGATGTGGTCGAGTACCATGTGCAGCTCCTTAGCCTATCCAGGCAACTGCGGCACATCTACACACCCATCGTGTTTGGACAGTTCTTCATCACCTCGCTGGAGGTAGGCGTTATTATCTATCAGATTGTGACGGTGACTATAAACACTATAACATATACTATGTATCTTACTGAAGCTATGAAAACCTTTCCAGCACTTAGATTCGATTATGGCTCTACTTGTGTATTTTTCTTTCTTCTGTTCCATTATGCTGCAACTGTTTATATACTGTTATGGTGGGGAAATTATCAAAGTTGAGGTATCTAAATCTGTATTTGAAGTTATCTGCATATGTATTTCCCTACATACTTGAATTTAATTTACATTTATATCAAATTCTATATATGTCCCCAGAGCTTACGAGTTGGGGTGGCTATCCAGACATCCAATTGGCATTTGGCATCACATAAGCAAAGACGCTCCTTAACTTTTATTATGCATCGTTCTCAGCGCGAGGTGCTCATCAAGGCGGGCTTCTACGAGGCTTCCTTGGCCAACTTTCTAGCGGTAAGTGATAGATTGACAGATGGACATCGATGTGTACCTGATACCTCGCTTTGATTTGTTGCAGATTCTTCGTGCTGCCATGTCGTTCATTACGCTCATTCAATCTATAGAGTAAAATTCACACACAAAAATCAATAATTAATTCAAATATATTTCTCCCAGTTAAGAGCAGCAGGCATATACATATCCGTATATTATATTCACGTTTGCGTATCAAAATTTGAATACGCTTTGTAACATATAAAATCCATTCCATAATATAATTTATGTATTTGATAAAATCAAAGCGTTAATTTAGCACAAATGCTTTAAAAATTTAGTAGATAATAGAATACAAGCTTCTGTAGAAAATAGTCGACTAATAAATACTCATATGCACAAAAGTAATGCACTTAAAAATAAAAATAGCTGCAAAGTGCAGAGTATATGTAAATTGTCTCTGTAAAACTTGGTTTCTATTGATTATAAATGCTTAAAGCGGGCATTGAATTTCAATGAAAAAAACATAAATCAAATCTAGATTGAAAATATAATCAATAAGCAAGGTTGATAAGCTCAATGGGTGCATTGGAAAATCGCGCTATAAATGGCAAAATGTGGAACACAAATCGTCAATTGGCAACTGTAGAGCGATCAACTCGAACAGCGAACGGGCGTTAGCAGGTGTGTCTGTCTATCCGATATAAAATGAGTAACAGTAAGTAACAGAGTAAGTTAAACGTATTAAGGCTCTGAAGTCGTAATTAAATCCCTTGGCCTTTGTTACAGAGCTTACACTGGGCTTACTGCAGCTGCCTGCAGGCAGTGACGTGGCGGAGAATGTGCGTCGAGCGCTGGAAAGCATTACGCAGCTAAAAGCTGACAATCCGCAGCTACAGCTGGCCATACTACCGGAGAGCTTCAACGGACCATACAGTATTGAGGAGTTTGGTCGGCATGCTGAACCTGTACCGGATGGCCCCACTTGTCAGGCGCTGTCCAAACTGGCCCGCAAGTTGGGTATCTACATCATTGGCGGCAGCATAATTGAGCGGGATGCCCGCAAAAGGCTGTACAACACGTGCACTGTCTGGGCGCCCAATGGCCAGCTAATTGGCCGACATCGTAAGGTAAGTGCATTGCACATAATTAAGCAGATCTGCCCAGAATGCAGCCACCCTCTCCCTTTCCAGTTGCATCTCTTTACAATGAACATTGAGCCGGAACAGCTTGGCGGCGTGCAGTTCGATGAAGGCGAAGCCTTGACCGCAGGCAACGAGCTGACTGTGGTGCAAATCGGAGCGCAAAAAGTCGGCATTGGCATCTGTCATGACAAGCGTTTCGAGGAGTTGGCGCGTCTCTATCGCAACATGGGTAAGTGCTTCTGTTATGATACGCATTTATAGAATCTTGTATTTGTATTTATACATATTTATATATATATATATATATATATATATATATATATATATATATATATATATATATATATATATATATATATATATATATATATATATATATATATATATATATATATATATATATATATATGTATATACCTTTGCAGGGTGCTCCATGATTGTTTATCCCTCGGCTTTCTGTATCTGTCAGGGCCCCATGCACTGGGAGCTATTGCAGCGGGCTCGTGCCATGGATAATCAACTGTTTGTGGTTACCTGTGCTCCCGCTCGCAACAACATGTCCGGCTATGTGGCATATGGACATTCGATGATTGTCGATCCCTGGGCGAGAGTATTGCGCGAGGCGGGCCATGGACGTGAACTGATTGTGGAGACAATTGGTAAGTGGATTAGACGGCGTACCACTCGCTGAGAGATCTACTAAATGCCCCACTTCTCAATAGATTTCGACACGGTGGATGAAGTGCGTCGCCAGATTCCCATCTACAAGCAGCGGCGCACTGATATATACGAGCAGGCCAGGGCGAACTTTTAAAAACTGGGGTGCGTCTTAGAAATGTGAACAACTCTAAATAATTATTATTTAAGTTTGTCTTTTAGACTAGCAGATGCCCTATGATTGGTCGTAAATCAATATTTTACACTAATAAACGAAATATAATCATGAAAAGATTTATGATAACTTGGCATTGAGTGTCACTGTATATAATAGGTCATTCAAAATTAGTAGGTCCATAGGTGGATCTATAGTAATCAAAGTTGCAAGTTCTAAAATAGTTGTGGATGGTCCGGTTCACGACTTATGCCAACTTTTTGGTTGCCTTGGCTTTGCTTAAAATCTGGTTTTCCAATTAGCCTAAATTAACATTGTTCAAAGTTCAATGCCTGTCGCATGATACCCCTGAAAGATTTTACTTATTTTACGGAGTATAATTAAGTCACCCGAGCAGCGGGAGAGCAATTGAACAGCTGCTGATACGACTCGACATCAGCTCTTATCAGCGCTTGAGCTTGGGCAACGGCGGATGCCAGCGATATAGCTGGCTATACAGCTTGTTGCTCAGTGTATTCCAATACGCGTTGAGGAAACAACAACGAGAAGAGTAAAAGCTTAAGCCAAAGCAAAAAATCGAAATTGAGCAACAGTGGGACAAAAGATGTGGGCTGCTCCACTGACTCTGCTACTCTGCGCCTGCTTGGGCGCTGCGGAGGCGCAGATTGCTTACACAGGCCACCTTTCCGAGCTGCGCATCAAAGAACTAAGCCAGCTAGCAATGCGCATGGAGCACTCCATTAACGCCAAGAAATATGCCTGCGATAGCTACTACGATCACGTCTGCAGTCGCAATCGGCCCCTCTTCTCGGTTATGGGTAGGTACTAATAAATAAATAAATAAAACTGATATCCTGTTCCTGCCTTGATACACAATGTCTTTAGTCTATCGATCGACTGAATCGAATGAAAAAAATTTATGTTGGTTGTTTCCCATAATTTATGTAAATTCCTCCCGCAGGTCACATGCCTCCAAGCAGCGATCTCATCCAGCTACTGACCAAGCTGCAAAACGATTCGGAACAGTTCGAAGCGAAGCAGAAGCTGATCGACTTCTTCATCTCGTGCAACACACTGAAGTCCTTGCAGGATTGCTATCGTGAGACATTTGAGTACTTCAAGCCGCTATTCGGCTACATCATTACCAAAGACCTGGTGGAGGGCAGTTCTCATGAGTTGAGCGACTTTCGGGATCTAATCCAACGCTTTGTGGATCGTAGTAAATCAGTTTTTGGAACCGATTCCCACCCATTGAGGAACCGATTGCAGACGTATAAGGAGAAGTTTGCCACGCCCAGTATATATTTCTATGCGGGCGATCTAAATCGGGAATACGCCGGTCTGCGCATCTATCGGGAGAGCTACGAGCACAATTTGCGAAATCTCGAACAACATCGCAAACGCAACTCCACTTTTGAGCTGGGTGTGCAGCGGACGATGCTCGACTGGAGCTTGTATCTGTATCAGAGTCGGTACAAGCCCATGTCCTACTTCTATCCCACGTTCACGGTACATCTGTATATGACCATGTTTAACATTAGCGAACGGCAAAGGGATTCAACTCATTTTCGGGAGGAGGCGGAGTGCCTTAAGCTGCCTCAGTACGTTAACGTGCTAAGCGAGGCTCGTATGCTTGCTGTCATCTATCTAAAGAGCTTTAGACATACCTGGCAAGAGTATAGCGACTGGATACAGTCCTCAACAAAGCATCGCGGGATCTACGACCAAGAAAACGAGATACTTCGACACTATCAGTTGAGCAATAAGCGCATCTTCTTCACACTCTTTGCCCAGAACTTTTGTGAGTTTGGCAAGGAATTAGCCGAGCATGTCTTTTACCTGGGCCTCAAGGAAAACACGGACTTCTTTAATACTTACTCTTGCGGCTATCAGACGGAAATCACCAGAAATTGTGTTTAAAATAATGTGTAATTTATAATGTTTTCTGTAAGCCAAGTTCAAATCATTAATTATCATATTAAGATAAGGTTTGTATAATATATATATATACTTATATATATACATATATATATATATAATGTAGTATATGTAGTTTGATATATATAATCTTTGAATTGGAGATCGGAAGTCTATTTCAGTTGATGATAGCCTTCCAAAATACCTGTTTTCAACTAGTTGCCTAGGGTATGTCGTGTGCTTAGCTTTCAGGGGACATTCATTGGCGCGTCCTTCGACAGATTTCATCCTGTTAGCCGGCCGGCTGCACTTAATCCTTTTGGCCGGCTTGTGGTTGCGTGTTAGCCAAAGCCTGCACTGCCTTTGCTTTCTCCTGGCGAAACGCGTGCACCTTGTCGAAGTAATCCCTGGCCTGCTGTCGGCGATAAAGTTTGGCCAAATCGCAGCTGCTCTTGCCGAGGCCATCCCGCGCTTCGAGGTCGGCACCGTGTGTCACCAAAAGCTTGATAAGCTCCAGTCCAGCATCCATAACCACTGCGGGGTATAAATGAAACGGCAGGTAAGGCCGAATAAAACTGTTTAACTTTGAAGTGGCCAACTGTCAATTATTGCTAAGAGTGATATTCGCGAATATATATGCATGATGAACGCGAAAATATATTTACAATTTTAGTGGGCTACACAGACTGGAGGACATGGCAGGATCTATTTAGCTTATTATCCCAATATATACTGAATGGATTAGGATCTCTGCATGTTGCATTTGCTTGTCAAACAAAAATAATATACCCCAAATACTCACTTTTGTACATTCCCGTTGGCCCACTCACCTGCCCGCATTAGCAGTGTCCAGTCACAGGCATCTTTTGCCTCCAGATTGACACCAGACTCCAGCGCGAATTTCACCATTTCAAACTGATTGGCATCCACTGCGCAGTGCGCGGGCGTCATTCCATTGCAGTCGATCGCCTCCAGCTGCGCCTTTTTGTTCAGCAAAATGCGGGCCGACGGCAGATGACCATGATAGAACGCTAGCTGCAATGACCAGGCGAGCTATTAGTGGAACCAACCCGAGCGATCCTTTCCACTCACATGCAGCGGGCTGCGTTTGTTGTGTGGATTGCCCTGATGGACACTGCAGCCAGCGGAGAGCAGGAGATCGATGATGCACATCTCGCCCTGAATAATGGCATTTGCTAATGGGAGATACCCGTTTGGGCCGGGATAGTCCACCAGGCTGGGTCGCCGGCGTAGCATGCGCTTAACCAGAAATTGCTGCGACTTGCGAATGGCCCGATACAAACAGTTTGTAGATGGCAGCGCTGCTTCTGTGGTTGCCTAGAGCATTACAGAATTATTTCAATTAAGTACTTCAGTTAATAAGTGTATATACAAAATAATTTGACTATGAGTACTAGATACCTATATATATATATATATATATATTAAAATAACCACAAGGTATAACTAGCATATACACAAATGTGTTCATGCGCATTGTATGCACATGCATGCATGTGGGCATATGTGTGCATGTGTGCTTATGCGCATATGTATACATTTCTGCATGTATGAATGCATGCATCTGTGCACGTGTTCATGCAAATATACAGATTTAAATTTGCATGTATGTTCTCATTTGGCAAACACAGATGAAGTTTACTATTTGCTGCACTGCAGAAACAAATAAATAAATAAATATAATGAATTCAAGTAAGTCTCACAGGCTTTCGTTATTTAATTGTAGGAGCTGTGATCAAAAGTAAACTTTCTTTACATAGCAACATGGAGATACCTACGTGTATGGATATATGCGTTCATGTATGTATTGGCGATTGTATGTTTGTCTATACCAAATGTAGACCAGGTATACTAACTCAATAAATAATAAGTTTCTATGTGATTCTCATGACATTAAGTTGTATATTAATTTCGATATGTGAACATACTCTAACTTTAGTTAATCTTTATCTTGGAATCCTACCAAATTCTCATTTTCATAAATATATATGTGTTATATGATATAAAAATATATGTAAAGCCAATTTTAAAAAAAGGTAGAAGAAGATTTTTGAATAATAGAATTAAAAAGTGTCTTGATAATGATGAGTTAAAATGTTTGATAGACATAATAAGAGCAATCAGCGTTTTACAATAATGTCCGGTGAGATGGCCAGTGTCTCGTAGTGGCTGCCATCAGGAGCGGGTCGTAGAGCTCGGATGCGTAATCGATAGCCGAAGTTCTCCTCCAGGTGGTGGACGGTCTGGGGACTCGAGCTGGTCCAGAGCACCTGCTGCCAGCCGTGTCGCCTGTGGTACTTTTCGATGCTGTAGACGGAAACGGGATTCTGGCTGGGTGTCCAGTCGATACAGACGCTGTTCACCGTCTGCTTCAAGATGCGCGCCTCAAAATCAAACCACGCGGGCACCAACGGGAGCGGGGAATCGATTGGATGCAATGGTATCGTTGTGGATTGGCTTGCACTTTTATTGTTCATGTGGTCCTGCTGGCTCGACTCCTGATTGTTGTTTATATTTTCGGACATGCTGCAAGCCGTATATACACACATTTGGCCAATTTGCCAGCTTTATTGGTTTTGGCCACATGCCGACTGAGCCGGCTCAGCTTTGATTCCTATTCCCAATCCTATTTCCCAGGCAACGTCAACAACAATGGAACAACAGAAACAGACACATCAACAACAACCAAGGAAATTGGCTTTGTCGATTTCACTTTGCCCGCAATTCAGCCCGCTTACCCATCTCTTATTCACTTTCAAAGAGTCCATTAAACTGTTGTTTAACAATGTAACGCATAAAACAAAAATACAAATATCAATCTGTTTGTATTAAAACCAGTTTCCGTAAATAAATTTCCGTGGTTCAGTTTATGGTCCGAAATAATTAAGGTAAGAGCATTAAATTTGGGACACTCGGGTAATATGAATTTTTTCTGGTTTATTTTGGTTGTTAAATCAATAAATTGTTGCAACATTGCTGGTGGCTGTTGGCTGTTGGCTGTTGATTGCTTGTCCTGGCGCCCATTTCGCTGTCCACTGCAGCAGAACTCAAATGTATATCCGTGTTGGCTGTTAAAAGGGGCGAAGTGCGAGAGGAGGGTAGAGAAATAGAAACAGAGATAGAGACAGTAGGAGAGAAAGAAAGAGAGAGGGCGAGAGACAGAGAGTGGCGCATGCAGTAGTCAGCCCAGATGTATGTAGTTTTTTGATCTACCAAAACTGAAACTGAAACTGAAACTTTTCTCTGTATTATATCAATGTTTGAGTGTGCATGTGTAAGTGTGTGTGTGTGTGTGTGGCAGATTGCTTACTTAACGACCCTTTGACACACTCTGCAAGTGGGAACAGGACTTATAGGATAGGAGATAGGGGATAGGGGCTGGAGCAGGTTTCGTTTATCTGTCGCGCGCATTGTGCCAACTCATCGACCACTACAAAATTACAGACTCAAAGGGCAGCATACAAAGGGAGGTAGAGATATCGTACTCGTAACTGGGATGACGAAGCAAACACAAAAGCTATCGCACACAGCCTGCCACACACATACACCTAGCCTGCTACACTCGCCCACACACACACACACAGCAAGGCATGCAAAAAAAATTATCATTTGTCAAAATCACAACATGAAACCGTTTTAAATTAAGCCACTCCGCCGTGTATATAAGACCACGCCTCTTCCTCTCTCACGTTCCTCCGCTCCCTTCCCAGCTAAAAAATGACATTTTGTCTGCGGCTGAAGTGAAGTTTAGTTGTCATCTTTGGCGGCAGAGGCAGCGGCAGCGGCAAAGGCAGTGGCAGCTCTTGAATTCACATTGATTGACGACGACCGCCAAGTATATGCCACCCCCAGGGAAATGAGCTGCTGGCTAAAGGGAGAGGTGCTGCGGTTAGGGGTGAGGGCAGCTTGTATTAAGTATCATGCCTGTCAGCTGGCAGCTAGAAGTGAGGGGTAAATTAACTTTATCATTTGGCTTGGCATTGTGAAAGAAATCAATTTTGAGCGCTAAGTGCGATTGCTCCATTGCATTTTCAATGGCATCGCGTTTCAAGCAAATCATTTTCCAGCTACGAAACAATATAAAACGAAATATGAAATAAATATTAATAGAAATAAATGAATAAAATATATGCAGTGAATTTGATTACTTCTCTGAATGAGTGTCAGCATTTTAAGAAGATATTTTGGTTTCTCTACACTTAAGAATAATCTTTGATCTAAATTTTTGTTTAAATGAAAAAACAAAAAATAACCCGTAATAGAAAACATAAAAACAATAAATCTTAAAGGCACCTAAGAGTAGAAAAACATGTTAGGAAATCTTCTTATATTAAAGACCCGAGTCAATTAGAAAAAAAAATGATAATGATAATGAAATAAATAAGAAGTAATATGCAGTCATACATCAATGATGTTAATTATTTTGTTTAGAGTACTAAACCAGTCATTTATAGTAATAGATATACAAATATTTATAGTCGATGTATCTTGGAAAAATAAGAACACGAAGAGGGAATATGCTGCATAAGCAAAGGCAGCAGTTGAAGTCCTTCTCTCAGCAGTCTTTAAATCACCCAACAAAGCCGAAAACTGCTGGCACGCTCCAAATGTGGCCAATTTGGCTGGCATAGGCAGCATGGAACAGGCGGCAAAAGGCAATGCCAAAACAATCATAACAAAACCAATAGATGTTAGCGGAAAGGAGAGGGGGCGGAGTAGGCTTAGACAGGAGCGAAAAGAATAACGAAGGAAGCGCTCAAGACAGGTGGCATAAAACGTAATGGGTTTGATTTTAATCTAAATAATGGGCTCTGCGCCGCGTGCTGACGTACATGGCTTAATTAAATAATTTATATAAATTACCTATACGCCTCTTACACGCTCGCATACACACACACACGCATACATTGGCTATAAATGTAGGCGCAAAGCGCGCGCGCGTTCTCGGCGTGTATGTGTGTATGTGTGAGTCAGGTGTTGCCACCTCGCCCGTAAAAATTTCAGTAACTTTTTCGTTTATTTTTTGGGGGGTAAACAAGACAGTCAGGCTTTAGTCTGTTTTATCAGCGCTTCGTGTACGCTCGACAACTTCCGGTGCGTGTGCTAAAAATTTACAAGCGGAACATTTGTATAAAAAAGCAGACGATAAACAACAAAACACTCACACTCACACATGCATACACACGTCTGTCGCCGGTTGCCATATCCGCGCATTTGTTAATCAGCCAACAATTTGCCTGTGCAAGCAACTGGCAAATACATTTAACAGTTAACATATATCTTATTGTCGCATTGCTACACTATCAGCCTTTTTTCAGCTAGCCAATTTAAAGTCAGCAAGCTTTTTTTCGGCCAAGAGCTTTCGTTTGGGGTCAACTGTCAAAGCTGACAGTCAGCCAGCCAGCCAGCCAGCCAGTGGGCGGTCGAATTGAGAGCCACTCGATAGCTGCTCTCGTTCTGGCAGTCGTCCAACAGCTAGCAAGCACTGTTTCTCTCCCACTCTCTTTCTCACTCTCTCACTCGCTTACTTATTCACGCTCTCGCTAGCTGTGCGCTCTTTGCATGTTGGCGTTGTAAACTGTGTGCAGTGAATAACAGTTATTTGGTATTTTCGTTGTAGTTGGGCTCGAAAAGTGGTTTTTGTGTATGCCAGTGGCGAAACGGATTTGTTGTTGTTTTTACGCCGCGAGCAGAGCAAAGTGCTAAAGAAAATAGTAATTTTTCAAGAATTATTGTTGTTGTTGTTGCGTAGTGCGTTTAACGGTGCCTTCAACGGTTGTAGGTAAGCGAATCCCGCTGCGGCCCATCAATAATACAAGTGCACAAATTTTTCAACATTTTATATAAATGAAAAAATAAAATGAAAAACCCTCATTGGAAACAAAGTAAACGCCATCCGCGTTGCCCACTCATTACCCAGGGGAAAACGCAATTCGCCTAGGGCCAGAACGTGACATTCATCTCAAGCAGAACTAGCTCAGGTAGCCAGAGGTGCGGGGCTGTCCAACGGTAATAAGCAATTTGTGGCTACAAAAAGAAAAAGGAAAATAAGTAGAAGCTAAAGAAAATATAATTGATTGCTATATAAAGCAGAGGCAAAGAAACTATAATTGATAAAGTGCAAGACAATAAAGTTGGAGAGCATTTGTTCGATTTATATCAGACTAATTAGAATTCTTGCGACAGACAGGCAGACACTTTACCCTAAAGGCAATTGATGCACTGACCACTGAACAGCGGACGTGGCAAAGAACTTTGCAATTTCCTACTTTCAAGCTGTGCGTTTCCGCTGAACCACAAAAGTTAGCTCTGTGTGTGTGAATGTGTGTGTGTGTGTGTGTGTGTGTGTGTGTGTGTGTGTGTGTAAGCTAATGGCAAGTGACAGGGAGAACAAAGGCGTCAGGCATAACTCTTTCGCAGCTGTGTGTGCCATATGCTGAGCTTATCAGCGCCATTTGGGTACATCACTCCTATTATGTTCGTTATTCTTTTTTTGGGGGGTGGAGACAGGCTATCTCAACAACAACAAATCAATAACGCATAATTTGCCCATATGTAGTGCTAAGCGTAAAACTCAACATTTCTGACGGACTTCTCTCATTTGCGTGGCGCAGGCGCCGGAGCCGGCCACAAATAAGTAGGCAACACTTTTTATTTCAAAGTCAAAAAGTCAAAAGAGAACGAGAGCGAGAGAGAGAGAGAAAGAAAGAGAATGCGCGCGACTGTAAGCAGTTCGTATAAAAAATTATGTAATAGAAATAGAAGTAGATGAAAGGCGACGACAAATAAATATATTATTAGTTAAAAAGCTAGAAGCTATTATGTACGCACGCATACACATACACGCACAAAAACATAAATGTACATACATGCAGGAAGCGTTTCGTTGAGCCTACTCGAAAAGCACGTTAGACTAATGAGCCCTGGCTCCCGCCCATGCGTTAGAGCAGTACAGCTAGTGGGCACTCACTCAAAACATTAGGCGGGGAAATTTGCAAAAGCTTTGGCAAAAATGTTTGCTGCTGAGTGGAATTGTGTGAGTGAGTGCTTTTGCTTGTCGTTATTTGTTGTAAGTGTAGGCGCCGTTACGGCTGCGACGCCGACGCTGGCGCCGCAGCTGCCTACAGCTGGCTGTCTGGCTGCCTCTGTTCTGCTTTGCTCTGCTCGCTGCGCGCCGCAACGGCCCGAGTTTTCCATGTAGGCGACTCGGCCGTGCGACACAGAAGAGTGCGAACATAGCATGAAGTAAGAAGCGCCCGTATTAAATACGAAAGTAAAGTGCAAAAAAAAGTATTGAATAAAACAAAAAAGAAAAACATACTAACACATACGCATATGCTATATATATATATATATATATATGTATTATATATGTATATATATGTATATATTTACATACAGATATGTATATGTATCTGATTGTGCGTGTACATCAACACTCGCTTAACAGATATATAATAATATAATACACAGATATATAAAGCAAATACACACTCGCATTTACAGCTTTTTCAAATCGATAAACAATAAAACAAAATTAATTCAATTATAAACAATTACATTGCTGCTTGCTGAGCTGCATTGGCAGTAGCGAGCTAAGAAACGGCTGAGACGGCGACAGGGGCAGCCGTGGAGTGGAAGGCGAAGGCTATTTTATGTAATGGGCGGACCAAAAGTGTCAAAGTTTTTAAAAATTTGATTAAAACAGAGTTGTCCACACCGTGTGTTACGTAAAAATGTTGTCTGTGTATGTGTGTGTGTGTGTGTGTGTCTACCTATATGCCGCACTCACGCCTGGCCCAGCCTCGTAATGGGCACTTACGTGCACGCTCGCATAAAAGAAACCCTAATAAAGAAATATCGATAAAAACAACAAAACACGAACACACATATGCACTGAAAAAATAACAGTATACAACATCGCCGAATACTGAATTCACTTGAACACAAACTTACCGCAGTTACATGTACATCATATGTATTTGCATTGAGTCTGATTTTGAACATAATAGATACTATTATATGATATGATGTTTCCTATGCTAATCACTTTTTCTATCTTATATACTATATAGCTTCAGCTTCAGCTTTCTATATATTCCAAAAATTAAAAACACAATTATATAGTGTGCCGATCCATTCGAGGGCTTAGGTCATAGCAAGATAGACTGACTAAAAACATGACAAACAACTTTTTACTTCTAAAATCAATCTTTATAGAGATTGCTCAATAAACAAAAGGGGTATTATTTATTGTCTTCTTAAACATGAATTCAGAAATTTTATACATTGTATATGTGATATGTTGCACATTTCGTAACAAAACTGAAATACCCTTTGCATAACAATATACTCTTGAATAACTGTAAAGAAACACACTCAATAGGCTGCCTCTGTGTAAGTGTATGTGTATGAATGTGCTTCTGTTTAAATTAGCTGCAATGTCAATAGGTTCTTGTGTTATGTGGGGCTCAGTGCTCAATAGAGCTGACCGCCAAAGCAAACTCATTAAAATTGTTTCGCTCTTTCTTTCTTATCAACTATCTATCCATTCATCCCTCTCACTCTCTCTGTATCTCTATCTATCTTTTTAAGCAGTAAATTCAAACAGTTTTATTTTTGTTCTTTTTATCTGTGTTTACTTTGCAGCAAACTCTTTCTGTCTGATGCTCGTTCTTCTTAGTGGATTTCTTTAAAAACAACACAAACAACTTTCTAAAACTTTGCTTCTTCTTCTACAACAACTACAACTACAACAACAACTGCATCACCAACAACAACAATCACACCATCTAGAACAACAACACACACGCACAGCAGCACACGCAAATCTAAGCGGAATATTTACGGAACAGTAGGTAAGTGAATGCACAGCTGCCCAGCTGAAAAGTATCTAAAAGTAGCTACAAGTATCTCAAAAGTATCTCAAAGCGTTCAAAGTATGCGAGAAGTACGCTTCAAGCTGGCAACTCACTAAAACTCTGCATAAACTTTGCGCATTTTCACGCGTGAAGTGGCCAGACACCGCAAAGCACACCTGATTTACCAGATTTACCCCCTGCCAATTCAGCTAACAGTCACCTAATGAAAAGTTTTGATTTGTGCCCACTGTTAAAAAAGTTCTCCCTAGCAGTTAACTTTGACAAAGCTTGCTCTGCGTATACTTAATAGCGTCTTATCCTTGAGGTGAGCTCTAAGGCACCAATGCAGCAGGCAGGTACATAGTGAAAACTTTTGATTTGTGCTCATTGTAGAAACTGTTGAAAAAGTGTTTCGCCTTAACATTTGACTTTGATTGGATCGCACCGCATGTACTTAATATTTCTTAGGATAAATGATTTATTCCTGCAAATTTAGCTGAAAATACCTTATGAAAGGCTTCATTAGTGTGAACCGTACAAATGAAATCGGCTAAGAAATGTGTTGCCTGAAAATTTCAGTTTTGCGAGGCTCAAGCTGCAGGTATATATATATATATTGATTTCTCTGATAAGAAATGCATATCATTATAGGTAAGATATAAAGGCATCAACATTTGCCTTGTGTGTCCACTGTAAAGAGGGAAAAAGTCTTACGAATTTTGTGTTAACAGACTTTGGTTAGGTAACACTGTATATACTTAATATCATCTCATCCATCATCATCTCAGGGGCTCTCTGGAGCCCCTGCTCTACCCCTTGCTAATGATATTGCGTTTTAACCAAACTTTCGCGTATACCTGATATAAGGCCTTGTCATCCAAAATAGGTATTTGCCGTCTCTCGGAAATGTAGATAAGTTTAATCCAATAAAAAGTTTATATTTGTACTCCTAGCTGCGGTTGGTGCGTACCGTAAAAGTTGTAAAAGGCTTTCCTGTGAACTCGACATACGTTGCATATTCTTAATATAGTTACTTCGCCCTTAGAACCACTCATGTCTACAAATTATGTTTAAATTCGTCAAAAGAAAAGCTTTGATTTGCTCCACTGTAAAAGTGAGCCGCAGTTGGCAAAAGGGTTTCTACTTGACATTGGGCTTTGGGTAGGATTAGGCCGCGTATACTTGATATTGCTGGTGACCCCTTGACCCCATCCTCCTGTTAAGGAGCTCCATTTACTGCGGCGTCATAGGAACGAACAAAACTCAACTTGGCTTATTTGCGTGTTTATTGGCTTTAGCTTTTCATATCAGAAAAACAACTTCAAACGTAATTGGATAGCCCAGCAAAAGAAATACGAATTGGCTTTTGTTGGGGCACACCTGAAACAGCGGCAGCTGCTGTTTCTGCTATTGCCCCATCAAATTCTAAACACGAAGCCCATAAATTTTCGCCTTTTATTTACATATTTTATAGTAGGAGCAGTCCCAAAGCCTGGACTAGGCTGTTAAAACCCTTCTGTTTCGAGCAACTTGCCAGCCAACTTACCAGCTTTTGGCTTATAAAACAGAAGTTAGTTCGGGTTTGCCTGATTACCAGTTGTCCTGCAGGTATAAAAACACAGGCTTTGTATATTTAACTCGATTTTAAAATTTGGAATTAGGGACTTAATAATTACGTACTCTAGGCAGTAGACTAAGCACTCAAACTCCTAAAAGTATAACGATAGAGCGTAAAATAGAAAATTATGTTTACCGAATATGAGACCCGTTTCTGAAAAGCAACAAGTCTTAAGAGGCTACATTAATGTTTCAAATCTTGTCCCAAAAAAACACAGAATTTGCACAATATTAGAATCTGCTCTAAAAAGGTTTTCTACTTCAATACTTTTGAATTTTGAGTTAGTCTTAATAAAATGCTTAGAATATGGAATTGGTATTATTATTATAGGATTGGCGTAAGCCTTTATAGACGAAATTGAACAAGTTGCAAAATAGGTATGGTCGAAGCCGAGAAACCCAGTAAATTTAACTTTATATAGTAAGTAAGCTCTCAATGTTTCATAGATCGTTAAGAAAAATACAGTAAATTAACGCAGACCCCTTGCTCCGTTAACAGCACAGGGTATGCTTAAAGTAAATTTCGTAAAAGGAAAATATGTTTGTCTTTTATTTTTTGTTAGTGAGTCCTGGAGGAAACTGAGGGCTGGGTGTTGGGTGTTGAGCCCCAATAAACAATTCTGTTGACGCGTGGCCGCAGGGCGCCTGAAAAGCTAAAAATTCTTTGCAGCGCCAGCTTAATTCATTAGCTTTACGCAGGAAACAGGCAGGCCGGCAGGCCGGCAGGCTGGCAGGCTGGCAGGCTGGCAAGCGAGGGGGAGAGTGGAAGGGAAAGTATGTCCTGAGTCCCGTACATCCTGACGATCTGTCAGGCTATCTGTATATTCGCTCTGCCTGTCTGCCTGTCTGCCTGCCAGGCGTATGCTTTTTATGTCAAACTAATTTGGTTGCTCGTTTAGCTGGGCGTTGTTTTAATTTGTTGCAGCCCCAGTCCCGTTCCAGCCACGCCCCTAGCTTAAGTTTGTTAGCCCAATTTGAGTAAATATTAATACATGGCCATGAAGCCGTTGGTACTAGATGAAAATGCAAATGGAAATGAAAATGAAAATAAGCCGTCCCTACGATATTTTACAAAATTGCAAATTTTCTCCTCCGATTCTCGTTCCTGCTGCGCAAACCAGTATATTGGTTTTTTTCCTAAACTATACTGAAGACTATCCCAAGTCCTAGAGAGTTGAAAGTTACCAAATTTCGAATATGGAAGACATTCTTAACCAATTAGCTCAGCAAGTCTTTAATCGCAAAGCAAATTTGTTAAGGCATTTGGACTGTGAGCGAGTATTAGACCATCGGTTACGAGCAACTACCAAACTCTTATTTAATTTTTATGTTGCGCCCACATTCATTAGGACATTATTGTGCGGGGCCTCAGATAATATTAGATTATGTGTAGTAGTACAACTGGCAGGCAGGCTGGGCTGGGCTAGGTTGGTAATTCCAGAAATGTGTTTCATACACCCTCACGCACACAGGCCAGCTGTAAACTGAGAACTGTTCGCTCGGACAGTCGGCGGCATTTAAGCTAATCGGCTTAAAGTATCAGGGGTACAGCCACTGGCACAGGTGACAGGACAAGTTGGATGTAGGGTACAGAAGGAGAGCTCTGGGGCTCATTGTCCTAAGCATTGTTCTGTTTGAACACAATTTAATTTGCTTGGCTTTTTTCTTTCTCTCTTACAGTTTGGTTTTCTTTTCAGTTGCGGAGTTGGGCGCAACGAAAGCCGTGACTGCACTTTCCAGCATCAGCAGCAGCATCCACGCCCAGAGATCCAACCAACAGGAAACAGCAAGAAATAAAACACAATGGCGGCGTTTATTGCGAAACAGATGGTTGGAAACCAATTAAGTGCCGTTAAAGGTAAGGAAAACCTAAAAACAAAAGTTACCGGAAAGCAACTAGTTTTAATGCAAAACGTAAACAAAACCAATACCAAATTTTATATTATTAAAAACAATCGCAAACGAAGAAAAATAGTTTTATTATAATAAAGTAATAATTGTCAGTAAACTAGAAAGAGGTCAAAGGGATCTGCGACATGAACACGAACATATATTTCTAAGTCGATCTATGCATATCTTTCCATGGAAAGGGATTTGGAATTTTATATATATATATATATAAATTATCTAATATGAAATACCTACATATTTTATCCATTTCCTTCAATTACTTTTCATATTTGCTTAATCTAACTTAACATGACCGAAAGTTGTTTCTCAAGAGATACTCATAGTAGTTAATCTTTCGTAAAGTGTATAGAGATTGTGCATACTCCTCCTTTCATTTAATTTACTTTATTATTTCAATATAAATATTTCTTTCTGTGCATCGAATAAAAATG
The DNA here is from genome assembly GCA_035045365.1 of Drosophila leonis. Classification (NCBI taxonomy): domain Eukaryota; kingdom Metazoa; phylum Arthropoda; class Insecta; order Diptera; family Drosophilidae; genus Drosophila; species Drosophila leonis. Next base: position 112,427 of record JAWNPC010000284.1, on the reverse strand, counting down.
GATAAAATAATATAAAACTAAATTGTTAAGATGCGTGCAAAAGAGTTGATAATTCACAAAGAGCTAAAAATTCGAGCTAGATATAAAATTAACTAGCTTTGAAAGGGCCACATTTCTCGCTGCCTGCTATTTTCGTAATCTTAACTGAATCACAGGTAAATAAAAGCAAGAATTGGAAACACAAACGAACTTAATATGCAGCCATTCCCTACGGAGCAGTATCTTATATGATTATGCTTATGTTTACATGCATATGGATATATAGCTAAATGGGGTGAACACGTTCATGGGAACGTATGTATGCACATATACACACGCATATATATACATATATATATATATATATATATATATATATACATATATATATATATATATATATATATATATATATATATATTTTTTTTTTTTTTTTTTTTTTGGCACACCCGATCGATAAACATACATAATTCATTTTCAAGCTACTGAACAGCGCAGCAGATGGAGGCAAGTACAAGTAACTGCCACACATGAAAGTGGCTAACGCTTTTAGCTACCACGCCCGCACCTCCGGCACTCTTTTTCCCTAACTCTCTTAGCTGTTGTTGCTGTTTTTGTTTAATCGTTGGCTGTGCAATCGCTTGGAAAATCATTGAATGCTTTCAAAAACGCGGCACTAGAATATTTTATTTAAAACGCTTATCAACTGGAAGCATGCGACATGCCACAATGCAGCATATGGCATGTGGCAAGCATTTACATAGCCACTATATAATATGTATCTGTGTATCTAGGCGTATGTATTTGTGTGGCGTTAGGTGTGAAACAGGCTACCGCCCGTTGCTGCTGCCCTTAAGGCCGAGTAGCCATGCCCCAACTGCCAACTACCAAACCCAACCCCATTTCCAACTCGAAGTGCCCGCCCCCAACGTCGAATGGTTTCCTCTTATCAAGCGCAGAAATTCTGCACGAATGCGTCGCCAAGTGGTTCTAACAAATTGATACAGTTAATTGCGTAGATTGATGCTAAATTTACAGAGCTCTGGCAACGACTTGGCCCAGCCATAATACCACTTACAAAGAGCGAGAGCAAGCAGAGCAGAGACGTCTAGTTAGATAGATAGAGAGAGAGTGCGAGCTCAATCATTAGCCAACCCACTTGTCCACCCACCTGCCACAGGCACTTGCCACATGCCACTTGCCTCTTGCCACTTGTCAAGCTGTCGACTGCGGCTCTGCAAGGTGGCATTGATAGACTGGTCGAAAAACATGAAAATGCTATTAGCATGACCATAAAAATTGAGAAATCAAATCGAAGTACCATGTATTTGTATTTATATATATATATATATATATATATATATATATATATATATATATATATATATATATATATATATATATATATATATATTGTATATATACGTTGGCGCACGTATGCCGATTACCCAGTCACAAAACTCCAGATCCTATGTTGCCTCATTTTCTTTTTGCCAGCCACATATAGTTGTTCCAATTGTGAGAGAAATTATATAAAAAGTGTTTGAGCAATCGTTGACTGACTACAAGATATCCTGTAGACAACATTAAAGCAAACTTTGTATCAAAAGAGTTGTTGCTGAATATCAGATTATATTAACAGAGCTGTTGAGGCAAATAGCTTAGAAGTTTTTATAAACAGTGTCAACTAATCGAACACTGTTAATTATGTTAGGTGGATCACTTGCTCAAATATATACTAAGCTCTGGCAATATACCTTCTTTTTTTATACAGTTGATGGACTCAACTTGCCTGGCTGATCTAAAATGGAATAAAGTTTATGACCTCTAAAATCGTCTACTTATTCTCTTATATTTCTTAACACACTTTCGATTGGGCATAATAAAAGTAAGGAGCAAACCATAAAATATTTTTTGCAACGCCTGGCCAATAGCTGAAAACTGAATATTTTACTGCAATAGAACATTTCGAAATTTAGCTTTACAGCTTGCAATCTGTAAAACATTTTCCGCCCTGTTAGACAAGAGGAATGGGAGAGGATGCGTGCGTGTGTTCAGAGCATGGGCAACTAATGCGTTTCCATTGTCGTCTTCGTAGAGCACAATCGTTGAATTTATTTGAGTTGCTGTCGTGTTAGCCTTTATTACTATTGCCTGTATTATGCGAGGATAATATATATGGATTTGTCCAGTTGGAAGGAAGTAAGAGTAATAAATGTACCAAACGTGCAGACAGAAAATAACTCCATGATATATGAACTACAAATTACTTTAAGAATAACTACTATGTACTTTAATACAATTCAATTTCTCTTTTCTTACAGGTAAGCGTTTTGTTTGTGCACCTTAAACGAGTTCGTACTCAGCCTGTAAGTTGCATACAAGAAAATAAGCATATCTATACATAAGCTAATACCAATACCATATCGAACATTATTATATATGCGGCACACATTTCGATTATGATTTTAGCCTGACTTTCAGTTTTGAATTAAGAAACAGAAAATTGTTATTGATTGGCCTTAAAGCATGATTGAAAATAAATGACCATTTGACCATTTTTAGAAATTTGTTAAGATTGCGTCATAGACTCGTTCAAAATTGAAATTGAAAACAAACAAATACCTATTTATATTTTTTGTAACTCCTAAGTATAGTGTTGCACTTACAGAAATCCCACCTTATATTTTCTCTTTTTGTTTTTGGTAAACTACTCTACTTACTAACCCAAACACTATCATCAGAAACCATTTCTGGCTCGCAGTTGTCATTAGCTAGTCTGTCATTCAATTGATAACTACGTATTATATTATATACAACTTTATTGTATTCTATTTAAGCTTAAGTGCACACACAAATCATAAAAAGCGCCCATAACCAACTTGAAGATAAAATAAAATGTACATATTTGTACGCTCTTCCCTCTGTACCTATTCACGGCCGAACTTTACCTCATTGTAAAACACACACTAAACACAAGAGCTTGACAAACACCAGTAACAGCAAAATATAAAATACAAAACTCGGAAAACACACTCGCAAACACAGCCACAGCCACCTTCAAAACGATACCCAAGTGCACAGCAATCCTTAGAAATTTTCATGCACTTCACACAAAAAATATACAACAATGCCCCAAACGCCCTACTTTCCACGCCCTCATGGCCTCATGGCAACAATGAACACAGCTGCCAACGCCTTTATAAGAAATATACAGAAAAAAAACACACAATTCAATTTCTTCTATTACAATCTCTTCCTGCCTTCTTCTGATAAGGCTCTTTTATTTTTTTCTTCACAATATTTTTTTTTGTAAACGCTTTTTTTATTTTTTTTTTCACTGATATTAACATGAATTCCACGCCTCGTCACGTCTCGTATTATAAGACGCCGCCGGAAATTTAATACTTTCAGTATCGAAAATCTATCGGGGCTGACTATTTACCCAAATACGCTTTAATAGCAATACTTAAAATATACTTTACAATACACGGCTATTTAACGTTAGGTTTAACGTTAGGTTCAATGTCTTTCAACACTACAAATTCAAAGCTTTTATTTTGAACCATTTATATGCATTTTCCAATACAGATTTAAGGAATTCAGTCAAAAGTTGTTTAACCTATTCGAAAAACGCATATTCTGCTTATTGACTGACATTTTCTAAGCTATCTAACATAACTTTGAATAAGTTTCAAACTTGAAAACACAACTTAATACACCGTCTCCAACACACATATAAAACTTCCTATTTATGCGGATATCGTACCTACACTGCTCATTTTTCAAACTCAACAGCACTGAAACAAACTTTAATAATACTCTTTTAATAAACCATTCCCAACACTTACACACACACACAGAAAACTATTTACTTACTACTACTACTTTCTATCAACTATAATTTTCAACTTATTCAGCTATTCTACTTCTCCAACTCCCTCGCTCTTTCTCTCTCTCTGATATATATTTTGCCGAGCTATTCACTATAATCGCATACTATCACGAATTGCCTAATACATATATCATTAAGAAACGTAGCCATCTACTAACTATATCTATCTCTATACAACACCACAACTAAAAAAAGAAAACAGACAACTAGAAAAGCGTATTAATTAAAATTTAACCTTTACTCTCCTCGACCCCACACGCTGAACAGATGCTGCAGGCGGTAATTTCTCAAGAAATAATACCTATATAAAACACTATACTATATATATATTTACATATATATGTATATATATATCTATATAATCTCGTTTCTTTGCATTTCCTAATCAAACTTTTGTATGAATCACACGCATTTTTGATTCGATTTTTGCGAAATTTCAAATTAGACCCCACATGATATCAGCAAAATTATCGCAAACAAATCGTACTCTATATAACATATATATTTTGAGTATATGTTTCGAGAATAGAGTACGGTTTGTAGTCGATATAATTAGGCTTAAGTGCCTTTTAGTTTTTACATAAATAAAAAAATGAACTCATAATTATTTCATACTTAATTTAGTTATACGAGTATTACTTGGTGCACATACCTAGCTCCCTCTCTCTTTTTAAACAAAACTCGAATAAAAGTTTGCACATGAAAAAAGCTTTCATTAGTACCGTTAAATATGCATAGCAAAACTTTTGTCCTACGAAGTTTTTCAGCTAAAATTTACTTGAAAGAAGACAAAAGATGAAAAAAGCGTGCGTTAAATCAATGATAAATTTAAACTCAATTTTCTTTTGGCTCATTTTTTTTTTTAATTAGTCCTGAAAAAGGCCTTTAAATTTTTTTATTTCTCAAAAAAATGCCAGCATCTGTACTATACACTAATTATATTGAATTAACAATATTGAGAAACTTTATAAAAATTTGAATAGTTAGCATTGCATTCAAAGTTTTAGTTTCTTCTAAGCCAAAAAAAAAAAAAACAAATCTTAACTATATCAATATTGATTTTGCATTGAAATATTTTTCGTATTTTGAAAAGTTGTCTATTTTATTATCTTTGGTTCCCTATTGCTTCCATATCTACTACTACTACTACTACTTCTTCTCTAACTACTACTAACTTCTATTACTAAAACAACAACAACAACAAAAATTAAAACTACAACAACCTTTCGTACTCTACTCTGTACTTACAACCATATATGGAACCATACTAACTACAATAATACAACTTACATCTTCTACTACCTTCTACTACTACTACTACTACTATAAAACTACTCTTAACTACAACAACAACAACAACAACAATTTCTACAACTATTATACAACGTATTTACAATGAGGTAAAGTATAAGTAAATATTAATGCTATGTATATAACACAAGAACTATCTGAACTATCTATATACTATATCTCTATCTATATCTATATCTGTATCTATTATAAATCTATATCTAAATGTATATCTTTATATATGAACATATCTATATCTGTATCTCTGTCTATATCTATATTTTGTTCACTCAACATTTCTGTGGGTCCGCACTTCAGTTAGCTAACCCTGTCAATAACACAAATGCTGAGTGTTCTCAATAAAAACGTAGAAAAAGAAAACAAATAATTATGTTCTAGTCGGAAGTGACCAACTAGTAAGTTTCCAAAAGTCATTGCTCTACTGTGGACAGTTATCAAAAAATTTAAGTATTTAAAATCTGTATATACTTCAGCGCATACAAAACTTGAACTCATTAGCTGATATGGTCTTCGGGTGATGCATAGAATAGAAATAGTAAAACCAGTTTCGATATTAGAAAAATGGGAGAATAGAAATTACTCTTACTCTTATGTAAATTTTTTAGAAAATATACATATATGTATATTAATAAATATATGATACAATTATAAATACTTTGAGGTATCGGAGATGCTTCGTTTGCCTCTTACATATTAGTACAGAAATATATCATTTAACCTATTTTCAATAGATGTAGGGTATAAACTAAGTATATTTCTTCTACACTCTGCCTTTTGATAAACACTTCTCTCCATCTCTGCATATACATATGTATGTTCGAGCTCCCGTTTGCTATTTTCAATTTGTATTTTGACGAGCAAACATTTTGACACATGCGACACATGCCACAGACAGGCAAGACAACACCACCTACATGACAGCTACTGCTAAAGCTACAGCTCCAGCGAGAAATACAGATACAAATTCAGATACAGATAGCTACAGCTGTCCACAACATTTGCAATTGATGTACTTAGCGGCCGAATGCAAATGTCGCTCATTTTTCTCAATTTGTCAGACAACATTTGTGTCGAGCACAAAGGGAAAATTGGAACTTAACTCGATCTGATATTGCGGTTGGCGTGAAAATTCAATTTTCTTTTCTCTTTTTTACATTATTTAAATAGAGCAATTGTTTCCTATGCTCCAATTGGTAACAATTTTCCAAGGGTTGAAACTTAAAGAGATATTCAGAAATTGAAAAGTTTCTATGAGGATCACCTAATTTTATCTATTTGAGAAGTTTTCAATTTGTTATTGGAATAAGTTTACTTATCATAATTATAGATTAATGGAGTTCAATAGAACGAAATAAAAGAGTTGATTAATTCCTTTTATGCAATTCATTTAGCTTAGTTCCCAAGAATGAAAAGTTAACTCTAAAAAAAAGACAGGCTGGAAAGCCCTTAAGGAGCTGTCAAATTTGATTCGCTGAAGCTCGGTTATCGAATGAAATGAGCCTGGGCCCGAAATGCCGGCACGTTCTGGCAGGCGCGCAGCATAACTAATTCTGTGGGCGCAAAAGACCTCAAAACTAAGCGCCAAATGACGCATTTAATGGGCGAACCTAACGATGGGGAGAGGTTAAAGAGCGGGGTAAAGCTCGCAGCGCTCACATAAATGCTGCATATTAAAAATTCTTTAAATATTTGTACTGTGAAAAATATTTGCATGCAGTTTATCAGCTGTCAGAGCTGTAGACGAGGCAGCATTTTTGTCAAATTTCCAACATTTACTGACATGGAAGGCACATTCCCAACAGACAACGCTGGCTGTGCGAAAGACGAGTGGCGTGAGTAGGTGTGTTTGTGTGTGTATATGTGTATGAGTGTGTGCAAGTGCTGTTGGCTAACAACTAATTGGTAAAGCTCGAGAACTGAGAAAAGAATTGAGTGCACAGCCAGCGAAATGGCAATGAGATTTACTTGCGTCATTATGAAGAGCCATAAGCCAAGGCTTGGGCAAAGGGGCGGGACAGAAAAAGGACGAGGCACTCTTTGCCACAAGTACAGGACAACATTATAACACTTGCACACGCCCACTTTTCGACTTACTTATGCACACGCATGTGGCCACAGCGACACAGCTCAAAGATTCAGCAACTACTCAAAAAGATACTGCTACACGAGCTAAAGCTACACTCAAAAAAAAAAGTGAACCTGAAATCATGCGGTCAAATCAAGAGCTAGTGTCCTTAAGCTATTGCACTTTCTACTGATGACTCAAATACTTTTCGAATCTCTAAGAATCTTTTTCTTTAGAAGCATTTTGTACTTGCATTCAGATTATAAATTTTTTTTAATACATAGTCTATTCTTGTTAGGATTACCAAGTAATTTGGATGTACTCAATTGCTAATTGCTAATTAATCAACGGCTTCCTTCTGAGAATATACATTACCTATAAAAATTTACGAAAAAATAAAATGAGCTTGAATTAATTTTTCTTTTTTCTGAGTTTTTTTGGCATTTGATTTTTTTTCGTTTAGTGTACAATTAGAGCCCAAATATACATCTGTATAAGTTAAATATATACGTCCAAATTTTCAAGGGTGTGTGTGTGTATGAGTGTGTGCAAGTGGGTGCGTGGCCATAAGTAAATATCTAGGACTCTTTGAGGCTGTTAAAATGTAATTACGCCGGGAATATGGTAGTTGCTATTAGTGACTATGACAATGAAATCATTTGCTCTGGGGGAAGCAGGGACTAAGGGCTATGGCAGCGTTGAGGTGGGTCGAAGGCGGGGGCTAGGCAACGTTTCAGCTGCTTAAGCCAACATCTACTTAGAAAAGTCTCAGGATTGCGCGACCGAACACCCACTTCCTGTCATTTGTAAATGCCGCCGACGTCTCCAGCTCTGACCCAGATGCGGATGCAGAGCCCGATAGAAGCGTGCGTGGCGGCAGAGGGTTTGGCAACAAAGCTCGGCGGTCTCGAACCGGATTAAGCAAGAAAATAATTTGACGTTCGTGCCTTTTCAGCAACTCCTTGCAATAAAAAAAGAACAGAAAAATTACGCACACACACAGATAGAAAAAAGGAGTGGGAGAGGGAAAGAGAGTGGAGAGGTGTGTGTGAGACACTCGCACAAATGGCTGGCGCTTCCTTTAGCTTCTTCTTAGCACTTGGCTCTCATTTGTGTGTATGTGTGTGTGCGTGTGTGTGCTGGCAATACAAATGGAAATGGAACTCTAATGTAGTATTCCCTCAGCATGCGCGTATTAAGTCGCATAAATGTCACCAGCTCGCAGTCATCCTCATCCACTCATCCATATACAGATGCCTCAGCAAAGCCTAAGACAATTCCAAGGGGAAACCTTAACCCTCCCCTTCAGCCTCCTATCCACTCTCTCTGTCGCTCTCTCGGCTGACGCCTGACGTGTTGGTATTCAAAATAGCATTCGAAGCAATAAAACGCAGCGAGTGTCTTACTTATCCGGTCTTTGGATCGTATATCAGACTTATGACTGGGACCACAGCACTTAGGCAGTATCCAAAAAGGGATGATATATAAATATATATTTAAAATATATATATATATATATTATATGTATATATAGCTTGGCCACAGGGCTAGGTATTAAGTACCCTCATTATGGCCAGGACACGCAGCGCTGAAATAAAGCTTTTAACAACAAAAAAATAAGAAAAGAAGAAATTGTTGGCAAGAACAACCAATTTGTATACCCAATGCTAGATTCAAAGTGATTTCTTTAAAAAAAGAAATGTGGGTGGAGTTGTTAAGCAAATATTGCACGCAAATTGAAGACTTCCGAGGGGTCGGTCTTAAAAGTCCATGCTGATAGCCAATGGGTTGTCCATTAGAAAATAAATGAAATAAACAAAATTGCTACCAATAAAAAAATGTTTGTATGTATATAGTATTTATATATTTATATATATGTGTATATAAATGTATATGTAAATAGAAAAGAAGCTGATAAAAATAAAGAAAAACTGGATGACCAGGAGAAGATTGCAGCTACATGCACAAGCGCTGTTAATTATGCTGTCACGATAATTATATTACAATAGGCTTGATTAGTTTTTAATTGAGTTGCGACGAGTTGCGAACAACTTCAAACATAAGAGAGAGAGAGAGAGAGAGAGAGAGAGAGAGAGAGAGAGAGCGAGATATAGAGAGAGAGAGGGAGAGAGAGAGAGAGATGGAGAGAAAGAGAATATATAAAACACACTCAAAGAAAATATGAAAGAGTTTTGAAGCTCAAATCGAATATAAACTTTGTTAGGCCAGAATTGTGAGCGAATTTTTTTTTTTAAATTCCAAAACTTAATTTAAGAGATTTTTAGATATAAAAAAATTTGCTTCTTGATTAAGAGTTTTAAGACCTTAATAAATGTTTTACAAACTTAGAATATTAATGATCCAATTAACTGTGAATATTTAAAGGATATACACTCTGAATAGTATATTTATCTGATCTATTGTTTATTGCGACATCAGAAATGGATTTTAGTTCTTTTAAAAAAACATATATAATTAATTTCGTAGGATAGTCGAGATTACCATTTTACGTAAATATAAGTATATACAATATATATTATATACAATATATAGAGATGCTCCTAAGTTCCTTCAGTTGCAGACAGAAATAAAGGAAAGACAGAAAGAAAGTGGCAGCAGGAGCTGCTGGAGAATACGGAACGGAAAGCGCCAAATGGCATAAAAGGAAGTTCATAAAGTTCATAAAGCAAATTACAAAAGTCTCATAAAAGCGCAACAAACACAGAGGAGGGTGTTTGAAGTAAGGGCTAGGGTTGAAATAGGGGTTGGTTCGGCGTATATGGGCTGCTTGCCTGAAAACAATTTGACACCATTTTGTTTGAGCGGGGGGTCAATCAATTTTTATTATAAAATACATTGAACTGATTTAAGAAAACAATAAATGGACGTCTACACAAATCAATGCGAATACCCTACAATAAAAAGAAGAAAAAGTTAATTCACGCAGCTATTCAGTAAATTGATGACTATAAATTCAATTTAATGTGCGTTGCCTTTAGCAGCAGCTGCAACAACAACAGCAGCAACAGCAGCAGCGGCAGCAGAGCCGAGCACCGGCTGCGGCAGCGCTGTCAACGCAGCAGTAGGAAAATGTGGTCAACAGCTAGTAGCTAACCCCCTCTGGCAGCTAGGAAAAAACGCTCAAGAGCAACGCGTGGGAATTTTCTATTGCGTTTGCGCCGTCACATTGGAGGCTGTGCAAATAGTGCCGTTAACGTCGGCAGCGCTGCCCGAGTGCGACAACAATAATTAGAGCGAGACTGTGGCGATAGCTGCTGCTGCTTCTGTTATCAGACGCAATTCCACAGCTACATTCAAAGACAAAGCTGAACCTGCGCAGGCGCTGCACAGCGCACAGCTAACAGTTAACAGAGTCAACCCCAAGCACTTGGGTCAAACACGATGTGGTCCAGCGCTGCAGCAACAGACTGCGACTGCGACTGCGACTGCAACTGCGGCTGCGGCTGCGGCAGCGGCAGCGGCAGCGACTGTGGCGTTTGGGCATAAAAAGCCCAGCGACTGTTGGATTGACTCCTACTCCATCTTTGCACTTCTGCGACTAAAGTTCACTCACGTAGCCACGCAGTTGATGTAACCGAGTGCGTCGCCGCTCAAAAGTCGGCAACAGTCAAGTTCAATTTTTGTGCATTCAGTTCGTGTGCGCTCGTGGCCGGGTACGCAGTTCGTTTTCTATGCCGCTGTGCGAGCAAATCGATTTGATAGACATGGAAACGGACACACCGACCACAGCAAACGATGCTAAAGCCGAGTGGTCACGAAGCCAAACAAAACGATGGCAGACACGAAGACGAAAGCGCAGCGTCAGTGTGTCACAGTTGCACTGGACGACTGGGGCCTGGCCACTCTCAGTGTGGTGCGGCGATGCGATGACGCTACTAACTGGCCAGTCGTAACCACAACGGCAGCGACAGCAGTGCCTGCATTTAACGTAGTCGCGTGTTTTACACAAAAAGCCACCAGCACGGAGAGATAGCATTGGCCTAAAAGCGTCACGAAATCATGAATTTCATTGGTATGGAAACAACAGTCGAACAACAAAAAATATATATATACTCCATAAGAGAATTTGGTGTTGTGTGCACTTTAATTTAATTTTTAACTCTTTCGCTCTCTCTCTCTTTCTGTCTCTCTGTCTAAATTACTCTTTCTCTCTCTCTGTGTGTGTTTCGCTCTTTACACTAATACAACTGTACTCTGCTAAATGTAAGTCACAAAAATTAATTTTGTTTTACATACATATACATTCAAACAAATTCAATGCAATCATACATATGCTCTTTGTCGGAAAAACAAGAAACGAACTAAGCAAAAATCAATTGCCTTAATCCCCAACAACCCCATGTGCTTGCTAAATTTATTGATTTCCTGTCAGAGGAAAAAAAAGAAAAGTTCAAGGTTGATACACTCACATTTGTCTGCTTCGATTCATTTTTATTATGCACTAAAGCCGAGCGCAAGATTTTCGGTGAGTTGGCAACGCTGTGGCTGCACATAAAGTGCATCGCCATGGCGACAGTTAAATGCCTCGCTGAATTCGGGAGTGTTACGCAAGAGCGTGTGCTGCAGCTGGCGCTTATGCTCCCGCTGTCCCTCTCGACACTCCATAAGCAGGCTGCCAATGAAGTAGAGGCGCTGCAGCGTCAACTGCAGCTTACCTGCGGTCAGCAGCACATTCACTCTGTTCACAGTAACCTGCTGGCCCAGCCACTCTCTGTAGCTGCTGGCCGCCAAGCGCTGAGCCAAAATACTAAGTAGTAGTTCGTGAGCATTTGTGTTGGTCGCCATCTTGCTGCAGTTCACAAACTGGACAAATTGGCGGTCTGAGTCGATACTGCGCCAGGCGCCGGGTGTTCGACTGCTGCTGCCGGCGGCCACCAGATGACGCGCAAAGCGCTCCGCTAGCAATACATAGCTAAGCGGAGCTGTCAAGTTCTGCTGTTGCTGCTTTGACAACAATCCATAGATGGTCTCAAAACCCTGCGCATATTGACGCAGCTGCAGTGAGGCTGGTATAGGCGGCGGTCGCTTGTGCTGGAAGCGTCGCAGTTTCTCCATATTCCGATAGAAGCTTCGACGACCAAGCTGCAGGTCCTGATAGGCAGCATCTAAGTACTCATCTCCATTGAGCATTATGTGCATCAGCTGGCTCAGAAAACGCTTCGACAACTGCTCGGAGATCTCATCTATCCACACACTGCCCACCAGCTGTGTATTGTAGGCTCTGCCAATACTCGCATACATTTGCGTCAGCTGCACGCGATCCGTGCTCAAACGCTGCAGCAGATGCACATAGACATCGCCAGCATAGATCTCGGCCAACTGCTGACAGTCGGCGGATGCAATGTCTGCAGCAAAATATATATATATTAGTAAAAGTTGGAATAAATAAAGTACAAATAAGGTACATTCACCCTGAAACTAGCAAAATCAGAATAAATTATTTCACTTAATTTAGGGATAACTTCAGGCACTAACAGGTTAAAGTAACTGCCAAAGAGGCTAATCCTTTCTTATTTCTAAAACTGTATAAGCTTTGGATTTATAAAGATATTGGTGCATCTAACTAGCGTGAATACACACTTTATATATTGTAAACAGATGTTCAGACAGATAAAACGTCCAACAACTAATGCTACCCATTAATATAACGATTTTCACTGTGCTAATTAGCTATGTGCAAACATAATACGTATACGCAACGGTGTGCTGTCTTTTAAGACACTACGCATACGCACCTATCAAATAATCAATCCAAATCCAATTCAGCAGTCGATGCATACTCGTATTCTGCAATAGCTGCATATAGTCTATAAGGCGTGGCAGCTGCTTCACAACTATTGCATCCGTGGGCTTCAACATCTTGCCACCGAGCAGGTTGCGGAAATAGGCATCCCAATCAAGGCGAGCCATCGAAAAGTTGCCGAAAGAACTGCGCTTGAAATTTGCATACGTGAACTGCACCTGATCATCGATGCGCTCAGTCTTGATAATATCGCGGCGATTGCGCTCTAGGCTAAGCACCTCCAGCGAAGCGACATGGGCGCGACTCTGCTCGACACCAAAGCTCTGGAGCAGTTCACCCACTCGCTGCTCGAACTTGCGCAACGTGTGACGCCTGGTCATATCCGGCTGCAGTGTGACCAGCCGTTTGTTCGACTGCATGGTGATGCGGGTCTCGAAAAAATACGGGGCTCCCATCTCGTGGAACTGGCTGAGCAATCCCAACCAGCCGAGCCCAGTCTGATTAATATTGCTGGATTCTAGTGCAGGCCAGCCACCGCTGCTCTTGTACAGCTGCGTGGACATGAGTGAGTCCAGGCTGCGACTACTCTGGCAGGATTTGTAAAAGTTGAGCAGCTGTTGCTCCATGGCCAACAGCTGACCAGGACTGTTCGAGCGTAGTAACTGGGGGAAGCGTTCCTGTTGAGGGCGCAGTGTCTGATTCGCGGTGCGTCCGCATACATAGCCATAGAAGTCCTGGCATGGCGAATATGTCGTGTTCAGAAGCTGCTCGAGGTCCTGACCAAACCGCAGAACATCCTGCTCCACAATCGAAACGCTATGACAAGCGCTAGCTAACCATAACACAATGAACAGTTTCACTAACATTTTAGCCATCTGTTTGCCACGAGCTATAAATTTCAAATGCGTTTCCAACCGTAAACTTGGCTCAGACTGTAACTGACCTTAGACGATTAGAGGCCAGCTGGTTGAAAGGTCGCAGCGCATGCAAATTACCGGAAATTGCCCTCAGTTCCACTTCCGCAACAATTTTCTGTTTTGTGGCACGTCGTCTCGCATTCAATGCTGGCGGCCAACTAATCGTATTTTCTATTGGCTCCAGATAAGCCCTAGACTTCAGACATCAGTCTCAACCCCACTTCTATAAGCAAGACTACACTTAGAAAAAAACTAACCCGGAACTCAACACAAGTAAAATGTGATCAACTAATATAAAAAAATATACTTTAATTCAAATTAAAAACTAAATTTAAAAAACTAAATGAAAAACTAAAAATGAAATATTTTAAAAAGCTAGAATTTTTTGTTCTTAGCTTACGAATTTCCAGCGTAAAATATATAAAAATTCATAAAAAATATAAAAATTTAAAAATTTCTTTAAATTTAATTTTCAGAATATAATAAAACTCAATTTAGTTAAAAACCGTTATTGGTGATTTAAGTAAATCTCAGTGCAGAGCTAATCTCTCTGATTTTGTGTCAAAATGTCAAGCTAAAATTGGTCATGACCTATTTTGATTGAAATAGACAGAATACAGAGCAGCACTGAAAGTGTAGCCAACTAGTGTGTACTATTCAGTAAATATGCGCCTTAGACAACATATGTACATATATAGAGTATAGATAATATTGCTGTGTGCTAATACCGACTTTATTTGATCTTTGTGCAGGCGCGGTAGGAGGCGATGGCGGTGATGATGGTGACGATAAGGAAAAGGCAGAGGAGGAGGAGAGGGAGCGTCAGGAGGCCATACGTGAGGCCGAGGAGCGGCGCAAGGAGAAGCACCGCAAAATGGAAGAGGAGCGCGAGAAAATGAGACAGGACATACGCGATAAGGTAAGGAATATATATATAAAGTTATACATAGATCTAAGCAAGTGAGTTGAAGTCAAGTGCGCTAAGAGCTTCCTGCTGCAGTTCAAATTGACTCTAGTAGGGAGTCCTTTTTACGAGCGACTCCCTAACGGAGTCAGATTGAATTTCAAAGGACACGGACAACGAAGATGTGATATAATAAGCTGAATAAGTGAATACAATTTACAGTTAATAATATCGAGACTTGAAACATAAAGAATTTATTACAGGTTCGGTTAACCTTGGACAATTCAATTTATCATTGCATTAGATATATTTTTAGTTGCAGGCTAAATTCTTTAACATAATCGAGCATATGTATATAAAATTACATCTATCTTCCAGTACAATATCAAGAAAAAGGAAGAAATTGTGGAGGCTGCGCCACAGGAAGAGCCCAACCCGCTTATGCGGAAAAAAAAGACGCCAGAAGAGCTGGCCGCTGAGGCTGAACAGGAGGAGCTCGACGATTTTACAAGTAAGTCGAAGATTGTCCCTATCCCCACAAACCCCACAAAAAGCCGTTATGTATGTGTGTATGTTGTAATCGTACTCATATGCATCTAGTATATGTATAAAACAACTATCTACAACTGGTCCTTAATCTATATTCGCTGTATCTATATCCGAAGCTAAAATACCTTAAGTCGCGGCTAACAAATCTTTCTCTCTCTCTCAGTATCTCTCCGAATCTCTATCTTTCTATGAGCACTTTCATTTGTGTACATTGCATACTTAAACTTTTTATTTTTATGTGTATTCAACAATATTTTTTCAAGCAGCTGTCAACCAAATTAAACAAAAAACAATATTTTAAACAACAAAAAGCCACACTCGCAAGTAGTACTATGTTGTGTGTGCTTGTGTGTATCGTTTGTATCGTTATCTATTCGAAACCTTATACAGAAGTGCCAATGAAACTGTTCAACTTTAGCTATCTATCTCTATCGACTGCTACTACGACTACTACTACTACTACTGCTACTACTATTTTCACTACTATATGTGTGTATCTATCTGTATGCTATGTTTCCTGTGCGTAAGATCGTATCGTCTGTTCTTACTGTCGTATATAAGATAATATAAACTCTGCTCAACTAAACTCTAAATCTATCAAATAATCTAACTTTAAAGCAACGTTTGAAAGAATCTATCAAGTGTGCACCTCCATTCTCTCTCATTTAATTATCATTTTGACTGGTTTCTTTTTATAAATTCGTTTTATACATTTTTTTCGACTTTTAATTGTTTTTAATGGTATTTAAATATAAAAAATATGTGTTGTATTCGAAAAATGGGTTGAAATATTTAAATAATTGATGTTAGTTGGCAATCGAAAGATTGTTTTATACGTGGGTTATAATATATTATGTAGACTAAGGTAAGTGCATAAAAATGTCATATTATCATTTCTGTGTGTTTTAAAGTAATTGCAAAAACTCTTGCATATTTTATTCATCCATTCCACCTGTCTCACTCTCTATTTCTCTTTCTCTCGCTCTGTTTCTGTATATTGTTGTCTAAAACTATCAAACTCTACAATCCGTAATTTTTCCGTAACACCAATACCAAAAAAAAAAAAAATAAATGAATAAATAAAACAACACTCAACTTCAGAAAATTGTTTAGGTTAAGCCTGTATTCGAGGTGGGGTTTTTTGTTTTTAAGGTTAGGTAGGTTATTCAATTATACTTACATTAAATTTCTCATTTACAACAAAATTTGTTTTTCTGTTAAACAACATTAAAAAAAAATACTCACCAACTGCACTAACTAACTAATAAATATAACTTTGTATGATTTCTTTTCAAACTAAAACTAAAACTAAAACTGAAAACAACAAAAAAAAACTATTTTCATCTATGAAAACTAAACACGCATAACAACAACAAAATATATATAACGCTCGAAGAAAACTTTCTGTTAATTGTTTTTTATGCTAAACTAAAGTAATAAAGAAACCAAAGCCAAAACAAAAACAAAAAAAAACTAACTAAACGTTCTTATAAACTTTTTCCCTCTTGCAATTGTTTATTCTCTTTCTCCTTTACGTCTTATGTAATATATGTATTTTACATAATGGTAAAATATATATAATGCATATGCTGTCTATGTATGTGTATTTCTCCTACTTCACACACACCATTTTAAATATCGCTATCACACGCTTCACACTCACACGACTTACTGTGACTCTTTCTCTCGTTCTCTGTCTGCCTACATCTGTCTATCTGCTAATTACTTGAGTACTTACTGTTACATGAAAACTCTTATACGAAACACATTACAGACCTCGATTACATTTTGTTCGGTATTTTAATTGATTTTTTATTTGGCAAGCATAACACTTGTTTGATTTTCTAACTGCCGCCCAAACCACTCTGCCTACACCTGCTGCATTGCATTTTGAGTAATATATCTTTAGCAATAAATTGATCAAGCTAATTTAACAATTTTTATTTAAAAAACAATTATATATATTTATATATATTTGGCTACCGTACAGTTAACAGTTGCACTCAAATACATAAATTTACGCAAACGTTGCGCTATGTTAGTTAACATGAGCATCTTTTCAAAATACATATACATATACCAGTTGAACATACATATAACATTTGTAGTCTACTCTACAAAATATGCTTATTTATTGCTGTTTCCATACTCAATTTCTTTTTACAGAACTGAAAAATCAAATAGAAACGCAAGTAAATGAGCTAAAAACTCAAATAGAGGGAAAATGTGTCATGCAGTGATATGTCAGTCATCATAAAAGATATATATAACAATAATAATAAAAGAGTAATTCGAATAATAACTGAAAGAGTAAAAACGAAACATTTATAAAATGCAAATAATTTCAAACATTTGAATTTGTTGATATAAAATTTAAAAATAATATAAATATTATGTTCCAAAAATGTTCTGCATAATATTGAAATAATCTACTTATTTAACATATATATATATATATATATATATATATATATATATATATATACAAACTCACGAATCGGCAGCAATAATCAAGAAAACTATAAAACGCCGCAAACAATTGATATATATGCATATAATACAAATAGTATAATAGTAATAAAAATACTAAAATGATAATGAGAGAAATAATATACATGCGTATGTATAAAAAACAGGACGGTGAAATCCTATTGAATTTTAAAAGTAGTTAAAACATAAACAAAATTATGTATAAATGAAATATATAGTAAACGCCTTTAATAATATATTCAAATCACTTTTGCTTCGATGATAATGTAATATACTCAATGCCCCAAAGCTATAAAAAAAATGGAAAATCAAAAAAAAAAAAAGAAACAAAAACAATACATAATCGTTGTTTAGTTGATAGCGATAATGATAACAGAAACGATATCGGTGACGGAATCGTTATCGTAACTAAAACATAACTGCGATTGGTGCGACAGAGACAGAGTCAGAAAACAGTTATAATGGAGAGGTTGCTGAATCATGTCGAACCGTCGAAATACGTTGCTGAAAAATCTTCTTTTGGACTTTAATGAAACATAAATACATACACATGCCTACCAATATATACACGAACCTCCAAGGAAACTGGATATGATCTAGCTTACATTTATAACACTTTCGAACTTGTTCTGTTGCCGATATATTATATATTCACATATATATACTTCCGTTACAAATTCAAATCAAATTTCCCAAATGTGAACTAAAAAATCATCGTTGGTACTCGAAATGATTGAAACAAATGAGAGCAAAATCTTGATGAGCAAAACCGAAGAATTCATGATCGTTTTGTTTCTTTAAACTCTCCTTTAACAGCTGTAATATTTTGTTTCTTTTCTATACAAATAAAAAATACATACACACAACAAACTGAGAACATTCTAAGCTATTTGAGATACTTACTGAACATACTGATTGAAGCTTCTAAAATGTAAGTAAAACCAACTCCTATACCTAAACTAAAAACTGAATTCTATATACATTAAACATTTTACAAACTTTCAGTTTATTAATTACAAATCTATATATATTTATTAAGTTCAAAAATTATCAAATAGGATATAATGTATGATAAAAAGAAAAGAAATAGAAGATTAGATGAATCTTAATATTAAAGCCATTTAGCCCAGGACAATAGCTTGTAAGAAAACGCTAGGCAGTTCGAGAGCATAATGCTGTGATACATTTAGCATACATTTTGTCACGCTCCCTTCCCCCTCAAACAAAAAACAAAATAAAAAAAAAATCTGATGCATGCTTTAAAGTGCAAGTATAACCTTCAAATAATCACATACTTAATACGTAATACCATAATACATACAGACAATGCCAAGATTTAAAGACGGAACCACATACTATATATATTCTATACAAATATCTCTGTTGTCTGCTCCGAATCTGTACTGTTTGGGTCTCAAGGGTAGGTACTCGCCTACTTCCCATTCGATATCCACAAACATACATATATACTACAAATATATACCTATACCACATAAGAATTGTATATAATACGATGTTTCACTCAACAACAAAAATACTCTGGTACAGAATGCTATGCATGAATGTACATAAACCATGCACATATACGAGTCAAGTATATATCGATTGTTAAATGATTGTATGTGAAATTATCGTATATCGTTGATCTATCTCTTTTCGATTAATTATCGAATCAACACTCGTATGTATGCTTTCAATATATAACCATGAATATATACCTATATATATATATATATATATATATATATATATATATATATATATATATATATATATATATATATATATATATTAAATGCCCTTTCCAAATCCAAATTCAAATCCGTCTTTATATCTGCCTGTA
Organism: Drosophila leonis; assembly: GCA_035045365.1. Taxonomy (NCBI): domain Eukaryota; kingdom Metazoa; phylum Arthropoda; class Insecta; order Diptera; family Drosophilidae; genus Drosophila; species Drosophila leonis. Next base: position 92,710 of record JAWNPC010000284.1, on the reverse strand, counting down.
GTATGCCTTATAGAAATAACCTTTATATAAACAAAGTAAAATATCTACTTAAAAGATTGAAACATTTGGAAAGGACATTTCGGCTTCGGGTAATCGAAGTTCACATTCTTCTCACTTTTTATTTTTATATTTATGCAATATACTTTATAAATTATATATATATATATATATATATATATATATATATATATATATATATATATATATATATATATATATATATGAATATAAATACATATGATTAAATGTTTTAATCACACTGCATTCTCTATATTTCTCTCTCTCTCTCTCTCTCTCTTTCTCTGGTGTCTCTCTCTTTTCTCTCTCTCTCTCTCTCTCTTCTTTTAATTTGAAACACTATTTTGAATCTTTAATCTGCGCCACTACTCTGCCAAAAAATACAACAACAACAACAACCACACGAAACAACAACAATCTTCACCACAACATCAACAACAACAACGACTCGCTGGTCTCTTTCAGACATATGTACTCTCGGTGTTATAATATATGATATCCCACTCGTATCATCATCTACAACAACAACAGCACAAGAAAACAACAACAACATCTACAGAAGTAACCTTATATGTACTATATATATATTTATATACATATATATATATATATATATATATATATATATATATATATATATATATATATATATATATATATATATATATATATATATATATATATATATAATACATTTATATATAAATATAAATTAACAAAAATCATTTTACAACAGAACCAATCAAATTCTATAGTTCAACATTATCTCTAAACATTGTGGATTTTTTTAATTAACAATATTTTATTTTCCTTTTCTTGTATAGTTCATTAACACCTATGTACACCTACGCACACACACACACACACACACACATTTATAGTTACATGCATATAGCCAAAGAAATATATACGGTGTTGTAAATGTTAATCGTTATATGTACAGATTCAACAAAAACAAACAGACAAAAAATACAAAAACAAATAAATGTACAATTTACATACACAGTCAAAAAATACCGCATAGTGAAAAAAGTGTATTCAACGCCTAATATATGATATATATTTAAAATGGAATGAACAATCAACATATGTTACAAAAACCGGAACCGAGTTACAGCAGTTTTTGGTTATTAAGAAACTTGTGTGTTGTTAAACACTTTTTATCATCAACAATATCCATTCTGAGCCATTCTGACTTTCGCGTGTTGCTCAATACTTTTTCTAGAGTTTTTCTTGGTACAACACTGTTTCTATCATTGTTCATTGCTTAACACTGTTTCTTAAATCTTTTGACTTTGAAAGCAACAACTAGGACCTTACTCTCTGTCAATCCAAAAAAGCAATTCCCTAGTGCCCCTCGCTCGATTAAACGATTGAACGATTAAATTGCCTTAAAGTGGCTCCTAGATACTATCCAAAAGCTTAAGATATCTTTAATTTTAAAACTACTCAGCAACTACTACAACTAGAAGCTAGCCGTTATACTACCAAACTATTCTATCTTATATATATATATATATATATATATATATATATATATATATATATATATATATATTTCCCACAACACATTTTACTAGTTTTACCAAACCCAAGTCTTATGCTCTTTCCAAATCTTAGCTCTTACAACTAAATGGAAAATGCTTTCAACATATAGGAACATGTTTAACTATTATAGATTCTATTAAAGGAAATATATCTCTATTGCGTTGTTTCAGTATATTTATATATATATATATATATATATATATATATATATATATATATATATATATATATATATATATATATATATATATATATATATGATATTGAAGTTCACTTGAATTGATTACTAACCATTAAAAAAAACACAAAACTTATACCAAAAAAAATTATACAAAAACAAAATAAAAGAAAAAACATTATATTCAATCATAACGAAAGATTTTAACGTAATCATAAATGTTGCAAATGTTAAAAATGGTTCAGATGAATTTTTTTTAGTTTTGACGTTTAGTATTACATATAGTTATGATATAATATATATGTATATGTATATCAAAAAGTTTATAGCAACCAGATTATTATTGAATATTATTAAATACATATACCCATATACATATATATTTACCACTATATATATATATATATATATATATATATATATATATATATATATATATGTATCCATATATTGCTATATATATATTTGGGTATTTGTTTAACTAAATAGGGAAATGAATTTAAAAAAAAATAAAACAAAAACATCAAAAACAAAAACGAGAATAATGTTGAAAATTATACCATTCAAGTCATTATTAGATGTGAAAGCAGCTCTATACACAAAAAAATTAAAGAAAAGTTAAAAAAAACATAAGAAAACGTTAATAGTTGATTAATTATATTGTTACTTTGAACATTTGAAAAAAATAAAAATTAAAAAAAAATGAATAATAAAAACATGATATATATGTATAAATATATACTTATATGAGAAAAAACACAAATAATACAATGGGTTTTTTTGTATTCCTCTGGGCAAGTTATCTTAAACTTTCTTTTTCTCTGTGTTTCTCTCTCGTGCCAACGAACCAAGTACACTCTCTCTCTCTCTCTCTCTCTCTTATATGATCTATCTCTCTCTCTCTCTCTTTCTCTCTCTCTCTCTCTTTCTGTCTGCGTTTAGCATTCTTGATTTGGCATGACTGTTAGTCTAAATGTTTTTCCATCTACCATAAATTCCTTATATGTGTGTCTGTTTGTGCCTATCTCTCTCTCTCTCTCTCCCATTCCCTCTCCCCCACCCCCCACCCCCCTCTCTCTCTCGCTCTCTCTCTCTCTTTCTCTCTCTTTATCTGTATCTATTTCTCTGTCTATCCATCCTTATACCTCCTCCTCTTTCCATCTATAATTTTCTGTTAATTATTTATTTAATTTAATTGAAAAAGCGCAGGTGCTGCTGTCTATTGTCTATCTTAACTATTCTAAACGCTAAGTATACCTAATCTTTAAAAACGTTGTCTAATGGAATGTGCTGCGTTTTCTACTAAGTATTAAGCACATATTCGTATACCATGCATCTCTACATCTGCATTTCTGTATATATCTGAGCTGACTCTCAGATATATTTCTCGTATTTTAAGCCAAAGGTAGAAGGTGAGTTATGTCTAGCTGTCAATCTATTTCATTTGAAAATAATTGTCCCCATAAAAAATAGCGTAAGTATCTAAGTGTTTCTCGTATTTTCCGTTGTGCTCGTAAAAGTCATTTCATTAGTCAGCTCCACAACAAGGTAAGTATACCCCAAATATATCAAATTCATATATATAAAAAAATACAGACTCCAAAAAAAAAAAACGTAAAAAAAAGAAAGAAGAAATTTGTCATTCATGATAAATTTGTCTTGTGTGTTCTATTCTGAACAAAAAGCAATCAAAAACTACCAACAAAATTTAATTCTTTCATTTTCTTACATTTTCTCTTTTTGTTTTGACATATGTATTCTTTTGTTTTCTTTTTATAGACAATTTGACTTATTTATAAAATAATTCTTCAATAAAAGCTGATTTCTTTTCGATTTTGTACTTTCAGCGAAATTAAGAAAACGTCTCAGCGACGCTTTCAAGAATTGCCCACTGAGAAACTTGTTTTGAAACCCACAGCCTAGCTCCAATTCCAAAGAAGATGAATTAGCATTGCATAATTTCGGTTTCAAGCTGCATGAGCACATGTATATCGCTATGCTCTATTTACATATATACATACACCTATGTTTATGATGAGGCCTACTTTCGAAACTTTATTCATAGTGCCAAGAAAACCTTCTACATATATGCATACAAATGTGAAATAAACGGTTGATATATGTATATCAATAACAATATTATATAAATATTAGTACAACCCTACGATGTGCCCTTGAATGCATAAGCAGCTGCACTAAATTTTAATTAGAGTTCGTATTAAGCAAATTTGTGAATTGTTTTTGAACTTCTGTTTTATTTTTATCGATAGAAATCTTTAATTTATCGAATAAGTACAACGATGGAGCATTAGAAAGAGTAGATAATAGCATTCCAGAAGCTCGAAATATCCAATTTAATAAACAACGACATTAGTTAAAAGCAATTAGAGTAGATAAACTCAACCAGAACAAAACCAAGTCGTATTTTATATTGTGTCATGTGTTCGGTTCTTAGAATTCGATTTGATTCGATACGATTCAAAACGTTTCGATCCGGTTCGATTTAGCTTGTAGACGTTTTAAAATGTTTTCGTTAATTGCCAAAATAATTCATAAGATTTTTAATGTACCTGAAATTCCAATGATCCTAACGGAAGTCTAAAAAAATTAGGTTAAGCTTCTTCCAAATATTTAGATAATTTTTCAGATATATATAGTTATATCTTCAATACTTTCAAGAATACTTACATAGATGCTACATATTTAAGACCATTTCAAAAAAGTTTAGAAAGAGTATTCAATACTTCGGTTAGCCGAAGCAGACATCCTTTTCAAACCTATATTCATATAGCTATAGTCATACACATACCGTGCTATATACTACATGACATATTTTATCTCAGATTTCTATAAGTTTTTGAGAGGCATGTCTGTGAGATTTTTCACATCAATCATTCAGAATAACAACAATCATATCTAAAAACCTAAACGATTTCGTGTCTTAATTTAAAAATATTAAATGATTTTACAAAAAGGTTAATGAAAGTAAAGTAATAATAATAATTATAAAAAAAAATACACAAAAGTTTCGAAAAATGCAAACGTAGTTTTTATCGAAAGCAGAAAAATTATTTTAGTCTAAGTATCATTTATACATATATAAATATATATATACCAAAACGACCGACTGAAATTATTGTTAAAAGTTTTATGAACTATACTTGCATATATATATATATATATATATATATATATATATATATATATATATATATATATATATATATATATATATATATATAATATATATATATATATATATATAAATATTGATATGATCAAGTAAATGAAAGAAATATATATACAACCGATTCAAATGAGAAAGCAAAAATATAAATAAAAACGAAATAAATTAAAGTTTCTATACCTTAATCAATCATAAATTTGCGATTCAATATATACAAACATACAATATATACATATATACATATTGCGATAGTTGAGCGAATCCTAAAATGAATTAATTATATAGGGCCATTTACAATATTTTACGAATCGAACAATAGTTTTGACATAAACAGTTTAATAAATCATACAATATAAAATGAAATCCAAGAATAAAATAAATGAAATACGAAAAAGCTGTTATTTACTTTTATAAAATAGTAAACGACTTCGTGATCGCTGCAGATCTATATCTATATCCTGATGCTCGTGAATGTCAAAATGAAATCTAAATCCAAGACTAGTTCCAAAATAAATTATAAAATAAATAACAAAAAACCTTCAGCGTTATTAAAAAAAACGATTTAATAATAATTACTATCCTAGCGATTATAATATTTATAAATAAATATATTCAGGCATTTTAATGAAGATACTTAAGACCCTCGTTCTACATAGGCGCCCATGCATATCTATACAAGTGTACATATGCATGTAAACTGCGCTGTACTGCATTGCGTTGCATTCGATTATATTGTGCGGCATCATATTGTATTGAATTTTAATATGTTGTGTTGTATTTACTGGTGGATTGTATTTTAATATATATATAGACAGAGTTAATTTCCAATAAAGAGTTTTTAAATGCAACGAATTTCCATGTTTTTCTTGTTTTCCTTCATTAGCTATTGGAGCCTAAGAAATCAATAGAAAACATATATCTGGGCTATTCTGAGGACTCGATGCATCAAGAGAGAGTGTTTAGAGTGTTATTCAATATTGATAAAAAATTAAAAAAATGTACAGCTGTAAAAACCCAACCAAAAGGTCAATGTTCTAGATTGTTGTTTCAATGACTCGTTAGAATATACATTTTGACTCGAACTTAAGATTATTATATTCAACAAAAAATCTATGCCTATAACTGATTAACTCAAACTATCAGTTTCAACGATTGTAGTCAACTGTTTATGAAATTGTGTGATTAGATATAAAAAATACGTCGAACAGAATTTGACGAGTCAATGTTACAAACCATAAACAGTATATGTGAAACCAAAATCGTCCAAAAAAGCCGAATATATATTGCTTGTGACATATTTGTTATGTCTGAGCGCTTGAAAGTGTAAAACAGCATCAGTAAATAGTACTTAAAGATGACCCTTCCTTAGAGAGAGAGAGAGAGAGAGAGAGAGTAAATATTGCCTGGTTCTAAGCATCTGGCATGCTCTTATTGGTATTTGGTATTTGGTAAAACTCTTGGTTTGGCATTTCATGATGCTGTCATTATGCGAGGCCGCATTGTTTAGAGATCAAATGCCAAAGTGTTTGGAATTTATGAAACTGCCTGTCCTGCCTGTCCTGCCTTGACATGCCTGGTCGTGGCCCTGGCTCATCATTGTGCTGTTCGACGACAACAACGAGCCAAAAGGAATTCGATTGGGGGTGGCAGCTAGCTGTTGCACGTACTACAAATCAATACAGAAAGTGCGCATCCTTCTCGCTATCTCCTTTTTGCTTCTAGCATATTTCGTTTAATTAAAAAAGTTCTGCAATGTTTCTGAACAATTGATTCCTAAATTGACATCGTTGACATTTTAATGCGTTTAGTTCCGCTTGTCACTTAATGCGAGTTTTATCCGCACTACCCATTAATATACATATCGACGGGGCTGCTTAGCAACCAGCTACGACTCGACCTTAACGTGCGAGCGCACTTAGCTCAATTCCGGCGCACTGTTATTATGCACTACATACTTTACCAAATATGTAAGGCCTTTGTGCTAATGTATGGAGCACAGAGAATAGGTGTCCACCTCATAGTTTATATAACACGTATATTCTTTATCCTTAATTATGGAAATCTTAAAATTTAGACACTCAAAGTTTTAAATATACGGAGAAGACAATATACATATGACTTAAAATTATATATGTGACTAATAATCCTGTACACATTTTACATAAATTGTAGATGCTGTATGTATGTATGAAAAAAGCGAAGAATAATTCAGGATAACTCCTAGCCGAGCACTCTCGATTAGCACACTCGAACATGGTTATTTTTTTGGCGAACCCTGCTTATAAATAATGCATCGAATACCTTTTAATTATACAAACGCACCAGGTGCGAAGCCCCTCCCCCAGCCACAAATAAATGGACACACACTTTGCCTTCACCCAAGTGTAAAGAACCGTGTTTATTAGCCAAAAACAAACGCAAGCAAACTCTATGTTGGTCTGTATGTGCTTGTATATGCTGGCTAAAGTTCCACTTTAATATAATAGGAAGCAGCAAGGGAATGCCCCTAATGAAATGCATTGTCAAATGAAATGGTAAAATTGACGACGTCCACTCTTTCCTAAAGTACCCAACCGCATTAAATCAGCAAACTAACCGCCACTAAATAAACACTCACACAAGCACACACACACGTAAGTAGCCAATGTTGGCTGCTGCCTCGACCAGGATCTAAAGTTAAAAGCACTTGTAACAAATTGAAATCATTCATCTTACTTTTCGCATTCATTTGCACTGACATCTACACACTCACGCAGACGCACACACACAGGCGTAAATGTGCAAAGCCCCGTCGCCCACATTAATGTGGGTATTTGAAATTCGCCTGGTCAGCCAATAGCATTAAGTAGTTGGGTTTTGGGCTTTTCTTTGCACAGGTAACGCCCGCCTTGAAATTGCTGTTTATTGATAGAGTGGGGCAAAGCCCAAAACATTCTAACTACAATACATATACACTATAAGCTTATCTCTGCTGGAGACTTTGCTTAAGTGTTACTCATACTGTATAAATTTCCACAAAATGCCGGGTTCTCTGTTCTAGTTGGATGTAAATGTAAATCCCTTTAGGGTAGACTAAAGCAACCCGTATTCTATAAACATTTCTCTTTCCAGATTTTGAAGCTAATTGAGTGAGTGACAAACTCACAGGCGATATTAAATGTTATGCATAATTTGTAATAACAAACAATATAAAGTCTCGTAACGATTCAGATAAACCAATAAACCCATAAACATTCAACACTTGATTTCAGCTATGATTTTTCTGAGAACTGCCTTTAATTGAACCTTTGAAAATGTTGACAAAAGTATAAGGATTTTATTAATTGGCTTTGTTTTGTCCCTTCCCTTTTTCAAATTCGTTTATTATATATAAAAGTACACATACTTACTTAAAACATACTACCTACAATATTATATGATACTTGTACTATTACATTATAGTTTTTGATATTCGTATTTTCGTATATACATATATTACATATGCGGGACTTCTTTTTCATGATTTATACATTTTATTATAATTAAAATATTTTTGTTACCAAATAACAACACCCACTAGCATATCTTTCTCTTGTTCTGGCTCTTACCAAAGCAAATTATAAATTGCTATTTCCGCTGTCCAATGTTTTCAAGCTTTCGACGCAGTTTAAAAACAAGTAAGAGTGCTCTAGTCGAGACTGCTCGACTAAGAGATACCCTGAACCCTGCGCAGATGCGATATTCAAATCATTTTACGCTTCTTTTATATATACATATACACAAACAACACATACACACACACACACACACATGCACACGCACGCACAAGCACTTTCTCTGCTACTGCGCAGTTTACGCAGCGACTGCGCGCGGGCAGCGCTTGGGCTGCAGTATGGGCTATACTTTGGAAACTTATTTGTTGAATAGGTTTGCTTCTAGACGGACTTTCGTAATCAAACTTTTATAGCGTAATAATGACATCCATATGTATGTATTTGCCAAAGCACAAGTCGCTAGTATTTGAAATACGTTTTTTTCAAATTTGGGGGGAAGGGGGCGTGGTATCCGAAATCCAAAAATTGCAAAATGTTTGTATTCATTACACGGATACACACAGTAAATCTGAAACCTATAGCTATAACGGTATTCAAAAACGAAGAAAAGTTATCGATTTTTATCGATAATAAGGAAATGGGATGAGTTATCGAAAAAAAATGATAAACTCGTACTGCGTAGGATATACACGAGTATACATTTCAAATTTCAGATCTCTAGCTTTTGTGGTTTGCGAGATCACTGCGTTCACACGGACGGACGGACGGACGGACGGACGGACGGACGGACGGACGGACGGACGGACGGACGGACGGACGGACAGACGGACATGGCTATATCGACTCAGTTTGTCGAGCTGATCAAGAATATATATACTTTATGGGGTCTGCCATGTCTCCTTCTGCCTGTTACATACATTTTCACAAAAACATTATACCCTGATTTCCCATTTTCAATGGGTTCAGGGTATAAAAAGCGAGAGCTGGCTGTACATATTCTCTTTTCTACACTCGAAATAAATTAATGACTACATACATATGTACATGTACATACATATGACAAAGTGCGCGCACTCGAGCAAAAACATTTAATTATCATATATTAATATTTGAAGAGAATCGAAAATAAATACGCATTGTACACGTATATTTGTGCTTGTATAAATGTTTGTATAGAAAATAAAGAAGGAAAGAATGAAAAAAAAAATTTAGAAGTGAACTTCAGTTTTTCGCTCAATCGAGTTGTCTGCTGCAGCAGCCGCAAGCACTTTCGAGTGGATGTGGCTATTAAAACCGGCCAAGAACTGTCAAAGTGAAGTAGAAGAGAAATCAACTCGCCATTCAACTAAAAATTGCATTGATGAGGCGGTATATGGGCAAAAGCAAATATAAGAATAAAAAGAAGAAGAAACTTCACACATAGATAGCAAGGTCTTGGCAAGCGTCTTATACCCATTGACTTGTAAACTATTTACTTATACAGCTAATCACTTGCCCTCACTCTCTCTCTCCCTTTCTCTCTTACTCGCTCTTTTACGCTCTCTCTCTCTCTCTCCCTGTCTCTCTCTCTCTCTCTCTCTCTCTCTCTCTCTCTCTCTCACTCTCTCTCTCTATCTATCTATCTCTCTATCTCTATCTCTTTCTCTCAGAGGCTTTGTTGACAGCTTGTAAGTAGAATCAGGTTGATCTTTAGAAGGCGCGTTCAGTGCGATTGAGCTGGCAGCGGGAAGTACACGTCGCAGCGCTATATTTGAATTCTTGTTATTGAATAAATTGGCTTTGTATTAAAATTAAAATTTACATTCTCACAATTTAAAAATGAAAATCCTGCTGGCTTTGATGCTGCTGCAAAGGTTATTTTACAGCCACGCGCAAGGTGAGCAAAGACAATTGCCGCAGACACATTCATTGGATTGAATCCCAGAATTGAGTCAGACAACGGAGTTAAGACAAAGCACAACAACAAGAAGAACAACATCAAGAATAACAACATGAAAAAAAACAAGAAAAACTCAACTGGTTATCAGCTGTGAACTCGACCCAGCGGAATCTCTGAAGCAATTTTTATAATTTAAATTTGTTTGTTTTTTCGGTTTTTTGTGTGTGTTTAACTTGTATTTAATTTTGTGTTTAATTCATATTAAATTATTATTATTCTATAATATTATATTTTTACTGTGTTTCTACAGAAACCTTCGGATATTGTACAACACCCACTGATCAAAGTGGCACCTGCATCAATCTCAGGGATTGCACCTATCTCTTTGAATTAGTCCAGAAGATAACTTTGTCGTCGTCCGAACGCAGTCTACTCCAAAATAGCCAGTGTGGCTATCGCAATGGTCAGGTGCTGGTGAGTATGAGTCCAATCAGTGAATAAACACAGATATTCATATATGTGTGACAACACTGAAAGCTCGCGAAGGCGATTTAGTTAGTCTGAATTCACTCGAATGAATAAATAATCACACGAGTAAATGATAGAATAAGTGAATAAGTGAACATACATCTAAAATAAATGCACTGAAAGCTCGCTAAGGTGAGTTAAGGAGTCTGACTTCCGACTTTAACGTGAATACAAAGATGATAGAAACATGCAAATTAATTTAATATATTTGTGTATAAATTAAAAATACAAATAGATTTAGTTACATCGCACATTTTCGAAGATTCAGTCAGTCGTTCTTTTTTGATTCATCTACTACATAAAATTGGCAAAAAATGAATAATTAATCGGAAATATTACTTAACGTTCCTTATGAAGCGAAGTCTTTAAGAACACAGAAGAAAGCATAGAAGTTTTAAAGGGAATAATTGTCTGGCAGAGCCAGAAGTTGCTTGTCAGAGTTCTTACTGTAGATTATAGATAGATACAATACCTATGAAATCGCTTGTAGATTTGCTGTGCCAACAGTCGCCGACTAAGCCAGCAACCCATATGGGGCCAACCACAACCCCAGCCCCAACCGCAACCGACCATGCCCACCAGGCGCTCCGGGTTGCTACCCCAAGCTCCCAATTGTGGCGATAACTTTGCCGATCGAGTGGTGGGGGGTGTGAATACTGCCATAAATGAATACACCTGGTTGGCTCTCATCGAGTATACAAAATGTAAGTGGAATGTCTTCCAACCGGAGCTGTACTAACGAGTTTGCTTGCGCAGCCAACAATGTTATTGGACACCACTGTGGTGGTTCGCTGATCAACAATCGTTATGTGCTAACGGCGGCGCATTGCGTATCTGCTATACCCAGCGATTGGCGGCTGACAGGCGTCCGTCTAGGCGACTGGGATACAACATCCAATCCGGACTGTGTCACAGGGCGAAATGGCAAAAGGGATTGCAATGACCCGTATGTAGATGTGGCTGTATCAGAGAGAATACCGCATCCTCAGTACCCAGGAAATGCGCGCGACCAGTTGCACGACATTGCGCTGCTGCGTTTGAGTCGGGATGTTGAATTCACGAATTTTATTTCGCCTGTTTGTCTGCCGATACTGCCGGAGCACCGGAATACAATTTTCCTGGGACGTAAAATGTCTGTCGCTGGCTGGGGTCGCACCGAAACGAATAGCACATCGAATATCAAGCTTAAGGCTGAACTGCAACCTGTGCCTACGGAGGACTGCAATCGTCGCTATCAGACCCAACGACGCACTTTGACATCGAGCCAAATGTGCGCCGGCGGAGTGGAGGGTATTGATTCTTGCCGAGGTGACTCCGGTGGACCATTGGGTAAGATTTATCAACATAAATATCAATATGATCTTTGAATGTTTGCCTATTTTAGTCATGGAGGAGTTCAATAATGGTTACAGCAACTTTTATCTCACTGGCGTTGTCTCCTATGGACCCACACCTTGTGGCCTTGCCGGCTGGCCAGGCGTATACACGCTTGTGTCCGCATACATTGATTGGATTGAAGCCACGATAAAAGCATAAAACAAAAGTGAACCATTCATGCATTCATATATAAGACGTTTAAAACTGATGATTAATAAACTATTCGTATATATCGTATATATATCGTATATATCGGGAATATCAGCGCTCTGGTTTTTATATTTCAATTTAAAAAACCACACTTAACAAATATTTTAAGAAGAAATTATATTAAATATTAAAAAAAGAGGTTGTTTATGTTTCACCAACAAGGATTTGAATTCAATTTACGATGGCGGCTATTTTTTACACTTATCGAATTATGATACTCATCTCTAATTCACATTACACAGGGTTATATGGTTAGTGTTCACATCAATACACTTCTCAGTTTGGCACTGTTAGCTTTTTTCTTTAATATTTAAATAGATAAGTCTGTCAGCAAAACTACATGGATTTATCCGAAACCCGGTTAATTTTAACTTTCTGAATTTACGAGGATTTTACTATACTAAACAATTGGCCAATTATCATAAGAACATTGGTTTCGATAATGCGGCTGTATAGCCGTCTCATTTTTGCGTTAACATGATATGAATGCTGAGCTTGCTTTAAATGGACTAATCGATAGATTAGATATCGATATTTTTACGAATAATAGTATAAGGTAACTTATCCGTGTTAAACAAGTATAATGTTAAAAATCATATGTAAAACACAACTAAATTTGCTGAAAAGTGCACACAGTTTGCAGCAGCAAGTTCGGGTAAGCTGTACGATGACTTAAGGAAGTGGTGCAAATCGAATAACATTTTATCCCAACAATATCTATAGACCACGTTCGTATTGAAGCGCAAATATGAACCGCTGTTACACAAGACGAACGAAAAGCCTCGTCGCCTACGCGCCAAACACTTCATCTATGAGCTTGTGGAGGATACACACGTAAAGAAGCGCCCCAACATGGAAGTGGTGCTGAAAACCTTCGTCGAGGGTGTTGGCGACAAGGGCGATGTGGTCTCAATGAAGCCACATTTCGTGTACAACAAGTTGCTGTTGCCCGGTTTGGCGACCTACAAAACACCTGAAAACATTACCAAATATTCGAAGACGGAGGCGGAAAAGTCCGCCGTGCAGCATAGCTCGGCATATGCACAACGCACAGTCAACATGCTGGAGTCTATTGTGCTGGCGGTGATAATGAACAAGGATAAGCCCTGGGTGCTAGAGCCATGGCACATTAAAGCTTCCCTACGCAAGGCGGGCTTCCACTGCAAGGAGGAATGCATAAGACTGCCTAAGGAGCGCATTGAGGGGCCCGATCTAAGGAAGGAAAATAAGGAATTCAGTTGCACCATAACGATAAACAAACTGGAACAGGCCACGCTCAAGTGCCGCATTCATCACTGGAGCACCGACCCCAGCGAGCGCTTGCCCTATGTCCTCGAGCACTGGAAACTGCCGGCAGAGCCGCTGCTCGAATCGATCCGAATTGACATGCCAGCAAGCAATGTCCAAAAACCAATTGTTGAATGAATATATATTAAATATATACATAATAAGTGCTCTTTGGTTATCCTATAAATCGGTTTTATTTTAAATCAACGTTCAAAGTGGATTTTTTTAAAATATAAGAAGAAAATATGAGCAAAATTTTTATGATATATATCCGTGAATGAAGTGTGCATTTATAACTGAACGATCTGCTGATATTAATTGATTATCAATCGTAATATCTAATGCTATATTTAGTTGCCTAATTTCCTCTTGAAGCTGCCTTAGTGCACAGCCTTCAGCTCCACATCGAAGACGAGCGTCGAGTTTGGCGGAATAGTGGGCGGATGGCCGCGTGAGCCATATGCCATGTGGGCGGGGCAGGTAATGCGACGTTTGCCGCCCACCTTCATGCCATTAACGCCCACATCCCAGCCTTTAATCACTTCTCCAGCACCCAAACCGAACTTAAATCCATTGCCTTTCTGCATGCTGTCGAATGTCTTGTTGTTGGATTTAAGACGTCCAACGTAGTAAACGGCCACGCGTTTGCCCTGCTTGGCCTCCGGCCCGTTGCCTGCCTGTAAGTCCTGGACTTTAACGCCACCGGCTAGTGTGCGCTCGCCACCAGGCGCAGCAGCAGCGGCAATTTGTTTGCCCTCCTTTGCCTTGACCTGCTCTTTCTTCACCTCAGATGTCGCTACACCTTTGATTTCCTTCTTTGATTTTTGTTGCTGCTGCTGCTGTTTTTCCTGCTTTTTGGCCACACCATTCTGTCCCTTAGTTGGTGCCTTGGCAGTTTCATTTATTTTGGCTTTTTTGGCCTTGGGGGCTGCGTTTTCTTCTTCTTCTTCCTCTTCCTCATCTTCATCATCGTCCTCGTCATCCTCTTCGTCGTCCTCATCACCAGATTCATCTTCAAGGAAAGATGAATACTCAGCAGCTAGCTTGCTATCATCCACATCATCGTCATCGTCATCGTCATCATCTTCGTCCTCTTCCTCTTCGCTGCCATCTTCATCAGACTGCATGTCATTGGCGCCTGCTTTGGCCTTTTGGCCCTTCTTCAAAGCGTTCACAACTTTCTCATACTCCTCTTCGTCTTCGAAATCATCGTCAGATTCATCACTATCATGCAAGTAGCCAATCAATGAAACCACGGCATTTCCTGAAAAATTGTATAATATAAATATATATATACAGTATATATAAATATTTATTATATGAAGCCGTACCAGTTGTTTGAAACATAATCTTGTCACCCTTGCAGAAATTCAAATCAAGGGTCATTTGGGGCATGACTTGGGTTAAAGTTGCAACAATGAACTTAGTTTTGTCTGCGGTAATGTAAAGCTTGGCGCAGTCGCCCTCATCAAGTGCTACGCCCGAAATATGGAACGATTTCACAATGGTCTGTGTGTACTTCCGGTTAGGCTTCATGCTTAATCCTGCAAGAGCAAATGAAACAAACGCAAATATATAAAGAAAAAGTTGCAAGACGCTAAAAAAAAAATTCCACGCTGCGGCGGTCGCAAGCACGTGGTAAAAGCAAATCCATTAACTGTCTAATAGTACGCTTTCACTCAAGCGCTGCACGCAATAAAGCATATACAAATACTAAACTACTCAATAAACAATTAAAACTTACCCCAAAACATCGACATGTTGCAGATTATATTTTATTTAGCGCACAAAAAAAATAAAAAAAAACGTGCACGACAGCAGAAAATGTTCTTAAACTGACGCCGGCAAAATGGAAGTGCTGGAAAATATGTAATGGCATTCCGGCGCCAACGATTACTACATATCGATATAAAAAGCGACATTCACACATATTACGGAGCGTGCAACACTGTGTGCATGCGTTTCGCTGTGATTGACACAAAAAAACTGTGTTTGTGTATTTGTGACGAAAAAATCGTTTGTCAAAGAAACGGAGCATCGTAGCCCCGCCTTTCAGTGCGATTTTATCTGTACATTTCCGTTGTTCACTTGAAAGTGATGACAATTATAGTAATATGACCGAAAAGATAACGCTAGCTGATGCCCTGTCCAATGTAGAGGTGCTGGACGAAATACCCCTGCCCGATGAGCAGCCTTGTATTGAGGCCCAGCCCTGTTCCATTATTTACAAAGCAAATTTTGATACCAATTTCGAGGATCGCAATGGCTTCGTTACGGGAATTGCCAAATACATCGAAGAGGCGACTACGCACGCAAATTTGGTAAGTTATTAAAAACCAATCGGAACAATATTTTTGAAACTAAACGTCGCTACAGAACGTTTTACTGGACGAGGGTCAAAAGCATGCTGTTATGCTGTATACCTGGCGTTGCTGCTCTCGGGCCATACCGCAGCCAAAATCAAACGAGCAGCCAAATCGTGTGGAAATCTATGAGAAAACCGTGGAAGTGCTTGCGCCGGAAGTGAATAAATTGCTCAACTTTATGTACTTCCAACGCAAGGCTATAGAAGCATTCTCTGGAGAAATAAAACGACTATGTCATGCTGAGAAACGCAAGGATTTCGTATCGGAGGCATATCTCCTTACTCTCGGAAAATTCATTAACATGTTTGCCGTGCTGGACGAACTGAAGAATATGAAGTCAAGCGTAAAGAACGACTATTCGACATATCGACGCGCTGCACAGTTCCTTAAAGTAATGTCCGATTCGCATACACTTCAAGAATCCCAGAATCTATCCATGTTCTTGGCCACCCAAAATAAAATACGTGACACTGTCAAGGATACGCTGGAAAAGATCGTTGGCTATGAGGATCTGCTATCTGATGTCGTCAACATTTGCGTGCATATGTTTGAAACGAAAATGTATTTGACACCCGAGGAGAAGCACATGCTGGTGAAAGTCATGGGCTTTGGTTTATTTCTCATGGATAGTGACGCGTGCAATATCAACAAGCTAGATCAGAAAAAGAAAATACGTTTAGATCGCATTGATCGCATCTTCAAGAATCTGGAGGTGGTGCCACTTTTTGGCGATATGCAAATTGCTCCATTTAACTATATAAAGCGCAGCAAACACTTCGATTCTAGCAAGTGGCCGTTGTCTAGCTCCAATGCCATCAGTCCGCAGGCAGATTTGATGGTGCATTTGCCCCAGATACGCGAGGACCATGTGAAATACATATCCGAGCTGGCACGCTACACTAATGAGGTAACCACCACCGTCAAAGAAAATCCCACCGATGCTGAGAATCGCATTACGGCAGATTTGGCATTGCGCGGTCTGCAGCTGCTATCCGAGTGGACTAGTGTCGTCACCGAGCTCTACTCATGGAAACTGCTGCATCCCACCGATCATCATCAAAACAAAGATTGTCCCGTAGAGGCGGAGGAATATGAGCGTGCCACACGCTATAATTACACATCCGAAGAGAAATTTGCACTGATCGAAGTGATTGCCATGATCAAGGGACTGCAGGTTCTAATGGCGCGTATTGAAACAGTACTTTGCGAGGCAATCAGACGCAATATCTACTCTGAACTCCAGGACTTTGTGCAGCTAACGCTGCGCGAACCTCTGCGCAAGGCGGTCAAAAACAAAAAGGATTTGATCCGGAGCATTATTATGTCGGTACGCGAAACCTCCGCCGATTGGCAGAAGGGCTATGAACCCACGGATGATCCAGTGTCCAAGGGTAAGAAGGACCCCGATGGGGGCTTTCGTATACATGTGCCCCGCTTGAACGTGGGACCCTCATCCACGCAGCTGTACATGGTGCGCACCATGCTTGAGTCCCTGATTGCAGACAAGAGCGGTGGAAAGCGTACTCTACGCAAAGACATCGATGGCAACTGTTTAATGCAGATTGATACTTTTCACAAGACTTCGTTTTATTGGAGTTACTTACTAAACCTGAGCGATACGCTGCAAAAGTGCTGCGACCTATCTCAGCTGTGGTATCGCGAATTCTACTTAGAAATGACCATGGGCCGCAAAGTAAACAAGTGCATGGTCCGGCATCAGCATAATGAAGAATGCAAGGACTTAATCACAATGGAGAAACGTATACAGTTTCCCATTGAAATGTCTATGCCATGGATATTAACCGATCACATACTTCAAACCAAGGAGCCGTCGATGATGGAGTAAGTTTCAGTTGATTGAACTACAATATATAGTATTATTATAATTCGGTGTCTGTTTTAGGTTTGTGCTGTATCCCTTGGACTTGTATAATGATTCAGCACATTATGCTCTTACTGTCTTTCGCAAACAATTCCTCTATGACGAAGTGGAGGCCGAAGTTAATTTGTGCTTTGATCAGTTCGTATATAAGCTAAGTGAACAAATATTTGCGCACTACAAGCAGCTGGCTGGCAGGTGAGTTCAATATATTACGATAATTTGCACTCTTGAAGCCTTCAAGCCAATACTTTTACCTCCATGATCGTGTTTTGCTTCTAGTATTTTCTTAGATAAACGTTTTCGGCTGGAGTGCGAGGTTCTTGGTTTCAATTTCCAATCATATCCACGCAATAATCGCTATGAAACGTTACTGAAGCAACGACATGTGCAGCTCTTAGGTAATTAAAATAGCAATGCACACAAAACAAATACTTCAACACGTTTTGCTGTTTATCAGGTCGTTCCATTGATCTAAACAAACTAATTACACAACGCATCAATGCAAACATGCACAAGAGTATCGAATTGGCTATCAGTCGTTTTGAGGGCAATGACATAACTGGGATTGTGGTAAGCAAAATCTGAACGATGAACAAAAAGAAAACCAATGAAAAATTCCACTCGTACCATTCCATGCCATTATTGCAGGAACTTGAGGGGCTTTTGGAAGCCAACCGCATTTGTCACAAAATGCTGAGCAAATATTTGGCTCTAGACAACTTTGAAGGCATGGTCAAGGAAGCAAATCATAATGTCCTGGCTCCGTATGGTCGCATCACTTTACATGTTTTTGTGGAATTGAATTATGACTTTCTGGTGAATTACTGTTACAATGCAGCTACAAACCGGTAAGTTCCTTTCAACTATATTGTATCGATGTTAAATGGAAATTATTTTATTTCGCTTACAGCTTTATTCGTACCAAGGTCAGTTTGTCATCCTCGCAGGCTATACAGCGTGAGAAGCCGCCGCAGATGTCGCATTATTATCTATGGGGCTCGAAACAACTGAATGCTGCATATACCACACAGTACGGTCAGTATACGGGGTTTGTGGGCGCACCACACTTCCATGCTATGTGCCGTCTGTTGGGCTACCAGGGCATCGCTGTAGTTATGGACATTATACTAAAGGACATTGTTAAGCCACTGATACAAGGCTCTTTGCTGCAGTTTACTAAAACCCTAATGATTGCCATGCCCAAATCTTGCAAATTGCCACGCTGCGAATACGGCTCGCCCGGTGTGCTCAGCTATTATCAGGCACATCTCACTGACATTGTTCAATATCCGGATACCAAAACGGAGCTATTTCAATCGTTTAGAGAGTTTGGCAACTGCATAATTTTCTGCCTTCTGATCGAGCAAGCTTTGTCGCAAGAGGAGGTATGTGATCTGCTCCATGCAGCACTCTTCCAAAACATCTTCCCGCGTCCGTTCTGCAAAGGTATGTGTTAGTCTGAGCATTTGAAATTATTATTATATTTACCATATTTTTATAGAGAACGAAAAGCCGGAGGCGAAGCAAAAACGTCTTGAGGCTCAGTTTGCTAATCTACAAATTGTTTCCAATGTGGAAAAAATTGGCACTGCCAAGGTAAGTATCTGGTAGATAGATAAGTGAATGCTTATACTGATTGATGATGAACGAAGAAAAGGCACTGAATTAATTTAAGATTGTGAAGAAGATATTATAGTTCGATTATTTTTTATTTGTCATCCACAGCAAGCAATGATAGCACGTGAGGGAGATCTGCTGACACGCGAGCGCCTTTGCTGCGGCTTAAGCATATTTGAGGTCATTTTAAATCGGGTAAAAAGTTATTTGGATGATCCCGTCTGGTGTGGCCCACCGCCTGCCAATGGCATCATCCATGTCGACGAATGCTCCGAGTTTCATCGTCTCTGGTCCGCACTGCAGTTTGTCTATTGTATACCAGTGCGCGGCACCGAGTACACCATTGAGGAGCTGTTTGGCGAGGGCCTCAACTGGGCTGGTTGCGTCATGATTGTACTGCTTGGCCAGCAGCGACGGTTTGAAGCGCTAGACTTTTGCTATCACATATTGCGCGTGCAACGCGTCGATGGCAAGGACGAGGATGTGAAGGGCATTGTAAGTGGGCATTCCCTTAAACTGAATTCTATTTTAAATTATTATCTTCCTGATGCAGCAATTGAAGCGTATGGTGGATCGCATAAGACGCTTTCAAGTATTAAACTCACAAATCTTTTCAATACTTAACAAATATCTAAAGGGAGGTGATGGTGAAGGCTCAAATGTGGAGCATGTGCGTTGTTTTCCGCCGCCACAGCATCCATCAGTCATATCCTCATCGTCACACTATCAGGATCCACAAAAGCTGCGCCAGAGCATGAACAATTAAGCCAGATGCAGCATATAAGCTAACCCCGTAGACACCTAACATAAATAAATTTAATCAGAATAACACTAGCTATTCACACACAATATAAGCTGGCAATCTAGACAGTGTCTATGCCAGCCTGAGATATACATTCGATTTTATTACAATTGTTTATTATTATCAATATCTTTCTCCTGGTATATCTTTCATATTATGTATATTGAATTAGGCAACTATATGCTTCTATAGATTTATAACTAAAACGATAATTCCACGCTAAACTTTTCTAAATATTGTAATTCCTGATTTGTTTACTATATTAAAAACAAAACAACAATAATTAATTGTTCGAAAGTAAAATTAGCCAAAGAATCAACAATTCGGCAATAAATAAAATTGGTTTTAACGTTAAAAAAAAATTAAAAAAAAACGAAAATCGAAAGAGTATTAAATGAAAGTAAATCAGACAATTAGCCAGCGCGCATATAAATATAAATATATTTACGTATATACACATACAAACTTAATACAATGAACTTTATCGAATAAAACTTTCATACGTATTTCTAATAAACTTTATATAAAACAGTTTTTTTAAAATAACAAATAGAGAAGAAAATATGAATTTTTTGATAAGAGTTAAACACAACTTAGACGTGGACCATAGAAAGGCCATACACATTAGAAGTCGGGTTGTTACTTTTTATTATATGTACATATATAATTTTGATTTGGAATAGCTTTTATCTATTATCTTTAATCTATGATCCTGCCAATAACTGAAACACTAAATTTAACTTGAAACAACTTCAATTTGGAATAGTTTAGCTATTAGATAGTTTATATTATTGTTTTATTTACTGACAATTCTTGGAATGACTGAATAATGTAATTTATTTTCAGTTAATAGCCAGAGGCCTTAGGCGGAACCCCATTTTTAACCGGAGTGCCTTTAGGATGGACGTGCAACACGGTAAAGTTGTCCGCATAGTTGCGTGGCAACTCGAATTTAGCACTGTCGGCGCCCAGGTAACAGGCACCATAGGCGCAGCTTTTGGTGATACGCACCAGCTTGAGATTGTAACCCATGCTCATTTTCGAGATCTCTTTGATGAAAGCCTCCTGCAGCAGATTCCAGCTGCTCCACACCGATCCGACGCAGACAATATTTAGATCACCGGACTTGACTAGGTCCTTGTGCACCTTGGGCAACAGCGCCTTGATCATGCACGCTAAATGGATAGCTGCCTCATGGAACAGCGACAAGGCCAGCTTATCGCCGGCTTCGGCATTCCTCGCTAGCTTCTCGCACAGATTGGCAAAGAAGGGCTTATCGAATTTGGCATAACAATAGGGTAGCATATCGTAGCGCGTCTCTATGCTGAAGTGTTCGCGAATGAGCGCCCAGGTCTGATCAATAAGAAATGGCGACTTGACCAGATTGTCCATATCATCAAAGACCACCTTTGTTGCACGATACGATATAAACCAGGCTGAAAAACAAAAAGGGCCAATTACTCATCTCCAATTATATTGCCATCGAATGCTGTCAGCGAATATTAATCACTCCCTTGTCATTACATTGGATTAATAAGGTTGATAATGATTTATGTTGTATTGGCGTCATGTGCACTCACCGCTGCCCTCGTCCCCTAGAAAATGGCCCCAACCACCGCAGTTGGCCATGCTGCCATCCGGATTACGTAGCAGGCAATTGGAGCCTGTTCCCGAGATGAGGACGATCCCACCAATGGAGGAAGCCGTAAACATACTGCCCATTGTGTCGCTCGAGACGGCATAGTTCTCGGACAGATTGGGAAATGTACGTCGCAGCTCCTGTTCCAACTCTCGATTGGTAGCCTCCTGTTGTGTACAAACGGATAGAGCCAGATGTTTCAACTTTTATTATTTCCTGCGTTACCTGTTCGCAGCCGCTCAGGCTAAGGCCCAAGCTCGCCAATGGCGTATCTTTCGGTATGTTAGCTTCATCCTTGCAACGTTCCACCATATCCGCAATGCGACGGGCACATGTCGGTATTCCGATGCCCCAATGATTTGTGCCCAGACCACTGGTCGTGCCCACCGAGACACCGCTCTCATCACAGATCACCAAGCGGGAGTGCGTCGCTCCGCTGCAATATGCAAAAAAAAATGTATGTATCTGATATCTTTATAACCGGTTGGCTCGTATTGTTCAACTATTAAGAGCTATTTAAGAATGTTTCTATCAATAGTTATTCAATCAAGGCAATTGAGTTAATTGAGTTAATAGGGTTCTATATTTGGTAAAGTTTATTCAATTAATCAATTTTCTGAAAGGTATATTTTAACTGCTGTCACAAGCCTCATCAATTTTTGGATACAGTGGTCGGTCGCTCTGAAAAACATCTCAAATTGAATTACTGCAACGATTTCCCAAACCTAAGTTACGGTGCTTTTCACTTGAATTATTTGACCTGGATTTATATATGTACATACATAGATGTTTAGATCTATTGTATTTATTTACATCTTACATTAAATAGACTTCAGTGCCGGTAATTTAAACATACATTTGACAAGCCCACATACATATGTATGTATGTATGTATATGCAGCCATACATACATATGTATGTATATAAAAATGTCTGCAGTAGATATACTACTTATATATGTATACATATATATATATACATGTGTGCGTGTGGGTGTGTCTGTTTGTGTATGCATTTATATTCGTTGTGTGGCAATTGCCGTTATTGTGTAAGTTAGTAAGCAGCCTGTTCAATTGCAATTTAAACGCAATTTAATTCAGATAAAAGCCCGATGCAATGCGGAAAAATAGCCTGTGCCATTGTGTTATCTGCAGTTGGTATTATTAGCTTGGGCTAAGGCCCAAGCTCGCCAATGGCGTATCTTTCGGTATGTTAGCTTCATCCTTGCAACGTTCCACCATATCCGCAATGCGACGGGCACATGTCGGTATTCCGATGCCCCAATGATTTGTGCCCAGACCACTGGTCGTGCCCACCGAGACACCGCTCTCATCACAGATCACCAAGCGGGAGTGCGTCGCTCCGCTGCAATATGCAAAAAAAAATGTATGTATCTGATATCTTTATAACCGGTTGGCTCGTATTGTTCAACTATTAAGAGCTATTTAAGAATGTTTCTATCAATAGTTATTCAATCAAGGCAATTGAGTTAATTGAGTTAATAGGGTTCTATATTTGGTAAAGTTTATTCAATTAATCAATTTTCTGAAAGGTATATTTTAACTGCTGTCACAAGCCTCATCAATTTTTGGATACAGTGGTCGGTCGCTCTGAAAAACATCTCAAATTGAATTACTGCAACGATTTCCCAAACCTAAGTTACGGTGCTTTTCACTTGAATTATTTGACCTGGATTTATATATGTACATACATAGATGTTTAGATCTATTGTATTTATTTACATCTTACATTAAATAGACTTCAGTGCCGGTAATTTAAACATACATTTGACAAGCCCACATACATATGTATGTATGTATGTATATGCAGCCATACATACATATGTATGTATATAAAAATGTCTGCAGTAGATATACTACTTATATATGTATACATATATATATATACATGTGTGCGTGTGGGTGTGTCTGTTTGTGTATGCATTTATATTCGTTGTGTGGCAATTGCCGTTATTGTGTAAGTTAGTAAGCAGCCTGTTCAATTGCAATTTAAACGCAATTTAATTCAGATAAAAGCCCGATGCAATGCGGAAAAATAGCCTGTGCCATTGTGTTATCTGCAGTTGGTATTATTAGCTAAGCGTGTGTGCGTTCTGAGAAAATATATATTTAATATATTATATTCGTAGACATGTGTGCTTTTTATTGAAGCTTGCCACTTGTGACGTCAAAACCCTGTTAACTTATTGGCAGCACTATAACAAATGGTGCTGCCACATCGTCGCATACAATATGTTCTTGCACAATGAAAACTTTTTAATTGCTAATGGAATGGATGTCGAGACACTGAAAAGTGCGTGCTAATTAAAACAGTTCAACACAATAAAAAAAACTTAAATTTAATTGAAATGAAACTTTTGACAAATGTACGAAAACTGCTGTTGTTCAATTGGCGACAGAGCATGAAGCAGCGGTTGATGACAACAACAATAAATGAGCCGACATATGATCAACCGGCAATAACCAGTGAACAGCTGGACAAGCTGGAGCAGAATGTGCTGATGCGGCATCACAAGAACAATGTGCCACGCATTCGGCAACTAGTGGAAGCCCTGCAGCTGGGCACAAAGCATACAGAGGAGGACACACGCCAGCAGCTCGCTGCTGAACTTCAACAACTACCCAACGCAACTCATCCGCGCCTGCTCGCATACGACAACCAGCCACTGGAGCTGGCTAAGTATGAACATCGGCTTCACCCCGAGGGAGCCAAAGAGTTCTCGGAACTGGCGCGTACGCTTAACCTGTATCGTATGGAACATCTTGGCAACTATACGGGACACAAGAGCTACTACCTGATGGGTCAGGTGGCCATGCTGGAGCAGGCTATCATACAGTATGCACTACAATCGCTCACACGAAATGACTTTAAGCTTATCTCCGTGCCTGACATATTGCCGCGAGAGATCATCGAGAGCTGTGGCATGCGCACCGAAGGCGAACGCACACAGGTCTACAAGTTGGACACGGGAGAATGTCTCTCGGGCACATCCGAAATGGCACTCGCTGGCTACTTTGCAAACAAACAGCTGACTGAACGGGAGCTGCCGCTAAAAGTAGCCGCCGTCAGTCGTTGCTATCGAGCCGAGACCTCAGGACTGCACGAAGAGAAAGGCATCTATCGGGTGCATCAGTTCACCAAAGTGGAAATGTTTGCCATTGCGACTCCCGAGCAATCGGAGCACACGCTCGAGGAGTTCAAGAACCTTGAAATTGATTTATTTAAACAATTTGGCATTAACTTTCGGCTGCTCGATATGCCGCCGTGTGAGCTGGGTGCGCCGGCATATCAGAAATATGATATAGAAGCTTGGCTGCCGGGTCGCCAAATGTGGGGTGAAATATCGAGCTGCAGCAACTGCACTGATTACCAGGCGAAGCGCCTTAATATCATGTATAGGCGGGCCAATGATGGAGCTGTTGTGTATGCTCACACTCTCAATGGTACCGCAACGGCTATTCCACGCCTACTAATCGCTCTGATTGAATCATACCAGAGCGGAGGCAACATACAGATACCACAAGTTCTGGTGCCTTTTATGAATGTGCAGCGCACGATAACAAAAAACAAAAAGATTCCTGAAACAAAGCTGGTAAAGTTTATTAGATCAGCTTGACGTCTCATTTGAGAGATAAGAGATGAATAAAGGATATTGAGAGTTTACCTTTTCCAATTGCATCCGTCAACATGAAGACAAACGCACATTATATATATTACATACACACGTTATATAGTGAGTAATTTGTTTCCATTCATTCACCTTGTATATTAAAGTAGCGTGTTTTATGATTTTTATCTTATGCAAATATTTGTGCATCCAATGCACCTAAAAAAAATAGGTATATATAAAATATCAATATACAGGTTTGCTTGAACTGATTCTCTTTGATAAGTAATTGTCGCGCGCAACAATGACAAAAACCATAATCTAGCTCATTGCTAAGCAATTGCGCATTTCCCAGATAGATAGATGAAATAATAATACTGTATAATATATATATATAGACTGGAGTTAATGTATCAATAACAACTATCAACGACCTTACTTACCCTTCAATGCCGCCAAAATATCTCATTTTAATTGTTTGAACTTTAGTTTGAAGCCGTGTAACGGGGCACTCGTATAAATCCTGCAATTAAATAATAAATATTATGAGATAAAAGTATTCCAAGCAGTTTGATTTCCCATTGTACACAATCTTATCGAGATTCGAGGCAACTAATTATTACTTATTAGAATTTGCTAATCTAAGCACAAAATGAAAACGAAAGTCGAGCTGGGTGCATGTGCTTAAAGAATGGACAACAATTTTACCAATTCCGATTGGAGGAAGCTCAAACAACAGTTATTGCAGCTACAGCACAAATCAGTTCAGCGGGTGAGAGTGAGAAAAAAACAGCAAACCAGTTTTCAAAATTAATTCCACTCACTTTTTAGCATTTTGTAAACGTAGTCGGTTTTGATGTGTCGTTTAAAAAGAAATTAAACAATTAATTGAACTCACTCAAAAGCCGTTAATATTTACTATTTTCACACGCACTAATATGTATGTACTGTACACATATGTATATACTGTACGCACAAATGCACTCAGCTTAAGTTAGAAACAGCTGTTTGTAGAAATTCGCGCATTGAATCTGTTATTTTTATTCTTACCCGCCAATGGAGCTGCTGATATAATCTCACGTCCAAGCACTTTGAAACCCACGAACCAAATATTGTTTCCAGACACTTGTATTGTTATTTAAAGATTGGCGTCCGCCAGAGTAAACAGATGTTATAACAGCAGCAGTGCTGCAAAACGCCATGTTAAAAGTAGCAGAACCTTTAGGTGCGCAGAGCTACTGTTGAGTATTATTATTAATTAAATATCCCGTTTGGTCAAACTTAAACAAACTAGTTAAAAGGGAAACCTATACAATGATCAAAAATTATAACCATTTAAATTTAAAAAATTAATCTTTGTATTTTTTTTATCCATGGCAAGCACACAAAAGAGAAAACAGTTTTGAATTTCAATACATTTTTTTTTATGTTAACTCAGATAGCATTTTAAAAATCGAAGCTCTATTTTTTGTTCTTGTCCTTGTCGTTATCCTTGATTGTGTATTTGTCATAAGACTTGGTGGGATCATATGGCTCCCAGCGGCTGGCCGGGAAAATGTGTTTGTTGCGCTCATACCACGAACGCAACAGCACTTTGCCCGCATGCGATTCTTCCTTCTCGACGGATGCGTCGCTAATCATACGTACATCGTCGTGCACATCGAATTGGAAGAGTGGACCGGATTTGCCGCGAGCCTTGGTCACAATGAAGTCATAGAAGGAGTAGTGATGAGGCAATATCAAATCCTCCTTCACATACATCAACTGATCGGCCATCACGGTCTTCAACTCGATGAATTCTTTGCGCAACAGCTCTAGACATTTCTGGAGAAACTGATATATAGAATTGCCCTTCTTCATCAACACATTTCGCCTGTGACCAGAGCCATCCCAGTAGCTAAACGTAATGGATATGTCTTCGTCTTTGAGTTCCGCCTGCTGCATAACCCATTCCTGCCGTAATTGTTCGCGCAAACGATTCTCCTGCTCTTCACGCTCGCGGTCTGGCAGGAAGGATGTGTCCACATCAGGATTCTTGCAGATTTTCTTTTTCTTGACGGGTACATGCACATCTGGCTGCTCGGTCCACTTGGCTGGCTTGGGCTTGACGAACTTTTCTTCCGTTGCTTCATCGTCTTCGTCTTTTTCCTCTTCTTCGTCATCATCTAGATTAAAGGATAACGCCTGTATTTGACGCTTCTGTTTGTTCTTCTCTGCTTGTATGGCTTCCAGGGCACGCTGTTTCTCTCGATCTTTTTCATCCTTTTTTTGAGCCAGTTTCTTTTCTCTCTCTCGCACTATGTCCTCCTGCTTCGCCTTCATCTCATCTAGAGTGACCAGACCAATGGTCGACGACTTGAGCTGTTGTTCAACGGCATCATAGTGCGTCGCAAATTTGTTCTCAATCTTATCCAGCTTCAGCTCCTCTTCGATTTTCTTTTTCCGGAACTCAATCTCTTGCTGTTGGATCTCGCGCTTTTTCATCAGTTGAGCAGCGCGGCCAGCCTCGCTGGCGGCGCCCTTATAGTGGGCCATCAGTCAGTTTATTAGCTCCTTTGGTTTGATAAAATACAATACAAATTTTCAACTATATTTATTTTTGCTTCTTTAACAACGATAGCTCTGTTCTGCTTCTTCACTCTCAAATAGTTGTGCCAGCTGTTATTCAACAGTGGCTCACCTTTTATTCAGCTGTCTGGAACTGGTTAGTTCGTGAATAAAATAGAGTGTCATAGCGGCTAGCTTTGTAGCGTAGAAATGTTGGCGCACTTCGTTAAAATTCGAATGTGTGCGAGCTTTAACGTCCTTTTAAAGTCCTTTAGAGAGCTTTTACGTGCTGGCTAACATAAATACATGTGGCAGATGCCGTTAACTGTTTCAGTTACAGCGGAACTTTCAAACCTATTGGACGCGCTCGGCAAAAACAAATCAGCGCTTGCTTATGCATATTTTTGAAATCGAATCATTTGATTTAAGTCGCATCAAGTGAATTGTGATGTTTAATAGGACACCAATTACGAAATTGTATATGATTAAATGATGTAAATACCAAAGGCGTGTCTAAACTGTGGAAATGTGAGGTAGTGTCTTGTCTGTATGTGTGTGTGGATGTGTTCATATGTGTGTGCGTGTTGTAAATGAAGAAGTGCTCTGCGTTAGGCAAGGACATTACGGACAAAGAGCAACACCAGCAAGTGACGTCTGGTGCGCGAAGCGTGGCGGGTGGCGGGGGCGTGTTGGACGGAAACGGAAGTTCCCAAATTGAAATGGCATTTAAGATGAGCGAACCATTAAAAAGATTTTACTCACAGCTTGTTTCGGCCATCGACTTTCCGTCTTTGCGTCGTTCCTACTGAGTAGCCGAGTGCGGCTACTGTTTTAGAGACGTTGACAATATTCATGAGCCTGAGTCATAAATTTCCGTTCGACGTCTGGCTAATGGATGGCCCACGCTCTGGGTCTGATGGGGCGGGGTCTATGGATGCCACGTCAAGTGCCACTAAAATCATTAACTGTTGCAACACATTAAATTCATGTCCCAGACTCATGTCGTTATTCAGGCAGCAAACATTGTCATAAAGACTATGCGGCCAGCCAGCCATCCAAACAATACCCGAGGGCGTGACATGAAGTCCTGTGCGTGCTGCAGCTAATTGCCAGTGTGGGAACATGCGAAAAACTATTAAAAGAACGTTCGAGCTGGCATCGTGTGAAGTAATTAATAGCGACAATAACTTTATCGAGCATTAATTAATGTATCGCTTATTATATTGGAACACCAAACACAATATCCATCACAATATTATATATATTTATAATACTTATATGTGGATGTATATCCGATCAATGCAGACGCGAAGCGCTTACTATTGTGCATACATATTTTTAGGTTGGAGAGTTGACAAACTTTTAGACAGCCCCTAAATTAAACAAGCAGTAACAATAAGCTTCAAATCGACGAATATCAAATACCCTAATCTGTGCGTTTAAATAATCAAATATGAATAATAAAAGATCTTAAATTTAAAGCTTTGCTTGAATTTCCTTATCTATCGAATAATATAAAAAAAAACATTGTAATTCATTGTGAAATATTGAATTTGGTTGTCTCTCTCTCTCTCTTCTCTTCTCTCTCTCTCTCTCTCTCTCTCTCTCTCTCTCTCTCTCTCTATCTATCTTTCTCTCTCTCTCGCTCTTTCTCTAAAAGATCTTAAATTAAAAGCTTTGCTTGAATTTCCTTATCTATCGAATAATATACAAAAAAACATTGTAATTCATTTTGAAATATTGAATTTGGTTGTCTCTCTCTCTCTCTCTCTCTTTCTCTCTCTCTCTATCTTTCTCTCTCTCTCTCTCTATTTTTCTCTCGCTCTTTCTCTCTCTCTTTCTCTCGCTCTGTCTGTCCCTCTCTGTCTCTCTATTGCTTGCTTGTCTCTACGTACTTCACGTTCACAGTCCTGCAAAAAGTTTTATATTGGCTTTCTCGACGATGGATTTGCCAAAGGATTAAAACATAGCTCAAGTTTTATTGTCAACTCTTACTAGCAGTTTCAGCTGCAGCTTTTAGTTCACAATGTATGACAGATTTTTCAGCCGCTGGGTCATAAACTTCTCAACGACAGCTTGGGAAACTAAAAGTACGTATTTTTGCCCCTTAATCGATAAATCAACCATAAAATTGAGACTTTCCACCCCTCGTGACCCTTGAGTTAAATACTGTAATTAAAGGCGTCCAATTTGGTTGTTGCTTAGAAAAGAAATTTCGTAGCTCATTTGTTAAATGAAGCCTAAGGAACCAAGTCATTAACTGCAGTAGAAGCATGAAATATATATAATGGAAAAACATTGATTTTTAATTAATACATAATTTACATGGCTGCGTAAAGATAATTAAAATATTCTCTTTCCATTTCTCTAATAAATAATTTTGGATCTCTCTGAATTTCTTACGAAGGTATCGAATTTATTGAATAGTATCAAACATCAAGATAATATAATATTGAAGTATTTTGCTATACGAATTTATTATATTTCATTTGAAAATCTCATTAGCATCGTATTATGTAATCTATGATTTTATGAACAATGTTATTAAATAAAATATAATATAGACGACGCCGAATCTATTCATTTGACACTTTCTTGGGGGACTATAATGGGCTTTTCCGATCCTGTTGTCCATCATCCCTGTGATAAAAAAGTGTTGAAAAATATATTTGCACAGTTTTTCATTTGCGTCCACTTTTGTTTACGATGTTCTTCTGATTTGTTGGACGGCTTTTATTACCTTTTTTTTCCAGAAAACTTTCTGCATTTTGCGGTGAAAGAAAAAATCTGAGACAAATTAAACAACGTAAATAAAACAAGTAAACAAAAAATAGCTGCCAGCAGCTATTTAATTTTCTGTTTATGTTTGTTGTGGATGTGCTTCGCCACTCGTAGCATCATTCGCTCCCTTTTGCCCTTTCTATCTGAATTTTTTGTGTTCCCACTGAACAATTTGTTTTGAGCTCAAAAATTTGTCAATAGAAGAAAAACAAAAACCCTTTTTGCCACATATTTTTTGCGTTGACGCATTTCAATTTTCGCAGAAATTGTGCACATTTTAAACAATTTGCCGTCGGCACACACACGTTCTCTCAGAAACACATACATATACAGTCACTTACGCGGACACCCGGTTGCATTTTGCACCAGGATTTATGCAGACTGTTCATAAATCTGACAACATGACATATGATTAATTTGTTGTTTGATCCTTAATGCCTTAAATTGGCAAACAGCTCTAGCTGAACAGCTCCTTTTTCACATAATTTAAGCGTTTATTTATGGGTCACCATAGCGCTGATGCCAACGAGACTCGGAGCAGGTCCATGGCGACCGACTAAACGAGCACCTTCCAATATTCATTTTATATTTTTAGCAATGCTTCCTATCAGCTTGCCTCCAGCAAACAACAATATGTACAGCAACTTCGAGCATTTAAAGTGCAACTGAAAAAATATTAGGTGGCAGTTTCTAGCTTTCAAATTATGTTAACCAAGCTCCATGTCGATGCAGACGCACTATGGCAACAAGGACAACAATAACAGCAACACTCGTAGAGGCGAGGAATAACCGGTTGTGGGTTGCCAGCACAGTGAAAGCTCTTAGAACGAATGGTTCCCTTTTCCGAGCAGTCTCATCTCACCAATTCAGAAAATCTTTGAGCAATCATCTGAAAAACCATTGGGTGGCAGCCAATATAAATTAAAACACTCACAATTTAACCACAACTTGGCTCAAATTTATTCAATTTTTTAAAGCTTTTTTATATTTGTATTCCAAATTTCAAAAACAGTAATCTTAAAAAGGTTTTTTTTTAAAAAACATATTGAAAAAAGTTTTAAAAATATTTAACATACTTTAGCATTATCTGTTTTCTGTCTTGGAACTATATTTTCAAGCAAAGATTTTCTGCCCGAGAGAGTGTTTACCGTAGCGTGTGCAAACGCTGCTTTGTTGCCAAGCGATTTGCTGTGGATGCTTAGAGTCGTATACGCAGTATTACGTATACGACATGCACTTAATAAATTTGTGAATTTCATGACGACAATGTTGACAATGCCACCAACTCAGAGAATTCATTTAGCAAACCTTAACAGTGAGTATGTGCGTGTGCGTGTGTGTGTGTGTGTGTGTGTGTGTGTGTGTGTGTGTGTGTGTGTGTGTGTGTGTGTGTGTGTGGAAAAAATACTTGCATATCCTCGTAATTTTTATTGTCATATGCCATAGGCCAACTGGCAATACTGCAATGCCCTTTGCACATTGCATAAGCATTGCAATTGATAAACCAAATTCAACAACTAACTTTCCAAACGAGCGAGTAATGTTCCAAAAACTTAAGCTTATCTATTGATAATGTAGATTTAATAACTTATTAATTATTTAAAATAAACTTTATCTACGTGTTAAGTTTCAAGTCTCTACGTCACATTTTCCGAGATTAAAATCATTTTTAGTTATTAACGCTTCTCAATAGAATGCAGGCCATAAATTAATAAATAATAATAATAATATTTTAAAATCCTTTTCAACTCAATATATATTACAAACATGATTACAATCTTATTTTTAAATATTGGCTGAAAACACAAAGTCCGTTTAAAGCTGTGTGTGTTTTTTTACGAGACAGATGTATTTATTTAACTCGCTTTTTGCCCCACTTTGTAACTGTGGTCCTCGATTCGACCAAAAAATATCCAATTAATTTGACAATTTATTGTCCACTTTTTACAACATTTGATTTATTTTCATTGAATTACGATATGGGTTTTCATTTTATTAAAAAATACAATTAATTAAAAGTGTGATAGCCAAGTGAATATACTTATTTGTAGAAAAAAATAAGTTTGCAATTGGCTTTGGCATAGTTGTCTTCAGCGTAGTAAAAAAATTACATATTACAGCTTAAATGTACTATATTAATTTATTAAAGAATTGTAATGAAAGTTTGTTTCCACATTTCCCCCATTGAATGTTTCATTATAAAACAAGTAAGAAAACTGTAGTCGGTGGTACCCGACTAGGAGATCCCCTAAGCCCCGTCCGATCTGCGTTTTAAAATATACTCAATCATGTATTTATTAAAGCTTGTAAAATTAAATTATGAAATTTTTTTTAGCTGGTGTCCAAAATGGTGTCAAAAAAAATAAATAAATTGTATAAAATATAAATGAATGTAAACACAAAATTTGGATCAAAGATGTAAGAGATATAATTTAATAACTGCATTTTAATAATGTTTTTAATCGATATCATTAAAACGGGAATAGTTATCGATTTTTTGAAACAAACTTCACCTGCACGTGCTATACAGGCACCTACGAAAATTTCAAGTCACTTACTCTTATAGGTTCGGACGGACGGACGGAACGACGGAAAGACGGACATGGCTATATCGACTCAGCTCGTCTTCCTGATCAAGAATATATATACTTTATGGGGTCTGCCACGCCTCCTTCTGCCTGTTACATACATTTGACATTTCAACAAAACCATTATACCCTGATTTCTCTGATTTTCAATGGGTTCAGGGTATAAAAAAAGATTCATAACTTTAACAAGGCTATGAACTGAGAGGGAAACAAATTTGATGCAATAAGAATATGATGAGTTAAAGGTAAAATATTTATAACGACGAAACTATACTTTGCTTTTATAGTCACATCACAGACTTGTACAGTACAGAAGAGGTCTTCGGATGAAGCCCTGTTGGCGTTTTACATACGTAAAACACTGAAAAGAAGATATTAATAAATGGGAAAATATATTCTTTTGTCCTTTAGCAAAAGTTTTCTTTAGCTCCAACCAGATTATTTGCTTAGCTCGTCGACAATGTGGTTAGGTGCGCCTTGAATCAATTAGTATATTATGCTTTTGCCTTATCGGAGTGACGTCTGTTCAGTTCGTAATGCGACTTGTTCATTTACGCTTGATTGATGCATTTCCAGTTTGTCCCAGATGCTTAGCCAAAGCCCTCCCCAAAAAAAGTTCTCCTTAATTTTTTTCACCTGGCTGCAGAGGGAATTGAGTTAGCATGGCGCACGGATCGTAAATCATGACTATAAAAGTCGTCCCCCGTAGCCCGAATTTTGCGTTTGCCCAAAATCGAACAAAGTATCTGAAAGCATTTTATGGCATAATTTTTCTTGTTCCGATAGAAAAGTTTTCTACATGCCCTGGCAGCTATGCGCATGGCGCCGACTTCTTTTCTTTTGTTTTTTTTTTCTCTGCTTTAATTTGGCCGCCTGTCATAAGTAAATCGTAAAAATTGGACTTGCGTAGCTTCTACATTGTATATATACCCTATGCCCCATGGGGTATGTAAATGTTCGTCTACAGTTTGTAACACATCGAAGGTCACGAATTACATATATGAGAGACGTTTAACATGTATAATATATGACTATAAATATACAAAGCAAAATATAACAAGTAAGAAAACTCTAGTCGGGTGTACTCGACTAGGAGATCCCCTAAACCCCGTCCGCTCTGCGTTTTTAATATATTAAATATATTCCGTATCTTGTATACATTACAAACTTATACAAAATTTAATTAAATTGCCAATCTTTCATTTTCACAATCAAATAGCATGTTTGTCAAAAAAGTAGTTTTTTTTTAGAATAATAGTAATAATTTAATAAAAGAAGAAAATAATAAAATTCCGACATTTCCGCAGCTGAAGTCGAACCAAAACCTACTGATCAAAGCGCATCACCTCTACCGCGACACCACATGTCGCAATTGACCAAACGTTTTGTTTAATTACTTTTGTGATATTTAATGGATTTCAATGAAATTTTCAGCATATGATCTACATATTGTATTGAATATTTGTAAATTGCCTAAAATCGCTAGATCATTCACATATTGGCTGCATTTGCAATTTGAAAATTTTTGTAAAATTCTGAACCAATATCCAAAATATAACAAAAACCGACATTGTATAAAATATAAATAAAAACTAAATGCAAAATTTGGAGACTCTAGCTCCAAATATGTACGAGATAGAATTAAAAAACTGTATTTCGATAAGGTTTTTAAGGTTATCGATTGTTTGAAACAAACTTAATCTGCGCCTGCTATACAGGGATTTCCAAAAAAAAAATCAAGTCTCTAGCTCTTATAGGTTCTGAGATCGACGCGTTCATACATACGGACAGACGGACAGACGGACGGACGGACAGACAGACAGACGGATAGGGCTAAATCGACTCAGTTCGTCACCCTGATCAAGAATATATATACTTTATGGGGTCTGCCACGCCTCCTTCTGCCTGTTACATACATTTAACAAAACCATTATACCCTGATTTCCCATTTTCAATGGGTTCGGGGTATAAAAATAAAATATAACAGGTCTGTATACTTGTACTATGGGCAGCATACAAGCTGCTAGATTGAAATTGAAGTTATTTCCCTTCTCTCTTTTTCTTCTGGATTTAGCAGTACGTTGCTTAATTAATTAATTTGGCAATGTTATGAAGCTTGAACTTTTCGAAAATAACTGTTCTTTTTATAGTATGTACTATTTTCTTGGACGCGTACGTGCTAGGATTATTTATACATAATCGAAATTGTTAGTCAAAGACAAACAAATGAAGTGTCAAAAATATGGTTCCAAATTCTGCGCTATGGTTTCTTTTACAAATTCGTGTCTATTTACGTGTATGTGTATATGTATGTATGTGTGTATGTGTGTGACCTTGAGCAACTATAAACCAAGCGTCTGTGGGTATATTTGTATGTATGGCTGGTTTAAAATAGCTTAATAAGCGACGTCAAACGCTGTTTGCATTTTCGCAGCGCTGCAAAACAAAACAAACACAAGTATACGTGGATGTGTGTATGATTGAGTGTATGTGCCTGTATGTGTATTCTGCTGATGACTATATGAATGATACTCGAATAGCCAGCCAGCCAAATAGTCGAGTGGCTCTCTTTCTTTTTTCTCGCTCTGTGCAGCGTCCAAGTGGCAGGGTGCTGACAGCAGCCACGCCCTACCCTGGTAGACCGTTGCCCCTTCCTTTAAGCCTGCACTCCTTTGTAGCAAATATATCTGTTCCATCATTGTCGCGTAATTTAATGCTTAATGTTATATCGATCTATTCGCAAACTGCATCTCAATTACAATTAAGGCCAATTTGGTAGGCTATATGTGTGCAGCTGTGTGAACTTATGTGATATCTATGTGTGTGCGTGCTTCATGTCTGTGTTTTGTTGAATTTTCAAGTTTGGTGCAAAAACAAAGAAATAGTCCTCGCAATAAAATCGAACGTAATTGGTTGTAGCTCCCACTCTGGCGCTCTCAAATATACATATATATATTTTTTTGTCTAACCAGTACGCGC
This sequence comes from Drosophila leonis, assembly GCA_035045365.1. Taxonomy (NCBI): domain Eukaryota; kingdom Metazoa; phylum Arthropoda; class Insecta; order Diptera; family Drosophilidae; genus Drosophila; species Drosophila leonis. Next base: position 56,136 of record JAWNPC010000284.1, on the reverse strand, counting down.
AGTCGGCCCCAAATTTCATACTAATCTATTGTCAATTTCATTTTGTTTTTCGCTTACGTTTTTATGTTTTGCGGCTTTGATTTGTCTTGCTGTTTCGATTTGGCTTTTGCCAAGGGCAACTTGAGATAATTTTCGACTACCACACACATCTATCATTTCTCTTATATGCACATATTCAGACTTAGATGTATGTACATATGTATTTATTTAGCTATATTGTCTAAGTTATGTCACCTACAAAAGAAGTAAAGTAAGTCGGTTTCTATGTACGCAGCTTGCTCTGTATTATTTGCTTTCGCTTTGCCCTATTTGCTTTAAAATGGTTTAATGTCAGGTCTTTTTGATTTCGACTAAACATGGCCAAGAACTTGACTGGAATTTGTTGATTGAAGCGTATTTACTTTGGGTATGAATATATTTACTCTATGTGTGTCTCAATCTCTCTCTCTCTCTCTACTTCTGCATAATGATTTTTCTTTTGCTTGTACATACAAAGTATTGTTGGATGATTTCCTTGTTATATACCCTAAAGCTAGAAAACAGCAAGTAGGGAGTATATAAGAACGATGTATACTTTTTATATTACTGTTCCGGTATTACTGTTTCTTTATCATGTTTACTAACTATAATATAGATCACCTCTAGAAATACCTACATTTTTGTCTAAATTAAAGCATCACATAGTACTGCTTATAGCTGTGTGCCTCGCCAATTTGTGTATTGCGTGCTTTTAGGCGCGCTTCAAAAACTTTTTGCCACGGACTCATGCCAATCAACAAGCATACACCGTGTGGTACACGTGATATAAATATTTACGCCCAAGTGGCGTTCCGACGCTCGTAAAGCTCACACGCGAAGCGTTTTTACTGCCAGTAGGGGTACATATATGCGATATATGAATGGTCGGTCTATCTATGTGCCAGGTCAAAGGATAGAGCCGACTCAACTGGTCTTTAACATCGCAATTTATGGTCGCTGCCAGGGTCACTGATAAATGCCAAAGGCCAGCTGGCTAAGTATAAATATCTATTATTCTTAATTCAAGTTAAGAGTACAGCTATTTAATTGATTTGTGTGGCATGATTTGTGGCTGAACTCCATGTCTGGACCTCCTTAGACCAAGCTTAAAACTCGAAAGACATCTGAACGTTTACTTTCATAAATATATTCGTATTATATTAAGTCAGGCAATATATATAATGCCTTAATTAAATATATCCTACAAAATAAAAAATATACATATAATATATAAAAAATATATACAGTATACAGTAAACTACAATAATTTGACTTTTTGTATTATCTATATAAATTTAATTAATAAAAGCATTAAATATGTGTATATACGAGTATAAAATAAAGGATAGATCCAATTAGTTTTTAATTAGCACAATAAAATACTTCTTGTGTGTCTTGCCTCATTTGACCAAAAAGACAATTTGATTTTAATAAAAAATATGGCTAAATTTGGATTAGAGCTTATTGATTACGGCTTTAAATATTTGCAGACGTGATTGTATCTAACGAGCTGTTAGATCAAAGATCCAAAAACAATGCCACAGAATAAGTCAATATCCAGTGCAGCCTTTTAAGTGATTAGAATATTCAACAAGTAAGAAAACTCTAGTCGGGGGTACCCGACTAGGAGATCCCCTGAACCCCGTCCGATCTGCGTTTTTTAATATATTCCGTATCTTGTATACATTACAAACTTATACAAAATTTAATTAAATTGCCAATCAAATAGCATGTTTGTCAAAAAAGTAGTTTTTGTTTTGAGAATAATATTAATAATAATTTAATAAAAGAAAAAAATAAAAAATTAAGAAAATCTGACATTTCCCCACCTGGAGTCGAACCAACATCTACTGATCAAAGCGCATCACCTCTACCGCGACACCACCATTATGTGTGTGGAAACAAAAAATAATAAAAAAGTTTTGACAGCGACGAGGTTTGAACCCAGACCTGCAAGGCACGACGTGCCCCGCTTCTATCAACACCGCCACTGCACCGCTTAGACAAGCAGTACCAAATTTGAAACTAAAGGCAGCTAAGAGTTATAACAAAATTCAAGCAGTCAGCTGTAATTGTTGTGATTCTTAGAACAGACAAGAATGCTCGCATTCGAATGTCTCAATGTATGTGTGCACATGTATAGAAAAAATGAAAACGGGGGTGGGTTTCTGGTCACATGTTGCAATTGACAAAAAGTTTTGTTTAATTAATTCTGTGATTCTTAATGGATTTCAATGAAATTTTCAGCATATGATCTACATATTATATTGAATAATTGTCAATTGCCTAAAATCGCAAAATCATTCACATATTGGCTACATTTGCAACTAACCTTCAATTTGAAAATTTTTGTAAAATTTTGAACCAATATCCAAAATATAACAAAAACCGAAATTGTATAAAATATAAATGAAACAAAATGCAAAATTTTGAGACTCTAGCTTCAAAGATGTACGAGATATAATTTATTAACTTCATTTCGATAAGGTTTTTAATCGATAACAAAAGAACAGGAATAGTTATCGATTTTCTAAAACAAACTCGATATGCGCGTGCTATACAGGGACTTCCAAAAAATTTCAAGTCTCTAGCTCTTATATGTTCTGATATCGACGCGTTCATACATACGGACAGACGGATAGACGGAGAGACGGATAGACGGACAGACGGACAGACAGACGGACAGGGCTAAATCGACTCAGCTCGTCTCCCTGATCAAGAATATATATACTTTATGGGGTCTGCCACGCCCCCTTCTGCCTGTTACATACATTTGACAGCTTAACAAAACCATTATACCCTGATTTCGCATTTTCAATGGGTTCAGGGTATAAAAATGAAGCAAATATAGCTAAGATAACATTTATAACTTTTTCTGAGCGCTTTATTTGTTTATATTTTTTCTTATGGGCTAACAGCTAACAGCTTGGAGTACTTTCAAGCTTTGATTGATATATTATTTAAAATTTTTTTGTTATAACTATATATAATAGAAATTAGAACACAATGTAAAGTCCAATAAGACTACGTACTTTGTATACATCCTTATAGTGATGTATATTCATAAATATATATATATATTTCTTACTTTACCCAGCTAATTTATAAAAAAAAGTATACAAACCCATATTGCCCTTAGCAACAAAATAACAACAAAAACAGAAAATACAGTTGCCATAGCTGATTGTTGCATGTTGCACTTGGGAAATTTCTTTTGGTCTGCTTTCGCATTCACTTTGATAGCTATTGCTATCGCGCGATTGTTGCTCTATTTCATTAAAAGAGTGGGTGTGCGTGTGTGTTGAATGGTGCTAGTTTTCTTGCTGCATACATTGGGGCATGAAATTTCTGTAACCTTTTTTTTTTGTGCCTCGCTTAGTTGAATAACTGCCTGCCTGCCCTTGTCACAAATATCGTTATGTGTGTGGCTGCGTGTACGTATGAGTGAGTGTTGATGTGCGTGGCTGTCTCAATTGTCTTTTGCCCGAAAGGTATTTGGCTTTAGCCAAGCGGCCAAGGCTGGCAGTCAGCCAGCCAAAAACAAACGACCAACTAGCAAAATAAACTTTAACATACATACATACATAGCTGGCTACTACGAGTGGTTGAGTCTCTGTGTGTGTGTACTTGGGTGTGTGTGTATTGTATACCAGTCAATGGCGGCATAGAATTTCCAGCGCGTCGCGTACTGAACAAAAACTTCCTAAAGAAAACAAAGCTTGGGAGCTTAAGCCATAAATGTTGCCAGCCAGACCCAAAAAGAATCTCATAACAGCTATGAATGTGTGTGTATGGGTGTATGGGTGTGTGTGTGTACGTCTATTCACTTAGGCTGTTTTCTGCTTGCCTTTCTGAGATACCCTGTAACATACAAATATTTAGTAAATTTATGCAAAAGCCGAGTGCTAACTTTGGGAACATCAATCTAGAGTTACATGTCAACCATAATCCACTTACATGGCTTTCCTCCATGGGCCAGGATTTATGGAACATGAACTGAATAATGAACTATCAATAATGAACCACTAGTCATTTACAATGAAGCAAAATCCCTTTTTGTATGGTAGATACTCTACTATGAACTATGTTTTAAATATATTTGAACGAATTTTGAAATAGGAACTATAAACCATGAACTGAAATTTTAAACCTTACAGCCAATCAATTTAACTTGAACCACAACCTACTAGCTACAAGACCAACCTTAAGCCAAGATATATTAGCATGAAACAGGAAAAAATATGAGACCATTAACATATTATTAGTATTCAGGGTATATTTTCGTTGAACATGTCTATTGACTAAACGTGTTGGCTGTTTAGTTAGTTGGCTTTTTTTAGTTTTGTTAGGTTTCGCTGGCTGCCCCCGCTCAATGTTCAGGTGCCGTTAAGTTTATAAATACAAGAAATACCACGTCAGATTAGATGGGCCTTGTTTCCCTCATCTCCAGTTTCTGTCGCGTCTCTAGGCGTGTTAACACGTCGCGTATTGACGCATTATTTATGACACCGACGGACGGCTCATTTTGCATGCTTTCATGTTTACTGATTTAGAACAGGTGCTGAGTTTAATGTTTATGTGTAATCTGAAATAGGTCTTTTTATACAAGACTACTTATATAGGAAAATGGAGGTTATGTTTTCCAAGTAGTTCGTTTTCCATGTAGTTCACTGTTAATATTATTGGAGATAAGGACATACATATTATTTGCCGCTGTCTTCTAAATGAGTACCGGTTCCTGTTGACTAGACAGCCAAACAGATAATTTAAGGGACAACAACAATAAGAAGCTGCTGTTGACTAAGCTGCTGAAATAAAAAAAAACGATGAAGGGAAGGAACAGAAAAGAGAGCAGAAGCGGAAACATTCGTGTTTATTGCGAATTGCGCTTGGTCAGGTTTTTTAGGCAGATTTCCCATTTTCAGCCATAATTTTGATCTCTTACAAAATTGGTCCAAAAACCTGTGCAGAAACGAATTTGGCTCACCTGATTCGGCTTACCACTAGAAATTTAAAGATCTTTTATAATTCAAGCCCCCAATATATAAATTTGATTGAAAATTTTATAATCCTGTATGCCCTTATATTATAACCCATCGCGTTTCCTTAACATCCTTACAAAAGTTGCAGATTTTCCATGTAGATTTCCGTGATTAATACACAGATTATGAATATTTTGAATTTCGCATACCTCTAGAGAAAACAGTAGACCTATGTGCTTTGGCAAATACATGAATTCGGAGGTCATTACGCTGTGAAAATTTAAATCCCAAATTTATTTAATATCCGATTTCCCATAGTAATTCCAGATAGCGGCAGCTAAGCTTTTGCATGTATATATGAAAAGTTAATAATGATTGAAATAGCAGCTTAATGCAAGGTACAGCGTATCTCCTAGTCGGACTCCCGAATCGAGTACTCTCTCTCTTTTTTTTTTTGCCATCAAATTGTGGGATAAGCTGCAAAGCCATGCCCATTGTGTGTTCTCAAGTAGTCAAGGGACCGCATGTTGACAATTAGTCTATAATTCAAGGGGGAGGCTACGACTGCCTCCGAGCTACCCGCCCTCTGCTTAAGACCTGCTGCAGTTGTTGTTGTTTGATGCTTTTAAGCTCGTGCAACCGAAGGCGGGCCACTAGCAAATTGTTGGACAGTCGTAAAAATGATTGCGCTTTTTATACCCATTGAAAATGTGTTAATAGGTATATCACTTCTTTTGAAGGCATAGCTCGAAACTGGAAACAAAATTTTATATGTGAGTTATTATGAAGTACATATCTAGAATATTTCAATTTGTAGATATCCTACTGCTGGCTCTGTGCACAGGATACTTTCCAGTCTTTCAATCTCTACCACAACATTCGTGTAGCACTCGGTCAGTGCGAAGAGTTTCCAACAGGCAACTGGAGAGAGATGGAGAAAGGAAGGTTAAGGGCTCAATTATGCCCATGCAAACAGCACTCATTGAGACGATTGTGGGAATTGGTTTGGGTGTTGGTGGTATGGCAAATGCCAAAGGTGCTGACTGTGCACTTTTATGTTTCAACTTCATTAAAATTGGCTTTTATGGCAATCGTAAAGGCATCCCAAAAATGCTACGCCTTCGTTGTGAATGATGCAGGGGCGGATTAAAACGAAACAAAAGCTAAAAGTGTCAGATGGGTGGCTCACAGGGCGCGATGGGCGAAGAGGAGGCGTGGCAACAGCGGTCGAGAACAACGCTACTTTTAATTACTTGCTGCATAAATTTGCACTCATTTCCTTTTTTTGAAGCAGATCCAGACTCGCGTCAGTTGACAGGCTGGCCGGATGCATGACTGGACAGCTGCGTGGTTTGCCTGCAGCAGATTTTTCGCTTAATGCCATACAATTTTCTTATAGTGGAGTATGTTGCGCTAGTGCCAGCACTAGGAGGCTGTCAGCTAACTCGATGTAGACTACGGGTTTTAGTTTTGCTTCTTTACTTCTTTTGTATATCAAAATATTGCATTACATATACTACAATCTTAGCTATTTTCTTATTGTTCCGTCTGACTGACTGATTAATTGAATGACTGCTGAAGAATGCACCACCAAAGGCGTTAAGGTAATATCTTGCTAGAAACTGTAAATACGCGTCTGCAGATAATGCTTATATCATTTGACAATATATGTATATGTATATCGCTGAACAATAATCTACATACCTACTGGGTATGCCCTAGTCTATATTCTTCCTTTTTATATGCTTATCTTTCTGTCGGAAATAAAAAAATTGCCGTTTGCTCCGTTCGAGATTTCACTGACCCAACAAAATTATGCAAAACAGTATCCACGCATTAACCTGGTCCAAAATCTACGCAGCGTTAAAAAAGGTAACGGTACAACAAGGATTAAGCGTATGTGCGTGTTCTGCGATATCCTTGACAAAAGCACGCAATTTTTATGGCTGACTGCGTTCTGACAAGTTTTTCCAGCGAAAAGACAAACGTCAAACGATTTCGTACCATGCGCTTGTGTGAGTTTTAGGGCGTGTCCTTTGTTATCCTGACGGCCTAGCGCATTCTCTCCTCCTGTTTTTCCTTCTTTCTCTACAAATTGTTGTTTAATTGTGGCATCCTACTCCTGCTCTACTGACCGCAACTGTTCACGAACAGTATAATGGCAAATAAATTAAGTACACGTGATGCCAAACAAAATTTTTAAAGTAATCGGCGGTGTGTGTGGTCGCTGACGTGGCAGATTGTTAGTCCACAATAATTGACTTTAATGTCATATTGCGCAATTTTGCTAGTAGGCGTGGCCTGGCGCTGCAAATGACTAACAAGAGACACAGCGAGAGCTGAAATTGACAGTCATCTGGCCCGATTGGCTTAGGGTATAGGGTATATGTGCCAGTGGTATGCCATTCAATCAACTCAATGTCCCAGCCCAGCTCAAGCTTCATCATAGAGCAAATGTCAATTACATTTCGGTGCCTTTGTGGCTGGTAACAGTCACACATAATGGGTCAAAGGACTCGCCTCGATGCCTTATCGCAATTAGCTCGGATATATGAATGATTTTCCTCTTAATTAAATGCGATTCACTAAATCAGCAGCGAATTATGAAATGTCAACTGAAAAGCATGTCGGGCAATTAGTTTATATTGCTTTGTGTGTGAGGATGCTATTTGAAATAATGGAACTGTTTACAAGGGAGTGTAATTATAATTGTTGTAGATATAAATAGATAGATACATGCATTGATCAATAGACGAATGAATAAATCGATGAATATACAATATATATATATATATATATATATATAATCAATTAATCAGTTAACTAGCTCATTAATGTTTACCTTATCAGTTTTTTTTTTTCAAATTTTTCCTCTGTGTTTCACATAGCATCGCAGGTCTTCTTATCATTTTCAAATTAAGTAAGATTTTGTGCTGAGTCAAGTTTTTCTTAGCAGATGTCGATGATTCTGACGACAAAGTGTTCCAGGTCAATCTACATTTGATCATAGCAGGGGGCCTTACCGTAATTTTTGCTTTAACACCACCATAGTCAATAGTTTTCAATTGTGTGAAGCAAATGCCCGTAAGTCAATATAAAGTTAACTGCTCCGGCCTTGGCCTGGTCTAAAATTCAGAGCAGAGCTTAAGAGCTTTGTGGTTTGTTGCTCAAATAAGAGCCCAGCTCAGCTGGGCAGCAATAGCTTATCTTTTATCAAGGCAACTGCCAGTCAATCCAGACAAACACACACACACACAGACACTCGCTATGCAGGTGTGTGAGTGCTCAAAATGTTCCTTTTTTAAATGAGCTGACAGAAAGGAAATAGACAGCCAGTGTTGAGGGATGTGAATGGGAGGGTGTTTGAAAAGGGAATGGTGAGGCAGCTGAGAGAGTATCTGAGCGTGTGTTTCAATTTTGAATATAAGCTTGACATAACTTGCATTTGACACACAAACGAAATTGACAGCTAATCCGTAATTGATCTGTTGAGCAGGGCCAGATGCAGCTTCAGCTCAGTCCTGAGAGTTAATCTGTCGTGAGGGGAGGAAGTTTACAACTGACAGACATCCTATCAACTGTTTAAGTGTAATAGAAATAGAAAATCAACCAAAACTTTTGCCTCCGTACTCATTCAGTTACCGTCAACGCAATCACAAAGAGTGTGTGTTAACAGCGTATAAGACTAAAAGATATTTAAAACAAGTAAGAAAACTCTAGTCGGGGGTGCCCGACTAGGAGATCCCCTGAACCATGTCCGATCTGCGTTTTTAAATATATTCCGTATCTTGTATACATTACAAACTTATACAAAATTTAATTAAATTGCCAATCAAATAGCATGTTTGTCAAAAAAGTAGTTTTTGTTTTGAGAATAATATTAATAATAATTTAATAAAAGAAAAAAATAAAAAATTAAGAAAATCTGACATTTCCCCACCTGGAGTCGAACCAACATCTACTGATCAAAGCGCATCACCTCTACCGCGACACCACCATTATGTGTGTGGAAACAAAAAATAATAAAAAAGTTTTGGCATCGACGAGGTTTGAACCCAGACCTGCAAGGCACGACGTGCCCCGCTTCTATGAACACCGCCACTGCACCGCTTAGACAAGCAGTAGCAAATTTGAAACTAAAGGCAGCTAAGAATTATAACAAAATTCACGCAGTCAGCTGTAATTGTTGTGATTCTTAGAACAGACAAGAATGCTCGCATTCGAATGTCTCAATGTATGTGTGCACATGTATAGAAAAAATTAAAACGGGGGTGGGTTTCTGGTCACATGTTGCAATTGACAAAAAGTTTTGTTTAATTAATTCTGTGATACTTAATGGATTTCAATGAAATTTTCAGCATATGATCTACATATTATATTGAATAATTGTCAATTGCCTAAAATCGCAAAATCATTCACATATTGGCTACATTTGCAACTAACCTTCAATTTGAAAATTTTTGTAAAATTTTGAACCAATATCCAAAATATAACAAAAACCGAAATTGTATAAAATATAAATGAAACTAAATGGAAAATTTGGAGACTCTAGCTCTAAATATGTACGAGATAGAATTAAAAAACTGTATTTCGATAAGGTTTTTAATCGATAACAAAATAACGGGAAAAGTTATCGATTTTCTAAAACAAACTCGATATGCGCGTGCTATACAGGGACTTCCAAAAAATTTCAAGTCTCTAGCTCTTATATGTTCTGAGATCGACGCGTTCATACATACGGACAGACAGACAGACAGACGGACAGGGCTAAATCGACTCAGCTCGTCTCCCTGATCAAGAATATATATACTTTATGGGGTCTGCCACGCCCCCTTCTACCTGTTACATACAGTTGACACTTTAACAAAACCATTATACCCTGATTTTCCATTTTCAATGAGTTCAGGGTATAAAAATAGCCGGTTTGACTTAAAGCTTTTCTTAAATTGTTTTTGTATATATATTTTTTTAAACGCCCAATCTTTTGCTATAGATAGACCTGGTTATCTCAACTTCAAACTCTGCGTATCATATCATAAGCTAAGTGTGCATATAACATACAGCTACCCTGAAATCAGCAAAAGTTGGTGCACAATTCGAATTATTTCAAACATTATTTTCTGGCTTCTTTTGCTTTGTGCCAAAAGACAAAAATTAAGTCGGGTATTATAACATATTTCAATTATAGAGGAATGGTTAAATTGCCATATGCCCACTACCTTACCATTTACAGGGTATCGCAAGCAAAGTGTCAACGTAGTAAACGAGCTTTCCATGAATTTGTCAGTCTAAGTGAGTAGGGCCTAGCTGCATGAATTTCAATTTCTCGCATAATCAAATGTGCCATATGACAAATGTCCTTGAATCCTTCCATGACTTTGAAGTCTCAAGTCCCAGGCACGGTTAACGTGTTGGTCTCACCAGCCACATAAAAACTTTGCTTCTAATGCATAAAATCGTAAATTTGCAACGAGCTTAACGGCAATAACAGCCGCAATAAGAAATCATAAATAAAACAATTGCACATAAACGCACATTAAAATCTGAGAGAGGACCTTAAAGAGAAAGGGACAGAGAGCTGGCACTTACTATAAGAAGTAGTCATATTTCAGACGCCGCCTTAGGTTAAGGGAGTGTAAGACGTGTATTATGTCTATTTGTATTTGCATGTGAGCGTGTATGTGTGCGGGTGTCAAGCAGGCAAAATATTATTTGCGTAGCTAGCACAACAATGAGGTGTGGGAGTTTTGTACGTGAGTGGGGAGTTTATGACACAAGGGCACGTGTACATTCATAATATATACGTACGTATATAACGCGTATATATTTATAAATATAATGTTACGCCAGACAGCGCAGAGAGCATAAGATAATAGTACACAAAATAAAAAGAAAGTGTAGCATAAACGAAAATAATAAGAACAAGAACATCAATACAAAGCACGCACAGGAAACAAGTTAAAAGGAAAAGAAAAACAACAACGGCGCTAAGCGCATACAAATGTCAATCGCGGACTGCAGTGCCAGCAGCTGTAGAGAGTAGAGAGCATTATGCTTGCAACACCAACACGCTGCTAGCTGCTGCTATATGAGCGCGTTGCGTCCATTGACATTTTAATTTAAATACAGCGAAACAGTAGCAGCGGCAACAACAGCGACAGCAGCTACTAAAGCCACACCATGGAAGACGTTGGCGGAACAACTTCAACGACAAAAAAGAGTACCTTGTCGGTGGATCGTGCCGCATTTCTCCTGCTGCGCGTGAAAAAGGCGTTCAAGAAGAAGAGACAGCAACGCAAGGACCGACAGTAAGTTAAAACCCATCATTTGCCACGCTCTTCAACACATTTTATCTTACCACACACTCTTCTCCTCTTAAGTTGAAACTTTCAAAGTTGTTTTTTAATTTCTGTTTTGCCTGAATTGCATTTTCTTTAGCACCTTTTTGCTTTGGCCTTTCCGTTTTTTCAACTTGAGACTTAACAAGGATTTTCCTTATTAAGGCGACGAAAATCCAAGTATATTGAATTTATCGCATTTGCCAAGCCTGCCTTTTCAGTTTATCTTATTTAACGCTTATAACTGAATTCAAAGTTGCCGGCATATGTATGTATATCTAGAAATTAAAAACAATTTGTTGATTAGCCGGCTTGAGTGAATGTAAAGCCTGGGTTTAGATTGACAAAAAATGATTTCTGTCATGTTAGCTGATGCGATGATGGTTTATTTGTTATCTATGCTTAATTTATGGCAATAATACTGATTCTTTTACAATCAATTTTCCTGGGTTTTAGTGTGGGTAATCAACTCCCTATATAGTACGCACATATCGAGTTTGTTTCAAAACATCGATAACTATTCCCTTTTTAATGCCATCGATTAAAAATCTTATCGAAATACAGTTATTTAAATATATCTAGCACATCTTTGAAGGTAGATCCTTCGATTTTGCATTTGATTTTTATACAATTGGTAATTGGCAAAAGCACATGGCCAGCAGCGCTAAACAGCGCCAAGCGTACACAGTTTTTCTATACGTGTACACACGTACAACCAAACGTGTGCATTCCTGTATATTCTAAGAATAGTAATTGCGATTGAAGTGTGTATGCATTATCAGCTGCTACTTTACTATAGATTTGCTAGATGACGCTTGAGCAGTGAAGAAGCGGTATTGGTAGAGGCGATGCATATAAACTTAAACTTGCGGCTCGCGCACATATACTACATAGCACATACCTAAAATCTATATATGCATTTAGGTATATAGTGTACTATAGTATAGGTATATGGGAGCAGTAGGAAACTTTTAAACAATACAAAATAGCATACATTGGAATATTTACCGTAAAATAATAATTAATAAAATATATAATATACAGTCAAGGAAAAAAGTCAACATACAGCACAAATTTTGCGATCATTCGAGTTTTGCAATGAAAATTAAAAAAGTTGTTATGCCATTATTTAAGACACTTACAGGTAACAATATTTCAGAAAAAAAATTATTAAAAAATTAAACATACTAGAAGAAGAAGAAAAAGCATAAAATGTTCATGGAAAAAAGACTACATACAGCGTGGGAATTCCCTTTAATAATTCTAGAAATAGAAGGTAAAATAGGGAAATCCTCGACTATTTTGACGCCTAGCTTCATTGGGTATAAAGTGTAATTATTTGGTGGACAGAAGTATCATTGAAACTAATATTATTACAACAAAAATGGAAAAAATTAAGGAAATTCAATCTTCTGTTCGCAAATTAATTATCAGCCTTCGAAATGATAAAAAATCATACGGCGAAATCGCGGATATAGTAAAATGAAGTTGTTCAACTGTCCAGACTATCATTCGCAACAACAAAAAAAACAATTCCATTGAAAATAAGAAGAGAACAGGAAGGCCAAAGAAGCTATTGGATCGTGACGAGAGAAGAATCCTCAAGGATATAAAAAAAACCCCAGAATAAGTGCACCAACAATTGGCAATTTTTTGCACAAGGGTGGTTTCAAGAATCGAAAAGAAGCCGAAGCCACGGAAGAAGCCTTTAATTTCCGAAAAAAATCGGATTTTGCGCCTAGAATTCGCCAAAGCGCACTTAAATAAGGATGCGAACTTTTGGAAAAGCATTTTATTTACTGATGAGAGTAAATATAACATTTTCGGAAGTGATGGTCGTTCCAGAGTTTGGAGGAAGGCAAACACAGCTCTTAACCCTGAAAACATTGTACCTACCGTTAAACATGGCGGCGGTAGTGTAATGGTTTGGGGCACTATGGCGTCGTCTGGAGTTGGTCATTTGGTGTTTGTGGAAGGTAACATGGATCGCTATCAATATAAGAATATATTGGAACAGCATTTAAAAGCATCGGTGGACGCAATTAGAAAAAATATGAATATTTCACTTAATTTGAAGCTAAAATACAAGGGCTTAAAGCCTGTATGTAGACTTTTTTCCATTGAATTTATTATGTTTTTTGTTGTTATCTATGTTAAATGAATTATGAATTCAAATTTTTTTTCTTTAAATAAGCTTATCTGTTAAGACCCCAAATAATAGCATACCGACTTTTTTAATTTCTATTGCAAAACCCCGAAATATCGCAAAATTTGTGCTGTATGTTCACTTTTTTCTTTCACTGTATTTATGTATATATTATATTATTATAATATATTTACATAGATTTTACCCCTACCTCTATGTATGTACATATATACATTCCGTATAATATATATGTACATACATATATACATATGTATATATATATGTCGCAGTATGAACATATGTACATACATACATATGTAGCTTGACCACTGTGCGTGTGCTTGCAAGTCGTTGCTATGCATAGGTTTGGCATATTGTGAAATTATTACTTCAAATACAGAGTTTGGAAATTCTAAGAATAACGACGCAGAATATCACTGGCGACATAGTACCGTATGAGCGAGGCGACGGCGGCGCCGCGCCGTCGCTGAGTGTAGTCCAACTTCCGTTTGCAAAGAAACAGAAGCATAGATCGTTGCGTCAATTACCATGACAGATCAGCCACAAGAAAAAAACGCGTCTCCGGCATATGTATGTATGTACATATACAAAGGTCGTATATAGCTTTTATTCGTTGTCCTTTCATTCCGTTTAAAAGTTTGCTGTAAAGCGAGTTTTTGACATGCTTAGCAATTGCGCAGCTTGTAAAAAATACTGTAGTCGAAGAAGAACTCAATTAGGCGCAACGAAAATCCGGCAAATACACCGGGTGAACGTGACGCTTGTTAAAATACTTCAAGTTTTTCCAACTCAATAATGTGGCACACACCCACACGCTGCTTCGTCTTAAAAGACGGCTCGAATTGTGTTTATTATAAAACTATAACTTTAACACAAGTTAACTTAGAAATGGGCGTGGTTCTGGCATCAAAGCAACAACAGCATGTCAACGAATTATCAGGAGGAATGCCGGCGCATCACCTAACTGCTTTTGACTACCTTTTTGATACCCTGTAATTGATGATGTATGTATGTATGTGGTATTACATGTTATTTACGACCATCCAGACCATCCGTCATATATAGAGACTGTCAAAATCGAAAAATATCGAAATACATATGCAAAAGTTTTAGCATATTTCCCACTAGTGCTTGGCACTACATTTCTTTAACATTTATTTCGTGTAACATTATTAACATTATTTACAACAACAGTGCTTATTAATTAAAATTCCATAAGTATCGATAGGTATTTTTTCTGCTTAGGGTTTTGGGCATAACATTGGATATTATGAGAGTCAAATTTAGTTTTTGTATACATAGATATACATATGTACATATGCATAAATTGGTAAACGTACTATAGCTACTTAGAAGGAATTATCTATTCGAGCATTCTTCACTTTTTCTTGCTGAACCCATTTCTTGTTGTTCCTGTTGCCGCTAAGGCTGCTCTTGTTGATTTGATTACATGGGCAACATTTGCTCTAATTATGCACGCGCATGTAAACACAGCTCCAAATGCAATTACACAACCAACGAACACTCACACACACCCACTGAAAGCGACACACTCGCAGAGGCTAGATTGGAAAGCACACAGTGCGTATGCGCAATTTGACATACGAGGCATATTCACCCTTTTTGTAGCTTGCCCACTTCATATGCGTGTGTGCATGTGTTTGCTTATCCTGACAAAAGTTGGGCGGTCCAAATGCTGACCACTTTAAAGCTTTGTAATTCCTTGTTGATGTTTCTTGGTTTCCAGACGATGTGCCAATATAATAATGTTCCATTCGAAAAACGGAAAATTATTATTAACAAATTAGCAACAAACAAGAAAACTCTAGTCGGTGGTGCCCGACTAGGAGATTCCCTGAACCAAGAACAAGACAAGAATCTTGTCGCCGCGCTCTAACTGTTCTTCCCGAACTATGAAAATGCTAGAGATGAACAACAATTGATATGATATGTATGTATGTACATATATTTCGTGTTGTTGTGAAATACCCACATAGCAACACCACCGTTGCAGCTTTAGCATTTAAACATGAAATTACACGACATACATATTTATTAACGCAGACGCAGCTCGTCTCCCTGATCAAGAATACATATACATATTTTACGGGAAGAATACATATGTATATATATTTCTGCCTGTTACACACATTTGACATTTCAACAGACCCATTATACCCTGATTTCCCATTTTCAATAGGTTCGGGGTATAAGAAACATAAATAAGTAAGAATATGGCGATCGGGAGCGGCCAACTGCATAATACTCGTTCCCGTTCGAAAATACATACATAAGTAAAATGTTTTGCAAAGTATTTTCAGCCACGCCCCACTATGGAAGATACAGCTTTATCCGATTACTTTTTATATATATTTAGTCCGGGGTTATCTACACGAGCACATATGTATGTATGTATGTACATAATCAAGTTTCTAGATTGAATAGCGCTTTAAGTATGTGGGTTTATGTTTTAAGAGAAATGATAATTCCCGCTTTATCTTTTCACTTCCTAAATTCGTATAAAAAGGAATAGAATGATAGAATGACTGACATTAAAAGTTCATGTTAATGGACTGGAAATTTTTTTTTAACCTCTGACTTGCCTTTATCTGTGGTCCAGTTCACTTTATTAGCCATGAACTTTGGGTTCGTCCATAATTTTTTTATTTAACGAATCAGTTGTCTGTTGATTTAGTTACAGAATTAATTAAAGCTACTAATCAACACTAACAACACTCAAATTCCAAATTCGAAGCTGTTCGGCTCGAAACATAAAACTTGAAAATTTTTGTATTTACCTATGCAGTTTTTAATGGTCTCTTTTCGACCATACGCACATTCTTTTATTAATTTTTTCCTATATTATCTAATATATTTGTAAAAGAATTTTTGTCGCATTATTCGTAACGTATTTTACGGTAATTTTTGGAAGTGAATAACTTAGTTGCCTTGTTTCTTTAGAATACAAAAAGGTGCCAAGTGCCACGTTGTTGCGTAATGTACGGGTTACGGGTTTGAGTCAATTATGTAGATCCGCTTTGACTTATGCGCGGGCGGGCACTGCTCAAAGGATTCTAATAGAGGGGTTGGCTGAGAAAAGAGTTAAAGAGTGGCGAGGGCATACACTTTAGGCCAGCTGCAAAAGCCAAAGCAAATCAGCATCCTTCCAACAAACAGGCAGGCCGACAACCTAACGCCTTATGGGCTGCTTAACTTCCACTTGCTAAGCAGTGCCTGCTGAGTTCTGTAAGGATGCGAGCTTAGCTGGTTTTACACTAAAAATAGTTAATTTAGTTAAAAATTTGTTTCCGTTTGGGCTCTGTTTTGTTCTTCTTCAAATAAAATTTAATTTAGTTCTGTATCATTTTTGCAAAAACTTTAAAAAGAAATTTGAAAAAAAGTTTAAAAAAATGTTTGCTAAGAATTGGTCCTCAGGATAGCGCACCCAAATTCAATCGTGAATATTTCAGTCAATTTGATAACCACAGTTACCAAATTTTTTTTGAAGGTCACAAAACTGATATTTTTTAAGAAAAATGTTTTTTTTCAGAAGATAGGACTATTTATTTTTCGAGTAAAAATCAAAGATTGAAGCTTGCTTTGATTCCCGACTATATACACAAAAATCACGATTAACAGATATGGAAAAACTATTATTTATTTTCCTTGAAATTACAAATTCGGCTGAAACTGTACATTACAAACAACACATACATACATACACACATACGCACGCATAAGCACGCGCTCTGCTATCTGCGCAGTTTACGCAGCGGCAAAATGTCTGTATTGATTGCACGGATATACACAGTAAATCTAAATTATTAAAGTATTGTGTAACAGTATTCAAGTTACGCGTAAAAAACGAAGGAAAATGATCGATTTTCATCAATAATAAGAATATGGGATGAAAAATGATAAACTCGTACTACGTATGGTATACACGAGTATACATTTAAAATTTCAGATCTCTAGCTTTTGAGGTTTACGAGATTGCTGCGTTCACACAGACGGACGGACAGACGGACATGGCTATATCGACTCAGCTCGTCGGGCTGATCAAGAATATATATACTTTACGGGGTCTGCCACGCCTCCTTCTGCCTGTTACACACATTTTCACAAAACCATTATACTCTGATTTCCCATTTTCAATGGGTTCAATGTATAACAAGAGTGCTCTAGTCGAGACTGCTCGACTGAGAGATACCCTGAACCCTGGGAAGATGCGATATTCAAATCACTTTACGCTTCTTTTATATATGTATACAAGCAACACATACACACACACGCATACACACATGCACACGCACGTACAAGCCCTTTCTCTGCTACTGCGCAATTTACGCAGCAACTGCGCGCGGGCAGCGCTTGGGCTGCAGTATGGGTTATATTATGGAAACTTATTTGTTGAATTAGTTTTCTTCTAGATGGACTTTCGTAACCAAACTTTTACAGCGTAATAATGACAATCATATGTATGTATTTGCCAAAGCACAAGTCTCTAGTATTTGAAATACGTTTTTTTTCAAATTTAGGGGGAAGGGGGCGTGGTATCCAAAATCCAAAAATTGCAAAATGTTTGTATTCATTACACGGCTACACACAGTAAATCTGAAGTCTATACCTATAACGGTATTCAAAAACGAAGAAAAGTTATCGATTTTTATCGATAATAAGGAAATGGGATGAGTTATCGAAAAAAAAAATGATAAACTCGTACTGCGTAGGATATACACGAGTATACATTTCAAATTTTAGATCTCTAGCTTATGTGGTTTACGAGATCACTGCGTTCACACGGACGGACGGACAGACGGACATGGCTATATCGACTCAGTTTGTCGAGCTGATCAAGAATATATATACTTTATGGGGTCTGCCACGTTATACCCTGATTTCCCATTTTCAATGGGTTCAGGGTATAAAAAGCGCCTCTAAAGCCAAAGCTAAGATTTTAGGTACTGTGCGAATTTTTTGTGAACAATATGTGTTGTGTACGTGTGTTTTGTGTAAGTATATATGTATGTTAAGTGTGTGTGCGACAGCAGTTATTTGGCATTTTTGACTCCGCTACTGCTGCGACAAGGACGAACATAAACTGCGAATAAGTCGACAAAAAAATAGCACAAATGCAACTGTTACTCTTTGTGCAATGCCAGCGGGCTAAAATTGGGTACAGCGTTTGTTAAGAGAGAGTTGAAAGGCGGATTTACCGCAACAGAGCTATGGCCTCTGCGGGGTGCCGCTTTAAGCCGTGCAGCTATCTCTAGCCCACGGGTAGTCAAGTTTTCATTCGCTAAGTAAAACCAGCATATTTGCAGTACTCACCTTGCTGTTCGTTCGACTGTATGAATGCATGAAGGCTGCTATTGAAGCTAGAGCTATCTGCAACTCAAAATTAGTCTATATTACTATTGCAATGTTGATAGATTATGTTATATATATATATATATATATATATATATATATATATATATATATATTACATATATATATATATATATATATGTTTATATATATATATGTGTTATATGAAAAATCCGAAAATATGTATCGATTGATTAGATATTAAGTAAATAAGAGTTAATCGAAAAAAATATATATTTTTGTATTATTTTGTTGGGCATTAAAGGCGGTGTTAGTGTTTTTGTTGATAGCGATCATATATCTGCGTCGACGCCAGTCGACCTCAGCAGTAGCAGGCGCAGCAGCAAGGGCAGTGTCAGAGATAGAGGCAAAGGAATTTCAGAGTGCTAGAAATTCAATCATACGTCAAAATGAGCAATTTGTGAATGGGTTGACAGCATACAGCTATTAAAAGTCAAGGGAGAGGAAGCGGGGGCTAGAAGGAGAATGAAGGCCTTGTGTCGTTGACAGCTTCGCACATTTGGTATGCATGTAAACGTTTCATATGGGCATTGAAAATGGGCGGGTGTAGGAGATGGGAAAGAGGAAGGAAAAGTCAGTCTTTACTGTTTACAATAAAATGTAACTCGAATCTGACAAATTCCATTTCCCTCATCTTGCTCTTCTGCAGAATCATCCAAATGCAACAGAAATAAAAAACAGTGGGTGGGAGAGACGTTTGAAAAGGGTCGTGACAGGAGGTGTCATACCCACACCAAGTAATTGCATTTTCTTGCTGTTGCGTTAATTGGCATCAATAAATAATTGAATTGAGTTAATTTTTATTTCACTCTCTCATACATACTCTCTCTCTCTCTCTGTTCTCTTTCTCTCCCTTTGCAGGGCACAGCAGAGCGGCGGCGGATGCATGGTCTTGGGTGGCAACGGACAACAGTCGCGCAGCGGCAGCCGCAAATTTCCGCCGCCATTGTTACGGTCACGCACCCTGCCCGCCATCATTGTACCAGGACTTCCGGTAGTCTCGCTGCACACAGATAAACCACCATTTCATTTGGGTGTGTAATCTTTTTATAACTAATATAACAAGTAAGAAAACTCTAGTCGGTGGTGCCCGACTAGGAGATCCCCTGAACCCCGTCCCATCTGCGTTTTGAATTATGTATCAATCTCTTTCCGTGCAGCCACCTTTTTAAGTTTGGAAAAAGGTGGTTGTCCCCGCGGTCCACATCTGTAGAATACGGGGGGTGGAGCACTTATTTCCTATCGAAATCGTTAAATTTGGCCATGGTTTTGATAGACTCGTGAGCCGGAGCGTTATCCTGGTGAAACAGGATTTTATTTTTCACCAAATGAGGCCGTTTGCGCTTTATTTAATCTTTTAAGCGGTCCAATAACGTTATGAAATAATCGCTATAAATTTTCCCACCTTTTTCGAGGTCATCAATAAAAATTATTCCACGTGCGTCCCAGAAAATACTGGCCAAAACCTTGCCAGCCGATTTTTGTGTTGTTAGGCGTTTCGGACGGGTTTCACCTGGTCCTAACCACTTAGCTGTTTATTGGATTCAGGTATGTTATGATGAATCCATCTTTCATCCATTGTTATGTAGCGCCGGCAGAACTCCCGGATTGCGGTTAAAAAGCTTTAAACAACCCTCGGAATCATCGACTCGTTGTTTTTAGTCCAGTGAACACAGCTTTTTAAACTGCAAATACAAAATGCACCTAATACAATACGTTCAGTAGATATCTTTAGGATGTCAGCTAACTCACAAACTTTGATCTAGGTGATGAACTTTTTTATGTTTTCTGGTGGGGTCGCCTTAATTGGCCTTCCAGAGCGCTTGACGTCCTCAGTGCTTGTACGGCCTCTTTTAAAATCAGCAAACCAGTGACAAATTGTTTATTTTGATACCCTGAACACTGCGAAGATTCGACATTCCAATGAGTTTACGCTAATGTATTTGCATTATAAACAACACATACAGCTAAGCTGCTGGCGTAATAAATATGCTAGATCGTTCTGTCTTTTGAGGTCGCAACAACGAAGATTATAATTTTAAGAAGTTGGAAAGCCACTCTTGCATAACATGCTTATTTGGGGTGTGGTTAGAGGACATAAATGTCTTCATTTCTGCGAAAATAATTAAATTATTTCGACAAGTTTCCAATTTTGAATTTTAATTGAATAATAGTTGAGCGCAACGAAATTTCAACACAAGAACACGCGCACATGCATACAGTTAATGCATATTGCCAAAGTCTTAAATAATATTTGTTATATTTCCCAATTTTTATCCGCAGATTGTAAAAGCCGCAGTGGTAGCGCCAGTGGTCATCGCTGGTCTGTGCTCACACGCGGTGCGGGTGGTGGAGCTAGTGGAGCTGGTGGTGGTGGTACAACTAGCAGTGGTGGCAGCCACAACAACAACAATACCAATTTAAACAACAACAATAACAACACGTTAATGGTGAAGTCATTGAATTTACCAAAAGATGATTGCAGTCTGATTTATCGTCGAAAATCGTCGGGTAGCTCGCCGCACGCTCAAGCCGCACATGCGACAATACAACAGCATGTGTCGCATCAACATTTGCACCTCTGTCAGCAACATGTGGCCGATAGTTCAAGTTATCATCTATCCGATGATTTTGAATGCCATGCTGATGGTTCGCTTCTACTTAGGTGAGCTAAGACAAAAACTAACGTAAATCGAAGTTTTATAAACAGAAAAAATCATCATGGAATTGAATCGTCATTTCCACAGTGACTAAAAATGGGTAGTGATGAAATACATCCTTAGCTTGACAGCCCCTTTTTGACCACTCTACAACTCACTCAATTATTTTTCCCAGTGTACTTACGTGACCTATGAACTTCATATGCGTGCTGTAATCTCTTCACTTGACTATTTACCACAGGATACCCTCACCACATGCCGCGGCACCATTGCGCGGCTATCCGAGTCGACTGGGTGGCAAGAAACGTGCCACCGCATGCTCGGAGGCAACCACACCTATGGCTAGGGAGCACCATTATCTGCACGATTTTGCCACGGCCGAGAGTAGCTGCTCGGGCGCGCATTCGACCTTCACACGGTTGGCCAAATTACTGCATCAATCAAGATCCACTCTGTTGCCACAGCCACCGATGTTGCACAGCGAAAATTTCGGCATTGAAGCGGAGCCAGGGGCACAACAGAGCAACAGCAAGTCCGTATTGGGCCTAGGTGAGGATGCGCCGCGTCGTTTATCGTGGGAAAGGTGCGTATGAAATTTATGTGACACTTGCAACATGCGCTATCTATCCATCCAGCTGTTGGCCATCATGTCTGTCAGATTGTCAGTGTATCAGCTTACCTTACCTTGGCGTTGGCAATTAGTTAATTTCATTTCTGGCGACAAAGTTGTTGCTCGTTTCAGCCGGGGTATCACGGGTGGGCAGCTGCGTTGCGTAAAACTTGCACGTGTATGTCCACATAATTGCTGGCTGGATGCGAATACGTGAGATTTGATCCACCCGCATCCGATGACACGACATAGTCGAGTGCCCTGCATTTATCTTCATTTAGTTTCTTTACTTTCCCCCTTTACAACAAATGAAGACACATGCTCTAGCGTGCCCAACCTGACCATCTAATTAGCCACAGTTCACTCTGTAATATTACGAGCTAGTTTTATATTCTGCCAGCTTCACAGGATTCACAAAGCTAGTTCAACTAAGTTTTCAGACGGATAAAATTCAGTTAATTAACAAAAGTTTATCAGAAGCGAATATTTACTATTGAAGCTGTAGATGGTTTTGAACAGGATCAACATTTGAATCGATCTATCCATATTCGTCTTTCAGTCCGTCCATTCACTGACACAGAAGACATAAAGCTCGATACAGCTGTTAAATTCTGTGTGATCGCTTTAGATTGTTAGATTTTGGTTTTCTGAACCTTAAAACATACGAGTATATGTATGAAGGGTGCGATTTATGCTTTCCAGTAGGCTGTAATTGAACCTAACATTAACATACTAAATGATTTTATAATCATTTATAAGTTAATCTGAGCCTGCTCACGCTGAAAATTTCTTCTTTCTTTCATTTTTTGCTACGCTTAGTTATTTTTATTAAGGGAATTCATTCTTTTCGACCTTTAAACACGGGTTAGGCGATAGACTTACGAACGCGATTTGGTTGTTCAGTAGCTGATGACCAGCTGCCAACACAAGTTATCTCTAAATAATATTTGGAAACACGCCACAAAAGTTGCCTTTACTGTCAGTTTCTCTGCAACTAAACGAAATGATAGAGCGAGAAGTTTGGCTTCTGAGGGGCTTCTCCGTTCTTAAAGCACGAAGCAGCATTTTATGCAGGAGCAGGAAGGGCAAGAGAGAGGAAAGAAGAAGAGGGTGTTCTCTATTTAATTTGTGTGCGCGCCATTTTTGTTTAGTTTACGATTTGCTTGTTAGGAAGCTTGCCCATTCAATATACATATATGCTGGAAAAAGGGTATCTTAAAGTACTCCAAAATATAATAAAAATATAAAACCTATATATATATATTAAATATATTCGAAGCTAAATAAAGGGCCCAGCCATCGAGCTCAACTTACTTTAACGTTTTCTGTTGTAGTTTTTGTTTGCTGCATTTGCTGCTAAATTTAGACAAACTTTCTGCGCTTGCTAGGAAACAACGAAACACAAGAGAAGCTACAATAGAAATAACAACAGTTCAGTTAGCTGTATGTGCGGAAAGCAAAAGATATAAAAGCTGAGTAGTATTTCGCCCGAACCCGACGCGCTTAATTGTGAATGCATTATTCATGAGCCACAAAGGCAAACAACAAATTTATTAAATAACAAGTAAGAAAACTCTAGTCGGGCGTGCCCGACTAGGAGATCCCGTAAGCCCCGTCCGATCTGCGTTTTTAAATATACTCAGCTATGTATTTATTAATGCAGAAAAAATTTAGGCTTGTAAAATTAAATTATAAAAAGAAAAAAAATTTTCTTATAGGCTCTGAGATTGACGCGTTCACACATACGGACTGACTGACGGACGGACGGACAGACGGACATGGCTATATCGGCTCAGTTCGTCACCCTGATCAAGAATATATATACTTTATGGGGTCTGCCACGCCTCCTTCTGCCTGTTACATACATTTGACATTTCAACTGATTTCCCATTTTCAATGGGTTCAGGGTATAAAAACAAAGAAAGGAATCTGGGAAAAAGTTGTGTCACGCTGCACCTTAAAACTCTAACAGACAGATTTGATTTACAGAATGAAGTGCTTTTCAATTAGAAATTATTTATTGTATATGATTTACTAAATCGATCCAGTCGACTTAGTAACAAGTAAGAAAACTCTAGTCGGTGGTGCCCGACTAGGAGATCCCCTGAACCCTGTCCGATCTGCGTTTTAAGGTATATTCAGTTATGAAAAAAATGTACTTGTAAAACAATTAAAATTTTTTTTAGCCGGTATCCAAAATATAACAAATCAAAATTGTATAAAATATAAATTAATGTAAATAATATACCCCGATTTCCCCTTTTCAATGGGTTCAGGGTATAACAAAGATATATATATATATATATATATATATATATATATATATATATATATATATATATATATATATATATATATATATATATATATATATATATATATATATATATATATATATATATATATATATATATATATATATATATATATATATATATATATATATATATATATATACTATACTATAATTGAGTACTTGAAATTAAACTTTCAAGTTGTCTGCCGAAATTCAAATTTTTCTTAAAGTGAACAGCTGTTAGAGACCCGGGCATGAAAAGAAACACACCTGAGCATGTGGGCTAATTCCAGTCAGACAGAGACATTGGGAAAATTTGACATCGGCATGCACCTTAGTTGGTGGTAAATGAAGGTAACTTTTGCAAATGAAGGCGCATGTTAATATCAAATGAAGCAAATGAATGCGCAAATATCCTGTAGACCCGAAATAGTGCTAAAATGGCTAGCATTAGCTATATTGTTTGTTTATGTTACTTATAGCGAACAGTTGACAGTGTGACGCACACACAGTCTTAAATTAATAACAATAATGATTATTATTAAATTTGCTGTTCCTCAAACTCTTGACACAAACTCATCTGCATCGCAGGCTTTTCGCCTGCCAGCCACACAATCTTCCACACAGTTTCGCACAACAACTAGAGCTGTATATAGCAGAACTGAATCCTTCCATAAAAAGTGTCAAAGGCTTGCTAAAACTACACGACAGTCGCAATAATGATCAAAATAACTTTTTCGCACAACTCTTTTAGCAATGCATGAAGAGCTAGTGTATAAATCGAGACAAGGCTAGGGGCGAGGCATATTTGTAGCGCGGAAGAGTCGTTATTGGCAAATTTGTTTGTTGGTCTGTGTGTGTGTGTGTGTGCGTGTGCGTGTGCGTGTGCGTGTGCGTGTGCGTGTGCGTGTGCGTGTGTGTGTGTGTGTGTGTGTGTGTGTGTGTGTGTGTGTGTGTGTGTGTGTGTGCTTCTAATTGAGAGTTGACTTAATTGCTCATACATGTTGCCAGCTAATAACATACTGACGAGCGTAACGCTTGTTTTTCTGGCACGACTTCAACCGATTTGTTCAAAATTACGTTAAATTGAAGCAGAGCTCTAAATATTTCTATTCTCTCAGCTATTTATACCCTGAACCCATTGAAAATGGGAAATCAGAGAGATCGGAAATTTGAAATGTATACTCGTGTATATCCTACGCAGTACGAGTTTATCATTTTTTTTTCGATAACTCACCCCACTTCCTTATCATCGATAAAAATCGATAACTTTTCTTCGTTTTTGAATACTGTTATAGCTATAGATTTCAGATTTACTGTGTGTATCCGTGTAATAAATACAAACATTTTGCAATTTTTGGATTTTGGACACCACGCCTCCTTCCCCCCAAATTTGAAAAAAACGTATTTCAAATACTACAGACTTGTGCTTTGGCAAATACATACATATGAATGTCATTATTACGCTGTAAAAGTTTGATTACGAAAGTCCATCTAGAAGCAAACCTATTCAACAAATAAGTTTCCAAAATATAGCCCATACTGCAGCCACAAGCGCGCGCAGTCGCTGCGTAAACTGCGCAGTAGCAGAGAAAGTGCTTGTGCGCGTGTGAATGTGTGTGTGTGTGTATGTGTTGTTTGTGTATATGTATATATAAAAGAAGCGTAAAATGATTTGAATATCGCATCTTCGCAGGGTTCAGGGTATCTCTTAGTCGAGCAGTCTCGACTAGAGCACTCTTACTTGTTTTATTTGTCTTCATAGATTTTCTCCTACCCTCCACAAGTTGCTCTCCATTATTAGCTCTCTTTTCTCCTGTGGTCCGCACTTTGAAAATCTTTTCTGTATTTAATGTCCGATCATAAAGCAACAAAAAAAATTTCATTACATGCCATTCCTGAAAGGTCGGCCAAATATAATTTATAGGTGTTTCCGTCTGTTATTGAAGCTTTAACGTTTAAATTCAGCCTTATTTTGTTAAGTACTAATATTTTTTCGTATACGTCTTCTAAAGTTTAGGATCTCAAATGTGAAAAATAACCTCATGTCAATATTTCAAAATTTTTCATTGTAAGCAACTGAATGCAATTACCTGAAATAATAAATTTTATGAATCATAATGACGGTAAATATGATTGGAAGGATAACTTGATTAAAAATGCAAATATTTTTCCTATAGGGCGAGTTAGTATAAAAAGAAAATAACTGACGTCATGGAAAATCGGGGAAAGTTCCATAGACTTAGTATCAGTAGATTAATCATCTAGTCAGTTAGTTAATCAGTCTAACAATCTCTCAGTCGAGACAACAAGTCTAGCAGTTAACATAATAATCGGTCAATCAACTGGCTTATCGGTCATAACATGATTACCTTAATTTTTCAGGCTGAAATAAGTATTGATAACTGAAATGATATACTGAAAATTAAAATATGGATAAGAAAATATTTCAAGTCTACCATCAAAAGTGTTCGAAATATAACAGATTTTGTGCAAAACACTTTATATTCAGATCCGATTTGCCACGTCCCCAGTGGGCGTAGACACGTAATTTTTGGCCAATTATTAGAAGGTAATGTAGCTGCAAAATTTGGAAGCTTACTCTTCAAATGTAGAAATTATAGGGTATTTTTCGGTATGCCACGACCCCAAAGGGACGTATCAATTATTTTTGAGTCATCGATAGAAAGGTCACCAGTAACTCAATTATCCAATTTTGAAGCTTCTAGCTCTGAAACTTTATAATTTGCGACGCCCCCAGTGGGCATGGATATATAATTTTCAGGAATCTTTAAAGGATCGTAACAGTAACTGACGTACCACATTTGGGCGTTCTAACTCTAAAACAGTAGAAGATACAGTTTTACCCGAATTGCCACGCCCCCAAATTGGTGTAGATATATCCGCCATATCTTTTTGATCTTGGGTTGTCAACGCGAGTATACGTTATAAATTTCAACTCTCTAGCACTTCAACAAAAATGATTTCTGACATACCAGAAAATGCATTTTCCGATTTTCCACACCTAGTGGGCGTATCTGGAAAATATTGACACTTTATAATTCGAGGGTATACACGATATGTTCCAAATTTTAAGTCTCTAGCTTCAATAGCGGCGAAATGACTGACGGAAAAGACGGACGGACAGCAAGTCGAGCATTGCACATAACCAATATACTCATTTGACTTTCGTGAATGAGTTAAAAAAGGAAAAACCTCAACTGTCTTATATCTAACTATACAAATTATACATACTATACAATTATACTATACAAGAATAGTGACTTTATATGTTGAATACGTAAAAATCAAAATTTCAGCTGGTTGTTGTCAGCAGCAGCTTGGCCAGATGCTATAGCAACGGCACATACAGACCTTTGACCATAAAAACAGTGTCTGTATTATGTTAATGATAATGCTACCACTAAGCCAGGTCACTGACCGCGAAACTTGGCATGGCTTGAGCAAATTGTATCTAAGGCAGCGTGTAGCTGAAGTAATTGCAATAGTTTACAACTTGCAAGAGCAACAATTATTCGGTCCACTCTTTGACAGCTGCCCCAATCTCCCTCTATTACAGGCGCAAGGACAGCAGCGCTTTGCAGCGCTCGGCCAGCATTGATTCGTTCGCGGAAATTGTGTTTAGCGACCTACCACGCCCATCGCTCGACGTTCCACGCAGTGTGGTAGCCACACCCACACCCTTCAGTAAGCGCCCATCGGCAAGCAGTCTGTATTCGACATGCAGCAGCATTGCGGCAGCTACAGCCGCCTCCGCCCAGGTGCACTCCCAGCTGAATGTTAATTATGGCGACCTAACGGCACATCCACATCAGTATCAACTTCCACAGCATCCAGCTAACTGCAGCAGCGCTAGCAGCAGCACCGCCAACAGCCGACGCGAGAGCATGTTGAGTCCCTCGTCAACACGGCGCAACAAGCTGACCCGCATTATTAATGGTAAGTGAAATGGGATGGAATAAAGTAAGAGTAAAAATAAAGAAAGTGTAAATACAGCGAGCACAGCTAAAGAGGAACATTAGCTGGACACGAGCAAGATCACGATCATGAATGAAATACATTTTATTCCAGCTTAAAATTTATTAAATAATACTTGTATTGTTATTAACAGCAATTTAAGAGAGGGCAGTGGGACAGGCACCATATAGTGAGCAACACATGCTGATCATAATGTATAAATATTTTTGTACAGATAATTAAGCTCCAATTATTTGAGCTTTAAACACATTTTAAGAGAAAGAATCGGTAGAAAGCATAGTATCGAGCACCGCGTTTTGAATACGACCATGAATATTGACTATGACTTACTGACCGTTTTGTTGTGTGTCAATCAGTCATTACTATTCATAAAAATGTTTTAAACATGAGTATTGTTTTACAATACAATGTGCTGTGAACACATCGAGTTAAGTCGTGATGCGACAAACGCCCATCCAAAAATGTAGTAATACAGGATCGCTATGCATGTACCCTATTGATAGGGTAGCAGTTAAAGCACATCTTATTGGCAGCTGATGAAACATAAGCAGCAGGAGCTCACGCAGCGGACCAATGGCTTATTTATTCCGCAGCAACAGCAGGGCAGTCGGCGACGAAGTTGGTAGCCTGATTGAAATTCAAATGAGCACTTAAGCTCGAACTGCTGGAGCTCCTGACAACGCATAAAAACGATGCCCTGGGAATGAAAAGACAAGAGGAGAATCGGGAGAGCGGAGAAGGAGAAGGAGTACAAAGAGAATCTAAATGAATCAAAGGGAAATCAAAATGCACAAAAAATAACTATCTAACCAAATCAATTTGTTTGGTTAATTCTAAAATTCTACGTTGACACACATATAGATCTAATAATTATAATAATCATTAATAATTAGTTCTAACCAAATAAATAGCTGAAATAACAGCTGAAATATTCGAAAAGTAGGTTTAGTAATTAATTTGTTTCTTAGCTTTTCTCTCAGTGTAAAATACTAAATATATATAAAACCATATCAGTACTTTCAAGCTGACCCCCCTCCTCCCACTTACACGCTGATAGCTACAATAGTTTCTTTAGGCTTATCAGCAACTTCCGCAAAAAAGCGGTTTTGATTTCAATATTTTCTTTTTGTATATTTATTTATTTTGTTTGAAGGCTAGTCCGGCCTCTTTGGTATCCAAAGCTGGTTTGCTCCGATAGCAGCAGCATAAAAAAATATAAAAAGCTTAAGAGCAACGATCGTCAGCATTTTTATATTCGTTGCACAATTCTACTAAATGGCAACTGCTACATAAACGTCAACGTCAGCTGAGAGCGTCAACTGAGCAATGAGAGTGAAGCGCTGACCATTACGACGCTCAGTCTTCCAAGACGTTGACGCTCTAGCGCGGTCGCCGTCGCTGTCGCTGCAACTTCGATTTCAGTTGACTAACGACTTCTGTTAGGAGCGCAGCGCGCGGTGCGTCGTCTTTGGATCGAAATTTTAATAACATCAAATAAGAACCAAATCTATTGGAAAATTCAAACTGTGTTAAACATGTGCATGCTAAAATGATCTGAGAAAAAGTTACTTTATATATTGAATTAGGCCATTGCTAAATAAAATTGTCGCAAAAAAAAATCGCTTGAAAAAAGAAATTATAAAAAACCCGACGCTTCGCGTATTCGTTTCTGCTTCGTTGCGTTTGTGTGAGTATCTCCAACTACCTGTTTGCAGACGCGTATATGTGAGTGTATGAGTATTGTCAGGCAAAGAGAAGGAGAGAGAGAGACAGAGAGAAAAAAAAAGAGTACGCAACAACTAAGTAACCTGCGTCGACGCCATTGAGAGCCGTGCTAAAAAAGAGAGTGTAACCGAAAAACTGAGAGAGTGAGCGAAATTTAACGAATGATCGTCGTGTATTCGTTATTGTCGTACTTGGTTGTGTTAAAAACTAAACGTGTCGCTTTCGTTTTAAAATAAACGTTGAGCCAACAACCTACAACATCAACAACAACAAACAGCCGCAGGGCACTATAAATTTACTACCGACTGCCACCTCGTCTGTGCTCTGCTGCTGCTACACTGACATTTGCTGCCATTGCAATGTTAATTTAAAATTACGTGCCAGAAAAACAACAGTAGAAGTAGCATCGCAGATCTAACTGGAATTGCATTGCGTGTCCAACTGTTATTATTTGCACGAGGAGCTTGAATAAAATTTACAACAATTACAGCTACAGCTGCAGCGAAAGTGAACTTTTGCTTCTTCTTCTTTCTTTTTTATTTTATTTTTTTAGTTACTTTTTGTTTTTCCATTGTGCGGGACATAAACTTGGCTCAACTAATTTACTCACATCTCTCTCATGCGACTTGCGCGGGTAATAACACAAGCGAAGCATTTAGAGTTGCGCCGCATGGTTCAATGGCACTAAGCCTCGAGCTTACCAAACAGGGAACTAGTTCATTGTTTAATGAAGTAATTTTAAAAGAAAAACAAACCCTTCGAAGTAAATACAAAAATTGCTCTAAGCATTGTGATATATAATATTAAATAAACGATAAAAAGAGTTCTAAAAATTAAAATTTTACAGTAACACAATTGGAACTAGTGAATAACCTAAGTGAGTTACTGCAGAAAAGACAACACTAGCGGCAGCATATTTACAACAATGCTCAACATAGTGGCATCCCTTTCACACGTACATATACATATATGTATGTAGCTGTAAAAACCTTTTCGCGTTGCTTACCTTTTTTATTTCACTTTTCTTGATGTTATGTGGTTGTTGTTTTTGCAGCAGTTTTGTAGCCATCGCGTCGTCGGTTTCATTAAAGTTGTTTGTGTTGCAATTTTAAGTACGTCGCACTATGAACAGGTAAGCAAAACCATAACAGACAAAAACACACATACAGAGTTTGTGTGCAACTTTCTGGCTAATATATGCAACGCTATGAAAAACTTGAACTATTGCAGCATTTATACTGCTCTGCCACAAAACGCTTTGCCAGATGCGTTTTTTACCCCCAAAAGTTTATTCACATTTCCACCAAATCGCATTGAAATTTTGTTAGCAGTTTACAATTTATCTCCATTTTTTTTTTCGTTTTTACTTTTATGGCGCCGACGTACGGATAAAAATTGACCACATTCCGCGTGGTTTTCAGGTTGACCATTAACTTGCCTTGTTTTGTCAAAAAATGTCGAAAAACTTTCTAAAGAATTATTACTCCTTCACCCTGGAAAAATTATATGTAAGAAAAGAGCACATAAAAAGTGTCTTAGATAGTTATAGTGCATGTATATGTATGTACATATGTGCATATGTATATAAATAAGTATATGTAATAAATACATGGACCCACAGTTACTACATACATATATACATATGTGTCATAAACCTTATTTTTCACGTCGGATAGTGTATTTTTTTATAAAACTTTTAAATAAATCTAAAGTTATGATAAATTAGATTTTTCAACTTATTTACCAATAATATCTTCTAACATGCTCCACTATATAACTATAGTATTGCTTAAGAGGCGTTTACTTAAACTAAATGCCATGGTCTTTAGTAATTTAATCAGTCAATCAATTCATGTGTCATATAGAAAGATAAATATGTATTATTACCTCATTATATTGCAAATACCCTATATTAATATTAAAAGGGTATCTAATTAGTCATATACTCATACTTTTTTTGTTTTTATACCCTGAACCCATTGAAAATGGGAAATCATGGTTTTGTTAAAATGTCAAATGTACGTAACAGGCAGAAGGGGGCGTGGCAGGCCCCATAAAGTATATATATTCTTGATCTGGGAGATGAGCTAAATCGATTTAGCCCTGTCCGTCTGTCTGTCCGTATATATGAACGCTTCGATCTTAGAACATATAAGAGCTACAGACTTGAAATTTTATTGTAGGTCCCGTATAGCACGCGCATATCAAGTTTGTTTTAAAAAAATTGATAACTTTTCCCGTTTTATTGTTATTGATTAAAAACCTTATCGAAATCAAGTTATTAAATTATATCTCGTACATCTCTTGAGCTAGAATCTCCAAATTTTGTATTTAAATTAATTTATATTTTATACTATTTCGATTTTTGTTATATTTTGGATACCAGCAAATTTTACAAATATAAATTTTTTCTGCGTTGATAAATACATAACTGAGTATATTTAAAAACGCAGATCGGACGGGGTTCAGGGTATCTCCTAGTCGGGCACCACGGACTAGAGGTTTCTTACTTGTTTATTTATGAAAATGTAAATGTTTGATTTTAAAAAAGTGTATCCCACATTTGCTAAATTTTGCTAAATTTTATTTAGCAAGTTTTGTTGTTGTTGTGTTTGTTTTCTTGACAAATCGACAAATTTGTAAAGTTTCATGCTGCTGATAACTAAAAGTTTCCAATTTGATAAGGAAACCTAAATCTGCTTGCCAATCAATTAGAATTGGTTTTCTAAACACTGAACCCATTGAAAATGGGAAATCAGGGTATAATGGTTTTATTAAAATGTCAAATGTATGTAACAGGCAGAAGGAGGCGTGGCGGACCTCTTAAGTATACATAATAAATAATAATTGCATACCGGCTCAAAAACAAAAAAAAATTTTATTTTTTTAGTAAATTTTACAAGCTTGCATTTTTTCTGCTTTAATAAATACATGATTGAGTATATTTTAAAACGCAGATGGGACGGAGTTCAGTGGATCTCCTAGTCGGGCACCACCGACTAGAGTTTTCTTACTTGTTATTGTTTTTATACCCTGAGCCCATTGAAAATGGGAAATCAGGGTATAATGGTTTTGTTAAATGTATGTAACAGGCAGATCAGGGTGACGAACTGAGTCGATTTAGCCCTGTCCGTCTGTCTGTCTGTCCGTCTGTCCGACTGTCCATCTGTCCGGCTGTCCGTCTGTCCGTCTGTATGAACGCGTCGATATATATATATATATATATATATATATATATATTTATATATATATATATATATATATATGCAGGCGCAGATCAAGTTTGTTTTAAAAATTCGATAACTATTTCCGTTTTAATGTTATCGATAAAAAACCTTAATGAAATACAGTTATTAAATTATATCTCATACATCTTTGGAGCTAGAGTCTCCAAATTTTATTTGTAGATTTAAAAATATTTTATACAATTTCGATTTTTGTTATATTTTGGATACCGGTCAAAAAAAATATTTTTTTTATTATCTAATTTTACAAACTTTAATTTTTTCTGCGTTAATAAATACATAACTGAGTATATTTAAAAATGCAGATCGGATGGGGTTCAGGAGATTTCCTAGTCGGGCACCACCGACTAGAGTTTTCTTACTTGTTTTGTATTACACTTTTTTTGGATTTTCATGGAAACTCTGTTTAATGGAAAATACGAAAATTAAGTATTTGTGTATTTTCAGTTAAAGACGATTTTACCTTTTAAAAAGTGATAAGAGTATATTAGTTTTGCGCAATGTCGGTCTTGCTCTCCGTCTGACTGATATTCTTGAATGTTTTAATTTGGGAAGAATCTTTCGGCTTAGATAGAGACCATTATAGACCAAACTGCATTCTCGTAAATATTCTCTTTCAGCTCACATGCATTGATTGCTTGAGATATCTCATCTGAAATTGCTTAATCAAACTTCTAGTCTAATAAATTGTTAAGGGAGGCAAAAGTGCTATGCCAAACGTTTGACCCTCATCTAGGGTTACTGCATTTTATAACTGTGCGTGTGTGTATTTCGAAGGTTGTCTGTCTGTCCGTCTGTCCGACTGTCCATCTGTCCGGCTGTCCGTCTGTCCGTCTGTCCGTCTGTATGAACGCGTCGATATATATATATATATATATATATATATATATATATATATATATATATATAGCAGGCGCAGATCAAGTTTGTTTTAAAAATTCGATAACTATTTCCGTTTTAATGTTATCGATAAAAAACCTTAATGAAATACAGTTATTAAATTATATCTCATACATCTTTGGAGCTAGAGTCTCCAAATTTTATTTGTAGATTTAAAAATATTTTATACAATTTCGATTTTTGTTATATTTTGGATACCGGTCAAAAAAAATATTTTTTTTATTATCTAATTTTACAAACTTTAATTTTTTCTGCGTTAATAAATACATAACTGAGTATATTTAAAAATGCAGATCGGATGGGGTTCAGGAGATTTCCTAGTCGGGCACCACCGACTAGAGTTTTCTTACTTGTTTTGTATTACACTTTTTTTGGATTTTCATGGAAACTCTGTTTAATGGAAAATACGAAAATTAAGTATTTGTGTATTTTCAGTTAAAGACGATTTTACCTTTTAAAAAGTGATAAGAGTATATTAGTTTTGCGCAATGTCGGTCTTGCTCTCCGTCTGACTGATATTCTTGAATGTTTTAATTTGGGAAGAATCTTTCGGCTTAGATAGAGACCATTATAGACCAAACTGCATTCTCGTAAATATTCTCTTTCAGCTCACATGCATTGATTGCTTGAGATATCTCATCTGAAATTGCTTAATCAAACTTCTAGTCTAATAAATTGTTAAGGGAGGCAAAAGTGCTATGCCAAACGTTTGACCCTCGTCTAGGGTTACTGCATTTTATAACTGTGCGTGTGTGTATTTCGAAGGTTGTCATAGAAATCGCTTTGCAATGCAAAAGCTAAGCAAAGATAACCGCTTGGAATCAATCAAAAATCTTTTTAAACTGAACAATGCAAATGAAATGCTTTGTAATACCCTATTTCTGTAAAATAAATGGGTATATTAAAAATTAATAAAAATTATGTTAATTAATCGACGATTCAATTTACATTTAATCGTCTTCTTGTGCAAGTTAATTTCTTACTCCTGAAGCTTTAAAGTAATACTTGATTGGATCTGACTACTGCATTATAAGAAACTTTGCAAAAATGTTGTTTTAAATATGCATTTTATATTTTTACTCACTAATAGATATAAATGTATATGTTTTATATAGTTTTCTATAGGAATAATCCTTGAAAACTCACATTTTTGGTCTTTCGAAAAGAGCAATAAAGAGTAAAAGAGTATTTTTGCGCAATGTCCATCCAGCTGTCTGTAAAGCATTTCGCCACTGTCGAAGCTAGATTGGGAGTACTCGTTGGTACCCAAAGTGTTAATATATCTGGAAATACTATATGTTTTAAAAGGCTTCACTTAATATAAACATAGTATTACAAGTATGAACGCTGCAGTCGGGCTTTATCGACTGCAAAATTCTCATTCACGACCCAAACGCTACCAGCTGCATTTTCTGATTTGCCACGCCAACAATTGGTATATATGCACATATATATAGTTTTTGGCAAATCAATAGAGGAGGTCAATTTTGAGTTTCTAGCTCTCAAACTGGCGTGGATATATAATTTTTTCATCATTTTATAGGGTATTTTATATACGTTCTAAGTTTCAACTCTCTAGCACTTCAACTAACAGGGTTTCTGACATGCCGGAAAATGCATTTTCCGATTTTCCACGCCCCTAGTGGGCGTATCGGGAAAATATTGACACTTTATAATTCGACGGTATACACAAGTATATGTTCCAAATTTCATTTCGAAATAGTTTGCGTTCATACGGATAGACAAACGGATAGCAAAACGGACATTGCACAAACCCAATAAACTCATTTCACTTTCGTGAATGAGTATAAAAATCAAAATGCACTTTCGTCATTTCAAAGATAACTGTTGATAACCTGTTGCCTATTTTTTATATACATCATACCTTTAAGGTCAAATAGTACAAGGTATTAGCGAGTCTACCCACTCAAGTGCTAGTCTATTCTCTCAGCTTATAATTTTTTTTTCAATTGATTCTTCTTTTTTATACCCTGAACCCATTGTTTTCACTGAAGTTTGGGCTTATCACTTTGCCGAACAGCCTCAAAGTGAGTCCTATTAGTACGTAGCGCCCACATGGCAAGTTTTTGATTTGTCATACACACACACACGTGTGTACATCCACATACTCACACACAAAAAAATGAGCTTCACACAGCAAAAGTACAACAATAGTAATTTCTCTATATGTCAAATAGCAGCACAGACAAATTTAACTTCGGCTTTTCAAATAATGGTCACAAAGGTCAAAGGATGGACAAGCCACAAACATTCTCTTACTTCTTATCACCCTCTTCTTATCCTACCCCTCTTTAACTGACTCCACATCTGTAACAATTTTGCTAGCGTACTAAATTTGCCACCACTTTGACAGCTGTATTTGCAAGGACTTTCAAATTTTCATATATGTTATCGTATTTGACTTAATTTCCCATTTTTTTATAGCCTACATTGAGGAATGGCTGTTGTAAAGAAAAAGTTACAGACAAACGCAAAAATAATATATATATATAAAGTACAAAAAATTAAAATTAAATAAAAGAAGATGCAGCACATTTTAATAATTTCAAAAATTACGATTATAATAATAAATAATTAATAAATAAATTAGTTGGGTCGTCAGATATTTGTAAACAAATGTATTTACTTAAATTTATTAAAAAAAAAAATTTTAGTAATCGTTGTCTTCTTACGCGAAGGGTGTTTAGTCTTCAACAGTGTTTGGCGCTTTTTGTCCAACATTTTCATTTTTCCCCCGATTTCTATTTGGTGGGTTAGAAAAAAGGAAGCTACAATAATTTGCATTTCTGATTAATATAAATACAAAATTTTTTTGATTTGATGGAATTAAACAAATAGAATGGAATCAAGCAAAGGATCGAGAAGTAGAATGGCATTAAACTGACTGCTCAGTCAAGGGTCGAGCCAAAGACAAATTTTTTAGACTACAATCTCTCTCCCACACATCTTTATATAGCTAGCTTGATATATATATATATATATATATATATATATATATATATATATTTATATATATATGTAATATCTATATATAATTTTATGGTTTTATATATATATATATATATATAAAACCATAAAATTTGGTTACTTAAATTCAATTGATGTTTCCGCTAAAGTTTACACAACGCAGAGCCTGTGTCAAGGGGGTCCGCACTCATAATGCGATTTCATACTGTACAAAGACATAAAATATTACTTTTGCTCATTGAGTCGCAATGGGGTGACCCACAGACTCAGCTCGAACTCTGTTAAGTCAGTTCTTTAGAATTCTTCAGTGACTTTTCAATGGCTGGCTTTTTATTGAGGAAGCGACTTATTTATTTCAATGAAGTTGCCGCCTGTATTAGACTTCATGTGTTTTAGAATTGACAATTATCACAGCATATAATGTTACATTAAATGCATATAGCACATCAGAAGATATGCTAGGGGGAAGAGTGAAGTTCGAAAGAGTTATGGAAACGAGGCCTTATCCATGGTAGTATAGTATCTCTTATCAACAGTGTTGCAGTGTCTGATGTTACTTTAATTAAATGGATTATGTGATTGTTCTACTTCAGGCTAAGTATGCTACGCCCTCAGCTTTGGCATGCAGAGTACAGAGGAAGAGAAAGATATATTCATATACATATGTATATATATATATATATATATATATATATATATATATATATATATATTCTTGATCAGCTCGACAAACTGAGTCGATATAGCCATGTCCGTCTGTCCGTCCGTCCGTCCGTCCGTCCGTGTAAACGCAGCTGCGTAACTGCGCAGTAGCAGAGAAAGTGCTTGTGCGCGTGTGAATGTGTGTGTGTATGTGTTGTTTGTGTATATGTATATATAAAAGAAGCGTAAAATGATTTGAATATCGCATCTTAGTTGAGCAGTCTCGACTAGAGCACTCTTACTTGTTACTTTTTACGTTTCTTCGTTCACTTAAAATGTCTATTAATATTTATTTAAAAAAAAAAAGGAAATATTAAAAAAATGCTTAAATTTAAATTCCATTGTAACGAAGAAAGAGAGAGAAAGAGAGAGAGAGAGAGAGAGAGAGAGAGAGAGAGAGAGAGAGAGAGAGAGAGAGAGAGAGAGAGAGAGAGAGAGAGAGAGAGAGAGAGAGAAATACAGACAAAAGACAGACAAGGAGAGGGAAAGAGACAGACAGGCAAACATTGAAAATCAGGAATTCCTTTGAAAAGAAAAAATGCGAGTGGCAGGTACAAACAAACAGTTGTCAAACAAAACATAATAGACGATATGTATATTCCCGGTCGCTATCGATAAATAAGTATATTTTAAATGTTAAAGACATATCTGCATCCCATTCGTATTTTAGGAAGAACAAGTAACAAAACTCTAGTCGGGGGTACCCGACTAGGAGATCCCCTGAACCCCGTCCGATCTGCGTTTTTGAATATATTCCGTATCTTGTATATATTACAAACTTATACAAAATTTAATTAAATTGCTAATCTTGCACTTTCACAATCAAATAACATTTTTTTTTTAAAGAATATAAAATAATTTTTAAAGAGTAATAATAATTTAATAAAAGAAAAAAATAAAAAAAATAAGAAAATACGACATAAAAATATATGACGCCGATGTCGATCTGCGCTCGATCCCAGATCTGCGCGCACGGCACGGCGTCCACCGCTTCTAACAACACCGCCACTGCACTGCTTAGACAAGCAGTAGCAAATTTGAGACTAAAGGCAGCTAAGAATTATAACAAAATTCAAACAGTCAGCTGTAAGTGCTTTGATTCTTAGAACAGATAAGAATGCTTGCATTCGAATGTCTCAATGTATGTGTGCACATGTATAGAAAAAATGAAAACGGGGGTGGGTTTCTGGTCACATGTCGCAATTGACAAAACGTTTTGTTTAATTACTTTTATGATACTTAATGGATTTCAATTAAATTTTCAGCATATGATCTACATATTATATTGAATATTTGTCAATTGCCTAAAATCGCAAAATCATTCACATATTAGCTACATTTGCAACTAAAACTCAATTTGAAAATTTTTGAAAAATTTTGAACTAATATCCAAAATATAACAAAAACCGAAATTGTATAAAATATAAGTGAAACTAAATGCAAAATTTGGAGGCTCTAGCTATAAAGATGTACGAAATAGAATTAAAAAACTGTCTTTCGATAAGGTTTTTAATCGATAACATTAAAACGGTAATAGTAATCGATTGTTTGAAACAAACTTGATCTGCGCCTGCTATACAGGGACCTCCAAAAAAAAATTCAAGTCTCTAGCTCTTATAGGTTCTGAAATCGACGCGTTCATACATACGGACAGACGGACGGACGGACGGACGGACGGACGGACGGACGGACGGACGGACGGACGGACAGACAGACAGACGGACAGGGCTAAATCGACTCAGTTCGTCACCCTGATCAAGAATATATATACTTTATGGGGTCTGCCACGCCTCCTTCTGCCTGTTACATACATTTAACAAAACCATTATACCCTGATTTCCCATTTTCAATGGGTTCAGGGTATAAAAATTGTATGAACCAACTTTTAAAAGAAATCCCTTGGTTATACATACCGGAGATTAGCTGCCTGAATGATATTTCCAAACAAATTAAGCTGAACTCATATGTACATATATGGGTTAGAAGAAAAGGGAGAGAAAAATATCGAGAGAGGCAGGCAGAGAATAAAGCGAACAACTACCTAAACACATACATATACATGCATACACATGTATATGCAACCCCGATGAATTATAACGAACATTGTGTACAGCTCGCTACCTAACTGAATAAGAGAGGGATAGAGACAGTGAGAAAGGAGAAATAAGATGCATGTGTGGACATGAGAAAGAGATAGCAAGTTGCATACGTAGTTGAAAATTAAATCAAATCGCAAAGCATATTTAGTTCTCATTTTATAAACGCAACGCGCACTACAGAAACTCGTGTAACAGAGGAAAAAATGATTCTTTAAATACAGTAAAATATGAATATGATGAAATAAAAACGTAAATAAAAAAGTAAAACAATATGGAACGACGCCGTGCTTTGAGCTCCTATGCCAAACTTAAAGAGCAACAGCAGCAACACGAGCAGGAGCAACCACATGATAACAACAACAGAGGGCAAGATGAAAAGTCTGCATTGCGTCGCACAAATTCGGTGCGCGCCTCGTTGCGGCGCCTTAAGAGCAAGCTGCATAGCCCAGCCCTTCCGCTGCAATCACCCTTCAAGCTTCGACCGCATTTGCACTCGCGCAGTCGCAGCTGCAGAACCGCCAGCAAATCGAAGGCATTCCAAGCTCTGTGCATGTGGCAAGAAATTGAAAAGGTTGCCGTGCTGACCAGAAGGAAAAACCAAACTATGTTGCAAGAGCATCTTCTGGATGAGGATGATGATCTCGGCATTAACCATCTGATGTCCACACTGCCTGTTGGCGTGGCACTGCCTCGCAAAGCCTGCAAGCTGCTGCAAATACCCGAGAGCTACTCAGCGGGCAAAAGTGAAACGGCACAAAAGTCTCACTCGGATCCAGTACAGACAGAGATCACGCGCTACGCGTCACAGGGTATCGATGGAGCCACACGGATGCGCACGGCTACCATCAGAAAACCGATGCCCTACCTAAACAGCCGTAGGTGTCAAACTGTAGACTGTGAATATTGATAAGTGTTAGTTAGTTAGATAGTTAGTTTGTGTTGCTGCCGGTGTTTTTAACTGCTTTCTCTATGGATGTGATATCAGAATTTAGGTTATTTCATTTGATGTCTAAAATACATTTGAATACAATTTGAATTTCAAATCATAAAAAACAATATTGTTGCTGTGATAAGGTTATCATTGGTTGTACTTGCTGCTCAACTGTATGAATGGCGAACTGATGCCTTTCATGTACTGAGAATTGATATTCACTTTAGAAAAAAAAACTCTATGGTATGTTTTATTTTTTAGTAGGAGGGTTGCTTATAGGAAAATGTTTGTTAATAATTGTTGAAGTGGGAAGATTTAAGTTTACAAATTATTTCTTCAATTATAATACATGCCAAAATTAATTACTCAATTGTAAATGACATTCAGCAAACTAGTCTCAAATAAATTTGCTGATTATATATTTCCATTGAATATTGATTATGGCCAATATACATACATATATGGATTATGTAGTCTCAAAGGAGCGTATTAAAGCCATTGAAGCCAGCTGCGACTAAGGCTTCGCCCAAATGGCAGTAATGAACAAACGCCCCATTACAATTACATAATTAATCTTCAAATGGAAACCAATTTGTGGACGTGTTGTCTGATGTTGCAGATGCCACCAGACCAACAACGATAGTGACTTGAATGATAATAACCATGCCCCACAGACGCTGCAGATGGGCAGCTGTTTGCGTTCACCAGCGCATTTCATACGCCAAAAATCGTTTCACACGATCAACGAGCTCACCAAGTTTTGCCACCTCAAAACGCCGACTGCAGCGGCAGTAGCGACGTCGACGTACATAGTACAACCGCGCGATCATTATGCCAACGATGGTAAGCAAGTGTACCGACGCTTCACTCAGCCCACCCACATGCGGCACATTAAGTCTGACCATCGATAAAAGCTAATTTTTGTTTAACAGTATAACACTATTTTTATTAGGGGACAATATGACAGTTAAATGTTTCATAAAAAAGCAAATTTCTATATAACAGTATTACAGTATTATGTATAGCAGTATAAAACTTCTATATTACTGAATAACATTTTATCTATAAAATTTAAAAAATGCATTACTGTACAACAAAAAGCAGTAACATACATATAACAGTGGAATAGTATTATAATCCGGTCCCTGTCCACATCAGGTCACATACTTTTCTGAAACAGTTCAACAGTCTTATGGAGTTTATATTGAATAAGAAATTTATACTGTTACAGATAATGCTGAATATATATATATATATATATATATATATATATATATATATATATATATATATACATATATGTATATGGGTGGTTGATTGAGTGGGTGGTTGGTTGGCTACTGGTGGTTGCTTCTGTGGGTCTTACTTACGCTACTTGACAGCTAAGGCGATCTAATCCAGCGGTGCTTGAGTACATGCAACACATACACACACATATAACACATTCTCAAACGCACGCACATACATGCATATGTAACACATTCTCATACGAACAAAAACACATACCAAGTGCTGCATGATTAATTAAATTGGCTTTTTGTCATTCAACAAAATAAATAAAAACGACGGAAAAAACTCCTGTTTAATAATTGATCAATCGCAATTGCTGGCAATTAACGAGCATATATATACAGCAGATATATACATATATCGTTCCTATTGGCTTATTTACATTTGTATATATTCATTTATTTACGCATAATTTCTATTTAGTTTTTCATTTCACATTTGATTAAGTTGTTTGGTTAATTTGAAATTTATAATTTCTATTCCCAATCCTCGATTCTTTGTTTGCACACATAGACAACATTTTGCCCAACTCGTGTGAAGTTGATCCTGTCAAACTACGCTTGAAGCACTCCTTTGATTGTCAGGCTAGCATTAATCAGGATAGCTGTCCTGTATATTATCCTACCGCCAGTTTTCGCTGGTCGGAGCAGCTTAGCCAGCATGGGGCTGTAGCCAAACTAAGGACCGCTATCACATGTCAGGCCCAGGATCTGCGCGAAATGGAATTCCTGCTGCCTCAACAGCAACAGCAGGCTCAGCCACAGTCCAGTCCACAGCTACTCATCTCTCGTCACTCCCAGCCCAAGAATGCGAAGCTCCGGGACGAGCACGATGAGGATAAAAGCCAGGACATTGATGAAAACTCCTCAACAAATGGACAACAGCAACAGTTATCAGTTCATCGGCTTCCCATGCAGCTGCGTAATAAAATTGCAGGCAATACGCCACATCCGCGTGTCAGCAAAATGTCTAAGAAACAGGTGAAGCTTGCTCAGGCACAGCTGGACAAACTCACTCAAAGCAATCTCCATTTTCACGGTAAACACTTTTCTTCACTAGTTCTGCTCTGCTGGCTCTCCTCACTCCGAACTAATTAATAACCCAAACACTGCGATGCTTAAATTGTTTATAATCCTACATAATTATGTACACTTTG
Organism: Drosophila leonis; assembly: GCA_035045365.1. Lineage (NCBI taxonomy): Eukaryota > Metazoa > Arthropoda > Insecta > Diptera > Drosophilidae > Drosophila > Drosophila leonis. The sequence continues at coordinate 12,639 of JAWNPC010000284.1, read as the reverse complement.
CTCTGTCACAGCTCTCTTCTCAGCGGTGGAGCATGGACATTTGGAGAAGGCACGAACCATACTCGAATCCACCGATGTAGATGTCAATAGGTAAGTCCGGTAAAAATATGAAAACGGATAAGGATTCCTAAAAAAATTTGTGAGTCTTCAATAAATGCATCATAATACTAGCCAAAGTTGTTCCAGATTTTCCTTTCTCTACAACACTTTAAGATTATATATTTAAGTTAATCAATACCAATTCAGACAGCACGCATTTTTGACCTGCTTATTGTAGGATTTCAGAAACAAGGGATTTTTGTACCCCTTCTACTTTCTCTTCTTCTCTTTCATTTCCTTGCCGATATTCCTCCTTGTTTAAAAGTAAATTATTCACTAAGTTTCAAAACTTCAAAATTTAGAAGGAAATATTCTTGTGTTTTTCCTTATATTCTTTCTTTCTATCATTCCTTCAATCTTTTCTTCCTTAGATCATTCAGATAATCAATGCACATTTCTTAGCCTGTGCACCATAGTGTGGGAGTCCACTAACATTGTCTTATCCTTCACCATTTCATTTCTGTTATTTCAAATAATTAATGTATATATTTTCCATGATCCACAGCATCAATATAGATGGCCTCTCGGCACTTGATGTAGCCGTGCTAAGTAACAATCGCTCCATGACCAAGATGTTGCTGCAGCATGGCGCTCTAGAGGGCTCACAATGTAAGATAAAATAACTGAAGTATATTTATATATAACTATCCTGTTCCTATTTTAAACATAAACAGTTTCCGTGGATAGCATTGGCACCAAGCTGAATGGCCTGCTTAAAGACGCCGAGTCCCGCATTCATGATCTCAGTGGACCAGAAGGTCTGTGTACACCCGTCTTCGCCTCGCGTCCTTCTATATCTAGCATTATAATTGGTACGTATACTTTACCTTCGATTTTAAAACGTGATTTTTTAAAATTTAATTTTGATTTTTATTTCAGGCAGTACGGGCTCTTCAGTCACCAGCTGCACGGGAAATGAGGTGGACAAACAGATTGGCATTTGGGAACGCAGGGTCAAGGGGCTACGTCGCATGCTGCTCGGCTGGGACCAGGCCCGACCACCAGATGCACCTGCTTCTGTTGTTGTTGATGTCACCAGTAACAATTCCATCAGCTTGCATATACTCGAGCCCTTCGAGGGCGCTATTGCCACCAAATTTAAAGGTACGCTGCGACTGCTTCACAGGGATTTTAGTTTTGATTTCGTCTTGACCCCCGATTATTCGTTCATTATTCCTACAGTTCAGTGGTCAACACGCGCCGACTTTAACAATATCGTTGGCGAGCGGGAGCTTCTCGAGTGGACTAGCTTCCACGGCACCATGGGCGCTCACTGTCCTATAACTGGACTCACCCAAGGACGACGCTACTTCCTACGCGGTGCCTGCGGCAATGTCAAGGGTTGGGGCACTTACCGCAACTCGGTGCCTGCGAGCGTTGTGCCCTCAAGTGAGTAAAGATTTTACGATGTATTCCTACTGAGTACTTTACTCATCAATTGAGTAGAGCGTAAGATCAATTAGCTGTAGACATATTATTTCCATCAATAGAGTTTCTCATAGTTCTTATACATATGCAAATACGCTTAACTGAAATATATACATATATATATATATACAGATTCTCATGCTTACTTTTATTCCTCTACTATTGCTTTGTTAATAGCCTGGCGTGACTTAGAAAATCGAGAGGATCGATTTTATGGCCGTCAATGTATGCTGGACAATCTGTTTACAGCAGTGCGTTTGGCTCGACCTGCAGATGTCTCAGAGCTAACGTTGGACCCATGCAACGTGCAGCGACGCAATCCCAAAAAAAAGACTACTATTAAGCAACTGTTCTCGGTCACCTCTAAGTTTCAGAAAACGTTGCGACGGTAAGATTCCAAGAGATTATCTAATTTCCCAGTGCAACTAACTAAATATATGTATGTATACTCAAAATATATTTAACAGTGGCATCTATTTCTCGTGCATTGTGCACTGTGATGACAAGGTGCTGGTGACCAGCGAGGATTTTCCGCCTGTTATTGAAATCGATGAGTCTTATCCGAGTGCCCTACACATGGACTACTATTGGCTGATGAAAGTCGCGTGCACGTGGGAGGATGTGAAATCCCTTCGTACGGACATGGAACGGAATCTCACTTCGCCCGTTCACTTTCGCACCAAGCTCTTGTCAGCCGTTTGCCAGATGCAGTCTGCGCTAGGCATTACTGATCTTGGCCAATTGTACTATAAGCCCCTTCGAGATGCACAGGGCACGGTGGTGCTCACCTGCATACAATCGGTGAAAAGTCAGAAGGCTGTATCTATTATAAATTCACGCTGGCTACCCGTTAGCAAGCTGCAAAAAAAGCTGGGCGCTTTGCACGAGGATTACACCATTAACGAGCTGCTTATTTCAACCATTGGCGAGCAGCTACACTATCAACAGGCGGCGTTGCAGCGACTTGACCCAGGCCTCTATTTGGGCTATCTGAAGATGCAGTGCTCAATGGATCAGATACAGGTGGTGGTGCCGGTGAAGACGCCTAATGTGCTGCCCCATTGCAAGGTTCGCGAGAATAGCCACATTACCGCCGAGGAGTGGCAGGTACTGCATCGCATAAACGAAAGTAAATCAGTGCGGCTGCCTCTCGACTTTAGTGCACCCAGCGATAGCAATGGCAATTGCAACGGCCAAGCCAACGAAGTGCAATGTCTTTTCCTTCACGATCTCAGCACAGCAATGCATAAGCTGCTGGGCGGGATGAGCATTAATCCAACGGAAGCTGCAACGCATCGCCTCTACGATGTAGAGGTAATCGAACATAGTGGCGACATTAGCTTCCTCATTGTCTGCCCCTCGGTAGAGGCATCCTGCGCCGTACCTGGCCAATCGGAGCTGTTGTTGCAGCGCAATGACTTCGTCAGCCTGAGCATTCAAGCCTTCGAGATGATCCATCTGCGTACCTACCAGCCGGCCATAGTGCAGAAATATGCCCGACTCTCCTGCATCCTGGAGCTGGACACTTCATTGGCTACCCATTCGCATCGTGAGGCATTCTCCAGCAGCGAGCTGCAGGCGGCCAAGGAGCGTCTAGCCACGCTGCAGGACCTCAGCTCGAACCTTACGCTCGTATGGAAGAGCGTGCGCTGGCTAATGGATGTGGTTGCATATGCTCGAAATAAGCACGCCCAGCCAGCGTTAGCTATGCGTGAGATATTGAAGTTTGTAGAGGAGCAGGACAAACAATTGCTGCAGTTGCCGCTTCGTGAATCCCGATTCAGCAAGACGGGTCGCGGTAGCTGGCCTGGTCCAGGTGTCAATGAGGATGGTGACAAGTCAAGCAGCAATCCAGAACATTCGAAATCCGAGACGAATCTAGGTCAGAGCGCACTCACACCCAGCTCCGCACAGGCCACCCCTCTTGAGGCAGCCGACAAGCAGACGTCAAAAGAGCAGCAGCAACAACAGCAACCGCAACTGCTTCAGGTTGGTGCCAGCGAATATTCTGCTTCCACCTATTCGGATGTGTCGTTACGTAAGAACAGCGGCGACTCTGTTAGCTCCGCCTATACGGCACACAGCTCAGCTTCCGATGGCAGCAACTGCGTGTTTGCTTTGCCCCCTTCGCGATCTGATGATACACTGGCGGATGCACTACGTCATTCACAAGCAGCAGCGGTACAGCGTAAACGCACCAGCTCCCATATAGGACCCCTCCCCACACCCCTCATCACCGTGCACTGCTCCAGTTCAGTGCCGTATCTAGCCGGTAGTATATCTGCCTTTGCAGGAGATTTGGAGCACAAGGCGCTTAAACCGTCAGCCGCGGAGTATAGGCTAAAAGCAGCATCCAGCGCCAATTTGCGTGAGGGTGGACTCTATTTGAAGAGCTCTTTGTCTGCCCTTCAGCCAGAGCTGAAGCCTTTAAGCAGCGATGAGCTAATTTCCGTGGCTCCTACCACCTCGAAGGCCTCCTCCACCAAGAGCCTGCTCCATCAAAGCAGCGAGGAGGACACAGCCAGCTGTTCCAGCCTAAATGCCGAGCAGGCTATCAACAGTTCAGGAGCGGGTATCATTCAAGTGTACACAGCCTACAACACAGGCCTGGCCAGCGGCACCAGCCTCAAGCTTCACGTGACGCCAAAGACAACGGCCAGGGAGGTAATCAATTTAGTTGTCAAGCAGCTGAACATGGCCGCTGTGCTAAAGGGAAGTAAAGGACCTATCTATAATGCGGATATGCTCGACAACTTCTGCCTTGTCGCAGTCATAGGCGCTCGAGAGCGTTGCCTTCGAGATGACTTTAAGCCTCTCCAGCTGCAGAGTCCCTGGAAAAAGGGTCGCCTCTATGTGAGGCAGAAGCATGAGCTGCTCGCAGCTATTGAGCACTCTAATCGCAAATCCCATTTGATTTAAGAGCTGAAAGAGCATTGATGACAGTCGTAGCTGTCAGCTGTTACAACCCGTATTTCGTTTTTCCCTTTCTGTCCGCCAAGACTGGAAACTTGGTATATGTATATACTCACATGTATGTACATATGTACAATATATATATATATATATATATATATATATATATATATATATATATATATATATATATTATACAAATATCCATGATCAGATAAAGACTACAATTATATGTGTACGACCACTAAAGGCGTGGCTCCGCAATATCGTTTGCACAGTGCTTCTTGGCTCATTTGCATATCGTTTTGATTTTTCAGTAGATTGTTCTGCGGTGGAAAGAAATTGTTCCGAAAAATATATATTGTAGCTTCATGACTCAGTAAATAGAACATTGTCCACAACTAAATATCTTACTAATCTTTGAAGATTAATATAGGGAGAATAAACTATGTAGCTCCGAGAAAAAGCATAATGCCATTATGCTTACATGCTTACTTTAACCTAAAAATCCATTTATGTGGGTAAGAAAAACTATGTAGTTTAAAATATTACTTTACGGTTTATCTTTGAATGAAGTATGCATAACCAGAAATATTCATAAACTGAATCTTCGGTTTAAATCAGAAGCAATTGGTTTTTCTTTAAAGTATTGCAGCACGGATAGCTATAAAATATTTGTCTAGCAACAAAAATGTTTCCTTACACGCACTCACCAATACGCACACATGATTATTATTGTTGACTTTTTGATTTGGTGTTTGCTTTATTGGGTGTTCACTTTACCCAACCAAGTTTATCGACCAATTCCCCAAATTAGACTGAATCACCTACATACATATGTATGTATGCTAAATGAGAAAAAGAAATGATATATATATATATATATATATATAAATATATATATATATATATATATATATATATATATATATATATATATATATATATATATATATATATATATATATGAAATTGTAATGTAATGGTATTATATTTTAAATAGCTTAACTTACACAGTCATACATATACACCTACACATGGATTTGTATATAAATCGCATAAATTGTTGTTAGTTGTTTTAAAACTGGTTTAAATATAAGTGAAACAGATTACACCAATATTATACTGAATATATAAATATATATATATATATATATATATATATATATATATATATATATATATATATATATATATACTAAAAATGTATTTTTGTAGTTTAGCAAACCAAATGTTTTGATTGTATTTTTGTGACAAATTTTTAGGTGCACGTATTTTTTAACATTAAAATCTAAATGTTGAAGTAAACAAAAATTAATTAATAAACATACTGAAACGTCAGTATATGAATATATATATATACGATTTAATTGTAAACTCTCTCGATGTGCGTATTGTATGTGTTCTTTAAATAATTTCTATAAAACGTTTCCAATCTGAATTATACAAATAGTTAACATTAAGGAAATGCAAACATTTAAAAAAAAAATGTATTGCAAAAAAAAAATATAATTGAAAAGATTGCACAATTGCATTGTTGAGTTTATAAAAAGAAGCATACATATATCCTGTAAAAAGAAATGTTAAAGTTCAGTTCCTTTTGATATTTTTTATTTCTGTGTGATGTGTCTATAAACAAGAGTATTATACTAAATATCATAAGTATATGTAATTCATATATTCTATATGTGAGTGTATTAGCTAAACATTTCAATTCCAACATTCCAAGCTTCGAATCCAAATTGTCCAAAATTATTATACATAGAAGTGCTATACATAGCAACGGTATAAATTCTGCAACATGAGTCCATTATAATATAATTTTTATAAATATTTATAAAGATATAAATATTATAATTATGAATCACTCAAGGTGAGACCAACAACAACAAAAAGAAAAACGGAAAGTATTGTATACAAAATTTTTTTGTAAATATTTTTTAAAATTTTTTTGATAAACCTTTTTATTTTAGATTAACCAAAAACTCCTAAATCAACGAACATGGCTTAAAATTAACTTAACCCAAAAGTTCAGTCCTAAATGCCCAGATCTCCAAAAGATAAAGAAGAACAAGATATAGCAACGAATTGTGTTAATTTAAATAAGTTGTATTTGTTATTTAATGAAGAATCAAACTACTTCAACAAAAATGATTATAAGAACCGCCGTCCGTTCCCCAAAGAAATGTTTACAGAGGAGAATTACTTTTTATGACGCAATCTAATTGTAACTTTACTTGATTAAGGTTTTAAAGGTCGAATACGAGTATAGTCCATATAACTATATATTTATATAAATATATATTATATACATATATAAACATATATAAATATATGTAATAAATATTTAATGTTCGGTAAACGTTTAATAGAATTGCTGAATAAAAGCAGCATAGCAAAAGGTCTTATCAAGTATAACTCTATATAAAAAAATTATGTTATACCACTTAAAAAACGAAAAAAAAGGATAAATAAACTCCAAACAATTCCGTATATATTTTTGGTGTCCGTTAACTATATGCAATACAATTTTAAAAAATACAGCCATTATGAAGAAATAACTGTACTAGAAGGATGTTAAGAGTTAAGCGATGTATACGGTTAGGTCGATCGCTAAGAAAATGTCAGAAAAGCAGAGCATGGTAAAAACTAAGAAGACGAAGAATACTTATTCAATTAATCTAAATAAAGACTTAACAACTGTTAATGGTGTTATTTTATAAATGTGTATATATATAGTAAAACTCTATATAAGTATATTTATCTGGTTTAAAGTGTGGGCTCCGACTTAAAGATATTAACTTTTTTATGCATTCTTTTTCTGCGAGTATTTCTAGTTGGGCTAGTTAGTTATTTTATCCAAGAGTCAGGTCTTTTGTATCCTTTAATAATAATATATTCTTTGATCGAGTTATTTTAGTTTGACTCTTATATATATTTTTAAACAAATTGAATGTAAGTTGTTATCGTTTGAAAGTAATTTATATTATATATGCAGATATATTAAACTGTTTTATGTTTTTCAGTTTCAGAATAAATCCAAAAGAGTAAAATCTAATTATGAATATAATATTACAATCTGCAAAGTTACAGAAAATACGATTTGAATCGAGAAATAGGAGCGTTTCAGTATAAGCATAATCTGTCAGATAGTTATTAATTGATTTATTTATAATTAATTGACTGATTTAACTTAAAATATGCAATTAATGCTTAAATACGATCACATTAAATATACTCCCAGTGAGTTTTTACTGCACTTGCCATTATTGATTCAAAACGAAATTCTCTTTCAAATCTCAACACTCCGGCACATAGTTACACGAAACTGATAATGGGAACTGTTTATTATCTCTCAGGGGCTTCCATTGTATCTGCATGTTACTGATATATTTCGAAACTTATTGCTACAATCGCTAATCGTATAACAGAACACGAAACTATCAAAATTATTTTCCTTAACCCTCGGATGATACTGCACTAACATAAACTCAACAATTTCTAACTTCAACAAAAATTTCTAACTGCTACCCTTATACTCACTTCTCACTTGCAATAGTGTGTCAGCTTTTCACAAGCCTCTGAAATTAGCCAAATTGCTTTCTAGGCCCTTCGCCTGGAACCGCACAATGCCCACACACATACACACACAAAAGTGCCCGCGAAGATCGCTAACTCAATGCTTGCCTGACTCACGCGCACGTTATATAGCGGCTCCCTTCCACTTACATACATACATATACGTTGGAAACGCAAGTCATGACGATGTCGCAGTCACTACGAGCAGCGCAGCAGTAATTTTATTATAATGATATTGTTTTTAGACACTTATACATAGTTGCTTGTAGTTGTTGCTGTGAAAGTTTTATTGAATCTACAATTGTATGTATACATGTATGTACATATGTATTTTATGTTTGTCCAAACATACGCACACACATACATACATACACATAGGTGTAGGTACATACATATATGTATGAATGTACATTCATGTTTGGAAAATTATTTGTTTAATTTCACCACAAGTGGGCACAAATAATATTTACGCTTGGGCAACCTTGTGGTGCACAGCGTCGGTGACGCCACAATTTAATGGGAATAAAACAAAATAAAAATAAATATACATATATATATATATATATATATATATATATATATAAATATGAGTGTATGTATGTACAAACAAACACACACTTATATATGTACATTCATATGCACATTCCCATACATAGCTAGTAGCAAGGCTGCCCATCCAGTATACAGCCACAACGACTGAATGCATGCTCTACACTCTCTATGCCAATATATGTATGTGCACACATACATATGTAGATATTTACAACTGTGATAATGTACAAGTGATTGCTGATTAGGTTCGGAATAAATTATTAAAGTTATTATTATGAGGCTTTCGCTATTTGTTTATTATTTAACTCTTATGGCGTATTGAAGTGTCGCCCGGTTGCACTTGTACGACTTCCTATCAGATAGCATCTCAACAGCAATATATTTAAAATACCTTTCCCTGCTGTGCGATTAGATGTTATTAATCTAAACTAAATGGCAAGCAGCGGAGCCACGTGATCGGTATGGGACTACAGAGACTAGACATAAGCCTAGACAAAGAGAACAAATGCGGAAAGACTCAGTCTCAGGTCTCGTATTACGATGAGAATAACGATTGACGATTACACGACTGTTTGTGTTTGTTGAGCAGATTTTTATAATACTCATGAATGTGTATATATATGTTTATATTGTATTACAATTACCCAAACTGGTTACTAGTTAAACCTATTAAGTGTTAACAAGAAAAGCAGAGAAACAAAACAGCAATTTAGTGGTTTCAGTAACTGTTTATATTTAAAGCAAAAAAAAAAACCAGAAAAACTGTTCACAATCAAATCGTTTGAAGTGCTCACTCGCTGCCTGGAGTGTCACTCACTTCTGTTCTCATCTCGATCTTTTGGTTTTGTATAACAAACAATAAGTACAGTATTACATGCATACATACATACAAATACATATATATACTACAATATATTAGAAGTTCAGCTTAGCTTAAGGCTATGCCAACCATTCATTCCGTGTCTAATTCTCTTCTAATTATCAGTGCTTGGCTGGGAGGCACCGACTATATAGCCCTTGGCAGTGAGGACGCTGCGACAGCGGACATGCACTTGGTAGCGCAGAGACCAATCGATTGTATAGCCGGGTGCCAAGCATGCAAATTGGTCCTCAGCCAACAGCAGCTCCGGATCGCTGTGTGTATTAAGTACCAACTCATGATCACGACAGAATTCATGCAGTTCGGCTGGTACTACGCAGCAGGTGGCCAGATTTACCTGCGCTATAGTGGGCACTACTTCAGCCGATTTGTATAGTTCAGCCAAAGTCTTTGCATCGAGATCGGCAATGCCCAACTGTTTGATTTGTTGTTTGAGTGCGTATTGCTCCAATCCTTTGTAGAGTAACTTTAGTTCTGCTATACCCTGCTCACCATTACGTGCGCTCCAGCTGTTGGCCGCATCGCTGACGCTGGTGCTGCTTCCGCTTTCACTGCTCCCCTCGGAGCAGGGACTCTTTGCTGTTGTGGCTAGTGTAGTTGCGCTGGCAACGGTCGAGACATTGGGATGGTAAGCCAACACCACGTTGTCCACATGTGTCACATTGAGTATGTTGAGCAACGCTTCAACAGCCTGATTGATGCACTCCGTCGAATTTTTGTTAAGGAATATCTTTGCACCAATGCTAATCTCATTGCGTCCATTTTCTGTCAGGCGACTGTTCAATTCCTGCGCAGCACAGAGCACGCGGCCATGCCGCTTGTCAATCTCAATCACCACGCTTTCTGAATTTGGATCGTTGTGCAAGGTGGTTTTTAATCCGTCGTACAGCTCCTCGTTGGATTTACGTTGTCCCAGCTCATTGTTGATTATATTGCCCGTGCTGATGACCACGTTCTGGTAGTTTTTCGTTATTGTTGGAATCATATTGCTATTACTGCTCCCAATTTTTCTTTTCAACTAATAATCCCCTTTGTTGATAAATGACTACCTTGGTTGCACCAACTATCGCACTCGTCGGTCTCTGTTGCTATTTTGCCCCGACAGCGGTGTGCAACGGCACTTAAATACACTTTGCGCTAGTGATGTTACCACAAAATATCGATTTACATCGCCTCATCGATTACTGATTTAAGCACAGGCACTAACCATGTAGGTTAGTGGCACAAGTCATTTGCACAATTATTGTTTATTATAACCACTAACCATAACCATAACCTTGTATGGTTAGTGTTATAACTTTACATCAAAAGAATTGAATATGCATCGGCATATTGTCTTCATTTAAGCATTATAAATTTATTTAATGTTGCTTAATCCTATTTACTTCTCATTTCATTAAATTTTATGGAATAAGTATTTATCAGCACTGATACATACACCATTTTTTTTAAATTTCTCTTTTGCCTACTCGAGCTGGGCAACACTGGAACTAGCTCTTTAAAAATTTTTAAATATCGGCTTATCGATAACTAACTTAGGTCAATTAATATCATGTATGTAAGTATCGTAATTTAATTCTTTTTCAGAATCATTCTATTGTGCACAACAATAATGTGTGAATGCTGGTCATGCTTACCATGGAGAAGTATGTGCGTTACTTGTGGATGTATAACTATTGCCCAATGCAAGGAGATTTTGACTAGCGAGTACTCCCCTAACAGACTTGCTTGCTCAGAGACCTGCGAGTTGCATTTGAGAGGTGCAGACTAAAAGTTGGCCAAAGATTTCTTGGATACCTGTCGAATTGAATTGCAAGATAATTCCTGTAGCTCTCTTGCAAAAACGAAACATGAACGCAAGTTGAGCGCGTGCGTCGCCTGACCACATGTATAATTCGATCAGCTTTTCGAATTGGATCAGCATATATCTGACTATAACTTTTCAGTCAAAATATAATAAAACATAATTTAGAATTAAAATTGTTCTATGGCTATTTGGTTGTCTATTTAAATGTTATTAATGGACTAATGGACATTCAAGAAGTGTTTTATTCCTCGCTGTATGCTCACGCTGCTTAGATCCGGGGATCAGATCCACTTGAGGACAAAGTGTTCGCGTACAATGTGCAGTCGATGAAGTCGCTGCGTAAAATTACCAAAGTCATGATGAGCACACAGCACCACATCCAAGGCACGTCCTAACAGACTGCAACTCGTATTCGTAACGATCCGAGCGCTGCAGCGTGCACTGATCGATGTATGCACTAACCATCTCGATCAGTGCGTTTCCTATTGAGGATTAAATTCGAAATGCTGAGCAATATTTTCACCATGCACACTGCGCAACAGCTGCCCCAGCCAGGTCGGCAGATAACTATCTATCACATCCTCTAGTATATTGAGTACGCGAGCAATTTGAACGTTCGACACTTTACCTTCCCAAGCCAGATGCAAGCCATTAAGATGGGAGCAGCACAGTTGGGCTTTTATTTTGTTTGGCTGATCGTGAACAGGCTTGACGCATAACTCATAGAAGCGTTCCCATTGCAGATAATCGGATAAAGAGTGCATGCCCACAGTTGGACTAGAAAGCACATTGGTCATGGCATTTAAACGAGGAGTATCCTTAAAATTTGACGTCATATAGGGAAATACCAGCACACGGTGGTGAGCCCCACGAGCAGCTGAAAACGGATGTAGTTTAAGTATGTATTTTAAATATTTTAACTTAAACTACTCACCTGCAACATGGTGATACATTTTGTTGTGGAGCGATTAACAGCCAGGATGCGGGAGAGCAGCAGCACCACCATGTCACAGGCAATGGCCGTGGCGCCCCAGCGCAGATGCTCGATTGTCAAGCCAAAGCTATCGATGGCAATGAGCAGTGCAGTGGAACAGATCAAATAGGCGCAGGAACAGAAAGATTCCAGCGAGGCCGGGAGCTGCACGCATTGCGCCAAACACTGTAGCGCTATGTGAAGTGACAACGCTGGTATGAGTATACGCCATGCCAGCTAGAGCGTTTACCCAGCAACACATGGACAATTAAGGCAGAACTCGATGCCATTGCCAACAACAAAGGAGGAAAAGGTGGGTACACGAAGATCGAGAAAGCGCCAGTGAGTTGAAACACTTTCGTCCAATTCATACTGATACTTGGCAAGCACATTGACGGCAAACTACCT